>CM046882.1:303008480-304473393 GCA_025667525.1 Glebionis coronaria
TTAGACAACTTTCCCATGTTGAAGACTACTTTATCATCACCCACTCTCATGATAAGCTCACCGGCTTCAACATCAATGAGAGTGCGACCGGTCCTCAAGAATGGACGACCAACAATTAGCGGCACACGAGGGTCCATCTCGTAGTCGACGACAACAAAATCAGCAGGAAAGGTGAATTTGTCGACTCCTACAATGACGTCTTCGGCTATCCCCACTGGATAAGCAACCGTACGGTTAGCTAATTCCAAAGTCATTTTCGTGGGGACTAGCTCTGGGAGAGATAATTGCTTCCAAACGCTTAGAGGCATGAGATTAATACTGGCACCTAGATCGGCTAGGGCCATGCAATTCTCTACTCCCGGGAAATTGCAAGGGATAGGAAAACGACCCGAATCACCAAGCTTGATTGGCAATTTCCTTAAGAGCACTACAGAGCAATTCTCATTAAGTTGGGTGTTGGCAATATCGAGGAGCTTTTCCTTGTCGCTCAGAAGATCTTTAAACATTTTTGCATATTTAGGCATGTGAGCGAGAGCCTCAGCGAAGGAGATATTGAAATTCAGTTGTTTGAACATCTTAAGAAAATTCGAAACCTGAATATCATCCTTGCTTTTGAGCTTCTCTTTCCTCAATCTAGATGGGTAAGGTATATTGGAAGAAGAGGAAGGCTTTGGGAGAATAGGATCACTCACAACCACGGGTGGAGGAGGGGTAGAAGGAAGAGGTGGAGAAATTTGGGAAGGAGAAGGATGAGGAATAGGAGCAGGTAACTCGTTCTCCTTAGTCACAATCACCGGTGGATGTATAGGAAGCTCGGATTCCTTTGTACCTTTGCCACTTCGAGTAGTGATTGCTTTCATCTCCCCTCTTGGGTTTGCAACGGTGTTACTCGGAAGAGTACCCGAAGAAGAGGGTTGACTACCTTGGAAGAAACTAGCCATCATGTTCCGCAGATCATTAGTTTGGCTATCCAACGTGTTTCTCATGTCGGCTCTCAAATCGTTTCCTTGCTTGACCAAGTCTGCTTTCAAGTTACGCACTTCCTGTTGGAGATTTTCCACGATCACATCGTTTGTCCTCATGTAGGTTGCAACCTCTTGGTGTAATGCAGTGGTGGTTTGGTTGGGAGGAGCATTGTATGCAGGTGGTTGGTAAGTAGGTTGTTGGTAGACTTGATTGTTACGTTGAGGCGGTTGTTGCTGCTTGTGAGGAGGGATGTATGGTTGTCGAGGTTGTTGTTGTTGTTGAGGAGGGCGATTAAGGTTTTGTTGTTGGTTTGGGTTGGTAGGAGGGAAACCAGGTGGTGAAAGATAGTTGTTGCTGCGGTAGCTAAGTAAATTACGGTCACCTTGAGGTCTAGCTTGATAAGCAAGTTGAGGATAGGTGCCATAAGCTGCATTCACATTCTCAGCAGGGTAATCTTGGGTGGCGGTACAAGTGGTGTAAGAGTGAGGACCACCGCATATCTCACAAGGTTGGCTGACAGCGTTCACTTGAGCGTGTTTGGCGTTGTTGCTGTTGTTGTTGCTGACGGTGTGGGTGACAAGCGATTCAAGAAGCGTAGTGATTTTGTCCAGTCGCTTGTCGCTGTCATTAGTGCTAGCACTAGCGACATTGGTCCGAACACTCTTGGTTTGCACACGAGATTTGTTCTCAATGATATCCCAAGCAACATTGGAAGTCTTAGCCAATAGATTACCCCCCGAGGCACTGTTCAGTGAATCTTGGTCACTCATGCTTAAACCATTGTAAAAAGTATTGATTTGATGTACTTTGGTAAAACCATGTTGTGGGCATTTTCTTAAAAGATCTTTAAAACGATCCCAAGATTCACTGAACGACTCATCGTACTTTTGTTCAAAATTTATGATCTCATTCCGCAAAGCGGTAGTACGAGAGGGTGGGAAAAAGTAATTTATAAACTTTGTTTCCAAATCCGTCCACGAGAGAATACTCTGTGGCGGTTCCTTAGCAAGCCAATGCCGGGCTTGTCCCTCTAAAGAAAAGGGAAAAAGTTGTAACCTTATAACCTCTTGTGGAACGCCATTGAACTTGACCGTGTTGGTGAGTTGCAAGAATCTCTTTATATGGTCATGTGGGTCATCAATGGTTCGTCCCATGAATGGTTGAGCGGAGACCATCTGGATAAAGCCTGATTTTAGCTCGAAATTGTTGGCGGCAATTGGTGGTATAACAATTGGATCCGTGTTGCCATCGACATGAGCTTGCAGCAATTCAATCATCGGGCGATTATCCGGAAGGGGCTCATTGTTGTTGTTATTATTCATGTTGTTGTTGTTATTATTGTTTGGAGGTGGTACACCGGCCATGTCTAAGTGATCGAGAGGCTCGGGCTCTTGATATGACGTGGATCGAGTGCGCATACACCTGCAAAAGAACGAACAAAGAAAAACAAAGCAAAAATATTTTTGGTTTTTATGTTTTAAAATTTTTTTTGTATTTTTGAAAATTTTATATTTTTTAGTTGTTTTTGAAGATTTTCTTGAAAAAGTAACGTTCACGGGGAACGGATCCCAAAATCCAAGTTCTCACAAAAAACTTTTGATCTTAACGAGAAGAGCCGGCAGCGGCGCCATTTGATACATAGATTTTATATGGGTTCTAATTCTCTCGATATCCTCTCGAATTGATCTCGGTCTTAAGTGGAATGATTTGTTCTTGGTTAATAAAAAGTGGTTGGTTTGTTTATCTATTTTAAACTAATGACAAGAAATTAAGTGTCGAAGAGTAAAATTAAAGACTTTGAAAGATTTAAAGTAAGAAACGAGTTTAAAAATAAATGTTGAAAACTTAACGATTTTAAGTTATAATAAATGAACACTCAATAAAAACTAACTCTTGGAAAACTTTGTGAAAAATAAGAACTTAGTTGGAAAAGACTAAAAGAAAGTAGGATCGTAACAAAACACCTCAAATCGGAATAGTAGAAAAGTCCCCTCAATCTGAATATTATTCCGATCGTATGATCGGAATGTGTTGCAAAATGAGCCAATCGGAATATCTGGTATCGTTGCTGATCGGAATACTGTTGAAGAAGGGCAAATCGGAATATACGAAATAACATCAATCGGAATATGGGCAACAAGCTATAATCGGAATGCTATCAAAACTCATCAATCGGAATAAGGACAATAGCTACAATCGGAAAACCAAAACCCTTTTCCGATCGTGCGATCAGAAAGAGGGGGTGTATACGGTCGGAATGCACCAATCGGAAAGGGGTTTATGACCCTTTCCGAAATCCCTTTTTGATCCGAATTTCAAGCAAAGTAAATAAGCTATAAATAAGCTTATCACTAAGCTAGCTCGAATCCAAACTTAAGCTGATCAATTAAGCACTAAAAACAACTTTTCTAAATTCAAAATAAACAACTTTTAAATCAAATCAATAAAAAGATGAACTTTTTATAAAACTCTCAAAAGTAAATAAGATAAATCAACAAATAAGCCAATAAGAACAAGGATCTTAAAGCTTATTTATGTGTAAACTTAAGGAAACATAAAAAGTAAACAACTTTTTAAGCACAAATCATAGATGAACAACACGGATCATACGAGATTTGTACCAAAATCAATAAAAGTAAAAGAAAGGAAGGATGAGAGTAAAGATTAAAAGATAAAAACTTGAACTTGATTAAGGAAAAAGTAATACAAAGTTTTGATCTTGAATGGAAAAAAATGAAATCTAGTGAGAGAAAGTTCTAAACTTTCTCTCTCTAAAACTAGAAACTACCTAAAAGACTAAGTGTGTTAAAATTTGTGAAGTAAGGGCTTTATATAGGCGTGTGTATGGTTATGGGCTTTTGATTGGGCTTTGATTTGGGCTCCTTTTTCTTCTTTCTTCTTAAGTCTTCATGCTTCTTCAAATAAACGTCTCCACTTTGGATTTGAGAAGTGTCGGTGAATTATTCCAACTCGTCTTTTAATCTATTGTTTTATAGACTCGAGTTCTTCGACATATATGAATCTTCCATCTTTGGCTCTATTCTTCGATAAATCTTCAAATAGGCACAACGACTTCAAATCTTTTGCATCTCTTGGACAATAGACTTCGTCTTGAGTCTTTTTCCACGATAAAACCCGTGCAATCCCATGTTTTCTCAATATTCATCCGGTTGCCTCTGAAAACACAATAAACACAAAAACCACGCATAATTCCAAACAAATGATATTAAATACGTGTTTTGGTCTTGTTTTAGCCTGATTTAAGTGGTAAAAGGATGGGTGTTTTCACACCTATCAATATATAATAGGTTTAGGGCATTTTTTCCTTATTTTCTTATCAACCAACGCACGGGAAAACATACACACCACGGGGAAAACACACACACCATCTACTTCATATCCATTTTTTTCCAATCCAACACCTATCAAACAGTTTGAATCATAACTCTTTCAAACCTTCAATCAAACAACTGATCCATGATTGTTTTTTCAGTCGTGTAAGTTTAACTGATTATGAACAGACATAAACCCTAACTAATTATGAACAGTTGAATTAATATGATTAGGGTTTTTGTTTATAAACCATAATTAATTATCAACAGTCTTTTGTTTATAAACCCTAATTAATTATCAACAGTCGAATTAATATGATTAGGGTTTATGTTTATAAACCCTATTTTGTTGATGACATAAATAAAGTTTAACCCTAAAGAAGCGACCATGTTGGTTTTCACCAGTCAATGCTTCGTTCCTGTATTATTTTATTTGTTGTCTTCACCTGTTAAACTAATTGATTAGTCTGGTTGTCTATTAAAATGAGAAAGGTCAGAAGATTTACAAGCCAAGGTTCTTCTACGGGGGATGGTAGCATTTACTGAATGGGTCATAAACATCCTCAGAGCCAAATTCATCCTCAAAAAGAGTTGTTCCAAGACCAAAAAGTCAATTCCAGTATTCTCCAAATCTTTTTCTACATTTGTCAAATCATTATTTGAGTTTTCCGAAACACGATAAAAAGTAAGTGTTAGTTGAAGGAACGAGGCTTGAACATGGGCGTTTGGTGTAAATGTGTTTGATATGCGAGAGTGGATGAGGACGAATTCGACTGCCATTTATAATCACTGCCTGCAATTGTCCATTTTCCTATCTCAAAATCTAGCTATGATATTTTCTTTCTGTTTTTGGTAGTGAATTCCAGTAAAACAGGAAATACACTTATTTATGTCACCATGTAGGATGATGCTATACGGAAACAAAGGCCAATGTGGAAAGCTGGCAATCTGCCTCTAGGCTGGATGACATTTTACAACCAAACCACAATTCTGTCATCTACCCTGGAGACACCATTATTTAGGTTAAAGTAGTTCTCTAATGTTACCAACTGCTCCTCGACAGTCTCGTGATTAGTGATGATCTCAGGCAATCGTGTAGGTGTATCTCACTGGCACGGTGGGGGACAAGTCGAGGCCTACCTAATCTTTAAGTGCAGGTTTCGACAAACTTTCTTTATACTATTAATACATATAGAACCTACTCATGCGGTGTATGATTTTCTTTCACCTATCATTCAGTGTGATCTCAAGTCTTCAAATCTTCTTGTGGACAAGAATTGGATTGATAAGATGTGTTCTTTGTTTTACTGTTGTAATTTGTTTTGTAAATATTGTTTTAAAGCTATTTAAAATGATGATCTTCATTTGTTTGCAACTGAACACAGGTGATTTTGGTCTCTACTGAATCAAAGGGAAAAATGACTTGTCAACAAATACAGAGAATGGAAAGGTAGTGCATGTTGTCCTATGTGGGCTTCTACCCAAACGCCCCTTAATCCAGCCCTCTCATGCTATAGTTCTATTTTTGCATATACATAATTTTTTGAATAAATACTCGTCTTTGTAGGTTCTTTTCAATAAGTGAAGGAGGACATTCTGAAACATCATCAACACATATTACTGATAATGGTGCATCATCGCCATATGCTACAGCAAAATAAGCACCTCCTGGACCTATGCTAGATTTACTCAATCTTATGGGTCTTGATGGTGATGCTATTGCTTTGTTCAAATTAAGAAAGGAAAATCTAAATGCTTTTAACATATAGGTTTATGTAATTTAAGTCCAGTTTAAGTTTATGAAATTAAATTGGCTAAATTTTGGTATTAGGTGGACTTGGATCTTGGAAAATGAAACCAGGTACTGAAAATGAAACTAGCTGCTCAATATATGTTAGAACACATATACATATGACTGTAATTAATTCAGTGTCTAATTGTTTATATGTTATTTTAGGTTGTTTGGTAACTGAAGTTATGTAATATGTGTTTCTTGCAGGGGATATCGAGTCTATGCCGTTTATTAAGGCTCTTCGGTGTATACTTTGCATATGATTTGACTTATAACGGAATAAAGGATGAACATAACTTAACAAACTTTATAATATTTTTTAGGAGCTGGAACTTATGCTTGATACATGTCATCTTAGTGTTTGTCTTGAATGTTGTTGGTGAACCCGTAAGCTTATCTGAGAAGTTACTTTTTTCTGTTTCAGGATGCAGAAAATTTGTAATAATATACAGGGCCATCAATTCGACAGGAGTTACCAAATGAGTTGGATGCTTAAAAAATATACCATCTTCTTTCAAAACTTCGTTTAAATCAGTTAGTAAATCAACAGTTTCTGCCTGCCTATCAACTTGATAGTCAACAGTTCTTGGCTCACTAGATTCGTGAACGCTGATTAGATTCGTGCACGAGTTTAAGATACTTTAACGCTTTTCTCCTTTATCCCTCCGTTTCTCTAGTTTCACAACCAAATAAATAAATTAGAAAATATGCCATTAATCAATTAAATACAAATAACAGATCCGATCAGGAACAAAAAAGATACTATGCATCCATTCATTGATTGTGTTGCTTCCAATATTTTTAATTCACTCACCAACTGCTCTAATATTTCGTCGTTACAGGCTATTAAAGAGGCACAATGAAATTTGTTTGGAATATACTACGAGCTGTTCCGTTCAAGGTATCAAATTTGGCATTCCAAATTCCAGAAGCCACCTAGCGTGTTATGTACCTTCTTAGTCTTGACACTCCTAACGAACCCGTGGGTAGAGCTTTTTGATAAATTTATTGATCAAATACCTCATTGGGTGTCTTTTGATATTCTAAATATTAGAAAGTTGGACCAATGAGTTCAGATGAACCCGACGAGAATAATTGTTTGAAGGTTTTGAAATGGCATGATAAAATATCTTTTGAATTCAGTTGTTCAGCCATGTACAATGGCTTAAGGTATTATTTAATTGAGAATGTCTTTAACAAACATAAATTTGTTTATCAGTTGAATATTTTGTTGCGCTATTTTTGGCAGGGCATAAACGCTCTCTAGATGTAGCGACAATCTGACAAGGGGAGACAAGATTCTTTAGTGTCCTGATACTTACATGGGGTAAAATTAATGTAACTGACTTTTACATGCTCAATTTTTTCTAGCTATATGTTCAATTTATTTCCAAACACTTCAACTTGGTTTCTTTTTTCTTTGTAAAGCCTTGATAGCAGACATAGATATTGAGTCTGAGAAGTATAGATGGATGGGAAGTAAATAAACAAAAGTTTCTACTGGTTAGTGGGCTATAAATGATGTAAGTTCCGTTGATGTCAAAGGGAATTAGTTTCCCTGTTTTTATATCTGATACAAAGAATAGACGTAATTATTTTGTTTTGGGAAACTTCCTTTGCTTCTTTGGGTTATGATCTGAAAGCTATATTATTGGATTAAAAGTTATCTGTAACTCTTAAACTCCTAATTCGTTGTAAATAGCTACTTGGTTGCGTCAAACAAAAATAGCTAGAATTGGACAGTGATATGAGCAAAAACTCATATCAATTAAACAACGAATCACCCTAAAACACAAGAAAAAAACCTAACCTTTGTGCTATAAAGCGGAATTATGTGGTATGTTTTGTGTTTGTGTACAAATAGGTAAGAAGGATGCATTTTCAAACAAACAAGAAGAAAATCAAGCTTATTTGGATGAAAAAGACAAAGAGGGATCAAAAGTGACAAAACTTTAAAGACAAAGGACCTATCTTGACAATATTCAAAAGATGAAGGACTAAAGTACAATTTTTGGAAAGTCAAGATTAAAGTCAAACCTGGTCAACTATTAAGTCAACCAAGTCAAAGGGATCAATTGTGTTCAAGAATGAAGCTTAAAGGACCAGAATTGTCAAGGTTGTGAAGATTATAGCTCAAAATACAAATCTGCCAAAGTGAGGGATTGAAACTGCCAAAAATACTTCAAGTTTGGATCAATCCGTGTGAAGTAACTCTTAGCCAATCAGAATTCAAGGAAAAATGGGTTTGGATTGCCAAATAAGAAGATAGATGGCCACTATCCACTTTGCATTTAATGTCCTAATCTCAATAGTGCAGCGCACTAAACTCCCATTTCACCCAATAGCAGCACGCCACTCAATAAACAATTTATCCACTTTCGGTTAATGATCCGTGTGATCATTTTTCATCCAACCAGGGCATGCCACGTGTTCTTCTTCTTCAACAAAGAACCCAGACGCGATTTTGAGCTACACTTGATTTCAGAAAATGTTTTCTACATGAAAGTTGATCATTTTCAAGAGACGAACTCATTCCAACCATCCAATTAAACTGAAATCCATTCAAGATAAAAAGCCCAATTGTGTTCTTCAACTGCAGATTGCAATTAACAGATTTAGGCCACGTGGCACGATTTAATTGGAAGCAACACGTCACTCATCCTCACCAACACTCAACTACATTCTATAAATACCCCTAGCTAGCTTTCATTTGTTGTAATGTAGAAAGTGTGAAAACACACACACTTTATTTTTTCTCTCAATCTTTTAGGAATTAGCTTAACAACTCAAGAGTTTGACAAGCTCTTGAGTTAGTTAGCGTAGTTGTAACAGATTTACCAGCTTTGTAACAAACTTCATTCCTAAATCAATAAAATTCACATTCATCTTCTTCAGTTACTGTTCATACCTTGAATCTTGTTATCCTTGTGTTACTACTAGCTTGTTATGATCACAAATGATCATGATTAGCTAAGTTTTGAAGATTTGAAGCTGTTTAGATCTTGTGCTGTTCATCCAGTACTAGCCTTGTTGATTTTGAAGCTTTCTGGTTCAATCATAGAGATGATGATGATAATAGCTGTTGATTAGTAGATTTTAATGCTAAGGTGGTGGTTTAGCATTGGTTAGAAAGCTCAAGCTTCTCTACTCCTTCAATGGAGGCCTAAGCTAAAAGGTTTCAAGTTCTGAGTTCTTGTTCCACTGAATTGTTGACTGCCTGCTTAATTCCTAGCTAATTCTTGTTTGACTGCATGATCAAGTGTGATAAGATAGCTTTTGAACTGATATTGGTGATTGGATAGCTTAAGTGTAGTGTTATACTTGTTCATCAGCTTAATACTTGTCATGTTATCAGCTTTATCAATAATTTCAGCTTTATTGTGCATATTGAGTTCTAGCTTATTAAACTGTTTGTTTGTGGGTCATTTTCACTTCATTTGAGTAGTCAAACTTAGTCTGATATGTCATTTTAATCAGCTTAGCTAATTGCCTTGAATCCTTTCAAAAAGTTTGTTAGAATCCTGTTAAGTAGTGTTTGGTAGAAGCTTATAATTTGAGTTCAAGTGTTATTAATTGGTTAAGTTTTGATAATTCTCAGTCATTAAGTCATAATAAACCAAGTTTAGTAGTTTTCAAGTCATTTCTTAAATCAAAAAGGCAATTGGCACAAAAAATAGTTTGGGTCAGTCTTTGTTAAAGAGTATTCAGAAAAGTTCATGATTTCAATCACTTGGCATTTCCTTGTTTTTAGATGAAATTGTTTGAAACCAGTTCTCATCTCCCACTTAACATCTGAGCTTTAAGGTCTAGCAAGGAAATTATACAGTTTTCTATAATAAGGAAGAAATAAGCAAATCATTAAGCTGTTGGGATAAGTCAAGTTTCTGTAATCTTTGGCTAAACCAATTTCTCATATCTCCATTTCCACTTCAGAAACTTCCCAATTTTCTTTCACATTTGCATTTAGAAAGTGTTCATGAGGGGCTTTTGAAATTTTCAGCTTTTTGAAAAAGTTGGTCAAAGTTGGTCAAATAAGCTTGATTTAGCTTATTTCCATTTTCTGAATTCATTACTGGATCATTTTTGATTTCAAAAGACATTCCATGCTTCTATTGGCTTGACAAACAAGTTTTAACCAGAAAATTTGATTGTGCACGTTTAGCTTATCAGTTTGCTTAATTGTGGCTCATTAGGATTTGCTTATTTGAGTTTTAATAAGTTTCAGACTTATTCCTTTTACCAGCCTAGGTAATTTTGGATTTTAAGCATTTTGCAAGTTACTAGAGCTTATTTGGTTCATTGAATAGCTTAAACGAGCTTATTGAACATGTTTGCCCGTTTTTGATTAAGTTTCACATTTAATTGCATTTTAGTCCCTCAAGTGTTTAACTGTTTTCATTAAAGGGAAAACTTGCACTAATCTAGGGTTTGCACTAATTCAGTCCTTGTATTTTTAGAACTTTACAAAATCAGTTAGTTAGTTTTTCAATTAGTTACAAATTAGTTACTAGTTTGTTATATTTGCATAGTTAGTCCTTGTAGTTTCTAGAATTTACATTTCAAGCACATTAGTTTCTAGAATTTACATTTTCAGCCCTTTAATTTCATAGATTTACATTTTGTCCTTATTAGAATAAAATTGGTAATTGACTAATTGTTTTACGGTTACGTAGTTAATATTTTGCACTTTTTACTTGATTGATCAATTAGACACAGAAAAGCCAAATAACCCTACCAACCAAAAACGATTATAAACCAGATCTTGTTAGGACTTTCAATTGGTTAAGAACTGAGAAAACGAACTTCAATTATACACAATATCAAATGGCGCCGCTGCCGGTTCTTTGACTTTACGAGAGACTATCGAATGATGGTTTTCATTGGCTTTTGGGATCCGTTCACCTAGTGAACGTTATTTTTACGTATCATAAATAAAAAACAATAAAAAAAATCAAAAATATAAAAATATATAAAAACTAAAAAATAACAAAAATAATTCTTTTCCTAAAGAATTGACCAAACAAATTAAAAAAATCCAAAAAGCAATCTTTTTCCTAAGAGATTGCACCCAAAAATATATATTATTGGATTCTCTCGGTTTTTATGTACAAATAGTATTTTCTCTAAAATACTCATAAATATAAAAATATTTTCCATATATTATTATAAGTAAATACGTATACGTATAAGAACAAACAACACATATATTCTCCATAAGTACTGCCAAGGCAATACACCGTGTTGAGGGGCGTTCCGGTCCTTGACACGTGTATCGATCACACAAAATAAAGCAAGAATAGATAAATACTTCCAATAAGCAACAATTTGAAGAATACAAACAATTAAGTGAATAGAAAGGCGATGTGCTATAAAATGCCATCTAAGGGTCAATAGGTACTTAAGTGCTTCGCGCCACCTAACCCCCCGTTCACTTGTGAGTATTCTAAGAAGGAAGGCTTCATTGGGGGTCTTGCACCCAAGTAATACATACGTATATTATTATTTTCTTGTGGATATTTCATATTGAAACTCGAAGAGGATAATCCTTTTCTCTTCAAAGTCACACGAGAGCTTCTCTCTCATTCCTCGTATTGAGTTGCATGCTCACTCGCGGGCGTGCACAAATACCGATTAGTGTACAAACCCTTCCTCCGAAAAGGAAGAAAAAGAGAAAGAGTAGGAACACCACCGTCCATCAAGCCGATCACGAGAATCGTGCTTTGATTCATCCACAACAAGAAGCCATGGCCGGAGTTGATACTCGTTCTTTGATGAAGCAATTGCAATCCAATGTGCACGGATATGCGGATGCTATCACGATACCCGATATTCCGCAAACACATTTGAGCTAAAAACATTCATGATTAACTTGGTTTTAAACACACCTTTTTATGGGAACAAGAATGATAACCCTCATGATCACCTTAAGAGATTTCTTGCTCTTTGCAACACCATTAAGTACAATAGAGTTCCCCATGATGCCATTAAGTTGATATTGGTACAATTTTCACTAGAGGGTTCGGCTAAGCATTGGTTAGATACACAACCACCCGAGAGTATTACCACATGGGATGGTTTCACTACTAAGTTTTTGAACAAGTTCTTTGCCCCATCTAAGACCACGGATTTGAGGAACTTAATTATAGGCTTCCAACAAAAACCTAGTCAAACATTTAGTGATGCTTGGGAGGAGTATAGAGAGTTATTGAGGAGATGCCCTAACCATGGATTGGATGAAGTTCACCAAATCAATACTTTCTACAATGGCCTTAAACCTTATCACCAAGACTCACTCAATGCTTTCGCGGGAGGAAATATTCTTCTTAAATCCATTCAAGCGGCTTGGGATATAATTGAGACCAAAGCAATGGTACAAACAAACACTCAATTTGAATAAAGGGTTCATGTTATCCAAAACAGTTCTCAAACACCTTGTGATAACCAATTCCTCAAGAGTCACCAAGAGATACTTCAAAAGATAGATAGGGATCATGAGATGAGTTTTAAGGCACATCAAGAATTGATCCAAGCTATTAAGAGCCTTTCATTGAACAATCCCACAAATGATGTGCATGATATTACCCTTTCATGTGAGACTTGTGGAGGTCCTCATTCCTATCAACAATGTGATAAGGTAAAAGGTTATCAAGGGGAGTGTTATGCTTATCAAGAGGAACATCGTGAACATTTCAAGCCAAATATCAATCCCAACAACCTTTATTACAATTATCAAAATTACCTTACTCCACTGGGATTTCCACCCCAACCACCCACCCAACCTCAACAAAATCCTCCTCATTTGTTACAACGAAACCAAGATTCAAGACCACAATACCAAGGGAATAACTACAAGGCACCTAACAATTTTCAACATCAAGGAAATAACTTTTATCCACCACATCAAGGATTTAATCAACCACTCCCACCCTTCCCAAATCAAGGATATTCTCAAATTCCCAATCAAGGTTACCTTCAATTTCAAAATCAAGGATATGGGCTACAAGAGACTCATGAGTATGTTGAGAGGAGGATTCGTGAAACCAAGAAAAGAATGAATGATCAAATGAAACGTATATCGGAGGAACAAACTAATAGGCTTTTGATGGCATTCAATCAAAGACCACAAGGAGCTTTACCATCTAACACACAAGCAAACCCAAGGGCAAATGTCAATGCTATTACAACAAGAAGTGGAAAGTCAACAAAGGATCCTTCACCTCCTAAACCTCCTATTGTTAAAACCACATTTGTTCCTACATGTGATAAGCCTTCTACATCCACTTCACCTCTTCCAAATGCTCCTATTCAATCAAACACACCTTCTCAACCTATTCCCACTTCTCCTTTATCTTCCACAACTCCCAATGAAGAAGCTAACGAAGACAAATCTTCCACTACAACACCTACACCTAAACCAAATCTTCCTTACCCTTCAAGATTGAAAAAGGACAAGTTAAAGAACAAGGATGATATCCAAGTCTCAAATTTCTTAAGGATGTTCAAGCAACTCAACATAAACATCTCCTTTGCGGAAGCTCTTGCTTACATGCCAAAGTTTGCTAAGATGTTCAAGGATTTACTCTCCAACAAGGAAAAATTGGGTGATTTGCCCAACACATCCCTTAATGAAAATTGTTCCGCCGTCCTACTTAAAACCTTACCAACAAAACTTGGAGATCCGGGGCGCTTCTTAATACCTTGTAATTTTCCCGGTGTGGAAAATTGCATGGCTTTATGTTGTCCCATAATATTATGATGATTAGTGATAGTAAATAGATGAAAAGAGATGGATTCCTAGAGAGAGAGTAAGTAGTGAGAGAAAGTAGAGAGAAGAGGTGATTAACTTCGTGAATATTAGATTAAGAAAAGAAATTAGTTACAAATGATCATCCTACCCTCCTAACATGCTAGGAGGGTAATATATATAGTCCACCCACATGCGGGCTTTAATGGGCTATATATTGGGCCGGGCTTGTCTTTTGGACTTTAATTAGTTTAAATCCAAGCCCGTAAACCACGACTAATTAACTATCTATTACAACGTTCTAATAAACATTACAATATAAACCTATGACCGAACATTCTTGTTTGACTCAATATTTTGAGGCTAACAATCTCCGCCAATGTGAGGTCATTCCTCTTCGATATTTGGAGTCCAATGGAGATTTATGAATTTCATCATAAATGATTCTTGAACGTGTAACAGTAGTCTTGTTCCTTCATGATGTGATCTTTGAGCCTTTGTCATTGTCTTTCGACTTAGTCGTTTATCTTGAGATCTTCAAATCATTCTTGGCTTATCTTTGCCATCTTACGATCTTGTGTCTTTATCCACATGCTCACACTATTAATTGTTGAATAAGTCTTTGGGCATGAACATGTTGTTTTGAATCTTTGACTTTGCTGAGTACACCGGGACGCCACCTTCTCGAGACACAACATAGACACGGACTGGATGGCTTTGACATTCGTCCTAAATCGGTAGCGTTTTTACCTCCGGTCGGTGAAGACCGTTATACGATATTCAATACCGTACCTGTGATTAGGTAGATTCAATTAAGAATCTCCTTGACAGGGTTTCGCGGCTGTACTAGCCGTTCTCTTTACTCGGTGGTCTCAAAGCAAAACTGCGAACATAAAGAGTGAATCAATTGGATAAATATCCGCTTGATTAAAGTCGTCAATTCAAATTCCTGGAACAAGTTTGATTCATTAAGAATCTTACCATTGTTGCTTTCCAGTTGACACAAGTTTGATTCATAAGAATCTCACAAGTCACCTACCATAACGCTGTTTGATGTTGACGCTAGAAGGATTTCCATTCGTCATTGTGAATATTAATGAATATCACTCTGAATGTTCTGGCAATACCATAAAGATATTGCGTAGAAACCTGAAACGAGTTTGAATCAATTCAGAATCAAACCACTGTTGCTTTTCAGTTTTACATATGTTCAATTCTTAAAGAATCTTGCATATGATCTACCGTAGTGCTGTTTGTCGTTAACACTAGAAGGATTTCCACTCATCATTGTGGATACTAAGTAGTATCACTCTAAGTGTTCTAGCAATATCACAAAGGATATAGCGTAGGACTCTCTTGATCTTCATTTGTGTGTCCTAACGAGATTTGATTAATCTCTTGGCTCTAGACTCAATTTGTGCACTTTTAGTGGTCGGAGGCTGGAGCAGATGCCACCTATTCAATATCAACTATCTCGGAGTGAGAAAGTCAATAGAAGTCGTGTTGATCTCCGTGACAATAAAACAAACTTCTTTTGAGAGAAGCCTGAGTAGCTAGGAAAGGGTTGTGCTTCACATCACTGGGTCCATGATGAGTTGTCTTCATGATGTGTTGATTCGGTTTCTGCCTAAGTTGTATGGAGGGCTTCTTTCTTTAGACCCTTTATCCTTACATTTCTTTTTCATTCTTCAACCCCTTCAATGCTTACCAAGACATCATTAATAGCACCTTGTTGTGATTGTTCCAGTGCTATCATTAGTACTTAGTCGGCATTCAACTGCGTTGACATTCTACTCCATCTTTCCTAGGGACTTCTAATAATCTATTGGATTGTCCCTGGGAAGATCCCTCCGGTTCTGGTTGGATCATATGACTTAAACCTAACCACCCTTTTGACACCAATAACGTCGTGAATTAAAGATGTTGTGGGTAATCGATCGTCACCATGAGTGCTTGAGTCTTTAGATCACATTTTAATCACATTTTCTCCCCCTATCTCTAATATATAAAATCGTTTGATATTAGAGATACCAAATTTTATTAAAACATATTTTGAAAAATAGTCTTGAAAGTCTTCGGGAGAAAGATGTGTCAAACTTAGCATGAATTTTGTAACGCTCCCCCTCAAAAATTGATCCAATGGAATTGTCATTACGAGGATTTGATCCACATTAAACTTTTGAGGATAGGAGTTGTTGAACACACAATTTTTGAAAGATTTTGAATATCATAAAGAAATTCTTGAAAAAATTGTGTTCAACACTTTTTGAAAAATCAATTCTTTTTGACGAAAAGGTTTTTCTAAGGCATAAACTTGAGTTCATAGACTTTGAATGTCTTGACGGATCCACTCAAGTGTAAGAAGATTTAACTTCTTTTGCTAAGGGTAAGGGCACAAAATCGTACACTCCCCCGTGAATATAGTTCCGGGTTGCAGTCTGAAAGTGATTACAAGCAATTGTGTTGAGCTTAAAACGTTGAATGTTTTGTGACAAGCTCAACCCAAGATAGATTGCTCTACCCGTTGTTGGAAATATTATCCAAAATAGACAATTTCCTTTTGAAAAGATAGAAATGACATGTTTTGAAAAATATTTACAACTTTCATTCGAGCTTTATGTACACACCCGTGTCGTTATTGAGCGACATTTCTAGGTACGTCCATATTATCGATACTGAAAGACATGTCGAGAAGAATATTTTTGGATTATCAAAGATTTTTTAATTTTGTATTTTGCTTTTTCATTAATATTTACAAGATAGATGTTTGATAGATGAATCAAGCAGGCTTCTTTGCCAGAATCTCCAGTTCTGCTGGAGTCAAACATCTCATACCAATTTTCCTAACAAGATACGCAAACCTTTCTTTCGAAAGAGCTTTTGTAAACAAGTCAACTAATTGGTAATCAGTTCCAACAAAGTATAATTCGACAATACCCTTTTCAACTTGTTCCTTAATGAAGTGATATCTGACATCAATGTGCTTCGTGCGGGAATGCTGTACCGGATTGCAGGAGATGGCTATCGCTGACTTTGAGTCACAGTACATAGGTACTTTATCAAAATGGAATCCATAATCCGTGAGTTGTGTTCTCATCCAAAGAACTTGAGCACAACACGCAGATAGAGACACATACTCCGCTTCGGCTGATGAAAGTTGCGTGCAATCCTGCTTCTTGGAAGACCATCCCACAAGCTTATCTTGACCTAGAAATTGTGCACCACCAGAAGTACTTTTGCGTGTATCAAGACACCCTGCATGATCAGAATCTGAATAGGCCGTTAGAAAGAAACCGGTTTTTCTCGGATACCAGAGTCCCATGTGAATGGTATTCTTAAGGTACCGAAAGATCCGTTTAACCTCCTTGAGGTGCTTTTTTCAGTGGGTCGTGCTTGATATCGTGCACAATAACATGTAGCATGATGAATATCATATCTGCTTGTTGTCAAGTACATGAGGGACCCGATCATGGAACGATATCTCGTTTGATCTATGGGTAATCCCTCCAAATCAGCATCTAGGGATGTGGTTGATAATGGTGTCCCAACGGGGTCACATGATGTCATACCATGCTTTGTGATTATCTCTTGACAATACTTAGCTTGGTTAATGAAGATACCACTTGGGGATTGGTGAACTTGAATTCCTAGAAAGAATTTTAGTTCTGAAGAATATTGATAATCTTTATGAATCAAGAGGGTTGATGTTTTTCTAGAGAGAGAAACTTAGAGAGAGAAGTGAAAGAAACTTGTATATTGAAAAGTAGAAAAATGAACAACCAACACCTCTTTCCATGGTGGAAAGAGGTTTAAATACCCCAAGTCCTTAATGGACTTGGGCTTCCGGCCCATGAACATGCTCATGGGTCGGGCTATTTAATATATGAAACTTAACATTACTACGAGCCTATAACCACATTGTTGGAGTGACCGAGACTTTCTATATACGTAAAACGTATTTCCAACAATCTCCCCCTAAAGGGAGGTCACTCCAAATTTACAAAGTCCTAATCTAGCATGTTAGATCTAGTTTTTGAGCTCGTAGTCTTCTTTTCTTTCTTTTTCTTCCTTTTGTGAATATGTGTTGAATAATATCAGCCTTTTGCTTGGAACACGTTCTTTTGGCCTTTCACGTGCAGTCTTTATTTTCTTGTGATGTTCGCCTCTTTGTGACTTCATGTCCCACACATTTATCCTTTGTTGAATTCTTGAAAGTTTCAGAGTCGATACAGCCGAAGACTTTCAGGTCATACTTTCTTGAATTTGATGCAGAGGGAATAAGCATGTGAGGACGTCTTCAACAGGTACACCGCAATGCCACCGTCTTCAACAGGTACACAGCAACGCCACCGTCTTCAACAGGTACACAGCAACGCCACCGTCTTCGAATGCAGCAACATAATAAGACACGAATAAAATGGCTTTGACATTTTATTCTAATTCGGTAGCATTTTACCTCTGGTCGGTGAAGACCGTTGGACGATATTAGATATCGTACCCGTGACGGATAGTTTCAATTAAGTAACTTCCTGACAGGATTTCGCGGGTAAACCCGTTCTCTTTATTCGACCGTCCAAAGCTGACTGCGAACATAAAGAGTGAATCATTTGGATTAAAAAAAATCCTTATGATTGAAGCCGTCAATTCATGAAACCTGGAACAAGTGAATTTCAATTAAGATATTCACCATCGTTGCTTTCCAGTTGTCACAAACTTGATTCAAATTGAATCTTGCTTGTCACCTACCAAGTGTTGTTTGATGTTAACACTAGAAGGATTTCCACTCGTCACTGTGAACACTAAAGAGTGTCACTCTGAGTGTTCTGGCAAGATCATATGATAATGCGTAGAGGCCTGGAACGAGTTTAAGTTCAATTAAGAATTAAACTACTGTTTCTTTCCAGTTGTCACAAGATTAGTTCTTAAAGAACCGCACGTGTCACCTACCATGAGCTTGTTTGATGTTGGCTCAAGCAGGATTTCCATCTTCACTGTAATACTTGCGTATCACTCGAATGTTCTGGCAATATTACAAGAATACTGCGTAGGACTCATAAAAGATCTCTTACTTTTCACAGTGTGTGAAGAAGCAAGGAATAAATGGAAAGTGTCCTAATGATACTTTTGATGATCTCGTGGCTCTAGACTCGATAGTGCGTTTTGATTTAGTGATCGATGGTTGGAGAGGAGTGCCACCTATTCAATATCAGTCTATTCGGAGTGAATAAACCAATAGATAACGTGTTGATCTCCGTGTGATTAAAACAAATACCTTTTGAAAGATATTTGAGTTAGCTGGGGAGGGTTGTGCATTGCATCACTGGGTCCATGATGGCTTTCTTCAATATCGAGAATCATTAACTAATGATCTCAATAGCATATGTATTGACCCGGTTTCTGCCTAAAGTTGTAAGGAGGGCTTCTTTCTTTACACCCTTTATCTTTACAATTCTTTTTCATTCTTCAACCCCTTCAATGCTTAACAATACGTCATCACTAGCACCTTGTTGTGATTGTTCCAGTGCTAGCTTAAGTACTTGGTTGGCATTCAGCTACGTTCACATTCATTCTCCATCTTTCCTAGGACTTCTAGTTCTATCTAGGGAGTTGTCCTTGGGAAGATTCCATCGGTTCTGATGAATCATTGGACTAATACCTATACCTACCACCCTTTTGTCACCACATCCGTCGTGAGTTAAGTGTGTTTTAGGTTGATATAGTCACCATGAAAAATCCTTGAAAATCACTTAAAACACTTGTGATATTGTAATCAAAGTTTTTGTGCCTTAAGTGTTTTGATCATCAAAAACGCTCCCCCTTAACTTGTGCATTACACATGTTAAGTTGGTTTATCTTCTAAGTCTTTTTCATTGTTTTAGCCAAATATCATTAAGTCTCCTTAATCCCATTTTCTCCCCTTTCCAAAATGTTAACCATCAATATTTTGGATATTAATGGATTAACCGGTCTTTGGGTAATAAAATGAAATTAGATGTTGGCCAAAGAACATAATAATTCTCCCCCTCAAATTAATGAGGGTTAGTTGTAGTGCTTGAGTATGATAGATTTTGAAAGATTTAGAATCTCGTGAGAAATTCTTGAAACATTTTCATACTTTCACACTACAACAAGCCATAAAAGCACAATATTTACAATATTAACATATTCACAAATTAACCAATATGGAGTAGACCTGAAATAGTACGACCCATTAGATGGATCGGTCCACGAGCCTGTGATGTGCTCCATATGGTCTGCCCCCCACGAATCGTTCAATACTGCGGATCAACCGTCGATGCCTTAACTTTTCCTCAATCATCTGGATGGTGTGGTTGGCACTCTTCTTAAATCGGCCTACCCATTGGTACTTTACCTCTGGAAGACCTTGTCCTGAGTTGAGCATCAACAGCTTGTCACGTACATGCTTGAGAGTGCCATCGCTGAACTTGTGCAGTTCTAAGAGTCGCATGTATTGCATGACCTCTACTTCATTCAGGTAAAATATGCCCATCTCTGGTTTAAGTGTTCCCATGTATGGTTCCTTATCTTGGTGAAAACGACTCATTGGTGTTGTGTGAGGTCGTTGTAGATTTAGCCTGGATTGGTAACTCTCTACCCCGAGTTGTAAATCCTCAACCCTTTGCTTGATCACAATTCTACGAGTGAATTGGCGAATGTTGGAGCTTAGGGCTATGACTTCATCGGGGTCTAAGTGAGGAACCATGCCTTGAGCCAAGAGGAGTAGAAAATCTTCAATATCCTCAAGTCGTAAGAATTGAAGATCCCCTTCACTGACACTATAAGTCTTACCGTCTTCTCGCTTGAACCTAATATCTTTCAAATACGAATATCCGAATATATGGTGAAAGCTAACTCCCTGTATGCTTGAGATTCGACGGGTTGCAAGTATAGGTGTACCTTTCTTGGTGTGATTGTAGAAGTAGTAAGCCGACTTCTTGTTGCCCCGCCAATGTGAGATGCCTAATTCCGCATATTGATCATATTCTTTGACAAGCTTTTTGCTCCATAGGTCTGAAACTTTATCTTCAATCCAAGGGATATCTTCCAAATTTAATGCTTTGCCCATTGTTAAGGATGTAGCATACTTGTCCGCTCCGTTTTCTAAATAGTCAATATCACGGTTGGTGAAGTATTGCATTGGCAAATTCTTGGCTGCTGCAATAACTGAGGGTGTTAGTGGAAGAAGGATTGGAGCTTGTTCACCTGATGTTGTTGACTTGATTGCTTTCATGAGCTCATTGAAATGATATTCTCCCTCAGTTTCGGCAATCTTCATGGAAGCCCAAAAGTTCTTGTCTTTGATCGTTGTTTGAAGAATATTTGTATCAATGCTAGGCACTCCATATTTATCCATTAAAAATCCAGAGAAGTCGATAGGATTATTGAGGAATTGTGTGAGATCCGCCTTTTCACTGTCAGAAACTGTACGTGCGGTTGCTGCCTGTGTAAGCCATGGTTGCACTAGAACCGTCTTATCAATAGTGAACGTATCAGCAAACTCAGGATCTGGTTGATTTAATTCGTCAATATCCATATCAATGTAGTGCTGAGGTGGAGAGGTGTGTATCACAGATGGTATCGAGTCGTCTTCTTGCATAGGTTCGTGTTCTACAGGTGCTGTTGATGAGACATTAGTAGGAACCGGTATAGAAGACGTACCTGTGGCTGTTTCGGTGTGATGCTGAACAGGAGTAGGCGGTGGAGAGTGATGTTCCATAGACGGTGATGGTTCGTCTTCAATCATTGGTTCGTCTTGTACCAGTGGCAGTACAGGATCTTCTTGTGATACACTAGGAAGAACCAGTTCAGATGACTTACCTGTGGGGGTGTCAGTGGTTTCACCATGCTCGTCAGTGGTAATGTTTTCACTCTCAGCTTGTTTATCGCCAACTTTTTCTTTTGAACGTGCATCACTTTCTTCCTCTTCCTCATCACCATCCTTGGATTCTTCAGATTATTCTCCATTGGTACCATTACCTTCATTCTTATCACCATCCCCTTTCTCCTTATCCTTACCATTCCCATTACCGTCATCCGCATCACTATCGTCATCCTCGTCTTCCCCGTCATCCTCATCCTTATCCTCCTCATCGTCCTCATCTTCGTCCTCGTCATCATCCTCATCCTCGTCCCCGTCCTCGTCATCATCCTCGTCCTCGTCCTCGTCCTCGTCCTCTTCATTCTTATCAGAATGTTCTTTCTCCTCTGCATTCTTTTCCTCTTCTTCCTCATTTTCTGCTTCATCGTCATTTTCAGACTCCTGACGTTTCTGTTTCTTGGAAGATTGGGGAACTTCAGTGTCTTCTACTGGTTATGTGCTGGAAGCTTCCATTATGACCTTACTAAGAGCTCTTTGTAATTCGTGTTGAGCTTCTGTTATGGGTGACTCACTGTTTGTTAACCGAGTCTCCAAAGTCTGCATTAATTGTAAGTTAGTAAGGCCATTTGTGAATAATGCTGGAAGCTCCTGATGTACACATGACCTAACTTCACGCTGAATGATGTTAGTCATGGAATCATTGATGGAATTGAGAAATGCATCATTTTCTTTGTCACGTGCGTCCTTTTCAGCAAGAAACTCTTTGTGTTGCTTTTGAAGTCTTATGATATTTACGAATGTTTCTTGAAGTTTGGAGTCATCACGTTTTTGTGCTCTTTCTTCACGTGACTTACTAGGAGTTATCCTTGCCTACAGTGACGCAATATGTTTTGACTGTGATTCCAGTTGTTTTTGATGATGCTGAATGAGTGGATCATTGATTGTGAGAAATGGAGTGGGAGTGGATGATAGTTGTACTGCTGTTGTTGTTGGTGGAGGAGTTACTGCAATTGCTAACGAGGTTGTGGATTGGATGGTGGTTGGTACAAGTTGTTCGAGGATAGATGGCGATGTTGGTACAATCACTGGGGCAGTGGTTGGTAGAGGAGGATCGACAATCGGTGGAGGCGTCGTTGTAATCACTTGGGTGGTGGTTAGTACAGGTTGATGGATGACCGGTGGCAGCGTAGGTGTGATTACATGGATGGTGGTTGGTACATGTTGATTGATGACCGGTGACGGCGTGGGTGTAATTACGGAGGTGGTGGTTGATACGGGTTGAATGGTCTCGACTGTAGGTTCAATCGGCGGGACAGTTGTTACAACAGTGCTGAAAGCTGGTGGTGGAGGGGGTATGTGTTGTTGGATAGGAAACGATGTCAGATGAGCATCGTCTGCTGCTATCATTGATGAAGGAGGTGGAAGTGGTTTGCTAAGGTTGACGTCCTTGTACAGAATTGTTTCCATATCTTCTCCACCTTCTAAATTTTGATCTTCATAATCATAGTTGATATAATCATCTACGTTTTCATCATCTTGATTTGTTGGGTCTGTGATTTCTTCCTCTAGTCTGAGATCTTGTTCTTCTTCATCGTTTGAATCGTCTGGATCTCCAAAAGCTTCCAGTGCTAACTCGGCAGGAGTTTTTGATCTAGAACCACTACTAGTTTTCTGTGCCTCCATCCTACTTAACTTTCGTGCTATCCACATCTGTTTTTCTTCAGACATTTGTACTAAAGGATCTTGTACATCTGCATCTTCATCACGTAGTTGCTCTTTCCCTTTAGCTTTACCTTTGGTTTGGGGTGATGAAGTCTTTTGGCGTTTGACAACAGTCTTTTTCCTTTTACCCTTTTGCTTTTCGGATGGATCTGCGTTTACTTTTTTAAATTGTGTTTCAATGTCCAGGAGCATTTGTTTGTAAGGTTCACTGTCCTTGATCCCGTCATTGATCATTGTGTCAGGCACTAAAGCTGGAAGCAGTGAGTACTTAGTGGAATGTTTCTCGTCACCTATCTGATCCAACACATGGTCATCATCTGATGTATGGTAGAAGAAGTTTCCACGCTTGTCAATAGAAGGAACACTCTTCATGAAATGGTTGATGATAAGTTTTGTGAACCTTGGAAACGGAAGATGCAGTGATTTCTTCTTGGTACCGGTGAATTGGTAACACACTTCTTCCCAAAGAAGTAGAGCATAATCTACTTTAGATGCAGTGTATAGGCCCCAGAGTATATGAGCCTGAGGTGGTCTCAGTTGGTCAAAACCACGAGCATTTGAAGTGAGGCACCTGGTTATGATGGTGACGAGTGTTTTCCATGGTTGACCAATGCGTGCAGTGGAGAACTGAGATAGATTTTGAATGTTACCCTCATAGTTTAGAGCTTTAATTACTCGAAGCACTTCATCTGTTTTTGGATTGGGCACAAACTTTTCTCCTTTTGCTAATTTGGGAAACTTGAACAATTTCCTAAATTGATTTAAATCAAGAGTAAAATTTAGCTTGTTGATTTTGAAAGTGATCGATATCTTAGATGCGTCCTTTGCTGCGGTAATCGATGCTGTGGCCCAAAATTCATGAATGTATATCTCGGGAACTGATGCAGTAGCTCTAAGTGCATCTTTAATTGGTGACATGTCAAGAATGTCCATTGCAACTATGAAAGCTGCTATTTTTGGATCAAAATCCTCTCTCAGACGAAAGTTGTTCTCTGCAAGTGGTAGTCGGACACTAAGTGGTACTAATGCGAGGTCTGATTGTTATTGTTGTTGTTGTTCTCTGGTGATTGACATGGTTCCTGCTTTGATGACATAAGCACAAATGATATACACAAAATATATAAATCTTAATTCTATGCCAAGTTGAAGCATAGGGAATAAAGCATAACAACCATTACCACATATTATAAAGAAACATACAAACATGGTTCAGATGGACTAGGTCCTTACATACAACAACACACAGACATGCCAAAGACATTTTATTCTAAATAGATAACGACCTAGCATTAGTTCTTAAAGTATTTGGATATCTTGGTTGTTATAACCAGAACCTCAGTAGGTCTAGGTTGCAATTCTACTAACACCTCAGTAGGTCTTGGTTTAGATTCAACCAAAACTTCAGTGGGTTTTGGTTTAGTTTCAACCACTACGTCAGGAATGGTAGGATTTTCCTCAACCCAAATTATAGTAGGCTTGAACAGAGGGCAAGACAACGATGAAACTTTGTCTTCCATGGCCTGGAAACAAAACACAAGACATTGAATAAGTAGTTTGTATCTCTTTTGTTTACAGAGGAGTCAACTTATTAAATAAGATGAACTTCTGTAATAAGAAATCTTTCAAGTATTCTTATGAGATAAAATTAATTAATTTCAATAAAGCTTGGTTTCGTGAAAGTGGCCCTAATTTACTTAAAGCCTAATAAGGAAATAATGCAATCTAGGTCGAAATCATTAGATAGTCTAAGGCAATTGCATAGTGTAAAGGCATGCTAACTTAAGGTGATGATATAACAACAATCTTTTCGCAAATACTATAAGACCACTTATCTAAGAAACAATCTAGCAATACAAGGCACTACTCTTATCGGAAAACCCTTTGGAAAATACCTAATCGGAAAGTCTAAATGGAAGAATCTCTAATCTGAAAGTCCCAAATCGGAATGCCCAATCGGAATGACAATATCCCAATTGGAATGACATTATCGGAATAACATAATCGGAATGTCATTGTAAAACCCGTAAAAATAAGGTCATAATTTAATTCTATTTTCAATTATTTTGAAGTATTTTATAACGTTAAATATTATTATGTTTAACGGTTTAAGTTGAAACCGATATTAAATATTATATTTTAATATTTTGACGAGTAACGAGGACTACTAGTGATCGCGATACCGACGGATGCAAAACAAATTTATATTTTATTATCGACCGTTTCGATAATTAATACTTTCGACGATATCGTTTTAATACGTATCGAGTCGTTATATTATTATTTTTTTCGTGTGCGTTTAAACTTTTAAGTATTTTTACGAAACCCGAGTCCCGTAAATATTTGTAAAATTGACTTTTAGTCATTTCCCGCTTTCTAACTAATATTTACATTTTGGACCAAAACTATCACAAATTGGCAAAAACTACCCTAACCTCACACTATATATAACTTTTCCACTATCTCTCTTTCATTTTTAAAATTCATAAACAAAATTCATCTTCCTCCTTTCTTTTTTTTCTTCTTAACCATACACCCCCACCCTTCCTTTTCTTCCAATTTTCTCAAAATCTAGTTTGAATCTTCCAAAATCAAGCAAAGTCCCATCCTTATAATTCAAAGGAGCACATTTTGGTACTAGTTTTAGCTATATGCATCAAGTTTTATTTTTTTTTATTGTTAGGTTGAGATTTTGATCATGCATATGTTACTAGTGATGATCAAATGATGTTATTGCAATGTTTTTGTTAAAAAGTTGATTTTTAATTTTTGGGTTTTTGATTTTGATGATGATACAAGTGTTAGGAATGGTTTATGATGATATTAGGGGCTTAGGTTGATGACAAAAGTTGTTGGAATTGATCAAAAACATGATTTTATAAGAGATTTTAATAGTCAATTTTGGGCAGTAGGTTTGAGGTCATTTTCGGAAATCTTAAGTCTGAATATAGGTTGTCATTATGGAATTATGTCGTAGAGAATTTCGTTAGCTTCGATTTGATATAAAGTAGGCCTTCCAACTCCAAACGAGGTGGAAGATACACTAGTTTGATTTTCGTGTACCGGGAGACGAGTGCCGACACAATCCGAAAATTGTTGTCGATATTTGGATCGAATCTCGGGGACTATAAAATGAGTTTCAAAATGATTCAAGGGCTGTTCTCAGGCTCCAAGTTTCGTATTTTGAGTCTATTTTTAGAATCAAGTGGCGGTTTTACAAATGGAGTTGTTTAGAATGGTCAAAATGGTTTCGTAAGTCAAGGTCGCTAAACTGTCCGGATTTTGTGATTCAAAGATGAGTCGGGCAGGGAACTTTAGAAGTAAAATCTTTTAATGGGCTCTTGGGAGGACTTTCTACATATAGTAAGTGAGTTCTCTGAGTAGTATCATAAAAAGCTGATATGTTTAAGTATGGGAAAACGGCTTGGATATTTGGTATGTTCCAGCAGATTTTTATTAAAGACATAGAATAATAAAATGAATATATAGGAGAGTGTAATAGAATCACTTGTATCGTTTTCTCTCGAGTTTGTCGTGATTATATGAGTCAAGTTTTATATTCTTATGTATGGTTTATTTCTCGAGTCTATCATTAATGAACGCACCTCATTTGATAGGTTGCGGTTCTCGTGTTTGAAAGGCATCATCTATTGTCGGCGATCGTCTCATTACCACTGTTGGCTAAGGTGAGTCTATAGCCTCGCTTTATACTAGTTATTAAATGATTTTAAACCCGCTAGGGGGAATACATGTTTTATAAACTTAGAACACAAGATTTTTATGGTATGCTTTGTCCCTCTATGAATGGACCCGTGGTTGCCTTTAAATTGCATTAAGTGATTGCCTTTGTTAAAACCTGAATTATGGACCGTTAATTAACCTATGATGGGTTAACCGCTAGTATAATTGTAACATCCCGTACTTAACGTCATCATTTTACCCTAACTATGTAACGTATTTTGAATTCCTAAGTAATGGTAAGTATTGTTGTATTTGACGATTTATGTTGAAATCGGTAATGTGTGCATATATTTAATTGTTTTGATGGCTGAAGAGTACTACTAGTGATCGTGATGCCGATGGATGCCCAAATTTTATATTTTAGTATTGATTATCTCGATATTGGAGATTCTTGGAATTTTTGTTTCATTACGTATTAAGTTGAGTCGGAACCTTACTATTGCTTTTCGTGTGCGTTTAAATCTTTGAAAAAGTATTTTATTGAACGAGACTTAAATTTTCATTAATCCGGGACGAAACCCGACTCTTGTAAATTTATAAAAGCCGACTAGGTACCATTCCCGCTCTTTAAAACTAGATTTGCAAACAAGGCCAAAAGATGTCCAATATTGCATATTTGGTCCCTCCACCACTATACATAAACAAAAATAAAACACACACCTTCATTTTTAACATTCAAAAATTTTCTCTCCTCCCCTCATTTCTCTCTAAAACATACGGCCAAACACCACCATCCTAGATCCACCATCAAAACTTGATTTCTTGAAAATCTAATCAATGTCCCATGTTTGTATCATCATTGTAAGTAAATCCCACCACAAAAATCTAACATGCAACAACATTTTTCTTAAGATTTGATTTTGATAATTTTTGATAAAAACTATGTTTTGATCTAATTAAACTAGTGGGTTTGTGTTTAATTGTGTTTAGGAATAACTTATTGAAGTATTCAAGCTTGGAGCAAATACTTTCTTGGTGATTTCAGCCCCTAAACCCACGAAATTTGTGGGGGATTTGGGTGTTCTTGGTGTTCTTGAGTGTTTGATCCAAATTATTGTGGGTAAGGTTCCAACTACTTGTTAATATTATTATAATCATTTTATTTTTGAGTGCATGCATTGTTTATGAATTTTTGGGTGAATGCATGTGATCATTCAAGTGAAAATAGATGTTAGGAGATGTTGAGGGTGATGGATATAAGATATATGAAGTGTTGTTGAGGTTGAAAATGGGTCAAAACGAGTTTTGATGTGATTTTAAAAGAGTCATTTTAGATCAGTAGGTTTAGGCCCTATTTTCGTACAGTAGATGTTGGATAAGTGTTGGTATTATTGGATATTATTGTATTAGTCGCCGAGACGCTCGTTTCGGTATAAGGTAGAGCTTCTAACTCATAACGAGTCAAAAGTTACATAGGTTTGAATATTCGTGTACCGGGAGGCGAGTATCGACGCAATCCGAAATTGTTGTCGATATTGGGTCAAATCCCGGGGACTATAACTTGAGTTTCAAAAATGTTCAAGGGCTGTTCTCAGGCCCTATACTTAGAATTTTGAGTCTATTTCCATAATCAAGAGTCGGATTTGTAAATGGTTTTGGTTAAGGAGGTCAAAACGGTTTTACGATACAAGTGTGCAAAACAGTCCGGTTTTTAAGGTCAAAAGATGTGTCGAGAAAGTGGGTCTAAAATGTGAATCATTTGATGAAATTTTAACTTAGTCTTCTACAGATATTGAGTGAGTTTGTCACCAAGTTTCGTCAAAAACGGAGTTGTTTAGGTATGGTAAAACAGCGTGTACTTTCGGTAAGTACCGGCTGAGTATTTTTGGGAGGTACTTAACCTCGCGTCATAGTTTGAGGCGAGAGGCTAATCTATTAGCTTCTCAAAGTTTTAAAAGGATATAAGTCTTATGTAAGAGTGTATATTCTGAGATTGGAGACCCATTTAGGGTACTTGAACCGTGTTGATTTGGCATCTTGAGATGGATCAATATCGAAGATACTAGTTTTGGAAAGCTAGTATATGTTATGGGGTTTAGAAGGGATTCACTTGTATTGGTTGGTCATGTCTATGTACATACTATTTTGAATCATTGATTTTATCATACTAAGTATGTTTTGAGATACTTGAGTATGTTGTTAAGCGCGCACCTTATTTGTTAGGTGGCGGCTTTTGACGTATATATTTGGGAGACATCTTCACTTCGGCGATCACTACTACTACTAGCTTCGTGTATCATCTAAGGTGAGTCTATAGCCTCGCTTTTATACTGGTTTTAAATGATTTTAACCCGCGAGGGGGAATACATGCTATTTGAAACAAATAGAACACAAGTCTTTTGAATGATTGCTTAAACTTAAATGTTGTTTTGATTGTAACAAGTACGTTGAGTACAATGGAATTAGTACGTTGAGTACAATGGAATTGATACGTTGAGTACAATGGAATTGGTACGTTGAGTACAATGAAATGGTGTGGACTCGTATACCAACGTAGGGTCACACAAGGGAATTGTGATTGAAATGGAATTGGTATGTTGAGTACAATGGAATTGGTATGTTGAGTACAATGGATTGGTACGTTGAGTACAATGGATTGGTACGTTGAGTACAATGGATTGGTACGTTGAGTACAAACTGTAAATGAAATTGCTTTTTATATACTTGTGTTCAAATGATGATTTGCAAAACCTATAGATTCGCTCAACCTTTGTGTTGACCCTTTTAAGCATGTATTTCAGGTAATCAGGATGGATAGCAACGGAGCATGCAAGGAGGGAGTTGGTGCTTACTTGTCTAAACTTCATTATTTTTCATCCTTTTTAAATTAACAATTTACTTAAAGTATTTTGAGGAACATGTTGTGTTGGTAACGGTTTTTGGGACTAAAACGCTACTCTGATGGTATCTTTTGGGATGGAAAATATTTTAGACAATGTTATATTTATACATTTTAACGTCTCTTTTGGGATTGTTTTCTATGATTGTGTGTATGTGCTATGAGTAACACCCAATGTGGACATTCCGCTGCGTGGTAATTTGGGGGTGTTACAGATTGGTATCAGAGCCACAAGTTATAGAGAACTAGGTCGATTTTTTTTTATTTGAAAATGTCCTAAACTATAACTTTTGGTGTGTCGTAAAAGTTTTAAGCACGCAACTACTCCGCATGGCTCCGGTAAGGCTATTCTTGTATTACTTTATATTTGACTATGATTATGTGAACCTATGTGTATATAGGAATGGTAGTATGTATATGTATGAATATACTATGATATTTAAAGGCATTGTACGCGAAGCAATGGTCCTTGAATGATTGTTGTACATTTTATAATTCGGTTTTGAATAGGATTTGGCCTCATCGCCAATCACCGATCTTGATAATTATGTATTATGAATACCAGTGTGAACTCGTTTAATACTTTGGGTACGTGTATATTGTTTCGTAATCTATCGCATATCGACTTGTTTAAGTTCGATCGTTGTCGTCGCATCGTGATGTGCCATTTTTGGACATCTCATATTGAAACGTAATTGATTAACGTGATATTTTTATTTCCGTTACTTCTTATGATTTTGAAGAATCATTTATCCAAGGCGACATCTTCTACGTAATGCGACGTGTGATTTGGTTTTATATGACTACGTTTTATTGGCGAAAGGAGGATGCCAATGTTGGGCTTAAGATATATATATCCTAATCAAATATATATAGTTTGGGTACAACAAAGATATGCTCATAGTAGTCATTCGGTTGAGTGGCTTAATGCCTTGTATCTAATTGGAATGGGACATTAGGATATATAGATTTTAACTCGCCCAACTATGAGTTGTTTAAGGTTGTCTTATTGAAATGGATTGGGACATTTGAATAAGAAGGTTTTAAACCACTGGACCTTAGATCGTTATGATCTCCTTATTCAAATGGAATGGGACATTTGAATACGGAAATCATGATGTAAGTTTATTTGACACCTTATATTTACTATGGTATTTGGATATGATATCGTGTTGAGAGATAGTAATACTTGAGTAGGATGACTTATAATCGTCTTGTTGAAATGGATTGGGACGCCTTTTCATTTGAACAAGAAAGTTATAAGTTCCCGAACCGTAAATTTATAAACTCTTGTACACATGGAGGGGGACGCCTTTTGATGTAGACAAGGAGTTATAAATGAGGGGGCCCAAGTATGTCTGGCTCGATTTGTGGATTTTTGGTGTGCGTACGTCTTCCTTCGACTCGTATTTCGTTGGTAAGAATCGTTCGATGTTGTCGTCATTATGATGATCGTCGATTATCATCTATGTACGAATAACCCGTTGTACTTCTCTCGAGTTATGATTTGTTTTGATGGACCATTTCTAATGTGTCTCGATGATCGCGAGCTTTATAAACAGATTGTTAAGAACCGTTGACCGTTCCGAGAATAGGCGACTCGCTTAAGCGTCACCATGATTTATGTGTGTACTTGCGGATTGACTGAGGATCAAGTTATCAATGATAACTTATCGTGGATGTGAAGATTTTGTAATTTTACTTGCTACTATCGAAGGGTCACCGAAGACTTTTCTTGATGACGAAATTCTTGGGGCTAGTATGACGAACTAAAAACGAGGAATATGATGCATCACCTTGAGCACTGAAGTCGAAATTATTGGGACGCCTTTGTACGATGAACGCTGAAGCAAAAATTAGTGGGACGCTTTTGTACGTTGAACACTGGAGTAGAACTTAATGGTATGCCCGATATGTTGTGAATTCTCGCCAATGGACCGAATTTCTTAATGACTGGAATTAACAAATTCGTTTTCACTTCGAAGAGTATGTTGTTGCCGACACCGCAAGTGGAAAGACTTTAGAGATCGAGTTGTATTATCAAGGGCTAGTCCAAGGTTTTATCGATGATCAACGACGGAGATTTACATTTGATGTTTATGTTTGACCTTTGTTTTTATGTACTTAGATGGTATGTGATATAGTCGAATGATCGTATGTTGTGCGAACTTTAGACGGCATTGTCCAATGACGTCCGATCATGTAGGACATGTATCATGTAATATCTTTTTGACTTTCAACGACGGGGCTTATTGATACTTTGACTACGCGTAGGCGGAAGTGAGATGGTGTGTTTGTATTATATTTTCGTTATGGACCCACGTGTGGGCTCTCTCCAACGATGAAGACGTTTTTCTTGTTATTTCTTTTGATATTTCGTCCATGGTTATCCGGTCAGTGGATATCCTTTAACTTACAACCTTCCAATTGACTAGACCTACCCGAAAGTCTTGTCAAGTATTCTTATTCATCATGGCTTGGCTGTTTAGCAAGCACGAGCTAACTCGATTGAATTTATTGACTTGGCGTGGTTTGTCTTTTTGGCAAACATGTCGTAACTTGACCTTATCTGCCTAGTGGCGGCTTTCGTGTTTGGGTTTAAACTGTAATGCGTCCGATAGCGCAATGTATACGCCGAAGGATTTCCGTATCGACGAACTCGCGTTTGACGAAGTAAGTTGGCATGTTCGAGAATACGCAATAAGGTGATTTTGTACGACTAGTACTAATTACCTCGTCTCAATTCTTTTCTAGAATGTTTTCGATGGAGTCTTATGCGACCCATGCGACTATCTTTTGTGAGTGATTGTTTTCGTGAGGATCATGAACGGTGGTTTAAATCGCCAGATTGTTGGAATAAAGTAGATGAAGGACAAATTGGAACTGAGACTATTTGGGAGACTATGAAAAGATCGTACGGATTGATAACTGCTTGTAAACCGTGAGGAGTCGTCAGAAGAACTTTGCCAATAACCGTAGGGAGCCGTTGGAAATCTGAAGTTGGAGGCATGGCAATTATTAAGGTATCACCTTGGAAAGGTGTAATCCGTTTTGGAAATGGAGAAAAGTTAAGTCCAAGGTGCGTTGGACCGTTTAAGATCACCCAGCGGATGGGACCGGTTGTTTATAAGTTAAAATCGTTGGATGAGCTTCTTATAATTTGTGTAAATTTTCGTGTGTCGAGCTTGAAGAAGTTCTTGTTGGATAAGGACTCATTCATCCCCTTTTGGTGAGATACAACTTGGTGACGAGTTGCATTTTGTAGAAGAACCAGTAGAGATCTTCGATCGAGAGGTTAAGCGTTTGAGACCGAGTAAGATTCTCGTTACGAAGGTGCGATGTATTTCGAGCCGTGGAACGAGATTCACGTGGAAACGTGAGGATTTCTTTATAGGAAGTGCCCTCGTTTTTCCTAGGAGAGCGCGATACGAGTATGAGGCGAGGCGAGCGCCGGGACGTCGCTCCTTTAAGGAGGTGAGAATGTAACATCCCGTACTTAACGTCATCATTTTACCCTAACTATGTAACGTATTTTGAATTCCTAAGTAATGGTAAGTATTGTTGTATTTGACGATTTATGTTGGAATCGGTAATGTGTGCATATATTTAATTGTTTTGATGGCTGAAGAGTACTACTAGTGATCGTGATGCCGATGGATGCCCAAATTTTATATTTTAGTATTGATTATCTCGATATTGGAGATTCTTGGAATTTTTGTTTCATTACGTATTAAGTTGAGTCGGAACCTTACTATTGCTTTTCGTGTGCGTTTAAATCTTTGAAAAGGTATTTTATTGAACGAGACTTAAATTTTCATTAATCCGGGACGAAACCCGACTCTTGTAAATTTATAAAAGCCGACTAGGTACCATTCCCGCTCTTTAAAACTAGATTTGCAAACAAGGCCAAAAGATGTCCAATATTGCATATTTGGTCCCTCCACCACTATACATAAACAAAAATAAAACACACACCTTCATTTTTAACATTCAAAAATTTTCTCTCCTCCCCTCCTTTCTCTCTAAAACATACGGCCAAACACCACCATCCTAGATCCACCATCAAAACTTGATTTCTTGAAAATCTAATCAATGTCCCATGTTTGTATCATCATTGTAAGTAAATCCCACCACAAAAATCTAACATGCAACAACATTTTTCTTAAGATTTGATTTTGATAATTTTTGATAAAAACTATGTTTTGATCTAATTAAACTAGTGGGTTTGTGTTTAATTGTGTTTAGAAATAACTTATTGAAGTATTCAAGCTTGGAGCAAATACTTTCTTGGTGATTTCAGCCCCTAAACCCACGAAATTTGTGGGGGATTTGGGTGTTCTTGGTGTTCTTGAGTGTTTGATCCAAATTATTGTGGGTAAGGTTCCAACTACTTGTTAATATTATTATAATCATTTTATTTTTGAGTGCATGCATTGTTTATGAATTTTTGGGTGAATGCATGTGATCATTCAAGTGAAAATAGATGTTAGGAGATGTTGAGGGTGATGGATATAAGATATATGAAGTGTTGTTGAGGTTGAAAATGGGTCAAAACGAGTTTTGATGTGATTTTAAAAGAGTCATTTTAGATCAGTAGGTTTAGGCCCTATTTTCGTACAGTAGATGTTGGATAAGTGTTGGTATTATTGGATATTGTTGTAGTAGTCGCCGAGACGCTCGTTTCGGTATAAGGTAGAGCTTCTAACTCATAACGAGTCAAAAGTTACATAGGTTTGAATATTCGTGTACCGGGAGGCGAGTATCGACGCAATCCGAAATTGTTGTCGATATTGGGTCAAATCCCGGGGACTATAACTTCAGTTTCAAAAATGGTCAAGGGCTGTTCTCAGGCCCTATACTTAGCATTTTGAGTCTATTTTCATAATCAAGAGTTGGATTTGTAAATGGTTTTGGTTAAGGAGGTCAAAACGGTTTTACGATACAAGTGTGCAAAACAGTCCGGTTTTTAAGGTCAAAAGATGTGTCGAGAAAGTGGGTCTAAAATGTGAATCATTTGATGAAATTTTAACTGAGTCTTCTACAGATATTGAGTGAGTTTGTCACCAAGTTTCGTCAAAAACGGAGTTGTTTAGGTATGGTAAAACAGCGTGTACTTTCGGTAAGTACCGGCTGAGTATTTTTGGGAGGTACTTAACCTCGCGTCATAGTTTGAGGCGAGAGGCTAATCTATTAGCTTCTCAAAGTTTTAAAAGGATATAAGTCTTATGTAATAGTGTATATGCTGAGATTGGAGACCCATTTAGGGTACTTGAACCGTGTTGATTTGGCATCTTGAGATGGATCAATATCGAAGATACTAGTTTTGGAAAGCTAGTATATGTTATGGGGTTTAGAAGGGATTCACTTGTATTGGTTGGTCATGTCTATGTACATACTATTTTGAATCATTGATTTTATCATACTAAGTATGTTTTGAGATACTTGAGTATGTTGTTAAGCGCGCACCTTATTTGTTAGGTGGCGGCTTTTGACGTGTATATTTGGGAGACATCTTCACTTCGGCGATCACTACTACTACTAGCTTCGTGTATCATCTAAGGTGAGTCTATAGCCTCGCTTTTATACTGGTTTTAAATGATTTTAACCCGCGAGGGGGAATACATGCTATTTGAAACAAATAGAACACAAGTCTTTTGAATGATTGCTTAAACTTAAATGTTGTTTTGATTGTAACAAGTACGTTGAGTACAATGGAATTAGTACGTTGAGTACAATGGAATTGATACGTTGAGTACAATGGAATTGGTACGTTGAGTACAATGAAATGGTGTGGACTCGTATACCAACGTAGGGTCACACAAGGGAATTGTGATTGAAATGGAATTGGTATGTTGAGTACAATGGAATTGGTATGTTGAGTACAATGGATTGGTACGTTGAGTACAATGGATTGGTACGTTGAGTACAATGGATTGGTACGTTGAGTACAAACTGTAAATGAAATTGCTTTTTATATACTTGTGTTCAAATGATGATTTGCAAAACCTATAGATTCGCTCAACCTTTGTGTTGACCCTTTTAAGCATGTATTTCAGGTAATCAGGATGGATAGCAACGGAGCATGCAAGGAGGGAGTTGGTGCTTACTTGTCTAAACTTCGTTATTTTTCATCCTTTTTAAATTAACAATTTACTTAAAGTATTTTGAGGAACATGTTGTGTTGGTAACGGTTTTTGGTACTAAAACGCTACTCTGATGGTATCTTTTGGGATGGAAAATATTTTAGACAATGTTATATTTATACATTTTAACGTCTCTTTTGGGATTGTTTTCTATGATTGTGTGTGATGTGCTATGAGTAACACCCAATGTGGACATTCCGCTGCGTGGTAATTTGGGGGTGTTACAATAATTAATAGATCTATGGGGGAAGCCGCCCTGGTTCAGTTTTTGTGGACTTGTCATAGAAGCTTAGGCCCGACCTCCACGCTGTTTGAACATATTGTATTGAGAAGTCAGGTATACGGCAATGTACCAATAATCTAGAGGTAACCGACAATTAATAAATATCCTGTCTTATCAGACCTCTTAAGGGAGTGTCTAAGGGCTCGGTTCCATGAGCTTATTACAATTTATGCTATATACAATTATTATTGTTGATGCAAATTATTATTTGATGCTTGTTGCCTTTAAGCATGCCACAAACTTATAATCTTTGCTTGTGTTAAAAAATGATTATATAAACCTATAGATTCACTCGGCATTTTTGCTGATGATTTTCTCACATGTATTTCAGGTAATCAGGAAGGGTGAAGCTTGGAAGCCACGGGAATGAATGATGTGCACTACTTTGCAATATAAACTCTTTGAATATTTGTCGTTCCTTTTGTTCAAAACAATTTAAATCTTTTGTTTTGGTTGTACTTTGGTTACGATGTCTTGGGACTACGCTACTCTGACAAATGTTTTAGGAACGATAAATCTAAAACGTCTCTTTTTTAGTCGTTCTTTATAAATTATGTGTTGTAGTATCATTGTTTAGCACCCAAAGATGTATTCCGCTGTGTGTAAATTTGGGAGTGTTAAAGATTGGTACCAGAGCCATGAGTTACAGAGAACTAGGTCTTTTTCTAAAAACCTAAACTATAACTGTCGGTTTTTTTTATTTTTCAAAGAGTCGGTGCACATGATTTCGCGTGACTTCAGGTTCAAGCTACTTCTGAGATTACAATTTTAGTATACGTTATTACATATACCTTATTGCCAAGTATTTATAAATAAATACTATGATCCATTTACGGATATATATATATATTTATATCTAGGATCCCTTTAATCGATATATATATATTTATGTCGTTAAACTTTTCGATAAAAGTTTATCATTTATTAATGATTAACTTAAATAAATACATTGAATTTTCAAGATCTTTCTGTATTTATTTTTGAAATATTTAAATTGCTTTTATTGCAAATTTTATATTATGACCTTACATACCTTCATCTGCGCACGTTACTTTCATTGTTTAACCCTTTGTGATATCTATATAGATATCCAAATCGTCTTTCGGCTGTTTGTGCTTGGACGTCTTGAAACGTAATTTCTAGACCATTGTGTAGCTCAATGTGTCTTTGGAATAGACTAGCCGCTATCGTGTGAGTCACACATTTTGAAACACTCCTATAATCGTGTTGAATAATATCATGGTTTTCCTCAATATTTTGTTGATTTTATCACCGTATTACACGGCATGCGAAGATTTAATTCATTGACATTTTATGTATCGACTTCGAAGAGTATTGTTCGCTTATATCTTGGTAACGTCATGGTCATTTTATAAATCATCGTCTAGATTATGGCGCTAGATTGGAATACGATTTTACTTCTACAAAATTGTATCATTTGTTTTTCATTAACCTTCTTGCTCCCGGAGTGCAACCCGTTAATGTTCCATTCTTTTCTTGTTATGTTTTGTGTTTTTTTTGGACAATCGTGGCACCAAGGAGATTTGCCTATATTGCACCTTGAAACTTAAACTATGAACGTCATTCACCGTTTTGCTTCCTAAATTTCGTGTTGAATACCTTGAAGCATTTTTTGTCATTCATCATGCTATATTTTATTTGATGCTCATTACGAGATTTATTTTTCGTTGTTATAAAATCCACAAGACATGTGTGTATATATGTATATATTTTGAGCCGTTAAGAAGTGTCGAAAAATACACTTTATGCAGAAACTGCAGGGGCAGTATAAAACGGTCAAAACTTAAAAGTAAAACCTGCGTTTTTAAAATAAAATAGTCAAACCTGCACAGAACTTGCAGGGGTATTTTGGTCATTTTACATTGGTTTTCAGGTCTCAGATAAAACTAGAAAGTCGTCTGAAACGTCGTTTTGCATCAAAATGCTTTAGACTCTGAGTCTTGGAGATGTCGTTTATTGGGTCAATTAATCGGCTCATATTTAAAAGTTAAATCTGATAGAAAATTCAGAACATGAGTTTTAAATGTTTCTAAGTTGTTTTGATTTCATTTGAGATCGTAAAATTTTAACAAATATTATTTTACAACTAACGAATACTAGTTGCATGTGAAAATATTTAAAAATAGAAACAGTACAGGATTAGCAATTACCGGATTAATGGTGTAATTTAAAAACGAATAACATACTTTCTTAAAAGCATGCTGTGTCGAGTATCTTACAAAGAATACACATGTGGATTGTTTTATTCTTTTCATATATTTGACTCATTTATCATTCGATGTTATTTTATTTTCGTTTTCTTCTAACCTTCCACTGATTTGAGTTGAGTTTTGAAGTTTTGCCTTCACATTCTTCGTTGACATTCTCATCGCGTATCTCATGACGTTTTCGTCTAAACCTTATAACCCTTTGAAAACTTAAGAACTTGTAACCATTTTATTGGTTGTTTTATGAGCTACTATTTGCCACTTTTTGCAAACCTTTGGCTACTTTATACGTTGTCATACTGTCACCTTATTAATAAATCTGATATTGTTTTACGATTATTTTCACCAATTGTTTTTACTTTGGTCTTATAAAATACTTTTCGTAACATTAAAAGTTGCTTACTGATTATCTCACAAATTACTTGTATCCTATAAATTTATAAACTATTTTTAAATTCCATTTTACAAATGGCATGGTTTATATAAAGATAAGAAACGTAATACTTTTTGACGAAACGGAGCACTGCATTGCTAGGCCTAAATTATACATGGCCTGATCACCTATGTCTAATTTAGAAGGAGCCATGTTAGGCTGAATAGTAGTCACCTTAAAAATCTTGATGATAATCAACTTTTTACTTGTAATTATGATAAAGATAGATAAAATGAAATAAATTGAAAAGAAATTTTGAAAACCTTTATATTTTATGCAAATAGCACAATTTCTATGCATCCGCATATGTTTTCTTACCTTTTGTTAAATGAATTACGTGATTATAAGTACGTTTTTACTCGACGATCGTTTTTTTCTACTTGTTACTTCATTTTGTCTTATAACTGATTTCTTTTTTACCGTTCTTCTAATTACTGACTGTTGATAAATGACTTGAAAGTCTCGATGTTTTATCCTTCCTTCTCGTCCAATGTTCTTTATGTGATTTTATAGATCTTCGAAATGTCTCCGCACGTGAAAAATCAATTATCACTAGAGTGATTTCCGTATATCCGGGATGACGTCCGTCACTCTCCTTTGTCTCAAAATCCACTCTTGTGAACCGTGCTTTGACTCTCTCTTTAAACACTAACATCGTTCATTTGATTTATTTTAATTACAAGTGACTATTAGGAATTTTATTTTATTAAAATTTTTGTATGGATTTTATTTCCGATCATGTATCGACCACCGCTAAGTTAACGAGCTGATGTTGGTGAACGACCGACCGCACTAACAAAATTGACAACTTGTTTAATCTATTATTTCTTATCGTCTTACTATCAACGCCTTCATCTTATTATTCTCTTCAAGAATCCATACGACATTTGTTTCGTCCCCTTTTGTACCGTTGATTTCGTACTAATTGTTCACCATTATTTCCATTCGTATTCGTTTGTTATCTTGTCACATTTTGAAACCCGAATATATCCCATGTTTATTTTAAAATAATAAACACCTTTATGTATTTCTACAACGTATTATAAAATTTTCATGGAACTTTTATACATTTTTCCAATGATTTTCAATTATCGAAATAACCATCACAAGTAAAAGGTCAAATTTATACATCATCTTTTGCATAACTAAAACTAATGTTTAAAATGAAATTATGCTCTGTATTTTGAATTAATTGACTTATCATACTTTATTTTTAATGTAATGAAATTACCGGTTTAATTTATATTCCTAATAATGATTTAATTTGGAAATTATATTTTCTAATCGTGACCATTAATACGAGTTTAATTAATAAATTCATGTCATTCTTTCAAAGTTTCTTAAGACGACCAAAATAAATTATGAAGCTATTTAACTTCTATCTTTAATATATCATCTTTATAAAGAAAGTACCTCAACTGAGTTTTAAGGTAATACCAAATCCGGGACGGATAATTGTGACAAACGTTATTTTAATGCTAATATTTAATTCACTCTTCGCTCTCATTTTTCTAGTATTGTGAATTATTATGTTTTACGGTTACGTGATCGAGATCCCTCGTCGATCGTCAACCTTAAATCATTTTACCACATCTTGTCCGTTTATGCGTTTATTGAATTTATTTTTATCTCGTTCTGTTCCTCATATTGAAATCACTATTTTATTCTGAGTTTAAAATGAATCTTGGGAAGCAGTGTATAAGAAGAAACGATAAGTGTCACCAGGATTTATGCGTGTACTAGTGGAATGATTGAGGACCGAATCTCTTAATGAATGGAGCTAATAAATTCGTTACAACCTCGAGGAGTAAGTTGAAGCCGACACCGCAAGTGGAAAGACTCTTGAGATCAAGTAGTTATTATCAAGGGTTCTTTCAAGGTTTTCTCGATGATTAACGGTGGAGATCTATACTCGATGTTTATGTTCGACCTTTTCTTTTATGTACTTAAATGGTGTGTGATCTAGTCAAATGATCGTAAGTTGTGAGAACTTGAGACGGCATCATCCGATGACGTCCGATCATATAGAACACATATTATGTAATATCTTTTTGACTTTCAACGACGATATTTATTGAGACTTTAATGCACGTTGGCGAAAGTGAGATGGTGTCTTTGTATTATCTTTTGAGTAGGGACCCGTGTGTGAGCACCCTCCGATGACGAAAATGTTTTTCTTTTTAGTTCTTTTTGATGTGTGTCCATGGCTATCCGGCCGATGGATATCCTTTAATTTGCAACCATCCTTTTAACTAGACTTACCCGAAAATCCTGTCATCTATTCTTGTCGTCGAATGAACTTCGTGTGATTCATAAAATTTTCATGTGTCAAGCTTGACGGGTGACTGGTGGATAAGGATTTATTTATTCCTTTTTGGTGAGATACAACTTGACGACAAGTTGCGTTTTGTAAAAGAACCAGTGGAGATCGTGGATCGAGATTCACGTGGGAACGTGAGGACTTCCTTATAAAGAATGCCCTCATCCTTCCGGGTATTGAACAACTCGTGTATGAGGCGAGTTGAGCGCCGGGACGTCGCTCCCTTAAGGTGGTGAGGATGTAAAACCCGTAAAAATAAGGTCATAATTTAATTCTATTTTCAATTATTTTGAAGTATTTTATAACGTTAAATATTATTATGTTTAACGGTTTAAGTTGAAACCGATATTAAATATTATATTTTAATATTTTGACGAGTAACGAGGACTACTAGTGATCGCGATACCGACGGATGCAAAAAAAATTATATTTTATTATCGACCGTTTCGATAATTAATACTTTCGACGATATCGTTTTAATTACGTATCGAGTCGTTATATTATTTTTTTTCGTGTGCGTTTAAACTTTTAAGTATTTTTACGAAACCCGTAAATATTTGTAAAATTGACTTTTAGTCATTTCTCGCTTTTTAACTAATATTTACATTTTGGACCAAAACTATCACAAATTGGCAAAAACTACCCTAACCTCACACTATATATAACTTTTCCACTATCTCTCTTTCATTTTTAAAATTCATAAACAAAATTCATCTTCCTCCTTTCTTTTTTTTCTTATTAACCATACACTCCCACCCTTCCTTTTCTTCCAATTTTCTCAAATTCTAGTTTGAATCTTCCAAAATCAAGCAAAGTCCCATCCTTATAATTCAAAGGAGCACATTTTGGTACTAGTTTTAGCTACATGCATCAAGTTTTTTTTTTATTGTTAGGTGGAGATTTTGATCATGCATATGTTACTAGTGATGATCAAATGATGTTATTGCAATGTTTTTGTTAAAAAGTTGATTTTTAATTTTTGAGTTTTTGATTTTGATGATGATACAAGTGTTAGGAATGGTTTATGATGATATTAGGGGCTTAGGTTGATGACAAAAGTTGTTGGAATTGATCAAAAACATGATTTTGTAAGAGATTTTAATAGTCAATTTTGGGCAGTAGGTTTGAGGTCATTTTTGGAAATCTTAAGTCTGAATATAGGTTGTTATTATGGGATTATGTCGTAGAGAATTTCGTTAGCTTCGATTTGATATAAAGTAGGCCTTCCAACTCCAAACGAGGTGGAAGATACACTAGTTTGATTTTCGTGTACCGGGAGACGAGTGTCGACACAATCCGAAAATTGTTGTCGATATTTGGATCGAATCTCGGGACTATAAAATGAGTTTCAAAATGATTCAAGGTCTGTTCTTGGGCTCCAAGTTTATTATTTTGAGTCTATTTTTAGAATCAAGTGGCGGTTTTACAAATGGAGTTGTTTAGAATGGTCAAAATGGTTTCGTAAGTCAAGGTCGCTAAACTGTCCGGATTTTGTGATTCAAAGATGAGTCGGGCAGGGAACTTTAGAAGTAAAATCTTTTAATGGGCTCTTGGAAGGACTTTCTACATATAGTAAGTGAGTTCTCTGAGTAGTATCATAAAAAGTTGATATGTTTAAGTATGGGAAAACGGCTTGGACATTTGGTATGTTCCGACAGATTTTTATTAAAGACATAGAATAATAAAATGAGTATATAGGAGAGTGTAATAGTATCACTTGTATCGTTTTCTCTCGAGTTTGTCGTGATTATATTAGTCGAGTTTTATATTCTTATGTATGGTTTATTTCTCAAGTCTATTATTAATGAACGCACCTCATTTGATATGTTGCGGTTCTCGTGTTTGAAAGGCATCATCTATCGTCGGCGATCGTCTCATTACCACTATTGGCTAAGGTGAGTCTATAGCCTCGCTTTATACTAGTTATTAAATGATTTTAAACCCGCGAGGGGGAATACATGTTTTATAAACTTAGAACACAAGATTTTTATGGTATGCTTTGTCCCTCTATGAATGGACCCGTGGTTGCCTTTAAATTGCATTAAGTGATTGCCTTTGTTAATACCTCAATTATGGACCGTTAATTAACCTATGATGGGTTAACCGCTAGTACAATTAATAGATCTATGGGGGAAGCCGCCCCGGTTCAGTTTTTGTGGACTTGTCATAGAAGCTTAGGCCCGACCTCCACACTGTTTGAAGATATTGTATTGAGAAGTCAGGTATACGGCAATGTACCAATAATCTAGAGGTAACCGACAATTATAAAATCTCCTGTCTTATCAGACCTCTAAAGGGAGTGTCTAAGGGCTCGGTTCCATGAGCTTATTGCAATTTATGCTATATACAATTATTATTGTTGATGCAAATTATTATTTGATGCTTGTTGCCTTTAAGCATGCCACAAACTTATAATCTTTGCTTGTGTTCAAAAATGATTATATAAACCTATAGATTCACTCGGCATTTTTGCTGATGATTTTCTCACATGTATTTCAGGTAATCAGGAAGGGTGAAGCTTGGAAGCCACAGGAATGAATGATGTGCACTACTTTGCAATATAAACTCTTTGAATATTTGTCGTTCCTTTTGTTCAAAACAATTTAAATCTTTTGTTTTGGTTGTACTTTGGTTACGATGTCTTGGGACTACGCTACTCTGACAAATGTTTTAGGAACGATAAATCTAAAACGTCCCTTTTTGAGTCGTTCTTTATAAATTATGTGTTGTAGTATCATTGTTTAGCACCCAAAGATGTATTCCGCTGCGTGTAAATTTGGGGGTGTTAAAGTCATTGTCCTCATCGGAATGTCATTTTGCCAATCTGAATAACCCAATCGGAATACCGTAATCGGAATGCTTATGTCCCAGTCGGAATGATCTAATTGGAATGTTAATCGGAATGTCCAATCTGAATATCCGATCGGAATGACCGATCGGAATGACCTAATTAAAAAGTCTAATCGGAATGTCCAATCTGAATGTCCGATCGGAATGACCTAATGAGAAAGTCTAATCGGAATTTCCAATCTGAATGTCCGATCGGAATGACCGATCAGAATGACCTAATGAAAAAGTCTAATCGGAATGTCCAATCTGTATATCCAATCGGAATGACCGATCGGAATGATCTAATTAAAAAAGGTCCAATTGGAATATCCAATCTGAATGTCCGATCGGAATGACCGATCGGAATGACCAATCGGAATCTAGAACCTTTCTTCATCGGAATCTGGGCGGTTTTTACGAGGTAGATCTAAACTTAACGATTTCTATGGTTTTTAGGCTGTTTTAGTCAAATCAGTGCAAAACCATTTTATAATACATGATAAAGATTAAATCCCCTCTTTTAAACATGATGTTTATCAACTTTATACACCGAAACCCTAGATTAAATGATAAAACCCGAGAAGAACATAGGATGATAGGCACAGAAATCACACTCAAATAGTTAAGCACATGTATTTAATATTACCTAGAGGATAGCACAGCAGAAACTTTCACAGGGATACGAATTTGATGCAAGGTTTTGGAGAATGTTAATGGCGGCATAAAAAGAGTATGGAGTGTGTGTTAATCGCATACGGGATAAACAAAAAGATGGGAGTGGAAGCTTTTGACTAAGGTCAAACTTTCTAACCAATCTTTGCAAAAATTGCAAACTGGTCCTCCCAGTTTTGACATATGTAAGAGAAACTAGTTATTAAAACTAGTTTATAACACAATATCCCGACTAATGAGACACGCCAATAAAACCTAATGCCAACTCAAAACAAACTCCATACAAGGCACACATTTCACATAATGCATATAAGATAAGATGACAGACAAGATAATATTAAGACCAGATCATGTTCAAAATGATATGATATTTGCTCCCCCTTAATTGGTGACCCGTTTTCTATTTAAAGAGTTGTAGTCATTGCATTTAATGGGACAATTATCATATGAAGACCTTTTCTGTTTAATGATTTTCTGAAACGATTCTAGGGGCAATAAGATTTCTCTTATTTTAACAAAATAAGTGCACTGAAACGTACACTCATTTGTGTTAGACCAAGTTATAAAGTAAACTTAGTCCCTTACAAGGTTTTCAAGTAAACCTTGCCCGAGAAAATTAATTCCTGTTGTGAGCCAACGTTTTCAAAAGAAATACGTGACTTTAATGCGAAAAGCGGGTGGCAGTCAGAAATAAATACAAGCCATAATGGGCATGTTTTAAAACTTGTGCAACTTTTATACGGACTCTATTTATGGCGCCGTGTCAATATTGATCAACATTTCTAAGGCCGTAAATATTACCGTACTAAAAGACATGCCCGATTTTAAAAAATATTTTTGGGTTTTCTTGGTTTTATATTTTTTATGGTTTTTCTTGGTTTTATATTTTTTATGATTTTTCTAGGTTTTATATTTTTTATGGTTTTTCTTGGTTTTATATTTTTGTATTTTTCTTTTTGTGGTTTATATATTTACGTTAATATACATGATCACGAACAAAGGATATGCATGAATAGTTTTACCACCACTATTCTGCTGATTCTTCTGCCAACTCTTTGAGAGTCACTGGAGAGAAGGATTTCATGCCAAGCTTGTCGATCAAAAACTCGATTCGTCCTCGATCTAAGGCTTTTGTGAACATATCTGCCAGCTGATACTCAGTAGTGACAAAATACAGATCACTCCGTTCTCCACCTGCTCTTTAATGAAATGGTAGCGAATGTCGATGTGCTTTGCCCGGGAGTGTTAAACGTAGTTGCAGCAAAGGGAAATGGCGCTCTTGTTGTCACAATACATCGGGATTTTGTTAAATCCAAGACCGTAGTCAGTTAGTTGTGATCTCATCCAAAGGACTTGAGCACAACAACCGGACATGGCAATGTATTCAGCCTCCGTGCTAGAAATTGTAGCGCTTTTCTGCCTTTTTAAAGACCAACTAATCAATCTGTCTCCAAGGAGTTGCACAGACCCAGAAGTGCTACGTCTCGTGTCTTGACACCCAGCATGATCGGCATCTGTATATGATATTAAAGCAATAGAGGAATCTTTCGGATACCATAGACCATGATGAAGTGTTCCTTTGAGATACCGAAAGATCCTTTTAACAACATGTAGGTGCTTTTCGGTAGGCCGAGCCTGATACCGGGCACACATGCATACGGCAAATTGCAGATCAGGCCTGCTAGCAGTCAGATAGAGAAGGGTGCCGATCATCCCACGGTAGAGTTTTGGATCGACAATAGTCCCATTCCTATCTTCATCTAACTTGGATTTCTCCACCATCGGAGTTTCCACGGGGTCACAATTCTCAAAGTTATATTTCTTTAATGATTCTAGAGCATATTTGGATTGATTAATAAAGATGCCTCTGGGATTCTGAGAAATTTGTAATCCTAAGAAAAATGAAAATTTTCCCATCATTGACATCTAAAAGCGTGTGGACATTATCTTCTCAAAACGGTTTGACAATTCTATGTTAGAGGCAGCAAATATTATATCATCAACATAAATTTGTACCAGTATCATGTCGTTGTCCTCCTTGAGAGTGAATAGAGTGAGGTCCACCTTGCCTTTGGAGAAGCCATCTGAAATGAGATATGTTGAAAGGAGATCATACCACGCGCGTGGAGCTTGTTTCAACCCATATAGAGCCTTCTTAAGCTTGTACACATGATTAGGAAACTTCGTGCTAACGAACCCATCCGGCTGACTAACATAGACTTCTTCCCTTTGTTCACCATTCAAAAATGCCGTCTTCACATCCATTTGATAGACGATCATGTTCATATGAGCAGCATACGCAAGGAATAGTCTAATAGCCTCCAATCTCGCAACAAGAGCAAAAGATTCTTCAAAATCGATACCCAAGGCTTGTTTATATCCTCTAGCAACCAATCTAGCCTTATTCTTCAAGACTCCACCCATCTCATCGAGTTTAACCTTATAAACCCACAACAAAGGATGTTTACCTTGTCAGGGAGAGGAACTAATTCCCATACCTCAAGTCTTTGGAATTCATTTAGTTCCTATTGCATGGCTTCAATCCAAGATGATTGAGTCATAGCATGTTGCCAGTTTTTAGGTTCAACTTCGGAGAGAAATGCATCAAAATAGCAATAGAGTGTACTTTCTTGTAATTGTTGGCGTGTCGAGACTGGTCGATCGAGACCTCCAATAATATTCCTAATTGGGTGATCTTTTGTCCATTTGGTGCTGTGATTTTCAATCCGTGGTGGTCTGGAGTGAACGATTGTAGGAGCTTCTTCTGAGGTAGACGCGGCTGAAGGATTTTCAGGTATCGGTATACCAAAGAATGGAAGCTCTTGTAGGTGAGCATATTCCAAATCGTGATCAATAGAGTCCTCTTCCACATCATTAGGCACAAGTAAGGGTGAAGATTCAGGTGTAGTTTGAGAATCACTTGGTAGAGGTGCATCCGGTTCAATGTTAATTGAAGATGCATTTGATAAAGCTTCATTAGCTTGAGCAACAACTTCAGGGATTGGAGCTATCACTACAGGTGCTGGAACTTCATCATTTGGGGGATCAAAGAATTCATCAAACAACGGTTGAAATAGTTTATCCCACTCGGGCCTTGTAGGTGGTAAAAATGATGTAGAAGTAGGATTATTGGGAACTAATCTGAAACTAATAGCACCGGTTCCCATCTCATGAAACGCGGGTTCAGAGCTGCGTTGCTCAAAAGCCATTGCTGTCAGCTCATCAAAATATGCGTCCATAGTTTCTACTATCTTACCAAGACGACGGTTGTAAATTCGCTATGCTTTCTTTGAGGGTGAGTAACCAATGAAAATACCTATATCGGCTTTCGGTTGAAGTTTGCCCAAGTTCTCACTATTAATGTTTGGATAGCAAAGAGCACCAAACACATGAAAGAATGAAACATCGGGTTTACGATTATGTAGAAGCTCGTAAGGTGTTTTTCCATGGCGTTTCTGAATGATAGAGCGGTTTTGGGTGAAACATGCAGTAGATACAGCTTCTGCCCACAAGAATAATGGAACGTTCGCATAAATCAGCATAGTCCTAGCAGCTTCCATAAGAGTATGATTCCGTCTTTCAACGACACCGTTTTATTGTGGAGTACGTGCAGCGGATGTTTCATGTGAAATACCAACTTCTTCATTGTAAGCACGAAGAGTCTGGTTGACGAACTCTGTTCCATTATCTGTACGAATATGGCGGACAGTAGTATTTAAACGTACCTGAATGAATTTCAGAAAAGTGATGATAGCCTTTGGTGCTTCATCCTTTGTACGTAGAAATCTAACCCATGTAAACCTGGAGAAGTCATCCACAATAACAAGGATGAATTTCTTACCGCTCACACTTTCGGTTCGCATTGGCCCACAAAGATCCATATGCAAAAGATGAAGTTTTTCTTGATTGGTGTCTTCAGCTTTGGGCTTGTATGATTTCTTGGTGCTTTTCCCCCTTGAACACGCGGAACATAAATGGTCCTTGTGAAATTTGAGCTTTGGAAGACCACGAACTAATTTGTTTTTAGCCAAATGATTAATAGCATCAAAGTTAAGATGAGATAATCTGCGATGCCATAACCATGATTTGGTCTTAGATGTTTTGGAGAGAAGACATACTGGAGAGGCGGCCATCATGTCTTGTAGGGACAAAGTATAAAGATTTGCACCACGAGACCCTTTCAACAAGTCTTTTCCTTCCAAGTTGCGGATGAAACAAGTGTGTTGTCGAAAAGCAACCTCTAGGTTGGAATCACAGAACTGTCCTACTGAAAATAAATTATGACCAAGACCTTCTACATAGTATACCCTTGAAATCGTGACATTTCCAATCTGATATTCACCATACCCCATTATCTTTGCAATATGATCATTACCGAATTTTACCGTTCCAAGAAACTTGCTGACGAAATTTCGGAGCATCGAGCGATCTCCGGTCATATGCTTTGAGCAACCGGAGTCCAAATACCAGAGGATGATTTGGACCACCTGAAAATATCACCAGACGAGGACAATATATAGGTTTCGGAATCTGAATGTTCCTTGTTATTAGCAGGTACAGATTTAATGATCTTAGATTTGCTAACTTTAGGTTTCTTAGATTTCCTAGCCTTCTTCCTAGTTGGTGGTGTAGATTCAAGTTGGCTTAAATCCTGAGGTATTTCTTCACTGATAGGCACTATAGTGGGGGCTAACCTAATTAAAGGGCGCGGTTTCCATACTTTAGTGCTAGTGTGCCTAACTAAAGGACGCTGGGACCTAACCTCAATGGATGCATTCCTAGTTAAAGGGCACATTTTTCCATCTAATGTAAAGGTCCTACCAGTGGGACGCCATTGCCATCCAACTTGGGAACGAGTTCTCCCAGTTGGCTTCCATTCAACATTATTCCTAATGGCATTCATTTCATTCACATGATCAATAAGACACAAATCATGACGTTGGGAAAACATGCATTCATTACAATTCCAACATTTCAAATTAGAATTAACAAATGGTTTAGGCTTCTGCACAGGCGTAGAGCTTTTAGTCTTAGCAACATGTTTCTTTTTATTTGAATCTGAAATAACATTCCCAGGGTGAGCTTCTACTTTCTTCTTGATGGTACTACTAGTGGAGGGTTTGATATTATCTTTCTTGAGTGGCGATTCTTTAGCCCTAGTAGACTTTTTTAATCCTGTAGAAGGCAAAGTGGGAACATTAGCAACATATTTTAAAGGTGCCTTAGTTGATGGTGCCAATGACGGTTTTGCTCCTGGGGTCTTATTGAATGGAGTTCCAGCAATGGGTCGATTAGTGAGTAGTGCAGAACCCGGTTTTCCTATGTATTGCAAATATGCTAAGAAATATTGAACTCGTTGAATATATGCATGAGCTGAATAATATTGACTGCTTGAGGGATCTAACGCATACAAATCATCTAAAATAACCCTAACAAGGTCCACATGCTTAATTGCATTCATCATATAAACATCATAAGTATCCGGATTTTGCTTATGGCGCGGGTTCTTATAGAGCACTACTGAATTGGTTGATGGAGCACTAGAGGATGGTGCAGAGTTGGTAGCTAAGTTATTAACAACTTCTTGTCGGGTGAGAAGAAGTGTCTCCTTTAACTCAGCCAATACCATGTTTTTTGTCAATGAGCTGGATATTTAAGTCAGAGATTTCCTCACACTTTTGGTTTAGTAGTTCAACATAAGATTGTTGCTGTGCTGCATTAAAAGCTAAGCGTTCTTCTATTGAACCATAAAGAGTGGATAGTCCCTGTCTTGCCCGATCCATTTCCCCTAGAACAGACAAAAGTCTAATTTCTAAGCACTGGTTTTTAGACTTTGCAGCCTCTAATTCCAATATTAGTGTTTCGTTCAATGATACATCTCTCTTTAATCTCATAATCTCTTCCTCTAATGCCTTAACTATCTCAATCATCTTGTCACTCGTCTCAACACTGTTTTCACAACCATTTGTTATCAAAAGATCCTCATTTTGAGTTTGCTGTTTTAATTCTAAAGATATACAATGTTGTTCAAGTTGATTAAAGCGTTGTGTAAGTAAATTGTAAGAATCTTGAAGCTTTAAAAATTCAGCGTTAGACTCGTGACAAGAATGATTATCTACCTCATTTACAGTATATCAGCAACATTTACAGAGAGATCACACACATCATCACATATATTCACAGCATCACATTTAATCATAGCGGATGTAAGCTCATTCGAATAATTAACATTCACAGTAGTAAGCACATCACACGAAATTACTTGGGACAAGAATCGGTCATATTCGGATAAAATCTTTTCCTTTTCAATTAATTGTAGTTCGTAAGCGGTGTCAATTTCATAAAACACTTTTTGAACTTCTTTAATTTCAAACTCGAGATTTTCTGAAAGAGATGCAAAACTTCCTTTTAGACGTTCGACAAACGGATTGATCTCATTCTTAAACACCTCGTTCATGTGTTCGAAAGCCCATTCTCCGGCGTTTAGGCCATTTGAAGTTGTACATTCCCGGATGACCTTGTCAAAACTAGCAAAGTATTGATTAATCTCTTGCAAGTTTATCCATACAGTGCTAAAAGGTGGAAGGTCCTTTGGAATTTCCTTAGGTCCTTCCATTTTGACAAGTGTAGGAAGCGTACTAGGGTTTTCTTCATTTAACATGTAGGTTGGTGCTGTGATGAGATCTTTATCCATATGGAAGCGAATTCTAAAGTCCGTTTTTGCAAGCTCCTGATTCATTTTAAAATAATCACACTGGGGATATTTTGCAAAGTTGTATGACCGATTCTCATCAGCTAGATCCTTATTTGTGCGATCCTCAAAAATAACAATCGGATCTAAGACCAATCCTAATTGGGTTGCATTATAAAGTCTTGGACTATGGATAAAAGCTTGTCTTGCATACCGTGGGTTAGGGGGAAGGCCTTTTTGACGCGATAAGTTAAATTCTCTAAACGAAGCGTCAAATAAGTGCACTAGTTGAGAGGCAGTGTATTGTCTTAAAAGCAAATAATCTAAACTTCTAATCTTATTAGCCGCATTAATTTCCATTTCATTCTTTTTAGACTCGAGTAATTCAAAATCCGTTTGAAGTTTATGAAAATTAGTGACCACTAACTCTTTTTCTTTAAGTTCGTTGGAAAGATCTGCTCTTAAGGTTTCAATTTCTTTCAAATGATCCATCTGTTTGTTTCGAAAATGATCATATTCGGGATTGGTTAGAACATTGGACGAAGGAACTAATTCCAAAGTTTGAACTTTTTCGTTGCACAAGGCAAGCTCAGCAGACAAATTCTTATACTTAGCTAGGGTTTCTAAGAGTGCAGTATTCATTTGGCTAAGTAATTTTGCAGGAACCATGACCAAATCTTGTTGAGAAGGAGTATACGTATGCGAAATGACTCCCGGTTGTGATTCACTCAAAGTATGGGGACTTTCATTTATATTGCTATCATTGATTGTCTCCTCATTTGAAAGACTCACCGTCGAAGACTCATTCGGATCAGCACCCTCTTGCCCAACTTGATATGGTTGAATACTAGTATAAGTGGTATTAGTAGGTACCTCAGATATTTTGTCTGACCCAAAGCTAGAGATAGTTGCCATGAGAGCTGCCTGAGCAGATTGAAGATCATCACAGTCTGAATCGTAAGCATCCAGATCATCTGCTTGGTATGCTGCATTTTGTGTAGTGATAACTTCTTGTTCCGCAATCCCTGGATCAGCAAGAAATGCAAGCTCCTCTGCATCAAGTTCCTGTCCTTGTGCCTGAGCGTTCACCAAATAAATCTTCTCTGCAAACCATTGATCATCCCTTCTCCTCTTGGGTTTTGTGCAATCCCTAGACATATGACCCTCTTCCTTACAGTTGTAGCATGTAATCATTCTCAACTTACCTGTGGAATTAGCCTGTGGAGGAGTTTTGACCATTGGAGCAGGATTGACCATGCGTGCATTGGTGGTTGATGTAGTGGGTCTCTCCTGATTAGGTTGTATAGGTTGAACCATTACCCTGCCATTCTTAATGGTAGCTTGTTGTCGAGAATTGGATGAATTCCTCAGGTGATTGTTAGTCGGAGCTGGTCCTCTAAATCCTCGTTTGCTCAATGTCCTTGTGAGATAAGCAGACATAGTGGCTAACACTTCAACTGGGTCAGTTCCTGTTTGAATTCAGGAATGGGAACTTCATCATTATCACAATACAATGCTTGGTCTTGTTGAGCGGCATAAGTATTAGAAGGAATACTCATGTGGTCAGAATAGCTTGATGGATATGCTGCATTTTCTTGATAAGAAGGGTATGATGACTGAGCATAAGGTGCAATGCTTTCTGGTGAATATGGGTGAGGTTGTGAGGCATATTGTGATGCTTGTGGTTCTCTCTGAGACGAAGGTGCATTAAACCGATATTGTTGCTAATGTGAGGTGGGTGGTTGAGGTAGAATCGAATATTGGGGGAAGCTTGGAGTCAGGTATGGTAATGGATGATAAGCTTGGTGTCCCATGATATAAGGAGTGTTGTTATATGACAAGCTTGGTTGATTTGCCATCAAGGCTAGAGAATCAGGGTACGTTCCTCGAGGCGAACGGTGCATGATCACGTGCTTCTCATGCTGCTGGAGAAAAGCATAGAGTTGATCCAAATTGCACTTATGCAAATCCCTAGTTAACTTAACATCAGTAATATACTCACCCCATTCAGCTTGAGGTAAAGTATTCAAAAACTTGGTGTTAACCTGGAATAGAGCAATCACGAGATTGTATACATTCAAATCATTCATGAGAGTAGTGAATCTGAAGTAGTAGTCGTGAAGCGTTTCCCCTGGACTGTACATGAATCAATCAAACAGATCATACAACTGACATTCCCGTTCCTGTTTAGTAAGAGACGTACCTTGTAGCAAAACCTTTAGACGTTCCCATAAATCCTTTGCAACCGTATATTGACTTACCATTCGATACATGTCATGTGGAAGAGCTTGGAGAATGGTTTGAAGAGCCTTTTCGTCTGCATCGGCAATAAGTTGTTGAGCTGGTGTAAGTTCTTCAAACTCCCGTGGTCGAGTCTCATTGTTAACAACGATGGTACCATAATCAAGTGGACCATTTAGAATTGACTTGACCATAAGCCTCCCATATGTCGGTTTTCCCTTAATGTATGACATCATACGGCCTTGCCATGCTTCAAAGACTTCTTTAATTAGCATTGGAGGGCGATTATCTGTTCCCGTAATGACGGAAATATCCGTAAGTGATGTCATTTGAGGCATTAATGAACTCGGATTCATTTTGTGATCCCTTGAAAAAAAGATTATCAAAGATGATCGAACAATGAAATAAGGTTAAGTGTTTTAATGTTGTTGAAACAAAGATGTTGTGTGTTTTTGTGAAAGATTAGAAACTTGAAACAAAATCCTCTAAGTTGTGAAAATACTATCTCAATACCCAAACTTCTTAATCTCAATGTAAAAATCTCAAAGTGTCGTAAGTCTCAAAATTAATCCGTCGAAATGCTAAAAATAACCAATCCTGTCGGAATGTTATCTGAAACCCTGATCGGAATGTTATATAATCGGAATGATATCAGAAACCTGGTCGGAATGTTGTCCAATCGGAATGATATCAGAAACCTGGTCGGAATGTCGTCCAATCGGAATGCTATCGGAAACCTAGTCGGAATATGAACCAATCGGAATGATATCGGAACCCTGGTCAGAATATTATCCAATCGGAATGATATAGGAAACCTGGTCGGAATGTAGAAAGACACCCCTAATCGGAATACTTAAATAACCTCCTGTCGGAATGTAGAAAGACACCCCTAATTGGAATGTAGAAAGACACCCCTGATCGGAATACTGATAGGAATGTGTAAACCCTTTTCCGATGTGACTGATCGGAATCCCTATACCCTTTTTCGATTGCTCTGATCTGAATAACGGTACTGTTACGAAATTTTGAGGTAAAAAGATGAGATTTTCGACAAGAAAACCGTGATTTGAACCAACCCAAAACACCCAAAACACTACCAAAAGTATTTAGAAGATATATGGATCACTTGGAGAGTCAAAAACATGAAAAAAAATTGAAACTTGGGTAAAGGTCAATAAAAAACACATGAACACACAAAAGTGAACAAGAACAACACAAAACCAACCTTTATTTCATCCCATGCTCTTGATACCAATTGAAGAATATTGATAATCTTTATGAATAAAGAGGGTTGATGTTTTTCTAGAGAGAGAAACTTAGAGAGAGAAGTGAAAGAAACTTGTATATTGAAAAGTAGAAAAATGAACAACCAACACCTCTTTCCATGGTGGAAAGAGGTTTAAATACCCCAATTCCTTAATGGACTTGGGCTTCCGGCCCATGAACATGCTCATGGGTCGGGCTATTTAATATATGAAACTTAACATTACTACGAGCCTATAACTACATTGTTGGAGTGACCGAGACTTTCTATATACGTAAAACATATTTCCAACAAGTTCGCCTATCATAGACATTTCAAATCTGCTGTGCATTACTTTTTCAAACCATTTTGAAAGTTTTTGGTTTGTAGACCCGAAAATAATGTCATCAACATAAATTTGCACAAGCAAAATGTCATCCCCATATTTATAAGTGAACAAAGTTAAATCAATGGAACCTTTTGAGAAACCTTTGGAGACCAGAAATTTCGAGAGCTCGTCGTACCACGCCCTTGGAGCTTGCTTGAGTCCATAAAGTGCTTTGTGGAGACGATACACCTTGTCAGGATAATGAGGATTGACGAATCCTTCTGGCTGCGTGACATAGACTTCTTCCTTCAAAGGACCGTTTAGAAATGCCGTCTTTACGTCCATTTGATAAACGATGAATCCCTTATGTGCAACATAAGCAAGAAAAATCCTGACCGCTTCCATTCGAGCTACTGGTGCAAATGATTCTTCAAAATCAATACCCTCTTTCTGTCCATATCCTTTAGCCACTAGCCTAGATTTATTTTTGATGATCGTGTTTTCTTCATCCATCTTGTTTTTTCCAGATCCATCGAAGATTTAATAGTGTTACATCGTATGGTTTGTCAACAAGTTCCCAGACTTTAAGTCTTTCAAATTGTTGAAGTTCATCCGTCATCGATTCAATCCAAGCATGATCAGCCATGGCTTCTTTGATGTTTTTTGGTTCAGCTGAACTCACGGCAAGTGCGAACATACAAACATCGCCATCGGTGTGAAGCTGTCGTCTTGTACAAACGGGCTGTGAAGGGTTTCCAATTACATGAACCAAAGGATGATCTCGGGTCCAATGATGTGTTGAAGGATGTCGTTGGTAGAACATATGCATATTTGACGGATCAATATGGCGAGTAGAAGACTCTCCAGTTTCGTGTACCGGTGTACCGAATGGGTTGATAAATTCGTCGTCGTCAGATAATGCATCGTCTGCTTGATTTGTCTTCTCTGGATCAATGACAGTAGTTGTGGATGTTGTAGGAGCGATTGTTGATGTGATATTCTGAGGAGGTAAATCTGCAGCAACCCGTGTTGAAGTAGATGAAGTTGTATCCTTTTGTTGACGATGATCGGTATCATCATTCTTATTATGAGTGAAAGCGGAAGACTTCGATACAACTTGTTTCTCCCCCGTGAAATATTCATCATACATTGGTCCATATAACATTTCCAACTCTTCAATTGTCGTGTCGACTGTCATATCAACTCCAGGAACATTTTCTGGAACCAGCGTTGAACTTGACGGTTCATTGCTGTGGTCTTGAGTTCTGAGTTCCGTGCGGTTGTGAACGGAAGTCGTTTGTCGTTGTGGATCGGGACTTAAACTGTTTTGTTCAAGTGCCATTGCTTGTAATTCATCAAATCGGATGTGAATAGTCTCGACAATAAATTTTGTTCTCTTGTTGTATACTCTATATCCCTTAGACTGAGTTGCATATCCCACAAGAATACATGCATCACCTTTTTCTTTCATCTTATCCAAATTTTCACCATCTCGAATAATGTAACAGGTACATCCAAAAACATGAAGGTGTTTGAGTGAAGGTTTTCGATCATGAATTATGTGATATGGTGTCTTTTCGTGTCTTGGGATAATTAAGGAGCGGTTTTGTGTGTAGCATGCGGTTGACACGGCTTCGGCCCAAAAGTATAGTGGAAGTTTTGAAGCGGATAATAATGTTTGAGCAGCCCTTCAACCAAAGTATGGTTTTGTCTTTCAACAACGTCGTTTTGTTCGGGTGTTCGAGCAATAGATGTTTCATGTTCAATCCCTTCGGCTTCAAAATACTTTCTCAGATTTGAATTCAAAAATTTTGTACCTCTGTCAGTACGAACCACTTTAACTTGAGCTTGAAGACCACGTTGTATCAATTTAAGGAAGCTGATGAGAACGTCGGGTGTTTCATCCTTGGACCTTAAGAAGTGAGTCTATGTGTACCTTCAGTAGTCATCGACTATTACCAGAATATATTTCTTTCCATTGATACTCTGAACACGCATGGGACCACACAGATCCATGTGAAGAAGATCTAACCGTCCTTTAGAGCTTGGTGTGGTCTTTGTTTTGAAGCTACTTCGTTTAGCTTTACAAAGTTCACAAGAAGAACAAAGATGATCTTTGATGAATTTCAAGCTTGGAAGGCCTCTCACAATATCTTTCTTGGAAAGCAAGTTAATGGTATCAAAGTTGAGATGAGAAAGACGTTGATGCCATAACCATGCCTGAGTCGTTGAAGCTTTAGCCATGAAGCAAATTGGAGTTGATGAAGTTGTGTCTTGAAGTGAAATTGTGTAAAGATCAGTACCCCGTGTACCGGTAAGTAAGTCATTCCCATCATAATCACGAACAAAACATGTCTTCTTTCTGAAAGCAACTTCCAAATCCGCATCACAGAATTGACCAACCGAGAAAAGATTGGGATTGAGCCCTTCGACGTAGTATACCCTTTTAATCGTGATATTCCCCTGAACCAAATCTCCATATCCTAGGATCGGTGCAAATTGATCATTTCCGAATCGGACCGTACCCAGGAACTTCTCCACGAAGTTAATTAGAAGCTTGAGATTCCCTGTCATGTGCTTTGTGCATCCGGAGTCCAGTATAAAGAGAATTATTTGTATCACCTGCAAAAGAGTTAGAACACGATGGAGCATTTGCTAAATTGGATACCACAGTAGTTGTGATAGTAGAATCATTAGTGTCCTTATCAACATTTAAAGGCAAACTAACACTTGTTTTCACATTTTCTGTCCTAGCTTTCGGCATCCATTTATATCCGGGAGGACATTGATTAGCAAACCACCATTTCCAAGACTTGCTAGCAGACTCATATAATTCCTTAATTTTGCTTCTAGGATTCTTAGTGGTGGAGTCTGATGCATTACTTTTCTTAGTGGGGGTAGCACCAGAATGGTTCACTTTGCGTTTGGGTTTACTATCTCTAATAGGCATCGCAACTTGCTTCTTAGTTCTAGTATCTACGCCTTTGACTTTATTCATTGCACACATAGAATGATTAGCATTAGCACACTTGCCACATTTGACACAAACAAATTTCACATTCATAACATTCAAATCATTCACATCATTCATATCGTCATTACATGCGATTACAGACTTTTTATTCTTAAAAACATTCAAATTCCTAGGGTGTGCTTCTACTTCCTTCATCTTCCCTTGATTCTTGTGTTTCCAGACCTTGTGATTCACTTGAGTGCTCTTAAGCTGAGGCCGACTAACACTAGTAGTGGAGACTATTCCTGTAGTAGAATACACACGAATATTAGTGTTTCTAGATGTCTGAGGCGATTGAATAACTTTGTTTGTGGGCTTAGTGGTCATTCTATACATCCGTGGTTTAATCACATTAGTGTGCTTAATGCTTGGTGCTATGGCATTCCTTATGGGTTGATTTTGTGGTTAACCTTTCCTTTCCATCTATCTTGGGTGTAAACACAGATTTTGCAAACGAGGAATTTGATAAAGCAGATGGTTTTCCCAAGATAGAGGATCTATTCTCTTTAGTGGCATTGGGTTGTCTAACTACAGGTTTCTTAATGCTAGATTCCACAACTTTCCCACCCATTTTAGCAACGAGTTTTTGCAACTCTGCTATCGCTTTGTCCCTGTCTTGTAACTGATCTTTCAACCCTTTAATTTCCAAATTCTGTTCATTCATTTCTCGAAACATTTGGGAAAGTTTTTCTTGCAATTTATTATCATGTGTAAAACTACCAACGTCTTTTTGCAAAGCAAGTTCAAGAGAATGACAATGTTTTTGAAGGAAATCAGTTTTGTGTTGAAGTAACTCAAAAGCCTTTTTATCAACATTTTCTTTACGTTTCGAAAGCTCAATTTCAAGACGTTCACATTCTTTGATCTTATCAAGATATTTGCATGCAACATCAGAATATTCATCAATATCAGCACAAGATGTAAAATAAGCACACATAGCATCGTTAGAAACACATTCTTGCAATAATAAATCATATTCATCTGAAAAATCAGACTTCTCCATTTGAAGATCTTCAATGTGTTTCTCAAGAGATTCAACATATTTTAAATCATCATACATTTCAGTCCGAATAAACTCCTTAAGTTGAAGAACAGTTTCTTTAATCAACGCCGTGTTTGGAATTAGGAGTTCTTTCACAAGCAAGGTAATATCTTGAGGAATCGGACGTGTCCACTTAGCATTTTCACGTTTTGCCCAGTCTCTTTCAACAATAGATTTAACATTATCTATGTGGTGTTTAAGAATACCTAATGTTTTCCTACTCTTGCTTTTAGATTCATCTAGAGGGAGGTAGTTTATGTATTTGTAAACATTTGATTTCTTGGGGCAAATGCTTTCTTCCATTGAATTCTCTTTTGTTTGCATTCTAGAAACACTTCCTCACGAGTTTTCTGAGTTTGTTTGTTGAAAAGACCATAAAGACTATTCTCATAAGCATAGTTATATGGTTTCACAAACTCCTTATTGACAAGTGGTTGACTATCATCATCCCAAAGGGCAGTCTCTTCACTATCGGCACTTACAGGCATGCAATCAAGATCGGTCCTTTCAGTCTCATCAAGGTAAAGACATGGGTTCGCAGCTTGAGCTTTGGCAAGGTACTCAGGACTTGCAAAGCTAGCTTGACCCTTAAACATCGACGGAGGTGCTAGCATTCTTACGGATTGAATCGAATCATGCGTTTTATAAACAACTTTCTTCAAAAATTCGACTTGTTCTTCTAGTTTCATTACTTTTTCGGTTTCTTTATAATATCTACTTTTGAAGTCTTGTTTTAACGCATCTACCTCTTGTTTCTTATCCTCTAGAATTTTAGCAGAATCAGTAGTGGTCATAGAGAGCTTTTGTTCAAGTTCATTAACTTTGGTATTGGCAAGGTACGTTTTTTGACGTTCATCCATTAAGAAAACATTATATTGACGCTTCTCTTTTGCTAATAACTCAAGAGTTGTATTATATTTGTTTTCAAAATCGTCCTTTTGACTTTTTAACGCTCTTCCCTTGTACCCTTCAAGCTCTTTGGTTTTCTGAAGGAGCTCATCTCTATAGCTTTCAGTCATCTCAGTAGATTTGATAAGAGCAGCTTTGCACTCTTCAAAATTTTGAGTGAGCGTAGCGTTTGCCTTCTTTAATTGCTTTTGACTCTTTTTATTTTCAGTGACATCTTTTTGTAAAGTAGCAATTAAATTAGCAAGCGAAGTACGTTCCTCTTCATCATATTCATTTGCATGTTGATCATCATCAGACTCATTATTGCACATGTCTGATGAATCGAGTGTGGTATTGCTATCAACCGTTTCAATCATAGACGTGTCATTAATGGCATTGGGTAGATCACTATGCTCAGGAATATTACCAAACACATTATATTCATCAGTAGTGTGTACCTTATCGATTGGCTCAGTGTCAAAGATAGGGCCATTGTCATCTTCAGTAACTTCGAGAACTTCTTCAACCTTTGCCATGTACGAGTAATGTGCATCGAGCTCTTGATCAGAATCTTCATCATCAGTATCATCAAGCATTGCTCCTTCCTCAGCTGACAATTTAACCCCCGCTTCCATCTTCTTGCATAGCAGCATATTTTCCTTATGATAGCTAGAGTCTCTAACCCTTTTCGGCTTCCTACATGCCTTTGCCATATGCCCATAACCTTGGCCATTAAAACATTGAATCCCACTCTGCTGAACCACTTGACTTCCAACCGTTTCCCTATTCCCAGTAGCAGCAGCAATCCTCTGAGTATCATACTTGGCAGTTTGTCGATCATATCTTGCAGAACCCTCAACATGTGTTGGATTATGTCGATCATACCTAGAAGGACTTTCACCACGTCGACGTGTGTCATACCTTGGAGGACTCTCAACATATCGGTTCTTGGTGTTAGATGATGTGCGAAGATTGTTGTTGGTAGGTTTGTAGATTTTCTTGTAAGTCTTCATTATGAAAGCAATTTGTTGTTTCATCTCTCGATTCTTTTGAGCTTGGTCTTCATCACTATCTTCTTCAGATGATGACTCAGATGGTGGTGATGGTGCTCTTGGCACTTTACCTTGAGATCTTGTGGATGATGAAGACTTAGATGATGTGGAAGATCGTGGTGAAGATGATGTAGTGGAATATGACTTAGGAGCACGAGAGTTATGACCTTGAACATGTTGAGTTGTAGCCACTAAAGCAAGTGGATTAGCCGTCTTGGCAACACGCTCAGCTCGAATCTCATTTGCTTCATTCTGAAATTGCTTCAAGATGTCAAAGAGTCGATGATATGAGACCTCGTCTAACTTTTCTTGTTTTTTCACCAAAGTGACGAACCGTGTCCAGTCGGGTTGAAGTTGTTGAAGACATTGAACATTGACTTGCATGGTGGAAACTTGCAGGTTATTCCTTGTCATGTCATTCATCATCTTATAAAACCTGGAGTAGTAAGAGTCAATTGATTCTCCATCCCTTGAAGTAAACTTGCCAAAATTCCAAAACAAGTTTGTTTTGACATCTTGTTTGTTGAGTGATTCTCCTTGTTACAAGCGTTCAATAGCAGTCCACATTTCATGTGCTGTAGGACATGCATCAACCATGGAGTAAATATCATCTCCAATCCCACTTGGAACCATATAGATGGCTTCCTTCTCCGCATCATGCCAAGCACAATTTTCAGGTGTGAGATCGGCTCTTGTTTCATCACGTTCGATTGCATGTATTGGATCAGTAGTATCTGTGGCTGCTCTTGGAGGAATTAAGATTTTCTTGAATACATATGGTCCATGAGTAATACATTTCCTCAAGGCGTCACCATTGGGTCTTGTATCAAGATATCGTATGAAGCGAGATTGCCATTGAGCATACTGACCAGACACAAGCATTGGTGGTCTCTCTTTATTACCCGCCACCATGATATTGTTGTTTGTGACACGATACTCTTGTGTAGAATCCATATCTAGAGACTTTAAATCGATGAATTGAGAATGGATCTTAAGTAGATGTGTGTTGATAGTTGTTGTCGATGAAAAATGTTAAAATCCCCTAAAAATTGTCTTCACAAGAAACCAAAAAATCGAAGGCGAAAAATCACACGTATTAAAAATTTTCACTTTTGGGTTTTTTCGGAATAACTAACATTTACAGAAAAATTGGTGTATTCCGGAATAACAAGGTTTTCAGAGAAATGCCTTTCTTTGGAATATTGATGTTTTCAGAAGAATAAAAACAAACAACTTCTTCGGAATAATGTTTTTTTCAGAAAAACATGGATCTTCGGAAAATTGATGTTTTTAGGAAAAACAACTTCTTCGGAATAATGGTGATTTCAGAGAAAACGTGGATCTTCAGAATAAATGCTTTTTCAGAAAATAAAATTTTTTGGAATAATCTTCGGAATAATCTTCGGAATAATCATCGGAATAATCTTCGGAATAATCTTCGGAATAATTTTCGGAATAATACCAAATTCAGAGAAAAAGAAAATTTTAGAGAAGCTTACCTTCTTCGGAATAAACGTTTCTTCGGAATAGAGGCTTTTTCGGAATAAGTCACTTTTCAGAAAAATTACTTTTTCGGAATATTCACTTTTTCAGAATACTCACTTCTTCGGAATAGAAAACCCTTTTCCGAAAATCTGTTTTTCAGAATAATTAACCCTTTTCTGAAAATCTTCTTTTTGGAATGTTCTTGAAGCAATGAAACCGTAACTCAAAAAACAATCCAAACACCTCAAAATCTTGCGATTTTGACCAAGAAAACCAAACCAAATCCCTACCAAATCGATATAAATGATTTATATCAAGATTTCTAGCCCGAAAATACGAAACAAAATTTAATTCGAGATGATTTATATGGAAAATCAACCGAATCAAATTCAAACCAAACAAACAAACACAATCTACCCCGTGGCGATTGATACCAATTGTTGTCCCATAATATTATGATGATTAGTGATAGAAAATAGATGAAAAGAGATGGATTCCTAGAGAGAGAAAGTAGCGAGAGAAAGTAGAGAGAAGAGGTGATTAACTTGGTGAATATTAGATTAAGAAAAGAAATTAGTTACAAATTATCATCCCACCCTCCTAACATGCTAGGAGGGTAATATATAGTCCACCCACATGCGATCTTTAATGGGCTATATATTGGGTCGGACTTGTCTTTTGGACTTTAATTAGTTTAAATCCAAGCCCGTAAACCACAACTAATTAACTATCTATTACAATGTTCTAATAAATATTACAATATAAACCTATGACCTAACATTCTTGTTTGACTCAATATTTTGAGGCTAACACTTTGGCGGATCTAGGGGCAAGCATTAACCTCATGCCTTTATCGGTTTGGAAAAAACTCTCTCTTCCCGAGCTCACTCCCACTAGGATGACACTTGAGTTAGCTAAGCGTACCATAGCTTACCCCGTAGGTATCGCGGAGGATGTGTTTGTAGGTGTGGATAAGTTTACATTCCCGACCGACTTTGTAGTGGTTGATTATGACATGGATCCTAGAGTTCCTTTGATTGTTGGTAGACCGTTACTTTGATAGATGTGGCGGAGGGAGAACTAATTATGAGAGTAGAGGATGAGAAAGTGGTGTTTAAGTTAGGGAATGTTTGTGAGAAGAAAGAGGTTAAGGAGTCTAAACCTTGTGAGACTATTAACATAGTTGGTGTGCTAGATGAGGTGTGTGATGAGCATTTTCATGACGCTTGCAAGAGTAATAGTGAGGATATGCCTCATGTTGCAATTGTGGCCTCAATTGCTCCCTCCTTAACACCTTTTGGAGAGAGTGATTTCCTCTTGGAGGAATTTGAGTCCAACTTTCTTGGTAATGATGATTCTCCCATCAATTGGGAAGAAGATACTCTCACCATCCAAAAGTTGCTCAATGAGGACCCTATCCCTTCACCCATTTCACAAGAAGTAACCAATGATGATCCTTCCATAGTAAAACCTTCCATAGAGAGTCCACCTCCAGTTGAACTTAAGGACCTTCCATCCCACCTAGAGTATGCTTTCTTAGAGGGCAAAGACCAATTACCCGTGATCATTGCTAAAGAGTTGAAAGAGGATGAGAAAGAGAAACTCATTGAAGTCCTTAAGAAACATAAGAAAGCCTTAGCATGGAAAATATCCGACATAAGGGGACTTGATCCACATTTTTGTACACATAAAATCCTTATGGAGGATGATTACAAACCCGTCATTCAAAGTCAACGAATGGTTAACCCAAAAATCCATGAGGTCATTAAAAAAGAAGTTATCAAACTCCTTGATGCGGGCATGATTTACCCCATTTCCGACTCTTCATGGGTTAGCCCGGTACATTGTGTTCCAAAAAAGGGTGGAATCACCGTAGTAACTAATGAGAACAATGAGCTTATTCCTACGAGACTTGTTACCGGTTGGAGAGTTTGTATTGACTATAGGAAGCTCAATGAGGCTACTAGGAAAGATCACTTCCCATTACCTTTTATGGACCAAATGCTTGAACGCTTAGCGGGAAATGAATACTATTTCGTTCTTGATGGCTTTTCGGGTTATTTCCAAATACCCATTGACCCTAAAGATCAAGAAAAGACCACATTCACTTGTCCCTACGGTACATTTGCTTACAAGAGAATGCCTTTTGGCTTATGTAATGCACCGGGGACATTTCAAAGTTGCATGATGGAAATTTTCCATGATATGATAGAGCAAACAATGGAGGTTTTCATGGATGACTTTTCCGTCTTTAGAGATTCATTTACCTCATGTCTCACCAATTTAGAACGAATGCTTAAGCGTTGTGAGGAAACACGTTTAGTTCTTAATTGGGATAAATGTCACTTTATGGTGAAAGAGGGAATTGTTTTGGGACACAAGATATCCAATAAGGGATTAGAAGTGGATCGAGCTAAAATTGATGTGATTGCTAAGCTTCCCCCACCCACTACGGTTAAAGGTGTAAGGAGTTTCTTAGGTCATGTGGGGTTTTATAGGCGCTTCATACAAGATTTTTCTAAGATAGCAAGACCAATGACCCACCTCTTGGAAAAAGAGGCTCCTTTCATTTTCAACCGAGAGTGTTTGGATTCATTTGAGACTCTTAAGGAGAAATTGACTAAGGCTCCCGTTTTGGTTTCTCCAAATTGGGAATTACCTTTTGAGCTTATGTGTGACGCTAGTGATTATGCGGTGGGGGCCGTCTTAGGACAAAGAGTGAATAAGTATTTTCAACCTATACACTATGCTAGTAAAACCATGATCGGTGCACAACTTCATTATACTACCACGGAAAAAGAGTTGCTTGCTATATTCTATGCTTTTGAGAAATTTAGACCATACCTTGTGCTATCCTAAACCATAGTGTATACGGATCATTCCGCTCTCAAGTATCTCATGACAAAGCAAGATGCTAAGCCTAGGCATTTGAGATGGGTTTTATTGCTTCAAGAATTTAAGATAGAAATTCGAGATAAGAAAGGAGCCGAGAATTTAGCGACGGATCACTTGAGTAGACTTGAGCATCCTTTTCAAGTAGATTTTCCGAATAAACAAATCAATGAATCCTTTCTATTAGAGGAGCTCATGTCTATCTCTTCTCAAGAGGATGCCACCCCTTGGTTTACGGATATAGCAAACTATCTTGTGGGGAATGTGCTTATAGAGGGTCTTACTTCCCAACAAAAGAAGAAGTTTCTTAAGGAAGTTAAGTACTACTTTTGGGATGATCCTTATCTTTTTAGGCAATGTGTGGACCAAATCATTAGACGGTCTGTAGATGGGCTCGAGACATTTAAGATTTTAGAAGCTTGTCATAAAGGACCTACGGGTGGACATTTTGGGCCTAACTATACCGCCAAGAAAGTCTTTGATTCGGGTTACTATTGGCCTTCCATTTACAAAGATGCCCAAGCGATGGTGAAATTTTGTGATGTATGTCAAAGACAAGGAAAAATTACGCAACGTGATGAGATGCCACACAATTTTATTCAAGAGTGTGAGATTTTTGATGTATGGGGCATAGATTTTATGGGACCTTTTCCATCTTCCAAGGGAAACAAGTATATACTTGTAGCGGTGGATTATGTGTCCAAATGGGTTGAGGCCAAAACCTTACCTACTAATGATGCTAGAGTTGTTGTGAAGTTCTTGAAGCAATTGTTTGCTAGATTTGGTGTACCTCGGGCCATCATAAGTGATCGTGGTACGCACTTTTGTAATGATCAATTCACGAGAGTTATGAAGAAATATGGAGTTAATCATAGACTTTCTACCGCGTATCACCCTCAAACTAATGGTCAAATCGAGGTCAAAAATCGTGGTTTAAAGAGAATTTTAGAGAGAACGGTGGGAGAGCATCGAGCTTCTTGGTCGGATAAGCTTGATGATGCTTTGTGGGCTTTTAGGACGGATTTAAAGACACCAATTGGTTGTACCCCTTATAGGCTTGTCTATGGAAAAGCATGCCACCTCCCATTCGAGTTAGAACACAAGGCATCTTGGGCTCTCAAGTGGGCTAACTTTGATTTAAACCAAGACGGTTCACATAGAAAGGATCAACTTAATGAAATGGATGAACTGAGAGCCAATGCCTATGAGAATTCTTTGCTTTATAAGGAGAAGACTAAGAAATTACATGATGCTAAGATCAAGAACCGTGAGTTTAAAGTTGGAGAGCCGGTTCTCCTCTTTAACTCAAGGTTGAAACTTTTTGCGGGCAAGCTTAAGTCGAAATGGTCCGGTCCATTCACTATTGCTCAAGTATTTCCATATGGAACTATTGAGTTGTCACAACCCGATGGTCCAAATTTTAAAGTGAATGGTCACCGTGTGAAGCACTATTTTGGGGAGGACATTTATGTTGAAATGGTCCAAGAGATCCCCATTTTCCCCATGAATTAATTCATTGTGGGAAGAGTCGAGCTAGAGACTCCTTAACTCAAGCATTGTATAACTAGGTTTAGAGTGTTGTAGGTTAGAAATAAGGGTATAGAGTTGAGGATAAGTGTAGAGGAGACCTTCTTTTGTCTTCATGATGTTTGTAGGGTTGCTCACTCATTACGTGCTTTGGAGCTTATGGAGGAGGCCCTTGTATCTGGTTCACTTCGTTACTATTGTGATCTTTCATAGACACCTTGTGCTTTAAAAAAATGGATTCACTATAGTTGATCTTTCCTTAACTTGGGTTAAGCAATGTCTATTAATTGTCATAAGTGTACGGGAAGTTTTATACTTCCATGCTCTTAAACATTAAGGACAATGTTTAGCTTAAGTGTAGGGGGTCTTCTATCGAAGTGACCTTACCTAGACCATTGCCTTAACTTCATGATAATTGGGAAAATTAATTTTTCAAACATTTTTTAAAGTTTTGATCTACTTTGGCCACCAAAAATATGAATTCATAATTTTTGCATCAATCATTTTTAGTTTGCATATAACATTTGCATTGTATATATTTCTTCTTTTATTTTTCATCAAAAAGATATAAAAAGAAAGAAAAATATAATAAAAACATGGTTTAACAAATTTAGACTTCTTTGACATATTAGGCCCGCCATGGATATTTTGACTCAACCCGAGTTTGCTTATCCAAGCACTCTCTAGCTAGTATCCTTAACCATGTAGTCCTTCATTGGTCTATTAGGCTAAGCATCCACCAATCTCATTATTTGAGATATTAAATTTGTGGAGAATGGGAAATGATAGAGTTGAAGCAAGTATAAAAGGACTAGATAAACTTCATGATAATTACTTGTGGCTAAACCCTTCTCTTCTTTACCTCTATTTTCTTCGCATGTATATATGTTAATAAATAATCAAGAACGGTTTTAATCGGTTTGTAATCTCTTATGCATTTTTGTCTAATCATTCATGGTTGGTATAAGTACGTCTTAAGATTCTAAGTTTGAACGTTTTATGTGTACTAGACTTATGTCATGCTTAATACTTAGCGGGTGTTTTTCCTTTTATTCTTTTCAACTTTCTTTGTGAGGAATAAAGAAAAATAAGAGCGGCTTACAAAAAAATGAGTGGCTAGTAAAAAAAAGAGAAAAAGAAAAAAAAGAAAAAAAAATAATTATACAAGACTCCCAAGAGGGGCAATGAAGTGTTAATTATAGTAACTATTAGATTCCAATATTACCTTGACGGGTTGCGGGGATTTAATAGTTGCTCCAATCTAATATTACCTTGACGGGTTGCGGATTTAAAGATCCAAAGTCTCAAAAAGATGGCGGATGTAAATTATTGCGTGAGTTTTATTTTTCTTTCCTTAGCGAGTGTGTAGCTACTTATTAATGCATGACATGAGAATTTTACACATAAGGCGAATGACTTATTACTCTTGAAACGGACTTATATTAATTATGAGCGGTTTTTCAAGTAATGGATGAGAGTATTACTTAGGATTAAAACCGTGCTTCCTTATTTTTGGATTTTACATTTCTTATACTTCACGCTTTAAATAATGACAAATTTGCCTTCAAGCAATTTGTTCAAATAATAACCGGTTCCACATTTAATTGTCATGAATAAGTTGATGCACTTTTTACTTGTGAATGCAATGATCCCATTTTTAAGCTTGGTATGGGGAAAGTGGAACTTGAGGGTGATAAGTATCCATGGTACCAAAGCCCTAATTTAAGTCATTGATTTCTTTATGAGTTATTTCCATCAAAACCATTTCAATAAAAAATCCAAAAAGATATAAGTAGAATTGTTACTTTTGCATTGCATTGTTCAAATTCAAAATCATGCATCATATAGTGTAGAGTAGTGTAGATGTATTCCATACTGGCCAAGGTGGATTAATTATGAGGAGAATGTAAATTTGTGCTTTAAAATATAGCATTGCATGAGGTCATGGCAATATTCAAGTGTAGGGGATTTGATATGAGCAAAAACTCATATCAATTAATCAACAAATCACCCTAAAACACAAGAAAAATACCTAACTTTTGTGCTATAAAGCGGAATTATGTGGTATGTTTTGTGTTTGTGTACAAATAGGTAAGAAGGATGCATTTTCAAACAAACAAGAAGAAAATCAAGCTTATTTGGATGAAAAAGACAAAAAAGGATCAAAAGTGACAAGACTTTGAAGACAAAGGACCTATCTTGACAATATTCAAAAGATGAAGGACTAAAGTGCAATTTTGGGAAAGTCAAGATTAAAGTCAAACCTGGTCAACTATTAAGTCAACCAAGTCAAAGGGATCAATTGTGTTCAAGAATGAAGCTTAAAGGACCAGAATTGTCAAGGTTGTGAAGATTATAGCTCAAAATACAAATCTGCCAAAGTGAGGGATTGAAACTGCCAAAAATACTTCAAGTTTGGATCAATCCGTGTGAAGTAACTCTTAGCCAATCAGAATTCAAGGAAAAATGGGTTTGGATTGCCAAATAAGAAGACAGCTGGCCACTATCCACTTTGTATTTAATGTCCGAATCTCAATAGTGCAGCGCACTAAACTCCCATTTCACCCAATAGCAGCACGCCCCTCAATAATCAAATTATCCACTTTCGGATGATGATCCGTGTGATCATTTTTCATCCAACCAGGGCATGCCACGTGTTCTTCTTCTTCAACAAAGAACCCAGACGCGATTTTGAGCTACACTTGATTTCAGAAAATGTTTTCTACATGAAAGTTGATCGTTTTCAAGAGACGAACTCATTCCAACCATCCAATTAAACTGAAATCCATTCAAGATAAAAAGCCCAATTGTGTTCTTCAACTGCAGATTACAATTAATAGATTTAAGCCACGTGGCACGATTTAATTAGAAGCAACACGTCGCTCATCCTCACCAACACTCAACTGCATTCTATAAATACCCCTAGCTAGCTTTCATTTGTTGTAATGTAGAAAGTGTGAAAACACACACGCTTTATTTTTTCTCTCAATATTTTAGGAATTAGCTTAACAACTCAAGAGTCTGACAAGCTCTTGAGTTAGTTAGCATAGTTGTAACAGATTTACCAGCTTTGTAACAAACTTCATTCCTAAATCAATAAAATTCACATTCATCTTCTTTAGTTACTGTTCATACCTTGAATCTTGTTATCCTTGTGTTACTGCTAGCTTGTTATGATCACAAATGATCATGATTAGCTAAGTTTTGAAGATTTGAAGCTGTTTAGATCTTGTTTTGTTCATCCAGTACTAGCCTTGTTGATTTTGAAGCTTTCTGGTTCAATCATGGAGATGATGATGATAATAGTTGTTGATTAGTAGATTTTAATGCTAAGGTGGTGGTGTAGCATTGGTTTGAAAGCTCAGCGCTTCTCTACTCCGTCAATGGAGGCCTAAGCTAAAAGGTTTCAAGTTTTGAGTTCTTTTTCCACTGAATTGTTGACTGCCTGCTTAATTCCTAGCTAATTCTTGTTTGACTGCATGATCGAGTGTGTTTAGATAGCTTTTGAACTGATATTTGTGATTGGATAGCTTAAGTGTAGTGTTATACTTGTTCATCAGCTTAATACTTGTCCTGTTATCAGCTTTATCAGTCATTTCAGCTTTATTGTGCATATTGAGTTCTAGCTTATTCAACTGTTTGTTTGTGGGTCATTTGCACTTCATTTGAGTAGTCAAACTTAGTCTGATATGTCATTTTAATCAGCTTAGCTAATTGCCTTGAATCCTTTCAAAAAGTTTGTTAGAATCCTGTCAAGTAGTGTTTGGTAGAATCTTATAATTTGAGTTCAAGTGTTATTAATTGGTTAAGTTTTGATAATTCTCAGTCATTAAGTCATAATAAACCAAGTTTAGTAGTTTTCAAGTCATTTCTTAAATCAAAAGGCAATTGGCACAAAAAATAGTTTAGGTCAGTCTTTGTTAAAGAGTATTCAGAAAAGTTCTTGATTTCAATCACTTGGCATTTCCTTGTTTTTAGATGAAATTGTTTGAAACCAGATCTCATCTCTCACTTAACATCTGAACTTTAAGGTCTAGCAAGGAAATTATACAGTTTTCTATAATAAGGAAGAAATAAGCAAATCATTAAGCTGTTGGGATAAGTCAAGTTTTTGTAATCTTTGGCTAAACTGATTTCTCATATCTCCATTTCCACTTCAGAAACTTCCCAATTTTCTTTCACATTTGCATTTAGAAAGTGTTCATGAGTCGATTTTGAAGTTTTCAGCTTTTTGAAAAAGTTGGTCAAAGTTGGTCAAATAAGCTTGATTTAGCTTATTTCTATTTTCTGAATTCATTACTGGATCATTTTTTATTTCAAAAGACATTCCATGCTTTTATTGGCTTGACAAACAAGTTTTAACAAGAAAATCTAATTTTGTGCGTTTAGCTTATCAGTTAGCTTAATTGTGGCTTATTAGGATTTCCTTATTTGAGTTTTAATAAGTTTCAGACTTATTCCTTTTACCAGCCTAGGTAATTTTGGATTTTAAGGATTTTGCAAGTTACTAGAGCTTATTTGGTTCATTGAATAGCTTAAATGAGCTTATTGAACATGTTTGCCCGTTTTTGATTAAGTTTCACATTTAATTGCATTTTAGTCCCTCAAGTGTTTAACTGTTTTCATTAAAGGGAAAACTTGCACTAATCTAGGGTTTGCACTAATTCAGTCCTTGTATTTTCAGAACTTTACAAAATCAGTTAGTTAGTTTTTCAATTAGTTACAAATTAGTTACTAGTTTGTTATATTTGCATAGTTAGTCCTTGTAGTTTCTAGAATTTACATTTCAAGCACATTAGTTTCTAAAATTTACATTTTCAGCCCTTTAATTTCATAGATTTACATTTTTGTCCTTATTAGAATAAAATTTGGTAATTGACTAATTGTTTTACGGTAACGTAGTTAATCTTTTGCAGTTTTTACTTGATTGATCAATTAGACATAGAAAAGCCAAATAACCCGACCAACCAAAAACGATTATAAACCCGATCTTGTTAGGACTTTCAATTGGTTAAGAACTGAGAAAACGAACTTCATAATACACAATATCAGATAGCACATATGCCAGAGCCCAGAAGTGACATATAGGATACTAGGAAGGTATGTAAACTAAGTCAGAAGCTTCAAGAATTGCATCACTAAAAGAAACCATTTGGAACTTGTCCATCAAACCACACCTCTCCATAGGAAGGTTACTACATTTTTTTGCAGTAGAAACTCCGGAAGAGTAAGCTCCACGGACAGAACCCTGGTCTTCCTCGCTAACCGCTTCATCTCCAAAGAAGAGATTACCCAAAGGAGCACGAAGCCTCTCATAAATATCCGTTGGCTTTCCTACCACATCATACGAGTAGCGGTGTGAAGGGATGTATGGCCTCATGAATTCATGTTTTTTATTTCACTTCCGTCTTTTATGAAGTTAAGAAGCTGATTAACAAAATAACGTTTGCCTTTCTTAACTACTAAGCGGAGCATTGTATCACCATTATTGTTGATCACCTTAGTGGCTGATAGGTGTAGAAACACGTCTTTTAGGAAAAAGAGTGTATAAGTGCGGCAAGTATTAAACTCGACGATTTAGGAAAACCGACAAGTCGAATAAGTGTGGGTTCGTTCTCGAAGGAGGTTTGTGGATTAATGTGCCAATTATATAAAATCAAAGTTTGGATTAGTGACGTTTTTGGATGAGAAAAGAGGGAAAAATAAGACGGATTACGCTAAAAATTACCCTACGACGCGAAAAACGCGAAATCGTAAAAATCGACAAAACTAAAAAGTCTTCTAAAAATTACCAAGAAATTAACTTAACTAAAGAAAAATATAAATAACACAAAATTGAAAACCAAAGTATCTAAAACCTTTTTAATAATTTTAAATTAATTTTTAAAGTCAATAAAAAACTCCAAAATTAAATAAAATTAAAAATAAGTTAAAATGAAAATTTTATGGATTGTAAACCTAAAACTATTTATTTAAAACATAAAAACTATTTTTGAAAATTTTTAAACTAAATTATACTATTTTTAAACTAATTAATAAAAACCGGGGCTAAAAATAATAATAAAAAAATAATTTAAAGACGTGAAAAATGGAAACTTTATGTCAAAAAGTCCTAAATACGATGCAAAGTGCAGGAAAAATGAAAAGATGGAAAAACGCTTATTCAATAAGCTGAAAACGGCTTATGAACATTCGAATAGGATTTATAAGCTAAACTTAAAACCTCCTTAAGTATAAACCGTTTGCACCCTTGGTCAGTAAAAGACCCAAGGGCGCAGTGGTAGTGTGTGTGTGTTGTGAAGGGAATGGCGCAGGTTCGATTCCTGGCCAATCCTTTTTAAAAAAAACTTTTTTTTATATAACTACGTGAACAGTGGGCTAATCAGTAACTTAAAAACACAAATCCAACATACAAGTTGCAAGATTTAAGGCTCAAAAAGGATCAAACAATGCTCAGACCTCAAAACCTTAACTTTTTTCTTTTTCTTTGATCTTCAAGTGCAGATGTGGGGTATTTGGAGCCCGGTATGGGTGTTTGGTTTTTGCTGCGCGCAAACGGCACCCTCACTTGCTTTGGCAAGTGAGGAGTCAGACTTAACACACAAAGCGAAACAAACTCCAAACCAGTTCACATGATTCAACAAAGAACAGTAAACAATGAATATCAAATTCTAAGGTAATCAAGAGCCTATCTGATGAACTTTCAACAAGCAATAAAATCCCAAAACTTGCTCAAAACATATCAGACCTACACTATAAGCACCTCAAATCCTAAATATGTTCATCTAAATCCTAGAGTCAGAGGCACAAACCTACTGCATATATGGACAGGAAGTGAATCAAGAACACAAAACAAGCAAAACACTAGAAATAGATAAAAACTGATTACTCTACTTTTACCAACCACAAATGACGACAACGTTCATCTACAAGTTTAATAGATTACTACAAGAACATCTAACTTAACTGATTAAAATAAACAGATAGTGAAAAATAATTTTATCCTCCCAAAACTCTAAAAATCTAATTAAAGGCAAAACACCTAATGTTACCAATGATAAAATCCACAAACCAGTAAACTCACTCAATGATGAAGGCTGTGGGTGCTTGTGATGGCAGTGAGCTTCCTGTTAGTATACTCAAGCCACCAATCTAACGCTCACAATCCTATAGCTAATTCAAAGATCGCAGTTGACCAAAGTTCAATGGGGCAATAGCATACTTATCACCTACAACAACGTACTTCCTATTTTTCTGTTTAAGTGAAGTAAATACTAATTTGACTCTACCAAAACTTCAATATAAGATGCAAGTTAAACTTAGTCCTAGATTCTAACCTATGACAGAATTTCTAAAGGAAAAGAAAAACATAAAAATGAGAGTCAACAAGGGTATTTCACAAAAATCAGCGGCTAAATGATTTATGACTATGTTCTATCAATTTAAAAACCAGTTAACAAATGGCCCAATTTAAACAAAGGGAATGTGTACAAAGTGGTTACAAGTCAAACTCTGTTACAGATTTAAGACAGTAAGCAGATCCAAACACCCCTATATTCTTTATAAACCAAAATTTATGAAGAGATTGTTAATAAAACGACTCCAATTCAAACCTAAGCTATTGAGATCATCTAAACATCAAACATCAATACCAATTAACAGATATAACAGCAGAACTTAACACATAAATCAAAATTCATAAGCAATCACAAGAAAGACTAAAAAATTTAGAAAGGGTTCAAGCACTTACTCCATTGGGCTTATTACAAGCCAAGGGACTGCTGAGGCCTTCTTTCTAGCTTAAGAGCTTTCTAATGAGCTTATGAGACTTGCTTGTAGAGAAGTGATGGTGTTGACTGCCCACTCAACACCCCATATATCTTCAAAAAAATATGGATTATGCCTGCTAAGAAAAGAACACCAACAGGGTACAAATACCAAAAGCCTAACTCAAAAGCTATTATCAGTAGCTTTTGAGTATGGATTTTGCTATAGTGAGCAGATTAAACAAGAAATATGAGAAATCAAGATTTTTTTGAAAACCTTAGAAATAATTTTGAAACCAACGGGAAACTTGTTATCAACAGAAAAGAAACAATCCCACACTAGCTTATATGCCCTAGGCTTGTCAGGCTTCAAGCATATAAGACTTACCGCAAGATTGGGTCTCCAAACAGAAGTTTTGTCAAAGAAATTTCTTGACCAAATTTTTCAGTGGATAAATTTTACACTAAGTTTTGTAGAAAATTAAAACATTAAACTAGAAAAGCATAAAGTGGAACACAGCAATGCAATATCTTGTAAAATTTTAAACTGTAACTATTTTATTAAAACTTAGGAAAAAGATTACAAAGCTGGAACAAAGGGCCATACACAATCTATAGGCTCCTTTTTATACTAAACTAGGGAAGATTCTAGATAAAAAAAAATAATACAAACCCTGGCTACTGATTTCCTATAATGCCCTTTGTCAAAATTCAAAATTTGGTCAAGTAAACAAACCCATGTGATGCCAGCTTGATGAAGACAAATGTTGGTCGTTTAATCTTGCTTGGAGAGATGAGTAACCATCTTAGGACCATTGGATCTCTGTTCCTCCTTGTTTTTTAGCAAAAGTATATGCAAGGGACCATTGGGTGGGGTAGTATGGTGAGAGTGAAAGGTTTTGGGGAGTGTAAAAAGGATGTTGACACCTTCAATTGTGTATCTGGACAAAATCAAGGTCTAGTTCAAAGTGATTATAGGTGAGGTGGATTAGGGTTCTTGATACTGGGTTTAGGGGATAAAAGGGGATTGATGAAAATAGTAATTGTTTCCCGGGGTTATGATTAATAAAATAGGTTAATTTAAAAAGTATTATAGTGGTTGAAGGTGACGTGGGGGTGGGTGATAGGTGAAGGTGGGGTGAGGTGGCCAGCTGACGTGGTAAGCTGTAGTTAGTGGTGGGTTGGTTTGGGTCGGGTAAAGGGTATTTAGGTAGGCTTATGGTGGGGTTTGACTGGGCTTATGGCGGGTTTTGACCGGGTTTAGGTTTCATTTAACCAACAATGCCCCCTGAATTTTGCAAAAGTCTTCACTCCAAAAATAATCAGATTCTAGGTTTTCTTCTTCACAAAATACTTTAGCCTAAATACAACTTTAGTCCCTCTCTTTAATAAATAAAAGATTAAGGACTTAAAGTGTATTTTCTTCATTCTTCAAGGGCCTATTTTGACATATCTCCAATTTGTGAGGACCAATCTTGTACAAATGATTCTTGAGGGGTCATTTGTGACAAGTCTTCAAGATTGAGGGACTATTCTTGCCAAATCTTCAAACTTCGAGGGTCATTTTGGAAAATTCATACTTCGGGTCCGGTTCTTTGTGCGGCTTCGTTTCCCGTGTTCGTTTTTGCTTGATTCCTTTGATCTTTTGGTAAATTCACGATATCCGTACCTAAAATACACAATGAACAAACACAAGCATATATTCGGGTATTTTGATGATATTTTTAACGTTTTAAGCCCGATTTGGACGATGAGACTATGTATAAATACAGTCTCATCACTCCCCCATACTAAACCATTGCCGTGTCCCCACGCAATGCTAGAATTAAGTATCATAGCACTTCCAAAATTCATTTTATGATGACATTTATTGAAGACATAAACTTAAATAAATTACTATACGTGTTTTAGACATAATATATTGTTTTCATCACAATAAAGTGACTTTTGGGATCATAGAACAAGAACATGTGAATGCTTCATTGGAAATAATTTCGTCGTCCTTGATTTTCACCCAATTCCATGCTAAGCATGTAACGAGATCATTGTTATTATAAGTTAGCAACACGATCATATCTCATGAGTGTTAATTACGAACCTAAACTCCCTTATTCCTACTTGGTATCTCTTATATTTTATTTTTGTCTTAATGATCACGAGGATACATCATCGACTTATACGTGAATAGAGATTAAGTCTAAAAATAGAGTTTTAACAGTGTAACCAAAATCATCGAATTAATAATTCATCCTAATAGACAACGATGTCAAAAAATTAAGTCAACAAGAAGGATCGATAAACACGGTTTTATAACAGGTTTGAACATGAGACTTATTACCATGACTTTTATTATCCTCCATCATCGTTGGTTTTATTATCATGGTTTACCTCCATCTTTTATTCAACTTCGCCATGAAGCTTTTATTATGACTTCGGTCTTGCCTTGCCTTTTATTATCCGCCTCATCGGTGGTTTTATTAGCCAAAGACGTATATCCTCACACTAAAGCGAATTTTGGATATTTAAAGCTTCAAAGATTAAGGCTTGATTCACTTTCATTTTGGGCATAGATTTTTCGGCCTTGTGAGCTTCAAATTTTTGCTTAATTTAGGTGAGCACTTGAAATCTTATTATTAGGTGAAGCTTTCGATTATTCGGGTGCCAATACTTCAAAACCGTGACGCTGGAGATACCTTAATGTTTTCCCAATTTAATTACATGGAAGCTACTAAAACAAATTAGAAACTAACAATAGTGACTAAACCGCTAAATCAATATTTATTAACAATTTATTATCAAAAGCATGGGGAGAATAAGTTAATAATTACTACACATGAGATCGTGATGATTACGAGACTTATAAATAACTCTATCATCTCTCGTCCTCATTTAAGAGACTTAGCCTAAAAAGTTAAGGAATCGAAGCTAAGTGCTCAACACGCACGGTCGAGTCAAAAATTACTCTCATTCTCACCGTCGGAAAACCTACATTTGTGTAACACCCCCACAAAATGCTATGCGCAGCGGAACTACAACATATGGGTGCTACGTAGTTATCATCACGCATAAGCTATATTAAACGACTCAAGAGACGTAAAAGTTCAAACATAAAATTTATCATTATTAAAAACATGTAAGTCTACGGTTTTCCAAATCCCAAGTTCATTATATAAAACAGAGTTGCGTTTAGGTCCCCACTGGATCTCAACCCAAAAATACATTTCCATTCACATGACATAGTATAAAAGAGTTTTTAAGTGCAAAAAGGGAGGAAAACAAAGTAGACCGCCAAGCCACAACAACTTCCATCCTCGCATGCTCCGCTGCTAACAATCTTGGTTACCTGAAACACATGCTTAAAATCGTCAACACAAAGGTTGAGCGAATCTATAGGTTTATCAACTCATAAGTTGAACATAAGTATTAAAAACTAATCATGATCATTCAATAGCATTGTCGTACTCACAATCTATTTTCAAGGTTATGACAATTGTGTTTAAGCTCATGACACTAATCCGTTAACTCAATCACCCGCGTAATAATTACCGGCGTGATTCAGATGAAACCAGTGCCCCTTCTAAAGGCATCAGTTGCAATTATACCTTATCTCTCATACAAGATAATCTACCGCAGAACTTACTCAACGTACAGCTTCTCGGCTAGCATTGGGTCGTTAGCCCCGTAGTACTACAAATTGTATAAGCGGCTATTTCCCCCTTCGCAAGGGCAAGACAATAGTTAATAGTTCATGAATTTAGGGACTTTTGCAACTAGGTACTCAACACAATTTCGAGGCAACATTCGGGTCCAACAATCAATCAAGACTTATGTTCATTTTCATTTAAATTAGCATGTATCCCCCTCGCGGGTTAAAAACATTTGAATAAAGTAAAGAGCGAGGCTATAGACTCACCTGGCGTAGTAGTAGTAGTTCTAGCGAAGACGTAACGAGAAATGTCACCGACGACGTGGATGCCCAGGAAAATCAAACACTTAACCTAAAAGTCAAAGTACGAAAACCAAATCAATACACCGCGTACATTATTGTACTAAACACACGCATATGAAAACACACTCAATGCTTATGAAAACTCACGCCAAAGTCAAACAAGTAGTTGTTACTAGACTTATATCATTTATCAATGCTATTAAAGTTACTATCCATTTTACGATTTCGCGGATACTTACCAAAAGTATGGGCTGTTTTACTAGACTTAACCCTTGTTATAAAAATTAAGAAAATTCTCAAAAATACCTTAAGACCTGTAGAAAACCCATTTTTAATCCCATTAAAAGTTTTTACTTCTACGTCCCGTTACTCAACGCTTTTCCAAAAACTACATTTTTCGGACTGAATTTGTACTTCGACCAACTTGGACTTCTTTGACCTATTTGAAATGCACCTTTGACTTCTTTGACTCCTAAGTCCACTTATAGACTCAATTACACAGGTTTGTGACCAAAATTTGACCTTTGACCTTTTACCAATTCATACTTGTGGTTCTCGGGATTTGACTAAAACTATACATAAATTCGGATTATGAAAGTTCTCGTCTCCCGGTACACGATCTTTAAAACCTCATAACTTTTAGCTCGTTTAGAGTCACGAGCTCTACCTTATATCAATTTAAAGCTAAGAAGTATGACTACATTTAGCTATCTATACCTGTAGGAAAAATTATTTTTATGAAAAGGTCCTAAACTTTCTGCCTAAATTTAACCGTACCAAAATCACGCTAACGCTCGTTTTCAAACCCATTTGTCATCACTAGACATCATCCTAAGCATCCCTAATCACAACCAAACAACATTTTCAGTCCTAAACCCCTATTGATCATCAATCCTCATAAAACCCAAATCCTAAAACAAGCATGCAATGTGTTTAAACAATTTAAAAACACTAAAAACACCATTTTAAACACAACCCCACAACACATTTCATCAAACACCTTGAACACACCCAAAACCCCAAAAATTTCGTGGGTTTTGGTGACCAAAACACCCAAAATAATCAGCCCCAATTTCGTTTTATGAATGAATAAACATTATCAATACACCAATTAAACAAATTCATGATTTAATTGAATCAAAACGTATTTTTGAAAAACCTTAAATTTTTGGAAAAATTAAATGGATGCATGTGTGTTTTTGTTTGTGGGATTCACTTACAAGTTGATATGGGAGATGGGTCTTTGATTGGATTTGTCAAAAACCCCCAAAATTTGGTGGTGGTGGTTTTGGTGTGGGTGGCAACGGCTAGGAGGAAGAGAGAGGGGTGTTTGATCTTTTTTTTGTAAAATGTTTTGTGTGTGTGTTGTTAGTCCCTTTTTGTGAAATGGGAAGGGCCTAAGTGCAATTTAAGCTTTCTTTTGGCCTTAAGCAAAAACGACACCAAAACTTTGCGGAATTGAATCACTAGTCATATTAAAAATTTTACGGGAGTCGGGTTTCGCCCCGAACACTTGAAAATACTTTTAAATGGTTCAAACGCACACAAAACGAATATACACATGGTTCCGACTCGACTTATCACGTAATAAAAATAAAATCTCGAAAAATTCAAATATCGATCAATCGATAATAAAATGTAAGTTTTGGGCATCCGTCGGTATCGTAGTCGTCATCGTCCTTCTTAAATCGTCAACGTTAAAATTACGACCTTAAACGTTGGTTTAAACTTAAACCGTCAATTATATAGCAAACGAAATTTCTTAAAAATTTCAAAAATATACGTAAAATAGGATTAAATAAATAACGTTGGGCTCGGGATATCACATCCACAAGTGAGCCACAACTTAAGAGAGATGCTCATACTGAACAGCTCTTGAGACAATAACTTAGCATCATACGGCACTTTCACGGGTGTTACATCCTCCCCTCCTTAAGGGAGCGACGTCCCGGCGCTCTCCGATTCTTATACTCGCATTTCGTACTACTAGAAAGATGTGTACTTCTTCCTAAAGGAGGTCTTCATGTTCTGTTTCGAGCTCCGGTTCATGTTTCAGGTTCTATCACATTTTCACCATGGGTATTATACCTTGCTTCAGGCTCTTACCATCTTGATCCATGATCTCCACTTCAATTTCCCAAAATTCTTCCCACGGGTATCAACACATCTCTTTCCACAGCTTCTCGCGGTTAGCAAATAATTCTTAATCTACATCATCTCTTTCGTAGCCTCTCGAATCATTTCAAGTCCATTCAACTTACTTTTTCCTACTTCATTCCACTCAACTGGTGATCTACATTTTCATCAACATAATTCTTCAAATGTTGCAGTTTCACGGCTAACATGATAAATGTCGTTGTACAAGGATACCTCCACGGCAAGTGTCGGTCTCAACAACTATCAAAATCAATCACAAACGCTCGGAGCACGTCCTTCAACGTTCGAATCGTCCTTTCACTTGGTTCGTCGTCTCATAAAAACAATTATTCATAAATGAAAATCGCACGGGTCACACATAACCCCATCGAGAAACGTTCAAAATATAAAAGACGAAGTAATTAATACTAGTCGTACAACATCACCTTATCGCAATATTACATACATACAACCCTAGTTCGTCAAAAACGAATTCATCGATACGGAAATCATCCGACGCATACATAACTCTCTCGAAGACATCACAATCCAATCAAACACAAAAGCCATTATGAAGCACATAAAGCCGTATCACGACATGTTTGCAAAATAGCCAAACCATGCCAGGTAAAATAAGTTCAATCAAATTAACTCATGCTTGCTAATCAGCCAAGCCATGATAAAATAAGGAATCTTTGACATGATTCTCGGATGAGTCCAGTCAAAAGAAAATTTCAAGTTAAAGAAGGTTTACGAGCTTGCCAGCTATGGATGCATATCCAAAAAGAAATAAAATACAAACATACGCCATCGTAGGGTGCTCACACACGGATCCATACCCAAAAAAAATATATAATAATAATACAAGAACACCATCTTACTTCCGTCCAAACGTGGTCAAAATCTCAATAAGCATCGCCGTTCACAGTTAAATATAAAAAGAAATATATTACATGGCACATGTTCTCCATGATCGGACTTCATTGGACAATGTCGTCTCAAGTTCCCACAACTTACGATCACTCGACTAGATCACTCACCACATAAATACATAAAAGCAAAGGTTTACCCCAAACACATCAACTATGGATATCTATCATTTAACCATCGATAATCAAGGATGGTTGAGTCAAGCAAAGAGGATTCCTCACTTGAATAAACAAAGACGACAATTGGAATGGTCTTCCAATTACCGATGCACAGTTGGTAAACTTCAACAATTTATCATGTGTCGTTGTCATATCAAAAGAACAAGAAAAGAATAATAAATAAAGTACGATACATTCGCTGTAGGAGAAGTCTTCGTTATTTCCCTTAGAGTTATTCGAACTCTGATTTCCTCTACTTCGGCATTTTTCCATCTTTATTAAAAACTCTTCTCCCGGTGACGATACGAGCCCCTTTGGTATTTCATCAACACCCTCGTGATTCCGATGAAATTTGCACGTTACACACAACTCATAAAAACATTTTCCCAAAAACTACTCGGTCACAGTGACTTACCAAGTCAACACCAAACGAAAGAAAAGATTTCAAGGAATACAAGAAAAATTCAAAAATTGTCTTTAAGAATCAAAGAAAATGCGATTACTTGCATAAGGATCCACCATTTTTAAAAACGTTCTCATCCAAACATTTATCAAAACACTACAAGTTTCAAGATGACCAATTTGTTTGACACGATAGTGCCCTTCCTAAACTATGCATAATTAGCTAGATCATGCATACTTGAGGATCAAGCAACAACAACCAACAAAACAGGACTCTTCCCGAATTATGCATAGTTAGCTAAGCTGTGCATAATTGAGGATCGAGTGACAACACAAACATTATTATTACATACCAAACACGACTATGGAAGTTTTCTACCTAGCCTTCAAAATAATTAAATCATTTGAAATGAAATTTGAAATGGGAAAATATTGCTACCATCGTTTTAAGAAACACATCAAACATTTTTCGTCCACTTTGGAAACATACTTTTACTTTGCCTTTTTGTGAGGAAAATAAATAAATAATTAAATAAAGAAATCGACACCATTTGCATTTAGTTCACCAAAACATTTGACACACTCATACCTATTTTCACAATAGACTATTCACAAAATAACGGTAAAGTGGTTCATGATTAAAGATCATTGCAAGCACAACAAGTAATAAAATTAAGATCAATGAGATCGAACGAGGTAAACGAGCAATATATTTGCCAACGGGAATTAACTACATTAGAAATGAAAATACTTCAAATGTATGAAAAAAAAGTCTCAGGATAATAACAGCGATCTACGAATACATGGAGTGAAAGTTGAATATCAACACAAGCGTCAAAAATAAAAATAAAAATAAAACAACGATCATAATTCCCATCGTCTCGAGTTGCACACACATTCCACGAAGTGTATACGGGAAGAGAAGAATAATCACTTGGTTAACTATAAACAATTTTCACCAGGAAGATCGAGTTCTTTCACCTCTACAATTTGGTAAAGCGGCTTCGCCTCCTCGCTTTTGTTCAATATAAATAAATAGCCAATTTAATGAAGATTTATAGCATCATTCAAGTAAATACATAATTTTTGGTTCCATTAACCGAAAGGAGAAAAAAAAAATTGTGGGGTCCATGAAAGGGACAAAAATACACCGGGTGACATACCCTCATCATCAAGTACTAGCGAAGTAGCGACACAAAAATAAATATAATAATATTGGTTTCATACCATAGACAATATTAAAATGAACAATCACATGACGACTCATGTTTAGATACAGACTCACAAAATCAAAGAAGGGATGTCGGACGATCGAACCATCGTGACTCAAAACATTATATATACATCTTTATTAAATAATATACAAGTAGGCGTGCGTTGTGTAATCCAGTTGCGTATAATAATTAGTGTTACCTTGTACATTGTAAAACCGAACATTTACACATTTTTAATTTGTGTTACACCATTAAAGAATTTATACCTTTCATTTTCCAATCTTTACAACGCTTTCATTTCTGGTAAAATTTCAATCTCTCGGAAATTATTAACATTAGTAGATGCGGTGACTCGGTTATCATAATTGACAAATCATTAGGTTTGAAAATCTCCATACTTGTGTCAAAACCTCATTAATGTTCATATCTTAAGTACCAAAAACATACGTAGTAAGAATTTTCCAAGTTTTACGTTTTTATTATTACGACTTATATTATCACAAATATACACATATCCAACATGACTCAAACTAGTCCAATTAACTCTTAAAATCAACCTTTGACTTTTATTACACACATGTTTTCCCCAAAACTGTTTTGTTAAATCATATTCGCGTAATTCGACTCAAATGATAAAGAGGCTTCACGTGGTATTATCTCGGATACTTACTGATTTTAGTCGAGACTTAAATCTCAATAATAATAATATAATAAACAATCAAAATGCTTATCTCAATAATTTTAAAATATATAAAATTCAACTTTTAATCCTTAGCCCATTATCAAATGATTTTAAAATTAACACATCTCGTCGCGGAATAAAACAAAAGATTTTTCAAACGATTTTAAACAAGCATCATCAAATTCCACATATTGATTCTCTATAACGACAATTAAACAAACAAATGATTTCCAATGACGTTCCATCAATGTTTAAAATTTTATTTCAAGCATTATAATTTCATACTTAAAGTGTATATTCCAATTTTATCCCAGTTTATTCACTACAACAAGTGACGCGTTCTAGTTTACACCAATGCATACGTAAACACAGCCTTATGTTTTAAAATAAAACCAATTTTACAAAGTTTTTATCTCCAAAATACGTGACTAATTCTTCTACTCATGTTTTATATTACAAGATACGTCAAAAGTTTACTACGTTGACCCGAAAATTAATTCATACTAAATCCAAGTTATATATACTCGACAGTCATATCGTAAATTTTATTATAACTCCTTTCTCGAACTAATTTAAACAAATTCTTAACAAGTCCATCACAATCTTTTAGTATCAAATTTTTAATATATGAAAACAAGGATTTTACGAGTAATAATAATTACTTATTACGATTTACCAACCAAGGTTGAAGGAAAATAATTTCACAATGTCCGTTTATTCTCTACACGAATTTTACTTGTTACAAAACACATCATACGTCATTTTTATCCGAAAGTTTCATTCACCAAACATTAAATATATAAAACACTTTATGTTTAAATCATTCAATCAACAAAGTTTGGTGCTTGCTTAACTCACACAAATATCGGACCTCGTCATGTATAATATCAAATTCAAAATAATGAAACAACAAAAACAAAATGAAATAAACGAAGCGAGAATACGTATGTCAACTAAGTGTTGTTATCCGCCTCGGATGAGTCTCGAAATCGTACACCACAAAATTAACACAAACCAACCAAAATTCCAAGTTGTCGCGATTGCTCACAACGCTAGTCTAATTTAAAACACATCCTTAAATTCAAGTAGAATAGTAAACAACGATTTAAATGGCGACACTCCTCAACCATGTTTTATAACACACACATGTGATTCGTCGCTACGATGTACGCATCGTTGATTATACTTCGTCTATATTATAGTTACGCCAACTAATATATCAAACCCATGAGGAATAGAGGAAATACCGTAATACGTGAGTAATTTACGTTCCAAAAAGAAGATGTCCAAAATGACACATCACGGTGCGATAACGACAATCGAGATCACTCTAGTCGATATAAAATATGTTACGAAGCATCATTTACGTATATAGAGTATTAAACGAGGTTCACACTCGATTATTCGATCAATAAATTAATTATCAAGATTGATAATTAGCGGTAAGGCCGAATTCTCAGCAAAACCGCATTATAACATGTACGATAATCACTCAAGGACCATTGCTTCATGTGCAATGCCTTTAAATACCATAGTATATACATACTTATACATACAACCATTCCTACATACACGTAGGATTACAACGCGGTGTTGCCATGTAATGCAATGTAGCCCGTTATGCCAATTACATGCAACATATAAGATAATCTTACAAGAATTTGCAAATTACGATGATAAGTACTCAACGTACAAAACAATATATCTCAAAGTATTTACTTACTAAATACTTAGGGAATTCATATCAATTTCGAGGGATACATCTAAAATATAAAGCAATGCTAAAGAATTCTTACCGGAGCCACGCATGATAGTTGTGTGCTTGGACAATTTCTTACGACACCAAAAGTTATAGTTTAGGATTTTTCAAAATGACCTAGTTCTCTATAACTCATGGCTCTGATACCAATCTGTAACACCCCCACAAAATGCTATGCGCAGCGGAACTACAACATATGGGTGCTACGTAGTTATCATCACGCATACGCTATATTAAACGACTCAAGAGACGTAAAAGTTCAAACATAAAATTTATCATTATTAAAAACATGTAAGTCTACGGTTTTCCAAATCCCAAGTTCATTATATAAAACAGAGTTGCGTTTAGGTCCCCACTGAATCTCAACCCAAAAATACATTTACATTCACATGACATAGTATAAAAGAGTTTTTAAGTGCAAAAAGGGAGGAAAACAAAGTAGACCGCCAAGCCACAACAACTTCCATCCTCGCATGCTCCGCTGCTAACAATCTTGGTTACCTGAAACACATGCTTAAAATCGTCAACACAAAGGTTGAGCGAATATATAGGTTTATCAACTCATAAGTTGAACATAAGTATTAAAAACTAATCATGATCATTCAATAGCATTGTCGTACTCACAATCTATTTTCAAGGTTATGACAATTGTGTTTAAACTCATGACACTAATCCGTTAACTCAATCACCCGCGTAATAATTACCGGCGTGATTCAGATGAAACCAGTGCCCCTTCTAAAGGCATCAGTTGCAATTATACCTTATCTCTCATACAAGATAATCTACCGCAGAACTTACTCAACGTACAGCTTCTCGGCTAGCATTGGGTCGTTAGCCCCGTAGTATTACAAATTGTATAAGCGGCTATTTCCCCCTTCGCAAGGGCAAGACAATAGTTAATAGTTCATGAATTTAGGGACTTTTGCAACTAGGTACTCAACACAATTTCGAGGCAACATTCGGGTCCAACAATCAATCAAGACTTATGTTCATTTTCATTTAAATTAGCATGTATCCCCCTCGCGGGTTAAAAACATTTGAATAAAGTAAAGAGCGAGGCTATAGACTCACCTGGCGTAGTAGTAGTAGTTCTAGCGAAGACGTAACGAGAAATGTCACCGACGACGTGGATGCCCGGGAAAATCAAACAATTGACCTAAAAGTCAAAGTACGAAAACCAAATCAATACTCCGCGTACATTATTGTACTAAACACACGCATATGCAAACACACTCAATGCTTATGAAAACTCACGCCAAAGTCAAACAAGTAGTTGTTACTAGACTTATATCATTTATCAATGCTATTAAAGTTACTATCCATTTTACGATTTCGCGGATACTTACCAAAAGTATGGGCTGTTTTACTAGACTTAACCCTTGTTATAAAAATTAAGAAAATTCTCAAAAATACCTTAAGACCTGTAGAAAACCCATTTTTAATCCCATTAAAAGTTTTTACTTCTACGTCCCGTTACTCAACGCTTTTCCAAAAACTACATTTTTCGGACTGAATTTATACTTCGACCAACTTGGACTTCTTTGACCTATTTGAAATGCACCTTTGACTTCTTTGACTCCTAAGTCCACTTATAGACTCAATTACACAGGTTTGTGACCAAAATTTGACCTTTGACCTTTTACCAATTCATACTTGTGGTCCTCGGGATTTGACTAAAACTATACATAAATTCGGATTTTGAAAGTTCTCGTCTCCCGGTACACGATCTTTAAAACCTCATAACTTTTAGCTCGTTTAGAGTCACGAGCTCTACCTTATATCAGTTTAAAGCTAATAAGGCCCTCTATGACTACATTTAGCTATCTAGACCTGTAGGAAAAATTATTTTTATGAAAAGGTCCTAAACTTTCTGCCTAAATTTAACCGTACCAAAATCACGCTAACGCTCGTTTTCAAACCCATTTGTCATCACTAGACATCATCCTAAGCATCCCTAATCACAACCAAACAACATTTTCAGTCCTAAACCCCTATTGATCATCAATCCTCATAAAACCCAAATCCTAAAACAAGCATGCAATGTGTTTAAACAATTTAAAAACACTAAAAACACCATTTTAAACACAACCCCACAACACATTTCATCAAACACCTTGAACACACCCAAAACCCCAAAAATTTCGTGGGTTTTGGTGACCAAAACACCCAAAATAATCAGCCCCAATTTCGTATTATGAATGAATAAACATTATCAATACACCAATTAAACAAATTCATGATTTAATTGAATCAAAACGTATTTTTGAAAAACCTTAAATTTTTGGAAAAATTAAATGGATGCATGTGTGTTTTTGTTTGTGGGATTCACTTACAAGTTGATATGGGAGATGGGTCTTTGATTGGATTTGTCAAAAACCCCCAAAATTTGGTGGTGGTGGTTTTGGTGTGGGTGGCCGACGGCTAGGAGGAAGAGAGAGGGGGTGTTTGATCTTTTTTTTGTAAAATGTTTTGTGTGTGTGTTGTTAGTCCCTTTTTGTGAAATGGGAAGGGCCTAAGTGCAATTTAAGATTTCTTTTGGCCTTAAGCAAAAACGACACCAAAACTTTGCGGAATTGAATCACTAGTCATTTTAAAAATTTTACGGGAGTCGGGTTTCGCCCCGAACACTTGAAAATACTTTTAAATGGTTCAAACGCACACAAAACAAATATACACATGGTTCCGACTCGACTTAACACGTAATAAAAATAAAATCTCGAAAAATTCAAATATCGATCAATCGATAATAAAATGTAAGTTTTGGGCATCCGTCGGTATCGTAGTCGTCATCGTCCTTCTTAAATCGTCAAAGTTAAAATTACGACCTTAAACGTTGGTTTAAACTTAAACCGTCAATTATATAGCAAACGAAATTTCTTAAAAATTTCAAAAATATACGTAAAATAGGATTAAATAAATAACGTTGGGCTCGGGATATCACATCCACAAGTGAGCCACAACTTAAGAGAGATGCTCATACTGAACAGCTCTTGAGACAATAACTTAGCATCATACGGCACTTTCACGGGTGTTACAATTTGTGTCTTAAACACTTATGAAAAACAAGAAAAATTTTAAAATTTGGTCATTTTTAGCCTTATTTGCAACAAAACGATAGCAAAAAGATGAAAATTAGATTGCGTGTTAACGTAAGCAAGGTGAAGTATCTACTCACCCCCCCATACTAAAACTAAACATTGTCCTCAATGTTTCGAGTCTAGGGGTGAAAGCAGCCCCATAATAGAGACGAAGTCGAATGCTTAATCTTGAGCATGGAAAGGGTAAAACGAATAACCTAAAATCCGTTTATGAATTATGATAATACGATAAACGTTAGAACATAAAAGGATATCATCGGATATCGGAATCTCCAAAGGCAACGATCGAAGCTCGAGTGATCCGTAAAACGAACACGAGAGGCTTCAATGATGACGATGAACCTAATGAATCACAATCACAAACAACCACGGAACAAAAGTTGGAAGAGCACAAGTCCCCTCGTTACATTAAACTAAGAAAGCGATAATATTTACAAGGATAAGCATGAGAATCCCCCACGAGGCACCTTGTTTTTGATAACCGAGTCAAAAGCTCGACTCGAATCCCCATAAATGTGATCGTTTAGGGATAATCATGGTATGGTCATTTTTGGTGGGGCTTACATGATAAACAATGCCCAAAAGCAACCTGTACTAAGGACTAAGTCCTTATATGATGCAAAATACCGGGGTCGAAGATGGCGTCCTCGTTCTCATGGGATAAACGAACCAACGCAACTTCAGCATGTGCTAGAACCTCAAAGAGGTAGAAGAAAAGAGATGAGAAGTAGAAAGGTGGGGCAATTGGTAAGTCAAACTCATGAGCTACTCGAGGTAGACTCACACCAAGCAAACGAAAAGATTTTCCATTTATTGCATCGGTGGAAGACCGAGATTTCCCTTTACAAGCAATTCCGAGATCGTAAATCTCGTCCTCGGTGGAGAAATGGGAGGGAACATAAGGGGATTCCCCCACACTAAAACCACACCAACCGTTGTCAAAAGGAGTAGAAGAGGTGGTAGCACTCATAAAACGCGGTGATCACGGAGTTAAACATGTAGAAAATTCTTTTAAAACATCTTTAAAATCCTTTCCTTTTTCATCGTTTAAAAACTCTTTATGAAAACCCGATTTGATAAAGTCGAAAATATTTTGGCGTGTCAAATTCAAAATTGTTCGCGCTAAAAATCCTCACATTTAAGTCATTGGTGGGAGGGTGGCAGATTATATAAGTTCTCAAAACGTCGATCAATAAAGAACACCGCCCCCTCGGGGTCTACCTACTCGTCATCCTCATGAACGTCGATCTCATCGATTTCTTCATCAAAGATAGGCTTGTCAAACCAAGGTTTGTCATTCCCCTCCTTGAGTATCTTAGAAACTCTCTCGAAAAGATCACTATCAAGCACGAAACCATCATTCTTTTGTGGGGATTGTTGATAAGTTAAATCCTCACGATGTGGTAAACGTAATTCTCATTTGAGGAGTGTTGATTAGGTAACTCCTCGAGAATTGGATTTTGGGTGGTCACATGAGTTGGTTCGTCATCGAAAATAAGACGTTCCAACTCATTAAGTTCATCCTCGATTTTGGAAAGATCGACCTCACTCGTAGGTGGAAGTGAAGGCATTAAAGCTAGCTCTCGTTTGATGATTTCCTCAATCTCGGGATCAAACTCATAATCATCGTACTTCACATGTTTCTTTTTAGGAGAATCAAAAATTTCATGTGGATTTTGAAGTACGTGATCAATCTCGGCAAATCGCCATCGTCATCGTCAAAGAAAGAGTCGATGTGAGCACTCACAACCATGGTCTTACAAGTCGAATGACTATGCTTAGGTGACTTCTCTAAGACGAGAGGATCGATGTCGATAAACCCTTTAGCCTCAACGAGTGTTGGGCTAGGCAAAGGAGGCACTTCGATGGAGTTAGAAGTTGAAGCCTCAAAGACGTGGTCCTTCGAAGGTGGTGAAGACGAGCCCATATTGGTCATTGTCGTGATGGCACTAACGTCGCCCTTCGGAATTGGTGTTTCACTTGTTTCGCTAAATACATCCCAAAGTGAGTTTTCATCCATAAATTTACACATACCCTTTTGAATTAGGTACACGTACTCTTTATCATTAAAATCATCATCTTTAAAACCGTTTTCCTTAATTCTTTCAAAACATACATTAAGCCTCATTCTTTCCGCTAAAGTGAACATTTTGAAATCATTAGGATTTGAATCATTAGGTTTTGAAACCTCGATTTTTTCATGATCATTAAAAACTTGGGATTTTCTAGCGAAAAAGTCCATTTTGTCATCCCCATATCTCATAGTAAGTCTTCCCTCGTGAACGTCGATTACGGTTCGAGCCGTCGATAAGAATGGTCGGCCTAAAATAATGGGACATTTAGGGTCAAACTCGTAATCGGATATAACGAAATCCGCGGGAAAAACAAATTTTCCAACTTTGACATAGACATCCTCGGCTATTCCAATTGGTATAAGTGGAGTACAATTTGCAAGCTCGATTGTCATGCTCGTGGGGGTAAGTGAAGGCAATCTCATCAATTTCCAAAGAGAATGAGGCACGAGATTGATGCTAGCACCTAAATCGGCAAGGGCTAAACATCCCTCAATCTCGGAAAAATCACAAGGTAGTAGAAATTGGCCCGGATACTCTTCCTTTCTCGGCATACCCCTTTTAGGTTTTTTAAGAAGGATTGAAGCACAAGTTTCTTCAAGGGTTACTTTGGTAAGGTCGATAAAACTCTCTTTTTGAACCGTGGATGGAATTTGAGGTACACGAGGGTGTGCACTCTTTTCCTTGGTCGCCACGTTCACCCCATCGACTTTAGAACAAAAAGACGTCTTAGAAGTCGAGGGTTGAGAAGAAGGAACAACTCGAAATCCTTCAAGGTTAGGGGTAATCACACGACCTTTCTCACGAGACGAGGCGGCTTTACATTGTTCCTTCGGATTTGCTACAGTGTCACTAGGTAACGAACTCGATGACGTATCCGAGGACTTGTTCATAATGGCCGAAAACATTTTTTAATGTCAATTTGTCCTTGCTCAATCTTCGTGTTTTGCAATTTCAATGTATTAGAAAAGTCGTTTTTCAAAGTACCAATTTCTCACTCTAATCGTCTCATATTAGCCTCATTCGTTTTCATGTAATTTTGAAAATCGTTTGACGAACTATTTTGATTTGAATTAAAGTTCTCTTGGTTTTGATTACTTCTTTGAAAATTGTTTTGATTCCCACTTGAAAAATTGTTGCCTTGATTGTTGTTGTTTGAAAAATTCGAGTTTTGATTATTGTCTCGATTTTGCCAATTCAAATTACGACCTTGATTATAACCTTGATTTTGATTCGAAAAATTTCCTTGTTGATTATTTCCTTGAAAATTGTTACGGTTTTGATTCGAAAAATTGTTGCCTTGGTTATAATTGCCTTGTTGTGATGGACCCGCGTTATTTTGATTTTGAAAGTTGTTGTTTCCATTTAACGCACTCACATTCGACGTTTGGCCATCCGTAGCCGCACACTCGTAATAATTATTAGGTCCACCACAAAACATACACGAAACCTCAACCGCTTTCACCGTAGCGGGAGCGTCTTTCTTTTGCATTTCGACGAGAAAAGACGTAAACACATTCGTCAACTTGTCGACTTTCACATCAACTCTCTCAATGTAGCGATTAGAACTACTATCATTGGCGACATTGGCAACACTCGGTGCGTTGCGGAGTTGGTAAACCTTGGATCGGTTTTCGATAATTATCAATGCATCTTTCGGAGTCTTACACAAAAAGTTGCCACCGGCGGCGGAATTCAACGAATCTTGTTCTTGAAAATTAAGACCGTTGTAAAACGTATCGATTTGGTGCAACTCGGAAAAACCATGGTGAGGACATTGCCTAAGCAATTCCTTAAAACGATCCTACGCGTCTCTAAAAGATTCATTCGGTTTTTGCTCAAATTTCGTAATTTCATTTTTGAAAAACATCGTCTTAGACGGTGGGAAAAAATAATTAACGAACTTGGAAACGAGATCCTTCTACGTAGTTATGGAATTAGGTGTCTCTTTCTCGTACGAATCCTTGGCGGCACCATCGAGTGAGTACGGAAAAAGCATAAGCTTGACGACATCGGTGTCGACGTTCTTAAACTTGCTCGTGGCCAAAAGACGATCAAAATTCCGAATATGGTCGTGAGGATTATCGGCTTCACGACCTCGAAACTTCGTAGCTTGGATTAACGAAAGCATTCCGCTCTTAATCTCAAAATTCTCCGCTTTGATAGCGGAATCGCGTCTCCATAACCCTCGGTGGGCGCTTGGAGCAATTCCATCATCGAACGATTGTCGGCCATCTCCTCTAGGGTTTCTTCAACAACGATATTAGGAACGTCGGTTTCTAATTCTCGTCTACGTCGTCGATTCCTTCGATTACGATTGCGTCGATTCGAAGCTTCGCTAGAATTGCAATAATCCTTCGATCGAGTGCGCATGCACTAAGCGTAGAATGGGTGGTAGCAAAGAAGATTCTTTTTGCGGCTTTTCGATTTTTTCAATTTTTTTGGTTTTTGATTGTTTTTTAATTTTTTTGGATTTTTGAATGTATTACGTAGACACAAATCTACAAATCTCCCCTCGAATCGATCTTCTCGATTAAAGGATCCTCAAGGAATGAAAACGATCACGTGGAGTGAACGCCTTCGATGACTTTAGAACGTTGGTGGAACACCAAAACGTTCAAGAGGGTTTAATCTTGAAAACACAAGCAAATATAATATACGTAGATAATACTTGGGCGGCAAACCCTCGATTGGCCCTCTTTCTCAAAACATGCACAAGCAAGCGGGGGAAACGAGGCGGCGCTAAGCACTTAAGAGCCTTTTTCCCTTAGGTTGTGAAATACAACCGCCTTATACCCACCTTATAGTTTGTGTAAATTGAAATTAAGCCTCACGAAAGTATTTATCTATTTTGCCTTTAAACTTTTGCTTTAGATTCGAATACAATGATCGAGTGATGAAATCCCGAATCAAGGTTGCGTTTTCACGCTTTTGGAGTACTTGTATTTTTATTGTTCTTACGTAAATACAATATAGTAATAATATATTCACAAGAAAAACGAAAACCAATATTTCTATAATATAGTAAAATTATTTTTGTGTTTAATTTAGGAAAATTAAACACGATTTATTTGGATATTATAATATAATAGAGAAAAATAACAAAAATGAGTATGTACGATATTTATGCTTTCCAAAAATTGAAAAGCGAAAACGCACTACTCACACGAACACGATAGTAATAATAATGGCACACTAAAAACACCTCCCCGGCAGCGACGCCAAATGATAGGTGTAGAAACACGTCTTTTAGGAAAAAGTGTAACATCCCACTTGGATAAGTGGACTGTTACGTGTATTTATGGCGTGTCATCAAAGCATAAGGTAAATGTACTAAAACATTAAATGACCATAACGGAAATACCGGAATCAAACATCGGTAATCCAACCTAAGCTCAAAACATGAAAAATAAAATACTGAAAGAAAGGACTAAACAATGTCAAAATAAGCAGAATAATGTAAGTGCATAAAATAAGAAGTCTGGATAGCTTCCATCCCAAATACACGTACTCTTAGAATCCTAAAAGCGTCCTGGTGTACCTGCCGTTAGAACATGATAGGAACTACGGCTGAGCATAACGCTCAGTGAACGGATATAAAACATGATAAGAATATACTGAATGAAACAGGCGATAGAATACTGAAGCTGTAAGAATGATATGTAACATGTGGTAGAACTCTGCATAAAATCTGAGAAACCTGGTTCGTATATACTGATACTGAAATATAACTATTAATTCTGAAAACATGCATTTACTGTATTTTATTTGCCAGAGCTTATATAGGTCACGTGTTGTAACAACCGTGCATGAATAACTGGAGGGGTGACCTCATCATGCTATAGAGGGGTGACCTCTAAATAACTGTGTTGGGTGGAGGGATCAGCTCCAATGTGAAGGATGTAGAGCACACACCACATTCACCCTGATAACTTGTAACACATATAATCCTAGGATGCATCCATACGCCCCACTAATAATACTGATAAAATGGCCAAGCTGAGCTGAGTGGGACGATGCAGGATATCACTCTCCTGCATGTGAGTCACGACACCGGTGCCTCTAGTGCCGTGGTTACGGTACCTCCGTAACTAGTACATAAACTGGTTGTGCTTGTATATAATGCTCAGGCAATTTATTTAGTTATTCACATGATTACTGATAAACTTAAACATATACTGGGGAAAACTTTTGGCTGAAGACGGGGAATCCTAATCATGCATAGAAAGGAAGTCCTTACTGAAAGGACGGAAATCCGTATGATCAACCGAAGCGGAAGAGACAAATACTAATAGTGAGATATGAATATCCGTACCTCGTGTCCAGTAACTGACTGCAATAATACAAGTAGAACTCCTACTCAGACTTCACGTGAGCTACATAAATAAAAGACGCGAATAAGCTAACTGATATCCGTCTATTTAATTTCATGTTCTTATTGGCTTTTCATTTATTTATTTGATTTCTGAAATTATGTACGTATATTAACTGATAAATCTGATCTTATAATAATTCCTTTTAATGTATTATCGTTCTACTATTAATTACGGTACAAGCGTATTTCTGACGCTATAGTAATACTATATTAAGTATCCCGCTAAAAATAGAAAGTTTCTTAAATTAGAAAGTTCCCAAAATAATTTAATTCATTTAATAAAATTATACCCTTTTAAAATTAAAGAACTATTTTAATTTAATAAATACAATTTAAAACATTTATAAAACAATTAATAAAAAGGTATAATAAATAAATCTTCGTTTTATATGTTTAAACTATATCCCGAGCCTACCGAGATACCCCAATCTCGGTCGCACTAAACAATTTCACAACTATATTAAATCTGTCTATATGAAATTTACGACAGAAAAACTGTCACTAAAAGGTGTCGCTTAAAACTGAGTATTAGAAAACTGCCATATAACAATTCTGCGACAGAATCTGCTGTCACCAAACTGTCACTAATTTCTGAATTAAACCCTTTTATTTTCAAATTACAAAGTTCCCACTACTCTTATTTTTTTTTCCTGCTGACGGTACAGACCCAAACGCACCCTTGTTGGTCATCCTTTGGTGCTGCGGTTCAACCTCAATCACACCACACACACTAATGTGGTCACGGCTAGCCATAAGAACCCACACCGAGACCTATTGGTCTCGGTTTCCTGTTTTCACACAAAACCCGACACCATTTTTCTTGTTTATTTCTGTGATACAACATAAATCTCATGTGTTTGGATCTTTTTATACAAATTCGTGGTTATAAAGGAATTAGAAAGAAAAGTGATTACCTTAAGATGAGATTGGGAAGAATAATAAACACATCACTTAACAAAACCGAGAATCAAGATCCCTTTTTTTTTTTTTACTCCAGCCGTCGGCCACCCCAAGGTTACAGAAACCCTACCTTTTTTGTGTGTAATACTTTTGACCAGTAAAAAGGTGATCCCCCGTTTATTTTTTTTTATTTCCTTTATTTGGTGTACTAGTATACTGGGCTCAAAGCCCACTTCTCCTCTTTGTTCTTTTTTTTTGTTTCTTGACATTTATATTTATTTGCGTAAGTTCGCGCATTCATTTCACGCGCTTTTATTTCTAAATTCACGCGTTTTTATAACCGTCTCTTAAATAATACTTATGTAGTTTATTAAAAATCAAAACTGCGTATTTAAATATTCTGATTTTTAAATACGGGTTTTACAATTCTTCCTCTCTAAAAAAAAAATTCCTCCTCGAATTAAAGATGCGACTATACTGGGTTTTACAATTCTTCCCCTCTAAAAAGGAGAAATTCGTCCTCGAATTAAAGGTAATAAGATGATGAATTTATAAGAACTGAAAGAACACGTAAACTGAAAAGACAAATAAGCTGAAGGATAATTTATCTTCTAATTAAGACATAATGCTGCTGATAGGTTTAAACTTGACATGACTGAAATGATCAAGTAACGTGACATGGCTGATGAGAACATGGAACATGACATGACTAAAAGAACTTAACTGGATTTATTGAAGGAAAAGGAATGAGAGGTCCGTATGGACTCCTCCGTTTCGAGTGGCCTCCCGCTCGAAACGATTCCTTCAACAGATCTAAACATAAAAAAAAATATCTTGGTCCTGTTGACCCTGTCCTGATGAATGTTGAAAAAAAATTTCTGGTTCCATACTTAAGATGGATTTCCTGAATCTGATAAGATGAATAAACTATAGCAGGTAGGATACATGAAGTGGTACGTATAATATCCTGAAAGATAACATTTATATCTCTGAGCAAGCTGCTGAAACATATAGGGACGAACTACGTGAACAATTGTGAACGTACTACGTGAGCAATTGTGAACGTGGTTCATAATTATATGAGGTACACTCAGCATGAATTATATCATGAATGTGATACGCGAACATACTGTGAATGTGATACTAGAACACATCATGAACGTATGCTGACTGAGGGAGGGATGCCAAACGATAAGGTCTGAGATGTGAAGCGTCTGCCTGGTTATTGGAAAGTGGTGCTAAATTTGAGTCTGGTTTCTCAAGCTTTCTGTAACCGTATTCGATAATGAACCGTGAAACGTGTATTGCGAACTGGCCCACGAACTTGAACGTGAACAATGTTACCAACATTAACGTGAGCTTAAATCATGAGATAGCACAAATTATGAACTGAAATAACATCATACTGCGACTGAGACTTAAATGTGAAAGTGAAAATAAACGTGAACTTAAATGTGAACGTATACGTGATTGTGAACATGAACGTGAGCGCGATTCGCGAACGCTAATTTCGATCTGACAAGATTGTTGATGGAATACTTTGGAATCATACGACCTATTTCTGAATTTCCTGCAGCATGTCGGTGTCCTATCTGGATGCCTGAGGATATAGTTGCATCAATTTATGTTATACTGCTTCTATCAAAATTTTGCCTAGGATTACGGTACCTTCTGGTGGAATATGAGTGATTAGACATGAAAGAATTTTGAGTTTGGGTAAAATAGATCTCTCGTAGCGTAGGATCTTATGGAATACAAAATTTTAGTGTAGGTCCTCTCCTTTATGTGAAAGCTTAGCCATAGAAAGCTAATTAAGAGGACTTTCAGCAATTTCTGCGGTAGTAGGCAACTGAATTCTAGAAATTTTGTACTTCGTTCACCGGCGTCGGTCGTGACCATCTGGTGATGGCCTTCACCTTCGCGAGATTGTCTGAAATTCCTTTCTACTGAAATAGTGTGGTTCAGAATTGTCACTTTGTTCATCTAGGATATACATATGGAAAACTGCTCATAAATTTTCCTCCTATCGGAAAATCTACATGTCCGCGAGAAGATGATCTCGCGCTCTTCTTTTGGATTTAGTAGATCAGAATGTGATCAATGAATATACTGACAATTTGTCTAAGAATTCATGTGAAAATTTTTATTCATAATATAGCTGGAGCATTAGGGAGCTCAGAAGTATGATTCAAAATTTTTGAGAGACCATAGTATGTGCAACAACATTCTGGGAAACATCACGTTATTTCTCTCGCCACCGATGGTAGTATGATCGAAAATTTTTCTGGGAAAAATGTTCAAGGCATCATAGCAGGTCAGATAAACCTTCTATACGTGGAATGAATATCAATTTATAATGGTGATCTGATAAATTTTTCTGTGGTCGATACATGATCTCATGTTACTGGCCTTCTTCCTGATGAACATAAACGATCCACCTTCTGGTATGTGCTAGGGCGATTTAGCCTCGTTCCGGTAACTCTGGCAGCAATTGTTGCAACTCTTTTAACTTAGCTGACACCTTGAAATAAAGTGTTTTGAAAAGAGGTTCTGTTCTTGAGATAAGATTTATGTTAAACCCTGTCCCGTGGTTAGGAAAGAAATTTCTGGAAATGCAAAATAAAATCTACTGATCAGAAATTTAAGGAACTTCAGAAGTGGATTATAACTAGTGGCTAGAAAGTCTTCGTAGCTATGGTCTGATAAGTCACGCGCTTGTAAGGCAGAAACAATTTGTACTGATTTTTCTGGCAAAATATAATGAATATATTTGGGATTTAGTCAGACGGATCTCGTCGTTAACTGAAAGGAGAACTTTAATAAACATGGGTGGTACTGTGGTGACTTCCACTGAATGTGTTCGTCTGTAACCTCACAGAATGAATACTATTTGTTTAATCTGAATAACATTTTAGTGGTGGTGACTGAATTTTAAATGATCTGATTTATGCGTGGCATAATAGAATAGGTATACCCCTTTCTGAAAGGTACCCTGAATTACTGAGGGTCTCGCTTGGAAACATACTAGAGTTAGGAGTTCTGACTCGTACTCTGAGAGATATTCGTATGACGTGTATCATGACTGGTGTCCTAGTGTCTTTTGAAACGATACTTGAGAATTGTGTCTTGACTGTTGTCAGGACATGTATTTTAATGGATGAACCTGGATAAGGCGGAAAATATTTGGTAACTGCTAGGATTAGGGGACCGGTTAGACTACTGACCCCCTGTACTTCTGGTCACGTCCGTTCCGGAGTCCCGATGTTACTGACTATTTAATTATAAGCATGGTGGTTGTCAATACTGCTTTGTCTGTCAATTTACGGTCATTATCATGACCGTGATTCATGCAACTATTCCGACTGAAAGATTAACTGAGTAACGTGTGACATCTAACTGAGAAGGTAAGAGCATGGAATAGAATGGTAGTGTCTGATGGTTGAAATTTATTCTTGTCAAGAATTTCAAATTTATATTTTTCGTCCTTGTTCTGCAGAGTCTTCATAGTATGAACGGCATTAGCATCTTGAGAGATTTCCAAAGTATCAGTAGCATCAGCAATTGTGAGGTCTTTAAAGTGTTAGCGGCATCAGCATCTAGCAAAATCTTCAACTCACGAGCAGCATCAGCACCTGGTAGAATATCGACAAGTGGAAACGCCTGAGATGATTGAGGATAGATTAGCAATATCCATTGAGTAAGGTACCTGGAGTACACCTGGACTACTATACATGAAGTATAAAATGAATATTGCACATGAAGCATATTTGAGACACTGTACGTGAAGTACACATGAAATATTGTACATGGAGTATAACTGAGACACTGTACATGGGGTACATATGGAATACTGTACGTGGAGCTGGTGGAAATTTTATGGGATGATCGATACTGGTGTCGCTTGTCTGACATTATCAAAGAAATAAATTGATTTAAACGGTAGTAAACTGAACTGAAACGATTAACATGATAGGCTGATAATTTCTGCGTAGATTTAATGCTGGTTGTATAGAGGCTAAAAAGTATGACTAAACGGAGTTTCATCAACATTTAGTATAAAGACATGGTTGTTAAAGACCAGAACATGATTTATCATGAAATAGTATTTTACTGTAATCCTTCTGTATCTTAGCATGAAACATTATCATTATGTTGAAAACATAATACTTGTAAGGAAACATGAAACTAAATCATCATGTAGATGACATCAACGTGAGGGTATGAAAATTTGACTGTCACAAGGAACATAAAAAGTCAAATCAACTGAGGTGTAATATCAACTGATGTGGACGGCTATGGTTCAATCCACAGAATTCAAAGAAGAAAACATGAGACTAAGTATGGGCTATTCTGGTTCGATCCATACTGGTCAAAAGTTTCTGAGAACTGTCATGTATAGAAATTTATAATCTCGGACTAAATATGGATGGCTGTAGTTCGATCCATACTTGTCAAAATTTATGAAATGTCCTGATATGACAAAGGTGAACAACTGTGGATCGGTTCACAAAACATCATTTGACTGAAAAGCATGAAATTTGACTTGAGAAATGGTGAACGTTTATGGCTGGTTCACCAAGTGATATTTGACTGAAAACATGAATCTGTCATGAGTAAGGGTAAACGCCTATGGTCGGTTTACTAATACAAAATCTGAACGGCAAGGGTGAACGCCTATGGTCAGCTCACCAAAACGAAAATTCGCTAAAAAGCACATGCGACTAAATATGGCTAGTTATGTACCAACCTTTTACTTAGTCAAAACTTTAAGAAAACTGACTGATAAATGAAGAAAACTGACTGTATAATCCATGAGAAACATGAAGATAACAACGCCAAAATCTGGGAAGTTCCTGGTGACTACCCACTAGTCACAGGTCAAGTTTTAGAGCCTACAGGTCGAACCTTGCGCTCTGATACCATAATTGTAACACCCCACTTGGATAAGTGGACCGTTACGTGTATTTATGGTGTGTCATCAAAGCATAAGGTACATGTACTAAAACATTAAATGACCATAACGGAAATACCGGAATCAAACATCAGTAATCCAACCTAAGCTCAAAACATGAAAAATAAAATACTGAAAGAAAGGACTAAACAATGTCCAAATAAGCAGAATAATGTAAGTGCATAAAATAAGAAGTCTGGATAGCTTCCATCCCAAATGCACGTACTCTTAGAATCCTAAAAGCGTCCTGGTGTGCCTGCCGTTAGAACATGAAAGGAACTACGGCTGAGCATAACGCTCAGTGAACGGATATAAAACATGATAAGAATATACTGAATGAAACAGTCGATATAATACTGAAGCTGTAAGAATGATATGTAACATGTGGTAGAACTCTGCATAAAATCTGAGAAACCTGGTTCGTATATACTGATACTGAAATATAATTATTAATTCTGAAAACATGCATTTACTGTATTTTATTTGCCAGAGCTTATATAGGTCACGTGCTGTAACAACCGTGCATGAATAACTGGAGGGGTGACCTCATCATGCTATAGAGGGGTGACCTCTAAATAACTGTGCTGGGTGGAGGGATCAGCTCCAATGTGAAGGATGTAGAGCACACACCACATTCACCTTGATAACTTGTAACACATATAAGCCTAGGATGCATCCATACGCCCCAATAATAATACTGATAAAATGGCCAAGCTGAGCTGAGTGGGACGATGCAGGATATCACTCTCCTGCATGTGAGTCACGACACCGGTGCCTCTAGTGCCGTGGTTACGGTACCTCCGTAACTAGTACATAAACTGGTCGTGCTTGTATATAATGCTCAGGCAATTTATTTTGTTATTAACATGATTACTGATTAACTTAAACATATAGTGGGGAAAACATTTGGCTGAAGACGGGGAATCCTAATCATGCATAGAAAGGAAGTCCTTACTGAAAGGACGGAAATCCGTACGATCAACCGAAGCGGAAGAGACAAATACTAATAGTGAGATATGAATATCCGTACCTCGTGTCCAGTAACTGACTGCAATAATACAAGTAGAACTCCTGCTCAGACTTCACGCGAGCTAAATAAATAAAAGGCGCGAATAAGCTAACTGATATCCGTCTATTTAATTTCATGTTCTTATTTGCTTTTCATTTATTTATTTTATTTCTGAAATTATGTACGTATATTAACTGATAAATCTGATCTTATAATAATTCCTTTTAATGTATTATCGTTCTACTATTAATTACGGTACAAGCGTATTTCTGACGCTATAGTAATACTATATTAAGTATCCCGCTAAAAATAGAAAGTTTCTTAAATTAGAAAGTTCCCAAAATAATTTAATTCATTTAATAAATTTATACCCTTTTAAAATTAAAGAACTATTTTAATTTAATAAATATAATTTAAAACATTTATAAAACAATTAATAAAAAGGTATAATAAATAAATCTTCGTTTTATATGTTTAAACTATATCCCGAGCCTACCCAGATACCCCAATCTCGGTCGCACTAAACAATTTCACAACTATATTAAATCTGTCTATATGAAATTTACGACAGAAAAACTGTCACTAAAAGGTGTCGCTTAAAACTGAGTATTAGAAAACTGCCATATAACAATTCTGCGATAGAATCTGCTGTCACCAAACTGTCACTAATTTCTGAATTAAACCCTTTTATTTACAAATTACAAAGTTCCCACTACTCTTATTTTTTTTCCCTGCTGATGGTACAGACCCAAACGCACCCTTGTTGGTCATCCTTTGGTGCTGCGGTTCAACCTCAATCACACCACACACACTAATGTGGTCACGGCTAGCCATAAGAACCCACACCGAGACCTATTGGTCTCGGTTTCCTGTTTTCACACAAAACCCGACACCATTTTTCTTGTTTATTTATGTGATACAACATAAATCTCATGTGTTTAGATCTTTTTATACAAATTCGTGGTTATAAAGGAATTAGAAAGAAAAGTGATTACCTTAAGATGAGATTGGGAAGAATAATAAACACATCACTTAATAAAACCGAGAATCAAGATCCCTTTTTTTTTTTTTTTTTTTTTTACTCCAGCCGTCGGCCACCCCAAGGTTACAGAAAACCTACCTTTTTTGTGTGTAATACTTTTGACCAGTAAAAAGGTGATCCCCCGTTTATTTTTATTTTTTTCCTTTATTTGGTGTACTAGTATACTGGGCTCAAAGCCCACTTCTCCTCTTTGTTCTTTTTTTTTTGTTTCTTGACATTTATATTTATTTGCGTAAGTTCGCGCATTCATTTCACGCGCTTTTATTTCTGAATTCACGCGTTTTTATATCCGTCTCTTAAATAATACTTATGTAGTTTATTAAAAATCAAAACTGCGTATTTAAATATTCTGATTTTTAAATACGGGTTTTACAATTCTTCCTCTCTAAAAAAAATAATTCGTCCTCGAATTAAAGATGCGACTATACTGGGTTTTACAAAAAGAGTGTATAAGTGCGGCAAGTATTAAACTCGACGATTTAGGAAGGAAAAACGTAAAACCGAATAAATGCGGGTTCGTTCTCGAAGGAGGTGTGTGCATTAATGTGCCAATTATATAAAATCAAAGTTTGGATTAGTGACGTTTTTGGATGAGAAAAGAGGGAAAAATAAGACGGATTACGCTAAAAATTACCCTACGACGCGAAAAACACGAAATCGTAAAAATCGACAAAACTAAAAAGTTTTCTAAAAATTACAAAGAAATTAACTTAACTAAAGAAAAATATAAATAACACAAAATTGAAAACCAAAGTATCTAAAACCTTTTTAATAATTTTAAATTAATTTTTAAAGTCAATAAAAAACTCCAAAATTAAATAAAATTAAAAATAAGTTAAAATGAAAATTTTATAGATTATAAACCTAAAACTATTTATTTAAAACATAAAAACTATTTTTGAAAAATTTTAAACTAAATATACTATTTTTAAACTAATTAATAAAAATCGGGGCTAAAAATAATAATAAAAAATAATTTAAAGACGTGAAAAATGGAAACTTTATGTCAAAAAGTCCTAAATACGATGCAAAGTGCAGGAAAAATGAAAAGATGGAAAAAGGCTTATTCAATAAGCTGAAAACGGCTTATGAACATTTGAATAGGATTTATAAGCTAAACTTAAAACCTCCTTAAGTACAAACTGTTTGCACCCTTGGTCAGTAAAAGACCCACGGGCGCAGTGGTAGTGTGTGTGTGTTGTGAAGGGAATGGCGCAGGTTCGAGTCCTGGCCAATCAACAGTGGGCTAATCAGTAACTTAAAAACACAAATCCAACATACAAGTTGCACGATTTAAGGCTAAAAAAGGATCAAACAATGCTCAGACCTCAAAACCTTAACTTGTTTCTCTTTCTTTGATCTTCAAGTGCAGATGTGGGGTATTTGGAGCCCGGTATGGGTGTTTGGTTTTTGCTGGGCGCAAACGGCACCCTCACTTGCTTTGGCAAGTGAGGAGTCACACTTAACACACAAAGTGAAACAAACTCCAAACCAGTTCACACGATTCAACAAAGAACAGTAAACAATGAATATCAAATTCTAAGGTAATCAAGAGCCTATTTGATGAACTTTCAACAAGCAATAAAATCCCAAAACTTGCTCAAAACATATCAGACCTACACTATAAGCACCTCAAATCCTAAATGTGTTCATCTAAATCCTAGAGTCAGAGGCACAAACCTACTGCATATATGGACAGGAAGTGAAAGAAGAACACAAAACAAGCAAAACACTAGAAATAGATAAAAACTGATTACTCTACTTTTACCAACCACAAATGACGACAACGTTCATCTACAAGTTTAATAGATTACTACAAGAACATCTAACTTAACTGATTAAAATAAACAGATAGTGAAAAATAATTTTATCCTCCCAAAATTCTAAAAATCTAATTAAAGGCAAAACACCTAATGTTACCAATGATAAAATCCGCAAACCACTAAACTCACTCAATGATGAAGGCTGTGGGTGCTTGTGATGGCAGTGAGCTTCCTGTTAGTATACTCAAGCTACCAATCTAACGCTCACAATCCTATAGCTAATTCAGAGATCGCAGTTGACCAAAGTTCAATGGGGCAATAGCATACTTATCACCTACAACAACGTACTTCCTATTTTTTTGTTTAAGTGAAGTAAATGCTAATTTGACTCTACCAAAACTTCAATATAAGATGCAAGTGAAACTTAGTCCTAGATTCTAACCTATGACAGAATTTCTAAAGGAAAAGAAAAACATAAAAATGAGAGTCAACAAGGGTATTTCACAAAAATCAGCGGCTAAATGATTTATGACTATGTTCTATCAATTTAAAAACTAGTTAACAAATGGCCCAATTTAAACAAAGGGAATGTGTACAAAGTGGTTACAAGTCAAACTCTGTTACAAATTTAAGACAGTAAGCAGATCCAAACACCCCTATATTTTTTATAAACCAAAATTTATTAAGAGATTGTTAATAAAACAACTCCAATTCAAACCTAAGCTATTGAGATCATCTAAACATCAAACATCAATACCAATTAACAGATATAACAGCAAAACTTAACACATAAATCAAAATTCATAAGAAAGACTAAAAAAATTTAGAAAGGGTTCAAGCACTTACTCCATTGGCCTTATTACAAGCCAAGGGACTGTTGAGGCCTTCTTTCTAGCTTAAGAGCTTTCTAATGAGCTTATGAGACTTGCTTGTAGAGAAGTGATGGTGTTGACTGCCCAGTCAACACCCCATATATCTTCAAAAAATATGGATTATGCCTGCTAAGAAAAGAACACCAACATGATACAAATACCAAAAGCCTAACTCAAAAGCTATTATCAGTAGCTTTTGAGTTTGGCTTTTGCAATAGTGAGCAGATTAAACAAGAAATATGAGAAATCAAGATTTTTCTGAAAACCTTAGAAATACTTTTGAAACCAACGGGAAACTTGTTATCAACAGAAAAGAAACAATCCCACACTAGCTTTGTAAAACCCGCATGCTTTTACCATGAATAGTGCCCTTAAGATCGTACGTCCTAGATTAAAACTTACCTTATTCAGTATTGATCACATACATGTGCTATTAATCAAGTAAGTACATACGTGTATAACATGATAAGTATCGTTTACGTACGAACTCATGATAAGCAGTTAATAAGTATTTCACGGGAACATAATTAAATCATGATCACCATTAAAACACGAACTAAAATAATCACGTAAATACATATAATATAATTACGAGCATAAATAAATACGTTAAGGTACGGTAAATATTTAACGAGAACACACTAAACATGAACACCAATAAACACGAATAAACACGTAACAAATTAAACCACGTAAAACACGAACACGAGAGCACAATATAATATTTTAGACACGGAAAACATTTGGGCTACCCCTTGTGGGCCCCATATCCACGAATTAAGGAAGAGAAATGGGCCTAGCCCATCATTTTTACTAAACAAGGGGGTTAAGGGGAAAAAGTCTTTCATTTATCACATTTATTAAAAACAACTAAAAACCCTAATTTTGTTCTTCCTCCTCCTCCCTTGTTCTTGTGTGCCGCCACCTTCAAGACACCATAGGAGGGTGTTTGATGATCTTGGATAATAAAATCATTGCTAGAAATCGTGTTTGTTCATCCTCTATTGATCCACACATTCGGTATAACTTTTTAACCTTTCTTTTTAATCTTTTATTTTGATTTGATTTAGTAAAATTAATTAAGAACATGATGTTTTTAAAACCTAATTAAAAACATATAATAAACATGTATTTGATTAAGGGGTAAATTAAAAAGGGTGTTTATGGGTGTTTTAGTTTGGCCGCCGCCTAGCCCGTGCCCTAGGGGGGTCACGGCTTGGTCATTAAGCCACCACCGAGACCATATGGTCCCGGTTTGGTGGTGTGGGTCCCACGGCAGCAAGGAACCAAGGGGAACCCCGATTTGGTTCGGGGTACGGTGACGATTTCATGCCCGGTTCACGGTTCGTTGGTTAAATCATGATTTATGCTACATGTTAATATTATGAATTATGAACTTAGGATATAAATTAATTAATAACATGAGATATTAATTAAACCATGACTTAGGTTATTTCTTAATTATTAATTTAGCATGATATTAATTTAACCTAAGTATTTTTATGTTATAAGTTATAATTAAATTAATTATTTAAAACATGCTTATAATTAATTAATTTAGACATGACTTAGGTTATATTATTAATACATATTAATATACATTTTAACCTAAGTAATTTATTCCATTTTAATTAAAACATGTTATACTTTAATTAAAATGCTTAACCTATAGTTTAATTAAAATGCATGAAATAATAAATTAAACTATACACTATATCATATGACTTAAGAAATAAGCTTATAAACACTTAGACTTATATTTTAGCTTATGCAACCAGCTTAATTCTAATTATGGAAACTTCTATTTATAGAAACTTAATTAAATAAGGCAACTAATCTAATCATGGAAACCTTCTATATATGGAAACTTATTTAATTAAGGCAGCTGATCTATTTTTGGAAACTTTCTATTTTTAGAAACTGATCTATTTTAAGCAGTGAATACTATTTTTGGAAACTTTCTATTTTTGGAAACTTTCTATTTTTGGAAACTTTCTATTTTTTGGTAACTTTCTATTTTTGGAAACTTTCTATTTTTGGAAACTTTCTATTTTTGGAAACTTTCTATTTTTGGAAACCTGCTATTTTTGAAAAGTTACTTATTATTACACAGTAAGTATAATAATACATGAATTACCAGTAATACTTTATCAGATTAATCAGAGTACAAGGTAAACACAGATAGGGCTTTAAACAGTAAACCATGACCTGAAACATAAAAAGTAAGCTAAGATGAGACATAAAACCCAGTACATAATCAGTGATTCGATACTTATACACGTGTGTATTCATGTAGCGTTAGTGATCCAGAAGTAGGAGTCTTTCTTCCGTTCATTCACTGGACTTGAGGTACGGATTCCCGTCCTTTCAGTATGGACATTCCTTCCTTATTAGGATTTCCCCGTATGCAGCCAACTGTTTTCCCCAGTATTTGTTTTATTGTTTTGAACTGCTTATGTTTAATTAGCATAATCTATAGCCATATACAAGCATGACCAGTTTCACCTAGTTATGGAGGTACCATAACCATAACATTGGAGGCACCAATGTTATGACTTCCCCACGGCGGAGTGATTGCTCGTGGCGTCCCTTTCAGTTTTGGCCATATTATTATATCATGTGGGGCGTATGGGTGCATCCTAGTTACATGTTTTATTCAGTATTTCATGGTGAATGTGGTGTGTGCCTTGCATCCTTCACAAGGAGTTGATCCCTCCTACCCAGACCAGTATATTAATTAGAGGCATCCCCTCTAATCAGCATGATGAGGTCACCCCTCCAAGTATTCATGCACGTGACCTTTTCATGACCTATATGGGCTATGGTATATATATGTTAAAACAGTTTTCATAAGATAAACATAAGGCTTTTCAAACTATAAAACCAGTTTTCTCAATACTTAACCAGTCTACTCAGAACTTAGTCTTCCGCTGTTATATGTTACATGCTTATCCTACTTCATGCTATATTGTATATCCGTGCACTGAGCGTTTTGCTCAGCCGTTACTTTCCTTTCCATGTCCCAAAACGGCAGGTACCCAAGACTCGAGCATTTGGAGGACATGCATAGGATGGAAGTTGCCATAGACTTCTTCTCCTGTTTCCTTCATATATTTATGCTTGTTTAGTCTTTCATTCAGTTCATTTACTTTGTTATGTTTTGGGCTTATGTTTGGGAACCGATGTTTGATTCCGGTTTTCCCTATGGTCATGTATGTTTTACTACATATTACCTTGCATGCTTTGATGACACGCCATAATTACGCGTGACATTCCATTTATCAAAATGGGGTGTTACAATTATGGTATCAGAGCCAAGGCTTCGACCTGTAGGCTCTAAAACTTGACATGTGACTAGTGGGTAGTCACCAGGAGCTTCCTAAGTCAACGCTTGTTATTCCACGTATTGACGTTTTTCAGCACCTTTTTGTTTTAACCATTACGTTTTCAGCACCTTGTTGTTTTAACCATGATGTTTTCACCAGTATCGTTTTACCAATATGGAATGAACAACCGTCATCCATATTTAGTTATGTGTCAGTGTCTATGCATGATGTTCCTAGTGAACCGTGATTATGTGAACTGAACCCCAGTAGTTCATAATTTTCACATAAAATTTTTTCTGTTAAGTTTTGACAATGACTTTTAATTATTTATGTTTCATGCATTCATGAATTTATATCATATGTCATCTATTGCAGGAATTTTGACTAAGTAATGGTTGGTACAGGACTGGCCCTATTTAGTCGCATGTGCTATTATCGAAACTTTTAACTTTGGGACCGACCCATAGGCGTCCCCTCGCCATGTCTTTTGTTTTGGAACCGACCCATAGGCGTTCCCTCGCACATATAAAGGTTTTAAAAAACTACATTACGCATTCATACACTGTTTTTCATGCATAAATTTTTTCTCATGATTTAAATTGGCATAAATTTTTTTTTTTTCATGTCCCCTCATAAGTTATTATGTTTTTATGTCAAGTATGTTTTCATACTGTCATGTTTAACTTCAGTTTCATGCTGATTATGTTATACACTTCTTCGTGATAGATGGTTTCATGTTTCTTCATGATAATTCCGTCTTCATGTTGATTATGTTTTACGCCTCTTTTGTCATTTACGTTGTTCTGCAAGACATTGTTAGATTTCATTGAATCATGCTTTCATGATAGTCATGGTTGGTTTTCATTGATCATGCTGTCAGGCAAATCATCGTTGAATTTTGTGTAACCACACTTTAACGTTTCCGTTATAACTAGAATGATGTCTATGCTAATGATGCCAGGTTATCATGATGGTTTTCCTAACCGTTTAACCGGTATACTTTCCTTAAATCATGACAAATGATCGACCCCATACCGATCATTTCATGTGCATTCTACGTGTACTCCATGTGCCGTATTCCATGTGTATTACATGTACCTTAATCCATGTGTATTCCACTTGTAATACTTCGCGAGTATTCGCTAGTAGACTCTGAATCATCTCAGGCATATGTCCACTTGCTAATACTCTACAAATTACTGATGTTGCTCATAACTTGGAAATGTTACTAAAGGTTGATGTTGCTGACGTTCGGAGACGCTACGAGATGCAGATGTTGTTCACACCCTGGAGATCCTACAAGACGAAGACAAACGCGTCGGAGCAAAGCAATTGGACGAGAAGATGCTTCACCATCAGACGATTCCCATCGATCATTTTCCCTATTTCTTAGTACATGTCACACGTCATTCGGCTGTCATTTCAACCATATGAGTGCAAACCGGTACCAGCAGGCCACTCAGCTGAATAGTTACATGAATCACGGTCATGAGAATGATCGTCATGGAACTGACAGACAGGAAGATAGTAACCACTACTATGACAGAAACTATCCTAGAAATCGCAATCGAGGCTCCGACCGCGGACGTGATCAGACATACAAAGGATCAGTAGTCCAACCGATCCGCCAAGTCTGGCATAATAGCCTAATATTGTAGTTCTATTGTTTTATGTTTCGAGACACATGTCAAGACATCAGTCAAGACACATGTCTTACGTATACTTTCTGAGGACACATATCAAGACACCAGTTAAGACATATTTCATGCATATAGTTCCAAGACACGAGTCAAGACACATGACTCACGTCCAACTATGGAACATTTCTAAGAAATTCAGGGTACCCTCCAAGGGTATATCCATTTTGTTGTGCCATGTATTAATCAGGCCACAAGAATTTCAATACCATTACCGGCGCATAAGTGAGAACTGTCACGTTGCCGATGTCACTTTCATTTCTTTCACCATATTTCATATATTCATGACCATGAAGGACGCCTTTCGTATTCCCACGTATACGAAGGTTTTCCTTCAGCTTAATGATGAGATCCAAGCTGCTAACGCATTTCCTCGGACAGACACGAGATGAATTTTATCCTAATTATGGACTATGAACATCACACCATGCTACGATTCATAATTATGTACAGTAATGTTCAGGCTCCTAAATACATTCAGCTTGATTTTCCATCAGGAAAATCCGTACAAATTATCTACGCTTACAAGCAGGTTCATTGTTAGCCATGGTCGCTAAAATTTTCTAGCTGTCAGTAAGACACGACTACTTAAGTCCTTTTACGCATAGCCAGTTGATTATTCCAAAATCTTCCTATACATTCCAGAAGAACCTACAAGGAGAAGAACGGTACCATGAGATTATGTGTCGACTACCGCCGACTTAAACAAATCACCATTCATGACCATTATTCTCCTCCACGTATTGACAACATGTCCAATCGACCTTATAGAGTTAATCACTTTTCCAAGATCGAATTCATGATCATGCTGCCAACAGTGACGAGTGAAAAAGCAGGACATGTTTGTGACTGCTATTCGTGCACGACTCGGTCATGCTAGATTTATGATTTTGATTCAGTCTCATCAATGCTCCAACAGCATTATGAAGTTAATAAATTGAGTTTCCATGAACTCCTAAACAAATTCATCAGCGTTTTCATTGAAGATAACCTGATTCCCTCTAAGCCTAGAGAAGAACAGGAAGACACTATCTGCACTATGTTGCAAATTCTATGACAAGAGAAATTCTACCCTAGAAATTTTTTCCAATATCATTTCTGTTTGATTACAGTAACACACTGAATAACATGGGTTTTTATGGTTAATCTTACCATGACTCAGCTTATGCGTAAAGGAGAGAACCCTACACTACATTAGCTGTTCTAGGAAATCCTACGCTAGGAGAAGTCTAGATTTAGAGATTGATAGGTGTGTAAACACCCATCTTTTCTACCACTTAACTACAATAATAACCGGACCAAAACGTGTATTTTATGTCTTTTATGTCGGAATTATGCGTGGTTTGTGTTTTTGTTGTGATTTAGGATGAAAAGGTGAAAAATGGATAAAACACGGACATTCACGGGCATTTATGGACCTTTATTGAAGAAAAGGATAAAAGACGAAGCCAAGAAGTCAAGAGTGCAAAAAGAACGGAAGTCCACGACCAATTCTGAAGATTTGTAGAGGAAATAGTCAAAAGACGGAAGTTTATCAAAAGCCGAAGAATTCAAGTTTATTTATTGAAGAAATTAAAGACGAGTTCAAAGAAATCCCGAAGCTAAAAGTCCTTTAAGTCCACATTTAATGAAGATTTAAAGAAGGAGGGACTTAGTCTTGCAATTAAGAAGAAGATTAAAGAAGGAGGGACTAAGTACGCAATTAAGGAAGCTTCCTAAGCAAGCTTTAGTCTTCCCTATAAATAGACTAGATTAGTTATCATTTCACTCTTGTTGGCTAGGGTGACACTAGTTCTTCCACAATTTAATTACTTGTCATTTAATACTTTGTCAATTTAATTACCTTGTCTTGCACCTTAAATTCATTTAATTTCAAGTAAGTTTCCTTTTAATTATTGTTAATCTTTACTTTATCTTGTCAATCTCTTATCTACCTTTCTTATTCTTTGATTTGTGGTGTTTATGTTCATGTTCATGCTTTTATTTTGATCCACAAGTGTTTTTGATTATTATGGTTAAAGTTGTTTAATTTCATGTTTTTGATTGTTTGTTGATGCTTATTCATTGAATCGTTACTGTTTATATTCATACGTGTGTTGATTTTGGTTACTTTTCATTGTTATTATCTGCTATTCATCTTCCTTGTTCTTCGGAAGAGTTTTGCTTGGTTTCTGTGTTTCCAGATAAAGTTCCGAACCAAGGGAAGGATTGAGGTTTCATTCGGAAGTCAAAACTTCCGAACCAAGGCTTCATTCGGAAGTCTGAAACTTCCGAACCAAGGTTGTTCATTCGGAACTCAAAAAGTTCCGAATCAAGGAAACTCATTCGGAACTTCAACAGTTCCGAACCAAACTTGTTCATTCGGAAGTCTAAAACTTCCGAACCAAGACTTCATTCGGAACCTTCCGAATCAGTAACTTCCGAACCAACTCCAAAAGTTCCGAACCAAGGGCCTTCATTCGGAACTTCAAAAGTTCCGAATAAAGGTGCTTCATCCGGAAAGTTCCGAATCAAGGGGTGACCAAAACTTCCGAATCAAGGGTGATTTTACAAGTTCCGAATCAGCAAGTCCCGAATGAAGGATTATTTTGGATAAGTGACATATTCAGATCCTTTTGTTCCGGATCAAGGATTTTGGTAATATTCCAAGTGAAGAAGAATCATTTCAACCAAAGGTGACATTTAGGACGAGTGATTGTTCCTAACGAAGGTTTATTCCAAATGAGCTGTATTCAGGTTCTTATTAGCTTTTACCTTTGATTTTTATCTTCAAGCTTTATTTTACTTGCCTTTTTATTTAATTGCACTTTTAGATTAATTGCCTTAGTTTTAGTCGCACTTTAAGTTTGCCTTAGATAGATTTAAGTTTTCGTCTATTTACTTTAGTGCCCTTTAATTTTAGTCTCGTTTTTAAAATACTTGCACTTTACCTTGATTAGACTTAGATTTACTTTTAGAGCACTTTTACTTTTAAGTCTTTGCATTTAAATTTAAAAACAACCAAAAATATTCTTTTTCACTAAAGATCAACTAAGTCACACATAGAGAGCTAAGATCAATTCGTTAAGATACCGAGAACAAAAATTGAACCTAGTAAAACCTAGTTATCAAATGGCGCCGCTGCCGGCTCTTTACGTTAAGATCAACAGTTTTCTGTGCTAGACACGTTGCTTTTTGGGACCCGTTCACTTGTGAACGTTATTTTTCTTGCCTAAAAATTCAAAAAAATCATAAAAATTAAAAATTGATAAAAAACCATAAAAATTAAAAATTTCAAAAATCCAAAAAGATTTTATCTTTATTGTGTATATATATTGCCTTTGTGTTTGGTTTCTTTTTCTTTTGCATTTTCAGGTGTATGCGTACTAGATCTTCTAATTACCAAGAGCCCGAGCCTCAAGAAGATTTAGATATGGCAGGTGTTAACAACAATAATCAACTACCGCACCTCAACAATAATAATAATAACAACAATGCTCCTCCACAGCCCGATCTTCGGACCATGGAGGAACTTTGTCAACCAACCATGTTTGGACGAGGAGGACCGATTGCGCCGATGCAAATCAACGCTCCTGAGTTTTCGTTGAAGCACCACATGATTCAGCAAGTACAAACAAACCCATTTAGAGGATTGCCTGATGATGATGCCAACAAACACCTCGACAAGTTCATTACAATCACCCAAAGCATGAAGTTGCCTGGGGCCACAATGGATGTACTCCGCCTACAACTCTTCCCACATACTTTATCGCATCATGCCGAGAAATGGTTTGATCGTCTCCCGAAAAATTCTATTCACACTTGGGATGACATGACTCAACGTTTTCTTTCGCGCTACTTTCCACCATCCATGGTCACAAGCCTTCGCAATCAGATCAGCGGTTTCATGCAAGATCCCGATGAATCTCTTTTTGATGCATGGGAGAGATATAATGTCTTGATCGACCGATGTCCAAATCACAACATGCTTCCAGTCACCTTGATCGATACTTTCTACAACGGATTGACTTTTCGAGATCGTGATACGATTAATGCAGCCGCCGGTGGCACATTCATGAAAAGGAGACCCGAGGAGTGTAGAGAGTTAATAGAGAACATGACTACTCATCATAAGAACTGGGATTCTTCTGCTTCTTCTAGAAACAACACGAGAGTCAATGTTTCCTCTACCTCAGCAAACCCTGAGATGACCGAACTCACCCGCATGATGGCTGAAATGAGCAAAAGTATTACGCTTCTCGCTTCAAATCAACAACAACAACAAGTTAAAGCGGTTGCTAATCCTTGTGAAACATGTGGCGGTCCTCACTCATACACCGATTGTCCTTCGACACAAGGAAATCCGGAAAATGTGTATGCAGCTTACGGTAATTATTCACCGGAAAATTACCAAGCTAGACAACAAGGGGATAGAAATCTGCTGAGCTACCGTTCAAACAATTACCTTTCACCCGGTTTTTCTCCTCAAAACCAAAACCCCGCCAACAACTACAATAGAAGCAACCAAATCCCACCTCGTGCTTCTAACCCTTATCAACCACCCACCCAACAACACCCACCCATTAACCCCGATGTTGACACAATCATGAGAACTCAAGGTGAGCAAATCAAGAATCTACAGAGCCAAATTATCAATCTAAAAGGAGATATCTTAAAGCAAGGTAATGACATCAGAAATGAGGTTCGTGAAAACCTTCAATCCTCCTTCATCACTCAAACAACTGAATTGAAGAATCTGTTGGCTAGTTTCTTGCCTGAAGCTCAACCTTCTTCTTCTTCGGGTTCTCTACCTTCAAATACTGTCACCAATCCGCGAGCTAATGTGAGTGCTATAACTACGCGTAGTGGAACTACCCTTGTCACTCCGTCTACCCCACCACCATCATCTACACCTCCTCCACCACCATGTATCCCTACTCCTCCTACACCTAGTAATAGTGCACCATTACCGTCTCCGCCTCGTCATGACGATGTATCTCGGACAAACCCATCAACATCACAACCGTCACCACCTACACCTTCACCTAACCCTTATCAACCTAGAATCCCATACCCTTCTCGTATAGGCAAGACCAATGATCTAACAAAGGAGGACTCGCAAATAACGAAATATATCGGTATGATTTCTCAAATGGGATTCAGCATTAGTTTTCTTGAAGCACTTGTCCACATGCCCAAATTTGCCAAAGCATTTAAGGACTTGCTTAACAAAAAGGAGAAGCTGATTGAACTCACCAACACACGCTTAAATGAAAACTGCTCTGCAGTTATTCTTAAAGAACTTCCGGAAAAACTAGGGGATCCCGGTCGTTTTGTGTTGCCTTGCGTGTTCAACAAAACTGAAGAATTTACTGCCCTTGCGGATCTCGGGGCTAGTATAAATCTTATGCCTTTGAGTGTTTGGAAAACACTCTCATTACCCGATCTCATTCCAACAAAGATGACTCTCGAACTTGCTAATCGCACTCTCGCTTACCCCGTTGGTATAGCTGAAGACGTATTCTTTCAAGTTGGCGCATTTACTTTCCCGGTCGACTTTGTCGTAGTTGATTATGAAATGGACCCTCGTATTCCTTTAATACTTGGTCGGCCATTTTTGAGATCCGGACGTGCTTTAGTAGATGTGGCCGAAGGAGAGTTAATCTTAAGAGTCGGGAATGCCTCACAAAATTTCAAAATGGGAACGCCTACAAACAAATCCTTTGGAAGCCGAGAATCAGTGAATATGATAAACGTGCTCGATGACTTTACCGTCTACGACAATCCTCTATTCGACTCTTGCATCGATAATCCACTTTTTAATGATGATGTGGATGATTCTCTCCCTACTTTGGACGCTTCTCCCATTTTTGATTCTCCACCGGTCTTCGATGCTTATGATGATGATGATTCTAGCTCAGATTCGGATGATTTTGACTGTACTTCTGAGTATCCCGAGCTGCCCACTTTCGATGATTTCGATGAGGCTGATACTCTATCGAGCGATTCTTCACATGATGAAGATCCTCCACCATCACTCGATCCTACTTTGGACGATTATTCATTTGAGGAAGATTTCTATGAATTTCTCAACACTTACTTCCCTCATGAGAGTGATGCCCCTCCTTTGGATTTTGAAGATTATCGCCTTGATCCTACTATGGATTTGAAGAGCATTTTGTCCAAGGAGAAGAAACCGGTCGACACCGAAATCCGTTGCACGTATGATTTGACACCTCTTTGTCCCACTTCTGAGGACGAGGTTGTGCTTCTTTGCGGATCCTCTTCACACTCGGCTGAGCCTGAGTGCTATTTTCCCCTAAAGGAAAAGGTGTTCGACCCCGGTATTGAAGTCTTTAAGCCATCTCAGTATCCACCTGATGAAATAAAAGGAAATATCTTTGGAAATTGTGAAGACATGCTTGCTCCACTTCAACTTTGCTTCCACCGTGCTCCGTCGCTGCTTAAGGGAACCTTGCCATTTCTCTTTTGGCTTGCCTTGTTCGCCTTAAGCTCCTGCTTATTGATGGATGAAAACTATGTCTTTGATCCTGGTGGATATTTTTCATGCTACTTCCGTTGATAATCAAGGTCGAGTCAGGCTCACGACTCGGTTAACAAAAATCAAGCGCTTCTTGGGAGGCAACCCATGTATCTATCTTTCCGCTTTCTTTACCATAAGTGTAGGGGGGACCCCTTTGGATTGCTATTTCCTCTCCTCACTTCTTAATCAGGGATTCGAGCTTCAATGATCCACTCTTGATGATTCTTGACGACCCGTGATTCCGTGTTCTACTTCTCCCCGGTTCTATCCTAAACTCTTTTCGATTCACTATTTTATATTTTCTCAATATTAAAATAGGAATCTCTTTAGTTGTCTTTTCCTTAGCAAGATTTAAACAACGTGCACAATGTCCTAAGTGTAGGGGAGCTTACTCCCACATGCTTAAACATTGAGGACAATGTTTATCTTAAGTGTAGGGGGGGACTTCTATCGAAGTTAAGTGGTCTTTTCCTTGTTTTTGTCCTCATTTTAACCGGAAAATCAATTTTTCGACACTTTTCAAAATTTTTGATCTATTTTTGGCCTATTAAGTTTTTTCCCTTTTGTATAGTTATTTTCTTTCTTTGCTAGAATAAATGTTTAATAAGTGTTTTTTTTTATTTTAATTTTTCAAACGTTGTGAATCTTTTGACTCAATCCGAGTTTACTCTAGCTAGTATCCTTAACGTGTTTAAGTCAAGTTTTGCTAGGCTTTTATATAGGGAGCTATAAAACGCGAAAGTCTTAACTCTCACGAGTTAAGAACAAGAACTTTTCGCAAGTTCCTATAATTGATCCTAGAGAGTCGTTTATCAAGGGAACTTTAAGATGCGATTTCTAAACTTGAAAAAGTCCAAGAATTTGCAAGATCCTATAGGCGACTCGAAAACCCAAAACTTTGATTTAATAGGCTAAGTATCCACGAGTCTCATTACTTGAGATTTTAAACTGTGGAGAACGAGAGATGATAGAGCCAATTATAAGTTTGGTATTCTTTCGTGAATTTATGTGAGTTAATTATAAGCCTATTCTCCCATCGCTTGCTAATAATTTATCTGCCAATAAATAAGGTTGTACGATTTGAAAAGTTACTTAGCTTCTAGCCCCAGATCGTTTAAAAGTTGCTCGGTAATGACGAGAGTTCATAGCCAAGGCATAACTTATGAAGCGGGGCGCGAAGATTGGCGAGTCCGAAAAGGCCCTAACAAGGCATGAGGGCTATGTTTTGTTGCTAAAGATCCAAAGTGATGTGAAGAATCATTTATCGAAAATCAATATGAAGGATCGAGACACACGACGTAAAGCAAAAACTCCCCAAAAGTCATGGAGAAGTGTATCCAAAAAGACCCTAACAAGGTATGAGGATAAATAGATCCAAGTCAATAAAGGAGGCGGATCGTTGTATATCAAAGTCTAAGATAATGATTGGAGAAAAATGAAGAAGTCGTGGTCCAAGTATGAATCTCTCAAAACTTCAAGTGAAGAAATTCCAATTATGAAGAGAAGACCATTATTTCATGAACGTCTCTCAAGATTTGAAGTATGAAGTCGCTGCCAAATATCGGCCCGAGAAAGGTCTCAAATCGCGAACCAAGTTATGCCAAGATATGAACTTTCTGATATCCCGAGAAGCAGTTTTAAAAGATTTGGTCCTTTAGCTAACTATTGATTAAATCGTGCACTTTATTTTCAGACTAAATAACTATCGAAATAAGTCAAACAATGCATCTTCGTGATCATTCAAGACAACAATAAAATATAAGAGATACCCGTAGGAATAAGGGAGTCTAAGTAAGTAATTGGCCCACATAAGTTCGTGTTAGTTTACTAACTTATAATAACAATGATCTCGTTTTTAAGCTTGGTTTGGAGAAAGTGAAAACTTGAGGATGATGATTATTCATAACATTTTCAAAACCCAAGGTATGCTTTTGATTTCTTTATCTTGTATGTTTTTAATTTTCTATCTCTTTAATAAAGGCCAACGTGGATTGATTATGATGAAAAGTGTAATCTTGCTTTGTAACTAATGCATTGCATGAGGACATTGCAATGGTCAAGTGTAGGGGATTTGATAGGTGTGTAAACACCCATCTTTTCTACCACTTAACTACAATAATAACCGGACCAAAACGTGTATTTTATGTCTTTTATGTCGGAATTATGCGTGGTTTGTGTTTTTGTTGTGATTTAGGATGAAAAGGTGAAAAACGGATAAAACACGGACATTCACGGGCATTTATGGACCTTTATTGAAGAAAAGGATAAAAGACGAAGCCAAGAAGTCAAGAGTGCAAAAAGAACGGAAGTCCACGACCAATTCTGAAGATTTGTAGAGGAAATAGTCAAAAGACGGAAGTTTATCAAAAGCCGAAGAATTCAAGTTTATTTATTGAAGAAATTAAAGACGAGTTCAAAGAAATCCCGAAGCTAAAAGTCCTTTAAGTCCACATTTAATGAAGATTTAAAGAAGGAGGGACTTAGTCTTGCAATTAAGAAGAAGATTAAAGAAGGAGGGACTAAGTACGCAATTAAGGAAGCTTCCTAAGCAAGCTTTAGTCTTCCCTATAAATAGACTAGATTAGTTATCATTTCACTCTTGTTGGCTAGGGTGACACTAGTTCTTCCACAATTTAATTACTTGTCATTTAATACTTTGTCAATTTAATTACCTTGTCTTGCACCTTAAATTCATTTAATTTCAAGTAAGTTTCCTTTTAATTATTGTTAATCTTTACTTTATCTTGTCAATCTCTTATCTACCTTTCTTATTCTTTGATTTGTGGTGTTTATGTTCATGTTCATGCTTTTATTTTGATCCACAAGTGTTTTTGATTATTATGGTTAAAGTTGTTTAATTTCATGTTTTTGATTGTTTGTTGATGCTTATTCATTGAATCGTTACTGTTTATATTCATACGTGTGTTGATTTTGGTTACTTTTCATTGTTATTATCTGCTATTCATCTTCCTTGTTCTTCGGAAGAGTTTTGCTTGGTTTCTGTGTTTCCAGATAAAGTTCCGAACCAAGGGAAGGATTGAGGTTTCATTCGGAAGTCAAAACTTCCGAACCAAGGCTTCATTCGGAAGTCTGAAACTTCCGAACCAAGGTTGTTCATTCGGAACTCAAAAAGTTCCGAATCAAGGAAACTCATTCGGAACTTCAACAGTTCCGAACCAAACTTGTTCATTCGGAAGTCTAAAACTTCCGAACCAAGACTTCATTCGGAACCTTCCGAATCAGTAACTTCCGAACCAACTCCAAAAGTTCCGAACCAAGGGCCTTCATTCGGAACTTCAAAAGTTCCGAATAAAGGTGCTTCATCCGGAAAGTTCCGAATCAAGGGGTGACCAAAACTTCCGAATCAAGGGTGATTTTACAAGTTCCGAATCAGCAAGTCCCGAATGAAGGATTATTTTGGATAAGTGACATATTCAGATCCTTTTGTTCCGGATCAAGGATTTTGGTAATATTCCAAGTGAAGAAGAATCATTTCAACCAAAGGTGACATTTAGGACGAGTGATTGTTCCTAACGAAGGTTTATTCCAAATGAGCTGTATTCAGGTTCTTATTAGCTTTTACCTTTGATTTTTATCTTCAAGCTTTATTTTACTTGCCTTTTTATTTAATTGCACTTTTAGATTAATTGCCTTAGTTTTAGTCGCACTTTAAGTTTGCCTTAGATAGATTTAAGTTTTCGTCTATTTACTTTAGTGCCCTTTAATTTTAGTCTCGTTTTTAAAATACTTGCACTTTACCTTGATTAGACTTAGATTTACTTTTAGAGCACTTTTACTTTTAAGTCTTTGCATTTAAATTTAAAAACAACCAAAAATATTCTTTTTCACTAAAGATCAACTAAGTCACACATAGAGAGCTAAGATCAATTCGTTAAGATACCGAGAACAAAAATTGAACCTAGTAAAACCTAGTTATCAGAGACTCAGAGTTTCGCAAACTCCTATGTATCAAGTTCGATGAAGCAAGATACAGTTACGTTCATATCTTCATACCTGTCATACAAACAGGTTAAGATAGGACACCAACTGACTAGGATGTTTTTATCATCTGAAATTGTGAATCGAAATGGGAAAAGATCTCCATGGGGTTGGTTACCAGATTAACGCAAACTCAGAAGAAGCATGATGCTATCTGGGTTATTGCAAACAGTTTGATCAAGTCTGCAGAATCCTTACATCCGCAAGGATTGCAGAACCAATAGAGTGATCGGACATGTTCCAGCCAAGGCTCATCCGACCACTGGGTAATCCCTCAGCTATCGGGTCAGACAAAGATTCATAATTGTACTCCTAACTTACTTCACGTCTTCATTCTAATTCCACGACTTGCTTTCGCGCTCACGTTCATGACACTATTCACGTTCATGATCGTATTTTGGCATACGATTTTACGTTCATTCTTTTCTCATTCTGGGAAGTTTGCAAGAACTTGAGAGACGAGACCCAAGTTTAGTATAACTCTCCATCATCAGATAGACGTTTCACGTCATATTCCACGTCTCACCTTGTAGCGTTTGGCGTTACCACCATTATATTCTATGATCACGATATGTCTCACATGTCATGTTCATTCCACGTTCCTCATATCATGATCAAGATATGTTACACGTATCATGGATCACGATATGTTTACTCATACTACACTCGCCATATCTCCACGTAGCACGTTCAAAATTTTTCACGTATCACGTTCAAAATTTTTCACGTACTACGTTTCTTTATGTCTCGCACATCGTTTCTAATTATCAGTTAAGTCAGATTGTCTTGCATCGTAACGTTTCAGTTACCCTTGCACGATAACTCTTTTTCCTCGATCGAATCTAGGGGATCTACCTTCCGTTGATAACCAAGAATTTCTTCGTATTCCAAGTCAAGGTCAGGAGGACCAAGATTTATCATTAGTGTCAGGATCTTCTGAAGGAACCGTTCCAAGAGGGAGGCCACTTGGGAACGGACAAGTTCATCCGGACTTCTTATCCATTTTTCTTTTATCGATTAGATATGTCCTTTCAGTCACGTCACGTTCCATGTCTTTTCAAGACATGTCACGTCCCACGTTCCCTTCTACCATGTCACCTTCATTTCCGTTATTTTGCATACCTTTCCAGTTTGATTCGGGTATGTTTCGCTTCCAGTTACGTTATCTATAATTCAGGGACGAACTATTCTTTTTAGGGGGGAAGAATTGTAAAACCCGCATACTTTTACCATGAATAGTGCCCTTAAGATCGTATGTCCTAGATTAAAACTTACCTTATTCAGTATTGATCACATACATGTGCTATTAATCAAGTAAGTACATACGTGTATAACATGATAAGTATCGTTTACGTACGAACTCATGATAAGCAGTTAATAAGTATTTCACGGGAACATAATTAAATCATGATCACCATTAAAACACGAACTAAAATAATCACGTAAATACATATAATATAATTACGAGCATAAATAAATACGTTAAGGTACGGTAAATATTTAACGAGAACACACTAAACATGAACACCAATAAACACGAATAAACACGTAACAAATTAAACCACGTAAAACACGAACACGAGAGCACACTATAATATTTTAGACACGGAAAACATTTGGGCTACCCCTTGTGGGCCCCATATCCACGAATTAAGGAAGAGAAATGGGCCTAGCCCATCATTTTTACTAAACAAGGGGGTTAAGGGGAAAAAGTCTTTCATTTATCACATTTATTAAAAACAACTAAAAACCCTAATTTTGTTCTTCCTCCTCCTCCCTTGTTCTTGTGTGCCGCCACCTTCAAGACACCATAGGAGGGTGTTTGACGATCTTGGATAATAAAATCATTGCTAGAAATCGTGTTTGTTCATCCTCTATTGATCCACACATTCGGTATAACTTTTTAACCTTTCTTTTTAATCTTTTCTTTTGATTTGATTTAGTAAAATTAATTAAGAACATGATGTTTTTAAAACCTAATTAAAAACATATAATAAACATGTATTTGATTAAGGGGTAAATTAAAAAGGGTGTTTATGGGTGTTTTAGTTTGGCCGCCGCCTAGCCCGTGCCCTAGGGGGGTCACGGCTTGGTCATTAAGCCACCACCGAGACCATATGGTCCCGGTTTGGTGGTGTAGGTCCCACGGCAGCAAGGAACCAAGGGGAACCCCGATTTGGTTCGGGGTACGGTGACGATTTCATGCCCGGTTCACGGTTCGTTGGTTAAATCATGATTTATGCTACATGTTAATATTATGAATTATGAACTTAGGATATAAATTAATTAATAACATGAGATATTAATTAAACCATGACTTAGGTTATTTCTTAATTATTAATTTAGCATGATATTAATTTAACCTAAGTATTTTATGTTATAAGTTATAATTAAATTAATTATTTAAAACATGCTTATAATTAATTAATTTAGACATGACTTAGGTTATATTATTAATACATATTAATATACATTTTAACCTAAGTAATTTATTCCATTTTAATTAAAACATGTTATAGTTTAATTAAAATGCTTAACCTATAGTTTAATTAAAATGCATGAAATAATAAATTAAACTATACACTATATCATATGACTTAAGAAATAAGCTTATAAACACTTAGACTTATATTTTAGCTTATGCAACCAGCTTAATTCTAATTATGGAAACTTCTATTTATAGAAACTTAATTAAATAAGGCAACTAATCTAATCATGGAAACCTTCTATATATGGAAACTTATTTAATTAAGGCAGCTGATCTATTTTTGGAAACTTTCTATTTTTAGAAATTGATCTATTTTAAGCAGTGAATTCTATTTTTGGAAACTTTCTATTTTTGGAAACTTTCTATTTTTGGAAACTTTCTATTTTTGGAAACTTTCTATTTTTGGTAACTTTCTATTTTTGGAAACTTTCTTTTTTTGGAAACTTTCTATTTTTCGAAACTTTCTATTTTTGGAAACTTTCTATTTTTGGAAACCTGCTATTTTTGGAAAGTTACTTATTATTACACAGTAAGTATAATAATACATGAATTACCAGTAATACTTTATCAGATTAATCAGAGTACAAGGTAAACACAGATAGGGCTTTAAACAGTAAACCATGACCTGAAACATACAAAGTAAGCTAAGATGAGACATAAAACCCAGTACGTAATCAGTGATTCGATACTTATACACGTGTGTATTCATGTAGCGTTAGTGATCCAGAAGTAGGAGTCTTTCTTCCGTTCATTCACTGGACTTGAGGTACGGATTCCCGTCCTTTCAGTATGGACATTCCTTCCTTATTAGGATTTCCCCGTATGCAGCCAACTGTTTTCCCCAGTATTTGTTTTATTGTTTTGAACTGCTTATGTTAATTAGCATAATCTATAGCCATATACAAGCATGACCAGTTTCACCTAGTTATGGAGGTACCATAACCATAACATTGGAGGCACCAATATTATGACTTCCCCACGGCGGAGTGATTGCTCGTGGCGTCCCTTTCAGTTTTGGCCATATTATTATATCATGTGGGGCGTATGGGTGCATCCTAGTTACATGTTTTATTCAGTATTTCATGGTGAATGTGGTGTGTGCCTTGCATCCTTCACAAGGAGTTGATCCCTCCTACCCAGACCAGTATATTAATTAGAGGCATCCCCTCTAATCAGCATGATGAGGTCACCCCTCCAAGTATTCATGCACGTGACCTTTTCATGACCTATATGGGCTATGGTATATATATGTTAAAACAGTTTTCATAAGATAAACATAAGGCTTTTCAAACTATAAAACCAGTTTTCTCAATACTTAACCAGTCTACTCAGAACTTAGTCTTCCGCTGTTATATGTTACATGCTTATCCTACTTCATGCTATATTGTATATCCGTGCACTGAGCGTTTTGCTCAGCCGTTACTTTCCTTTCCATGTCCCAAAACGGCAGGTACCCAAGACTCGAGCATTTGGAGGACATGCATAGGATGGAAGCTGCCATAGACTTCTTCTCCTGTTTCCTTCATATATGTTAGAAATACGTTTTACGTATTTATGAAGGATCGGTCGCTCCAACGATAATTATGTAATGGGCTCGTGATCCATTTAGTTTATGTATAGTCCATATAGCCCACATGTAGGGTGGGCTATATATATCCCCTCCTAGCATGTTAAGAGGGGTTGTTGATTGTTCTTCCACACTTAATCATTTTCCATCTTTATTTTCTCTCTCTAATTTTCCCCTTTTCTCTCCTTTCACTCTCTAATCCCTCATCTCCTTCCTTCATCTCTTTTATATCTATCAATTAATCAACCATCTTAATCCATCAAATACATCATGTAGAATAGGCTAATAATTGCGTAGACCTTCAATTGGTATCAAGAGCCAAGGTTTGATTGGTTTATTCTTGCTTTTATTTCTTTTTGATTTTGGTGGGTTTTTGATTTAATCAAGCTTTTATATTAAAAATTTTGTATTTTTTATATATAAAGTTTGTGTTTTTATGTTTTAGATCATAAAAGTTTATATTTTTCATAAAAAGTTTGTGTTTTTTTATAAAAAGTTTGTATTTTTTTTTATTGTTTTTAATCACAAATTTAATCATCAATTTATATAAAAAGTTTGTATTTTTTTTATTTTATTGTTTTTAATCTGTCAATTTTATCAATTTCTAAATTTTTATCAATATTATCAATTTTTTTTTTCTTTTAAAGTTTGTATTTTTTTTATTTATTTATTTTTCGTTTATCCATTTTCAGTTTTATCCAGTTTTTCCTATTCAGTTTTCCATAATTTTTTTTTTTTTTTTTTTTTTATATAACTTTTTTTTTTTATTATCAGTTTTTATATAATTTTTTTTTATTTTCATTGGATCTCGAGTTCTGTCTACCATTTTTTCCAGTTGTCCTTCATCGTCTCTCAGTTTCATATAGTTCCGAATCAGTTTCTTCATTTCTTATTGTTCCGGATCAACGTAGTTCAGAATCAAGTTTTCTTCCACTCAAAGTTCCGAACGAAACTGTTCCGAACGAACAAGTTCCGAACGAACAAGTTCCGAACGAACAAGTTCCGAACGAACAAGTTCCGAACGAAACTGTTCCGAACGAAACAGTTCCGAACGAACAAGTTCCGAACGAAACTGTTCCGAACGAACAAGTTCCGAACGAAACTGTTCCGAACGAACAAGTTCCGAAAGAAACTGTTCCGAACGAAACAGTTCTGAACGAACAAGTTCTGAACGAAACTGTTCCGAACGAATAAGTTCCGAACGAAACTGTTCCGAACGAAGCATGTCAATTCAAACTCAACGGGCAAGTCATCGTCGTCTCTTATATCGACTCATACCCTCGACATCTTAACTGACACAAACAAAAAACCACCCACACTCGACTGACAACTCACACTCAGACACAACTCTCACTCCGACTCACTCCCCTCCCTCGACACACACCTTCAAAACCCTCACTCTCGCACCCTCTCGACACACTATCCTCCCAAACCGACCCTCGATTTACCCAAACCCACAACTCAAAGACTCAAACAACCAAACCCACAACTCAAAGACTCATTTACCCACCCTCGATTCGACCCAAACCCACAACTCGTCTAGACCACCAAAGACCAAACCCATTTTCGACCCAGTACACACCCTCGCACCTTACTCGCACAGACTCATTCCCTGACTTGACTTCCTCACCTCTCGTATCCCCACACCCTCACATCGACACAAAATCAACACTCAAGACTCATCACCCTCTCTCTCGACTGTTACACAACACCACAACTCTCTCTCGACATCCTCACCCTCGACACCTCACCCAGACCCTCACATCAGACCGTCGACAACATACCCTCACAACAGACCCTTACATCACCCTCACCAACAGATACTCACACCAGAAGGACTCTACAGATGAGAGAGAGACTCAACAAATCAAAAAGTTAAAATAAACCTACCCGAGACCTCATTTAAAGATCTAGAAGTTATATTCGTCTTGGTCCGTCCTTCGTTAGGTTCTTCGTGGGTTTTTGGTTGTCAGATTTGATTATTGTGAGAGAGAGAGATTCAGATAAACTGAGAGAGAGAGTTTTACTTTTGAGAGAAAGACGGGTATATTAATCATACAGGAGAAAAGTCAATATTTATTAAATAATTAGGCGGAGATTGCTATGTTTTTTCGTGGGTGGAAGCCACGTGGGTGGTGAATAGGCGGAGTTTACAAAGCTGTTACATTTGATGATTTTTTAGTCACAGATTTTTTTATTTTTTTTTGTTTTGCGTTAATTTGTAACTTTCTATAGATTTTTTGTTTTATTTTTACTTTATCTCCATTTTATTTTTATTCTATTTTAGTTAAGTAAATTTTTTGTCACTTTTATATTTTTTAGTTTAGAATATTTTGCTTATCAATTTTTGGCAAATCGTGGTGAGGCGGGTATTTTTAAAAGTATTAACGTAAAAAAAAAATATTTGACGGGTTAAAAGTTTTTGTGGCCGGATTTGACGACAAAGTGACGAGTCAACGTGACGGGATTTTTGATCGGGTTTAGTTCATAATCGTTTGAGCCGACAACATCTTTTGAGCCGAATCGAATTGTAAAATCCTGAAAACTACAACATCCACATCATTTTTCCTCGATTTTCAATGGACTCGACACTTAAAGAGGGAGACTTGCATCGAATGCACGACAAAGCTAGAGAAAGTGGTATAAATTCATTTCAAATGCTTCAATATCATCTGGTTATTCTTTCACGGCTTCAAGGAGGGAGCGAATTTGTGACCATCTTTGGACAAGATCGTCATATATTCATCGACTCTATCTTCACCTCTTTGACCCAACTCGCCGAGCAACTCGACAATGAAAGCTTTAATCACTCTGCATCGGCACTTGCTTATAAGGCTCTTGTGACACAACTCACGTCTTTCCTCCAATTCAATATCATCAAGTCTGAAAGTTCAATGCTTTGCCAATCATTTCTTCGAGATACACATACCGAGCTTCGAGTTTTTCGTGATACAATATTGAAACTCTTGACATCGGTCTCGTCTTCGATTTATGAAAGATCTCGACTTCAGCAAGCGTATGATAATGGAGTGCAAGAATCTATGATGCAGATGAAAGAGAATGGTCATACTGTTGATAACTTGGAGCCTATCAATGCCAAGAGCACGGAATCAGGAGGACAACATGATACCAGTGGCACGTCAGGGAATATTCACGAGATCTCTTTTGATGACACCTTACCCGTTTTTGACGAAGCGCCTGCAAACATGGTACAATGTAATGTTGTTTATGATGTATATACTGATGACATACCGCATATTGAGCATTCTGAACCTAATTATGACAAACATGGGATGGAAAAGAGTGATAGAAATACCACTTCTGATTCATCCGATGTGAGTCATAATGGGGGAGAAAGTGTTCAAAATGCTATAGTACATCATGATAAATGCTTTATAACTGCCTCGTTAACTGATTCTGATTCCAAGATTAAAGAGCTCGAAACGATCGTAGCTCGGCAATCAAAAGATCTTGAGGATGCCAAACTTGAATTTTCAAAGAAAACGAACAAATTTGAAACATACTTTGAAAAACTTGAAAAGTCAAACGTTGTTCTTGAAAGAAAATTGGATCAAACTGTTCTAGATTCTAAAGCTGAAAAGGATAATCTTTTGAAACAAATTCAACTGCTTGAATCTAAGTTGGCATCCCAAGATAACTTGCTCAAAGAGAATGAAACTTTAAAGGCCCAAGTACAGGAAAAGGTTTTTGCTATAGCTGCGTTGAAAAACGAGTTAAGGAAAAGTAAAGGACCTAGTGTGGACACTAAGCTTGAAAAACCATCAATCTTGGGGAAACCACCTACAAATCAGTTCGTCAGACAACCGATTGTCAGACAACCTACTGCATTTAGATCCGAGCGATCACTGTCCTCGAGACCGCGGTTTGCCTCCCAAGTTGATTTGGGTCATATTTCTAGAACAGTCACTCCATCAACTAGGCCTAATGTGACTAAATCAGTTTTAGCAAGACCTTATCACATGATTGCCCCTAGTTTCTCTAAGAATAGTTCAATGAACACGTCTAGAACTAGTTCAACTAATGAGCGCCATGATTTTGGTCCAAGGGAAGCTATTCAAAAGACACATGTAAGAGATAGCAATGTCCAACCTAGTCAGATGCCTTCTAGATTACCCAACACTGCTAACCGTAGCATGACGTCTCCTAGGAGCATCGATCAATCATCTAGGAACTACTCGGACATTAAATATGCTACTTGTAAAACATGTAGAAAATGTGTCTTTACGGCAAATCATGACTCCTGTATCAAAAAATTGCTTAATGAGGTGAACTCCCGTGCTAGACTTAAATCCCAGTGGGTCGCTAAAATCAAACCCACTGGTAAAATGTGGCGCCCCACTGGTAGAACTTTCACTCTTGTAGGAAACGAGTGCCCTTTAACTAGGATAGTCTCTGATTCTACGAAGACTACTAGGGAGGAAATTGCAAAGGACGATACATCATTTAAGCCTGAACTTAAGTTTTTCTATAAAAGGAAACGTTTGCCAACTAAGACAAGTGAATCATCCCCTCAGGCCACCTCTGACACAAGAAAAGAAAACCGTGAACCCTCACGTGCTTCTAAAATAGATATCTCTAACCCATGCAAAAGTATACAAACTCCTAATGAGAATGCAGGTACCAAAGTTGATGTTCCAAAAGAATGAAGCGGTCCAATCATTGTATACCGTTCAACTAAGGACACTCTCAGAGTTTGGTTGCTGAAGAAGCAGATATCAGAGAAACTAGTATCTCAGGAGATTTATGGTTAAAGCTTGCACAAGGACTTAGAGTCACATAACAGACTGTAACTCGATCTCAAAAGACAGGAAAGTTCATCCCGATGATGACTTATCCTAAAAACGAGAAATTCATTTTTCTCGGGCATGAGCTTATGTTAAAAACATTCCACGTTTTTAAGCTCATGCACAAGGACTTATAGTCACATCACAGACTATAACTCGCTCTTCAAAGAAAGGAAAGTTTATCACCGATGGTAAACTTATCCTAACAACGAGAAATTAATTTTTCTCGGGCATGAGCTTATATCAAAAACATTCCAAGTTTTTAAGCTCATGCACTATGGCTCCTCGTTAAATGACAGACGACGACCCGGACTTCAGAGACAGGGAAGTTTATCCACGCAACGATAACTTACCCTCTTAACAAGAAATTAAGTTTTCTTGGACACGAGCTTACCCTAAAACCATTCAAAGGTTTTAAGCTCGTGTATATGGTTTATCATTAAATATCAGATGGTAACCCGTTCTTCAAATAAAGGAAAGTTTATCGCCGATGGTAAACTTATCCTCATTAACGAGAAATTAAATTTTCTCGGACACGAGCTTACGATAAAACCATTCAAAGGTTTTAAGCTCGTGTACATGACTTACAGTTAAATGTCAGACTGTAACTCGAACTTTAAATAAAGGAAAGATTATCTTTTATGATAACTTATCCTCTTAACGAGAAATTCACCTTTCTCGGTCATGAGCTTGTATTAAAACATTCGAAGTTTTAAGCTCATAAAGGAAAGTGTATCTTTTAACTAAGAGAACTTTTCCTCGTAACGAGAAATTAACCTTTCTCGGTCATGAGCTTTCCGTTAAAAAAGTCAAAGTTTTCAAGCTCATGAACACGACTTCTAAGTAAATGTCAGCTTAGGACTCGTCCTTCAGATAAAAGGAAAGTTTATCGCCGATGGTAACTTATCCTTAACAACGAGAAGTTCACAACTTATCGGACTTGAGCTCGCTTTTAAGATATTCAACATCTTAAGCTCAAGTAATTGTTTTTCAAAACTTTGAACACAATTTTTCAAGAATTTCTCAAAAGGTTTTTCTAAATCTTTCAAAATTGTGTGTTCAAAAATGTTTTGATAAAAAGAGCATGTCTTCTGGAATCGATAATATTTACGAACCTAGAAATGTCATTCAATAATGACACGGGGTTGTAAATAAAGTTCGAGCAGAAGTTCAAACTTTTAAAACATGCTCAAAATGGTTTGCTATTGTTTCAGATAGCAACCCGCTTTTCATAATCAAGTCAAGCATTTCACCGGAAAGCTTTGACTCAACAACGGGAATTAATTTTCTCGGGGACGTGACGAGGTGACCAACATTCGTGAACAAGAACCATGTGAATCTTTCATATGATGTTCTCCATCATTCAGGTTCTACCTCGTAAATTGTTAATCTTGTGAATTCATTATCATATATGATCTTTGCACGTGATAAATACCTTACACTTGTGTTTAAAAGGTATTTAATTTACGTTTCAAGTACACCCTCATTAATTTGAGGGGGAGCTTGTTAAAATCATGAAGATAACTAGATTTGCATTTTTCTTCCCAAAGTTTCTTAAAATGCTATTAAATCAATTGATATTAAAAACATCGATTGGGTTAATATTTTTAATATGGGGGAGAAAATGTGATTTAATATGGGATATGATCAATCATAAATGGTTTGACTTAACGTGATAGCTCATCCCGACATGTGCAAAATGTTTTCGGATATCGTGGCATATGTTAAGGGGGAGCAAAATGGATTTGCACTTCAAAATGGATTTCAAGGTGACATACACTTACCCAAAACATCTCTATTCACGACGGTGAAGATTGTGGTGACATAAGGATGGTAGGATAGGTTAAAGTCCAATGATTTCTCTAGAACCGGAGGAATCTTCCCAAGGACATTCCATAGCTAGAAATAGTAGTCCTTAGGAAAGATGGAGAAAGATTGTGAACGTAGCTGAATGCCGACCAAGTACTTAAGTTAGCACTGGAACAATCACAACAAGGTGCTAGTTATGATGTATTGGTAAGCATTGAAGGGGTTGAAGAATGAAAAAGAATTGTAAAGATAAAGGGTGTAAAGAAAGAAGCCCTCCTTACAACTTTAGGCAGAAACCGGGTCAATACATATGCTATTGAGATCATTTTTGTTAATGATTCTCGATATTGAAGAAAGACATCATGGACCCAGTGATGCAATGCACAACCCATCCCAGCTAACTCAGATATCTCTCAAAAGATATTTGTTTTAATCACACGGAGACAACGCATTATCTATTGATTTATTCACTCCGAATAAATTGGTATTGAAAAGGTGGCACTCCTCTCCAGCCTCCGATCACTAAAAATCCAAAATGCACGATCGAGTCTAGAGCCATTTGAGATCATCAAATATCTCATTAGGACACACTTTCATATTTCCTTGCTTCTTCACACACTGTGAAAAGTAAGAAAGATCTTAAGAGTCCTACGCAAAATCTTCATGATCTTGCCTGAACATCCGAGTAATACGAAAGTATTTACAATGAAGATGGAAATCCTTCTTGAGCGAATATCAAAAAGCTCATGGTAGGTGACTTGTGCGATTCTTTATGAATCAAACTTGTGATAACTGGAAAGCAACAGTGGTTTAATTCTTAAATGAATTTAAACACGTTCCAGGCCTCTACGCAATATCTTAGTGATCTTGCCAGAACATTCAGAGTAATACTATTAAGTATTTACAGTGACGAATGGAAATCCTTCTAGTGTTAACATCAAACAGCACTTGGTAGGTAACTTGCAAGATTCTATATGAATCAAGCTAGTGACAACTGGAAAGCAACGATGGTGCGGTTCTTAATTGAACTTCACTTGTTCCAGGAACATGAATTGACGGCTTCAAATCATGCGTATAATATTATCCAAATGATCCACTCTTTACGTTCGCAGTCAGCTTTGGACGGTCGAGTAAAGAGAACGGGTTTACCCCCGAAATCTTGTCAAGGAGGTTCTTTATTGAAACTACCTGCCACAAGTACGATATTTAATATCGTCCAACGGTCTTCACCGACCGGAGGTAAATTGCTACCGAATTAGAATGAAATGTTCAAGGCCATTTCATTCGTGTATATTGTTTTGTTGCTAACTGTCTTATGCAGCGTAACAAGAAGGTGGCATTGCGGTGTACAATCCAGAAGAAGTCGTCACCACATGCTTATAATACATACAATTAGTACTTCAACAAATTCAAGAAAGCCTGAAGGTCAAGTCTTCCGCTGTATCAAACTCTGAAGCTTTCAAGAATTTAAAAGTATAAGTAAGTGGAACATGAAGTCACAAAGAGGCAAATATCACAAGTGAAGAATGCACAGGGTCAAGGCAAGGAAACATGCTCAAGACTAAATTCAAAGATCACATCAAGCACATTCACAAGAACAAGATCGAAGACTCAAGCATAGATGCTAGGTTTAAGATTTTGTAAAAAGATGTGACCTCCCTTAGGGGGAGATTGTTGGAAATACGTTTTTCCCAATAAAGTCTCGGTCACATCTTTGTTAGCATAGATCACGAGATATAGATTATTTAGAACTTTGTCTCTTGGAGCGACCTCCCTTAGGGGGAGATTGTTAGAAATACGTTTTACGTATTTATGAAGGATCGGTCGCTCCAACGATAATTATGTAATGGGCTCGTGATCCATTTAGTTTATGTATAGTCCATATAGCCCACATGTAGGGTGGGCTATATATATCCCCTCCTAGCATGTTAGGAGGGGTTGTTGATTGTTCTTCCACACTTAATCATTTTCCATCTTTATTTTCTCTCTCTAATTTTCCCCTTTTCTCTCCTTTCTCTCTCTAATCCCTCATCTCCTTCCTTCATCTCTTTTATATCTATCAATTAATCAACCATCTTAATCCATCAAATACATCATGTAGAATAGGCCAATAATTGCGTAGACCTTCAATATATTTATGCTTGTTTAGTCTTTCATTCAGTTCATTTACTTTGTTATGTTTTGGGCTTATGTTTGGGAACCGATGTTTGATTCCGGTTTTCCCTATGGTCATGTATGTTTTACTACATATTACCTTGCATGCTTTGATGACACGTCATAATTACGCGTGACATTCCATTTATCAAAATGGGGTGTTACAAGCTTATATGCCCTAGGCTTGTCAGGCTTCAAGCATATTTTTCAGTGGATAAATTTTACACTAAGTTTTGTAGAAAATTAAAACATTAAACTAGAAAATCATAAAGTGGAACACAGCAATGCAATATCTTGTAAAATTTTAAACTGTAACTATTTTATTAAAACTTAGGAAAAAGATTACAAAGCTGGAACAAAGGGCCATACACAATCTGTAGGCTCCTTTTTATACTAAACTAGGGAAGATTCTAGATAAAAAAAATAATACAAATCCTGGCTACTGATTTCCTATAATGCCCTTTGTCGAAATTCAAAATTTGGTCAAGTAAACAAACCCATGTGATGCCAGCTTGATGAAGACCAATCTTGGTCGTTTAATCTTGCTTGGAGAGATGAGTAACCATCTTAGGACCATTGGATCTCTGTTCCTCCTTGTTTTTTAGCCAAAGTATATGCAGGGGACCATTGGGTGGGGTAGTATGGTGAGAGTGAAAGGTTTTGGGGAGTGTAAAAAGGATGTTGACACCTTCAATTGTGTATCTGGACAAAATCAAGGTCTAGTTCAAAGTGATTATAGGTGAGGTGGATTAGGGTTCTTGATACTGGATTTAGGGGATAAAAGGGGATTGATGAAAATAGTAATTGTTTCCCGGGGTTATGATTAATAAAATAGGTTAGTTTAAAAAGTATTATAGTGGTTGAAGGTGACGTGGGGGTGGGTGATAGGTGAAGGTGGGGTGAGGTGGCCAGCTGACGTGGTAAGCTGTAGTTAGTGGTGGGTTGGTTTGGGCCGGGTAAAGGGTATTTAGGTGGGCTTATGGTGGGGTTTGACTGGGCTTATGGCGGGTTTTGACCGGGTTTGGGTTTCATTTAACCAACAATGCCCCCTGAATTTTGCAAAAGTCTTCACTCCAAAAATAATCAGATTCTAGGTTTTCTTCTTCACAAAATACTTTAGCCTAAATACAACTTTAGTCCCTCTCTTTAATAAATAAAAGATTAAGGACTTAAAGTGTATTTTCTTCATTCTTCAAGGGCCTATTTTGACATATCTCCAATTTGTGAGGACCAATCTTATACAAATGATTCTTGAGGGGTCATTTGTGACAAGTCTTCAAAATTGAGGAACTATTCTTGCCAAATCTTCAAACTTCGAGGGTCATTTTGGAAAATTCATACTTCGGGTCCGGTTCATTGTACGGCTTCGTTTCCCGTGTTCGTTTTTGCTTGATTCCTTTGATCTTTTGGTAAATTCACGATATCCGTACCTAAAATACACAATGAACAAACACAAGCATATATTCGGGTATTTTGATGATATTTTTAACGTTTTAAGCCCGATTTGGACGATGAGACTATGTATAATACAGTCTCATCAGTGGCCCGTTTTATCTGTTGCCTACTTACCCAGCGTGTCCAACCTGCCCATCTTGCTATATATACTTTGTATATGTTGTGAAGTCAACTTAAAATGTTGAAAAAAAATAATCTTTTATTGCTGAATTTGGATTTATAAGGAATGCACACAGATTAACTATGTTTATTTACCACCTTCGGCTGTGCAGTTATGGAAGTGTAGACTCGCACCTCACAGACCTACAGGAATTGCCATTTTTAGATGTAATGGTTTTTATCTTTCATTTCAAGATTACAAGAGGCTATACTATTTGACCTAATTTTATATCATTATTAAAGGTGGAAAAATAAAAGGGGAAAGCATTGCAGCCAATCTTTTATAAGCACCAAGTTAACTGGGTAGCTTTTTTTTGAATGGGTAGTTAAATAGCACAAAAAGTAAGTTAATTGGGTAGTTTTGTTTGAGAGATATCGTATACAGTCTAAAGCATCCCACATGTACGTCATTTGTTTAGGAAGCCTGTAAGTAGTAAATTCTACCGTCTATTGTAATCCAACATTGATAGGTTACTTTTGAACTGTGAAAGTTATACATAGTTACTTAACCAAAATGTTATGTTTTATCTTTTAAGACAAAATTGGCACTTCTCTTATTTGTGATGCATGATGCTGGTGTAAGCATATCAGGGGATATGCCTTTTAGTACGGTTCAACTAAATTTTTTATTTATCTCTTAACTTGTTGAGGTTTTGATATTTGTATCTTATAAGTGATTTAGCACTACAGGAGCAAGCCAAAGGTAAATAAGTATGTGCAATCAATGAAAGGGTAAATATACTGTAAAAAAGATTGCCATTGTTTATGAATTTTTAATCTTATGTATTTCAAGGATAAGTGCACATAGATACAACTTGCGTATATGTCCATTTTGTAATATTGATCTTCATTGTATGCAGGGGGTGGTGTTGCTGTTTTATATGCTTCCAAGGAGCTGGATCAGCCTCAGAATGATCGTCATGTGTACTCTTGCTGTCACTTATACTATGATCTTTAACATGTACTTTAGTACATCTGGACCCAAACACAGTCATTACTTTAGTTATAGGATCGACGGATGGGCAAGTCTTACAGAAGTGAACATCGAATGTTTGATGGAGGACAAGGACGTTAGAGGCTTTATTAAGAGAGATGAATTAGAACAAATCGCAGCCCTAAATTGGGATGTTGTGTGTTTTTAATAGCTCCTTTCTGTTGCTTCTTTATTGTCTCTTTTTCTCGGCTTAATCCAATTTAATTTGGCAGCTATTGTTGATACCGTGATAGGAAGACTACCAAGTTTTATGGATTTTTATTGGAGCTGCTGCAGTCATGGTTGGATTTTCTATCATCAACATACCCTTAGATACATGTTGAAACCCAAACAAAGGTTTATTTCATTTCTACATCAGTGTGGGCATAAACACTCACCCGTCATGATTCACTGAGCTATTTTGGGGTCAGTTGAACGAATGTTTGCCATCCTTATGGAACATTATAAGGGAAAATGGTCGTTTTGGCTTAGCCCTCGTCAAGCCATAGGGACTTCTCATTACTATCATATTAACATTTTAAGTAAGCTGATAAATGTTATTTGTATCTGTTAAAAAATTAATATAGAGATGGCAAAAGGAGTTTAAAGTAAAATGGGTACTGGAAATGGCATGATAAAATCTCTTCTAGATTCAGTTGGTCAGCCATGTACAGTGGCTTATACTACGCTTGTTGCAGTCTGAGGTAATAATTTTATTGATAATGCCTTTTGCAAAGCTAATTTTGTTTATCAGTTGATTATTTTGTTGCTCCATTATTGACAGGGTATAAACGCTCTCTGGATGTACCTTGGCAAAGGGGAGACTAGATTCTTTAGTGTCTTGATGCTTGCTTGGGGTAAAATTAAAGCATTTTAGTTTATTTTTAAAGTCTTTAACTTGGTTCATTTTTTTTGTAAAGGACTAATAGCAGGCATATATATAATGTGCAGGCAGGGACATTCATGTACCATGCTCACTATTAGGTTCAACAAGAGTCTGGATTATATGGAACGATTAGAGGTGTCGCTTCAGGATGGTGAAACAGAACCACTTTCTTACGACTATGATAGAAGAATCCTTATAAATGATTGATATCACAAAAGCACCAATGAACCCACTGGTCTTTCATCTATCCCCTATGTTTGGGTTGCCGATCCTTAGGTATTTAGATACTATAGATAATCTTGAACAATTATATAAGAATCCAATGATATGTTTATGGTTTGCTCCGTAGGTTCAGGCCGTGACTGAAGATCTTGGCAAAGCTAATGCAGGTTTACAGCCAGTTCCGGTATTAAAGTCGAAAATTGGAGGGTTGTGATAGCCAACTAGAATTGCAGCAAGCGGGGTATTTCTATAAACAACTCTAAGTTCAACTTTCTAACTTTTAACCTACCTTTCATAGTTTTTTCAACCTGGTGCTATTATTTTTTATATGTTATGCTATAAATTCTAATTCCAATAATAATTGACATAAGGCGTAAAGTCTATATTCCATATTTATGCTATTACATAACTAAGGATTTACATACTTGGTCTCTATGGTAAAAAAGCTTAATAAGTTGTCTATTAACTGCTCTATTATAGCAATCATGGGTGTTTTATTTTCTTACTGCGTTTTTATACAGCATCTTCCATATTTTTGCCTCCTGATATATTTGGTATGTGATATTAGTTGTTTTGTATTTGGTTTCCAAAGACCTGCATAAGGGTAGTTTAACAAATGTACTTAATCTAATCTAAAACACCAATTTCCACAAATTATCTTGCAACACACATATAAATTTGAGGTACTAAAATTTTACTTTTAGATCATAAAGTAGCGAATGCGTGTGTAAATTGTTAGGAGACTTGGGCGTGACTTAGACGTGATGCGGTTTATTGGATGAAAATGCAGTAGTAGGTAATATCTGTAAGATGTTATGTCATTTTATCTAACGCCGCTTTCAAGCCCATTGCTAACCGAATTTACGCAATGAAGTTTTTCAACCGATCTCAAGTTAATATTTTTTGCATCCAATCTAAAAAAGATGTGCACCTGGAGTTTCTCTGTCGGATGCCTGATTAATCCGATGATATAATGTCCTTTTCTTATGCGTATGGGCAAGAGAAAAAACAAATGTATAGTCACAAAATTTTGTATTTTGTTCTGAATATAATTCCTTCAAAGGTTTTCTGGTACTTGCAAGATAATCTTGATTAAATGGTCATTTGTTAGTTACCCATTTTTTCGTTTATGAAGTTCTGTTTCAATCTGCTTAATATAATATATAGGGTCAATGTGTTTGTTTAGTTCTGGTCTACTTTTTTAAATATGCATAAATAGTCGGCCATACTTGATTACCTTGCCAGCAAGACCATTTATGTTGAGGATTTAGTAGTCGTCTCCCCTACGACTTGTGTTTGCCTTCATGGCCAGCTCTTCATTCATATATTCACATAACCCTAATATCATTTATTCGTAGCTTCATGTTTCTTTTTAATTTCTGTTGTGTTGTAAGCGGATGATGTTATTTGTAGATTATCCTTAATAAGTACCCTTTTCGTTGACATCGAGAATAAAACATGTCCTCTGGAAGCATTGTGGGCCCGTTAGATGGAAAATGCAGTTCTTATGATATCATTAATGGTATAAGCTTTATTTAAAAAATAACTCTTTCATCACGTGTCTTTTAGATCTCTGTTGTGCTGTGAGCGGTTGGGTAAATTTTGTGCTTGCCTTGAGTTATTGTTGTTGAATCTATCTTTTAAAAGCTTTCGTTTGTGTTATCATGGCATGAATAGTTACCATCTTTCATTTTTATTAAACATCATGACTTAGAACTATGACAACACAGCATAATTTTAGAACCCCCATTCTTAACAATCTCAGTGCTGATATGAAGGTATGATATTGTTTACCCTCGTTTTTGGTAAATTTTAACAGTGAATCATATAAATTTACAGTTTCATTCTCCTACATTATCTTCTCTATCTAATAAAATAATTTGTTTTGTAGGTTTGTGCCACTAAAGCTTTTGAAATTGGAAAGAACTGAAAGTTAAACTTTATAGACCTTGCAACGCTTACAGGAGGAAAGGTGAATATTAGGGTTGTAATATTAAACGATATTATCCTATACAATAACTGGTTGGAAAGGGCGGGTGCTTAGATTTGCATTTTAGAACTGCTTATCATATAATTGGAATAATCACTTCAATATCAGCTGCAACAATACTAAAATAAAATTTGAATTTGCCTCTAAGTGCATATTCTGTATTACAAGTCTCAATAGACTATATATGATTGTGCTAGTGATTATCATTTTATTTTTTTCTACTTGTAGCTGTACTTGACATACCTCAATACGAGAGACAGCGTATTGCTTTGCAAAGATAGCATCTTGAGTGCTCAAATAATTTTGATAGGTGCAATTGTGTGTGACAATCCGTCAATTTACGATTGATATTATATTCTCAAATATTATTTGAAAATATTATTTTAATGATACAATATGAACTCACTTATTTTTGGGAAGAAATTTGGATTTACGTCTTGGAGTAGCATCGACTACGTCTAAACCGGAGGATTCAACGTTACGTGCTTACGTTTACATACACCATCCTTGGTGACAGCCCGACATTTCAGAAAATAAATTTATCCGTGAATATTATTTTGGAGTTTTAAATTTGTGTTAGTTCATAAACTCACAAATTTACGAGAAGAGATTAGGACTTACGATTTTATTTTAACGTCCTTTACGACTAAACCGGAAACCTTAGGATTACGTATTTACGTTTTCGAACTCCGTTTTTGATGAAACAATTTTTATTGGATTCGTTTTGTGACGTTGATTCATAATTTATAAAAACATTTTTCGTAAAACGACCCGAGGGCACGCAAATCGAGGAAATTAGAATCGAGGAGTACCCATAAATAAATGGGGATGAGACAAGTGGGACACTTGTCCCACCCCCAAAACCGGCCACAACTAGCTACTTAACACCATTAGGTGTCAAGAGTAGCTAACAAGCCTTACACATGTCTTAAGCTTAAACATTAAGCTACCTTACAACAAAACCACTTGCCATTTACCATTTCTTTCATTTTCACCATGCAATACCACTCAAAATCCTCTCTACCCTCTCTCTAGTTCGTCCCATATCTCTCAAAAACATCCACCATTGATCAAATTTAACCACAAAATCCTATGTTATTCATATACATGTTGATGCCCTTTTGAAGCCCTATTGATTGGTGCAAGTTATAACATCCAAGGAGGAGTATTCATGGTGTCTTGGGGCTTATTTTCCACAAGGAGTTCATGGAGCATGGTGGTCTTGAAGATGGTCTTGGCTATGCACAAGTTTCTCCATCAAAAATCCATGTTTTGATCAACCTACATCATCATGGTGGTATAAAGATTGTCCTCCTCATCTTCTTGTTAATTTGATTATGTAAACATGTATTTTATTTCCTATTGTATATGTATATGATGATTATATGATGATAAAAATGTTATGTGGGGATTTGTTGTTGATAAACATGATTAAAAAGGTGAAAAACCATAAGAAACAAGGTTAAAATCTTGGTTAAATTTGATGGCTGTATAAAACAGTAAAGAACCATATGGTAAACTGATAAAATGATGAAGTAGAATTGATATACAGTAAGCTATGGGTCTTGTACACATGTGAGAGTTGGCCATGCAATGGAATCAAAATAATGAGTGAGATATGATCAAAACAAGTTTAGGGTATAAATCTGAGGTTACTGTTTTGGACGATTTTTAGAAAATACTTAAAGGATGATTCAACAGTATCTATAGAAGAGTTAAATGTAGCACATATCATTTAGTTTATGTGATAAAAATTTGAGCTTCTATCTCCATGTAGAACTCAAGATATGGCAGTTTTGATGAAAGTGAAGATAAAAATCAGATTTTTGGAAATTAAAGAATAATACTATTATATAAGCACTCAAATTTTAATAGTATAAATTATAATTAAAACCCACTAACTCATGAATTTTATTTATAAAAATATGTAAAATGATAAATAAGTGGAAATTTTATAAAAATGGTAACTTGTTATGTTTTATAAGTTATAAAAACTATAAACATGATTTTTACGACTTTTTCGGCTATTGCCGTAAAATTAACGTTTTTGTTAAATAAAACTTAGATGGTTGGACCCGTCTAATGAAAACTTTATAAAACTTATATACTGATATATAGACATGTATAACAAGTAAAAACCAATAAAACCCGAACTATAGGGCATACGGACATTAACGAGCTAAGTAAACATATTGGACTAATACTTGGGCTAATAATTGGACTAAATAAGATAAACACCCATAAAAAGAACTTATTGGGCTTAACCCATTTGGGCCCAACTTGAAAGTATATGTACTGATAATATAAGTAAAAAATGGATTAAAATAAGTTAAATAACTTATAATAAGCTTATTTGGACTTAAGACACGTAAATGGGTAAAACTAGTAAATTAGTATAAAAGTTATCGACACACAACTCTAAAATGAGTAAACGAGAATATGTAAACCCACTTGATCATCATCATATGTACAAAATCATCATATGTATACATAATTGTTATTTTTATAAAGTCATTGGACATGAGTCTAATACCGAGTATTATTTGTCTAGGTTTCCGTGATTGAAGCACGTACCGTACATCCGAACTGCCGATAACCCGCCTTCCCACATCAACGTGAGTTCATAGCCTCGCACTCTTTTAAATGTTTTATAAATGTTTTATAAACCCTCTAGGGAGATAACATGTTAGTTTTTATAAAATAGGACACAATTTGTCCCGATTGTTTATTTATTGATTTTGGACCCGAATGATTGAATGACCCGATTGTATGACCCGATAAATGATTAAAGGACCCGATAGATGAAATAAAATGGATTATTAAAGTTAGGTTATGTCACTAAAAGTCCCATTAGCATGAATTGTGAACTACCGGGAGTTGGTAGACGCTTATGCATTTAATAGTACTATTTGGGGACGATCACCCCAGTTCGCGCCTTGACGGTTGATCCCCGTCGTGCCACATTGATTGGTAAGCGAATTTATGTATGAGAAGATTTCCATAGCGTGACCTTTATGACGACACGCTACTTTAGATGGGCAAAATTGGTATCGGGTTAGCTACCCGTTGTTGGTTTAGTAAGGTAACAATGCCATGCGGCTTATAATAATCCGAATTAACGAAATACTAATAGACGCTCCAAATTACGATGTATTGCCTGACTAGCAATACAGGGTCATACTATTGATATTATATTCGTGTTTTGGTTTTCATAACCATATTCATATAACGGTTTTTATTTTCATACAACGTTATAAGACGTATTGTATGATTGTTTTTACGACATTGGCTCGTATAATGATTTTTAAGGCAAATGCCTATATTATGATTTTCGATAAGGATTTGTATAAAATGACTTTGGCTATTTTATGGCCTATCAAAATGATTTGTACAAAATGATTTTTAGTAATAATCTTATACTGATATTATATTGATGGATTTTATTAAACTCTATGAATTCACTCGGCGTTATCGCTGACCTTTTCTCTTAACATGTTTTATCTCAGGTACTTGAAGGTAATTCTCGGGAAGACGACAAGAATTCATGGCCCGCACTTAAACAATATTTTTCCATTCAAATACTTTGTAAAACTTTGTATGAAATATAATGACTTGGGACCGATGTAACTTTGATAATTATGAATGGAAATGATTTATAAATAAACGACGCGATTTTTATGCGTTGTCTATGATGTGAGTAATGTGCTATCCCGTAACACCAACTAGTCTTCCGCTGTACTGTGTTGTATAAGTTTGGGGGTGTTACAGTTTGGCATCAGAGCTCTCGTTATAGAGAACGAAAGATTTTTAAAACTAAGGTTTGGAATAAAACATTTCAAAATCTTTTAACTAAAAACATTTTTCTAAAAATGTCTAAAAATCTTTTGACTATAACGGTGCCGAAGAATTCCCGAGTTACCGACAAGGCCGGACTGAGAAGTGTTATTTTAATATATATATATAACTTGGATTATATATATATATATGATGCAATTTTATTACATGATTGTTTGATGATTATTTTGATTTTTATACGAGGTATTTATACGACGCAGATTGTCACAAGTAACCCTAAATCCCCTAGTAAATTAATCGAAGCTATTCTCGTAGGAATTCTAGCTATCCTAGATCTAAACCAAGTTGTGGATATTTATGATCCCAACAAATGGTTGATATTCGTAGAAATGTAGATATTAGTTGATTGTGATATTGAAAAAGAATTGGCGAGATTAAATCTGATATCGATGTCATGACGATCTTTTCTTATAGAGTGGAGTTTGACAAAATGTTACCACCTAGAAAGATGTCATCTGATTCGTTGTCATCCAATTCTTAGATTTGAAATCGAAAGGGTGAATGTTGCACTTGAGGCTGTTATTGGAACCATTACCCAAAAGCCTCATGCCACTAGTACCTTTCCGAGAAGTCTAGTTGAATGATCAAGTCATTTTATATTAATGACTCATTTGATAATTGTTGTTGTAAGAGATATAGGATTGGAATTAAGTGTTGATTCATATCGAGCTTTATTGCCCTTTCAAGGTCTAAGAATAAGATTGAAAATATTGGAAAATGAGGTAGGATATCGAACTGAGTATAAAATTGGTTGAAACTTGAATGAAGTAAAAATTTAACTTGTATGGAATATAAGATTGATAAGAGGAAGTCGTTAAGTCCTGTGATTGAATTATAAGGTTTTAATTGATTGTTGATTCGTGTTAAGGGTTGTTCCTAAGCCATTGTCCACTAACGAGGATGCCCAGTGTCCAAGAAATAAATTGAAGAAATCTTCTTCTGAATTGAGACCGATGGATCTTCCGGGACATGTGGAACACCTAATGACTCTTGTAGATTAGTATTCATTGTGGTATCTTTTAAAAATCCCTAAGTTAACTGAGATATCAGTTGGTAGGATGAGTTCTGAGAATTGTATGACATAGTGACACGTAATGTGTTACGGTACAATTTTGACTTGTTTGTGATTAATAAAAAGACTACCTTTGATTGCTAAATTCTACATGTATCGATGTTATCTATCTTTTATTGCTTCATCCTAATGTTCGCATTAGTGATGCAACCATTGAACAAGTACTCATCCCGAATTGAGTTACATTGTGGATTATTCTTTTGAGTGCCATCGAGATCATGAACCTCATGATTATTTGGCTAAAGCTTATTTCCTATCATATTGTAGTTAGTTCTTGGTAAACAACTTTTCATCACTCTTTTGCAGATCACTCATTGTTTTTATAAGTTAAAACAGTATCCTTTGAGAAAATTTAACTTTCATCACAATAAGGATTATTCAGAGTGAGATTTATAGGTGATTGATATCAAAATGAAGTTGTTTATAAAACATCTTGGAAAACTTAATTGTTTTCATAACAAGGAAAATCTTTGTAAATTTATTTTGATTCTTATTTAAGAATTAAGCATGAAAATGTTTTTATTATAAACATGGATGATAAAATTTTGATGAACTGAGTATTGCATCGTTAATCTTGAAATTGTATATAGTTGCGCGCCTACATACAATTTGGAATGGACTATGCAAGACTGATTAGTAGTCACCATAAAACTAATGAATAAACACTACATTTTCTTTGAAGATTGTGAAAGATTAAAAATTTTTATGAGATCTGCAGAAGTGAAAAATAGGGACATATTGATAGGGACACCTACATATGTGCCTGTAGCATCTATTCTTCTGAGTTGAATTTACTCATCTGTGGAATTTGTCTTATTTGACAATTCTTTCTTGTCCAATTATCCCGTAGTGAGATTCTTAGGAAAAGTATCTGATTGCCGAGTGTTGATACCCGACTGGATGTATCGACGTTCCTATCATTTCTTTTGATTTGATTTCATTTGAATGACCTGGGTAACGATCCGAGGAGCTTTCGAATGCGTACTCAAATTATGAAAACATGGGACATACTCATATTCGTTAAATGTTTTCGTCTGTATCTGATTTGAATTTCTCTCGCGTAGATTATGCGCTGACCTTACTCTTTTAATTGTAGTTGTGTCTCCATATATCCTTGAAATTGTGAAGGATTATGAGTTATTATTAGTCTTTTGAGAAGATCACATCTTATCGATGGTAACAAAACTGGAAGGTTGATAGTGCCAGTAGAATGGAATGGTTGATTATGACATGACGACATTGTCTTAATTGATGGGAACTCGTGTAGAAATCCCCTAAAAGATACGATGTTGATTATCAAAAGTGATCTAAATAATTCTTGGTGGATGACCGTATCCTGCATTTAGACTTGAGATTATACCATGAATGGTTGTGAACTAGTTATAGATATTGTAATCTAGAAGAACCTAATATGAATTTATTAAAAGATGTTTATGATATCTGAAACTTTAGGAGGTATTTATTGGTGAATTACCTAAACTTTCGCCATTAAGGCAAGTTGAATTTGGTATTGATTATATTCCCGGTGTTGCACCTGTGACTTGTGCACGTCAGTACCATCTGAATTAAAGGAATTACCGTACAACTGAAAGAGTTGTCGGAGAAAGATTTTATTATACCAAGCCTGTCATCCTGAAGAGCTATGGTGTTATCTTTCCTTATATTTATAGATTACTGTGACTGAGTAAATTGACAATCGAAAACGATATCCATAACTCGAAATGGAAGAACTGTTCGATCATTTACAAGGTTCTAGCAAATTTGATCCATAGCATGGTTATCATCAACTTCGCATCTGCGAAAGAGATTATCTATTCCAATCACTACATCCGGTGCTTGTAATGAACATTATAAGTTCCACGTGATGTCGTTTGGATTGACCAATGCACATGTAGCATTCATAAATTCGGTGAATCAAGTGTGTAGGCTATAATTTGATAAATTCATGCTTGCGATCATTAAGGACTATTTGTTTGTTAATACGAATAATAATGAGTTAATAATTAGTTATAAATTGCCCAGAATTGGCTAAACAATGAAAACCTATACCTTAAATATTTAACATGTGATTAAGGACTTAATCCTTTACATAAAAAGACCGTTGGATTAATAATGGTAAGATGTATGCATATAGACTCTTCAAAAATTAAGAGCCCTTTTAAGACTTTGGATTTTACCAAAAAGAAATGGAAATATGTTTTGACAAATGTTTTAACAAAGGATTTTAAAGAGATTATTCCCTTATACACTAAACATTTAACTAAACTTCTGTTTAGGGGTAAATGTTTGTGTATACCTCAAGATAACTTAAGAAGAATTGAGTAAAACCATTTATACCATAACCTGAAAACTTAAAACGACAATTTTTGCTTTTCAACTAAGAAAACTTTGACCAAAGTATAAACAAAGGTTTTTCGAACATTTACGAATCTTATTAATTATTTTCGATAAATCAACGAAAATCTTGTTAATTAAACTCAAATTTTGAACATTTTATATAATTGGTCGAACTAAGAAATTTAAAACTTTTACGTTTACGTTTCATAAAAATTAAATAATTATTGTTAATTTACATATAATAATTATCGACGCTTTAGACGACGGATTGAGAAAAACTAATAAAAATGATAGTTGAGACGAAACTAAAACATAGAAGATATGAAGAGAGAATTTTGAATAAATACGGTTGTGATATTTATTTCATCAGGAAGGTGAACGTAAATACTGACGCATAATATAGAAAGAATATCTGAGTAAATTGTGGACATGATAATTATATCATCATAAGAAGTGAATATAGATACCGACGCATTATGTAGAAAAGATAAAGAACCAGTTAGGACATGTTCCTTAATAATGAAGGTGCAAAATAAATTGCCGAACAATTTAAAATAAACGATGTGTGTAAAAAGGATAAAATAGATAATAAAAAGGGATTCGCAGCTAATGTGAACCCACAGATTTGAGAAGCCAATGGCTTTAAATGTATAAAAGACCACTTGTGATTGTCTAAATATGAAGATTGTGAGATATAGTTATGTTGGAATTTGTAAGTATAAGTATTCTATTTATGCCATTTATGACTAAATGTATCATTATCAGAAGAAGTTGTACTGATGGCAAATTATGAAGGCAGAGATCGCCTCATACATTAGTAAACGTCTAGCTATTGCAAAGGTCATCATCTGAATTTGATTCGATTTGGGTCATCGTCGACAGACTGACCAAATCTGCTAATATCATTCCCGTTAATGATAAATGCAAAAGAGTTATGTAAACATAGTGTGCCTGTATCGATCATCTATATATCAAGATCCTCGCTTCGCATCGAATTTCTAGATATTTGCTCAGAAATCATTGAGAACGAACCTTGATGAGAGTACTATGTACCACCCCAAATCGAAGGGACGAGGTAAAGTAACGATACAAGGTAATATAAGTGCTGTTTTATGTTTGAATGATTGACCTTTGGTAATAGACCGTATAATCGTTTTCCCTTTGGAAGGATTATCATTGATAATCATCGTATTAGGATCGAGATCGAATCTTGTTAGGATCTAAATATTAGAGCATCTGTAAGCAAGAGTTGAGATGAAGACACCCGACATACACCCACTGTGAGTTGGACATGTCTTTTAGGTTTAAGGTTTCCTATGATGGCGAACCTAACCTTAGAAAATACCCGACCCGCGAGATCTGAAATGATTAGGATTTGATTATTGACATCCGGTAGTGGGCAAGAGGTTATGTGAATGTGAAATGTAGATCTTGAAGTGCCAAATGGGTAGCGAAGTTATGCCACAATTTTTAACCTTGGAAAAATGAATTCATGATCTGACAAATCATGGGATATAAGTCCCCGTTGTATGGGACCATTGAGATGTTGTAAAAGTTGGGATTGAAAGGCATATAAGCTGGATCTACCCTAGGACTTCAAAGACTGCGTGAATTATGTTTCGTATATGGAACTTGATGGAATATCTATCAAGTGAAAATCTGATTGTTCTTAGTAAAGCTTAGATTGGCGAAAAGTTGCATTCATCAAAAACCCGTGAACATCATGGATAGAGAAAGTAAGTCAACATTTAGCCTGATCTTATTCCCGTAATTATGTTTGATAGAACTCGCGTATTATAATGGATTGCACTTGTGAGAAAAGACCGAATGTGGAGGAAATACCCACATGGCTTTAACTCTATAAGAAGCGAGTAGTAAGGTAAGATGATCTTTGAGGACAAAGATCCTGTTTAGGGGTAAATGCTGTGACAATCCGTCAATTTACGATTGATATTTTATTCTCAAATATTATTTGAAAATATTATTTTAATGATACAATATGAACTCACTTATTTTTGGGAAGAAATTTGGATTTACGTCTTGGAGTAGCATCGAGGGTCATTTTGGAAAATTCATACTTCGGGTCCGGTTCATTGTACGGCTTCGTTTCCCGTGTTCGTTTTTGCTTGATTCCTTTGATCTTTTGGTAAATTCACGATATCCGTACCTAAAATACACAATGAACAAACACAAGCATATATTCGGGTATTTTGATGATATTTTTAACGTTTTAAGCCCGATTTGGACGATGAGACTATGTATAATACAGTCTCATCAGTGGCCCGTTTTATCTGTTGCCTACTTACCCAGCGTGTCCAACCTGCCCATCTTGCTATATATACTTTGTATATGTTGTGAAGTCAACTTAAAATGTTGAAAAAAAATAATCTTTTATTGCTGAATTTGGATTTATAAGGAATGCACACAGATTAACTATGTTTATTTACCACCTTCGGCTGTGCAGTTATGGAAGTGTAGACTCGCACCTCACAGACCTACAGGAATTGCCATTTTTAGATGTAATGGTTTTTATCTTTCATTTCAAGATTACAAGAGGCTATACTATTTGACCTAATTTTATATCATTATTAAAGGTGGAAAAATAAAAGGGGAAAGCATTGCAGCCAATCTTTTATAAGCACCAAGTTAACTGGGTAGCTTTTTTTTGAATGGGTAGTTAAATAGCACAAAAAGTAAGTTAATTGGGTAGTTTTGTTTGAGAGATATCGTATACAGTCTAAAGCATCCCACATGTACGTCATTTGTTTAGGAAGCCTGTAAGTAGTAAATTCTACCGTCTATTGTAATCCAACATTGATAGGTTACTTTTGAACTGTGAAAGTTATACATAGTTACTTAACCAAAATGTTATGTTTTATCTTTTAAGACAAAATTGGCACTTCTCTTATTTGTGATGCATGATGCTGGTGTAAGCATATCAGGGGATATGCCTTTTAGTACGGTTCAACTAAATTTTTTATTTATCTCTTAACTTGTTGAGGTTTTGATATTTGTATCTTATAAGTGATTTAGCACTACAGGAGCAAGCCAAAGGTAAATAAGTATGTGCAATCAATGAAAGGGTAAATATACTGTAAAAAAGATTGCCATTGTTTATGAATTTTTAATCTTATGTATTTCAAGGATAAGTGCACATAGATACAACTTGCGTATATGTCCATTTTGTAATATTGATCTTCATTGTATGCAGGGGGTGGTGTTGCTGTTTTATATGCTTCCAAGGAGCTGGATCAGCCTCAGAATGATCGTCATGTGTACTCTTGCTGTCACTTATACTATGATCTTTAACATGTACTTTAGTACATCTGGACCCAAACACAGTCATTACTTTAGTTATAGGATCGACGGATGGGCAAGTCTTACAGAAGTGAACATCGAATGTTTGATGGAGGACAAGGACGTTAGAGGCTTTATTAAGAGAGATGAATTAGAACAAATCGCAGCCCTAAATTGGGATGTTGTGTGTTTTTAATAGCTCCTTTCTGTTGCTTCTTTATTGTCTCTTTTTCTCGGCTTAATCCAATTTAATTTGGCAGCTATTGTTGATACCGTGATAGGAAGACTACCAAGTTTTATGGATTTTTATTGGAGCTGCTGCAGTCATGGTTGGATTTTCTATCATCAACATACCCTTAGATACATGTTGAAACCCAAACAAAGGTTTATTTCATTTCTACATCAGTGTGGGCATAAACACTCACCCGTCATGATTCACTGAGCTATTTTGGGGTCAGTTGAACGAATGTTTGCCATCCTTATGGAACATTATAAGGGAAAATGGTCGTTTTGGCTTAGCCCTCGTCAAGCCATAGGGACTTCTCATTACTATCATATTAACATTTTAAGTAAGCTGATAAATGTTATTTGTATCTGTTAAAAAATTAATATAGAGATGGCAAAAGGAGTTTAAAGTAAAATGGGTACTGGAAATGGCATGATAAAATCTCTTCTAGATTCAGTTGGTCAGCCATGTACAGTGGCTTATACTACGCTTGTTGCAGTCTGAGGTAATAATTTTATTGATAATGCCTTTTGCAAAGCTAATTTTGTTTATCAGTTGATTATTTTGTTGCTCCATTATTGACAGGGTATAAACGCTCTCTGGATGTACCTTGGCAAAGGGGAGACTAGATTCTTTAGTGTCTTGATGCTTGCTTGGGGTAAAATTAAAGCATTTTAGTTTATTTTTAAAGTCTTTAACTTGGTTCATTTTTTTTGTAAAGGACTAATAGCAGGCATATATATAATGTGCAGGCAGGGACATTCATGTACCATGCTCACTATTAGGTTCAACAAGAGTCTGGATTATATGGAACGATTAGAGGTGTCGCTTCAGGATGGTGAAACAGAACCACTTTCTTACGACTATGATAGAAGAATCCTTATAAATGATTGATATCACAAAAGCACCAATGAACCCACTGGTCTTTCATCTATCCCCTATGTTTGGGTTGCCGATCCTTAGGTATTTAGATACTATAGATAATCTTGAACAATTATATAAGAATCCAATGATATGTTTATGGTTTGCTCCGTAGGTTCAGGCCGTGACTGAAGATCTTGGCAAAGCTAATGCAGGTTTACAGCCAGTTCCGGTATTAAAGTCGAAAATTGGAGGGTTGTGATAGCCAACTAGAATTGCAGCAAGCGGGGTATTTCTATAAACAACTCTAAGTTCAACTTTCTAACTTTTAACCTACCTTTCATAGTTTTTTCAACCTGGTGCTATTATTTTTTATATGTTATGCTATAAATTCTAATTCCAATAATAATTGACATAAGGCGTAAAGTCTATATTCCATATTTATGCTATTACATAACTAAGGATTTACATACTTGGTCTCTATGGTAAAAAAGCTTAATAAGTTGTCTATTAACTGCTCTATTATAGCAATCATGGGTGTTTTATTTTCTTACTGCGTTTTTATACAGCATCTTCCATATTTTTGCCTCCTGATATATTTGGTATGTGATATTAGTTGTTTTGTATTTGGTTTCCAAAGACCTGCATAAGGGTAGTTTAACAAATGTACTTAATCTAATCTAAAACACCAATTTCCACAAATTATCTTGCAACACACATATAAATTTGAGGTACTAAAATTTTACTTTTAGATCATAAAGTAGCGAATGCGTGTGTAAATTGTTAGGAGACTTGGGCGTGACTTAGACGTGATGCGGTTTATTGGATGAAAATGCAGTAGTAGGTAATATCTGTAAGATGTTATGTCATTTTATCTAACGCCGCTTTCAAGCCCATTGCTAACCGAATTTACGCAATGAAGTTTTTCAACCGATCTCAAGTTAATATTTTTTGCATCCAATCTAAAAAAGATGTGCACCTGGAGTTTCTCTGTCGGATGCCTGATTAATCCGATGATATAATGTCCTTTTCTTATGCGTATGGGCAAGAGAAAAAACAAATGTATAGTCACAAAATTTTGTATTTTGTTCTGAATATAATTCCTTCAAAGGTTTTCTGGTACTTGCAAGATAATCTTGATTAAATGGTCATTTGTTAGTTACCCATTTTTTCGTTTATGAAGTTCTGTTTCAATCTGCTTAATATAATATATAGGGTCAATGTGTTTGTTTAGTTCTGGTCTACTTTTTTAAATATGCATAAATAGTCGGCCATACTTGATTACCTTGCCAGCAAGACCATTTATGTTGAGGATTTAGTAGTCGTCTCCCCTACGACTTGTGTTTGCCTTCATGGCCAGCTCTTCATTCATATATTCACATAACCCTAATATCATTTATTCGTAGCTTCATGTTTCTTTTTAATTTCTGTTGTGTTGTAAGCGGATGATGTTATTTGTAGATTATCCTTAATAAGTACCCTTTTCGTTGACATCGAGAATAAAACATGTCCTCTGGAAGCATTGTGGGCCCGTTAGATGGAAAATGCAGTTCTTATGATATCATTAATGGTATAAGCTTTATTTAAAAAATAACTCTTTCATCACGTGTCTTTTAGATCTCTGTTGTGCTGTGAGCGGTTGGGTAAATTTTGTGCTTGCCTTGAGTTATTGTTGTTGAATCTATCTTTTAAAAGCTTTCGTTTGTGTTATCATGGCATGAATAGTTACCATCTTTCATTTTTATTAAACATCATGACTTAGAACTATGACAACACAGCATAATTTTAGAACCCCCATTCTTAACAATCTCAGTGCTGATATGAAGGTATGATATTGTTTACCCTCGTTTTTGGTAAATTTTAACAGTGAATCATATAAATTTACAGTTTCATTCTCCTACATTATCTTCTCTATCTAATAAAATAATTTGTTTTGTAGGTTTGTGCCACTAAAGCTTTTGAAATTGGAAAGAACTGAAAGTTAAACTTTATAGACCTTGCAACGCTTACAGGAGGAAAGGTGAATATTAGGGTTGTAATATTAAACGATATTATCCTATACAATAACTGGTTGGAAAGGGCGGGTGCTTAGATTTGCATTTTAGAACTGCTTATCATATAATTGGAATAATCACTTCAATATCAGCTGCAACAATACTAAAATAAAATTTGAATTTGCCTCTAAGTGCATATTCTGTATTACAAGTCTCAATAGACTATATATGATTGTGCTAGTGATTATCATTTTATTTTTTTCTACTTGTAGCTGTACTTGACATACCTCAATACGAGAGACAGCGTATTGCTTTGCAAAGATAGCATCTTGAGTGCTCAAATAATTTTGATAGGTGCAATTGTGTGTGACAATCCGTCAATTTACGATTGATATTTTATTCTCAAATATTATTTGAAAATATTATTTTAATGATACAATATGAACTCACTTATTTTTGGGAAGAAATTTGGATTTACGTCTTGGAGTAGCATCGACTACGTCTAAACCGGAGGATTCAACGTTACGTGCTTACGTTTACATACACCATCCTTGGTGACAGCCCGACATTTCAGAAAATAAATTTATCCGTGAATATTATTTTGGAGTTTTAAATTTGTGTTAGTTCATAAACTCACAAATTTACGAGAAGAGATTAGGACTTACGATTTTATTTTAACGTCCTTTACGACTAAACCGGAAACCTTAGGATTACGTATTTACGTTTTCGAACTCCGTTTTTGATGAAACAATTTTTATTGGATTCGTTTTGTGACGTTGATTCATAATTTATAAAAACATTTTTCGTAAAACGACCCGAGGGCACGCAAATCGAGGAAATTAGAATCGAGGAGTACCCATAAATAAATGGGGATGAGACAAGTGGGACACTTGTCCCACCCCCAAAACCGGCCACAACTAGCTACTTAACACCATTAGGTGTCAAGAGTAGCTAACAAGCCTTACACATGTCTTAAGCTTAAACATTAAGCTACCTTACAACAAAACCACTTGCCATTTACCATTTCTTTCATTTTCACCATGCAATACCACTCAAAATCCTCTCTACCCTCTCTCTAGTTCGTCCCATATCTCTCAAAAACATCCACCATTGATCAAATTTAACCACAAAATCCTATGTTATTCATATACATGTTGATGCCCTTTTGAAGCCCTATTGATTGGTGCAAGTTATAACATCCAAGGAGGAGTATTCATGGTGTCTTGGGGCTTATTTTCCACAAGGAGTTCATGGAGCATGGTGGTCTTGAAGATGGTCTTGGCTATGCACAAGTTTCTCCATCAAAAATCCATGTTTTGATCAACCTACATCATCATGGTGGTATAAAGATTGTCCTCCTCATCTTCTTGTTAATTTGATTATGTAAACATGTATTTTATTTCCTATTGTATATGTATATGATGATTATATGATGATAAAAATGTTATGTGGGGATTTGTTGTTGATAAACATGATTAAAAAGGTGAAAAACCATAAGAAACAAGGTTAAAATCTTGGTTAAATTTGATGGCTGTATAAAACAGTAAAGAACCATATGGTAAACTGATAAAATGATGAAGTAGAATTGATATACAGTAAGCTATGGGTCTTGTACACATGTGAGAGTTGGCCATGCAATGGAATCAAAATAATGAGTGAGATATGATCAAAACAAGTTTAGGGTATAAATCTAGGGTTACTGTTTTGGACGATTTTTAGAAAATACTTAAAGGATGATTCAACAGTATCTATAGAAGAGTTAAATGTAGCACATATCATTTAGTTTATGTGATAAAAATTTGAGCTTCTATCTCCATGTAGAACTCAAGATATGGCAGTTTTGATGAAAGTGAAGATAAAAATCAGATTTTTGGAAATTAAAGAATAATACTATTATATAAGCACTCAAATTTTAATAGTATAAATTATAATTAAAACCCACTAACTCATGAATTTTATTTATAAAAATATGTAAAATGATAAATAAGTGGAAATTTTATAAAAATGGTAACTTGTTATGTTTTATAAGTTATAAAAACTATAAACATGATTTTTACGACTTTTTCGGCTATTGCCGTAAAATTAACGTTTTTGTTAAATAAAACTTAGATGGTTGGACCCGTCTAATGAAAACTTTATAAAACTTATATACTGATATATAGACATGTATAACAAGTAAAAACCAATAAAACCCGAACTATAGGGCATACGGACATTAACGAGCTAAGTAAACATATTGGACTAATACTTGGGCTAATAATTGGACTAAATAAGATAAACACCCATAAAAAGAACTTATTGGGCTTAACCCATTTGGGCCCAACTTGAAAGTATATGTACTGATAATATAAGTAAAAAATGGATTAAAATAAGTTAAATAACTTATAATAAGCTTATTTGGACTTAAGACACGTAAATGGGTAAAACTAGTAAACTAGTATAAAAGTTATCGACACACAACTCTAAAATGAGTAACGAGAATATGTAAACCCACTTGATCATCATCATATGTACAAAATCATCATATGTATACATAATTGTTATTTTTATAAAGTCATTGGACATGAGTCTAATACCGAGTATTATTTGTCTAGGTTTCCGTGATTGAAGCACGTACCGTACATCCGAACTGCCGATAACCCGCCTTCCCACATCAACGTGAGTTCATAGCCTCGCACTCTTTTAAATGTTTTATAAATGTTTTATAAACCCTCTAGGGAGATAACATGTTAGTTTTTATAAAATAGGACACAATTTGTCCCGATTGTTTATTTATTGATTTTGGACCCGAATGATTGAATGACCCGATTGTATGACCCGATAAATGATTAAAGGACCCGATAGATGAAATAAAATGGATTATTAAAGTTAGGTTATGTCACTAAAAGTCCCATTAGCATGAATTGTGAACTACCGGGAGTTGGTAGACGCTTATGCATTTAATAGTACTATTTGGGGACGATCACCCCAGTTCGCGCCTTGACGGTTGATCCCCGTCGTGCCACATTGATTGGTAAGCGAATTTATGTATGAGAAGATTTCCATAGCGTGACCTTTATGACGACACGCTACTTTAGATGGGCAAAATTGGTATCGGGTTAGCTACCCGTTGTTGGTTTAGTAAGGTAACAATGCCATGCGGCTTATAATAATCCGAATTAACGAAATACTAATAGACGCTCCAAATTACGATGTATTGCCTGACTAGCAATACAGGGTCATACTATTGATATTATATTCGTGTTTTGGTTTTCATAACCATATTCATATAACGGTTTTTATTTTCATACAACGTTATAAGACGTATTGTATGATTGTTTTTACGACATTGGCTCGTATAATGATTTTTAAGGCAAATGCCTATATTATGATTTTCGATAAGGATTTGTATAAAATGACTTTGGCTATTTTATGGCCTATCAAAATGATTTGTACAAAATGATTTTTAGTAATAATCTTATACTGATATTATATTGATGGATTTTATTAAACTCTATGAATTCACTCGGCGTTATCGCTGATCTTTTCTCTTAACATGTTTTATCTCAGGTACTTGAAGGTAATTCTCGGGAAGACGACAAGAATTCATGGCCCGCACTTAAACAATATTTTTCCATTCAAATACTTTGTAAAACTTTGTATGAAATATAATGACTTGGGACCGATGTAACTTTGATAATTATGAATGGAAATGATTTATAAATAAACGACGCGATTTTTATGCGTTGTCTATGATGTGAGTAATGTGCTATCCCGTAACACCAACTAGTCTTCCGCTGTACTGTGTTGTATAAGTTTGGGGGTGTTACAGTTTGGCATCAGAGCTCTCGTTATAGAGAACGAAAGATTTTTAAAACTAAGGTTTGGAATAAAACATTTCAAAATCTTTTAACTAAAAACATTTTTCTAAAAATGTCTAAAAATCTTTTGACTATAACGGTGCCGAAGAATTCCCGAGTTACCGACAAGGCCGGACTGAGAAGTGTTATTTTAATATATATATATAACTTGGATTATATATATATATATGATGCAATTTTATTACATGATTGTTTGATGATTATTTTGATTTTTATACGAGGTATTTATACGACGCAGATTGTCACAAGTAACCCTAAATCCCCTAGTAAATTAATCGAAGCTATTCTCGTAGGAATTCTAGCTATCCTAGATCTAAACCAAGTTGTGGATATTTATGATCCCAACAAATGGTTGATATTCGTAGAAATGTAGATATTAGTTGATTGTGATATTGAAAAAGAATTGGCGAGATTAAATCTGATATCGATGTCATGACGATCTTTTCTTATAGAGTGGAGTTTGACAAAATGTTACCACCTAGAAAGATGTCATCTGATTCGTTGTCATCCAATTCTTAGATTTGAAATCGAAAGGGTGAATGTTGCACTTGAGGCTGTTATTGGAACCATTACCCAAAAGCCTCATGCCACTAGTACCTTTCCGAGAAGTCTAGTTGAATGATCAAGTCATTTTATATTAATGACTCATTTGATAATTGTTGTTGTAAGAGATATAGGATTGGAATTAAGTGTTGATTCATATCGAGCTTTATTGCCCTTTCAAGGTCTAAGAATAAGATTGAAAATATTGGAAAATGAGGTAGGATATCGAACTGAGTATAAAATTGGTTGAAACTTGAATGAAGTAAAAATTTAACTTGTATGGAATATAAGATTGATAAGAGGAAGTCGTTAAGTCCTGTGATTGAATTATAAGGTTTTAATTGATTGTTGATTCGTGTTAAGGGTTGTTCCTAAGCCATTGTCCACTAACGAGGATGCCCAGTGTCCAAGAAATAAATTGAAGAAATCTTCTTCTGAATTGAGACCGATGGATCTTCCGGGACATGTGGAACACCTAATGACTCTTGTAGATTAGTATTCATTGTGGTATCTTTTAAAAATCCCTAAGTTAACTGAGATATCAGTTGGTAGGATGAGTTCTGAGAATTGTATGACATAGTGACACGTAATGTGTTACGGTACAATTTTGACTTGTTTGTGATTAATAAAAAGACTACCTTTGATTGCTAAATTCTACATGTATCGATGTTATCTATCTTTTATTGCTTCATCCTAATGTTCGCATTAGTGATGCAACCATTGAACAAGTACTCATCCCGAATTGAGTTACATTGTGGATTATTCTTTTGAGTGCCATCGAGATCATGAACCTCATGATTATTTGGCTAAAGCTTATTTCCTATCATATTGTAGTTAGTTCTTGGTAAACAACTTTTCATCACTCTTTTGCAGATCACTCATTGTTTTTATAAGTTAAAACAGTATCCTTTGAGAAAATTTAACTTTCATCACAATAAGGATTATTCAGAGTGAGATTTATAGGTGATTGATATCAAAATGAAGTTGTTTATAAAACATCTTGGAAAACTTAATTGTTTTCATAACAAGGAAAATCTTTGTAAATTTATTTTGATTCTTATTTAAGAATTAAGCATGAAAATGTTTTTATTATAAACATGGATGATAAAATTTTGATGAACTGAGTATTGCATCGTTAATCTTGAAATTGTATATAGTTGCGCACCTACATACAATTTGGAATGGACTATGCAAGACTGATTAGTAGTCACCATAAAACTAATGAATAAACACTACATTTTCTTTGAAGATTGTGAAAGATTAAAAATTTTTATGAGATCTGCAGAAGTGAAAAATAGGGACATATTGATAGGGACACCTACATATGTGCCTGTAGCATCTATTCTTCTGAGTTGAATTTACTCATCTGTGGAATTTGTCTTATTTGACAATTCTTTCTTGTCCAATTATCCCGTAGTGAGATTCTTAGGAAAAGTATCTGATTGCCGAGTGTTGATACCCGACTGGATGTATCGACGTTCCTATCATTTCTTTTGATTTGATTTCATTTGAATGACCTGGGTAACGATCCGAGGAGCTTTCGAATGCGTACTCAAATTATGAAAACATGGGACATACTCATATTCGTTAAATGTTTTCGTCTGTATCTGATTTGAATTTCTCTCGCGTAGATTATGCGCTGACCTTACTCTTTTAATTGTAGTTGTGTCTCCATATATCCTTGAAATTGTGAAGGATTATGAGTTATTATTAGTCTTTTGAGAAGATCACATCTTATCGATGGTAACAAAACTGGAAGGTTGATAGTGCCAGTAGAATGGAATGGTTGATTATGACATGACGACATTGTCTTAATTGATGGGAACTCGTGTAGAAATCCCCTAAAAGATACGATGTTGATTATCAAAAGTGATCTAAATAATTCTTGGTGGATGACCGTATCCTGCATTTAGACTTGAGATTATACCATGAATGGTTGTGAACTAGTTATAGATATTGTAATCTAGAAGAACCTAATATGAATTTATTAAAAGATGTTTATGATATCTGAAACTTTAGGAGGTATTTATTGGTGAATTACCTAAACTTTCGCCATTAAGGCAAGTTGAATTTGGTATTGATTATATTCCCGGTGTTGCACCTGTGACTTGTGCACGTCAGTACCATCTGAATTAAAGGAATTACCGTACAACTGAAAGAGTTGTCGGAGAAAGATTTTATTATACCAAGCCTGTCATCCTGAAGAGCTATGGTGTTATCTTTCCTTATATTTATAGATTACTGTGACTGAGTAAATTGACAATCGAAAACGATATCCATAACTCGAAATGGAAGAACTGTTCGATCATTTACAAGGTTCTAGCAAATTTGATCCATAGCATGGTTATCATCAACTTCGCATCTGCGAAAGAGATTATCTATTCCAATCACTACATCCGGTGCTTGTAATGAACATTATAAGTTCCACGTGATGTCGTTTGGATTGACCAATGCACATGTAGCATTCATAAATTCGGTGAATCAAGTGTGTAGGCTATAATTTGATAAATTCATGCTTGCGATCATTAAGGACTATTTGTTTGTTAATACGAATAATAATGAGTTAATAATTAGTTATAAATTGCCCAGAATTGGCTAAACAATGAAAACCTATACCTTAAATATTTAACATGTGATTAAGGACTTAATCCTTTACATAAAAAGACCGTTGGATTAATAATGGTAAGATGTATGCATATAGACTCTTCAAAAATTAAGAGCCCTTTTAAGACTTTGGATTTTACCAAAAAGAAATGGAAATATGTTTTGACAAATGTTTTAACAAAGGATTTTAAAGAGATTATTCCCTTATACACTAAACATTTAACTAAACTTCTGTTTAGGGGTAAATGTTTGTGTATACCTCAAGATAACTTAAGAAGAATTGAGTAAAACCATTTATACCATAACCTGAAAACTTAAAACGACAATTTTTGCTTTTCAACTAAGAAAACTTTGACCAAAGTATAAACAAAGGTTTTTCGAACATTTACGAATCTTATTAATTATTTTCGATAAATCAACGAAAATCTTGTTAATTAAACTCAAATTTTGAACATTTTATATAATTGGTCGAACTAAGAAATTTAAAACTTTTACGTTTACGTTTCATAAAAATTAAATAATTATTGTTAATTTACATATAATAATTATCGACGCTTTAGACGACGGATTGAGAAAAACTAATAAAAATGATAGTTGAGACGAAACTAAAACATAGAAGATATGAAGAGAGAATTTTGAATAAATACGGTTGTGATATTTATTTCATCAGGAAGGTGAACGTAAATACTGACGCATAATATAGAAAGAATATCTGAGTAAATTGTGGACATGATAATTATATCATCATAAGAAGTGAATATAGATACCGACGCATTATGTAGAAAAGATAAAGAACCAGTTAGGACATGTTCCTTAATAATGAAGGTGCAAAATAAATTGCCGAACAATTTAAAATAAACGATGTGTGTAAAAAGGATAAAATAGATAATAAAAAGGGATTCGCAGCTAATGTGAACCCACAGATTTGAGAAGCCAATGGCTTTAAATGTATAAAAGACCACTTGTGATTGTCTAAATATGAAGATTGTGAGATATAGTTATGTTGGAATTTGTAAGTATAAGTATTCTATTTATGCCATTTATGACTAAATGTATCATTATCAGAAGAAGTTGTACTGATGGCAAATTATGAAGGCAGAGATCGCCTCATACATTAGTAAACGTCTAGCTATTGCAAAGGTCATCATCTGAATTTGATTCGATTTGGGTCATCGTCGACAGACTGACCAAATCTGCTAATATCATTCCCGTTAATGATAAATGCAAAAGAGTTATGTAAACATAGTGTGCCTGTATCGATCATCTATATATCAAGATCCTCGCTTCGCATCGAATTTCTAGATATTTGCTCAGAAATCATTGAGAACGAACCTTGATGAGAGTACTATGTACCACCCCAAATCGAAGGGACGAGGTAAAGTAACGATACAAGGTAATATAAGTGCTGTTTTATGTTTGAATGATTGACCTTTGGTAATAGACCGTATAATCGTTTTCCCTTTGGAAGGATTATCATTGATAATCATCGTATTAGGATCGAGATCGAATCTTGTTAGGATCTAAATATTAGAGCATCTGTAAGCAAGAGTTGAGATGAAGACACCCGACATACACCCACTGTGAGTTGGACATGTCTTTTAGGTTTAAGGTTTCCTATGATGGCGAACCTAACCTTAGAAAATACCCGACCCGCGAGATCTGAAATGATTAGGATTTGATTATTGACATCCGGTAGTGGGCAAGAGGTTATGTGAATGTGAAATGTAGATCTTGAAGTGCCAAATGGGTAGCGAAGTTATGCCACAATTTTTAACCTTGGAAAAATGAATTCATGATCTGACAAATCATGGGATATAAGTCCCCGTTGTATGGGACCATTGAGATGTTGTAAAAGTTGGGATTGAAAGGCATATAAGCTGGATCTACCCTAGGACTTCAAAGACTGCGTGAATTATGTTTCGTATATGGAACTTGATGGAATATCTATCAAGTGAAAATCTGATTGTTCTTAGTAAAGCTTAGATTGGCGAAAAGTTGCATTCATCAAAAACCCGTGAACATCATGGATAGAGAAAGTAAGTCAACATTTAGCCTGATCTTATTCCCGTAATTATGTTTGATAGAACTCGCGTATTATAATGGATTGCACTTGTGAGAAAAGACCGAATGTGGAGGAAATACCCACATGGCTTTAACTCTATAAGAAGCGAGTAGTAAGGTAAGATGATCTTTGAGGACAAAGATCCTGTTTAGGGGTAAATGCTGTGACAATCCGTCAATTTACGATTGATATTTTATTTTCAAATATTATTTGAAAATATTATTTTAATGATACAATATGAACTCACTTATTTTTGGGAAGAAATTTGGATTTACGTCTTGGAGTAGCATCGACTACGTCTAAACCGGAGGATTCAACGTTACGTGCTTACGTTTACATACACCATCCTTGGTGACAGCCCGACATTTCAGAAAATAAATTTATCCGTGAATATTATTTTGGAGTTTTAAATTTGTGTTAGTTCATAAACTCACAAATTTACGAGAAGAGATTAGGACTTACGATTTTATTTTAACGTCCTTTACGACTAAACCGGAAACCTTAGGATTACGTATTTACGTTTTCGAACTCCGTTTTTGATGAAACAATTTTTATTGGATTCGTTTTGTGACGTTGATTCATAATTTATAAAAACATTTTTCGTAAAACGACCCGAGGGCACGCAAATCGAGGAAACTAGAATCGAGGAGTACCCATAAATAAATGGGGATGAGACAAGTGGGACACTTGTCCCACCCCCAAAACCGGCCACAACTAGCTACTTAACACCATGAGGTGTCAAGAGTAGCTAACAAGCCTTACACATGTCTTAAGCTTAAACATTAAGCTACCTTACAACAAAACCACTTGCCATTTACCATTTCTTTCATTTTCACCATGCAATACCACTCAAAATCCTCTCTACCCTCTCTCTAGTTCGTCCCATATCTCTCAAAAACATCTACCATTGATCAAATTTAACCACAAAATCCTATGTTATTCATATACATGTTGATGCCCTTTTGAAGCCCTATTGATTGGTGCAAGTTATAACATCCAAGGAGGAGTATTCATGGTGTCTTGGGGCTTATTTTCCACAAGGAGTTCATGGAGCATGGTGGTCTTGAAGATGGTCTTGGCTATGCACAAGTTTCTCCATCAAAAATCCATGTTTTGATCAACCTACATCATCATGGTGGTATAAAGATTGTCCTCCTCATCTTCTTGTTAATTTGATTATGTAAACATGTATTTTATTTCCTATTGTATATGTATATGATGATAAAAATGTTATGTGGGGATTTGTTGTTGATAAACATGATTAAAAAGGTGAAAAACCATAAGAAACAAGGTTAAAATCTTGGTTAAATTTGATGGCTGTATAAAACAGTAAAGAACCATATGGTAAACTGATAAAATGATGAAGTAGAATTGATATACAGTAAGCTATGGGTCTTGTACACATGTGAGAGTTGGCCATGCAATGGAATCAAAATAATGAGTGAGATATGATCAAAACAAGTTTAGGGTATAAATCTGAGGTTACTGTTTTGGACGATTTTTAGAAAATACTTAAAGGATGATTCAACAGTATCTATAGAAGAGTTAAATGTAGCACATATCATGTAGTTTATGTGATAAAAATTTGAGCTTCTATCTCCATGTAGAACTCAAGATATGGCAGTTTTGGTGAAAGTGAAGATAAAAATCAGATTTTTGGAAATTAAAGAATAATACTATTATATAAGCACTCAAATTTTAATAGTATAAATTATAATTAAAACCCACTAACTGATGAATTTTATTTATAAAAGTATGTACAATGATAAATAAGTGGAAATTTTATAAAAATGGTAACTTGTTATGTTTTATAAGTTATAAAAACTATAAACATGATTTTTACGACTTTTTCGGCTATTGCCGTAAAATTAACGTTTTTGTTAAATAAAACTTAGATGGTTGGACCCGTCTAATGAAAAGTTTATAAAACTTATATACTGATATATAGACATGTATAACAAGTAAAAACCAATAAAACCCGAACTATAGGGCATACGGACATTAACGAGCTAAGTAAACATATTGGACTAATACTTGGGCTAATAATTGGACTAAATAAGATAAACACCCATAAAAAGAACTTATTGGGCTTAACCCATTTGGGCCCAACTTGAAAGTATATGTACTGATAATATAAGTAAAAAATGGATTAAAATAAGTTAAATAACTTATAATAAGCTTATTTGGACTTAAGACACGTAAATGGGTAAAACTAGTAAACTAGTATAAAAGTTATCGACACACAACTCTAAAATGAGTAAACGAGAATATGTAAACCCACTTGATCATCATCATATGTACAAAATCATCATATGTATACATAATTGTTATTTTTATAAAGTCATTGGTCATGAGTCTAAGACCGAGTATTATTTGTCTAGGTTTCCGTGATTGAAGCACGTACCGTACATCCGAACTGCCGATAACCCGCCTTCCCACATCAACGTGAGTTCATAGCCTCACACTCTTTTAAATGTTTTAAAAATGTTTTATAAACCCGCGAGGGAGATAACATGTTAGTTTTTATAAAATAGGACACAATTTGTCCCGATTGTTTGTTTATTGATTTTGGACCCGAATGATTGAATGACCCGATTGTATGACCCGATAAATGATTAAAGGACCCGATAGATGAAATAAAATGGATTATTAAAGTTAGGTTATGTCACTAAAAGTCCCATTAGCATGAATTGTGAACTACCGGGAGTTGGTAGACGCTTATGCATTTAATAGTACTATTTGGGGACGATCACCCCAGTTCGCGCCTTGACGGTTGATCCCCGTCGTGCCACATTGATTGGTAAGCGAATTTATGTATGAGAAGATTTCCATAGCGTGACCTTTATGACGACACGCTACTTTAGATGGGCAAAATTGGTATCGGGTTAGCTACCCGTTGTTGGTTTAGTAAGGTAACAATGCCATGCGGCTTATAATAATCCGAATTAACGAAATACTAATAGACGCTCCGAATTACGATGTATTGCCTGACTAGCAATACAGGGTCATACTATTGATATTATATTCGTGTTTTGGTTTTCATAACCATATTCATATAACGGTTTTTATTTTCATACAACGTTATAAGACGTATTGTATGATTGTTTTTACGACATTGGCTCGTATAATGATTTTTAAGGCAAATGCCTATATTATGATTTTCGATAAGGATTTGTATAAAATGACTTTGGCTATTTTATGGCCTATCAAAATGATTTGTACAAAATGATTTTTAGTAATAATCTTATACTGATATTATATTGATGGATTTTATTAAACTCTATGAATTCACTCGGCGTTATCGCTGACCTTTTCTCTTAACATGTTTTATCTCAGGTACTTGAAGGTAATTCTCGGGAAGACGACAAGAATTCATGGCCCGCACTTAAACAATATTTTTCCATTCAAATACTTTGTAAAACTTTGTATGAAATATAATGACTTGGGACCGATGTAACTTTGATAATTATGAATGGAAATGATTTATAAATAAACGACGCGATTTTTATGCGTTGTCTATGATGTGAGTAATGTGCTATCCCGTAACACCAACTAGTCTTCCGCTGTACTGTGTTGTATAAGTTTGGGGGTGTTACATTGTGGGATGCAAAAAAGGCTAATATTGTTTTACTAATACCAATAAAGGTGGGATGTTATATTTCATAGAGGAATGTTCGGGGTTTTATAAGAGTTTTTGGGTGGTATAATGGGTGTTTGGGGCTGCTGTATAACCGCACAAGTAAAATGATGTTTGGGGCTACTGGCCATTGTTGATAGCATATATGCAGTTATTTAATAATTCTAATAGTACTTCATGACCTTATAATTTTGTTTCGGTCCATAATAGAGCGTTGGCCACATCCGACCAATAGACTCCTATGTAAACATCCAACTGCATCTACATAATTAGCAGGTTGCATGCATTCCAAATCATATTATGGATCCGTTTTCTCAAATGGCATGCTCATTATACCCAGTGGATGTTTCAGCAAGAATACATGACCTTGAGTGCTTATGTAACCAGGCCACCAGGGTATGTCAGGTTCTAAAATGATACATTTGAGTGTAAGTTATGTGTTTCATTTTTTTCTGATATAAGCTTTTGACCTCACAACTATCGATTTGCTTGCCTCTTTAGGCTTCTTAATGTAGAAGTAAAGCTTAGTGCAAATCCCTTGAGATTTGAACATTTTATGCAACTTTCGACCTATTAAACATATTTGATATGTATCTACTTGTTGGGAATAAAATGTAGCCAGTACACTTGAACGCTGACAAGAAGAAAACAAGCGTTGATAAGAAGAAAACAAGCGTTGACAGATCAAGCGTTGACAAGAAGAAGTCAAGCGTTGATAAGTTGAAGTCAAGCACTGATAGAAAGATATGGTCTACGCGTATTATGTTTCTAGTTTGTTTCTAGTAAAGATAGGATCAATAATGTATTTTCTATAATTATCTTTACCTAGAATAGCTGATACGTAGACTCTTGTACAAGGCTTCTTATGTCTATAAAAGAAGACCTTTAGGTTATGTTTCATATAAGTTTTCATACGTTTAACACTTTCATTGTAAGCAAGTTTGTTCTTATCAATAAAGTGAAAGTTTGTTTTACATTCTTTGTGTGTTCTTGTTGGAGTTTTAATTCCGCATAATAATTAAATTGTTTTATACAAAACAAAGTTTCTCTACGTGTTTAACTTGATTTAATCTCGTTTACACAAGCTAAATCGATCTAAGTTTGGGATCAACAAGTGGTATCAGAGCTTGTTGAGAAACTTTGATCTAAAGAACACAAGAACCCTAAATCACCAAAAACCCTAATTTTCACAAAACCCTAAAAACATCATGTCTACCCTAGAAGTAAACTCCTCCTCCTCCTCAAACCACAACATCAAAATTCCCATGCTAGACCCAGACAATTTTGAGCTGTGGAAGTTTAACTTTGAGCAATATCTGCAAATCCATGACTACACTCTCTAGGAAACACATTCAATAAGGCTCAAAAGATTGCATATGCCATTGCTGCAAGAACAGCTGTTCAAGGTTCTACTGAAGAGGATATAAAAGAAAAACCTGAAGATGGTAGAGCTGTCTCAGTTGAGGACATAGCAAAAAGAAGAGTTGACATGAAAACCCTAAGCATTCTGAAACTCTCTTTGGGACAAGAAAATCAGCACAAATATAGAAGTTATGAGTCTGCAAAAGATCTTTGGGCAGCTCTTGAAGTTGCTTATGGTGGTAATGTTGATACTGTACAAGAGAAAAAGAAGCAACTCTTGCATGAGTATGTTGTTTTTATAGCTCAACCTAATGAGAAGCTAAGTAGTGTGAGAAGCAGACTGCTGGACATCACAAGCAAGCTATCCTTCATAGGAACAGTGCTTGGTGATGTTGATATTATCTCCACCTTTCTTAAAAGACTTGGTGATGCATGGAAGATTGAAGCAAGGTCTATAATTGCTAATAACACTCACAAAAGTTCTACTTTTAATGATGTGTACAATAAACTAAGGCTGATAGAGAATGAAACTCTTTTGGATCATGGAAGCAAGTCTACCAATGGTAACATGGCCTTCTTCTCACATAGTGAAGGTCAATTTGATCAGAAGGAGTCATACATGCATCCAGTTACTGGATCAACCTGTGTCAACGTTGGATCATCTCCTGTCAACACCTCACACTCAGACGCTGACACATACAAAATTGACTCACCAAGAGTTAAGCCTGCTGGTATTGATCTGGATACTGTGTGTGCATACATTGCTTCATTGCCCAATAGTTTAGTGATTACATATGAGGACCTTGAGCAAATAAGTGATGAGCATTTGGAGGAGATGGACATAAAGTGGAATATGGCTCTTGCAAGTATAAGAGCAAACAGATGGAATAGAAGATTCAAGAAGAAGATGACTTTTAATGCTAAGGACACTGCTGGATTTGATAAATCCAAGGTTGAGTGTTACAGTTGTCATCTATGGGACACTTTATGAGAGAATGCAGATCTCCAAGAAGATCTGATGCTGGAAAACCCTCAAGCCAAATTGTTAAGGCTCAGGATCCCAAGGCCATGGTTGCAATGCAAGAAATTGATGGTGTTGGATGGGATTGGAGCTACTTGGCTAAGGATGAGGAAGAGAATAAAGCTTTGGTTGCTGAGATGGAAGAAGAAGAGCATGTTCAATATGCTCTCATGGCACACTCCTCATCTTCATCAGATAATGAGGTATATGATGATGCTTTTTGTAGTAAGGGTTGTCGTTTAAATAATGAAAGACTTAACAAAGAGGTTTTAAGATTGTCAACAGATGTGAGTAATGAGAGATGCAAGTTGTCTAACTATCAACTTGCTCTTACTCAAACTTAAAAGACTGTAACTGAGTATAAGAAAATGGAGTTTGACCTAAAAGATAAAATTAATATCTTAAAACATGATTTAAATGCTAGTACTGATATTAGAAACATCATGGAGAGGGTCAATGCTGAATTACATGTTAAGTTAGATGAGGCTATCAAGAATAAGGATAATGTAGATCTTAAAATTCAGAGATTTGATAAACCTCACAAACCCCAGGAGAATGTGTTAGAAAACAAAGGGATTCTAGGGACATGACTGGGATTGGGATGAAAGAGTATGCTGGTGTTCCACCACCAGCTGGGAACTTCTATGGTGTCCAAAGAAAGGATTTATCTTGGACTGGTTTACCAGAACTCCAAGAAGAGGAATTTGTTCCTCCACCAAGAGTCCTTACTCCAGTAGAAGAATATAGGCAGAAGTTGACTGATTTGGACTAATGGAAGAAAGCCAACCCTACCTTGTTTGTCAAGGGTGGCATGCGTAGTGATAGTCCAAATGAGCCTACCCCTATCAAAGTAACAAACCCAATCACTGGCAAGACTGTTGACCTTGGCTCAAACGTTATTAGAAAACCTAGCATTAAATATGCAGAAATGTATAGGAATACTAGGTCACCAAAAAGCCAAATTAGTGATAATGGAACAGGTTTCTTTTCTTCTAGACCTAGAGTCATGTCTAGAAAAGCCTGTTATACTTGTGGTAGCTTTTCACATTTAGCCTATAAGTGTGTCAACGCTTCCAAGGTCAACGCTGACAAAAAGTCAAACACTTTCAAACCTAAAACTTTTGTTTAGCAAAGTCCACAAGTTGTTAGACCAACCCCAGTCTTTTCAAAAGGGTCTAATAATTATGGACAAAGACCTTTTCAGAAGACCAATACGTGGTCTAATAGACAATGGGTTCCAATAGCAAACCCTAGGTTCAACGCTGATAAGGGTAATTTCAGCGTTGACAAGACCAAATCAAACGCTGTCAGAAACGTTGCTAGACCAAATAATGGTAAATATTTGCAACCACATGGAAAGGGGTCTTAAGCTTCTTCTAGCTTGGCATGGAGACCTAAGCAAGATCAAAACCCTAATTCTAATGGGATTTCTATGACCTGTAACAGATTTAATTATATTTCAAAGGTCATCACAAAACCAATTGGGGTTAATTGGGCGTTTCATCCAAATAGGGATGAACAAGGGGTTGTTATGAGGACTAAGTCTGTTCTTGTTGAACAACCAAATGAATCCAAGTCTGCTCAGGCTTGGGTTCCCAAAGAAAACTAATTTGTTTTCTTTATGTGCAGGGCATTCAAAAACAGGTTAATGATTATGGCTATTGGGATAGTGGATGCTCTAGGCACATGATTGGGAAGGAAGATTATCTCACAAACTTCACTCCCATTAAGGATGGTGATAAAGTTTATTTTGGAGGCGGATATGGAACTATCACAGGCAAAGGAACTCTTCTCACCAACAATTTGCGTTTTGAAAACGTATTTCTGGTAAAAGAACTTGACTATAATCTTTTTAGTGTATCACAAGTTTGTGATAACAAAAATAAGGTTCTTTTCATTGATACTGAATGCTTGGTGTTGAGCAAGGATTTTAAAATACCAGATGAGAAATTCATTGATTATAGGACACCTAGGCATAAGGACATTTATAATGTGAATCTTAATGGTATTAGGATGAATAATAACTTGTCATGTCTTTATGCTAAGGCTTTAGTTGATGAGAGTAATCTATTGCACAGGAGACTAGGGCACATTAACTTAAAAAATATAAACAGACTTGTGAGACATGGCTTGGTTGATGGTTTTCCTGAAAAGGCTTTCCACAATGACCACTCTTGTGTTGCACGCCTTAAAGGCAAACAACACAAGGTCTCATTTAAGTCTAAACAGGTGCACTCTAGTTCTAAACCACTTCACTTGCTGCATATGGACTTGTTTGGTCCTACTAATATAGAAAGCTTGAATGGTAAATCTTACTGTTTTGTCATCACTGATGACTTTTCTAGGTTTACTTGGACTTTCTTTTTAGCCTTGAAAAGTGACACTGCTGATACTTTAATTAACTTTATTAACCAAATTGAAAAGAAGACTATTAATGAAGTTAAAATGCTTAGAAGTGATAATGGTGGTGAGTTTAGAATAAGCTGTTGGATGATTTTTGTGCCAAGAAAGGGATTACTAGACAGTTTAGTGTTGCCAGAACCCCACAGCAAAATAGGGTTGCTGAGAGAAAGAATAGAACCCTAATTGAAGCAGCCAGGACTATGTTGGCTGATGCTCACTTTCCCATTGCTTTTTGGGCTGAGGCTATAAATACAGCTTGTTATGTTCAGAATAGAGCATTAGTCAACAAGATACATAACAAAACACCTTATGAGTTACTTTGGGGAAGGAAACCTAATATTGGTTTTCTTAAACCTTTTGGTTCTCATGTAGTTGTGTTGGATACTAGTGATGCCTTAGGTAAATTTAGTGCTAAAGGTGATGAAGGCTACTTCATGGGTTATTCAGTACAGAGTAAAGGATATAGGGTTTACATTAAGAAGGAAAAATGTATACTTGAAAAAGTACATGTTAGGTTTTTAGACAGTAAACCCAGTGATCCTGAAAGTGGTCCAAATTGGTTATTTGACTTGGAACCTCTATCTAGGACTTTGAATTATATGCCTGTTACTAATCCAAACATTGTGAAGGTAACTTCAAGTGTTGTGAAAGAACCAGTTGCTGATGTTTTAGGTACACAGGTTAATGAAGAGGTTGGATCACAAGCAGACAAGCCATCACCCATACTTGAGTATGTCACTATTCCCATATGGACAGATGCTTTTGCTGATGCTGGAAAGGAAAATGGTAGTCCCCAAGTATTACCAGTTAACAACATGCATGGTCTTTCAGGCGCTGACAAAGGAAAATCTGGCGCTGACAAGACAAATTCAGGCGTTGATGGCTCAAATGTTGACAACTCTATTTCAGGCGTTGATAGCTCACACGCTGAAAACCTTGGTTCAGGCGTTGAAAACTCTTTTGACCATATTTTCTCTTCCAATTTTGAACAAGGTGAACCTTCAAGCAGAAATGGAGAGGTTCATACAGATATTGATGGAAGAGAGTCTGAAGAAGATATTGGTAACATGGAAGATGAGATTGAGAAGACAACAGACTTTTTGAGGGAGGAGTTCTTACTTCTTCAATGAAGGATCACATCTCTTCTCTCATTATTGGTGATGTGATGTCTCATGTTTAAACTAGAAGATCTCATCAGAATCTTGGAGGATTTATTGCCAATATATACAAGAAGGTTGATACCCCTCTTGTTCAAGCATGTTTGTTTGCCTGTTTTCTGTCACAACAGGAACCCAAGAAGATTGTTGATGCTCTCAAAGAACCAAGTTGGGTGGAAGCAATACAGGATGAGCTTCACCAATTTGCTATTCAGGATGTTTGGGAGTTAGTTGATTGTCCCAGATATGTCAGACCTATTGGGACAATATGGGTTCTTAGAAATAAGAAATATGAAAGAGGCATTGTGGTCAGAAACAAGGCACGTTTAGTGGCTCAAGGATATACACAAGAGGAAGGGATAGACTATGAGGAGGTTTTTGCACCAGTTTCAAGGATTGAGGCTATAAGGATATTTCTAGCCTATGCCTCCTGCATGGGCTTTACTGTCTATCAAATGGATGTGAAGAGTGCTTTTCTTTATGGCACAATTGTAGAGAAGGTTTATGTAATGCATCCTCCTGGTTTTGAAGATCCAGAGCATCCATACAAGGTGTATAGAGTCAAGAAAGCTATGTATGGACTTCATCAAGCCCCAAGAGCATGGTATGGCACATTGTCCACCTATCTGGTGGAAAATGGATTCAAAAGGGGCACCATAGACCAGACCTTATTCACAAAGAAGATTGGTAAGGATGTTTTACTTGTTCAGGTTTATGTGGATGATATCATCTTTGGCTCATCAAACCCAAAGATGAGTGAAGATTTTTCCAAGCTTATGACAGACAATTTCAAGATGAGTGCAATGGGGGAGATGAACTTCTTTCTAGGGTTACAAGTTCAGTAGAAAGAAGATGGTATCTTCATCTCTCAGGATAAATATGTAGCAGAAATCTTGAAGAAGTTTGGCTTTTCTCCACATGAGAAAAGGGCTAGTACTCTTATGGATAGAGAACACCCTTGGGGAAAAGTTGGAGATGGAAAAGATGTGGATGTCAGGCACTATAGATCAATGATTGGTTCATCGATGTATCTCACAGCCTCAAGACCTGACATTATGTTTGTTGTGTGTGCATGTGCACGCCATCAAGTGACTCCCAAATAGTGTCATCTTCATGCTGTCAAGAGAATCTTTAGGTACCTTAGATGTTATCCAGATCTGGGACTATGGTATCCAAAAGATTCACCATTGGAGCTTATTGCATATTCAGACAGTGATTATGGTGGTGATAAATTTGATAGAAAATCCACAACTGGTGGATGTCAGTTTCTTGGGAGTAGGTTGATATCTTGGCAATGCAAGAAACAAACAGTGGTGGCCAATTCTACAACAGAAGCAGAATATGTGGCAGCAACTGCTTGTTGTGGACAAGTCTTATGGATTCAGAACCAGTTGTTGGATTATGGGTATAATTTCATGCATACCAAGATTTTTGTAGACGATAACAATACTTTATGCATTATTAAAAATCCTGTACATCATTCTAAAATAAAACACATAGAAATCAGACATCATTTTATAAGAGATTGTTTTAAAAAGGGTTTAATACAACCAGATAGGGTTGACACAGAAGAAAATGTGTCTGTTTTATTAACTAAACATTTTGATACTAGAAGTTTTCAATACTTAGTAACAAGTATTGGAATGATCAATCTCACATAATATGTGTTTTGGGGTCTTAGTGTAAAAGTATGTACAGGATGTGCATTGTTATTGGTCTTTTTAAGAAGTTATATTTTCCACTATATTTGTCTAACATTGACAAAGGTTATCTTAACGCTGATAAGTGTTATCGTGACGTTGTCAGCAACATGTTAGTTTTGTGGTTTTTGATCTAAGTGTGCAGGTGTTGTTAGCAGTGTACCATTGGATACAGAGTTGCTTATGGATCATTGGAGAATCATTGGAGCATGTTTCAATTTATGGATGATGGTTGGAATATTTATATTCCTATCTTGACATAAATTTTTATTTACATGCATATTATTTGGCAACTTGTGTATCACAGTTTAAGGGGAGGTTTTAGGAACCTTTAGGACTTTTGGGTATTCTTAAAATACTCTTATCACAATTCTAGATTATGTCCACTGGTGAGTATGAGTTAGTTTACTAGATCATGAGGCACTGTAGCATGCAAAGTTGACATACTATGCATGCTGCCAAGACCTTTTTGGCCTAGAATTGGATGTGGTCTGTTGGGAGAATTGGGGATGATTTATATTGGGTTTACCTGGGAGTTACAAGGGATTTTTTGAGATAACTTAATTGTTAAGAATTTTGGTTAGCAAGGGATACTAGAGGACTGTTATGTCTATCTTGCATAAGCAAGTGTGCATAACTGGACAGTGCTTGCCGCCCTATAATAATTATCAATTTATAGGTTATCTTCACTAGGATAAATTACTTTGTTAAGGTCCTTTTTCATTTTTATTACTTTTATTTTTGGACGCTGACAAATATTTTTCCAACCGTTGTTGTGACCAATTTAGACGTTGACATGGCTTGTGCAAACGTTGACAAGAATATAGCCGTTGGGCGTTGATGGTTTATTTTTAACCGTTGACACTCATTGGGACCTACCCAGTTGTTATTTTTGACGACATTTGAGGCCGTAATTTTGGGAGTAGATAACTTTTAATTAATGCACAAGATAACTTATTTTCTTTTCAATATTTTCATCATTATATTTTGAAAATTCTTGCCTTATTTTTGACCAATCACATGTGCCTATCTCTCCTATATATTTGGCTCCTATTTTTAAACAGGGTACTATCATATTCTTGTCTAACACTTTTTCTCCTATCATTCATCTTTCATCAATCTTTCACAAATAGCTTTCTTCAACAATGGCACCAAAGTTTAAACCAAGTGACTTGGTATTGGGATTCAGGAGTCAGCACAACATGATTGCTTATTTGGCGGCTGATGATACTTTGTTTCCACAATACACTCAGATGGTGGCGTATTTGAATGCATCTCCTCTTAGGTATGCTCTTTCTCATGCTCCTCTCATCCCTGTCACTCATATTAAACAGTTTTGGAACACTGTTAGTTCCTCAACACTTAATAATGTGACTACATTAATAGCTATTGTTCATGGGCACACTTGGGTGGTTACCGAAGCCTTGGTTCGCCAGGCTTTGCATCTTAATGACGTAGATGGTATAACCACTCTCCTCATTAATAAAATAGAACAAGGACTTCGGGCTTTGGGGTATCCTTTCCCTGATGAGGGTACTTTTAAATAAATATCATAAACAAGAATTTCCCCTAGCCTGGAAGTACCTCATACATGTCATCCTTCAATGTTTAAGTCCCAAATGTACTACACATAATGAAATTAACAGATCCATTGTTAGTGCAATTGTGTGCATTACAAATGGGGAAAAGTATAATTTTTCAAAACTAATTTTTGATGGCATGTGTAAAAACAAGGGGACTAAGATGACTTCGACTTATCCCAGATTTTTACAAATGATTTTTGATGACCAAGGGTATTGCACAAGGGATCATGATGATTTTTATGAGATCCCTGTGCAAAAGAAGCTATTTTTAGTAAGATGAACTCACCCCCTCACCGTGAATTACCCTTGACCCAAGCTATGCTTGTTGTTATTGTAGCAGCACAACCCCAACCAGACCCACAACCACAACTTGACCCAATACCATAACCATTGCCTTCACCTCAACACATGGAAATTGACTAAGAATCCTTCAACGCTGACACATTAAATGTTGGCGTTGACACAAGTAATCCAAACGTTGACACCTTTCCTTCACAGACCCAAACACCCCTTAACCTTCAAACTACCACCCAATCCACATCATCTTCTACACCCCCAGAATATAGGTTGATTAAACGCCCAAGGACTACTGGAGTGTTCTCCTCTAGTGGTCCTAGCCATGTTGCAGAGAGAACCACCACCACAAGTGTGGTTGGTGCTATGGATGAGGCTGGGACTATTGGTACTAGCTTAGATGCAGGCCAAGTCAGTCCTAACATCTTTAAGACCTCATCCATTCCCCATGACTCTACTTTGGAAGGTCAAATACCCATTCTAGAGGAGGGCAGATTGGAACCATACATATTGATGAAATTGACGACTGTCTGCATTAGCTTGCAAAAGCAAAATGCAGACCTGGTACAAACAGTCAGTACACAAGGCCTTGAACTCAAGCAATTGAGGGAGAGGATTGTTATTTTGGAGGATGCTAACACTAGGCGTGGAATGGAGGAATCTTCCAAATGGGAGGATGAGCAGATCCATGTGAGTGACAAAGGCTCACATGATGGAGAATCTTTGGGTGTTGCTGAAGCCCTCACTGAATTGAAGAAGCAACCAAGTTTTGATACATCCTTGGTTACTCCTACAAACATGAACTTGTCTTTTACAGCTATGATGGAGCAGTTCACAAGAGTCGCTGAGACAAGTAAGGTGAGCGTTGACAGGCAAAATTTGAACACTAACACACCAAGCGCTGACAAGAGTAAGTTGGGCGCTGACACACAGAATTTGAGCATTGACAGACCTGCAGATATGGTTGATGTATTCCAGTCATCATCTATCATCATAGAAGTGTCTTCACAGGTACCATCATCATCTTTACCCATCATTGATCCATTAGATAAGGGTAAAGGAATTATGGTAGAAGTAGAAGTTCCAAAGGATGCAACACAAGTAGAGTTTGATTCAAGGTTGGCTGCACAACTTGTGGAACAAGAAATAAAGAAGGTTGGTGAATCACCATTTGTTGTCACTTCTGAGGAACAAGAAGGAAGTGATGAAGGGAGTTCAGATTCAAGTGTGATGATAATTAAACAACCAGAAAGACTTGAATATGGTGATGACTTGGCAAGAGAGAAGCTTAGAGAGTTAAAATTGCAAGTAGATTTTGATATGCCAGAAGTTGTTCAAATGTACCATGCTTGGGAGAATAGGATTATGGAGAATCCAGATTTGACAATTTCAGACCAAATTTGGGGATTGGAGATTCTTCTAAGAGTTCAAAGAGACTGCAAGGTAATTATGAAACATAAAGCTAGCAATGTTTTCTCACTGCTGAAGAGGGATAGAAGGGAGATTTACTACATGTTACTCAGATGTCATGGAACTGGATGGACCTTCAAAAAATTGCAGGGATTATCCTTTGAAGAATTGGAGTACAAGGCTTATCCCATTTGGGCAAGAGTGTAGGAAATGAATACTCTTAGACTTCTTTCAGATGAAAGGAAAGAAGAACTTGCAGAAGAGATGGAGATTCAAAAGGCAATGATTGTTCCAAGGCCTTTGAAGAAGAGAGTTCCACTTGAGTTTCATAAAGATTTAAATAAAGTGGTTCCCAGTAAAGCTGTTCTTAGAAGGAGCATTAAGCTCTCACCCATGGAAGCTTCAGACATGGTACAAGTGTTACCTCTTGATGCTAGAAACCATATCATTAGCTATGAAGAAGATGCAAGCGGGTTTTGGATGATTGGCAGATATGGGAAAGAGGTACACACATTTACTACTCTTATGTCTCTCTTTGCAAGTATGGATAGGGAAGACTTGGCAGACCTTTGGAGGTTGTTGATGGCCAAGTATGAGACTGAAGCACCTACTTCAGTCAATGGAATAAAGCTTTGGTCAACATTCAAGAGAATGTGTGCACCAGAAGAAGAAGATCCTGTTTGGAAGGATCTTGAGGATGATATCAGTGGACTTCAATGGCGTTTGTATTCAGCTGTTGGTGTGTATTATTTGAGCTCTACAAAGTTTGCTGAGTATCTTCTTGTAGATGTTGAGTATCCCATGTCCAAAGAAGTTTTGGACAAGATGAAGACAACACAGCTGGAGATTGACTATTCAAGTGACGTGGCCAAAGATTTGATTAGGCATGTTTATTACCAATATGATAAGATTTGTAAGATTCCTCCTAGTTCTTAATTTTTATTCAGAAACTTGATTACTATAGTAGATATCAAGTTTAGGGGAGGATTGTTGGGAATAAAATGTAGCCAGTATACTTGAACGTTGACAAGAAGAAAACAAGCGTTGATAAAAAGAAAACAAGCGTTGACAGATCAAGCGTTGACAGGAAGAAGTCAAGCGTTGATAGGTTGAAGTCAAGCACTGATAGAAAGATATGGTCTACGCGTATTATGTTTCTAGTTTTTTTCTAGTAAAGATAAGATCAACAATGTATTTTCTATAATTATCTTTACCTAGAATAGCAGATACGTAGACTCTTGTACAAGGCTTCATATGTCTATAAAAGAAGACCTTTAGGTTATGTTTCATATAAGTTTTCATACGTTTAACACTTTCATTGTAAGCAAGTTTGTTCTTATCAATCAAGTGAAAGTTTGTTTTACATTCTTTGTGTGTTCTTGTTTGAGTATTAATTCCGCATAATACTAAAATTTTTTATACAAAACAAAGTTTCTCTACGTGTTTAACTTGATTTAATCTCGTTTACACAAGCTAAATCGATCTAAGTTTTGGATCAACACTACTTACCTAACTTTTTTTAGTACCTATTTAACCCATTTATTGATAATAGTAAATCATGAAGCAAATCGTATTCACGAGTAAATAGGTCAATATATTTACATAAATTTTTAGTGTACCCATAATATTGCACTAGAAATAATTTATCAGTATGACTTATTGCAATGCAGTGACCATCTTTGGAAACTTTAGGATGGACCTCACACAACACAGGGTATGCGGGAAGTCCTCTTGACAGAGGCTCTATGTGGGCCTGGTTTGTTTGGTTGATAATCTTCAGCCACTACAAACATGATGAGACTACAGACAGGTATGAATTGTTTCATTTGTACAATTCTGTGTTACCAATTAAATTCTGAAGTACCCTTGAAAGAGCTACAATGAAGAAATATAATTTCCACAAAAGGAAATTGAGAGACTAGGTGCTGCACAATCCGCTGATGCTCAACTTGTAGGATCTGTGAATTGCTTCATGATTATCTTTTGCTAGGACCCAAGTGTCGAGGACTCGGTGATTACATATTTACATGACTATATGTCTGTAATAGTTGAATCATGTTTTATTCTTGGTGATAAAACCACTATCTGGAGTAATATATACTATGGTTATTGAATGAAATAGGAGGTTAAGGTTTTTGGCAAAATGTATCTTTTGGCAAGCTGTTTATATCAAACTTTACTGTGATTGCGTACTTATCTATCAAGTGGTGTGGTACTGGTTCTTTTTATTAGATACCCAATTAGCACTAGAAAATAGTAACTTCATATTAAACAAATTAATATTCTTCACCTTATAAGCTTAAGCGTATGACTCTTAGAGCACAAATGAGTCTTAACATTCTTTCAAGTTTTCTCACTTTCACTAAGTACTAATTTTTTAAAGTAAAAGTCATAAATACATAATGTATATTCAAATTGAACAATTATACGTAACGAATAATTTTTTAATGGTATGTAACGAAATATTTACTTTACCTTTGACTGGATACGTGTCTGACTATATTTGACAAGAACTTGCAATGTTGACCCACTTAACGATAAACATCATTTGCAAAGTTATTCCATTAATAAAATTTCCAAAGTTTGTCAAAATGCATAAATTTATAAAAAATCCTAGAATTTATAAAACAAAATGAAAACCTTTTTTTTTGTAAAAAAATAACTTTTTGGAAAAATATAAAGTAAATAAAAATATTTTTATAAAAAAATTTAAAAATTATTTTTCTTTTTTTAGAAAAAAATTGATTACTTTTTTTCAACTTTTTAAGAAAACAATTTTTATAATAAATTGAAATAAATTTTGAGAAAGAAGTATTTTTATAACAAAAATTTGTCAAAATTCTAAAGAAAAAAGAATTCCTAAAATATTCTTTTCCCAACTTTTATAAATTTTTTTGTATTTTTTTCGAATTTATTAAAAAGGTTAAGAAAAAGTAATAGTTATTTTTCTAAATAAAATAATTTTTTAATTATTTACAACTTTTACGATTTTATAATTTTAATGCATTTGGACTAACTATGTAAATTTTTATTAATGGACTAATTTTGTAAATGATTTTTTTATCGTTAAATAGATTGACATTGCAAGTCCTGTATCCGGTCAAAGGTAAAGTCAAAAGTTTTTGATCAAATACATGACGTGGCGAATAGGTATACTGAACATAAAAAAATTCATTATGTATAATGGTTCAATTTTAATAGTACATTATGTATTTATAGCTTTTAACCTATTTATTTTATGTATGAAGTGCCTATGATAATTAAATAACTTAAATACATTTGAACTATAGATCTTAATCTATATAGATTGGTTTGTGTAGAAGAAATTCATAAGCTTAAAGAAGTAAGTAAATTAAAAACTTTTTATAATTATTGATAGTTATATTAAACAACGTCTATACGAATGTATTAAAGAGTAAAATAGTAAATAAACATAAACGACGTCACTAAATCAAAGATATGGGATTTGTTTTACTAAGAGCATCTACAATGATAAACTTTTTAATAGGTTTATAATTGAATTTTACCATTAATTTATGAACCTTGAACCTATCCTCACTATGTAGAATTCTCACAAAATTTTATAAACCTCATTTATTTATAAAGTGTATTTAATTATGAAGAGTTTCGGGATTATAAACCTCTTCATGCCACATAATCATGAAATGGTTCTTCACTATGGTTAATAAGTTGTTAGACCTCTTCATAGTTTTATAAACATATTCATAAACCTATCATAGTGGATGCCCTAAGTAACCAGAATGGTGAATATATTTAATTAAGTGATCATTTAATTATTTAGCCACTAGCTTTTAATATTCATTTTCCATCAAAAAGTAACATCTAAATTTAGACACAACAGTTTAATACGTTTTCATATCGCATAAATATACATTTTTTCTATAATTCATTCAAAAAAATACTTTCATATAAGGTTTAGAATGGTTAACACGTTTAATTAAGTGGTCATTTAGTTATTTAGCCACTAACTTTCAATATTCATTGTCCATGAAAAAGTAACATCTAAATCTTTTTAAACATAACAGTCTAATACATTTTCATATCGCATAAATATATATTTGTTTGTAATTCACTCAATAAATACTTTCGGATAAGTATAATTCGTTTGTATTTATGTAATTTTTTTGTTAACGATAATCATAAGTAGCACCCGCTCTCATAAATTAAATTCTAACTAACGTGTAACTTATAATACATGGCTAAATAAGACAATATGGAAATAAATTCCTACGAAACTAACAACTAAATCTATACTTTGCATGTTGAAGTTTTTAAAACTAAATCTATATTTTACCCGTTGAGATTTCTAAGTTAAGTGAGCCATTTTATATATATATGTATGTATGTATGTATGTATGTATATATATATATATATATATATATATATATATATATATATATATATATATATATATATATATATATATATATATATATATATATATATATATATATATATATATATATATATATATATATATATATATATATATATATATAAGAATGGGGTAAAATGAGAAGGGGTCTCAAAATAAAAAGTATAGGAAGGATTGTGAGAGTGACATGTGTCACTATGCCATATCACCATGCCACATAATGATGACACCTCATTATTATAAAAATTCGAATTTTTTTTTTAAAAAAAATTTTGGAAAAAAATTTTTCAAAAAAAATATTTTCGAAAAAAAAAATTTCGAATTTTTTTTTCGAAAAAAAAGTTTCGAAATTTTTTCTTTCCAAATTTTATTTTTCGATTTTTTTTTTAAATTTCTTTTCGAAAAAAAATTTTCGATATTTTTTTCGAAAAAAGAAAAAATGTATCAATTTTTTAAATAAAACAAAAGATAATATACTGCATAGCGATTATATATTTTGATTCATCATATTAATAAGTTATGCATCACAGTAATAAGTTACTGCATTTTAATTCATCACCGAACTTAATGCAGTAAATAATTACAGTGATGCATTAACTTCTTAAGTTGATGCATCAAACATATAACTGTGATGCAGTAGATTATTTTTTAAAAAATTTAAATAAAATAAAGATAATCTATTGCATCGTAATTTTATATTTTGATGCATCATGTTAATAAGTTAATGCATCACAGTAATAAAATACTGCATTATAGTTCATCACTGTACTTAATGCAGTAACTAATTATATGATGCACTAACTTATTAAGTTGATGCATCAAACATATAACTGTTATGCAGTAGATTATTTTATTTTTTTTAAATTTCGAAAAAAAAATTCAGAAAAAAAATTTTGAAAAAAAAAATTTTGAAAAAAAAAATTTCGAAAATTTTTTTTTCGAAAAAAAAAATTTTCCAATAAAAAAATTACTAAATTTTTTTTTTTAAAAATTCAAAATTTTTTTAGGTGTTGAGGTGTCATGATTATGTGGCATGATTATGTGGCATGATGATGTGGCTAAGTGACACATGTCACTCCTATAATCCTTCCTAGACTTTTTATTTTAAGGGACTTTTTAGTGTATCCCTACCCTATATATATATATATATATATATATATATATATATATATATATATATATATATAATATATAGAGAGAGAGAGAGAGAGAGAGAGAGAGAGAGAGAGAAGAGAGAGAGAGAGAGAGAGAGAGAGAGAGAGAGAGAGAGAGGAGAGAGAGAGAGAGAGAAGGAGAGAGAGAGAGAGAGAGAGAGAGAGAGAGAGAGAGAGAGAGAGAGAGGAGAGAGAGAGAGAGAGAGGAAGGTTAATGTGAGAGTTTTTTTAAAATTGTAAAAATGAGAACTAATCTAAAACACCAATAAAACATTGATACATAATCATATTACCAATAATACACCACAATATACATTATTTATACAACTTAACATTCTATTGACTAATAAACGACGACTTAGTGTGTAACGTATTACTGATACACAATTAAAAATGTGATACACATACATCAAAATCTCACCAAGATAATATCTTATACATAAAATGGTACATTTGATACACAACCACCACTAAATAACATGATACACGATACCAAGACATGATACAAATCACACCTTAAATCAAGATGTATCACATAGAATTCGTCAATTTTCAAAAGAAAGCCCATCAATTTATTAAAAAACTTAGTTTTAGTTAATTTCGTTTAAAAATTATTTGAAGTAGAGTGTTATTTATTGGATTTTAGATAGTTCTTATTTTTTCAACTTTAAAAAGTTCCCATTTGAACCAAAATCTATATATATATATATATATATATATATATATATATATATATATATATATATATATATATATATATATATATATATATATATATATATATATATATATATATATATATATATATATATATATATACTAGCGTCGTAACCCGCCCAACGGGCGGGGTTGTTTCGTAAATCCTTTTTAAAAGTACATTTGTATAATAATTATATCTGTTGACGGTGGGACTTGGTTTTTTAAATGAAACTGAAGTTTGAATTTTTAAGCCTTGCCTCACCAAACAGACTGGTTTGTCCCATGCTAATTTTCGGACATACACAAATCAAAGGGTGCGTTTTTGTTTGTAAATATTTATTTTAAACAACTTTTTTATTGGTTAATTATGAGACCTATAGTCTTTGAACCCATGTTAGTCTTTGAACGTAACACAAAGCAACGAAGCGGTTCGGTTAATATGTTATTTTTAAACAAACTTTGTTGGTCAGTTTTAATGGTGAAAATATAAAATGTTATGTACTATAGAAGCCGAACTTGACCAGAATATAATATACTTTTCTTATTTTAGATTAGTATTCATAACAACACTCATAAAAGAGTTGTATAAAAGCATTTGTTTCATAATATTATATACAAAACTTTTAATGCATACATTAGAACTCGTAAATCATTTATTCGAGGTACTTAATTTAGTCAAAATGATGTCACTTTCTAGAATACTTACTGTGTAAGAGCATTCATCGTATCTCATCGAAAAAAGTAAGAGCCTCAATATCTTAATGACATGGTTGTCTCATCCAAGTTAGAAGAAGTTTGCTTTACTCATCCAAGTTAGACAAATGATCATAGAATTTCTCTAGTAATATTTTTACCTTCAATACTTACATGTAAGTGAGTCATACTTGTTAAAATATGAGTAGTTTTATGAAATATTACATTCATTTAATGTGTTATAGTTTAGTGTTTGTAGTGATAAGTTGTATAATGATGTTGTGTATATGAAACACGTAATGCATAGAAGGCTACAAGTTATAACGATTTTCTAGAGTTGATTGTGATGATTGAAATTTGTTTGGTAAAATTGATTATGGGATTACTTGATTATGGGATTACTGAACAACGATAGAAGTGACTTTCACAATGGATGTACGGTACGTGCTTCAATCACGGAAACCTAGACAAATAATACTCGTCTTAGACTCTTGTCCAATGACTTTATAAAAACAATGGCTATGTATATATTATGATATCATGAGTATGATGATGATCATGTGGGTGTTTATATCTTCATACACATTATAGTGTTACCTATTAGTCAAACTTTTGACTAGTTACACTAGTTTCAATCCAATTCCATATTATGGCCCAATAAGCCCATTAAGAGTTCAACTCTTTATATTAGTCCATTTATACTTTTATTATCAGGTCAATACTCACAGGTTGGGCCCAAGTGGGTTAAGCCCAATGAGTAAGTCCATTAGTGTTTAGCCAAACTTGTCGGGTTAATAGTCCAATAAAGCTATTTTGGCTCGTTAATGTCCATAAGTTATAAAGCTCGGGTTTTATCGGTTTTTACTTGTCATATGTACTTATACATCAGTATATGAGTTATAAAAACTTTACATTAGACGGGTACGACCGTCTAAGTTTTAATTGACGAAAACGTTAATCTTTCGGTTTTAGCCGAAAAGACGTAAAACTTATGCATATAGTTTTATAACTTATAAAACTTATCAAATTACCATTTTTATAAAATGTACCATTAATTTACCAAAGTAAAATACTTATTTATATGTAATATATAAGTGAGTGGGTTTTAGGTATACATTTTATATTAGTTTTATTTGAGTGCTCATTTTATAATATATACATTTATTTTACAAATCTGATTATTATTTTCACTTTCATCATTTTTATCATATCTTGAGTTCTACAAGGAGATAGAAGCTCATTTTTGGATACCACAAACTACATGATATGTGCCACAATTAACTCAGTTTTAGCTACTGCTCAATCAACATCTAAATGTCTCTAACAGTTCGTCCAAAACAGACTATACAGATTTGAACTTCAATATTATTTTGATCATATCTCACTCATTTTATGGATTCCATTGAGTGGCCAACTCTCACATATGTACAAGTCACTACTGTATATTATTTTATCAAGCCATTTTAACAATTTATCATAAGGTTCTTTACTGTTTTATACAGCCTACATTTTTATCCATGATTTAACATCCTTTCAAGTAGTTTTTAATCTTTTTAATCAAATCTATCAACACAAGATCCCTACATAATAATCTTGATCATCATTCATCATCATATACATATACATAAATGAAGAAAATACAAGAATACATATTCAAAATAACAAGATGATAGGAAGAAATAATCTCTATACCACCAAAGTGATGAAAAGATGCGGTTGATGATGAACAAGACTTGGTTCTTGTTATCACATCTTTATCTTGGCAAATGAACTCCTTGAGATCTTTATGTGCATGAATATATTCTTGAAAATCAGCCCCTAAGCTCCATAGAAACTCCTTTTCACATGTTATAACCACCACCAATCAATAGAGCTTCAAAATGTCTTCATCATATGTATGAATAACATATGATTTATGGTTAAATCAAGATCAAATGGGGTATTTTTGAGAGAGAGTGGACGACACAAAGAGAGGGTTTGAGAGAGATTGTGTGAAATTGCATGGAGAAAATGAGGTAGCTAGTTTGTAGTTAGTGGTTTTTGATGTAACATGGTTTTGGTTAGCAAACTAGGACAAGTGTCCTAGTTGTTAACTAAAAATTGACACATCTTTGATGTGTTGTAAAGCCTTGGCCGTCCCATGTGTGGGGGTGGGGCAAGATTTATGTTGTCTCATTCCCATTATTTTACGGGTACTCCTCCATTCTAGTTTCCTCGATTTACGTGCCCTCGGGTCGTTTTACGAAAAACGTTTTTATAAATTATGAATCAACGGCACAAATCAAATCTAATAAAAATTGTCTCATAAAAAACGGAGTTCAAAAACGTAAATACGTAATCCTAGGGTTTCGGGTTTAGTCGTAAAGGACGTTAAATTATGCACGTAAGTCCTAATCTCTTCTCGTAAATTTGTGAGTTTATGAACCAACACAAATTTAAATTCCAAAATAATATTCACGAATAAATTTATTTTTCTGAAATGTCGGGCTGTCACCAAAAACGGTGTATGTAAACGTAAGCACGTAACGTAGAGTCCTCTGGTTTAGACGTAGTCGATGCTACTTCAAGACGTAAACCAAATTTCTTCCCAAAAATGAGTGAGTTCATATTATAACATTTAAATGATGTTTTTAAATAATAATTGAGAATAAAATATCGACCATAAATTGACGGATTGTCACAGTTTGACTTCCATTTCTTTCAACCTTTGTCTTTGTTCCTCCCTTTGTTGTGGAGTCATTTTTCTCAGAGTTGCCTCATTAAGCTCCTTGGCTTTCTTGATTTGATTTAACCTTTTGAAATCAGTGGCCTATTTCTCAATTTCTTCAGTCGTTAGAGGGTTCTCATTGGTTGCTTTAAAGGTTGTGAATTGGGATAGTTCAGTGGTGGCTCCTCCTGTCTCTATCATCGCAGCTATTTTCTTTAGCTTGGCGTCTAAGTCTACCAAAACTATTTCCTTTCCTTTCTTCGAGACAGAGGATAACACACTTGCGTTTTTCAGCTCTTCTGCTTGTTTGAGGAAAGCCATATGAGCTTGGTTTTGTATAGCTTTGGGTAGGGAGCTAACAGTGAACTTAAGTTTCTTGGTAGCTGGTTCACCATCATCCACAGCCTCGCTGGTGATAACTGGAGTCAGGGATTTTGATGAATCAACTCCATCCTTTGTCTGTTGCTCCCCCTTAACTTCATCCTCATCATCAAGTATAGTTATTAGAGTGATGACTTGGAGAGGGATGGGTGAAGGGATGGTGTTGTTAGCTGATCCTGAGCTTTGCTTAGCTGATTCAAGGTTAAGTACATTTTCCTTCTCCCCCTCACGTTCAGTTTATCTCTTCAGACGTTTAGATGAACGTGCCTGAATGTATTTAGCAATCTGCTCAACAGAGGCATCCATTTCTCTTTGCCTTGTTCTTGAAGCTCTGAAAATTTTCAACAGTTGGTTGCAGTGACCATTTGTGTTATGATGAACACAATCAACTATGAAATTGGTGTGACGAATTTGCCTATCTCGTAAAGCCTCAAACTCTCTATGCATAGTCAAATCATGAGCAGAGAAATGTGCAGGGACCTCTGTGATGATGGCATCTTTGATATGAGTGGACAAATGACTAAGTCCTTGGGACACTCCTTTTCTTGTACCATCCTTGATTGGTTCAGTGACATCATCCTTAACCGCTTGTGTGATGATCTGAGGAAAGTTGATAGTGAAAGAATGCATTTCAGATTTGATTATGTCCAGCTTTCTTGATAGGCGTTCCATGTCTGAGGCATGATGTTTAGGCTTTAGGTCATGGATGTCCAGACTTTGTCATACATAATCATCCTCTCTTGGCAATATGTCAAAGTTGGTCTGTGTAGGATGATCAAACAACAAAAATTCGGTTGTCGAATCATATGCAGGCCTTTAGAACACTGTGGTGACAGAGGTAGCAGAAGTAGGAGTCACTACAGCTTTCTTGGGAGGAGGAGTGGTGTCAACAACTGGTGTGGACACAATGATATCCTTTGGAGGAGACATAGACTGCTGGTCATCATCCTCTTCATCATCCTCCTCCTCAATCATCCCCTTAGGGAGAATCTCATCATCTGGCATGGATTCAGGTTCAAAGAAGCTGTCTATTAAGGCGAGCACATCCTATTCAACATCAGGCATGGGCTCATCCTCATTTGGCTGATCCTGAATCAATTTATCAGCTCCTTTATCTGGCTGCTCTAGAGATTCTATGTTTGGTTATACAACATCAGCTTGCAAGTTGTTTTAAGTTAGTAACAGTGAAATAAATAAATGGAATGGTCGCTAGGTCGCTGTCCCAGAGTGGCTGAGGATGATTATTCAGCCACTCCAAAGGATAAATCCTTGGGATTCTTTTAAGAGTGAAGAGTATGAGGATAATGGTCGCCATTCGCTGCCCCTAGGAAAGCTGAGTGTAATTATTCAGCCCCCCCAAAAGGTTGAAACCTTTGGGACTCTTTTATTTGTGAAACATATGTTGTTAAGGATCGCCATTCGCTGCCCCTAGGAAGGCTGAGGGTGATTATTCAGCCCCCCCAAAAGGTTAAGAAACATTTGGGACTCTTTTATGTGAAACATATGTAGTTAAGGATCGCCTGTTATGCTGCCCCTAGGAAAGCTAAGGGTGATCATTCAGCTCCCCCTGAAAGGATAAATCCTTTGGGATTCTTTTAATTGTGAAAAATATGTAGGGTAAGGTCGTCTTGTAACGCTGTCCCTAGGAGAGCTGAGGATGATTATTCAGCTCCCCCTAAAAGTAAAACTTTTGGGATTCTTTTTCTGAAGGAACCAAGAGGCTATGTGAGGTACATCTACTCTAGGTCGAGACATATATGTATTCAGGTTGTTGTTTGCCTGAATACTGTCTAGAGGGTGCAGGGTCATCGTGGTGCTTTATAAACACAAATGAATCACTCCCTGGTGCAGAGACAGGGTGTACAGAAGTCTTAAAGTATTTCTAAGTGCATACAAAGACTCCTATGGGTCGAGGATAACCCTAACTTCACCACTCTCACTTACAGACAATTGAGAGTGGTTTCTTGTGGACCTCTAAAAATGATAAGACTGATTAGCTGTGTGATATCAGCAGAATTAGGCTGGTTCCCTGTTGTCTCGGCTGAGATCGAGTCGCTATACTCCTGTTGTTGATCAGCTGAGGTCTTTGTGTCCACAGAAGTCTTTGGAACAGAGGAGGATGAGAGGTTCACAGTCTTCTTTACCCTGGCCTTAGCAACAGTTTTGGTTTGGGAAGAAGAGTTTTTCTTCTTCTTTGGTTGTTGGCCAGTTGTTGCCTTGGATGACATGGTGTGTTGCCCAGAGGTCAAAGACGCTGACTTGCCAGACACACCAGCTGTATTTACCTTCTCAGAGGAAGGGAGCAAGGACTTCATAACTGAAGGTTGTTTATTAGCAATGTTCAGCATATAAGAAGTAGCAGGTACATCCTCAGGTCCAATATCTTTGTAGATAGCTCCAGTAATACGATACGGCTTCAAGATTGTGAGCGCAGAGTTGTGGTATTTGTCACCCAACAGGATTTCAAAGAGAAGATAAAGAAAGCGAACATAGAAAATATTTTTCTCCCTGACCTGATTTGTTCCCTTAAGTTTTTCCACAAGGTTTGAGAAAAATATGCTTCCAACATCTACGTTTGTGCCCCATATCAGCCCAAAAGCAATGGTTTGGTGATTAAATGCCATTTGGTCTTGAGATCCCTGCATACCACCTAGGGATTTGACTATGTGTGTGAAGAGGACACGCCACATAGGGGAAAAATATTTTGATATTCAGAGGAGACTTGGCAATGACTTCAGCAGGAGTAAGAGCTGGGTTAACATCAGATATGGGTCTAAGAGTGGCAAGGGCATCCTTTACAACATTTTTGTCAACAACTTTCAGGCGTTCATCTCCATGCCTTAGCCCAGCCATATTAGAAAAATCTTTGAGTGAGAAGGCGAAGGGGTGTTCATTGCAAGAGATGCTAAAGGTGATGGTGTCATCAATGACTTCGGCAGAATACCAGAATTCCCAAAGGTATTCTTGGTAGAAAAGGGATGGGGATTTTGTGTGTGCTTCACTTTTCATGAAATTGACCAGATTTGTGTAGGAGTTGTTAGGAGCCTTGAGCCATCCAATCGAGTTATTAGAAGCAAGAATGCTCTCATTAAGTTCGAAGGTAACATTGGAAGCCTTTGGTACTGGGAACGTCATGGATTTGAGGTTGATGAAGATGAAGATGGTGAGAGGGTTTAGAGAGAGACGAGTTTGTGAGAAATAAGAATAGTGGTAGGTGAGAAAGATCTTGAGACAATATTTATATTCAAAAAATTGAAACAGTTATTCAAACGCATTTAATGTGTAGTTGGAAAAAGACTGCACACAAGTGGGTCTCTTGACCTTTCAAAACCATTTGTCTCCTCGTTATTCAGAAAAGAAGTAATTAAATATAGGGAATGTTTTTAGCATTTACTTGGAAAGTAACTACCTAGTTTCATGTGAAAAACATTTAATATTTAATCAGACATTAATGAGCACATTAAATATCAAGCCACAGGCTTGGAGATATTAAGCATCCCTAGCTCAGTAACTAGCCTGTTGAACGAAGGTTCAGCCAAAGGTGGTGAAGATGTCAGCTAGTTGCAGCTCAATGGGTACGAAATGCAACTCAATATCTCCCTTCATTATATGGTCCCTGATAAAATGATACTTGACATCAATGTGTTTGGTTCGAGAGTGAATAACAGGATTGTTGGAGATGGCAATAGCGCTGGTGTTGTCACAGAAGATTGGCACTTTGTCATATAGAATCTCATAGTCAACTAATTGACTCTTCATCCAGAGCACTTGAGCACAACAACTGGCAGCAGCAACATATTCAGCTTCAGCTGATGACATTGCCACAGAGTTTTGCTTCTTTGCACTCCATCCATCCAACTTTCCTCCTAGGATTTGACAGCTACCTGAGGTACTTTTCCTGTCAATGCAGCATCCAGCATAGTCTGAATCTGAATAGGCTTTGAGATCAAAGCCTGATTCCTTGGGATACCATAGACCTAGGGAGGTTGTTCCTTTGAGATACCTAAAAATTTTCTTAAACAGCCACTAGATGGGATTCTTTTGGGTTAGCTTGGTACCTTGCACAGAGACATGTGGAGAATTGGATATCAGGACGACTGGTTGTTAAATACATGAGTGACCCAATCATGCCTCTGTATAAAGTCTCATTAACAGAGACCCCTAACTCATCAGGACCCAAGTTATTAGGTGGAAGCATGGGGCATTTCACTGATGCACAATCAGCTAAGTCATATTTTTTAAGTAAATCTTTAACATACTTTTCTTGACAAATTGAAATTCCCTTAGGACATTGTTTAATTTGAAATCCCAAAAAGAAAGTTAATTCACCCATCATACTCATCTCATATTTCTTGGTCATCAATTTAGCAAAACGTTTACTAAGATTAAAATTAATTGACCCAAAGATGATATCATCCACATAAATCTACACAATGATGAAATCACTCTTATCCTTGAAGGTAAAGAATGTTTTATCAATGGAACCCCTGCAAAATTTATTATCAGTTAAGAAATTAGATAGAGTTTCATACCATGCTCTTGGAGGTTGTTTCAGCCCATACATGGCTTTGTGTAGTCTATACACATGATTAGGAAACTCGTTGTTCTCAAATCCTTCAGGCTGTTCAACATATACTTCCTCAGCCAAATATCCATTGAGGAAGGCACTCTTAACATCCATATGATACACAGTGAAGTTCATATATACCGCATAAGAAAGGAAGATTCTAATAGCTTCAAGTCTTGACACAGGTGAAAAAGTTTCATCATAATCAATCACTTCAGTCTGTGTATACCTCTGTGCAACCAACCTAGCCTTGTTTCTGATGATGTTTCCAATTTCATCCATCTTGTTTCTATTAATCCATCTAGTGCCTGTGATGTTCTTACCAGGTGGATCTGGCACTAGAGTCCATACCTTGTTCCTTTTGAATTGATTAATTTCTTCTTGCATAGCAGCTACCCACCCATCTTCCATACGAGCCTCAACAACTCTCTTAGGTTCAATTTGAGAGAGAAATTTAGCGAAGAGACATTCGTTGGCTGAGGCTGACTCTGAGTCATGAATTCGCTGTCTAGTAGTAACCCCTGCATTAGGTTCCCCAATAATGTTGACAAGAAGAATGTGTTGATCTCTTGACCATTTAGTTTGGGGAGCTGGGGAATCATAGACAGGGACATCTGTGGAGGTAGCTAGCACTATTTGAGTTTCATCCTGCTGAATAGGAGGACTCTCTTCAAAGATGACCTCAGTATCTGTGTCAACTTCAGCTACATTAAGGGGCACAGATTCATTGTCAGCTAGAGAGTCTTCAGGAATTTGAAGAATAGGTGAGTCATCTTCAGCAGTTATGGAACAAGGACTACAAGAAGGCTGTGGTTCTTCTTCATTAAGTCCCTGAGAAGAGGGAACTTCAATGTTGTGTATTGACAGAGGGTCAAATGCAGGAACATACAGAGTGAAAGTGTTGGTGTGATGATGGTGATGACAGGGAGGTCTTGGTTCTGAGAATTCATCACTTGGGAAAGACCTGTTTTCATTAAAATCTATTTCATCACCCTCTGTTCTTGATCTCTGTATGATGTCATCATCTTCATTGAATCTGACATGAAAGGTTTCTTCTACTTCTTGTCTTCTTGTATTGAATACTCTGAAGGCCTTGGCAGTTGGAGAGTATCCTAAGAAGAAACCATCATCAGCCTTTTCATCAAATTTTCCAAGTTTACCCTTGTAGTTATAAATAAACACAAGGCATCCAAAAACATGAAAATAGCTGACATCTGGAGCTCTATTTCTGAAAACTTCATAGGATGTTTTCCCATGTCTTTTGCCAATGATTGACCTATTTTGAGTGTAGCATGCAATGTGAACAGCTTCTCCCCAAAATTGCTTTGGTAAAGCTACATCATTTAGCATTGTTCTGGCTGCTTCAATCAGAGTCTTGTTTCTTCTTTCAGCCACACCATTTTGTTCAGGGGTGCCAGCTAAAGAGAAGTTTTGTGATATTCCTTTTTCATCACAAAAGAATTCAAGTTATTGATTCTTGAATTCAGTACCATTATCACTTCTTAGAGCTTTGACTCTAACATCCTTCATATTTTCAACCTGTCTGATGAAGGACATGATAGTATCACCTGCATCACTTTTCCTTCTGAGGAAGAAGACCCATGTATACCTTGAAAATTCATCAACTATGACCATGGTATATTTGTTGTGATTAATGGTCTGAGGTTTGACAGGCCCAAATAAATCCATGTGAAGGAGATGTAAGCACTTGTCAATAGAGAATGATTGCTTGGTCTTAAAAGAAGACTTGTGATGCTTTCCCTTGACACAAGCTGAACAAGTCTTGTCTTTAGAAAAAGTCACTGAAGGTAGACCAGCAACCAGGTTTTGTGTGGCTATCTTGTTGATGTTTTTAAAGTTGAGATGAGACAATCTTTTGTGCCACAACCAATTGACACTTTCAGAGGCTTTGGCTAGAAAATAGTTGGAGCTGTCTTCAGAGCAAGTAGCCATGTTGATGACATACACATCTCTTCTTCTTAGTGCAATAAGCACCACATCATTGTTCTTGTTGAATATGGTTCCCTGAGTCTTAGTAAACAAAACCTTGTAGTCAGCATCACACAATTAGCTGATGCTAATAAGATTATACTTAAGACCATTCACATATGCAACCCTTGTAAACGTTATCCTATTGTAGTTCACTGAGCCGTATCCCTATGTGTCGCCTGAAGAATTATCCCCAAACACCACTTTAAGACCTGACTCCTTTGAGTATCTGTACAGGTATTATCAAATCCCTGTCATGTGTCTAGAACAGCCACTGTTTAGATACAATACCGATTCCTTAAGATGTTTCTGCACAGATACATAGAAACAAGTTAGTTCCTATGGTGAACCCACTTTCCAGTGGGTTCCCTGAATTGTTGATTAGCAACTCTTGAGTTCCTGTAGAACTTTTGAAGATGGGAAGGACAGTTAGCTGTCTCATGAGTGAACCTTCCACAAATATCACATCCTGGAAAGTCACTGCACTCATCTGAGTGATGGTCCGTGAATCAACAAAAGTTACAAGGAGGATAAGGTATGTAGTTACCTAATTGTCTCCTAGAAGCCTGTTGTCTATCCCTAGAAGGTGTTTGAGATCTCTTAACAGCCATTTGTCTATCATGATCTATGGTCATGTGATGAGAGTTTTTACAAACATTGTAGTAAGGTTTGACTATCCTTTCACCTTTGGGTTCTCCTAGAATAGACTTAGGTTCATAGGAAGTAGAGCATTCAACGGAAGGCTTAATATGAAGTTTCAAGAGTTCTACTTCTTTCATTAATGACAACAGGCGTTCTTCAGTTGAGGAATCAACTTTGTTCACAGATTTTGTTGAGACAGGCTTAAAGGCAACTTGCTTAACAGGTTGTTTAGCTAGTACAGCAAATACCTTAGCTGGTGGTTTCTCAACATCTGTTTTAGGTTCAGCCTTAGCTCCTCTAGAAGAGCTGCTGGGTTCAACTCCTGAGAGTTTAGGTAAGGGTGGTAAATCAACCACATCTTCAGAGACTGGTACATCTGTCAAGCGGGGATCTGATACATGTATAGTCTCTTTAGATTTGAAAACAATCTCTTTGGGTTTTGTGAGAATTTTCAATTTGTTTTTCTTAGTAGAGATATCCCTTTTTATGTCACCAGGTAGTTCATCATTAAGCAATTCATCTATAGTGAACCTACTGCACAACCATTTTTCTATAACCTTATTTAATTCAGAAACTTGATCATTTAAGGCACTGTTCTTTAAGGTTAACATATTAACTTCGTTTTGAAGAGATATATTTTCAGAATTAACCTGTTTGAGAGTTTCACATTCAACCGTAGCAGTTAACAGTTCATGTTTAACATAGTGAAACTTATCAAGCAAATTCTTTCTTTGTTCCTCAACAAAGTGTAAGTCAACAATGGTGTAATCAAGGACATGTTTGCGTTCATCACTTTCAGACATAGATAGAAGCCTGTGTACCTTTTTCATTTTGATGTCAACCCATTGTCCTGATCTTGCATCTCCTTTCCCAACAGCTGGTTCATCCTCAGCTATTGCCATGAATGCCCTGACTCTAGTAGTATCTTCCTCATCTGAAGTCAGCGGCTCATCATTCCAGTCACATGCTTCAGCTACCAACCCTTTCTCTGTCTTCTTATCACCCCCTTTCTTCTTAGACAGAGCTTCAGGCTTCAAATCCATCTGTTCCAACTTAGCTTTAAGTGTCTTGTACTTGTTCTTGTAATCCTTCTTCTCATTGTTAGAGGAGTTGAATTGGTGGGATGAGTTGTTATGTTGTGATTTGAACTTGTATGGTTTGGTGGAAGATGATGGATAAGAAGGTGGGGATGTGTTTGTGGAAGGACATTCTTTTCGAAAGTGTCTAAGTTTTCCACAGGTAAAGCAAGTTTCTTTTGATTTGTCGGTTTGTTTGCTAGCTGATCCTACTCTCCCTGATCTTTTATAGAATCTCCTTTGATTAGCTAGCAAGGCTGTAACACTCTCAAATTTCGTATCGGTAAAACGGAAGAGTCTTTTAGAGTGTTACGGGATAGCACAATAACTCCAATCATAGACAACACATAAAAATGGTTGTACAAGGTTCAAAATACATTCATTTGATAAAAAGTTTTAAGTGTACAACAGGTCCCAAATTATACAGGTCATTAAGTTTACAAAACATAGATCGAATGAACAATTTTATTATTATGTGGGCCATCAGAATCGATCTCCATCCGAATTACCTTCAAGCACCTGAGATAAAAACATGCAAAAATCATATCAGCGAATGCCGAGTGAATTCATAGAGTTTAATAAAACCGTTATATAAAACAATCGTTGAAATCAGAACACAAGTATAATATCAGAAGTAAGTCCTCGTATTACTAGTCAGGCAATATATAAATCAAAGCATACAATCTTAAACCGTCCATGAGACCGTAGCCTCAATATTACCATTATAGGTAATATTATTATCGTTATTAGCATCGTTATCATATCAGATATTTAGATTACATTGGATTACATTTTGATTATTATTAGCCGCATGACATTGTTACCTTACTATCACAACAACGGGCCGCGAACCCGACAAACAATTTGCCCATCTAAGTTAGCGTGTCGTCACAAAAATCACGCTATGTAAATCTTCTCATACATAAATTCGCTTACCAATCAATGTGGTACGATGGGGATCAACCGTCAAGGCGCGAACTGAGATGATCGTCCCCAAATAGTACTATCATATGCATAAGCGTCTACCAAATCCCGGTAGTTCACAATTCATGCTAATGGGACTTTGAGTGACATAACCTAACTACTAGTAATCCTTTTTATCTCTTTTATTGGGTCATAGAACCATTCGGGTCCATATCATTAAGCATACCATCGGTACTACTTGTGTTCTATTTTTATCAAAACTAGCATGTTATCTCCCTCGCGGGTTTACAAATCATTTCATAAAACATTTAAAAGAGTGCGAGGCTATGAACTCACTTTGATAATGAAAGGCGGATTATCGGCTACGGGCGTGCTTCGGTCACGAAAACCTATATAAATAATAATCGGTCTTAGAATTTTGTCCAATGGCTTTATCAAAATAACAATTATGTATACATATGATGATTTTATACATATGATGATGATCAAGTGGGTTTATACATTCTCATTTACTCATTTTAGTGTTATGTGTTGGTAACTCTTATACTAGTTTACTAGTTTTACTTGTTTACATGTTTTAGGTTCAATAAGCCTATTATAAGTCCATTAACTTGTATTAATCCATTTTATACTTTTATTATCAGTATTATACTTTACATGTTGGACCCAAGCGGGTTAAGCCCAATAAGTAAATTCATAAGTGTTTAGCCCATTTAGTTAGATTAATAGTCCAATAATGCTAACTTAGTCCGTTAATGTCCGTATGTTATATAGTTCGGGTTTTATAGGTTTTTACTTGTATTAAGTACTTATATATCAGTATATGAATTTTAAAAAGTTTACATTAGACGGGTCCGATCGTCTAAGTTTTAATTGGCGAAAAACGTTAATTTTACGGTAATAGCCGAAAAGACGTAAAAATCATGTTTATAGTTTTTATAACTTATAAAACTTACCATATTACCATTTTTATAAAATGTCCATTTAATTAACCTTATACATATTTATATAAATGAAATATATAAGTTAGTGGGTTTTAATTTCACATTTTATACTATATTATTTTGAGTGCTTATATAATAGTATTAAACTTTAATTTCACAAAATCTGATTTTTAATTTCATCTTCACCATTTTTATCATATCTTGAGTTCTATAAGGAGATAGAAGCTCATTTTTGGATGACACAAACTTCATATTATGTGCTACAAATAAGTTAGTTATAGCTACTGCTCAATCTATGTTTAAGTATCCTTAACAGTCCCTACAAAACAGACTATTCAGATTGGTATACTAATTTTGTTTTGATCATTTCTCACTCATTTTGATGACTCCATTGCATGACCAACTCTCACATGTGTATGACATCTAATACTTACTGTAAATTGATTCCACCATGCAATTTTATCAGTTTATAACTTGGTTACTTACTGTTTTTATACAGCCAACATTTTAAGCATGATTTTAGCATTGTTACCTATGGTTTTTCATCTTTTTAATCATATTTATCAACACTTGATCCCCACACAATATTTTTATCATCATATACATATACAATAAGAAAAAAAATACATTTGATCTTTGAAAAAATAACAAGAGAGAAATGGAAAGGATGATCTTCTTTACCAACCAAGATTATATCTTGTTTTTGGATGACAATAACTTGATGAATACCAAATATATCTTCAAGATCATCAACCACCAAGATTGTTTGTTGAGAAATTAGCCCTAGGACACAAGCAAATCACCTTCTTTGATGTTAATATGATCACCAATCAACAACGCTTCAAGGTTTCTCCATGATGTGAGTAGATAACATAAGATTTATGGCTAGAATTGATCAAAAGGGGTGTTTGATGGTGAATGTGGGACGGCAATGGGGAGGGTGTGAGAGAGTTTGTGAGTTGTTTTGCATGTGTGTGTGTGAGCAAATGGTTAAGCTAAGTGGTTTTGATAGTTTGGTGGAAAGTGAAGCTTACTTGTTAAGCTAAGCCTAACAAGTGTAAGCTTGTAGCTAAAACTTTGACACATCACTTGTGTGGTGTCAAGTTTTGGCCGTCCCTTAGTACTGGGGTGGGATAAACTTGTTTTGTCCCATCCCGCTAATTTACGGGTATTACTCGATTCTAGTTTCCTCGATTTGCGTGCCCTCGGGTCGTTTTACAAAAAACGTTTTTATAAATTATGAATCAACGACACAAAACAAATCTAATAAAAATTGTCTCATTAAAAACGGAGTTCAAACGTAAATACGTAATCCTAAGGTTTCCGGTTTAGTCGTAAAGGACGCCAAATTATGCACGTAAGCCCAAATTTAAATCCCTAAATTGTGAGTTCATCAGCCAACACAAAAATAAGTTTCAAAATATTATACGAGAATATAATACACTACCTGAAAATGTTAGATTGTCACAAAGGCTCTTTCATGAAACTTAGCATTAAGGTCTATCATGAACTCTTGACTGCTGCGTGTGTCTTCTTCAACATCAGAGTTGCTGTCATGAGGATGTGGAGTGGAAATCAAGGCTTTGGATGTTGCTCCTGAACTACAAATCTTTCAGTCTCTGATTTGTATATGGTATCAATCAACCCTTTATAATTGTACTTTCAATATAGCTGAGCCAAGGTGTCATTCTTGATGGAGTTATTAGCTCTCTGAGTCTGATTCATACTCAGCCATTTTCTTGGAAGGCTGTTGACAAATGTGGCATTTACTTCAGCTTGAGCAATGGTGACGTCATTCATATCAAGGTCATTGAGAAGAATTTTCAGCCTTGTATATGTTTGTTGAACCTTTTACCTTCAAGTGCCTTGAAAGCATTGAACTGAAGCCTGAGTGCCTGAATCTTGGTTTCTCTAGTTTTAGAGGGTCCTTCATGACCAAGGATAAGGCCTGTCCACATCTGTTTGGCTGTAGGATATTGAATCACATACTTCATGATGTGTTTAGGAAGACATGATATAATGATGCTCTTGAGACGTTTGTCTTGGTTTGCCAATTTCCTATCAGTTGGAGTCCACTGGTTGAGAGGTTTGGGAAGAGGATTCTCATCAGTAGAGGTAAGCGCCATGGGAACATAAGGTCCATTTTATAGAATTTCTAGAAGAAATGGTTCAAGTCTGTCGAGATACACGAGGAATTGACTCTTCCAACTTGCAAAATCATCTTCATCAAAGACTGGTACATTGGTGACACGAGATCCGCCTCTTGAGTCAAGAAGTTGAGGTAGATCATCTTCATTTTGAGGTGGAGGATTAAGTCTTGGTGATGTTGGTGGTAGAGTAGTGTTGTTCCCAGAAGACGATGGTGGAGTAGCGTTGTTCCCAGAAGACGGTGGTGGTGGTGGTGGTGGTGTATTGCTTGTTTTAGGCATGGTGGATCTTGATTATAAAACTTAGAACGATGTTTATGAGGGTTTTAATATCAAACACCGCTCTGATACCAATTGAAAGTCCCTAATCCAAGATTGAAACAATAAACTAAACTAATCAACACACTTAATTACTTTTCAAACGTAATACTTATTATTGTATAATAAAGAATTACAAGTGTAATGGATAACACCGTCTGATGACAATATGTTGTGCACACTTTGGACAAACTAAAACCTAACTTATGAACACAGTCGCAACTGTTTGGTTCAACAAGTTCTAAGAGTTAATGTGTGAAATGTGTCAAAGTGTTGAACATTAAATCTAGGCTACATAACCTATTTATAGTGGTACGAGGTTGACTCCAAGTACTGGTTGATGGTGACTACACTAAACAGACACTTGTCAGACATCTGTCACAAGATGCTCTTCTATTCTTGGTAGTCTGCCATAATACTTTAGGGAAACAGAGCTGACACAATTTCCCTTTTCTTCATAGTCTCGTACACACTAAGGTATGTCCAAAGTGTATTGAGTGTTAGAAGGGTATTGCCACCCCTGTTAACCCTCAACCCCTCAGAGTCCCTGATACATCTTGGTTGTTATCCATCACAGCCAATGAGTATGTCTTCAAGTAATCTTTGACTTCCTTGATAATGTCTCTGACATGGACTCCTCTGAGGTTGCTCATAGAGACTTAGATCTCTGTGAGTCTTGCGGTACTTGCCTGCCTCCTAGGCACATGCAAGTTAATATCAAACAACTTGATTTGTATTTAAATCTATGATACAGAGAATCTAATAAACTTAGATTCCCAACAGTAGGTCCTTTCATTTCTTTATTTCGATTTAATCATCTTTTGCTAGTTGTAGTTTTTAGTGAAGAGTCATGTTTAATGAGAATCCTACGAATAGCGAGCCTATTGTCCACTCAAACATTTCCAAAATTAGCCGCCAACCTTATGCCGTCAGTCGCAAGGCAGGCCACCAAATATCTGTTGAGTCGTGGGGTACTGGTTGTGTTGTTTCTCGTATCCATCGTGTTCATGGTGGTGGTACCCATCGTGCTGGTCAGGGTGCTGGTCGCATGTTTGCTCCTACCAAGCCAGGATTTCGTGGTCATTAGGGTGAGACTGGTCCTGAGTTGCCTTTGGTGATTTTGCTTATGCAGAGAAGGCCGAAGACTATGTAAGATTCGACCTGGTGTTAAATTTGGTTCTAGATACCAACCCGTTATCAATCAAAACCATAGAGAGATGATCCATTAGAAAAAACTGAAGGAAATATTTCCGTGTTACTAATGTTGTTGAACAATTAGTTTTCTCTTATGATCACCATTGCTCCTCCTATCTCTCTTACCATGTCTCTTTCTAAGATCACCATCATCCCTATCCCTATTCCTACAACGATCCCTGTTACAATCGTTATCGCTTCGTTCTCCCTTTCTATCCTTTTGCAGTGACATTATTTAATCAAAATGTGTGTTTACGTACGATTTGGATTAAACATAAAACAGTGATTTTTAAACTTTGTGAGCCATTATTGTAGACCTTATTAGATGCATATCAGTATATAATATAGAAAGTTAACATCACTAGTCAGCTGACATGCATATGATGGAAATGCATCAAATCGGTTTTGCTCAAAATAGGTACATACTACATACTGATGAAGTTTGAAATGGGTCGGGTAAGCCTGATGCATTATTATACCCGTGAATGCGAAGAAATCTTAATAAACACGTATAAATTGGAGTATATATTTTTGTAACAAATTTGGTCATGGCGGGTTCGTCTAAGTGCCATTTGGTCATGGCACTTACACTAGAATAATGTGGAGTACCCTTAGGCCATAGATTCATTGATTCTTCCTTGGCGGATGATCTCAGTTTGATCATTAAAAGGAAGGAGAATTTAAAAGTAACATAGTATAATGACAAGAAAGTGATGAGTTCTAGAAGCTGCACCCCAACGACATATAGAAGACAGCATTCACGCTTACAAGCGCACCTATCTATATGGGTCATGAGGTGTACCTGCAGCTATTTATTGGAAAGGCTTAAAGTCATAAGTTTGGTCTTTTGTTCGCACGTGTCAAGTGGAACACTTGCACCCTGTTGGCATTTTGCAACCCTTGCTGGTACCTACTAAGGCTTTGTCGGATATTTCTTTGGTGTGTTTTTCTCGATTTTTGTTACCAAAAATAAACCGATCGGTTGTGGTTGGTTCGTTTCTGTTGGATTAGCTCTGTTTGGTTTGGTTTTCTGTATGCTTGCTCACCCGTAGATTAGTTGATGCCTAGTTATATAATAGTTGTTGTATTTGAGGCTTTGACCAATTAGTTGCTCTAAACTTATTTGTGATTATAGCATTGTTTATCACATTCTTAGCCTAGTGACTTACTCCTAATATTATGACATGATCAAATTACACAAGAATAAATTTGCTTTAGATTTATATCAGTATAGTTTGAGCCAAAGCCCAAGTGTTAGGTTATATATATGGGGACATATATAACCTCATAATAGTCGTAATTTATTAATCACTATATCACATCTCTATAAAGGGTAAAAAATGTTTGCATGCTCGCTTGGATCGTTCGACTGTTGAAAATTGGTCGCAAAGTTTTTGTTCTTACTTTGATAACTTTGGTGGTTTGTTTTGGGCCTTTTGATTTTTTGTTTTAAGAAGGGGTGTTTACCGGTTCTGGTTATTCGGGTGAATTTTTTTCGGGTAAACCCGAAAACCAAATTGCATCAAACTAGAATTCAACCAAACAGAAAACCGAATGTGAAATCGGTTTGGTTTTCAGGTTGATCTGATTACAATAGTCAGAATCCCAAATTTCCAGAACAGAGGAGGTCTGATGTAGGGTAAATGGATCTTGCATTTTAGTAGATTAACTTTAGATATACATTGTTTGAAAGTTATGTAGTTTAACTCAACACTACCCATTTTTTGATATTTCTTCTGAGTTGCTTACTGGATTCGGGTCACGAGAGTAATAAGAGGGAAAAGAGTTCTTATCCTACTGATAATAATTTGTTCATAGTTCATTGTATTATGTATATAAAACGTATGGATGGTGTCTTTAAGTTTTGGAGTGTGATTTTGTCGTACTATAGTGGTCTAGGATTAGCAGCAAAACATATGTGTTAATGGAGGCAATCTTAGATAAATATTTTAGTGTTTACTCCCCAGGAATCTGAAATTATATGACTTGTGTGCTAACAGTGGAAACGTGACTCTGTATTAAGATATATTTTTTATATACTGGTGCTCCATGCAGGTAAATACTCAAGCCGCATCCAATATCAAAGATTGTAGTGACCGTCAAAATTCAAAATACTACGTGGTTGTTGTTCAGGTGCTTTTTTAGCTTCTAGCTATTTATATCTCTATTACCAACAATGCAACCCCCACTATGCTCTTTATTGATCATTTAAATATTTGTCACTGTAGTATACTGCTCGATTTAGTGCGGATACTGTAAAAAATTTTCTTTATACGCTCAACAATGGCAAGATACCCAAAAAGAGATTCAACTGTAAGTAGCATCTATTGTATCTAAATAAAATTATTTTTTTCACAAACAGTTAAGCAAAACTAGGCATCCATTGACCTTTGGATGACATTATTTGGAAATTTGGTGCAAGATTTGTTTGCATCTTGATCATAAACTGCATTTGAATTGGTGTTGCAGTGACTTGCTCCTGAAGAGATTTCGTGCAAGCTGACGGGCTATGAACACAATGGAGTAACTTGCGTTGGCATGAACACAGACATCCCGGTACGCTACTTATCTAGTTTGCAAAAACAAAAGAGAGGATAATATACGTAAATTATAGGGAAGTGGCATAAAGTAGCAGACTAGCCTGGCTAAGCACCAAACTGATATCTACTATTTGCAATTCACTATCCAAACTACAAAATAACTAAAACACTGGTGTTAAGTTATTAATACCATGTTATCAAAAAATTTACAGGTTTAAGGCGCTCATTGTATATCATCATAACGATGAAATTGTGATCTTGTGAAACATAAAATTAGTACCTTTAGCGGTATTAGAAGTCAACTGGGTAAATTTAAGAACAGCAGTTAAAAAGAGACCAAGTCAAACGGGCAAAACGGGTCGAAAGTACCCAAAAGTGTGTTTTTAATGTACAGAACCTACACAATTGCTTTATATCAAATTACCTTGTTATTATATTTTTAATGATTATAATCATAAAATTAAAACAAGAAGAATGGACACAAATATTTTCATGTCAAATCTAACCCATGCAATAGTTTACTTAGTTTGACCCGTTACATAACCCGCCAACATAATCCTTTTATATCATCTACTAGTAGAGTAGTACCTTTGATCATTAACCATTAGGTTTGTTTAACATGAAAGTTTGTAATTTGACTAAAGTTGGCATATAAAAGACTTTGAAAATTGTATATGGTAGGTTATTTTGGATGAGGCAATTGTGAAGCTTAATCCGGAATTCTTCTAGCTGGGTGGCGGAGAGATTGATCTAAAATTAGGAATCCTGGCCTCTGAATTCATCAACTAAAGTTCACGGTGATGCTATTATATCTACGTGCATAATCTGAACTCTAGTTTATGATCATCCCAACATTGTACAGTTTTTAACTCGATATTTTTGAGACGTGAGCTTCCATTGTAACTCATTTTGTCCAGTGGTAATGTATAATTGAGCAGATCAGAATGTTTGATTATTAATTTTAGTTTCGTATATACCAGAAGTTATTAAATCAATAGTACACATAAGACAGTTGTGATTCAGTATATTACAGATCAATTGAATATATAGTTTTACTGGTATAATGTTGTGTTATCAACTATGCAAGATATGAGTAGCCAGACCTCTGAGCAGTGTTCATTTCTTGTAATGTTGTGTCATGGTCTCGAGAATCTGAATCCACCGGTTATCGAGAGTTGTCCTGAGAATGAACTCCAGGGTGGTCTCGAGACACTTATTTTAAAGTAAATTTAAAGTAATCATTAGTATTGGCAACTTTAAATGTTGTCTACAAGTGCTTAAAATCCAATAACAACATAAACCAATGCTTTTAAGATACATTCTAAGAGAAGTGTGCACAATTACTGAAATTCCTACATATGGCTTCTTCCTACATATGCCTTCTAAAGACAAAGTCGAATGTGAGCACAACTTTCACAATTATATGGATTCGACCATAGAATAACTTGTGATCTTGAATTGATCAATGGCTTGGAAAATACCAAAAGAATCCGAAAGTGGTCTACCCGTACTGTAAATATTCAAGATCAGATTCGGAAACACTGCTTGTTGCTCCAAAGCCACTCCGTATACGTTCAGACCTTGTGAACCGGGACGATAACATATCTACACCATGGACTCGATCACCCACCAATCGAAGATGGGTAAGTCAAGTAGAGGGGTAAGATTATGGCAGAGATGATCATCATAAGTAGAAGAATCATTGTCTTCCATGTCATGTACACTTTTCTTTTTGTCAATAATGTCATCAATCATTTATGCATTCTTAGCAGCAATTTCTTCATGCAGATCAGCCTGGTTGGCCAACTACATCTTCTTTCTTCATCCAGAACCAACTTGCTGCTCGCAAAGAAGAAGCTGTCGTAGCTTGACCACCATGCTTAACTGCTCCACCGCCACTGCTCAACTGCTCCACCGCCATGCTCAACTGCTCCACCACCATGTCGTAACTGCTCTACCACCACGTCGCAACTGCTCCACCACCACTGCTCAACTGCTCTACCGCTACTACTCAACTGCTCCACCGTCACTGCTCAACTGCTCTACAGCCATGCTCAACTTCTCTAGCCTATATCCGAGCAACCGTACATAAACAGGAAGCTTCGCCATCAGCACCCTAAATAACTGCCAGAAAAGAAAAGGAACTGAGTTTGACATTTAAATGACGAAATATACCTCTTGTACTTTATTTCCGGCACGTGCAAGCAATTTGTACTAATTCTTGAACATAGATGCCATATAAACCTACCCAGAATTAATAAATGATTGTAACTTTTTTCACTACCGGATATGGAAAAGCAATTAACAACACTTGAGAAGAAGATGATATTACTTGAAACGTTAGGGTCAAGCCAGGGCTCAAGAAAAACCGTCCTTTTGTTACTGACTCAATGCCTCCAATGACATCCAATCTTCCGGGTGCTCGTGCCACATATATATCTTCCTGTATGAAAGAAAAAAAATGTAACATCAAGCATGAAAAAAATACTTACAAAATTAAAGGAGAAAGGCAGATAAAAAGAGAAGAACCTCCCAAAACTCTGATCCACTAAAACTGTAAAGAACAACTGCTTTATAACAACAACTTTTTTACTAGTTCATGTCACGTAAAACATGCGTTCTTTGTAACTTATTCTCTGGAAAGGTTTCATAATATCAAATAATAAGCTATCATGCCATAATGTTACAGAGAATTATCCTTGATTATGCATATAATGCCATGTTTTGAGATACAAATGAAAGTTTTCAGGGTAGCTATGCCAACATGATGCAATTGATGTACTAAAATGAGTGCCGAGCAACATGTTTTAATTGTTTTTCAAGGTTTATAAATTTGTAAGCCAGGAAGGCCTGTACGTCATGTAAGCATCTCTTATAAATAATTGCATTGTTATAGACATCCATCAGCAGTTTTTATCCATTGAAAAATGAACAGTAGCTTGTAAAGGCAACTAAGCTTTTAAAAGTGTATTGGGAAAATAAGCAAACAAATGTACCTGTCGACAGTTTCAGTAAATACTCTCAGCTGAATGAGTCTATCAACGACAACTCTATGCTTTGAAGCACCGTCAACAAGAACCCACTCTTGCAATAAACTGGCTCTGATGGGAACAATTAAAATCATTTCTTTCACCAAGCGGACAATATCCTCTACGTCAAAAGCACAATATCATAGGTTGAGTCACCCTTCTTTTTTTTCTTTTTTCATAAAAGGAATTGAATAAAGAAAGAGATAAGCAGTTATCACACCTAATAATTACTTCTTAAATCTCATAATAATATACGCGGATCCCATTAACCAACCCAGTGGCCTAGTGGTTCAGCTTTAGCACCTCATCTTCTTGCAAGAAGATCAGGTTCAAACTTTACTAGGTACATATCTTAGGGATAGCTAAGGGAAACGGTCACGGTGATACCCCGGTTAGGCCGCATACATCAAAGTCAAAGACTCGCTCTCCCCGAGTGTAATCTGACAGGGAAGAACTCATCATTTTTATACGCTGATCCCGTTATCAGCACCTGTAACTTTTAGGTGGAAGCAGTCCTATTTTCTTTAGTACATTCTAAATTTAGCTGCCAAAATAGTGGCTTAAAACTAGAAAAAGACGCAATGTTGTTGAGTTTTCCCCTACCCAGCCCGTGCTTGAGCCACTCCCCCAGATGCAAATTCTAGATTATCTTATATATCAGCTAAGGTCAATCTCTCAGTGGTTCTCTAATAGGGGTGTAATCAAACAGCTGAATGGTAACAACAAGTTCGTTTAGATGCAACCCAAGCCTTGGTAGTCTTGTTAGGTCACATTTTGAAGGAATACTTGGTGATCCTAACTTTAGACTAGGACGTACCTTAGTCAACTTATCGTTACTGTCTTTACTTACTTTCAATAGGTTGATCACATCTACATGCATATTGCATACTGTGTGTTATTTTATAACTTTCTGCAAATTATTTGGTACTAGAAATGATGCCTATAGTCGAGCCTAAAAATTGTGATTTGTTTCAGTATCTGGCATTATCTACTCCTACAAAATACAGGAAATCATAGATACAAGATCAACATTTCTAAAAAAGACAAATGGTGCCAAGACCTTGCACTAATCCTAGGAATTTTTTCTAGGTCTCAGTCTCTCAGATCAAGGATACTTCATGTAGTGTTTCTTAAGGTGTCAATCTCGTCTATGATGAATAAGACATGAGCCAAGTAGCTGTGTTTTTCTTTGTAAATCTTGTTTATCCTTCATAGACCTATAACCTTGATGAATTAAGTCCCTTTACATAGTAGAGTAAGTCCGATCTTATCTTTTTACAGTGTTTACTGGAATTCAGATTAAATATTCATCGTTGTTCTTACTATCGTTCCACCTTGTAATACATTTTAATAGTCATTATCCTAGCCTCACAAATAGGTCCAGAATGTTATCACATAATTCTGAAACCACGACATTGTCTACACCTAACACAAGCCTGAAATTCAACGCAGTTATTGGGAATGTTTGTGTCATCTTATTTACCAGACGTATGAGCTAATGTAAATTTGGAAAAGCTCGTAAGCTCACTTTATTCGGCTTATCACCATATGGCCTTAGGCCAAAAGGTCAACTTCACAAGCCGAAAAAAATGAGCTTAATCAGTTTTTCTAAATTTACATAAGCTCATGCGTCTGGTAAATAAGATGAGACAAACATTCCCTTTAACTGCGGTGAATTTAAGCAACTAAATATCTGAAACCTAAAGACTATAAATATTTATTAAAAAAAACGGGGAATGAGGTACCTAAGAATAGCTTCACAAATGAATCCATTAATGTAAAGCTGATCGAGTTTGATGGCGGGTAACGAAGCCACCATGTCCATGAAATTCTTCGCTATTATCCGTACTTGCGGCATTTTTTAATTAATTAATTTATTGATTGATTAATGAATGAATAAATTTGTGGCTTGATATTTTGGGATTGGATTTTCCGGAAGTGGACTGTGAGAGACAGAGTTACATGTTTTGTTTTTAACACATCTGTTTGAACCCGGTTCGGTTCGGGCCGTGCCTATGGGTGTATTAAGAATATCTTTTCCTTTTTGTTGTTTAAGATATGAACTAGGAAGAAAGAAGAAGAAAGAGGAAGAGACAGAGATAAGAAAAAAGAATAAGGGTATATTCGTAATTTCAATATTTTAATAATATAATAAATATTATATCACTGGACACATGTCAATAAAGTAGTGGAGTTGTGCATGTGTGTAGTTGTGCATGACCAAATCCGTCAAAATCTTTCTACTTGATTAAGGTAAGGTTTTAAAATGCTCTACTTGACCATATTGGTCTTTTTCCCTTGAGTTAATGGTTATCTGAGGATTAGGTTGTATTTCGTGCATTGGTAGTTGTATGCGTGTCAGTTGATATTAATTTGTCTTGATAAAATTGTGAAAATGGCGAATGTTGGGTGGGGGGGGGGGGGGGGGGGGGGGCAGAATCCAATGGCTGTAAGAAAAAGCTCAGGGGCTCGAGGACTGGTGGATTTATATTTAGCTTCTTGATGTTTTCTAAGATTTGAACAACGAATTCAATGCATTTTTGAACAGGCTGTTTGGTTTATAGAATGCTTTTAAAAAATTGTAATTCTTGGAATGAATTGTAATTTAATATAACTGTATTTTAATGAATTAAAATGTAGTGTAATGTAGAGTTGAGATCCTCTATATATAAATATAGCATAGACTAACTAAGACAATCTTGACCATTCGTTCATTTTGCATTCAATGGTCAAGATTACACAAATTTTTACACATAGGGGCAAAAATATAATCATATAAATATAATTTTACCAATTATTACTTCATTTTTTTGTTTAAAAAACACTACACTTTCTCTCAGAAGGTCTCACCGGCGACCTCCAACTCCACCACAACCATTTTTTTCGGCGACCTCAACCACCACAACAACCTCCACCCCATTTTTTACGGCGACATCAACCACCACAACTACCACAACTTCCCTAATCACAAACCTTCCCTAATCACCGCGAGATCTATAAACCCTAATTTTTTCCGGCGACCTCAACCACCACAACAAACTCCACCCCATTTTTTCCAGCGACCTCAACCTCCACAACTACCTTCCCTAATCACAAACCTTCTTCCCTAATCACAACTACCACAAATATGGTTGTTGACGATGTAATTGATGCAGATTCAAGTATAGTTCAATACGAAGAAGATGAAAATCCTATGACTCAGAATCAAATTGAAGAGTCAAATGTTGAAGCCAATATCATTCAAACTCTAGGTAAGTCATATATGATTCATTCAAATATACAAAAAAGTGATTCATCATGAATCATATATGATTCATTATGAATCATATATGTTTCATTCAATATACAAACAAGTGATTCATCATGAATCATATATGATTCTATGATTCTGTTAAAATAGTTATTCTTTAAGACACTATAATTGGTAAAAACTTAAAAAGCAAGTTAGATGAATCATATATGTTTCATTTCAATATACAAACAAGTGACTCATAATGAATCATATATGATTCTATGATTCTGTTAAAATAGTTATTCTTTAAAACACTATAATTAGTAAAAACTTCAAAAGCAAGTTAGATGAATCATGTATGATTCATCATGAATCATATATGATTCATCATGAATCGCATATGTTTCATTCAATATACAAACAAGTGATTCATAATGAATCATATATGATTCTATGATTCTGTTAAAATAGTTATTGTTTAAGACACTGTAATTGGTAAAAACTTCAAAAGCAAGTTGGATGAATCATGTATGATTCATGCTGGATCATGTATGATTCATGATGGATCATATATGATTCATCAGGAATCATATATGATTCATGTTGAATCATATATGATTCAACATGGAACATACATGATTCAATGTAAAACAAAACCTAAATGTTATTGTTTAACAGTTCCACGGAGCACGCCAACTTTGTTCCCAGAAGGCGAGACACCTGGAGGAACGATATACTGTGAACCAAATGTTGAAACGCGAAGTACCTACCTTTTCAGGGGCAAACTTTTGATACAATAGAGCAAGGTGTCGATTTTTATAACACTTACGCTGAAAAGGGAGGGTTTGAAGCTATGATGACATGCCAAAAGAAAACAAAAAGTGTGTAGAAACTAGAAGGGGGGGTTGTGTTGGGCCAATGAAAGTTTTAACTATGGCCCTGTCTAGATTTGTTTAAATTAGACTAAGTGTTGAAAGGTCGCTGAGAGGACCAGCGACAGAGACCAGACCAGTGGAAGGCAAAGCCTCAGCTGGCACACCAGGATCATTCAAGTCAAAGACAACGTCAGAGAAGTCGAAGACAATCTGAAGTCAGACTCACCAGCGATTATGGATAGCTGGGATGTCAAAGGAATGCACTGGTGTTCAAGGATCTCTGAGATGACAACACTCAGAGATCACTTAAGAACCCTAGAGACTTGGATCAAGCAAAGCTTATCCAACCCCTTATAGTTTAGGCGGGAGAATCTTACAAGTGTTTTGAGCGGGACAAAACAAGAGATTCAAAGTCAATGCCTAGTACGACCTAGTGGGACAAAGGTGAACAGTTGGCAGAACTGTTTACCTAAAGTAGTTAAAGGCATGTCTCGATTTGGACATGCATTTAATACGTTGTACTCTTCCATTCAGAAGATGACACGTATCAACTACCCCCACTAAGGATACAACCTCGTACCACTATAAATAGGGGATGAGAAAGAAGTTAAGATTCAACCCTTGTGCTTGGAATCTTTATCTAAGTTCTTTCTCCCACTTGAACCACTGAGGCCTCAGCTGTCCATCAGCGACTCGTTGGTTCACTTGTAAACTTGAGTCTCGAATCAAGTTTACTTGTTCTAGGGTTCATTTCTTGTTGTTATTCAACAAGTGTATTCATAACACTTTGTAATACTTTGTTGATAATAGTTAATAAAGGATTACTCGTTTGAAAAGTATATCTATTGTGTGTTATTGTTTTCGTGTCTTAGTTTCAACAATTGTTGTATTTTGGGACTTTCAATTGGTATCAAAGCGGTTTGATTTATAAAACTTTTCTAAAAACCGTTCTTGTTTTTAAAATCAAGATCCAAATATGACTGAAACTATGCCACCCATCCCACCACCATTTGGTCAATCAAACCAAGCAAATACTTCCACAAACGCGCCAGCCACCACATCCACTACCATGCCTACACCTGTTGTAAGCACTGGTGTGAATGAGGATGATCTTCCACAGCTTCTTGATAATCGTGGAGGGTCACATGTGTCTAATGTGCCAGCGTTTGATGAAGAAGATTTCTCAAGTTGGAAAAGTGAATTTCTTATATACTTAGATGGCTTAGAACCCTTCTTGTTTGAAATCTTAGAAAATGGTCCTTACGTACCACTGGCTATTACCTCTACACCAGAAAGACCCATTAAGAAACCTGTTAAGCAATGGTCTCCAGCTGATAGACGTTTGGCCAACCAGGACAAGAGACTTAAGAGTATCATAGTCTCTTGCCTACCCAAGAACATCATGAAGTCCATTATCAAATGCAATACCGCACAAGAAATGTGGACTGAGTTGGTTCTAGGGTATGAAGGACCAGAAGAGACCAAAGAGACCAAAATCCAAGCATTAAGACTTAAGTTTAACGCCTTTAAAGCCCTAGAAACTGAGACTGTTTCTCAAACTTACACTAGACTTAAGATCTTGCTGAATGATTTAGGTAACAATGGTGTTGTTCTACCCAAGGCTGAGGTTAATGCCACATTTGTCAATAGTCTGCCTAGGAAATGGCTTAGTCTTAACCAAACCCTGAGAGCAAATAATGCCATAAAAAATGATACTCTTGCTCAACTTTTTGGCAGATACAATTATGAAGAAGGACTGATTGACTCTATTTACAAATCAGAGACTGATAGGTTTACTTCTCCTATATCTGGGTCAAAAGCTCTTGTTGCTAACCACTCCTTTCAGGATAGTGACTCTGACGTGGAAGAAGACACAAGAAGCAGTCAAGAATTCCTTGATGAATTGCATGCTGAATTCCATGACAGAGCCCTTTTAGCTGACCAGAAGAGATACTACAAAAGATCTGGGAGAGTTGGTGCTGCCAAGATTGACAAATCCAAAGTGTTATGTTACACTTATGGAAAGGCTGGTCATTTCCAAAAGGACTGCTGGTCAAACAAGACATCTTCTCCCAGCTTTCCATCATCCAGCAAAACCAACAGCAAAAAGAAGTTCTCTTCCTCACCTTTCAAGCAATCCTCTCTCAGTGACTCTGAGGGTAAAAAGGACTACAAGGTAAAATACAAGGCCTTGAAAGCTGAGCTCATCAAACTCAACCAGAAAGCTGATGATGCAGCCAAGAAGAAAGATAACAAAAAGACTGAAAAAGGTCTGATAGCTGCTTCTTTTGACTGGGATGATGAACCCCTCACCTCTGAGGATGAAGGAACCACTACCGTCAGAGCCTTCATGGTTGTTGCTGATGAAGAACCAGCAGTCGGTAAAAGTGAGGCAAGATCAGGCCAATGGGTGGATATCACCATGAAAAAGGTACAAAGATTACTTTCTATGCCTGAAGGTCCTGACAGAGACCATGTCAGTGACTATACTTTTGTTGACCTCCATTTTGTTGAAGAACAAAGAAAAAATCTGTTAAATAAGTTTCTAAATCTTAAAACAGAACTGAATCTTTGTCAATCTGAACTAGCTAATCTTAAACCTTTTGTGAACATGGCTAATCAACTTCAAAATGAGGTCAGCAAGTTGTCCATTGAAAATGAATCTTTGACTGATGAAAACGCTGATTTGAGAAAAACCATTAAAAAATGGAACCTTGGCCAGTCCACTGTGGAAGAAATAGTTGCTGAAACCATTCCAGGTAATGTGGTTCAAGCCATAGGGGGTAAGGGTAGGTTCAAAAACCACATTCCTGTGCCCAGTGTTAAATTTGTCCCATCAGAAGTCACTTCTCCTCACTCCACCTCTGTGGTTGAGAAGGACTCTGACAAAGAATCTGACGCATCAGCTACTCCCAAGCTTGCTGGTGCTAACCCATCAGATTCCTTGCTTGGCCCAAAACCAGTTCTCAAAACCTCTGGGAACCTCACTTCCAAAGTTGCTGATAAAGCACACAAGAAGGTTTATGTGGCCAAAAACACTGACATACCCACTTCTTCCCCCGAAGAATTATCTCCCACCAAGAAACTTCTCCTCACCCTGATGGAAGAGGTAAAAGGGTTGAAAGAAAAAATCAACCCCAAGGATAACAGTCCTTCTGTTAACTCCCTTGGTGAAAGCTCCAGCAGCTCTAAGGGGAGAACGCTATTCAGGCCTTGCAAACACTGTGGGTTCAAAAATCATTCCTCAGATGATTGTTCCAAGAGACCCAAGTGTATCACATGTGAGTCCACTGAACACTCTTCTAGAGAGCATGAGGAGATCATCGCTGTTCAGAGAACTCGAACACAGCTTAGATCTAAGACCCCTCACAGGCCCTCTAGAAGACCTGAGCAACCAAAATCCAGAGGAAGTTCTCAGGGATACAGGCCTAATCCTCCCTGCAAATATTGTGGCTTCTATGACCACCACTCTGATGAGTGTGAACATTACCCTGGTTGTGACATCTGTGGCAGCATGCGACATGAAACCAGGGATTGCAACCAAAGAGGGGGAGAAAGACCCAGAAGACCCAATGTCGCCAGTCATCGACAGCATGGACCCACTGGAAAGTGGGTTCATCATAGAAACTAATCTGGTTTGTTATATCTATGCAGGCATACCTAAAGAAATCTGTTTGGTATTTGGATAGCGGGTGCTCCAGACACATGACAGGAATTAAACAATATCTGCATAGATATAAGAAGGAGCCTGGTCCAAAAGTAGTCTTTGGGGATGACTCCTCAGGGGCCACTGAAGGATATGGCTCAGTGGATTGCAATGGATTAACCTTCACAAGGGTCGCTTATGTAAATGGTTTGAAGCACAACCTAATCAGCATTAGTCAACTCTGCGATGCTGGGTTCAAGGTTCTGTTCTCTAAGACCCAAGGAACTATCTTCAATCAGAACAATGATGTCGTTCTAATTGCACCCAGAAGAAGGGATGTTTATGTCATTGACATGACATCATCCCCTGAAGGAGAGAACACCTGTCTCTTTGCCAAAGCATCTGATAGCGAAAACTGGCTCTGGCATAAGAGACTCTCCCATCTCAACTTCAAAAACATCAACAAACTGGCAAAGAATGACTTGGTAGCTGGACTTCCCTCTCTGACCTTCAGCAAGGACAGACCCTGCTCAGCCTGCGAGAAAGGGAAGCATCACAGGGCTTCATTCAAAACAAAACAATCATTCTCCATTAACAAGTGCCTTCATCTTCTTCACATGGACTTGTTTGGACCAGTTAAACCTCAATCCCTCAATCACAACAAATACACCTTGGTCATTGTAGATGAATTCTCCAGATACACATGGGTATTCTTTCTTAAGAGAAAGAGTGATGCTGCTGAAAGAATCATGTCCTTCATCAGAGAAATAGAAAACCTCAATGACTGCAGGGTAAAGGCTATCAGAAGCGACAATGGCACAGAATTCAAAAACCATGCCATGGAAGCCTTTTGTGATGAAAAGGGTATATCACAGAACTTCTCAAACCCAGGAACCCCTGAACAAAACGGTGTCGCTGAAAGAAGAAACAGAACACTCATTGAAGCTGCCAGAACGATGCTCAGCGAATCTAGACTTCCTAAACAATTCTGGGGTGAGGCTGTGTACACAGCATGTTACACACAAAATAGATCCATTATTGTGAAGAGACATGGCAAGACCGCTTATGAAGTGTATAGGAAGAGAGCCCCTGATGTAAGCTACTTCCATGTCTTTGGTTGCCCTGTTTTCATTCACAATTACAAAGATCACCTGGGTAAATTTGATGAAAAATCAGATGATGGATTCTTCCTTGGATACTCTCCCACCTCCAGATCTTTCAGAGTATTCAATATTCGCAGGCAAGAACTAGAAGAGTCCATTCATGTCACCTTTAATGAAGCTGACGCTGTCATAACACACACCAACTCAGAGGATTGTGACATTGACTTCAACGAAGTTAAATCTTATCCCAAAGATGATTTCTCAAATCCTAAGGAATCATCTCAAAGTCGTCACAAGGATCTCCCATATGTTCAAGCTTTTGATCCTCACTCCATCTCTGACATCACTCCAGAGACTGTTGGTGTTGAATCTCTTCCTCAAATCTCTGAAGAAAATGCTGATCCTGTCACTTTGGATATTCAATCAGATGAAGAGATCATGGACGAAGAGATTACATGTGATGAACCTCCATCACTCCCTGAACTTGAAGTGACTCCTGATCCCACAAAGACTCCTGCTCCACAATCCAAATAGAGTAGGAACCAAGATATTCTTCTAGTTAATATTCTTGGAGAACCCTCTGAGGGAGTCACCACCAGAGGAAAATTAAAAACTCTGGAAACCGCCTCTGCAAATGAATGCCTGTTTGCAAATTTTCTCTCTGAGGATGAACCTAAGAACGTGGCTGCTGCTCTGCTTGATGAAGGCTGGGTTGTTGCCATGCAAGATGAACTCAATCAGATCAAGAGAAACAAGGTGTGGACTCTGGTTAAAGCTCCAGCTGGTAAGCAAGTGGTTGGAACAAAATGGGTCTACAGAAATACAAGGGATGAAGCTGGTATGATTGTAAAAAACAAGGCTAGGCTCGTGGTGCTGGGATATAACCAATCTGAAGGAATTGATTATGATGAAACCTTCGCACCAGTGGCCAGATTGGAAGCCATCAGAATCTTCCTAGCCTTTGCAGCTTATATGGGTTTCATGGTTTATCAGATGGATGTGAAGAGTGCCTTTCTTAATGGGAAACTTGCAGAGGAAGTATATGTTAGTCAACCCCCAGGGTTTGAAAACAGTGACTACCCAAATCATGTCTGCAGACTTCACAAAGCACTCTATGGGCTGAAACAAGCGCCCAGAGCCTGGTATGAAACTCTCTCAAAATTCCTTCTTGAAAATAAATTTGTCAGAGGTACCATTGACCAAACCTTGTTCACCTATAGGTCCAAGGGTGACGTCATATTAGTACAGATTTATGTGGATGACATAATTTTTGGTTCAACCAATGTTAACTTGAGCAAACAATTTGCCAAACTTATGACCAAAAAATATGAAATGAGCATGATGGGGGAACTAACCTTTTTCTTGGGTTTTCAAATCAAACAAAATTCTAAAGGAATTTCTATTTGTCAAGAAAAGTACGTTAGAGATTTGCTCAAGAAGTATGATCTGTCTGATTGTGCATCAGTGAAATGCCCCATGCTTCCTCCCAACAACTTGGGAGCTGATGACTCAGGGGTCTCTGTTAATGAGACCTTATATAGAGGCATGATTGGGTCACTAATGTATCTCACAGCAAGTAGACCAGACATACAATTCTCCACTTGTCTCTGTGCTAGGTACCAAGCTAACCCCAAGGAATCCCACCTTGTAGCTGTCAAAAGAATTTTCAGGTACTTGAAAGGATCTCCCTCATTAGGTCTCTGGTACCCAAATGGTTCAGGCTTCGACCTCAAAGCCTACTCTGACTCAGATTACGCAGGATGCTGCCTTGACAGAAAGAGCACCTCTGGTAGCTGTCAAATCCTTGGAGGAAAGTTGGTATGCTGGAGTGCTAAGAAGCAAAACTCTGTGGCTATGTCATCAGCTGAGGCTGAATATGTTGCGGCCGCTGGTTGCTGTGCACAAGTTCTCTGGATGAAAAGTCAGCTGGCTGACTATGGAATTAACTATGAGCAGGTTCCTATATTCTGTGACAACACCAGTGCCATAGCCATCTCCAATAATCCGGTACTTCATTCCAGAACCAAACATATTGACATCAGGTATCACTTTATCAGAGACCATATTCTAAAAGGTGATATTGAGCTACATTTCATACCCACTTAGTACCAGCTCGCTGACATTTTCACTAAGCCGCTGGCTGAGCCAAGTTTTACTAGGCTTGTCGCTGAGCTGGGAATGCTCAATATTGGCAAATAAATCTGATGATGACCTCTGTCTCTGGGCATTTAAGGGAATTGAATGTAACGAGGTAGTTACATTTCAATGGGAATGTTTTTAATCAGATATTAAATTCAAATGATTATCTCTTTATGCCACCAACTTTCCCGCTTTCCAAGGGGACAAGTATACCATGAAAGGTCAAGGGGACCCACGAGTTTCTGAAAAAGGTTAATCTTTGCATTTAATGCTCTTATTGGAAAACGGCTAAACCTTTCAAAACCCTTGACCCAAATTTTTTTTTGTCACTTTGAAAAATCTTCTCTCACACATTCATTCTCATCTTCTCCATTCTCTCACCACCTTCAAACTCACAACAATGGCGTCTTCTTCACCAAACCAAACCTTCGTTGTACAAGCCGCCACAAACGTTGATTTCGAGATCTCAGATGGCAAGATTGCTTTAAATAACTGTGTGGCCCTTCTCGAACACAACAACCCACTTTACCATCCGTTGTTCCAATTCCTCAAGAACTCCACCATTGGCGAAGCTATCACCAAGGAACCCTCCACTTGTTACTATCAATACCTTCGAGAGTTCTGGTACAGCGCTGAAGTCGATCCATCCTCTTCCCAAATCACCTTCAACCTTTCCACCCATCCTCAACCTCTCACCTTTGATTTCACAACCTTTGCCACTGCCATTGGACTCCCTTACAACAACAATAACATGTCAGCTTTACCCACCAGTGCCACCGTGAGAAAAGCTCTGGCCACCCTTCAACCTCATGATGACCATGAACAACCTTTCACTGCTGCTGGCTTCCAAAGCAAATCCCTCATTAAGGTCAATTACTTCTCTCCCACATGGAGAACGCTGATGCTGTACATTGTCAAATGTCTGGGAGGGAACACTGGCTCTCACGACTAACTGAATGGCTCCCAACTGGCCATTGCCTACAGCTTAATCTGGGGTTTGGACATAGGGATCGCTCACATTCTTTACAACGATCTCATTGCTAAGTTGGAAAACAAAGGGAAGAAGAACCGTGGGGCCACCATCTGCTACACCAGATATCTTTCTCTTGTCTTAGAAAACATTCTTGGTGACTTATACACTGATGACACTCTACACTCCTTTCCCTCTCATCATATCACCGCTGCATCACTGAAAGCTCCAACTGAAGATGAAGTGCCTCTTACCAGGCATATGATGAAAATCGCTGGGTTACTTGCTGAGGATGACGAGCCCTTGATCCCTCAACTTGAGGTGAATGCTGAAAGTATGGCTGATAAGTCTCTGTCCAAGACCTCTGTGCAATCTACTTCTCAGCCCAAGGTGCTTAAGGAAAAGAAGAAGAAGAGGAAAGACATCCCCCTTTCCTCTGAAACCCCTTCTGTTAATCCTTCCAAGAAGACAAAGACAAAGAAGAACCCATCCCCTTCTCTGGTGGATGTGGCAGAAGAGCCCATTGTTGACAAACAACCAGTGTCTAGTGTCTCCATGTCAGCGAAGACGACTAAGATCCCTCCCCACGCTGATATCACTCAGGTATTAGTCTGACCTTATTTTTCCTCTCAGAGGTCCACATACATTCACTCTCATTATCTGTAGGAGAGAGTGATGTATTTTAGAGTTTGCCTCAACTCTTAGCGTGTCTGTGTCAGCACCTAGACCTTTAGGACTCTCTGTACACTCTTGTCTTCACTAGGAAATGATTCACTTGTGCTTCTAACGCACCCCGATGATCCTTCAACCTCTGGACTGTGCTCTTGACAAACAACAACCTGAGCACATATAAGTCCCGACCCAGAGTCTCTGCACTTCTCACTGACTCTGGGTCCCCATCATTAATAAAAGAGTCCCAAAGAATTTATTCTTTTGGAAAGACTGAATCATCACCCTCAGTCTTTCTAGGGGCAGCGATAAAAGGCGACCATCACCCTCATATTAATTCACAATCAAAAGAGTCCCAGGGAGTAATCCCTCAGGGGGAGCTGGATAATCACACCCAGCTATCCTAGGGGCAGCGAACGGCGACCATTCACCTCATAATTTTCACATAAAAAGAGTCCCAAGGAGTAATCCTTACGGGGGAGCTGGATAATCACACCCAGCTATCCTAGGGGCATCGAATGGCGATCCTTCAACACTTTTATTTCACATTAAAAGAGTCCCAAGGAGCAATCCTTCAGGGGGAGCTGGATAATCACACCCAGCTATCCTAGGGGCAGCGAATGGCGATCCTTAACATACCTATTTCACAATTAAAAGAGTCCCAAGGAGAAATCCTTAGGGGGGGCTGGATAGTCACACCCAGCTTTCCTAGGGGCAGCGACTAGCGATCTATAACTGCATTATTTTTGATAGGTGTGAAAACACCCATCCTTTTACCACTTAAATCGGGCTAAAACAAGACCAAAACACGTATTTAATATCATTTGTTTAGAATTATGCGTGGTTTTTGTGTTTATTGTGTTTTCAGAGTCAACCGGATGAATAATGAAGAAAACATGGGATTACACGGGTTTTATCAAGGAAAAAGACTCAAGACGAAGTCTATTATCCAAGAGATGCAGAAGATTTGAAGTCATTGTGCCTATTTGAAGATTTATCAAAGAATAGAGCCAAAGATGGAAGATTCATATATGTCGAAGAACTCGAGTCTATAAAACAATAGATTATAAGACGAGTTGGAATAATTCACCGACACTTCTCAAATCCAAGTCGACAACGTTTATTTAAAAGACGCATGAAGACTTAAGAAGAAAGAAGAAAAAGAAGCCCAAATCAAAGCCCAATCAAAAGCCCATCACCACAATGTACACGCCTATATAAAGGCCCTTACTTCACAAAAAAAAAAGACACACTTAGTTTTTTAGGTAGTTTCTAGTTTTAGAGAGAGAAAGTTCTAAACTTTCTCTCACTAGATTTCATCTCTTTTCTCTTTCAAATTCAAACTTTTGTATTATCTTTAATTAATCAAGTTCCATTTTTAAGCTTTTATCTCTTAATCTCATTCTACTTTTCTTTGATTTAAGATTGATTTTGGTGTGATTATCATGTGATCCGTGTTGTTCTAATTGATTTCATGCTAAAAAGTTAATCTTTTGATCATTTTATAAGTTTTCATTTGATTAAGCTTTAAGACTTTTGTGCTTATTGGCTTATTTTTATGATTATCTTTCTTTTCTTATTAAAAAGTTATTAAAATTTTTATGTTTTTAGTGTTTGACACAAAAAGTTGTTTGATTTTGGGTTGATAAGTTGATTCTAGTGCTTATTTGATCCGGTTTAAGCATTGATTCGGGTTAGTATTGTGATAAGCTCCAAAATATAGCTTATCTACTTGCTAACCGAATTCCACAATTTTAGGAAGTGGTTCAAACACCCTTTCCGATTGACCAATCGGAAGAGGGCTTCTCCCTTTCCGATCTGCACCCTTATTCCGACGGCACACCATACTCCACATTCCGATTGGTTCATTTTTGCCTATTCCGATTACCTGCTAGCTTGTTATTCCGATCAAGGTCTTGTGGTGTATTCCGATTGACTGTCTTAACATATTCCGATTGTGGGATTTTGTCCACATTCCGATCACAAGCTTTACTCGCATTCCGATCACCACCAATCGGAATACATTCCGATTGGTACACTTTTTCCCATTATTCCGATTAAGTTGTTTTACTTTGCTCCGTTCTTACTTTCTTTTAGTCTTTTCCAATCAAGTTATATTTTTCACAAAGTATTCCAAGTGTTAGTTTTTCTTGAATGTCTATTTGTTTTTTCTAGTATAATCTTTAAAATTTCTAAGCATTTAATTTTAAGTTCGTCTTTTACTTTAATCATTTAAGTCTTTAATTTTACTCTTCGACACTTAATTAATTGTTATTAGTTTTAAATAGATAAACAAACCAACCAATTTTTATTAACCAAGAACAAATCATTCCACTTAAGACCGAGATCAATTCGAGAGGATATCGAGACAAAATTGAACCTAGCAAAAACTCAATATCAAATGGCGCCGCTGCCGGCTCCTCTCGTTAAGATCAAAAATTTTTTGTGAGAATTTGGATTTTGGGATCCGTTCCCCGTGAACGTTACTTTTTCATAAAAATTTTCAAAAACACAAAAAAATAGAAAATTTTCAAAAATCCTAAAAACTAAAAAACATAAAAACCAAAAATATTTTTGCCCTGTTTCTCTTTGTTCGTTCTTTCGCAGGTGTATGCGCACTCGATCCACGTCTTATCAAGAGCCCGAGCCTCTCGATAACTTAGACATGGCTGGTGTCCAAAACAACAATAACATACCACCTCCAAACAACAATAATAACAACAACAACCCGCCTTTCAACAACATGAATAACAACAACAATGAGCCCCTTCCGGATAATCGCCCAATGATTGAACTGCTGCAAGCTCATGTCGATGGCAACACGGATCCAATTGTTATACCACCAATTGCCGCCAACAATTTCGAGCTCAAGTCAGGCTTTATCCAGATGGTCTCCGCTCAGCCATTCTTGGGACGAACCATTGATGACCCACATGACCATATCAAGAGATTTCTACAACTCACCAACACGGTCAAATTCAATGGAGTTCCACAGGAAGTGATAAGGTTACAACTTTTTCCCTTTTCTTTAGAGGGACAAGCCCGACATTGGCTTGCTAAGGAACCGCCACAGAGTATTCTCTCGTGGACGGATTTGGAAACAAAGTTTATCAACTATTTTTTTCCACCCTCTCGTACTACCGCTTTGCGGAATGAGATTATAAACTTTGAACAAAAGTACGATGAGTCATTCAGTGAATCTTGGGATCGTTTTAAAGATCTTTTAAGAAAATGCCCACAACATGGTTTTACCAAAGTACATCAAATTAATACTTTTTACAATGGTTTAAGCATGAGTGACCAAGATTCACTGAATAGTGCCTCAGGGGGTAATTTATTGGCTAAGACGTCCAATGCTGCTTGGGATATCATTGAGAACAAATCTCGTGTGCAAACCAAGAGTGTTAGGACCAATGTTGCTAGTGCTAGCACTAATGACAGCGACAAGCGATTAGACAAAATCACTACGCTTCTTGAATCGCTTGTCACCCACACCGTCAGCAACAACAACAGCAACAACGCCAAACACGCTCAAGTGAACGCTGTCAGCCAACCTTGTGAGATATGTGGTGGTCCTCACTCTTACACAACTTGTACTGCCACCCAAGACTACCCTGCTGAGAATGTTAATGCAGCATATGGCACCTATACTCAACCTGCTTATCAAGCAAAACCTCAAGGTGACCGCAACCTGCTTAGCTACCGTTCCAACAACTATCTCTCACCACCTGGTTTTAATCCTAACAACCAAAACCAAAACCAACAACAAAACCTCAACCGCCCTCCTCAACAACAACAAACTCGTACACCATACATCCCTCCTCACAAGCAGCAACAACCACAACAACGAAACACCCAAGTTTACCAGCAACCTGCTTATCAATCACCCGCATACACTGCTCCTTCAAACCAAACCCCTGCATCACATCAAGACATTGGAACCTACATGAGGACTAACAATGTGATCGTGGATAATCTCCAACAGGAAGTGCGCAACTTGAAAGCAGATCTGATGAAACAAGGGAATGATCTAAGAGCTGATATGAAGAACACTATGGATAGTCAAACGAATGACTTGAGGAACATGATGGATAGTTTCTTCAATGGTAATCAACCCTCTTCTTCGGGTACTCTTCCAAGTAACACCGTTGCGAACCCAAGAGGGGAGATGAAAGCAATCACCACTCGAAGTGGCAAAGGTACCAAGGAACCCGAGCTTCCTATACCTCCACCGGTGGTTGTGACTAAGGAGAACGAGTCACCTGCTCCTGTTTCCCATCCTTCTCCTTCCCCAATTTCTCCACCTCCTACTTCTACCCCTCCTCCACCCAAGGATGTGAGTGATCCTATTCTACCAAAGCCTTCCTCTTCTTCCAATATACCTTATCCATCTAGGTTGAGGAAAGAGAAGCTCAAAAGCAAGGATGATATTCAGGTTTCGAACTTCCTTAAAATGTTCAAACAATTGAATTTCAATATCTCCTTCGCTGAGGCTCTCGCTCACATGCCTAAATATGCTAAAATGTTTAAAGATCTTCTGAGCGACAAGGAAAAGCTCCTCGATCTCGCCAACACCCAACTGAATGAGAGCTGCTCTGTAGTGCTCTTAAGGAAATTGCAAATCAAGCTTGGTGATCCGGGTCGTTTTCTTATCCCTTGCAATTTCCCGGGAGTAGAGAATTGCATGGCCCTAGCCGATCTAGGTGCCAGTATTAATCTCATGCCTCTAAGTGTTTGGAAGCAATTATCTCTCCCAGAGCTAGTCCCCACTAAAATGACTTTGGAATTGGCCAACCGTACGGTTGCTTATCCAGTGGGGATAGCCGAAGATGTCATCGTAGGAGTCGACAAATTCACCTTCCCTGCTGATTTTGTTGTCGTCGACTACGAAATGGACCCCCGTGTGCCACTTATTGTTGGTCGTCCATTCTTGAGGACCGGTCGCACTCTCATTGATGTTGAAGCCGGTGAGCTTATCATGAGAGTGGGTGACGATAAAGTAGTCTTCAACATGGGAAAGTTGTCTAAACAACCTTATTCCAACGAGAGTGTTAATTGTATTGACGTTCTGGATGAGGCTTGTGAAGCACACTTTATTGATGCTTGCAAAAGTATTCCTTCATCTCTTCCCAATGTTGAGACCGTGTCCTCTATCGATTCATCGTTGTCTCTATTTGGAGATAGTGATTTATTTTGGAACAATCTTGAAGATACCATGGGAGATGCGAATTTAGCTACTAATGATTCTCCTATCGATGGGGATGAAGATATGAATTTCTTTGACAATCTTCTCACCGAAGACAATCCTTCTCCTCCATCTCCCACGGTTATTGCTATCGATGCCACGACTTTGAAAACGCCTCCCGTCGAAAATCCCCCGGATTTAGAACTTAAGGAGTTGCCGCCTCATCTCGAGTATGCGTTCCTTGAAGCAGAGAAGAAGTCACCCGTCATTATCGCTAAGGACTTGCAAGAAGAAGAGAAAACTCGTCTCATCGATGTGCTTAAAGCTCATAAGAAGGCAATTGCTTGGAAAATTTCCGATATCCGCGGAATTGATCCGAACTTTTGTACTCACAAGATTCTCATGGAAGATGACTTCAAACCCACAATCCAGAGCCAAAGAAGGGTTAATCCTAAAATTCATGACGTCATCAAACAAGAGGTTCTCAAACTTCTAGATGCCGGCTTGATCTACCCTATTTCGGATTCGCCGTGGGTAAGTCCCGGCCATTGTGTGCCCAAGAAGGGCGGAATAACCGTTGTTCCCAATGAACACAACGAGTTGATTCCCACTCGTCTCGTTACTGGATGGAGAGTTTGTATTGATTATCGCAAGCTCAATGATGCCACGAGAAAAGACCACTTTCCTCTTCCCTTCATGGATCAAATGCTCGAGCGTCTAGCTGGTAATGACTATTACTGCTTCTTAGACGGTTTCTCCGGGTATTTTCAAATTCCCATCGATCCTAAGGACCAAGAAAAGACCACATTCACTTGTCCCTATGGAACATTTGCTTACAAACGCATGCCTTTTGGTTTATGTAATGCTCCTGGGACATTCCAACGGTGTATGATGGCGATCTTCCATGACATGGTGGAAGACACTATGGAAGTATTCATGGATGATTTCTCGGTCTATGGCGATTCATTCTCTGCGTGCCTTGCCAATTTGGAACGTATGCTCAAGCGGTGCGAAGACACTCGCTTAGTTCTGAATTGGGAAAAATGCCATTTTATGGTAAAAGAAGGCATCATCCTAGGACACAAGATCTCGAAAGCCGGTCTTGAAGTAGACCGTGCTAAAGTCGATGTTATCGCTAAGTTGCCTCCACCTTCAACCGTGAAGGGTGTGAGAAGTTTTCTGGGTCATGCGGGCTTCTACCGTCGATTCATCAAAGATTTTTCTCAAATCGCTCGCCCGATGACCCACCTCTTGGAAAAAGATACTCCTTTTATCTTCTCCAAAGAGTGCCTGGAAGCCTTCAACTCGCTTAAGGATAAGCTAACTAAGGCACCCGTCTTGGTTACCCCTAATTGGGAGCTTCCTTTTGAGTTGATGTGCGATGCTAGTGATTTTGCTATTGGAGCGGTTCTTGGACAAAGAGTGAACAAACACTTCCAACCGATCCATTACGCTAGCAAGACAATGACTGGGGCACAATTGCATTATACGACAACCGAAAAAGAGCTTTTAGCTGTTGTCTATGCTTTTGAAAAATTCCGCCCCTATCTTGTCCTTTCTACCACCATTGTGTACACCGATCATTCCGCGCTGAAGTACTTGTTGACAAAGCAAGATTCCAAACCAAGACTTCTTCGCTGGGTTTTGCTGCTCCAGGAATTTAAAATCGAAATTCGCGATAAAAAAGGAGCAGAAAACCTAGCCGCGGATCATCTCAGTAGACTTGAGGATCCTTACCAAGGGGCTCATCCGAACAAAGAAATCAATGATTCTTTTCCCCTGGAGACCTTAATGTCTATCCACTCAACTGCTGATGAAACCCCGTGGTTCGCAGACATTGCAAACTACTTAGCGGGTGGAATCCTCGTTGACGGGTTAACATCCCAGCAAAAGAAGAAGTTCTTCAAAGACATAAAGACTTACTTCTGGGATGACCCGTATCTTTTCAAACAATGTGCTGACTTGATTATTCGCCGATGTGTTGATGGACCGGCAGCTTTCGAAATCCTTGATGCTTGCCACAAAGGACCCACTGGTGGTCACTTTGGTCCCAACTACACCGCCAAAAAAGTGTTTGATTCAGGATTTTATTGGCCCTCCATTTATCGTGACGCACATGATATGGTTAAAACATGTGATGCTTGCCAGAAACAAGGCACGATCACACATAAAGACGAGATGCCTCAGAAGTTCATTCAAGAGTGTGAAATCTTTGATGTTTGGGGTATCGACTTTATGGGGCCATTTCCTTCATCTAAAGGAAACAAATACATCCTTGTTGCCGTTGACTACGTCTCCAAGTGGGTTGAAGCCAAAGCTTTACCTACTAATGATGCAAGGGTGGTTTGTAACTTTTTGAAATCGCTGTTCTCTCGATTCGGCGTTCCTCGTGCTATTATCAGTGACCGCGGGACTCATTTTTGCAACGATCAATTTGCAAGAGTCATGGCCAAGTATGGTGTCAATCACCGTCTTTCCACCGCCTATCATCCCCAAACCAATGGGCAAGCCGAGATATCCAATCGTGGATTGAAGCGAATTTTGGAGCGTACTGTGGGAGAGCATCGTGCCGCATGGGCCGATAAGTTAGATGATGCTCTGTGGGCTTTCCGTACTGCTTACAAGACCCCGATCGGTTGTACACCTTATCGTCTTGTGTACGGGAAAGCATGCCACCTCCCCATCGAGCTGGAGCATAAGGCGCACTGGGCCTTAAAGTGGGCTAACTTCGACATCAACAAAGCCGGTGATCATCGCAAGATTCAACTCAACGAGCTCAATGAACTGCGAAATGAAGCTTATGAGAACTCGCTGATCTACAAAGAGAAGACGAAGATCCTCCATGACGCAAAAATCAAGAACCGAGAGTTCCATATTGGTGATCAAGTCTTACTTTTCAACTCTCGGTTGAAGATCTTCTCTGGCAAGTTGAAGAGCCGCTGGTCTGGTCCATTCACCGTCGCCAACGTCTTTCCGTATGGGACCATTGAGCTTTCTCAGCCAAATGGGCCCAATTTCAAGGTGAATGGCCAGCGTCTGAAGCTGTACTTTGGTGAGGACATCTCTCAGGAGATGATTTCATCCCTCACCACGTTCCCCATGAACTAATTTTGGGTCGAGTCAGGCTCGTGACTCGGTCATCAAAAACAAGCGCTCCTCGGGAGGCAGCCCGAGTATCTATCCTTTTACGTTTTAACCTCCTAAGTGTAGGAGGGCCTGCATAGGTGTTTGTATTTGTGTGGTGATGTGATTACAGGGATAAGTGCACTCTTGGAAACTTTGAAGAACCGTGCTCCCGTGTTATCCGAAATCCGGTTCTATCTCTCAACTATCGTGATTCAATTTTCTTCATACTCACATTTGAAATTGATCACTTTAGTCGTCTCTTCCTTAGCTTGAGTTAACCAACGTGCACAAATGACATAAGTGTAGGGGAAACTTTTCCCACATGCTTAAACATTGAGGACAATGTTTATCTTAAGTGTAGGGGGGACTTCTACCGAAGTTTTAAGTGGACTTTTCCATGAAAATGCCTTCAATTAACCGGAAAATCATCTTTTTGCAACATTTTTCAAATTTTTAATTAACTTTGGCCATTTAGTCGTAATTTTTAAAATTTTTCTCGTTGCTTTCATATGTATATATTCCGCAATAAAGTCAAAAATATTAATAAGTGGTGTAGCTAGTTTAGAAATCTTTGACATATTAGGCCCGTTGCGTTTATTTTGACTCAACCCGAATAGACTTATCCAAGTTTATTCTAGCTAGTATCCTTAACCATGTAGACCTTAATTGGTTTATTAGGCTAAGTGTCCACGAGTCTCATTACTTGAGATTTTAAATTGTGGAGGACGAGAAATGATAGAGTCAATTATAAGTCGGTATTCTTGCGCAAGCTCACTTGGTGTAATTATTTGCCTATTCTCCCATCACTTGCTAAAAATTTATCTGCAATAAGTAAGGTCGTACGATTTGAAAAGTTACTTAGCTTCTAGCCCAAGATCGTTTAAAAGTTGCTCGGTAATGACGAGAGTTCATAGCCAAGGCATAACTTATGAAGCGGGGCGCGAAGATTGGCGAGTCCGAAAAGGCCCTAACAAGGCATGAGGATTCAATATTATTGCTGAAGATCCAAAGTGATGTGAAAAGCATTATTCCTAAAGTCAATATGAAGGATCAAGACTCACGACGAAAAGCAATCAACTCCCATAAAGATCATGGAGAAGTCTATCCGAAAAGACCCTAACAAGGTATGAGGATAAATAGATCCAAGTCCGAAGAGGAGGCGGATCGTTGTATCTCAAAATCCCAATTAGAGATTGAAGAAATAATCATGAAGTCGTGGTCAACAAGGTTGGAGTACCCCTCAAAAGTCTCCAAGTGAAGAAACTCTTTTATGATGAGAAGACCATTATCTCAAGAACGTCTCTCGAAGATATGTAGTATGAAGTATATGCCAAATATCGGCCCGAGAAAGGTCTCAAATCGTGAACCAAGTTATGCCAAGATATGAACTTTTTGATATCCCGAGAAGCAGTTTTAAAAGATTTTGTCCTTTAGCTAACTATTGATCAAATCGTCCTACTTTGCTTTCAGCCCTAAATAACTATCGAAATAAGTCCAAAAATGCATCTTCATGATCATTCTAAGACAAAAATAAAATATAAGAGATACACCTAGGAATAAGGGAGTCTAAGCATTTAATTAAGCCATGTGTGTAAGTGTTTGAATTGCTAACTTATAATGACAATGATCTCGTTTTTAAGCTTAGTTTGGGGAACGTGAAACTTGAGGATGATAAATCTTCGTAGCACCGAAGCCCTAATGTAAGTCCTCGATCTCTTTGCAAGGTATTTCCATCCTTTTGTTTGCTTCAAAGTTTTAAATTTCTCTTAGTATTTTCATTTTCGTTTAGTAGTATATTAATAAGGCCAAGGTTGATTGATTATGAGAAAAGTGTAAATGTGCTTTGTCACTAAGCATTGCATGAGGGCATGGCAATGGTTAAGTGTAGGGGATTTGATAGGTGTGAAAACACCCATCCTTTTACCACTTAAATCGGGCTAAAACAAGACCAAAACACGTATTTAATATCATTTGTTTGGAATTATGCGTGGTTTTTGTGTTTATTGTGTTTTCAGAGTCAACCGGATGAATAATGAAGAAAACATGGGATTACACGGGTTTTATCAAGGAAAAAGACTCAAGACGAAGTCTATTATCCAAGAGATGCAGAAGATTTGAAGTCATTGTGCCTATTTGAAGATTTATCAAAGAATAGAGCCAAAGATGGAAGATTCATATATGTCGAAGAACTCGAGTCTATAAAACAATAGATTATAAGACGAGTTGGAATAATTCACCGACACTTCTCAAATCCAAGTCGACAACGTTTATTTAAAAGACGCATGAAGACTTAAGAAGAAAGAAGAAAAAGAAGCCCAAATCAAAGCCCAATCAAAAGCCCATCACCACAATGTACACGCCTATATAAAGGCCCTTACTTCACAAAAAAAAAAGACACACTTAGTTTTTTAGGTAGTTTCTAGTTTTAGAGAGAGAAAGTTCTAAACTTTCTCTCACTAGATTTCATCTCTTTTCTCTTTCAAATTCAAACTTTTGTATTATCTTTAATTAATCAAGTTCCATTTTTAAGCTTTTATCTCTTAATCTCATTCTACTTTTCTTTGATTTAAGATTGATTTTGGTGTGATTATCATGTGATCCGTGTTGTTCTAATTGATTTCATGCTAAAAAGTTAATCTTTTGATCAATTTATAAGTTTTCATTTGATTAAGCTTTAAGACTTTTGTGCTTATTGGCTTATTTTTATGATTATCTTTCTTTTCTTATTAAAAAGTTATTAAAAAGTTTATGTTTTTAGTGTTTGACACAAAAAGTTGTTTGATTTCGGGTTGATAAGTTGATTCTAGTGCTTATTTGATCCGGTTTAAGCATTGATTCGGGTTAGTATTATGATAAGCTCCAAAATATAGCTTATCTACTTGCTAACCGAATTCCACAATTTTAGGAAGTGGTTCAAACACCCTTTCCGATTGACCAATCGGAAGAGGGCTTCTCCCTTTCCGATCTGCACCCTTATTCCGACGGCACACCATACTCCACATTCCGATTGGTTCATTTTTGCCTATTCCGATTACCTGCTAGCTTGTTATTCCGATCAAGGTCTTGTGGTGTATTCCGATTGACTGTCTTAACATATTCCGATTGTGGGATTTTGTCCACATTCCGATCACAAGCTTTACTCGCATTCCGATCACCACCAATCGGAATACATTCCGATTGGTACACTTTTTCCCATTATTCCGATTAAGTTGTTTTACTTTGCTCCGTTCTTACTTTCTTTTAGTCTTTTCCAATCAAGTTATATTTTTCACAAAGTATTCCAAGTGTTAGTTTTTCTTGAATGTCTATTTGTTTTTTCTAGTATAATCTTTAAAATTTCTAAGCATTTAATTTTAAGTTCGTCTTTTACTTTAATCATTTAAGTCTTTAATTTTACTCTTCGACACTTAATTAATTGTTATTAGTTTTAAATAGATAAACAAACCAACCAATTTTTATTAACCAAGAACAAATCATTCCACTTAAGACCGAGATCAATTCGAGAGGATATCGAGACAAAATTGAACCTAGCAAAAACTCAATATCAATTTTTCACAACTGGTTACTAATAACTCTTATCACAGGCTCACAATCTTCATCAGGAACAACTTAACAATGATGATTACTTGATTGCTGATGACAATTCCGCTGAAGGTGCCACAATTGATCTTGATGCCCTCTCAGACTTCGAATCTCTGCCTGATGATGAAGTTCTTATTATAGAGGAAGGCCCCTTCACCTCTGACTTTGAGGAAATGATTACTGATGACTATAACCTGTCCTCCATTGAGCTGACACCGGTCTCTGTCCCCTCCCTTCCTAATGTTCAAGAACTAGCTGCCAAAAGGCTTTGGGAACAGAGACTTAGCTCCCCTGCACCTGTTCCATTTCCCACCTTGCCAAGTGTCATGGAGCTGGGGGCGAAGCAACACCTGGAATACCTCCTCTCACGCAAGTCAGCACAAGTCCCACGAATGAAAGATGTACAGGAACTGGCTGCTGAGGCTTTATGGGAAAAGAGAGGGGATATCAGCATCACTAAACCCAAAGTCACAAACGAAGCTCTTCTCTCTGAAATCCAAACCCTGACTCATGCTGCTGAGGAGCTTACTACAAACTTAGAAACATCATTAACTTCATCAGTGGAGTCTTCCATGACCGCAATGCTTCCGCAACTGCTGAACAACGCTCTGAAGGCACAACTACCTGACCTACTCAGCCAGAGTCTTCAGACGTACATACCATCTGTTCTAACCTCAGCGGTAAAGGCAAATGTTGCAGCCATAGCTCAGGCTGCTGAACCCTCAAGACTTCTTCTTCAGGAACTTCTCCAAGGTGAACTCAAGGAAATTTGCATATTTGTTCACCAGGAGTTCCTTCGTTTCAATAAGGCAGGTTCAGGCAGAGCACCTGCTGGGGCTATGCCTGAGGGGGAGAAGTCTGCCTCCTCTTCTGAAGAAGAAGCTGATGATGCTGTATCTACGGGGGAGCAGCAGAAGAAAAAGCCTACACCTGAAAAACCAACACCCACTCCATTGAGATCCTTCAAGCCTGCTGCTGATTCTGCGAAAGATAAAGGTAAAGGGATTGCAGTTGAGCAACCTGAAATTACCCTACACTCCCTTCAAGCTGAAGGTGGATCCAAACCCTCCAAAAACTCTGACCTCAACAAATTCAAAAGCGCTGATGAACCACCACTCACCCCAGAGCAAGCCAAAGCCCAAATCCTTGAACATCAAAGGTTAGCAAATATCAGGGCTGCTGAACTAAGGAGCAAAGAAGCTCTGGACAAGCTCTCTCCCTCTGCTAAGAAAGCTCAACTAGCTAAACTCAAGGAACTGGAGGTTAAGAGGAACAACCTCTTAACAGAATATCCAAGACTGGTCAACCAGAGATCTGAACCCGGTCGTATCACCAAGTACACATGCTTCACCAACAAAGACAAAAAGGTGGTAATGACTATTTATAGGGAGAATGACATGCAGAATTATAAAGTCTCCAGCGACTTCAAACTCAGAGATCTGAGCCTCTCTGAGTGGTTGGAAATACTATCTCTTGCCCAAAAGAAGACTGGGCCTGGTCCTGCCCAAATGATGAAAAACATTCAAGCAAAACTCAATTGGGTAAGAGATACTGCAAAGAAGCTGAAGGTACCCCTACCTCCACAGCTTTCCTCTCAATCATCTTCTCAGACACAAAGAAAAAGGAAAACACCAATGGGGCCTCTGACCGAAAGGTTGGTCACTGAAGATGTGGTGGTCGATGGGATGCTCAGAAACTTGGTCCTTCCCAAGGAAATCACCAAACCCATAGAAGGCCAAGTTTACACTGAGCCAGAGGTAGGTATGGTATTTATGAATGGTAACTGTGATTATGCTTTTCAGCGTTTGAATGAGCTACCTCTGGCATCAACCATTCAGCTAATCAGACTCAAGCAGGGCATCCTAAGGAATTGCAAAGAAGCTGATGAGTTCGATTTTGAAATTGAACTTGTCATTAACTCTAGGAGTGACAAAGTCGAAGCCCAGAGAATCTGTGATCAAGGTCTTGATCGCTGAAGAACCTATTTATTTTTGTTTATGTTTTCACCTTAGGGTGCTATTGTAATAGACTAGGTTCATTCTGTTTAATAAAACTTTGAGGTATGTTTGTTAAATTATGTGTAAGAAGAAGCTGTGTACTCACTTACAATAATTTTAGACTTAGTATAATTTATAAACAAATAGGGGGAGATTGTTGGGCCAATGAAAGTTTTAACTATGGCCCTGTCTAGATTTGTTTAAATTAGACTAAGTGTTGAAAGGTCGCTGAGAGGACCAGCGACAGAGACCAGACCAGTGGAAGGCAAAGCCTCAGCTGGCACACCAGGATCATTCAAGTCAAAGACAACGTCAGAGAAGTCGAAGACAATCTGAAGTCAGACTCACCAGCGATTATGGATAGCTGGGATGTCAAAGGAATGCACTGGTGTTCAAGGATCTCTGAGATGACAACACTCAGAGATCACTTAAGAACCCTAGAGACTTGGATCAAGCAAAGCTTATCCAACCCCTTATAGTTTAGGCGGGAGAATCTTACAAGTGTTTTGAGCGGGACAAAACAAGAGATTCAAAGTCAATGCCTAGTACGACCTAGTGGGACAAAGGTGAACAGTTGGTAGAACTGTTTACCTAAAGTAGTTAAAGGCATGTCTCGATTTGGACATGCATTTAATACGTTGTACTCTTCCATTCAGAAGATGACACGTATCAACTACCCCCACTAAGGATACAACCTCGTACCACTATAAATAGGGGATGAGAAAGAAGTTAAGATTCAACCCTTGTGCTTGGAATCTTTATCTAAGTTCTTTCTCCCACTTGAACCACTGAGGCCTCAGCTGTCCATCAGCGACTCGTTGGTTCACTTGTAAACTTGAGTCTCGAATCAAGTTTACTTGTTCTAGGGTTCATTTCTTGTTGTTATTCAACAAGTGTATTCATAACACTTTGTAATACTTTGTTGATAATAGTTAATAAAGGATTACTCGTTTGAAAAGTATATCTATTGTGTGTTATTGTTTTCGTGTCTTAGTTTCAACAATTGTTGTATTTTGGGACTTTCAGGTTGAATAGTTTCTCATTGGTTTATCTCCTAATTAAAATTCCTTTCAATTAGGTGAGTGCAGAAAACTATCTTTTACTTGAAAGCTAGTTGCATAATGATTTGGTTCAATTCTAATGCATTAACAATGTATAGTAAGTGTAGTGATAATGAATGTAAGTAAAGAGTAAGAAAAGAAACAACCTAGTAGGAAGACACCACGATTTATAGTGGTTCGACAAGGACGCTCTATCCTCGTTCCTACTCCAATCCTCGAGTACACCTTACTCGAGATTTCCACTATACCCAAAGCTCCCTTCTTGGCGGAGAAAACCTTACAACGTCGCTTACATTATTTTCCGACACTAGGCTAATGTCGAGACCTAATCTTAGCTAGGACCAATCTACACAACGTTTCCCACTTCAATCTTTTACGACACAAGGCTAGATGTCGAGTTCTAATCCAAAGGTAGAACCAATCTTCAAAACGTTGCCTACTTCATCATTTTTTGACACAAGGCTAGATGTTGAGTTCTAATCCAAAGATAGAACCAATCTTCACGACTCTTCACTTTGAAGTTAAGTGAGAACTTCACACAACACAACTACATATCACTTTATAGTTTAGTGAGAACTCACAAGACACAACCACATCACTTTATAGTTTAGTGAGAACTCACAAGACACAACCACATCACTTTATAGTTTAGTGAGAACTAACACAACTAATTATAACTCAACTAATCATATCCAAGTACATACATGTAGCTTGGATCTACACAACATAAATCTAAGCACACACAGGTGCAATGGATGTACACAACTGTAATCCAGGTATTCACAAATAACTTGGATGAACACAACTAGTCTAAGTATTCAAAAATACATTGGATCTACACAAGACACAAATAAAAAAATGATGAACATGACTAGATCTTTAGGAGAAGGTGATCTTCATCAATGCTACATCTTTAATCACATCACAAGTGTGTGAGTGATCTTCTTTTTGGACAAGGTAAAGAAGGAGATCAAGAGGGTAATCATGAGTAAACATACTTAACACATTAAGTGATCACTTACAAATGACTAGGATTAGACAAGAGAAAGAAGGCTGAAGAAGATGTCCAAAAAGGGTTGATGAGAATGCAGATTTGATCCACTATTTATAGGACAAAACATCCAACGGCTATATCTGGCCGCAGTTCCTTATTGGAGCCCGCGATTCCTTATCGATAAGGAACCGCCGTAGGTGCTAAGGAACCGCCGACGTAGAGTCCGCTCCTTTTTTTCTTTTAGTGAATTTGAAATATCTGAGGCTGTTTAAACCTTTAAAGAATATTCTTATGGCATTTGGAATATGTCATGTTCAAATTTGAATTTTCATTTTAATAAAACATTTTCTTAAAAATAAAGTTAATTAAAAATCTTTTGTTATGTTTGACAAAAGTGAGTTTTAAGGATAATCACTTTTATGATCACTAAGCATGATTAAGATATGTTAGTGTAATGATTATTACCTTGATGATAGTGTTTGTTAGATAATTCGTTTTATGATTGTGTTTGATAATAAATGTCTTTTTAATTTGTCGTGATCAAAACTAAGAAAGATTAATTAATACTAACAATGTTTTTAGGCATTGCTTTGCATTAACAATCTCCCCTTTTTGATTACGACAAACTATAAACTTATTTCCGTAAAATACAAGTTTATTCGAATTATTAACGAGTTTATCATTATCATTTATCCCCCTTTGTCGAAGCAAAAAGGTTAGCACAAGTTTTTAAAGAAGAAAAGAACCGGACTTTTGCTAGTAGCTCCCCCTTGGTGCTTACTCCCCTTTGCTAGGGGCACCAAGTCAATGAGCTAATGTGACATGCTACACAAAGGTTAGAAGAAAGAAAAGAAACACCAATGTATATATGTGCACTACTTACTAACTAACTAGAGAGGGAGAAGGAAAAGAAATCTCAAATTAGAAGCAAGCATTTGCTAAGTATGTCCAAAGAGTGTGTATTGACAACATCATAGTTCAATTGGTGGAATAAAGGAAGAAAAAAAAACATCCAAACCAATCAAAGATGATTTAAAATGTCAATGGGTTAAAATTTAGAAATGATGGAATCAACCATAATTAATTTTAAGTTTTAACCATGATCAACTCCTTAACAAATGTGTGATAGAATTAGAGGGAAAGATAACACACATAACATTCATATTACAAAAATATGAAATAACAAAGAAGATAAATATTCATACACACAATATGAATATTTAAAGCAAAAAAATATGAAAAATAGACCACAAAGCATAAGCTACTCTAATAGTGATAGTCTTCCAAGATTGCTTAAAATTTATTGAATCAAACAACTAAAGTACAAAATGTGCCTTAGTTGGAAAAGAAAGACGACGAAGCATCATTCGAATTTTTTTTCATGGGAACGAAAACTTTGAGAGGAGGTCGAGTGAGGAGGAATTCAAGAAAATTTAGCTTGTCGTAGATATGAGCAAGTTCAATTTGTTGAAAACGACAACAAGCACACAAGGAACCATAATGCAAAAGAAAGTTGTTAGATGGGGGAGGTCCATCAAGATTAGAGGTTGGTGGGGAGGGAGATAATGGATAAGAGATGTTTTCACAATGCCTAGTGAGGTTAGGGAAAGAAGATAGGTCATTGATTTGAGGGAGATAATGGATAAGAGATGTTTCAAAGGTTTAGGTGGTGGTGGAAGAATTTCTTTTTCTCCGGTAATTGGATCTATAGAGTAAGTCTCATTCCAATATTGAATCCGAGAGAAAGAGGAATTCTTGGAGGATTTTGGAGAAGAATAATCATGATGATTCTTGTTCTTTTTTTATCCAAATGGGTTTAACCAAGATTTTTGGTTTCTTTGAAAGCTTAGAAGAAGAAGCTTTAGGTTGAGAAGTTTGTGACAAAGAAATGTCAAGGTTAGGAAAGGAAGAATTCGGCATTATGAGGGATGAAGGAAAGAACTCCCAAAAGAGAAGAATTTAAAGAAAATAGACAAGGCAAAGATTTAAAATAAAAAAGAAAGGTTTTATAGAATGTTTAGCCAAATTGGGTAAACAAAGAATCTTAACCAAAACAGTGGTCAAAGAAGAAAGACCAAAAATAAGCCAATATCAGCTTTACTAGACGCGGTTCTTTAAAGAAGCCCGCAGTTCCATATCGATATTGAACCGTCTGGAGGCTAGAGAACCGCGTCCAGTGGACTGCAAAACTAGATTTTCAAAAGTTTTGGAGAAAAACAAGACCTTTTCAAAAAAAAAATTGCAAATCTTGGATTTTTTTACCTCTTTTAGCACTAGAGTATGCTAGGGTTGCATAAAAGCAACACATTCACAAAGAATGTCTTGACAAAGGGTGACAAAATATTTAAATAACATTTTGGTCCAATTTTAAGTCAAGTTTTTAGAGGTTGTAATAGATTTAGATTCAATTTTAAATAAATTGAAGTTGTTAAATATGATCACATAGATTAAAGCACATAAAAACTAAATCCATAAATCATCCACATGAGAAAATCATGAGGGAAAGGAAAGGAAATACAAGAATTAAAAAGACAATTAACTACTACAAAGATAGCTAACAACTAGGTCTTGAGTTCATAGTTCTCTTTGGCTTGATCTTCTTTTTAAAAAGCATGTTAATTTGAAAACCATCATTCATCTCCTAGGAGGAGGCATGGATAACAAGACAAGCAAGAAGTCATGCAACCTTCTATGAAGGCCAAGCATCTCCATCCTTAGGTTTTGAATGATGTAGTTATTATAGAGACAACATGGGCAATTTGCACCATGAGCTTCTAAGAACCCAAAGAAGTAAGGATCACCCATAAAGTGAGGGATATGAATGCCCAAAATAGGAGCATTAGTGTTAGAGGGTGGATGAGGTGGTGGAGGCATAGTGTCCAAGGGTGAGATAGGAGAGTTTGGTGGAGTGAAAGGAGAGGTGACAAAAGGCTCAAGTACAAAGGGGATACTTTGTGGAGGTTGAGATTGATAAATCCCATCCAAAGGAGGACTAGGGGTGAAAGGTGAAGAAAGCTCATTCATTCTAGATTGGAATGAAGAGGAGGTAGAACCATGAGAATGGTTAGTACCATGGGTTGAGTTTGTCTTGCATGGAGCAAGGGGTGGTGAAGGTGAAGATGAAATGAGAATGGGAGAGATCTCATTTTTGGGAGTGTGAAAAGATGAAGAACCAATGTTAGGTATCTTGATCTTAATTTTGAGGCTTCTTTTTGAGGAAGATGTTTTGGAAGAAGTGGATGTTCTAGTGGACACCATGGTTGTGTGTTAAGGTTTAGAGAAGTGTTGAAGGGATGAAGAACACAATCAACATGAGAGGTTTTAAGAAGAGAAGGGAATGATCTAAACTAGTAATGGGTTAAAATAATTTTATGTGAACAATGAAATTAGGTAGCCTAGTTTAGGAAAGTGCAGGTTTTTGCAAAAGTTTTATCAAAGTTTTACACAGATTAAAGAAAACAATGTAAAGTAAATATTCTGTTGAAACAGTACTGGGCGGTTCCTTACATAGGTTCGCGGTTCCTTATCGCTAAAGAACTACGGCTTTGATATGGAACTGCGACCAGAGGAGTTTGAAAATAGCACTTCCTTATACTTTTGCTAGCCCATATTTTATACTAAGGTTTATCAAGCCAAAGAGAACTAATAATCAAAGACTAGGAGGCTATCTAACTCATAAGATGCAAAGAGCCATGTAAATCGGAAAATCGATACCATGGATAATTAGGATTAAAATACTAGGTAATCCAAATACAAACTGTTAGTTAAAGAATACACAACATCCTAAGAATAGAGATAAGAGAAGAGATAAAGTTCAACAATCCATACATGTTTACACACATGTTATTCTCACAAGAGTGGTATATATCATTCATCTATGATCATTTCCTTCTTGCCTTGATTCACTTCTGATTCGATCCTGAAGATGAAGATTGAGACAATACTGATAGTCTGAATCAATGTCTAGTGAACACAATTAAGAGATAGATGATGACAAATCATAACGAGAAATGAGAGAATTGTCTTAAGAGACATTTTCATCTTTATTTGAGTCATGTGTGAGAATTGAAGGGACATTTCCTTCAATGGGAAACATGACTCGAACCATGGAGTGAAAAGATGAAGGATAGAGAGGAGGATGATCAAGAAGAACTCTCTTAAGAAGTCATGAGAGAATCATGGCATAAGGAAGAGTAGACCGAGATCCATTGAGAACAAATCTAATCCTTTTAGCCATGAAAAATGCAAGGTTGTATGAAGTAGTGGTAACAACACAATACAACATATGTGAAAGACAAGCAGGCACATGGTTGCGATCACCAACCAAACACATTGCATTCCCCTAATGATTTCGGCCCAAGGGACCATAAAATCACTAAGATCGCTAGTTAGTAATTCCCAAGGAGTGAGAGCACGAAATTATCCTTTAAAATTACCAAGAATAGGATGTTCACGAGGTGAAGCAAGGGCACGACAGATGACCAAAGCCGAAGGAATCTCAGTCGAGTAATGCACATCAAGAGGGGCCGATTCTAAGTGGTTTACACCCTAAGTATCGTTGAACCTACATTGACCTTCGTATGGAACTCCGAGAATCTCACCAAATTCCTCAAGAGTGTATACAAAGGTTTTCCCTTTGATGGAAAATCTTATAGATAGACCATTTTCCATGAGGAAAGAAGGAAATATTGGCTCATCAATATCAAGCAAACAATCGAATCAAATGGTACTGAACATGAATAAAATGAAATCAAGTCCACGAAGGTTAAAAGGAACAATACGTCCTTCATGGAAACAACGAGACTCGAGATTATGATAAGTGTTTTGAAAAGAGCGAGTTGGATTAGTCAAAGAAGGATTAGGCATGTATCTTCTAGTGAGTAGATGGTCATTTTGATATCCTGTGGTCATGATGATAGTACCTATAAAATAACATATAAGCATATTTCTCCAATTACTCATATGTTACATATAGACAAAAAATCAAATAAAGTGAGAATTTGTTATATTAATCTCTTGATAAATCAAGGTTTAATCCTTATCATTCTCATATTCACAATGTATCCATTTCACCATTGATCAAAACATATGAACTATGTAAGATCAACGATGAACTAGAACATTGGTTTTTTAAAACAAAGTTTTTAGGTAAGCATTTAACAATGCCATTATCAACTTGTTCATGGGTTCATATAAATTCCATCAATCAACCAAACTATTTAGTCAAAATTTGGATTTATTCTATAAATAGGTTTTAGTGAAATCTCAATGAATATGAACATAAGGAATCATAATAACAATACTATGTCAACTTATATTCCTAATAAGGTTCTAATTCAGTGTCAATTTTAAAAAGCCCCAATTATGAATGTATGAACCCTAGAACAAATTAGATGAAATTGAAAGAAATAACTTACAATTAATTGATCTTGGATGATGGATGAGTGAAACCCACGAACTTGAATCAATTAATTTGAGTAATTGAAGGTTTTTGAAGCTTCAACAATGGTGGAAAAGCAAGGAAAAATCGTCTGCTGTGTGTGAAGGAGAGGGAAGGTCTAGTTTGAAAAAGATATTTTAATAAAACTGGCGCTCTGACAAAAGCTATTGCCCGCGGTTCCTTATCGATAAGGAACCGCGCTATTGAGCCGCCGAGATAACGAACCGCCTACAGAGGCAGGTTTTTATCAAAGAAAAATGATGAATTTTTGAAAACCAAAATTTTTAAAATACTTAAAAATATATCTTAAACCTTTTAGGATATCATTGGACCACCACAACACTAGGTAATAATGCCTTGTTGAAGGATTACGAGTTGAATCGAGATACGAAAAGATCGAAACAAACGAAAGACTACTCGTAGCAAAAAGGAAAAGGGAGAGGAGTCAAGAGAAGTGAATCAATACTGAGAACATTGCTCAAGAGACAAATGACATTCTTCAAAATGAGGAGGTGAAGAGCTTGTGTCATATATAGTGGTTTAAGACGTGCCTTTCTGGCGATAGTCTAAACGGCTTTAGTAATGAATTAAACCAAGCAATTTTGATGCATAGAATAAGATCATTATTAAGAGTAGTCTTATTCTATTTCAAGATATGAGCAAAGTATTGATTCACTTTCTCTCTCACATGATCGGGTAATTATTGCTAGAATTAACAATAACCATATCCTTGGAATATTTCAATTCCAAATGTGTAAAATCTACCTACAACTTAATGAAGTAGTTTGGTATCTCAAGGGATTCACTAATCATCCTAGAGATGAGCTTAATTTCACAAGTTACACATGATATAGGGCCTACCGTAAGGGTGCAAACCATGGAAATCATGCTTGATACTTTAAGCTTCTACTAACTCACCCTACATCTCCATAGTGAGTCAAGTATCCAAGCAATGAAGGTTTGAGAGGGAAAAAGAAAAGAATCACAAACCACAAATAAGTGTCAAGGCAAGGATGCCAAGAACAAGCATATAGTCAATTAATGATCAAAAGAATGATCAATAGGGCGTGTGGAAGAACGAAAGCTTACCTTGTCCACAAATTGCATTCCAAGCTTTCAAGGAACCGGTGCAAAGCCCAACTATGATTAATAGTGACTACTAAGTCTTCAAAGACTAGTATCACTTCTACCCATCTTGATATCATCATTCAATGATGTTGGAAATCAAAGAAGATGAGTCCTCTACAAGTGTAAGTAACTTAATCCACAATCAATAGAATGATTTATCTTCATGAGTACCTACACATAACAAGATGCAAACTAGTAAATACATTTAAAGAGTAAATCTAAAATGCATTAATACTACTAATTTTTAGCAATATGCAATATTAACATTTTAAAAGGCTTATTTTCAACAAAAAATAGTTTTGACAGAAGAAAAACTTTACTACAACTTAACCTTCTAATTTGAGGAGACAATGGATCGATCCAAGTTTTAAAGTACAATATACTTCAAAGAACTTGTGTCACCATCGCTCTGATACCAATTGTAGAAACTAGAAGGGGGGGTTGAATAGTTTCTCATCGGTTTATCTCCTTATTAAAATTCCATTCAATTAGGTGAGTGCATAAAACTATCTTTTACTTGAAAGCTAGTTGCATAATGATTAGGTTCAATTCTAATGCATTAACAATGTATTGTAAGTGTAGTGATAATGAATGTAAGTAAAGAGTAAGGAAAGAAACAACCTAGTAGGAAGACACCAAGATTTATAATGGTTCGGCAACGAGGCTCTATCCTCGTTCCTACTCCACTCCTCGAGTACACCTTACTCAAGATTTCCACTTTTTCCACAAGCTCCCTTCTTGGCGGAGAAAACCTTACAACGTCGCTTACAATCTATTCCGACACTAAGCTAAATGTCGAGACCTAATCTTAGCTAGGACCAATCTACACAACGTCGCCCACTTCACTCTTTTACCACACAAGGATAGATGTCGAGTTGTAATCCAAAATTAGAACCAATCTTCACTACGTTTCCTACTTCACCATTTTCTGACACAAGGCTAGATGTCGAGTTCTAATCCAAAGCTAGAACCAATCTTCACGACTCTTCACTTTGAAGCTAACTGACAACTTCACACAACACAACTACATATCACTTTATAGTTTAGTGAGAAATCACAAGACACAACCACATCACTTTATAGTTTAATGAGAACTCACAAGACACAACTACATCACTTTATAGTTTAGTGAGAACTAACACAACCAATTACAACTCAACTAATCATATCCAAGTACACACATGTAGCTTGGATCTACAAAACAAGAATCAAAGCACAAACATGTGCAATGGATGTACACAACTATAATCCAAGTAATCACAAATAACTTGGATGAACACAACTAGTCTAAGTATTCACAAATACATTGGATCTACACAAGACACAAATAAACAAATGATGAACATGACTAGATCTTTAGGAGAAGGTGATCTTCATCAATGCTACATCTTTAATCACATCACAAGTGTGTGAGTGATCTTTTCTTTGGACACGGTAAAGAAGGAGATCAAGAGGGTAATCATGAGTAAACATACTTAACACATTAAGTGATCATTTACAAATGACTAGGATTAGACAAGAGAAAGAAAGCTGAAGAAGATGTCCAAAAAGGGTTGATGAGAATGCAGATTTGATCCACTATTTATTGGACAAAACATCCAACGGCTATATCTAGCAGCGATTCCTTATTAGAGCCCGTGGTTCCTTATCGATAAGGAACCGCCGTAGGTGCCAAGGTATCGCCGGCGTAGAGTCCGCTCCTTTTTGTCTTTTAGTGAATTTGAAATATCTGAGGCTGTTTAAACCTTCAAATGATATTATTATGGCATTTGGAATATGCCATATTCAAATTTGCATTTTCATTTTAATAAAACATTTTCTTAAAATTAATTTTATTAAAAATCTTTTGTTATGTTTGACAAAAGTGAGTTTTAAGGCTAATCACTTTTATGATCACTAAGCATGATTAAGATATGTTAGTGTAATGATTATTACCTTGATGATAGTGTTTGTTAGATAATTCGTTTTATGATTGTGTTTGACAATAAGTAATTTGTCGTGATCAAAACTAAGAAAGATTAATTAATAATAACAATGTTTTTAGGCATTGCTTTGCATTAACAAAGTGGTTTGGTGAAATCAAAGTATGTCATGTGTAATCGAGAAGGGAATCCAAAGGAGATAAATATTAACACATTGGATCCTCAACAGAATGATAAACAAGTTAGAAATACAAGGCATAGACTAACGAGTTGCCGTGCAAGAATTAAGATTGCTTTGGATAGTCGTAACAGAAAGTATGAAATAGTTACATTGGATCTGAGACACAACCACATAATGATTCCAAAAGAATTTGAGCATCTTACAAAGAAACAACGAAAGATGACTCAGACGGAAAAAATGTTTGTTATTAAAGCTTCAACAATGAAACTTGGTGGAACAAAGGCTCACCACTTGTATTCTACGATGAAAGGGGGTTATCAGTATGTTCATGGCAAGACTGACGATTTTAAGAATCATGTTAGAGACATTAATGAGGTTATAGGAGAAGGCAATGCACATATGCTGATAGAAAAGAAGGAAAATAGGAAGTTGTTTGTGCCAAACTTTACATTTCAGTATAAGGTTGAAAACGGCGTGTTATTTGCACTTTTTTGGGCAGATGAAGTTGATAAATGCGACTACAATGAGTTTGGTGATGTAATATCATTTGACGCAACATTTAGAACGAATAAGTAAGTTGTTGAATAAAAACTTTTTATGTCCTCTATCAGCATATATATTTTTCTTGTTGAATTTTGTATGGTTCACTATGAAACATATATGATTCATGATGAAACATATATGATTCATGGTGTATCATGTATGATTCATCAGGAAACATGTATGATTCATACTGAAACATATATGATTCATGGTGAATCATATATGATTCATGATGAACCATGTGTCTAATCATTCTCGATGAACCATGTATCTAATCATTCTCGTCTGATTATGATTTAATTAATGTTTTTAACATTTATTCTTCATTTGCAGGTACGACATGGTTCATTATGAATCATATATGATTCACCATGAATCATATATGTTTCAGGATGAATCATACATGTTTCCTGATGAATCATATATGATTCACCATGAATCATATATGATTCATCAATATATGATTCATCATGAATCATATATGTTTCATGGTGAACCATACAGAATTCTACAAGAAAAATAAAGAATTATGTTAATGAAATTCACCTTTGATGGAATTTTTTGCATGATGTACCACATGCATAATCTATGTTAAGACTACGTAAACACTGCTTTAATTGCTCTCTTCATTGCCCCATCTTTGGGTGAGCAGTTAAGAATGAAGTTAATAGCCATATATTGTTGGGAATAAATTATGGGTCAGTTCACTAGACGCTGATAAGAAGAATTCAAGCGCTGATAAGATGACATTGGACGCTGACAGCCAAGCGTTGACATTTGAAGAAGTCAACGCTGACAACCTTGAAGACTAGCACTGATGGAATATATCTTCATACGAATCTTTTTGTTTATTTGTTTCTTTATTTGTATATGGTAAAGATAAGTTCGACATTGTATTTTTCATTATTATCTTTACCTAGAATAGTTGATTCGTAGCTTATTGTACAAGACTTCTTAATCTATAAAAGAAGATCTTTTAGGTTAATGTTTGACATCAGTTATAATAAGTTTTCACAAGTATTCGACTGTTAAACCTCTTTCATTGTAATCAAGCTCGATTATTCTAATACAAGTGAAAGTTTGTTTAACATCTTTGTGTTCTAAGGTTAAATGTTAATTCCGCATAACACTTAGTTACTTTATTCATAAGCAAAGGTTTCTCTACGTGTATTACTTGATCTAATCTCGTTTACACAAAGCTTAATCGATCTAAGTTTGGGATCAACAAGTGGTATTAGAGCTTGTTGAGAAACTTTTGATCTTTGAGTAACGCAAGAACCGTAAAACACCAAAAACCCTAAAACAACGAAACCCTAAATTTCTCAAAACCCTAAAAACATCATGTCTGGCTCAGAACAACCTCCTGCTCCTGTTTTGCTACAAAGCAACACCACAAACCCTAGTATCAAAATTCCCATGTTTGATGCCAGGAACTTCGAGCTTTGGAAGTCCAATTTTGAGCAATATGTAGCCATCCATGACTACACTCTTTGGGAGATTGTTGAATATGGGAACACATTCAACAAAGCTCAAAAGATTGCTAATGCTATTGCCACAAGGTCAACTGTTCCTAATTGTCCTGAAGCTGATAAGAAGGAAAAGCCTGAAGATGGAAGAGCTGTATCTGCTGAAGATATAGCCAAGAAAAGGGTGGACATGAAAATTTTGAACATCATGAAACACGCCTTGGGTCATGAGAATCAGCACAAGTACAAACGCTTTGAGTCTGCAAAAGAGCTTTGGGAAGCTCTTGAAGTAGCACATGGTGGCAATGCTGATACTAAAGAAGAAAAGAAAAAGCAACTCATGCATGAGTATGCTGTCTTTAAGGCTCAACCCAATGAGAATCTCAGCAATGTGAGAAGTAGACTGCTTGACATTACAAGTCAACTTTCCTTCATGGGAACACAGATTGATGACCCTGACTTGAATGCTACTTTTCTCAAAAGTCTTGGTGATATATGGAAGATTGAGGCAAGATCCATTCTTGTCAATAACACCCACAAAACCTCTAGGTTTGATGACATCTTCAACAAACTAAGACTGTTGGAGAATGAATGGCTTTTGGAGAGTGATAATAAACCTTCCAGTAGCAACATGGCCTTCTTCTCACAAAGTGAAGGTCAATTTGATTCCATGAACTCCTATGGACATCCAGTCACTGGATCTGCATGTGTCAACGCTGGATCACATCCTATCAGCGTTGGAACACATCCTGTCAGCGCTGGATCATATCCTGTCAACGCCTCATACTCAAGCGTTGACACTCACAACTTTGGCGCTGATGGAATTAAACCTGCTGGATTAGATCTAGATACTGTGTGTGCATTCATTGCTTCTTTGCCCAGTGATTCAAGGATTACATATGAGGATCTTGAGCAAATAAGTGATGAGCAATTGGAAGAGATGGACATCAAGTGGACTATGGCTCTTGTAAGTTTAAGAGCAAACAGGTTTAATAAAAGGTTCAAGAAGAAGATGACCTTTGATGCTAAGGATGTTGCTGGATTTGACAAATCCAAAGTTGAGTGCTACAATTGTCATCGTATGGGGCACTTTATGAGGGAATGTAGATCTCCAAGAAGATCTGATGCTGGTAAGCCTTTAAGCCAAATGGTTAAGAGCCAAGATTCCAAGGCCATGGTAGCTGTTCAACAAATTGATGGTGTTGGAGGATGGGACTGGAGCTGGAACTTTTTTGCTAAGGATGAGGAAGAGGACAAAGCATTGGTTGCTGAAGTTAAAGAAGAGCATGTTGAATATGCTCTCATGGTACACTCCTCCTCTTCATCAGATAATGAGGTATATGATGATGCTTTCTGTTCTAAGGGTTGTCGTTTAAATACTGAAAAACTAAATCAAGAGATAGTAAAATTATTAGATGAGGCAAGTGCTGAAAGATGCAAAGTATCTAATTATCAAATTGCTCTCACCCAAACAGAAAGGACAGTAGCTGAGTATAAGAAAATGGAGTTTGAATTAAAGGATAAAATAAATATCTTAAATCATGAGTTACATCAAAGTAAAGATATTCAAGATATCACAAACAGGGTTAATCTTGATTTGATAGCTAAGTTAGATGAGGCTAACAAAAATAAAGATAATGTGAGTCTTAAAATCCAGAGATTTGATAAGGCCACACAAACCCTAGGAGAGTGTGTTAGTAAACAAAGAGACTCTAAGGACATGAGTGGGATTGGGATGAAAGATTATACTGGTGTTCCACCACCAGCTGGGGATTTCTATGGTGTCCAATCAAAGGACTTATCTTGGACTGGCTTGCCAGAACTCCAAGAGAAGGAATTCATTCCTCCACCTAGAGTGACTTCCCCAGTTGAAGAGTATAATCAAAAACTGACTGACCTAGATGAGTGGAAGAAAGCTAACCACACTTTGTTTGTTAAGGGAGGGTTGTTGTGTGAAAGTCCAAATGAGCCCACACCAATCACGAGCCATGATCCTACACCTATTAAAATCACACACCCAACCACTGGCAAAGCTGTTGACCTTGGCTCACACACTGTTAGAAAACCTAGTGTTATGAGAACCAAGTCTGTTCTTATTGAACAACCAGATGAATCCAAGTCTTCCAAGGCTTGGGTTCCCAAAGAAAACTAATATGTTTTCTTATGTGCAGGGCATTCAAAAACAGGTTAATGACTATGGATATTGGGACAGTGGATGCTCTAGGCACATGACTGGGAAAGAAGATTACTTGAGTAACTTCACTCCCATTGAAGATGGTGATAAGGTTCTCTTTGGTGGTGGATATGGAACTATTACAGGCAAAGGAACTCTTCTCACCAACAACTTACGTTTTGAAAACGTATTTCTGGTAAAAGAACTCGACTATAATCTTTTTAGTGTATCACAGGTGTGTGATAACAAGAATAAAGTTCTTTTTACTGATACTGAATGCTTGGTGTTAAGCAAAGATTACAAGCTCCCTGAGGAGAAATACATAGAATTTAGAACACCAAGGCATAAAGACATATATAATGTGAATCTTAATGGAATTAAGATAAATAATAAAATGATGTCATGTTTTTATGCTAAAGCTTCAGTAGATGAAAGTAATCTTTGGCACAGGAGATTAGGGCACATAAACTTTAAAAATATCAATAGACTTGTGAGACTTGGTTTAGTTGATGGTTTGCCTGAAAAGGCTTTCCACAATGACCACTCTTGTGTTGCATGTCTTAAGGGCAAGCAACAGAAGGTCTCATTCAAATCTAAACAGGTGCACTCTAGTTCTAAACCACTTCACTTATTGCATATGGACCTCTTTGGTCCAACTAATATAGAAAGTTTGAAGGGTAAATCATATTGTTTTGTCATCACTGATGATTTTTCCAAGTTTACATGGACTTTCTTTTTAGCCAAGAAAAGTGAAACTGCCCAAAGTTTGATTAATTTCATTACCCAGATTGAAAAGAAGAGTGGTAATGAGGTCAAAATTCTTAGAAGTGACAATGGGGGTGAGTTTAGAAATCAATTGTTAGATGATTTTTGTGCCAAGAAAGGGATTACTAGGCAGTTTAGCATAGCTAGAACCCCACAGCAAAATGGGGTTGCTGAAAGGAAGAATAGAACCCTAATTGAAGCAGCCAGAACCATGTTGGCTGATGCCCACTTTCCTATAGCCTTTTGGGCTGAAGCTGTTAACACAGCTTGTTATGTTCAAAATAGGGCATTAGTCAACAAAATACACAATAAGACACCTTATGAGTTACTTTGGGGAAGGAAGCCAAATATTGGCTTTCTCAAGCCTTTTGGTTGTCATGTAGTTGTTTTAGAAACTAGTGATGACCTAGGTAAATTTGATGCAAAAGGTGATGAAGGCTATTTCATGGGTTATTCAGTGCAGAGCAAAGGATATAGGGTTTACATTAAAAAGGAAAAACGTATACTTGAAAAAGTACATGTTAGGTTTTTAGAGAGTAAACCTAGTGATCCTGAAAGTGGTCCAAATTGGTTGTTTGACTTGGAACCTTTATCTAGAGCTTTAAATTATATGCCTGTTACTAATCCAGACATTGTGAAGGTAACTTCAAGTGTTTTGGAAAAGAGAATTGGTAATGTTTCAGGTACACAGGTTGCTAAGAAGGATGGACCACAAGCAGTTGAGTCATCTCCCACACAAGAATATGTTACATTCCCTATATGGACAGATGAGTATTATGCTGCTGCTGCTGCTGCTGGAAAGGATAAAGGTGGTTCTTCAATACCACCAGTTGATAACATGCATGGTCATTCAGGCGCTGACAAGCACAATTCTAGCGCTGACAAGACCAATTCAGACGCTGATGGCTCAAACGTTGACAACAATGATTCTGGCGCTGACAAAAGTAATTCCAGCGCTGACAAGCAAACTTCCAACGTTGACAACACTCATGAGCATTTCGTATCTTCCACTTTTGAACAAGGTGAACCTTCAAGAATAAATGAAGAGGTTCAAGATGGAAGAGAGTCTGAAGAAGATATTAGCAACATGGAGGATGATATTGAAGACAACAGAATTCTTGAAAATGGAATTCCTAGATCTACTTTGAAGAATCATCCTCCCTCTCAAATCATTGGGAATATCATGACTCCTGTTCAAACTAGAAGATCTCACCAGACTCATGATAGCTTCATTGCTAATATCCACAAGAAGGTTGATACCCCTCTTGTACAAGCATGTTTGTTTGCCTGTTTTCTGTCACAACAGGATCCCAAGAAGATTTTTGATGCTCTCAAAGAACCTAGTTGGGTGGAAGCAATGCAGGATGAGCTTCACCAATTTGCTATACAGGATGTTTGGGAGCTGGTTGATTGTCCTAGATATGTGAGACCAATTGGGACAAGATGGGTTCTAAGGAACAAGAAAGATGAAAGGGGTATTGTGGTCAGAAACAAGGCACGTTTGGTAGCTCAGGGATATACACAAGAGGAAGGTATAGATTATGAAGAGGTCTTTGCTCCTGTTGCAAGAATTGAAGCTATAAGAATTTTCCTAGCTTATGCCTCTTGTATGAACTTCACTGTTTATCAAATGGATGTGAAGAGTGATTTCCTCTATGGAACAATTGTTGAGGAGGTATATGTCATGCAACCTCCTGGTTTTGAAGATCCTGAGAATCCAGACAAGGTTTATAGAGTGAAGAAAGCTATGTATGGACTTCATCAGGCCCCAAGAGCATGGTATGGTACATTGTCCACCTACTTGGTGGAAAATGGTTTTAAAAGGGGCACCATAGATCAGACATTGTTTACAAAGAAGAAAGGTAAGGATGTCTTACTTGTTCAGGTCTATGTTGATGATATCATTTTTGGATCTACCAATCCAAAGATGAGTGAAGACTTTTCCAAGCTTATGACAGATAAATTCAAGATGAGTGCAATGGGTGAGATGAACTTCTTTCTAGGGTTACAAGTTCAGCAGAAAGAAGATGGTATCTTCATCTCCCAAGACAAATATGTAGCTGAAATCTTGAAGAAATTTGGTTTTTCTCCACATGAAAAGAGTGCTTCCACTCCTATGGATAGGGAACACCCTTGGGGAAAAATTGGAGCTGGAAAAGATGTGGATGTTAGGCACTATAGATCAATGATTGGCTCATTGATGTATCTTACAGCCTCAAGACCTGACATCATGTTTGCTGTGTGTGCTTGTGCACGCCATCAAGTGAATCCCAAAGAATGTCACCTTTTTGCTGTGAAAAGAATCTTTAGGTACCTAAGATGTTATCCAGATCTTGGCTTATGGTACCCAAAAGATTCTCCATTGGAGCTTATTGCATATTCGGACAGTGACTATGGTGGTGACAAGTTTGATAGAAAATCCACAACTGGTGGATGTCAATTTCTTGGGAGTAGATTGATATCTTGGCAATGCAAGAAACAAACAGTGGTGGCAAACTCTACAACTGAAGCAGAATATGTGGCTGCAGCTGCTTGTTGTGGACAAGTCTTATGGATTCAGAACCAGCTGTTGGATTATGCGTATAATTTCATGCATACCAAGATTTTTGTAGACAATAACAGTACTTTATGCATTATTAAAAATCCTGTACATCATTCTAAAACCAAACACATAGAAATTAGACATCATTTTATAAGAGATTGCTTTGAGAAAGGTTTAATACAACCAGATAGGGTAGACACAGAAGATAATGTGGCTGATTTATTAACTAAACCTTTTGATGCTGGAAGATTTCAATATTTGGTAACAAATATTGGAATGGTTAATCTCACTTACTATGTGTTTTGGAACCTTTTTGTAAAAGTATGTACAGGATAATGCATTGTTATTGGTCTTTGTGATGATTTAGATTTTTCCACTTTATTTTTCTAACACTGACAAAGGTAAATTTAACGCTGACAAGTGTTATTTTGCCGTTGTTAGAGATATTATTGTCTAACGCTGACAAGAGTTCCTTCAACGCTGATAAGTGTTGTTGGGGCGCTGTCAGCAACAATGTTAGTTTTGTGGTTTTCAATCTAAATGTGTAGGTGGTGGTAGCTTTATGCCTTTGGATACAGAGTTGCTTATGGATCTTTGAAGAGCTATTTGGACATGTTTTTGTTTATGGATGATGGTTGGAATATTTATATTCCTATCTTGACATAAATTTTTAATGTTCATATATATTTTGAGAAACTCATGTATCATAGTTTAAGGGGAGGTTTAAGGAACCTTTAGGACTCTTGGGTATTCTTATAATACTCTCATCACAATTCTAGATTGTGTCCACAGGTGAGTATGGGTTAGTTTTACTAAACCATGAGGCACTGTAGCATGCAAAGTTGACAAACTATGCATGCTGCCAAGACATTTTTGGCCTAGAATTGGTTGTGGTCTGTTGGGAGACTTGGGAATATTTTTGTTATGGGTTTACCTGGGAGTTACAAAGGATTTTATGAAATAACTTTGTTGGTAAGTATTTTGGTTAGCAAGGGACACTTGAGGACATTTGTGTCTATCTTGCTTAAGAAAGTGTGCATAAGTGGACAGTGCTTGCCACCCAGTAATTATTATCAACTTGCAAGATATTTCCCTTAGGATAAATTACTTTGTTAAGGTCTTTTTCTTTTTAAAATATTTTTATTTTTAGACGCTGACAAGTTTTTCTCCAAACGCTGTTACGACCAATCGTGACGCTGACAAGGCTTTAGGCAAACGCTGACAAGAAAATATAGCCGTTGGGCGTTGATGGGCTATTTTTGACCGTTGACACCTAGTGGGCCCTACCCAGTTGTTATTTTTGACTAATCTTTGGCCGTAATTTTTGGGGAGTTGTTACTTTTAATTAATGCATGAGATAAGTTATATTTGATTCAATATTTTCATCATTACTCTTTGAATATAACTGCCTCATTTTTGACCAATCATAATCATGCATCTCTCCTATAAATTTGGCTAACTTTTCATTCTGGGTATTCATATTTTCTTGTCTAACATTTTTCTCCTAGATTTTTCCCATATCACATAACCTAAACAGCTTTCAACATGGCACCAAAGTTCAACTCAAACAATCTGACATTGGAGTTCAAGAGCCAACATAATATGGTAGCTTACTTGGCTGCTGATAATGATTTGTTCCCTCAGTATTCACAAATGGTGGCATTTTTAAATGCATCCTCCATAAGGTATGCACTTTCTCATGAACCACTAGTCCCTGTCGCACACATTAGACAGTTTTGGAATAATGTCAGTTCCACAACAGCTAATGGAGTGACTACATTAACATCTACTGTTCATGGTAGAACATGGGTGGTCACTGAAGCTTTGGTTCGCCAAGATTTGCGTCTTAATGACGCTGATGGTGTGACTACCCTTACCATTGCAACAATAGAACAAGGTCTTAGGGAATTGGGTTATCCTATTCCTGCTGATAAAACTTTAAATAAATATCATAAGCAGGAATTTCCCTCAGATTGGAAATATTTGATACATGTCCTTCTTCAATGCTTAAGTCCAAAATGTACTGCTTTTAATGAAATAAACAGGTCCATTGTAAGTGCTTTGGTTTGTATGTCACGTGGGCTTAGGTATAATTTTTCAAAAATGATTTTTGAAGGGATGTGTAAAAATAAGGGAAGTAAAATGACTTTGGCTTACCCAAGATTTTTGCAAATGGTGTTTGATTTACAAGAATATTGTCTTAGGGATCATGACCATTTTTATGAGCTCCCTAAGCAAAAGAAAACCATTTTTGACAAAATGATCTCCACAAACAGACCTATACCTCTCACCCAAGCCATGCTTGAAGTAATTCAGGCTGCCCAACCACAACCAGACCCTGCACCTCAACTTGAGCCTGTCCTTGAACCATTACCTTCACCTGAACACATGGACGTTGACCAAGCCAATGTCAACGCTGACACTCAAAATGTTGGCGCTGACACAGCCAATCCCAACGCTGATGACCTCCCTGAACAATCCCAAACACCCCTTAACCAACCAACACCCACACAATCTACCTCATCTTCCACCCCATTACAATCTAGGTTGCATAAACGCCAAAGGACTGCTGGAGTGTTCTCCTCTAGTGGTCCTAGCCTTGTTGCAGAGAGAACCACCTCCACAAGTGTGGCTGGTGACATGGACGAGGCTGGGGCTATTGGCACAGGCTTAGATGCTGGTCAAGACAGTCCCAACATCATTAAGACCTCATCCATGCCTTATGATTCTATTTTGGGAGGTCAAATCCCCATTCTAGCTGAGGGCAGATTGGAACCTATGACATTGAATGAATTGACGGCTGCTGTCATTAGCTTGCAAAAGCAAAATATCAGCCTTGTACAAATTGTCAATAATCAGGGCCGTGAACTCCAAGTATTGAGGGAGCGGGTAACTGTTTTGGAGAATCCTAGTAGCAGGAGTAGAATGGAGGAATCTTCCAAAGGGGAGGATGAAGAGGATGAGCTGATTCATACAGCCAGTGAGAAGAGTTCACAATTTAGTGAATCTTTAAATGTTGCTGAAGCACTCACCAACTTGAAGAATCACCCTGTCATTGATACATCCAAGGTAACCCCTTTGAATTTGGATGGGTCATTTACAGCAGTGATGGAACATTTTACACAGGGCGCTGTCACAAGTAGTCTTGGCGTTGACAAGAGTTTGGACGCTGACACATCCAGCGCTGACAAGAGTAAACGGGGCGCTGACACAGGTAACTTGAACGCTGACAAAGTTGCAGGTGGTGTTGATGTATTCCAGTCATCAGCAATCATCAAAGATGTGTCCACACAGGTTTCTTCTTCTACCTTACCTATTATTGATCCAAAAGACAAGGGTAAGGGGATTATGGTTGAAGAAGATGTTCCAAAGAAAGATGCAGCACAAATTGCATTTGATAATCAGTTGGCTGCACAACTTTTGGAAGAAGATTTGAAGAGGAGTGGTAGATCACCATTTATTGCCACTTCTGAGAGTGAGGAAGAGAGTGATGATGAAAGAGAAGGAGCTAGCTCAGATTCAAGTGTTCAAATCATTGAAGATCCAGAAAGACTTGAATATGGGGATGAGTTGGCAAAAGAAAGGTTGAGTGATTTGAAGAAGCAGGTTGATTTTGACCTTCTAGAAATCACCAGAATGTACCATGCTTGGGAAGATAAGGTAATGGACAACCCAAGGATGAGTTTGTCAGATCAAATTTGGGGGTTGGAAATTCTTCTCAGGGTACAAGATGATATAAAGGTGATTTTGAAGTATAATGCACAAGAGGTCAAGACTTGGCTTAAAAGAGATAGAAGGCAATTGTATTACAAGTTGCTTAGATGCCATCAACCTGGATGGACATACAAGAAGTTGCTGGCTTTATCTTTTGAGGAGCTAGAATACAGGGCACATCCTATTTGGAGGCATGTGCAAGAAAATAATGTCTTACAGTTTCTTTCAGAAGAAAGGAAACAAGAGCTTGCTGAGGAAATGCAGATTGAAAAGGAGATGAGGATTGCTCAAAGACCAGTGAAGAAAGGAGATCCTCTCCAATTTCCCAAAGATATGGATGTGTATCATCCAAGTGAAACTGTCATAAGGAAGCATCTCAAGCTTTCTCCATTGGAAGCTTCAGATTTGGTTAATGTAGTATCTCTAGATGCTAGAAATCCAATCATAAGTTTTGATGAAGATGAGTGTGGATTTTGGAAGATTGGCAGATTTGGGAAGGAGGTGTTGATCCCAAACTTAGATCGATTAAGCTTTGTGTAAACGAGATTAGATCAAGTAATACACGTAGAGAAACCTTTGCTTATGAATAAAGTAACTAAGTGTTATGCGGAATTAACACTTAACCTTAGAACACAAAGATGTTAAACAAACTTTCACTTGTATTAGAATAATCGAGCTTGATTACAATGAAAGAGGTTTAACAGTCGAATACTTGTGAAAACTTATTATAACTGATGTCAAACATTAACCTAAAAGATCTTCTTTTATAGATTAAGAAGTCTTGTACAATAAGCTACGAATCAACTATTCTAGGTAAAGATAATAATGAAAAATACAATGTCGAACTTATCTTTACCATATACAAATAAAGAAACAAATAAACAAAAAGATTCGTATGAAGATATATTCCATCAGTGCTAGTCTTCAAGGCTGTCAGCGTTGACTTCTTCAAATGTCAACGCTTGGCTGTCAGCGTCCAATGTCATCTTATCAGCGCTTGAATTCTTCTTATCAGCGTCTAGTGAACTGACCCATAATTTATTCCCAACAATATATGGCTATTAACTTCATTCTTAACTGCTCACCCAAATATGGGGCAATGAAGAGAGCAATTAAAGCAGTGTTTACGTAGTCTTAACATAGATTATGCATGTGGTACATCATGCAAAAAATTCCATCAAAGGTGAATTTCATTAACATAATTCTGTATTTTTCTTGTAGAATTCTGTATGGTTCACCATGAAACATATATGATTCATGATGAATCATATATTGATGAATCATATATGATTCATGGTGAATCATATATGATTCATCAGGAAACATGTATGATTCATCCTGAACATATATGATTCATGGTGAATCATATATGATTCATGATGAACCATGTATCTAATCATTCTCGATGAACCATGTATCTAATCATTCTCGTCTGATTATTTTTACAGATATGCAAAGAAACATAAGAAGAAACAAATTTCAAAGAACGTTTCAACAAACTTGTGTGGAATATGTTCATAGAGCCTAAGGAGTTTGAAGAAAGATGGAATAAATTAATCGAAGACTTCAAATTGCAAGACCACAAGTGGATGACGACGATGTTTACCCTTCGAGAAATGTGGTTACCGGCATAATTTATTACCTCTCCTTTGTTTGGTTTAATGAGAACCACTTCCAGATCCGAGAGTGAAAACACATTTTTCAAATGTTTCACGAATCATGGATCAACATTAATCAATTTCATGATGTGCTATGAAGCGGCCATGGAAAGGCAAAGACACATGCAATAGTTTTTAGACTTTAAAACATTTGAAGCAGCTTCAAAATCTTATACGAGGTTAGAGATGGAAACACATGCGGCTAAGATATATACTAGGACAATATTTATCCTTGTTCAAAAGGAAATAATGGAATCTGTGAGAATCCGTCAATTTATGGTTGATATTTTATTCTCAAGTATAATTTAAAAACATTATTTTAATGTTATATTATGAACTCACACATTTCTGGGAAGAAATTTGGGTTTACGTCTTGAAGTAGCATCGACTACGTCTAAACCGGAGGATTCTACGTTACGTGCTTATGTTTACCTACACCGTTTTTGGTGACAGTCCGACATTTCAGGAAATAAATTTATCCGTGAATATTATTTTGGGATTTTAAATTTGTGTTGGTTCATAAACTCACAAATTTACGAGAAGACATTAGGACTTACGTGAATAATCTAACGTCCTTTACGACTAAACTGGAAACCTTGGGATTACGTATTTACGTTTTTGAACTCCGTTTTTGATGAGACAATTTTTATTAGATTCGTTTTGTGCCGTTGATTCATAAATTTATAAAAACGTTTTTCGTAAAACGAACCGAGGGCACGCAAATCGAGGAAACTAGAATCGAGGAGTACACGTAATTAAATGGGGATGAGACAAGATAAACTTGCCCCACCCCCACACCATGGACGGCTAAGCCTTAGACACACACCCTTGTGAGGTGTCAAAGCTTACTAAGTAAGCTAGGACACTTGTCCTAGTTACTTACACAAAATGCATGCACAACAAAACCACCAAAAGCTAAACCATTAGCTTCATTATTCAACTCATGAAACACACACAACTCTCTCATCCCACTCTCTCTTTGCCGTCCATATTCAACCACCAAACACCCTCATTTGATCAATTTAACCACAATATCATGTGTTATTCACACATATCTTGAAGAACCTTTGAAGATATGAAGATTGGAGGTGATTTTAACCTATGAAAAGGAGTTTTCATGAGGTTAAAGGGCTGAATTTATGGAGGTGTTCATCTATCCAAAGGACCCAAGAAGTTTCCTTGCTAAAGTTGAAGATTTGATAACAAGAACCAAGTCTTGTTCATCAAAAACCTCATCTTTTCATCACTAATGGTGGTATAAAGATTGTTCTTCCTATCCTCTTGTTATTTTGATTTTGTAATCTTGTATTTTCTTTATTTATGTATATGTATATGATGATGAATGATGATAAAAATATTATGTGGGGATTTGGTGTTGATAAACATGGGTAAAAAGATGGAAAACCACATGTAAAATGGTTAAAAATCTTGCTAAATATGATGGCTGTATAAAAACAGTAAGTAACCAAATGATAAACTGATAAAATTGCATAGTGGAATCAATTTACAGTAAGTATTAGATGTCATACACATGTGAGAGTTGGCCATGTAATTAAATCATCAAAATGAGTGAGATATGATCAAAACAAAATTAGTATACCAATCTGAATAGTCTATTTTTTAGGGACTGTTAAGGATATTTAGACATGGATTGAGCAGTAGCTATAACTAACTTATTTGTAGAACATAATATGAAGTTTATTTCATCCAAAAATGAGCTTATATCTCCTTATAGAACTCAAGATATGATAAAAATGGTGAAAGTGAAACTAAAAATCAGATTTTGTGAAATTAAAGTTTATTAGTATTATATAAGCACTCAAAATAATGTAGTATAAAATGTGAAATTAAAACCCACTAACTTATATATTTAATTTATATAAATATGTATAAGGATAAATAAATGGAAATTATATAAAAATCGTAGTTTGGTAAGTTTTATAAGTTATAAAAACTATAAACATGTTTTTTACGTCTTTTCGGCTAGTACCGTAAAATTAACGTTTTTCGTCAATTAAAACATAGACGATCGGACCCGTCTAATGTAAACTTTTTAAAAGTAATATACTGATATATAAGTACTTAATACAAGTAACCGATAAAACCCAAACTATATAACATACGGACATTAACGGGCTAAATTAGCATTATTGGGCTATTAATCCAACTAAATGGGCTAAACACTTATAAATTTACTTATTGGGCTTAACCCACTTGGGCCCAACATGTAAAGTATAATACTGATATTAAAAGTATAATTGGGCTAATGAAAAGTATTGGGCTTGAAATAGGCTTATTGTGCCTAAAACATATAAACAAGATAAACTAGCGAAACTAGTATAAAATGTTACCAACACATAAACACTATAATGAATGAGTAAATGAGAATTTATAAACCCACTTGATCATCATCATATATAAAATCATCATATGTATACATAATTGTTATTTTTATAAAGTCATTGGACAAAAGTCTAAGACGAGTATTATTTGTCTAGGTTTCCGTGATTGAAGCACATACTGTACATCCAAATCGCCGATAACCCGCCTTTCCCAATCAACGTGAGTTCATAGCCTCGCACTCTTTTAAATGTTTTTATGAAATGTTTTATAAACCCGCGAGGGAGATAACATGTTAGTTTTGATAAAGTAGGACACCATTTGTCCCGATTGTCTGTTTATTGATTTAGACCCGAATGATTGTATAAACCGATGAATGATTATATGAACCGACGTGTGAAATAATGGATTATTAAAGTTAGGTTATGTCACTAAAAGTCCCATTAGCATGAATTGTGAACTACCGGGATTTGGTAGACGCTTATGCATATAATAGTACTATTTGGGGACGATAACCCAGTTCGCGCCTTGACGGTTGATCCCCGTCGTGCCACATTGATTGGTAAGCGAATTTATGTATTAGAAGATTTACACAAGCGTGATTATTGTGACGACACGCTAATTTAGATGGGCAAATTGAGTTTCGGGTTAGCTACCCGTTGTTTGGTTTAGTAAGGTAACAATGTCATGCGGCTTGTAATAATCCAAAAATAACGAAATACTGCTTTATGCATTGAATTACGATATATTGCCTGACTAGCAATACAGGGTCTTATTATTGATATTATGTTCGTGTTTTGGTTTTACATAACCATATCCTTATAACAGTTTTTATTTAACTTTATACAACGTTATAAAACGTATTGTATGATTTTTTACGACAATGGGTCGTATAATGATTTTAAAGGCAAAAGCCTATATTATGATTTTCGATAAGGATTTGTATAAAATGACTTTGGCTATTTTATGGCCTATTAAAAAGATTTGTACAAAATGATTTTCGGTAATAATTTTATACCGATGATATATTGATGGATTTAATTAAACTCTATGAATTCACACGGCGTTTTCGCAGACCTTTTCTTTTAACATGTTTATCTCAGGTACTTGAAGGTAATTCTCGGGAAGACAACAAGAATTCATGGCCCGCACTTAAATAATAATTTCCATTCAAATGCTTTGTAAAACCTGTATGAAATACAATGACTTGGGACCTATGTAAATTTGATATTTATGAATGGAAATGCTTTATTATTAAACGACACGATTTTTTTTAGCGTTGTCTATGATGTGAGTAATGTGCTATCCTGTAACACCAACGAGTCTTCCGCTGTATTGAGTTGTGTAAATTTGGGGGTGTCACAGTTTGGTACAGAGCTCTCGTTGTAGAGAATGACAGATTTTTAAAACCAAGGTTTTGAAGAAAACATTTCAAAATCTTTTAACTATAAACATTTTTCTTAAAATGTCTAAAAATCTTTTGACTATAACGGTGCCGAAGAATTCCCGTGTTACCGACAAGGCTAGACTGAGAAGTGTTATTTTAATAAATATATATATAACTTGGATTATATATATATATATATATATATATATATATATATATATATATATATATATATATATATATATATATATATATATATATATATATATATATATATATATATATATATATATATATATATATATATATATATATATATATATGATGTAATTTTATTACATGATTGTTTGATGATTATTTTGATATTTATACGAGGTATTTATACGACGTAGATTGTCACAAGAAACCCTAACTTTCCTAGCAAATTAATCGAAGCTATTTCTGTAGGAATTCTAGCTATTCTAGATCTAAACCAAGTTGTGGATATTTATGATTTCAACAAAATGGTTGATATTCGTAGAAATGTAGATATTAGTTGATTGTGATATTGAAGAAGAATTGGCGAGATTAAATATGATATCGATGTCATGACGATCTTTCCTTATAGAGTGGAGTTTGACAAAACGTTACCACCTAGAAAGATGTCATCTGATTCGTTGTCACCCAATTCTTAAATTTGAAATCGAAAGGGTGAATATTGCACTTGAGGCTGTCATTGGAACCATTACCTAAAAGCCTCATGCCACTAGTACCTTTCTGAGAAGTCTAATTGAATGTGAGTCATTTCATACTAGTGACTCATTTGATAACTATTAATGAAAGATCTATAGGATTGGAAATTAAGTGTTGTTCATATCGAGCTTTTATGACCCTATTAAGGTCTAAGAATAAGGTTGAAGGTATTGGAGAATGAGGTAGGATATCGAATTGAGTATGAGTTGATTGAAACTTGAATAAAGTAAAATTTAACCCGTATGGAATATGAAATTGTTAAGAGGAAGTCATTAAGTTTTGTGATTGAATTATAAGGTTTTAAATGATTGTTAGTTCGTGTTAAGGGTTGTTCCTAGAACATTGTTCAATGACGAGGATGCCCAGTGTCCAATAAATAAATTGAATAAATCTTCTTCTGAATGGGGACCGATGGATCTTCCGGGACAGGTGGAACCCCCATGACTCTTGTAGATTAGTATTCATTATGGTATCTTTTAAAACTCCCTAACTTAACTGAGATATCAGTTGGTAGGATGAGTTCTTGGAATTGTATGACATAGTGACACGCAATGTGTTACGGTACAATTTTGACTTGTTTGTGATTAATGAAAAGACTACCTTTGATTGCTAAATTCTACATGTATCGATATTATCTATCTTTTCTTGCTTCTTCCTAATGTTCGCATTAATGATGCAACCATTGAACAAGTACTCATCTCAATTGAGTTACGTTATGGATTATTCTTTTTGAGTGCCATCAAGGTCATGAACCTCATGATTATTTGGCTAAGCTCATTTCCTATTACATTGTAGTTAGTTCTTGGTGAACAACTTTTCATCACTCTTTTGCAGATCACTCATTGTTTTTATAAGATAAAACAGTATCCCTTGAGAAAAAATGAATTTTCATCACTATAAGGATTATTAAAAGTGAGATTTATAAGTGATCTTTATCGAAATGAAGTTGTGTATGAAACACCTTGGAAAACTTAATTGTTTTCATAACAAAGAATATCTTTGTAAATTTATTTTTGATTTTTATTTAAGAATTAAGCATGCAAATGTTTTTATTTTAAACATAATGACAAAGTTTTGATGAACTGAGTATTGCATCGTTAATCTTGAAATCGTATATAGTTGCGCGCTTACATACAATTTGGAAGTGACCATGCAAGGCTGATTAGTAGTCACCATGAAATTATTAATAAACACTAAATTTTCTTTGAAGATTGTGAAAGATTAAATTTTATGAGATCTGCAAGAAGTGAATAATAGGGACATATTGTTAGAGACACCTACATATGTGCCTGATGTTGAGTTTTTGCAACCCTTTAGGAAAAGAGAGGCAAAGTAGTGGTAAGCGTTAAGTGTCGGTTTAGGAAAACAAAGCACTAATGACCAATTAAGTTCGTTCTCGAGGAAGCAAGTGCGTTGTGTTAAGAATTGATTAATGTTTGTGATTATATTGATGAAAGAAAGAAATGAGATTAGAAGAGAAAGACGGTTACGAAAACGGATTAAACTAAGACGAAAAAGGCGATCACGCAAAACCGTAAATAGTGCCAAAATTAAAATTTTAACCTAAAAATTCCTAAAAATTACTAAAAATACCCAATAATATTCTAAGAGTTTACAAAAAATCAAAACTTGCTAAAACCTTTTAATTAATTAGATAATGACTTTTTAATGCTAATTAAAGCCCTAAAAATCACAATTAATTATTAAAAAGCCCTAAACAAGATCTTATAGTTTGTAAACCTCAACAATATCCTAATTAAGCTAAAAACTATTTTTAAAAATTTTAAAACCAAATTAAACTATTTTTAAACACTTAAAAACTATTAAAATCAATTAAATCTTAAATTAATTCTAGAAAATAATTAAAAAGTCCTAAAAATATTTGGAAAGTGACAAAACTCCTAATTAAGTGTCCTTAACCTAGGAAAAATGTAAAAACTAAAAAAAATCAAACTTCAATTTTTAATAATAAAATAATATTAAAATATTCAAAAAAATTCAAAGTTCATAAAAAAATTCGAAAAAATTACCAAACATCTAGAATAATGTAACTAAGACAAAAATGCAATTAAAATTTTCTAAAACCTATTTAATAATTTTATATTGAATTTTAAAGTTAGCTAAAAACCCTAAAATCCAATAAAATAAAAAATAAGCTATATTGAAAACCTAAATAGCTGTAAACCTCAAAAATATGATTTAAAACCTAAAAACTATTTTTTCAGGTTTTTAAATTAACTTTTTCTATTTTTAAATTACTTTTCAAAATTTAAACTAAAAATAATCCTAGAAAATTAATTAATAAAGGGAAAAATAAACTTTTTAAACAGAAAAGTCCAAAAACCTAATACAAATCTAAGAAAAATGCTAAACAGTTAAATCCTCAAAGAAATAAGCTAGAAATAGCTTTTGAATAAGCTGTTAGCTAAATAAGCTACAAATCAAATGCACCTTAAGTATAACTTGAAATGAAACTTGTGCATAGAAAAGCACTTGGATCACTGGTTAACACGTATAGTCCTCTAACGAGGGGTCCCGTGTTCGAGTCCAGGCCAAGGAGCTTTTTGCAATTTTTTTTTTACTTTAAAACTCAAAACTAGTTACTATGTTAGTCACAAAATCAATAACCAATCTAAATGGACTAGAATCAAAGCCTACAAAACCAAAAACGTGCTCAGATAAGAACTTGTTTCTGATGAACACATGGTTGTTTTCTTCACATGTGAAAACTGAATCAAGAGGTCTTGATTCTTGAATCTTGTGGTGATTTTGATGGACAATGGGCACCCTTATACTCTGTTGAGTATAAGGAGTCAAATCAATCACAAAAACAGGCAAGTATAGGCACAAATTCAAGCACAAAAGACCAAAGAAAGTTTCTGATAAGGCTTATGTTACTGATGAACAATTTGCTGGTTCAAATGACACACAAGTGAGATTCCAACCTTCAAACAAAGCACACAATGATACTAGTTGGCATACAAGAGATCACAAACCCTTAAACAACCTATATCCTAGCAGACTATCAAACTTGATGGCACAAATTCACACAAAATCAGTCAAAAATTTAGCTTTACTGATTTAGGCTATTTTCTCAATTTTAATAGCATGCAACTTGTTTTTCCTTCTACCAAACTTCAAACAAAGCAACAATATCACCTAATAGTTACCAAAGAAGTGAGCTGAACAAGTATTAAAGCAAGATCAATGTTGTTAACCCCTACTTAAACCCTGATCCAAACACCCCTTAATTACTGAAATGCAAAATTTAACAAAGCAGTCCTACTCAAATCTTATCCAAACTGAATCAAGATACTTCTAACATGCATACAAACATAAATTGAGCACCACCAAACACTTAAACTAACACTTGAACAAATATCATACAATTTCACCAAGTTTCATATAAATCACACAACTTAAATTTTTTGAAAGCTAAACTAAGAATCAAGGATGCTACCTTGTTGGGCCTACATGAGGATTTGCTTGAAAAATAGATAAAAATTGGCTCTTGTTTGGAACCTGCTAAGAGAGAAATCAAAGAGGAGTGTGTAAAGAGCTCAAGGTAGACCCCTAGCTTATGGAATAAGCTAGAAGTGAGCTTTAGCTTATGGTTAAGACTGAGATAAGCAAAAAATGACCAAACAAATGGCTTATTTAAGCTTGGGTACCCACTACACCAGAACAAGCCATGGTGTCTTGGACATACACAAACTCAAACACCATCAAACTAACACCTTTCATCACCATATTATCAGATTTGTATGAAAATTTAAGATTTAAGAAAACCTTGAAATGAAACAGAAACTTTGAAAATTTAAGAAAACTGAAAAGCTTTTAAATCAAGTGAATCAACAATAAAACTTAACCAAACTTCAGACAATAAAAGTAAAGATGTCTCTTTTCTTCTCATCAACAAGCTCTAACCATTTTTCATTTCATAAAAAACTGGACTTTTACAAAGTTGTGATCAAGGAGAAAAACAAGAACAAGAACAAATGAAAACCTATATGTCCTTATATAGGGGACTACAGAACTATCTAGAATGTAAAAACCCTAATACTTGAATTTCCTGTATAGCCCTTGGTCGAATTTTGAATTTTCAGTCAATAAAGCCCCATGTGATGATTCTTGTTCTCTAGTGATGGCCAGCTGCTTTGGAGTGATCTAAAACGTTTATCTTGCCTTTGGGAGTAAGCTAGCACTTTCTGAACGTTGATTCTCTGCCTCTTTTTGTTTGGGAGTGAATAGTGGGGCAGGGGAGGGTGGTACAAGCATGTGAGGTGATGGTGATGGGAGTTTAAGGGTGGTTTTAGGTTTAAGTGATGGTTAATCAGGGATCTGGAGAAAATAAACAAAAACCCCTTTGAAATATGATTAATTCATCCTGAAGATTATTAGGGTTTAAGGGTGGATTAGGGTGAGTTTAATCCGGTTTGGGGTTAATGGATTTTAAATTAAGTGTTTGGGTGGGAAAAGTTAAAACTGATTAATTAAATCGGTTTTCAAAGTGAGTGGAGGGTGACGTGGTGAAGGGGAGGGTGGTGATTGGTGGGTTGTTTAAGGTTGGTGACGTGGAGGAGTGTGAGTGGTGGGTTCAACTTAGGTTGTCTGGGCAGAAACACCCCCTTAACTTCCTTACTTCCTTCATGTTGTATTAAATTAGCACAAACCCCATTTCCTTTGTAATTATCTTTCAAGGACTTGTCAAAAATGGCACAACAAGTTTCCAAACTTGTTTCAAGGACTTAAAATGCAATTTCTTCATATTTGAAGGACTGATTTTGGCATTTTCTTCATTCTTTAAGGTTTGTCTTGTTTGTTGACTTCTTGGAGGACCAATATTGACAATTTAGTTTTGTTTAGGGACTAAATTTGCCAATTCTTCAAAGTTAAGGGTCCTTTTTGTAATTTTGACAAACTTTAGGGACCAAACTTGTAATTATGAAGATACAAGGGTATAAAGTGTCAATTCTTCAAACTTGGAGGACCAATCTTCATAATTCTTCAAATCTTCAAGGGTTTTCTTTGGAAAACTCTTCATTGGGGCTTGGTTCATCGTGCGGCTTCGTTTCCCGTGTTCGTTTTTGACTGATTCTTGTGATCTTTTGTCATTTTCTCAATATCCGTACCTAAAATACACAAGCAACAAACACAATCATATATCTGGGTATTTTGATGATATTTAATGCATTTTAAGCCCTATTTGGACGATGAGACTATGTATAAAAGCAGTCTCATCACTCCCCCATACTAAACCATTGCCGTGCCCTCACGCAATGCTAGAATAAAGTATCGTAGCACCTCCAAAATTCATTTTTATTCACTTTATTGAATGATAAACTAGCTACACTACTGCTATTACTACTACTTGCGTTTTAGACATAATGTATGATTTTCACCGCAAAATGGGACGTTTAGGTTCATAGAATAAGAACACGTGAATGCTTCGTTAGAAATAATTTCGTCGTCCTCGATTTTCACTTCAATTCCATGCCAAGCGTGCAACGAGATCATTGTCATTATAAGTTAGTAATGCTAACACTACTCATATGCCCTAATCACGTACTTATCCTCCCATTATTCCTAAGTTGTATCTCTTATATTTTATGATGTCTTGAATGTTTCACGAGGATACATTGTTGACTTATGCTATAATAGAGATTTAGGTCTAAAAATAGAGTCCTAACGGTGTAACTAAGACCATCAAATCAATAACCCCTCCTAATAGACAACGATGTCAAAAAATTAAGTTGACAAGAAGAATCGATAAACACGGTTTTATAACGGTTTTGAACATGAGACTTATTACCAAGACTTTTATACGCCCCTTAACGGAAGGGCCTTATTATCTTTGGTTTACCTCCATCTTTTATTCAACTTCGCCATGAAGCTTTTATTATGACTTCGGTCTTGCCTTGCCTTTTATTATCCGCCTCATCAGTGGTTTTATTAGCCAAAGACGTATATCCTCACGCTAAAGCGAATTTTGGATCTTTAAAGCTTCGAAGATTAAGGCTTGATTCACTTTCAATTTTTGCATAGATTTTAGGCCTTGTTGGGCTTCAAATTGTTTGCAAGATTTAGGTGAGCACTTGAAATCTTATTATTGGGTGAAGCTTTCGATTATTAGGGTGCCAGTACTTCAAAACCGTGACGCTGGCGATACCTTAATGTCTTCCCAATTTAATTACACGGAAGCTACTAGAAAAGACTAGAAACCCAACAATCCTAACTAAACCGCTAAGTCAATATTTATTAAGCAAAAAATATTTACATGCGAAGGGAGAATAAGCAAACAACGAGAACACATGAGTTTTTGAAAGAATACGAGTACTCTACGTTTAGCATAGTAACTTATAATTAACTCTATCATTTCTCGTCCTCATTTAAGAGACTTAGCCTAATGTGTAGTTAAGGAATCAAAGCTAAGTGCTCAACACGCACGGTCGAGTCAAAAATTACTCTTATTCTCGCCATCGGAAAACCTACATTCGTGTCTTCAAACACTTATAAAAAATACGAAATTTTTTAGAATTTGGCCATTTTTAGCCTTATTTGCAACAAAAACGACAAAGAAAACATAAACTTTGGAAAACGTGAAGGTTTGGCAAGGCAAGTATCTATTCACCCCCCCATACTAAAGTTAAACATTGTCCTCAATGTTTCGAGTCTAGGGGTGCAAACACCCCCATACTAGAGACGTAGTCGAATGCCTAATCTAGCATGGAAAGGGTGTAACCAATAAATTAATAGCCGTTTATGAAGTGTGCTAAAAACCTAAGGTTAGAACATCAAAAGGATATATCATGGATATTGAGAAATGTCTCCAAAGCAAACGATCGAGTGCTCCCATAAAACGAACACGAGAGGCTCCAATCGTGAAGATCATGATCTAAAAACCACAATGCACAAACAACCACGGAACAAAGGTTGGAAGGGCACAAATCCCCACACGTTAAACTAATTAGAAAGCGATAATATGTACATGGATAAGCATGGGACTCCCTCACGAGGCACCTCGTTTTTGATTACCGAGTCATGAGCTCGACTCGATCCCCTCAATACTAATTATCATTGGGGAAGGTGACTTGGTCGAGGTAGTTCAAGGATGGAACTTCCCCGCCAAAGTAGTGCTTCAACCTATGTCCATTCACCTTGAAGTTAGGACCATCATCTTGAGCTAGCTCGATGGTCCCATACGGAAACACTTGAGTCACGATGAATGGACCGGACCAACGGGATTTCAATTTACCGGAAAAGATTTTTAATCTTGAATTAAAAAGCAAAACTTGATCCCCAATGTTAAAAACCCGGTTTTTAATTTTAGAATCATGCAACTTTTTAGTTTTTTCTTTGTAAATCAATGAATTTTCATAAGCAATATCCCTCAATTCATCCAATTCATTTAATTGCATTTTCCGGTGTTTCCCCGCGGTCTCCATATCATCATTACAATGCTTTAGGGCCCAATAAGCCTTGTGTTCTAATTCGATAGGCAAATGACAATTCTTTCCATACACAAGCTTATAGGGAGTGCACCCAATGGGCGTCTTATGAGCGGTCCTAAAGGCCCATAAAGCATCGTCCAACTTATCCGACCAAGTTTGTCGGTTTTCTCCAACGGATCTCTCCAAGATCCTCTTCAAAGCTCGGTTTGAAACCTCGACTTGCCCACTCGTTTGTGGGTGATAAGCCATAGAAAGACGATGTGTAACCCCATATTTCCTTAGAACCCTTTCAAATTGGTCGTTACAAAAATGGGTTCCACGATCGCTTATGATAGCACGAGGGGTTCCAAACCGAGAAAACAATTGCTTCAAAAACTTGACTACCACACGAGCATCATTGGTGGGCAAGTCCTTGGCCTCCACTCACTTAGAAAGGTAGTCAACCGCAACGAGAATGTACTTATTACCACGAGATGATGGGAACGGCCCCATAAAGTCTATACCCCAAACGTCAAAGATCTCACACACTTGGATGATATTTTGTGGCATTTCATCTTTTTGTGAGGCTTTTCCTTGTCGTTGGCATGCATCACACGTCTTCACAAGATCTTGTGCATCTCGGTAAATAGTAGTCCAAAAGAAGCCGGCATCAAACACCTTCTTAGCCGTGAGATTAGCACCGTGGTGACCACCCGTGGGTCCCTCATGGCAAGCTCTAAGGATGTTAGAAGCTTCGGTACCAAATACACAACGTCGGATGATTTGATCCGCACAAGTTAGAAACAAGTAAGGGTCGTTCCAAAAGTAGAACTTGACGTCACGAAAGAATTTTCGTTTTTGTTGAGTCGTCATACCCTTAATGATGAAGTTACCCGCATGGTAATTTTCAAAATCCGTAAACCATGGGGTAGAGGAATCAAGCTTAGAATTCACTACACCAAGTGTCTCGAGCGGAAATGTTTCGGTGATTTCCTTGGGCTCGTAAACACTTTGGTGAGGATCTTCCAAACGAGAAAGATGATCGGCCGCTAGATTCTCGGCTCCTTTTTTGTCAATGATTTTGTGATCAAATTCTTGAAGGAGGAGAATCCAACGAAGTAATCTCGGCTTAGCATCTTGCTTTGCCATGAGATACTTAATAGCCGAATGGTCCGTATACACTATGCATTTCGTCAAGACGAGGTAAGGTCGGAACTTCTCAAATGCATACACCACGGCAAGGAACTCCTTTTCCGTTGTAGTGTATTTAAGTTGAGCCTCGGTCATCGTCTTGCTAGCATAGTGAATAGGCAAGAAGTGCTTATCATGACGTTGCCCCAAAACGGCCCCAATAGCGTAATCACTAGCATCACACATAAGCTCAAAGGGGAGGTTCCAATTGGGAGCAACAAGAATGGGAGCTTCGGTAAGTTTCCTCTTAAGGATTTCAAAGGCTCATACACAATCTTCGTCAAAGACAAAACATGCCTCTTTTTCAAGAAGATGTGTAATGGGTCGAGAAATCTTTGAAAAATCCTTGATGAATCGACGATAAAAGCCCGCGTGGCCTAGGAAACTCCTAACTCCCTTAACGGTTTTCGGATAAGGTAATTTGGCGATGACGTCTACCTTAGCTTGATCTACCTCAATCCCCGCTTTAGAGACCTTGTGCCCTAAGACGATTCCACTCTTAACCATAAAATGACATTTTTCCCAATTGAGCACAAGGTTGGTTTCCTCACAACGTTTTAACATTCTCTCAAGGTTCGACAAACACGAAGTGAAAGAATCACCAAACACGGAAAAGTCATCCATGAAGACTTCCATCGTCTTCTCGATCATATCATGAAAAATAGCCATCATGCATCGTTGAAAAGTTCCCGGTACATTGCAAAGTCTGAATGGCATTCTACGATAGGCAAACGTTCCATATGGACACGTAAACGTAGTTTTTTCTTGATCACGAGGGTCGATGGGAATTTGGAAGTAACCGGAAAAACCATCTAAAAAGCAATAGAAATCGTTTCCCGCAAGACGCTCCAACATTTGGTCCATGAAGGGCAAGGGAAAATGGTCTTTTCGAGTGGCTTCATTCAACTTTCGATAGTCAATGCACACTCTCCATCCGGTCACGAGTCTAGTGGGAATCAACTCGTTGGCATCGTTTGGCACAACTGTCATCCCTCCCTTTTTAAGGACACAATGAATAGGACTCACCCAAGGGCTATCGGAAATAGGGTAAATCATTCTCGCGTCAAGGAGTTTAAGGACCTCCTTTTTGATGGCGTCGTGAATTTTGGGGTTCACCCTCCTTTGACTTTGGATTGTGGGCTTGAAATCCTCCTCCATTAAGATTTTGTGGGTACAAAACTTGGGATCGATTCCCTTAATGTCGGATAACTTCCACGCAATCGCCCCTTTGTGGTCCTTTAGAACATCGACAAGTGCGGTTTTTTCATCATTCGAAAGATCCTTCGCAATAATAACCGGCAACTTGTCGTCCTCCTCCAAATAGACATATTCGAGGTGAGGAGGTAAATCTTTCAACTCGAGGATAGGTGGTTCCTCAAGTGAAGATTTGGGCTCGATACTCATAACCTCCTTGGGTGGAGGAAATGGGAAATCGTTGAGAAAATCCTTGATAATCGAGAAGTCCTCATCGTTGTCGAGGTCTTCGTCACAAGTACGTGGAACATTGCATTCTTCCAACGTAAAACCACCACCTTCAAATGGAGTGAAAGTTGGTGTCGAATTATCAAGAATTGGATCTAACATAGTGGGATTGCCACTAGTTTCTTCATCACCAAACCCTAAAACTTCTTGTGAAAATTCCTCGCAAACCACGTCGATCATATCAACGAGGTTTATGGTAGCAACGGAATAAACATGAGAAAGTTGAGAATTTTGAGTTGCGTTTATAACAAGTTCCTCGTCGTTGAAACGTAAGGTGATCTTTCTAGCATGCACATCAATTAAAGCCATAGACGTATCTAAAAACGAACGACCTAAAATAAGAGGAACTTGAGGATCCGTGGGGATATCAACAACGATAAAGTCTACGGGATAGTAGAACTTCCCCACTTTCACAAAAACGTCTTCCGCCAAACCACATGCACGAATCGTGGAATGGTCGGCCAACTCAATAGACATTAGTGAAGGAGTAAGATTAGGAAGATTGAGCGACTTGAAGATTGCAAGTGGCATCAAATTAATGCTAGCACCAAGATCGGCCAAGGCATAGCATTCTTCCATATCTTGAATTGCACAAGGGATCAAAAATTTACCGGGATCACCGACTTTTTGAGGTATGCGATTAAGATAAACCGACGAACAACTAGACAATTGGTGCAATTTCTCCTTGTTGTTCAACATACTCTTAAAGTTAGCGGCAAATCGAGGCATCATGACCAAAGCATCGGCGAAACTCACATTAAGGTGCAACTCACGAAACATTTTCATAAAAAGCTCAAATTGGTAGTTGTCGCGCTCTTGTCGTTTCTCCTTCCTAAGTCTCGATGGGTAAGGCAAGGGTGGTGTGGGTTGGGGCATAGGCATAGCCTTTGGAATCTCGGGTTCCAATGTTGGTAAAGGGTCAACCGTAGGTGTGGCATGAGCGGTACTTTATGGGCTTGAGATATGCTCCTTTTCGACCACCACCTCGGGTTCTTCCTCAATTTCCTCCACCGTTGGAGTAATTGGTTGAGGAGTCGGTTCTTTAAGTGCCTTACCACTTCGTGTGGTAATCACTTTCATCTCTCCCTTCGGGTTTGATATGGTGTTACTAGGCAAACCACTCGAAGTAGAGGCTTTGTTTCCCATGACGGCTTCTAAAATGGCATTAAGCTTAGCATCTTGACTATTAAACTTCAAATCTTGACTAGCGGCTTTTTGGTCAATTCTTTGTTCAAGCCTAGCATGACTTTGTTCAATCTTATTGTTTTGACCTCTAATTTGATTAGCAAAATCATTTTTCAACTCATTTCTCATGTTAAGATTTTCCTTCACAAAATTAGCTAACTCCTTGGTGTTTTTAGCCGTGTCCCTAGCTTGACTAGCCAATTTCTCTTGTATGTTTTCCAAAATCTTATCATTTTCCGTGGCGTAATTCAAAAAGTCCATTGGAAGTTCTTTAGTGTAAACATTTTGAAGACCTTGACTCATGTTTTGAAAATTACGGTTTTGATTTTGATTTTGCAATTGGCTACTAGTTCCTTGATTCCCATAGTTGTTATTACCCTTGAAATTGTTCCTTTGATTGCTTTGGTAACCAACTTGATTGTTTCGATAATTGTTAGCATTTTGATTTGGTGGAAAACCCGGTGGAGTCACTTGATTAGTGCGAGGAACTTGACCGTTTTGGTTATAAGTTCCCGCGGCCGCGAAGGCACTCGAAGTGTTACCACCATTGGTAATGCACTCGGAATAATCGTGAGCTCCACCACAATACATACAAGAAACCTCAACCGCTTTAGCCGTAGCGGGAGTGGGTTGTTCACCAACTTTAAATTCAATTAACAATCCTTTCAACTTATCAAAAATCTTGTTCTCCAAATTAGCCTCGATTTGGCAAGCATCAACGGTGTGTGACAATGAAGGCGAAGGCGAAGACGAAGTCTTACGAACACTCGACGTGCTACGAGGACTATAGACCTTAGACCTATTCTCAATGATTAACAATGCTTCCTCGACCGTCTTACACAAAAAATTACCACCCGCGGCGGCATTAAGATAATCACGTTCATGATCGTTCAAGCCATTGTAAAACGTGTCAATTTGATGCAAGTCGGAAAAACCATGATGAGGACATTCGTGCAACATTTCCTTAAACCTATTCCAAGCCGTTGAAAAACTCTCATTATACTCTTGTGAAAACTTTGAAATCTCGTTTTTCAAATGCGTAGTCTTAGAGGGCGGAAAAAATTGGTTCACGAATTTTGAAACGAGATCCTTCCACGTCAATATAGAATTGGGTGGCTCTTTATCTAACCAAATTTTTGCGGGCCCCGCTAAGGAATACGGAAAAAGCATCATCTTAATCGAGTCGTTAGAGACGTCCTTAAACTTGCAAGTGGCGGTAAGGCGATTAAATTGGCGAATGTGGTTATGAGGGTTGTTCTTTTCGTCACCTCGAAACTTGTTGTTTTGAATCATGGACAACAAACCCGTCTTAACCTCAAAATTCTCCGCAAGGATTGCGGGAATCACAATCGCTTCTCCATAACCCTCGGTGGGTGCTTGAAGCAACTCCATCATAGTTCGATTAGCCATGGGTGCTTCTTTCACTACAATGGGTTCGTCAATAGGAGACTCCTCACTAGAAGGAGTGATTGATTTGTTTCTTCGTTTACGAGCACGTCTTGATTTGGAGCGAGTTTGCATAAACGTCACGTACAACGAGAAGGCGAGCAAAGAAGGTTCTTTTTGGTGTTTTTACTTTTTCATTTTTTTGTGGTTTTTGATTGTTTTTACTTTTTTTGGATTTTTGGAATGTATTAGGTAGACACAAATCTACAAATCTCCTCCTTAATCAAATCTCTCGATTAAAGAAGCCTCAAGGAATGAAAACGATCACGTGAAGTGAACGCCTTCGATGACTTTAGAACGATGGTGGAACACCAAATCGTTCAAGAGGGTTTAATCAATAGAAACCAAGAAAATATATATGATATGTAATAATACTTTGGGCGGCAAAACCCTCGATTAGCTTTCAAAATCAAAATACGCACAAGCAAGCGGAGGAAACGAGGCAGCGCGAAGCACTTAAGAGCCTTTTCCCTTTAGGTCGTGAAATACAACCGCCTTATACCCACCTTATAGTTTGTATTTCTCAAAATCGAGCTTCACGAAAGTATTTATCTATTTTTGCCTTTTTCTTTGGTTTGAGATTCGAATACAATGATTGGGTAATGACCTCCCAAGTCAAGGTTGTGATTTCTCACGTATTTGGAATACTTGTAAATTTATTGTTCTACGTATACAATATAGTAATAATATTCACACAAAAATCGAAAAACCGATAATACGTATTAGTAGAGTGCTACTAATACAAATACTATTATGACTATATAAAAACAACAATTGTTCAACCAAAACACAACACGCCTCCCCGGCAGCGGCGCCAAAATGATGTTGAGTTTTTGCAACCCTTTAGGAAAAGAGAGGCAAAGTAGTGGTAAGCGTTAAGTGTCGGTTTAGGAAAACCAAGCACTAATGACCAATTAAGTTCATTCTCGAGGAGGCAAGTGTGTTGTGTTAAAAATTGATTAATGTTTGTGATTATATTGATGAAAGAAAGAAATGAGATTAGAAGAGAAAGACGGTTACGAAAACGGATTAAACTAAGACGAAAAAGGCGATCACGCAAAACCGTAAATAGTGCCAAAATTAAAATTTTAACCTAAAAATTCCTAAAAATTACTAAAAATCCCCAATAATATTCTAAGAGTTTACAAAAAATCAAAACTTGCTAAAACCTTTTAATTAATTAGATAATGACTTTTTAATGCTAATTAAAGCCCTAAAAATCACAATTAATTATTAAAAAGCCCTAAACAAGATCTTATAGTTTGTAAACCTCAAAAATATCCTAATTAAGCTAAAAACTATTTTTAAAAATTTTAAAACCAAATTAAACTATTTTTAAACACTTAAAAACTATTAAAATCAATTAAATCTTAAATTAATTCTAGAAAATAATTAAAAAGTCCTAAAAATATTTGGAAAGTGACAAAACTTCTAATTAAGTGTCCTTAACCTAGGAAAAATGTAAAAACTAAAAAAAATCAAACTTCAATTTTTAATAATAAAATAATATTAAAATATTCAAAAAAATTCAAAGTTCATAAAAAAATTCGAAAAAATTATCAAAAATCTAGAATAATGTAACTAAGACAAAAATGCAATTAAAATTTTCTGAAACCTATTTAATAATTTTATATTGAATTTTAAAGTTAGCTAAAAACACTAAAATCCAATAAAATAAAAAATAAGCTAAATTGAAAACCTAAATAGCTGTAAACCTCAAAAATATGATTTAAAACCTAAAAACTATTTTTTCAGGTTTTTAAATTAACTTTTTCTATTTTTAAATTACTTTTCAAAATTTAAACTAAAAATAATCCTAGAAAATTAATTAATAAAGGGAAAAATAAACTTTTTAAACAGAAAAGTCCTAAAACCTAATACAAACCTAAGAAAAATGCTAAACAGTCAAATCCTCAAAGAAATAAGCTAGAAATAGCTTTTGAATAAGCTGTTAGCTAAATAAGCTACAAATCAAATGCACCTTAAGTATAACTTGAAATGAAACTTGTGCATAGAAAAGCACTTGGATCACTGGTTAACACGTATAGTCCTCCAACGAGGGGTCCCGTGTTCGAGTCCAGGCCAAGAGCTTTTTGCAAATTTTTTTTTTTTTACTTTAAAACTCAAAACTAGTTACTATGTTAGTCACAAAATCACAATAACCAATCTAAATGGACTAGAATCAAAGCCTACAAAACCAAAAACGTGCTCAGATAAGAACTTGTTTCTGATCAACACATGGTTGTTTTCTTCACATGTGAAAACTGAATCAAGAGGTCTTGATTCTTGAATCTTGTGGTGATTTTGATGGACAATGGGCACCCTTATACTCTGTTGAGTATAAAGAGTCAAATCAATCACAAAAACAGGCAAGTATAGGCACAAATTCAAGCACAAAAGACCAAAGAAAGTTTCTCATAAGGCTTATCTTACTGATGAACAATTTGCTGGTTCAAATGACACACAAGTGAGATTCCAACCTTCAAACAAAGCACACAATGATACTAATTGGCATACAAGAGATCACAAACCCTCAAACAACCTATATCCTAGCAGACTATCAAACTTGATGGCACAAATTCACACAAAATCAGTCAAAAATTTAGCTTTACAAATTTAGGCTATTTTCTCAATTTTAATAGCATGCAACTTGTTTTTCCTTCTACCAAACTTCAAACAAAGCAACAATATCACCTAATAGTTACCAAAGAAGTGAGCTGAACAAGTATTAAAGCAAGATCAATGTTGTTAACCCCTACTTAAACCCTGATCCAAATACCCCTTAATTACTGAAATGCAAAATTTAACAAAGCAGTCCTACTCAAATCTAATCCAAACTGAATCAAGATACTTCTAACATGCATACAAACATAAATTGAGCACCACCAAACACTTAAACTAACACTTGAACAAATATCATACAATTTCACCAAGTTTCATATAAATCACACAACTTAAAATTTTTGAAAGCTAAACTAAGAATCAAGGATGCTACCTTGTTGGGCCTACATCCAGGCCCAACAGTGACTGAAAAGTCACCTCCAATCAGGCTGGGGCCTGAGCAGAACTTTGCTGGTGTCCCTATGAGGATTTGCTTGAAAAATAGATAAAAATTGGCTCTTGTTTGGAACCTGCTAAGAGAGAAATCAAAGAGGACTATGTAAAGAGCTCAAGGCAGACCCCTAGCTTATAGAATAAGCTAGAAGTGATCTTTAGCTTATGGTTAAGACTGAGATAAGTAAAGAATGACCAAACAAATGGCTTATTTAAGCTTGGGTACCCACTACACCAGAACAAGCCATGGTGTCTTGGACATACACAAACTCAAACACCATCAAACTAACACCTTTCATCACCATATTATCAGATTTGTATGAAAATTTAAGATTTAAGAAAACCTTGAAATGAAACAGAAACTTTGAAAATTTAAGAAAACTGAAAAGCTTTTAAATCAAGTGAATCAACAATAAAACTTAACCAAACTTCAGACAATAAAAGTAAAGATGGCTCTTTTCTTCTCATCAACAAGCTCTAACCATTTTTCATTTCATAAAAAACTGGACTTTTACAAAGTTGTGATCAAGGAGAAAAACAAGAACAAGAACAAATGAAAAACTATATGTCCTTATATAGGGGACTATAGAACTATCTAGAATGTAAAAACCCTAATACTTGAATTTCCTGAATAGCCCTTGGTCGAATTTTGAATTTTCAGTCAATAAAGCCCCATGTGATGATTCTTGTTCTCTAGTGATGGCTAGCTGCTTTGGAGTGATCTAAAACGTTTATCTTGCCTTTGGGAGTAAGCTAGCACTTTCTAAACGTTGATTCTCTGCCTCTTTTTGTTTGGGAGTGAATAGTGGGGCATGGGAGGGTGGTACAAGCATGTGAGGTGATGGTGATGGGAGTTTAAGGGTGGTTTTAGGTTTAAGTGATGGTTAACCAGTGATCTGGAGCAAATAAACAAAAACCCCTTTGAAATGTGATTAATTCATCCTGGAGATTATTAGGGTTTAAGGGTGGATTAGGGTGAGTTTAATCCGGTTTGGGGTTAATGGATTTTAAATTAAGTGTTTGGGTGGGAAAATTTAAAACAGATTAATTAAATCAGTTTTCAAAGTGAGTGGAGGGTGACGTGGTGAAGGGGAGGGTGGTGATTGGTGGGTTGGTGACGTGGAGGAGTGTGAGTGGTGGGTTCAACTTAGGTTGTCTGGGCAGAAACACCCCCTTAACTTCCTTACTTCCTTCATGTTGTATTAAATTAGCACAAACCCCATTTCCTTTGTAATTATCTTTCAAGGACTTGTCAAAAATGGCACAACAAGTTTCCAAACATGTTTCAAGGACTTAAAATGCAATTTCTTCATATTTGAAGGACTGATTTTGGCATTTTCTTCATTCTTCAAGGTTTGTCTTGTTTGTTGACTTCTTGGAGGACCAATATTGACAATTTAGTTTTGTTGAGGGACTAAATTTGCAAATTCTTCAAAGTTAAGGGTCCTTTTTGTAATTTTGACAAACTTTAGGGACCAAACTTGTAATTATGAAGATACAAGGGTATAAAGTGTCATTTCTTCAAACTTGGAGGACCAATCTTCATAATTCTTAAAATCTTCAAGGGTTTTCTTTGGAAAATTCTTCATTAGGGCTTGGTTCATCGTGCGGCTTCGTTTCCCGTGTTTGTTTTTGACTGATTCTTGTGATCTTTTGTCATTTTCTCAATATCCGTACCTAAAATACACAAGCAACAAACACAAGCATATATTTGGGTATTTTGATGATATTTAATGCATTTTAAGCCCTATTTGGACGATGAGACTATGTATAAAAGCAGTCTCATCAGTGCCCGTACCATTTATTCTTCTGAGTCGAATTTACTCATTTGTGGAAATTGTCTTATTTGACAATTGATATCCCCTCCTTGTCCAATTCTTCCGTGGTGCGATTCTTTGGAAAAGTATCTGATTACCGAGTGTTGATACCCGACTGGGTGTATCGGCGTTCCCATCATTTCTTTTGATTTGATTTCATTTGAATGACCTGCGTAACGATCCGAGGAGCTTTCGAATGCGTACTCAATTCATGAAAACATGGGATAAACTCATATTCGTTAATGCTTTCGTCTGTATCTGATTTGAAAATTCTCTCGCGTAGATTATGCGTTGACCTTACTCTTTTAAGGTTAGTTATGTCTCCAGATATCCTTGAATTTGTGAAGGATTATGAGTTATTATTAGTCTTTTGAGAAGTTCACATCTTATCAATAGTAATGAAACTGGAAAGTTGATAGTGCCAGTAGAATGGATTGATTGATTATGACATGACGACATTGTCTTAATTGATGGAAACTCGAGTAGAATTCCCCTAAATGATAAGATGTTGATTATCAAAAGTGATCCAAATAATACTTGATGGGTGACCATATCCTGCATTAGACTTGAAATTATACCGTGAATGGTTGTAAATTAGTCATAAATATTATAATCTAGAAAGAACTTAAAGAAAACTTATTAAAAGATGTTTCCGTTATCTTAATCTTTAGGAGGTATTTGTTGGTGAATTACCGAGACTTTCGCCATTAAGGCAAGTTGAATTTGGTATTGATTATATTCCCGGTGTTGCACCTGTGACATGTGCACTGTACATCAGCACCATCTGAATCGAAAGAATTACCATACAACTGAGAGAGTTGTCGGAGAAAGATTTGATTCCACCGAGCTCGTCATCTAGAAGAGCTATGGTGTTATCATTCCTTATATTTATTGATTACCGTGAACTAAGTAAATTGACGATCGGAATCGATATCCACTACCCAAGATGATAGATTTGTTCGATCATTTACAAGGTTCTAGCGTATATTCAGGAATTTGATCCACGACATGGTTATCATCAACTTCGCATCTGTGAAAAAGATTATCTATTCCAATCACTACATCCAGAACTTGTAATGAACATTATGAGTTTCACGTGATGTCGTTTGGATTGACTAATACCCATGTAGCATCTATAAAATTGGTGAATCACGTGTGTAGGATATAATTTGATAAATTCATGCTCGTGATCATTAAGGTCCATTTGTTTGTTTCTAAGAATAAGAAGGAGTTAATAATTATTTATATATTGTCCTGAAGCGGCCGAGTAGTGAAAACTTGCACCTTAAATATTTAACATGATATTTAAGACTTAATCATTTACATAAAATGACCATTTGATTAATGATGTTAAGATATATATATATATATATATATATATATATATATATATATATATATATATATATATATATATATATATATATATATATATATATATATATATATATATATATATATATATATATATATATATATATATATATATATATATATATATATATATATATATATATATATATATATATATATATATATATATATATATATATATATATATATATATATATATATATATATATATATATATATATATATATATATATATATATATATATATATATATATATATATATATATATATATATATATATATATTATATATATATATATATATATATACGTATATATATATATATATATATATATATATATATATATATATATATATATATATATATATATATATATATATATATATATATATATATATATATATATATATATATATATATATATATATATATATATATATATATATATATATATATATATATATATATATATATATATATATATATATATATATATATATATATATATATATATATATATATATATATATATATATATATATATATATATATATATATTGACTCTTCAAAAATTAGAAGTCATTTAAGACTTTGGGTTTTACCAAAATGAAAGTGGAAATATGTTTTGACAAATAATTTATCAAAGAAATTTTTAAGGGATTATTTCCTTATGCCCAAATCATTTAACTAAACTCCTGTTTAGGGGTAAATATTTGTGCATACCTCAAGACAACCTAAGAGGGATTGAGGAAACCATTTAAACCATGACTTAGAATTTGAAACGATAATTTTTGCTTTTCAACTAAGAAAATCTTGACCAAAGTATAAACAAAGGATTTTTCTAACATTGACGGATCTTATTAATTATTTTCGATAAATAAACAAAAATCTTGTTAATTAAATTCAAATTTATTTTTAACATTTTCATATAACTGGTCAAACTATGAAATTTAAAATTTTTACGTTTACGTTTCATAAAATTTAATATTTATTATTTAATTACTTGTAATAATTATCGACGCTTTAAACGCCGTATTGAGCAAAACTGATAAAAATGATAGTTGAAGACGAAACTAAAACTTAGAAAATATGAAGAAAGAACTTCTAAGTGAATTTTGGTCATGATAATTATTTCATCAAGAAAGGTGAATTTAGATACTGACACATTATGTACAAAGAATAAATAACCAATTAGGATGTGTTCCTTAGTAATGACTGTGCAAAATAAATTGCCGAGCAATTTAAAAATAGCCGATGTTTGTAAGAAGAATAATATAGATAATAAAAGGGGGTTCACGGCTAATGTGAACCAATAGAATTGAGAAGCTGATGGCGTTAAATGCTTAAAAGGACACTTGTGGTTGCCTAAATATGGAGGTTTGTGAGATGTAGTCATGTTGGAATCCCGTAAGTATAAGTATTCTATTCCTGTCATTTTTGATTTAATGTATCTTTATTTGAAGAAGTTGTACTGATGGCAAATTATGAAGGCAGACATCGCCTCATACATTAGTAAACGTCTAACTATTGCAAAGTTCATCATCTGAATTTGATTCGATTTGGGTCATCGTCGACAAACTGACCAAATCTGCTAATATCATTCCTGTTAATGATAGATTCTCTATGAAGAAATTGACTCTTTGTATTTGTAAAACCCGCATGCTTTTACCATGCATAGTACCCTTAGGATCGTACGTACTAGATTAAAACTTTCCTAATATAGCATGATTACGATTACGTGTTAGGAGATTACGTATTACGTACGTGTTAGAACACGATAAGTATTTACCATGCACGATCACGTAATAATTATTTAACGATAATTAATCACGAACATGCGATCATGACATCATGAACGTAATTAAAACACGAACTATTATTAATTACGCATATATATTTATTACGAGCGTAATTAAATATATTAGATCATGGTAATTACGTAACGAGAACATTTAAAACACGAACATAAATAACCACAAACGAGTAACTAAATAACGAGACACGGAAAAAGGTACGGGTACCCCAAGTGGGGTCCCTACCCGCGACCAACAAGGACAAATGGGCCAAGCCCATTTGTCATATTTACTAAAAGGGGGTTTATAATTTTTACACTGCACAAATTAACTTTACAGAAGATTTTAAGAAAAACCTAAAACCTCCTTCCCTTTGTCTCTTTGTGCCGCCACCCTACAAACACCATACAAGGTGATTTTTGATCTTTGATCTTGAAGATTTGGTGATTGATCGTGTTTTTCTTCGTCCTCTTGATCCACGAATTCGGTAAAACCTTTTTAAAACTTTTCTTTTGATTTAATCTTTTTATAAATTATGAACATGTAATGTTTTTACAAAAACAAAATAATTAAGCATAGATCTAACATGTTTTGGTGTTAAATAAAATCAAAAGGTTGTTTTTAAAGGGTGTTTGTTTTGGCCGCAGGCTGCAACCGAACCCGAAGGGGTTTCAGTTTGCCAAGCCGACCACCACCAGGACCATATGGTCTTGGTTGGTGCGTGTGGGTCCCACGACAGCAAGGGAAACACGGGGTACCCCGAGTTGGTTCGGGGTATGGTGTTGATTTCATGTCCGGTTCATGTTTTTTAGTCTAGATCCGGTTCATGGTTTATGTTAGTTTTTTTATGTTTATGATCTTAGGTTAAAAATTAAATTAATAAAAGATGTGATTAATGTAATAACATGACTTAGGTTATTTAATTATTAATGATCATGAAATTATTTTAACCTAAGTATTTATATATTTAAGACTTATAATTAATTAATTATTTTAAAACCATGGATATAATTAATTAATTAACATGACTTAGGTTATATTATTAGTATATAATAATACATATTTTAACCTAAGTATTTAACTTATTTAATTAAAAACATGTTATACTCTAATTAAATATTATAACCTATAGATTAATTAAATTACATGAAATAATTATAAAACTATACACTATACCATATGACTTAGAAATAATCATGAAAAACACTTAGGCTTATATACTTAGCTTATTTAATCAGCTTATTTCTAATTATGAAAACTTTCTAATTTTAGAAAATTAATTAAATAAGGCAGCTAATCTATTTATGAAAACCAGCTATTTTTAGAAACTTATTTATTTCAGGAAGCTAATCTAATTATGGAAACTTATTTAACTAAGGCAGCTAATCTATTTATGGAAACTTTCTATTTTTAGAAACTTATCTATTTTAAGCAGTAAATCTATTTTTGGAAACTTTCTATTTTCGGAAACTTTCTATTTTTGGAAACTTTCTATTTTTTGAAACTTTCTATTTTGGTAACTTTCTATTTTTGGAAACTTTCTATTTTTGGAAACTTTCTATTTTTGGAAACTTTCTATTTTGGGAAACCTGCTATTTTTGGAAAGTTACTTATTATTACACAGTAAGTATAATAACACATGAAATACCAGAAATACTTAATCAGATTAATCAGAATATAAGATAAAACACAGTTTAAGGCTTAGAAACAGTAAAACATGGTAAGAACACATAAAATAAGCTAAGACATGACATAAAACCAGCTATGTATTTAGTAAGCAGATACTTATTCATGTACGTATTTATGTAGCACTAGTGATTCAGAAGTAGGATTCGCGCAGTTCGTCTTTCTCGTTCACTAGACATATGGTACGGATTCCCGTCCTTTCAGTATGGACATTCTTTCCTTATTAGGATTCCCCGTATGCAGCCAACTGTTTTCTCGTAGTATAAGTTACGTGTTTGATTGCTTATGTTTAATTAAGATTACCTATAGCCATATACATGCATGACCAGTTTCACCTAGTTATGGAGGTACCATAACCATAACATTAGAGGCACTGATGTTATGACTTCACCACGGCGGAGTGATTGCTCGTGGCGTCCCTTCAGCTTTTGGTCATTTATTTATATTTATCATGTGGGGCGTATGGGTGCATCCTAGTTACATGTTTTATTCAGGATTACATGGTGAATGTGGTGTGTGCCTTGCATCCTTCACAAGGAGCTGATCCCTCCTACCCAAAAACCAGTATATTAAATTAGAGGCAGCCCCTCTAATTTGCATGATGAGGTCACCCCTCCAATTATTCATGCACGGTGGATTTTCATGACCTATATTGGCTAATGGTAAAATATGACAAACAGTTTTTATAAGATAAACATAAGACTTTCAAACTATAAAACCAGTTTTATCAAGACTTAACCAGGTTACTCGGGACTTAGTTTTCTTCCGCTATCATTATGTTATATGCTTATCTTATTCATGCTTTATTGTACATCCGTGCACTGAGCGTATTTGCTCAGCCGTTTTCCTTTTCTATGTTCCCAAAACGACAGGTACTCAGGGGCGCTCGTAGACACTAAGAGTACGTGCATATGGACTGGAAGCTGTCTAGCCTTCTTTACATTATGCATTTACTTTCTTTTGATACTTATGCTTTGGACACTGTTTAGTCCTTTCCTTTATTATACTATGTTTGTGTGTGATGAGCTTTACTTTTGGACTACCGATGGTTGATTCCGGTATTTTCCTTTTTATGGTCAAGTAATGTTTAGACATTTTACCTTGTATGCTTTGATGACACGCCATAATTACTGTGATATTTCCATTTCCAAAATGGGGTGTTACAATTATGGTATCAGAGCCAAGGCTTCGACCTGTAGGCTCTCAAATATGACCTGTGATTAGTGGGTAGTCACTACGGTCTTCCTAGAACTGACAGTTGTTTTCATGCATTCATCATTTTTAAGCATACATATACATGTCATTGTTGCAGGGTTTTTGACTAAGTTATGGTTGGTACAGGACTGGCCCTATTTAGTAGCATGTGTTTTATCGAAACTTTTAGATTTGGGACTGACCCATAGGCGTCCCCTCGCTATGTCTTTTGTTTTGGGTGAACTGACCAGAGGCGTTCACTCTCGAGCATGCAAAAGTTTTCATAAAACTGCATCATGCATTCATACAAAAATTTTCTTGCATAAAATTTTTCTCGTGAAATTTTAGTATAAAATCTTTTCATGTATATATTTATATTTTATGTTTTGATCTGTTTAATCATATGTTTTATGTTATACTGTCAGATGGTTCTCACACGCGAACAGGAGCAGCTCAATGCTGCAATTCAGGCTGCCATGCAAGCCTTGCTTCCTCAACTGAGGAATGACATTAGGGCTGAAGTTCAAGCTGCCAACAATCAGCAGCACAATCAGCCACCTCCTCCTCCTCCTCTAGTGACATTAGCAATATAGCTTGAGAGATTCAACAAGCTCCGCCCTCGAGCTTTTGAGAAGACAGATAGCCCCAGCGATGCTGAAAGCTGGTTGGCTCACATCGAGAAGATTTTCAACGCTATGGGCTGTGACCCCGCATACAAGACGAGGTTGGCATGCTATCGGTTCGAAGGCGATGTACTCAATTGGTGGTTAGCATTGATGCAATCTGAAGGTGGTGATGAGTGGGTTGCTGGTTTGACTTGGGCTCAGTTCAAGGACAGGGTGATGGAGCAGTTCTTTCCCAAAGCTGAGCAGGACAAGCTCAAGAGAGAGTACCATGGGATCCGACAGAGAGCTGGGGAGAATAGCAACGAGTTTATGCAGCGCTTTCTTTGCTTGGCTGGTTTCCTTGGTGCGGCAACAGGTACTCCTGAAGAGCAGGCACATCACTTTAGGTGGGCTCTTCGCACATCGGTCGCAAACAATCTGGTGTGTGCTACGTTCAACACTGTAGCACAAGTGGCCGATGCAGCACAAAAACTAGAGATGCTGCAGGAGAGAGATGAGTTCGGGGAAGCTGAAAGACCTGACAAGAGGTAAACATTCGTATTCAAGCGGTGACCAATCCGTATGCTTTCCATATGTCAATTATTCATCTCTTTAACTGTATCTTCCAGGCAGAAAACTGGGGACCGGTCTCAGCCGGCTACTCAGCAGCAGCCTCATCAGCCCAAGGGAAACGGTCAGACTAACGACCGTTCTGCTACGGATAGGCGTGGCGGTAATGACAATTACCGTAACAACGCCGGGCACTCCAACAACAGCAGGTCCTAATACTTACGAAACTCTTTATGTTTTATGTAATAACTCATATTCTGACACTTTAGCCAACTTTTACCAGGAACCATGGAAACGGTAGGGACCAGAACCAGAGAGGTTCGCAGCCTAGCCGTCCAGCTATCACTGGTATTCAATCTTACGATTATCCGCTTGTCCTTTGTACCCAATTACCATGTCTTATGTAAAATGTTTTATCAGGTTCCCAGCCAGCTAGAGCACCTGCTGGAGGATACACTCATCCTCTTTGCTCTACTTGCCACCGTAGGCACCCAGGACCATGTCGCCGTAATACTGATGCGTGCTTCAAATGTTGTCTTCCTGGCCATATTATGAAGGATTGCCGTAAGGGCGAGATGGAGGGTACATCGGGACATGCTGATACCAAGCCGCCTCCTACTTCCGGGCGTGTCTATACGACATCTCGAGACCAGGCCAACAAGTCTACAGGCACCATCACTGGAATCTTGTATATGTATGGTCAAGCTGCATGTGTTCTTTTCGATACGGGTGCTACTCACTCGGTTATTTCCACTGCTTATGCTAAGAACATTAGGATGCCTCCCTTCCCACTAGAAAATAGGCTTACTATTTCCACGCCTTTGAGGGACTCTGTATTAATCACCCATGTATACAAGAGTCTTCCCCTAGAATTTGATGATAAGGTTCGACCTGTCGTCGCACTTTCGCTGGACATGAATGACTTCGACATGATTTTGGGCATGGATTGGCTATCCAAATATCATGCTACCATAGACTGCCATTCATATCGAGTTATCTTCGGTGACGTCAATGCACCAGAGTACATTCATAATGGGTTCATACCCGGACGGTCTGTACAAGTCATATCCACCCTGCAAGCGCGTGCACTATTGTCACATGGCTGTGAGGGTTATCTAGCTACGGTTCACGACATGGATGCTGAATCTCCATCGATTCAGGATCAACCTATAGTGTCGGAATTCAAAGATGTGTTTCCAGCAGAACTTCCGGGTATACCACCTGCACGAGAAGTGGAATTCAGTATCGAGCTGGTTCCAGGAGCTGAACCAATCTCCAAGGCTCCTTATCGCATGGCTCCCATAGAGCTGAAGGAGCTGAAGGATCAACTGCAAGAACTTCTTGAACGAGGTTTCATTCGACCGAGCGCATCTCCATGGGGCGCACCGGTTTTGTTTGTTAAGAAGAAGGACGGCAGTATGCGTCTTTGCATAGACTATCGCGAGCTCAACAAGATTACCATTCGGAATAGGTATCCACTGCCACGCATCGACGACCTGTTTGACCAACTCCAAGGGGCCAAACACTTCTCCAAGATTGATCTTAGGTTAGGCTATCATCAGCTACGGGTCAAGGAGCAGGACATCGCTAAGACTGCTTTTCGTACCCGTTATGGTCACTACGAGTTTGTAGTTATGCCATTTGGCCTGACAAACGCTCCAGCAGTGTTGATGGATCTGATGAACAGAATCTTCCATGAATTTCTGGACAAGTTCGTCATTGTCTTCATCGATGACATCCTGATTTTCTCAAAGTCCAAGGAGGAACACGAAGACCATCTTCGTACAGTGCTACAGATTCTTCGCCAGAAGCAGCTATATGCTAAATTCTCCAAGTGTGAGTCCTGGTTAGACAAGGTGGCATTCTTGGGTCACATTGTATCAGCAGAAGGAATCACTATGGATCCAGCGAAGGTTGAGGCCATTACTAAGTGGCCAAGACCGACATCAACGACAAAAGTCCGCAGTTTCTTAGGCTTAGCTGGCTACTACCGTAGGTTCGTGGAGAACTTTTCCCGACTAGCACTACCACTGACCAAACTGATGCGGAAAGGGGAGAAATTCATCTGGACTGAAGATCGAGAGAAGAGCTTTGAAGACCTGAAACAGAAGCTAGTATCTGCACCTATTCTTACTCTACCATCTGGTACGGGTGGATTTCAAATCTACAGCGATGCATCGGGAAAGGGACTTGGCTGTGTTCTCATGCAACATGGGAAAGTGATCGCGTACGCTTCACGGCAGCTTAAGCCTTATGAAGAAAATTACCCCACGCATGACTTGGAACTTGCTACAGTCGTGTTTGCATTGAAGATATGGAGGCACTACTTATATGGAGAATCATGTGACATTTTCACGGACCACAAGAGCTTGAAGTATATCTTCACTCAACGTGAATTGAACATGAGGCAGAGGAGATGGTTAGAGCTGTTGAAGGATTACGACATTAATCTACAGTATCATCCCGGAAAGGCAAATGTAGTAGCAGATGCTCTTAGCAGGAAGTCCGGAATGATCAACGATATTAAAATCGAAGAGGAGATCATCAGAGACTTGGAGCGACTAGACATCGAGATCATGGTACGTGGACAGCACGGTCACTGAGCTAATCATAGAGCAGAACCCGAGTTGCTATCTAAGATCAAGGAAGCTCAGAAGGATGACGGAGAAATTTGGGCGATAGTACAGAATTTGGAGAAGCAGTCAAAATTCAGAGTAGATGCAGATGGTATCGTATGGCAGGGCACTAGACTTTATGTTCCTGATGACCAAGAACTCCGGGAAACTTTGTTAGATGAAGCTCATAGCTCCCCATTCTCGATACATCCTGGTTCGACTAAAATGTACCATGACATCAAACAATACTTTTGGTGGAGTGGTATGAAAAAGGATGTGGCCACTTACGTCTCCAAATGTCTTACCTGCCAGCAGGTTAAGATCGAGCATCAGCGATCTGGCGGTCTCCTTCAACCGTTAGATATTCCAGAGTGGAAGTGGGACAAAATCACCATGGATTTTGTTACCGGTCTTCCGCCTACCAAAAGGAAGCACGATGCAATTTGGGTTATCGTTGATCGACTTACCAAATCAGCTCATTTCTTACCGATCCGCAAGGAAGATTCGGTAAGTAAACTCGCAGATACGTATAGACGAGAGATCATGAGACTCCACGGTGCACCATCCAGCATCGTCTCAGACAGAGATCCTCGATTCACTTCGCGCTTTTGGAAAAGTCTGCAGAAAGCTTGGGGGTACACAACTTAAGCTTAGCACGGCTTTTCATCCTCAAACGGACGAACAGTCGGAGCGAACCATTCAGACATCAGAGGATATGTTGAGGTCATGTGCGTTGGAATGGACGGGTGATTGGGACGAATACATCTGTTTGGTGGAGTTTGCATACAACAACAATTGGCACGCAAGTATCAAGTGTGCCCCATTTGAGATGTTGTATGGCAGAAAGTGTCGCGCCCCAATCTGCTGGGATCAGGTTGGCGAGCGAACACTCGAAGGACCGGAAATCATAGAGATGACCAATGAGAAGATCGCAGTAGCTAAGCAGAAAATTCAGGAGGCACGGTCACGTCAGAAGAGTTACGACGATAAGCATCGTAGGGATATACACTTTAACGTAGGAGATCATGTCTTCCTTAACATTTCGCTGGCACGTGGTGTTAGACGCTTCGGGATTAAAGGGAAGCTCAGTCCTCGTTGCATCGGACCGTTTGATAACATTGAACGAGTCGGTGAAGTATCTTACCGATTGGCGTTACCTACGCAGCTTTCGCATGTACGCAATGTGTTTCATGTGTCCTTACTCAGAGGGTACCAGTATCATCCCCTTCACATGGTTCAGTATCCACTGGAACAGATACATAAAGATCTCACTTTTATAGAAGAACCCGAACGAGTTCTTGACAGACAAGAACGAGTCATGAAAAAGAAGACGATTCCATTCGTCAAAATTCTATGGAGGGATCATACCGAGCGGGAAGCCACTTGGGAAACAGAGGAGTCTATCCGGGCTTCTTACCCTCATTTCATATTTTGAATTCGGGTATGTTCTTCTTTTCCAGTTACTTTATCTATAATTCTGGGACGAATTATTCTTTTTAGGGGGGAAGAGTTGTAAAACCCGCATGCTTTTACCATGCATAGTACCCTTAGGATCGTACGTACTAGATTAAAACTTTCCTAATATAGCATGATTACGATTACGTGTTAGGAGATTACGTATTACGTACGTGTTAGAACACGATAAGTATTTACCATGCACGATCACGTAATATTTATTTAACGATAATTAATCACGAACATGCGATCATGACATCATGAACGTAATTAAAACACGAAATATTATTAATTACGTATATATATTTATTACGAGCGTATTTAAATATATTAGATCATGGTAATTACGTAACGAGAACATTTAAAACACGAACATAAATAATCACAAACGAGTAACTAAATAATGAGACACGGAAAAAGGTACGGGTACCCCAAGTGGGGTCCCTACCCGCGGCCAACAAGGACAAATGGGCCAAGCCCATTTGTCAAATTTACTAAAAGGGGGTTTATTATTTTACACTACACAAATTAACTTTATAGAAGATTTTAAGAAATACCTAAAACCTCCTTCCCTTTGTCTCTTTGTGCCGCCACCCTACAAACACCATATAAGGTGATTTTTGATCTTTGATCTTGAAGATTTGGTGATTGATCGTGTTTGTTCTTCGTCCTCTTGATCCACGAATTCGGTAAAACCTTTTTAAACCTTTTCTTTTGATTTAATCTTTTTATAAATTATGAACATGTAATGTTTTTACAAAAACATAATAAATAAGCATAGATCTAACATCTTTTGGTGTTAAATAAAATCAAAAGGTTGTTTTTAAGGGTTGTTTGTTTTGGCCGCAGGCTGCAACAGAACCCGAAGGGGTTTCGGTTTGCCAAGCCGACCACCACCAGGACCATATGGTCTTGGTTGGTGCGTGTGGGTCCCACGGCAGCAAGGGAAACACGGGGTACCCTGAGTTGGTTCGGGGTACGGTGTTGATTTCATGTCTGGTTCATGTTTTTTAGTCTAGATCCGGTTCATGGTTTATGTTAGTTTTTTATGTTTATGATCTTAGGTTAAAAATTAAATTAATAAAAGATGTGATTAATTTAATAACATGACTTAGGTTATTTAATTATTAATGATCATGAAATTATTTTAACCTAAGTATTTATATATTTAAGACTTATAATTAATTAATTATTTTAAAACCATGAATATAATTAATTAATTAACATGACTTAGGTTATATTATTAGTATATAATAATACATAATTTAACCTAAGTATTTAACTTATTTAATTAAAAACATGTTATACTTTAATTAAATATTATAACCTATAGTTTAATTAAATTACATGAAATAATTATTAAACTATACACTATACCATATGACTTAGAAATAATCATGAAAAACACTTAAGCTTATATACTTAGCTTATTTAACCAGCTTATTTCTAATTATGAAAACTTTCTATTTTTAGAAACTTAATTAAATAAGGCAGCTAATCTATTTATGGAAACCAGCTATTTTTAGAAACTTATTTATTTTAGGCAGCTAATCTAATTATGGAAACTTATTTAATTAAGGCAGCTAATCTAATTATGGAAACTTTCTATTTTTAGAAACTTATCTATTTTAAGCAGTAAATCTATTTTTGGAAACTTTCTATTTTTGGAAACTTTCTATTTTTGGAAACTTTCTATTTTTAGTAACTTTCTATTTTTGGAAACTTTCTATTGTTGGAAACTTTCTATTTTTGGAAACTTTCTATTTTTGGAAACTTTCTATTTTGGGAAACCTGCTATTTTTGGAAAGTTACTTATTATTACACAGTAAGTATAATAACACATGAAATACCAGAAATACTTTATCAGATTAAACAGAATATAAGATAAAACACAGTTTAAGGCTTAGAAACAATAAAACATGGTAAGAACACATAAAATAAGCTAAGACATGACATAAAACCAGCTATGTATTTAGTAAGCAGATACTTATTCATGTACGTATTTATGTAGCACTAGTGATTTGGAAGTAGGATTCGCGCAGTTCGTCTTTCTCGTTCACTGGACATAAGGTACGGATTCCCGTCCTTTCAGTATGGATATTCTTTCCTTATTAGGATTCCCCGTATGCAGGCAACTGTTTTCCCGTAGTATAAGTTACGTGTTTGATTGCTTATGTTTAATTAAGATTACCTATAGCCATATACATGCATGACCAGTTTCACCTAGTTATGGAGGTACCATAACCATAACATTAGAGGCACTGATGCTATGACTTCACCATGGCGGAGTGATTACTCGTGGCGTCCCTTCAGCTTTTGGCCATTTATTTATATTTATCATGTGGGGCGTATGGGTGCATCCTAGTTACATGTTTTATTCAGGATTACATGGTGAATGTGGTGTGTGCCTTGCATCCTTCACAAGGAGCTGATCCCTCCTACCCAAAAAACCAGTATATTAAATTAGAGGCAGCCTCTCTAATTTGCATGATGAGGTCACCCCTCCAATTATTCATGCACGGTGGATTTTCATGACCTATATTGGCTAATGGTAAAATATGATAAACAGTTTTTATAAGATAAACATAAGACTTTCAAATTATAAAACCAGTTTTATCAAGACTTAACCAGGTTACTCGGGACTTAGTTTTCTTCCGCTGTCATTATGTTATATGCTTATCTTATTCATGCTTTATTGTACATCCGTGCACTGAGCGTATTTGCTCAGCCGTTTTCCTTTTCTATGTTCCCAAAACGGCAGGTACTCAGGGGCGCTCGTAAACACTAAGAGTACGTGCATATGGACTGGAAGCTGTCTAGCCTTCTTTACATTATGCATTTCCTTTCTTTTGATACTTATGCTTTAGACATTGTTTAGTCCTTTCCTTTATTATACTATGTTTGTGTGTGATGAGCTTTAATTTTGGACTACCGATGTTTGATTCCGGTATTTTCCTTTTTATGGTCAAGTAATGTTTAGACATTATACCTTGTATGCTTTGATGACACACGATAATTATTGTGATATTTCCATTTCCAAAATGGGGTGTTATAGTATTTAACGGAGTTATGTAAACATAGTGTGCCTGTATCAATCATCCCTATCAAGATCCTTGCTTCACATCGAATTTCTAGAGATTTGCTCAGAAGTCATTGAGAACGAACCTTGATGAGAGTACTGTTTACCACCCTAATCGAAGAGACGAGGTAAAGTAATGATACAAAACACTAGAAGTGTTGTTTTATGCTTGAATGATTGACCTTCGGTAATAGACCGTATAATCGCTTTCCTTTGGAGAGATTATCATTGATAATTATCGTATTAGGATCGAGATCGAATCTGGTTAGGATCTATATATAAGAGCATCTGTAAGCAAGAGTTGGGAGGAAGACACCCGACATACACCCATTGTGAGTTGGACGTGTCTTTTAGGTTTAAGGTTTCTTATGATGACAAACCTAACCTTACAAAATACCCGACCCGCGAGACCTGAAATGGTTGTTGAAATTAGGATCTGATTATTGACTGCCGGTAGTAGGCAGGAGGTTATGTGAATTTGAAATGTAGATCTTGAAGTGCAGGATGGGTAGCGAAGTTATGGCAAAAATTTTCACCATGGAAAAATGAATAGATGATCTGAAAGATCATGGGAATTAAGTCCCCGTTATATGGGACCATTGAAATTATGTAAAAATTGGTTAGAAAGGCATATAAGTTGGATCTACCCCATGACCTCAAGGGCTGCGTGAATTATGTTTCGTTTATCTAACTTGATGAAATGTCTATCAAGTGAAAATCTGATTACTTCTTGATGAAGTTTAGATCGGCGAAAAGTTGCATTCATCAAAAACCCGTGAACATCATGGACAGAGAAAGTAAGTCAACATTAAGCCTGATCTTATTCCTGTAGTTATGTTTGATGAAACTCGCGTATTGTAATGAATTACACTTGTGAGAAAAGACCGAATGTGGAGGAAATACCCACATGGCTCTAACTCTATAAGAAGCGAATAGTAAGATAAATTGATCTTTGAGGAAAACGATCTTGTTTAGGGGTAAATGCTGTGACAATCCGTCAATTTATGGTTGATATTTTATTCTCAAGTATAATTTAATAACATTATTTTAATGTTATATTATGAACTCACACATTTCTGGGAAGAAATTTGGGTTTACGTCTTGAAGTAGCATCGACTACGTCTAAACCGGAGGATTCTACGTTACATGCTTACGTTTACCTACACCGTTTTTGGTGACAGTCCGACATTTCAGGAAATAAATTTATCCGTGAATATTATTTGTGGTTTTAAATTTGTGTTGGTTCATAAACTTACAAATTTACGAGAAGAGATTAGGACTTACGTGAATAATCTAACGTCCTTTACGACTAAACCGGAAACCTTGGGATTACGTATTTACGTTTTTGAACTTCATTTTTGATGGACAATTTTTATTAGATTCGTTTTGTGCCGTTGATTCATAATTTATAAAAACGTTTTTCGTAAAACGACCCGAGGGCACGCAAATCGAGGAAACTAGAATCGAGGATTACCCGTAATTAAATGGGGATGAGACAAGATAAACTTGCCCCACCCCAACACCATGTACGGCTAAGCCTTATCCACACACCCTTGTGAGGTGTCAAAGCTTATTAAGTAAGCTAGGACACTTATCCTAGTTACTTACACAAAATGCATGCACAACAAAACCACCAAAAGATAAACCATTAGCTTCATTATTCAACTCATGAAACACACACAACTCTCTCATATCACTCTCTCTTCGTCGTCCATATTCAACAACCAAACACCCTCATTTGATCAATTTAATCACAATATCATGTGTTATTCACACATATGTTGAAGAACCTTTGAAGATATGAAGATTGGAGGTGATTTTAACCTATGAAAAGGAGTTTTCATGAGGTTAAAGGGCTGAATTCATGGAGGTGTTCATCTATCCAAAGGACCCAAGAAGTTTCCTTGCTAAAGTTGAAGATTTGATAACAAGAACCAAGTCTTGTTCATCAAAAACCTCATCTTTTCATCACTAATGGTGGTATAAAGATTGTTCTTCCTATCCTCTTGTTATTTTGATTATGTAATCTTGTATTTTCTTTATTTATGTATATGTATATGATGATGAATGATGATAAAAATATTATGTGGGGATTTGGTGTTGATAAACATGGGTAAAAAGATGGAATACCACATGTAAATGGTTAAAAATCTTGCTAAATATAATGCCTGTATAAAAACAGTAAGTAACCAAATGATAAACTGATAAAATGGCATAGTAGAATCAATTTACAGTAAGTATTAGATGTCATACACATGTGAGAGTTGGCCATGCAATGGAATCATCAAAATGAGTGAGATATGATCAAAACAAAATTAGTATACCAATCTGAATAGTCTGTTTTGTAGGGACTGTTAATGATACTTAGACATGGATTGAGCAGTAGCTATATCTAACTTATTTGTAGAACATAATATGAATTTTATTTCATACAAAAATGAGCTTCTATCTCCTTATAGAACTCAAGATATGATAAAAAGGGTGAAAGTGAAACTAAAAATCAGATTTTGTGAAATTAAAGTTTATTAGTATTATATAAACACTCAAAATAATATAGTATAAAATGTGAAATTAAAACCCACTAACTTATATATTTCATTTATATAAATATTTATAAGGATAAATAAATGGACATTATATAAAAATGGTAATTTGATAAGTTTTATAAGTTATAAAAACTATAAACATGATTTTTACGTCTTTTCGGCTAGTACCGTAAAATTAACGTTTTTCGTCAATTAAAACTTAGACGATCGGACCCGTCTAATGTAAACTTTTTAAAAGTCATATACTGATATATAAGTACTTAATACAAGTAAAAACCGATAAAACCCGAACTATATAACATACGGACATTAACGGGCTAAATTAGCATTATTGGGCTATTAATACAACTAAATGGGCTAAACACTTATAAATTTACTTATTGGGCTTAACCCACTTGGGCCCAACATGTAAAGTATAATACTGATATTAAAAGTATAATTGGGCTAATGAAAAGTATTGGGCTTGTAATAGGCTTATTGGGCCTAAAACATATAAACAAGATAAACTAGTGAAACTAGTATAAAAATGTTACCAACACATAAACACTATAATGAATGAGTAAATGAGAATGTATAAACCCACTTGATCATCATCATATATAAAATCATCATATTTATACATAATTGTTATTTTCATAAAGTCATTGGACAAAACTATAAGACGAGTATTATTTGTCTAGGTTTCCGTGATTGAAACACGTACCGTACATCCAAATCGCCGATAACCCGCCTTTCCCAATCAACGTGAGTTCATAGCCTCGCACTCTTTTAAATGTTTTTATGAAATGTTTTATAAACCCGCGAGGGAGATAACATGTTAGTTTTGATAAAATAGGACACTATTTGTCCCGATTGTCTGTTTATTGATTTGGACCCGAATTATTGTATGACCCGATGAATGATTATATGACCCGACGTGTGAAATGAAATGGATTATTAAAGTTAGGTTATGTCACTAAAAGTCCCATTAGCATGAATTGTAAACTACCGGAATTTGGTAGACGCTTATGCATATAATAGTACTATTTGGGGACGATCACCCCAGTTCGCGCCTTGATGGTTGATCCCCATCGTGCCACATTGATTGGTAAGCGAATTTATGTATGAGAAGATTTACACAAGCGTGATTATTGTGACGACACACTAATTTAGATGGGCAAATTGAGTTTCGGGTTAGCTACCCGTTGTTTGGTTTAGTAAGGTAACAATGTCATGCGGCTTATAATAATCCAAAAATAACGAAATGCTTTATGCATTGAATTACGATATATTGCCTGACTAGCAATACAGGGTCTTATTATTGATATTATGTTCGTGTTTTGGTTTTACATAACCATATCCTTATAACGGTTTTTATTTAACTTTATACAACGTTATAAAACGTATTTTATGATGTTTTTACGACAATGGTTCGTATAATGATTTTAGAGGCAAACGCCTATATTATGATTTTCGATAAGGATTTGTATAAAATGACTTTGGCTATTTTATGGCCTATTACAAAGATTTGTACAAAATGATTTTCGGTAATAACTTTATACCGATCATATATTGATGGATTTAATTAAACTCTATGAATTCACTCGGCGTTTTCGCTGACCTTTTCTTTTAACATGTTTTATCTCAGGTACTTGAAGGTAATTCTCGGGAAGACAACAAGAATTAATGGCCCGCACTTAAATAATAATTTCCATTCAAATGCGTTGTAAAACCTGTATGAAATATAATGACTTGGGACCTATATAAATTTGATACTTATGAATGGAAATGCTTTATTATTAAATGACGCGATTTTTTTAGCGTTGTCTATGATGTGAGTAATGTGCTATCCCGTAACACCAACGAGTCTTCCGCTGTATTGAATTGTGTAAATTTGGGGGTGTTACAGAATCGATTTAGGCTTGTCAAATAGTAGATCTTAGAATGGAAGAGGGAGTTGAGACGGTTTATGTTAATGACACGAGGGCAGGGGACTACCGGACAATTTATACCGAGGAAGTCAAGGAGATGGTTATACAAGAAGAAGACAAGTTTGCTACCTACAAGGTTAGTGAGTGAAATCAATTGTAACTTTTCTTACAACTAAATGTTGTTACTGTTACCAAAATAATATTTCTTTCATCATGAATCATATATATTTCATCATGAATCATATATGATTCGTAGTGAATCATATGTGTTTCATCATGAATCATATATGATTCATGATGAAACATACATGATTCATCATGAATCATATATGTTTCATGATAAATGGATCATTAACTGTTGTCACTGTTACCAAAATAATGTACGATTCATCATGAATCATACATGTTTCATGATGAATCATACATGTTTCCTGATGAATCATACATGTTTCATAATGAATCATACATGATTCATGATGAAACATACATGAATCTTGGTAAATCATATATTATTTTGGTAAATGCCCAAGTATTAATTTTGTTTTTAATGTTTCATAATCAGGTTCTCCGTCATCCAGAAGATGGTTCAGTTAATTGTACTTGTAGACATTTCACTCGGTATGGTTTTTTGTGTCGACACATATTTTGTGTTTTGAAGAACCGTGATGTTGAAAAGATTCCAGAAAAATACATTCTAAGGCGTTGGAGAATGGATTTAATACCACTTGGATTAAGAAGAAAGACAAACAGACACAGAGAAAAGAACGAAGCCATCGAAAGGTTAACTAATGACGCCAACAACGTGGTCGATGAATGCTTGTTTTGTTTGAGTAAAGATCAAAGTTGGCAGAATTTGTGCAAACGTTGGAAACAATTAAGAAGGAAATACAAGTTCAAGTTCCTAAGCCACCTTCACAGAAAAAAAGTGATGTAATTCTAGATATATATGCCATTGGAAAGCCGACTGCTGATAAACCGATCATAGGAAATCCAGAAGGGGCTTGAAACAAAGGCGATCTTAAAGGAGAAGGTAAAGCAGAACATAAAGGAGCACGTATAAAAAGTGCAAGTGAAATCGCTGTAAAAGCTAAGAATAAGCAGGCTAGGAAATTTTTGTGTTGCGGAGCGAAGACAAATCAACATACCAAGAACACATGTACATTAAATCCAAAGTATATTGCAAAGTTGGCGCTTATGGAAGCTGCTCAAGCAGAAGCTGGAAACGTTGCTGCTACAGAAGCTGGAAACATTGATGCTACAGAACAAACAACAGACACCACTTGTTGATCATTCTATGTTTTTCAAGTCATATTTACTTTCAATATGTTTTTCAATTAATACATTGTTTCATACTTAGTTTTATACTTGGTGGTTATGAGGATCTAATTTGAATCAATTTTGTTTTGATATTTAGTTCAATTAATACTTGATTATTTCTGCATTATCATTTTAATTTGAAGTGTTTGGGAATGAAACATACATGATTCAACATGAAACATGTATGATTCAAGATTAAACATACATGATTCATCATGAATCATGTATGTTTCATCATGAATCATGTATGATTCATCATGAATACTGTATGATTCATCATGAATCATGTAGGTTTCATCAAGTCATATATTAATGATTCATCAAGAATCATACATGTTTCATCATGAATCATGTATGATTCATCATGAATCATGTATGATTCATCATGAATCATGTATGATTCATCATGAATCATGTATGATTCATCAAGATATATTATTATTGGTAAAAAAACCTCTAATTTTACAAAGTTCAAAAGAAAGTGTCAGTATTCATACATGTGTCTTGATGAAACATATATGATTCATGATGAATCATATATGATTCATGATGTCATACATATGTCTTGATGAAACATATATGATTAATGATGAATCATATATGATTCATGATGTATCATATATGATTCATCAAGACACGTGTATCATTCTTTGTACACAAAGTTAAACCTGGTAATTATCAAAGATTTGAACACATATAAGATACCAACATGTAATTCATACTACCTTGTACAGACTAAATTGTTTAGACTAACTTGTTCAAAATATAACGATTACTACGAATTAGAAACATCAGGGGCCCAACAGCTAGATCTACCAAAAGAGACCCATATTAGTGTTTTTTCCTATGCTTCTACAATTCACAATCATAGAATACCTTCATTACTTAGAATAAAGTCATTGTTTGTTTCTCCTATCCTTTCTTCTCTCCTTTCTGAGCCATATCACCCTCTTCACTCTGGGCTGAAGCCTTCTCTGGATCATGCTCATTTCTATTGTTGAGCGCATGAACAATGATTGAAATTCTTTTTTCCTTGTCAACCTTTGTCTCAAAATCATATGCTAGCTTGAACATTTTGGCTCTTTACTTGTTGAAATTATGAAGAAGAATATTTGTAGCTATCTTGAACCTCATACGCATCAACAATGTTCTTTGCTTAGCAGATTCTTCGCAAAGACCAATATCCCAGCTCCTCTTACTGTCACCGGTGTAGTTCTCCAAATGGATCATAGCAAATACCCTACAGTCTTCCTGATTTTCTTTTGTACTCCATCTCAACTTTGGAACATAGCTTTTCATTTTTGAAACTTTGGAGTGACTTGGATGCTTATGCTCCTGCAATTACCTTACAAAGAACTTTTTCTACAAAACAAGAAAGAAAAACATGAAAACAGATTAAATAAAAAAAGATGCATGTGTAATGAAATACAATCATAATACATAATTAGATATAATCCCCCATAAAAAACTTACCAAAATATCGCAAGCTCCCTTGTATTTTGCTGAATAGGTATATCCATAAGCATTATCAAGAATCAACGTTGTAGTTGGCATTTTGAGGTTGAAAACAACCACATAAAAATGATTTGAAGCACATATAGGAAAAAAAACCAACTCAACGCGTGAGAGAGATGTAGAAGCTTCATCGTCTTTAAACTGAGCCAATATTGCTTCCTTAAACAGCTTGTATGATGCTTCCTCACCAAGAACTCCGCTAATCATATCTGGTGTCTATATAAGAAAAAAAGTCTTAAGAGAAAACACGGAACTAATAGAACCACTCGAAAAATAGTCAAATGACAACTTACAATACAACCAGTCGAAAAATAGTAAAATTTCGTCTCTAGAAGTTTGGTATCATGCTCAGCATTAAGAATGGCGACAAAACAGTCTATGACACTAGCATCTATCCATAACCTTGGTGCCAAAGTCTCCAAACTGACACGTACAGTTGATAGATGATATCCAAATGCAGTTTGAAAAACAGTTTCACTACAAAATAAGAAAATAAATGGTGTTATCCACTAATTTACCCAACAAGTTATGATGAAACATACATGATCCAAGATGAAACATACATGATCCAAGATGAAACATACATGATTCATGATGAAACATACATGATTCATGATGAATCATGTATGTTTCATCATGAATCATGTATGTTTCATCATGGATCATGTATGTTTCATCATGGATTATATTTATGATTCATAACAGTTAACAAAAAAAAATATAAAAGACATGACAAAGAGAGCTTACTATTTGTCGCCTTACATTGAAAACAAGCTATTTCCCATGATAAACTCAACTCTGTTAATCAAAGACGCAACATTGATTCTCTTATACTGATAAACAGAAGTTATTGGAGAATCTGGTTAGAACATAGTAATTTTCTTGATATCCAGTGGAGGAGTCTGTTGTGAAGGAGTCGCAGGAGGCACAGCCCCAGGCAGCGGTGGAGCAGTCCCAGCAGGCACAACACCATGCGGTGGAATATCCGTAGGCCAAGCCCAATACTCCTCCTGAAACATTGAACTTTTTTTAATTAAAACAATTCATAATAACATAAGGTAAAAAATATGAATAAATAATGAAAGGTTAAAAAATTATTCATGGCCAAAAGATTCGATAGTCACATCAACCACCATATCTCCATACCACCATATGTTCCCTTCAATCCACTGAGTAAACGTTTCCTCATTGAATTCATCAACACATCCCTCCTTCTCAACAACAACATTGTCATCAACAATTTTATCAGGACTAACATCAGGAGCCGGCTCGTCTCTTTTTCCAGACGCATCAGCAGCCGGCTCATCTCTTTTCTCGTCATCATCTTTCTTAGGATTAACATCAGTAAAATCATCAAGATGAGGTGACTTTTCTTGCAGACACAAAGTATCTCTAAACAATCTAAGATACTTATTTTACAAATCATCAACTTCAACATCATTTAGAAAGTCTTTGTTAGCCCTTTTCAATAGAGTTTCTAATTCACCCTTCTCCTTCAACACTCTCGACAGCTTCTCTTCAATAACTTTGCACATACTCTATAAACAAATGTGAATATACTCAAGTTAGAATCAAATACAATTAATGGTGGTGAATCATCTATAGTATTATAATCATATATGAATCATATATGTTTCATCTTGAATCATATATGATTCAATAATTACTCATATATAGGGAGGGTTGATTAATACCTTTTTGTCCTTAGAAGGTACATCTGAAGCTTTCTTCTTCTTTTTAACATCAATGGCCCCAAAGGAACCCTCTGTTTGCATTGGCTCAGACGCACTCCATACTCCATGAAGCTTCAGCTTACCAAAAACTTGATCTTCAAACTCAAGTTCTTGTCGCTTATGCATGTCACTAGAACTCCAGTCCCTGATGGCTGGTCTTGATCGAACGACTGTATATCGGTCATACTTTGTAGAATCAAGATAAAGGAGTTGCAAACAATATAGAAAAAATCATATATGTTTAGTGTTACAAACATATATGAATCATATATGTTTCATCTTGAATCATATATGATTCAAGATGAAACATATATGATTCATCAAGAATGTTAAAATTAGTTAAAATATAGAACTGATGAGCAAAATCTCATATCAATAAGTCAACAAATCACCCTAAAACACATTGCAAATACCTAACTTTTATACATAAAAGCAGTATTATGTGGTTTGTTTTGTGTTTGTGCTTGTTTAGGTAACAAGGATACAAATTTGAAGCAAACAAGTGAAATCAAGCTAAAAGGTGAAGAAAAGACAAGAGAAGGATCAATAATGACAAGCCATGAGAAGACAAATGACCTATCTTGACAACATTCATAAGATGAAGGACTAAAGTACAATTTTGGAAAAGTTAAGATTAAAGTCAAATCTGATTAACATTCAAGTCAAACAGTCAAAGGATGCTTTATGAACAAGTTTGAAGTTTAAAGGATCAAATATGCCAAAGAAATAAAGATTGGAGCTTAAATGAAGATTATGCTAAGTCAAGGGGCTGAAATTGTTAATTTTCATACAAGTTTTGGTTCAATCCGTGTGAAGAGGCCATCAGCCAATGAGAACAAAGGAAAGGAGTGACAAGGATCACCAAGTCACCTCACTAACGCCGCCAGCAATTAATACCAAATCTTCAACAGTAAATTCCACTCAGCCAAATTTCCACCAATGGGAGAAGGACGTGCAATGTTTACTTTATCCAAAATGGATAGTGATCCGCAACTCATGCCTTCATCCAATAATAAACTGCCACGTTGCATCTTCAAACAAAAACGCGCCCAGGATCGTGAATTTGCTACAAGGCATATCAAGCAAAGTTATAAACATGAAAAGTGCTTCATTTCAAGAGACGAATCCATTCATAACAACCAATTAAGCTGAAATTAATTCAAGCAAAAACACCCAAATGTATTCTTGAGCTGGATTTTGCAATTAAGAGATTGAAGACACGTGGAACTCATTGATTGGCTACAACACGTCATCCTCACCAACATACTCTTCACTCTATAAATAGGACATAGATAGCTCATTTGCATTTGTAGCTTGTAGGTGTGAAAAACACACACTTTACTTTTCTCTTTCATTCCTAGTCATTCAATTCAGTTAGTAACTACTCTTAGGTGCTTGACAAACACCTAAGAGTCATTTAGTTAGTTAGTAACAGACTGTAACCAATTTTCCCTCCATTAATAAAGTTCAACATTCAGTTTCACTCAGTTCTCATTCTCCTACCTTCATTATCTTAATCCCGTTGATACTGAGTGTTTCTATTGATCTTCCATGATCAATGGAAGTTGTTTGAGGCTTTGAAGTCTTGTATCTGTTTAGAATTTATTTGGAGATCATTTTCAGACTATTTGTAGAGTTTGTAGCAGGGTAGTTGATTGTAGTAGTGTGTGATGATGATGATAGTAACTAGTGATTGATAGATGGTGGTTTAGTGTTACTTAGAAGGCTTAGTGCCTCTCTACTCCTTCAGTGGTGGCTTCAAGCTAAAAAGTACCTAATCTCTTTTTTTTCTTCCTCTAAAGTGTCTATGCATGCTCAATACCTAGAATAATCATTACTTGCTGAACTGATTGTGTGTTTAGATTAATTGTAGCCTAATTGTGTTAGATTGATAGTTTACTTATAGTATAACAGCTTTGAATTCAGTTTCACTTAGTTAAAATTGGATTTATATCAGTCATTTTCGATTAGTACTCATTTAGTGGTTCATCCAGCTTACTAGCTTGTTTTTGGATCAAAACCATTTCAATTCACCATTTGAACAAATCTCAATAGGTGTTTTCAGCTGCCAGTCATTACAACTCAAAAAGTCTTTGTAAAAGTTCATTTACAGATTTTAAAGTGGTGTTTGGTTTAGGATGATTTTTGGTAAATCAGGTTGTTAAACTAGTTGAGAAGTGTTCATTTACACTAAGTCCATTAGTGTAAACATTTTGGAAAAGTTTTATGGTCATACTAGCTTTCAAACAGGCAATTGGTAGTATAAAATCTTTGGGACAAGACTTTTAACAAGTTCATCAGTAAACTAGCGAACTTTGATCCATTGTCATTTCTTGGTTTCTTGATGAAATTAGCTGAATCTTGTTTACATTTGTAGCTTATCATCCTAACTTTCAGTGCAAAATTGGAAATAATACAGTATCAAGTTATGAAAGACTTCTTAGCTTATTGATAAGCACTTGACCAAACTTCAGTTTCTGTGATAAGACTCATACTGTTTTGCTAGATCTCTTAATCCACTTCACAAATCTCCTAATTTTCTTTCCCAATTCAGCTTGCAATCATGTCTTGAGTGAATTCTAAAAATTTCAGCTTTTTGAGTTTTTGGTCAAACATTGGTCAAATAAGCTGTTTTTGGCTTATTGGAGATTCTAGCTTATTCTGTTGACCATTTTCTAAACAAAAAGACATTCTAAGCTCCTTGATACTTGATTAATCAACTTTTGCAACAAAATGGTTTTGTGGATGAATGGATTTCATTTTAGCTTATTGTTGGTGTAACACCCCCAAATTTACACAATTCAATACAGCGGAAGACTCGTTGGTGTTACGGGATAACACATTACTCACATCATAGACAACGCTTAAAAATCGCGTCGTGTAATAATAAAACATTTCCATTCATAAATATCAGATTTACATAGGTCCCAAGTCATTGTATTTCATACAAGTTTTACAAAGAATTTGAATGGAAATTATTATTTAAGTGCGGGCCATGAATTCTTGTTGTCTTCTCGAGAATTACCTCCAAGTACCTGAGATAAAACATGTTAAAAGAAAAGGTCAGCGATAACGCCGAGTGAATTCATAGAGTTTAATAAAACCATCAATACATCATCGGTATATAATTATTACCGAAAATCATTTTGTACAAATCTTTGTAATAGGCCATAAAATAACCAAAGTCATTTTATACAAATCCTTATCAAAAATCATAAGATAGGCTTTCGCCTTCAAAATCATTATACGAACCATTATCGTTAAAAACATCATACAATACGTTTTATAACGTTGTATAGAGTTAAATAAAAAACTGTTAAATGAACATAGTTATGTAAAACCAAAATACGAACATAATATCAATAATATGACCCCGTATTGCTAGTCAGGCAATATATCGTAATTCAGTGCGTATAGCAGTATTTCGTTAATTGGATTATTATAAGCCGCATGACACTGTTACCTTACTACAACAAACAACGGGTAGCTAACCCGACAATCATTTGCCCATCTAAAACAGCGTGTTGTCACAATAATCACGCTTATAGAAATCTTCTCATACATAAATTCTCTTACCAATCAATGTGGTACGACGGGGATCAAGCGTCAAGGCGCGAACTGGGGTGATCGTCCCCAAATAGTACTATTATATGCATAAGCGTCTACCAAATCCCGGTAGTTCATAATTCATGCTAATGGGACTTTTAGTGACATAACCTAACTTTAATAATCCATTTCATTTCATCTATCGGGTCATTTAATCATTCATCGGTCATACAATCATTCGGGTCCAGATCAATAAACAGACAATCGGGACAACTAGAGTCCTATTTTATAAAAACTAACATGTTATTTCCCTCGCAGGTTTAAAAAACATTTCATAAAAACATTTAAAAGAGTGCGAGGCTATGAACTCACGTTGATGTGGGAAAGCGGGTTATCGGTAATTCAGATGTACGGTACGTGCTTCAATCACGGAAACCTAGACAAATAATACTCGTCTTAGACTTTTGTCCAATGACTTTATCAAAATAATAATTATGTATACATATGATGATTTTATATATATGATGATGATCAAGTGGGTTTATATATTCTTATTTACTCATTTTAGTGTTTATGTATTGGTAACTTTTTACTAGTTTACTAGTTTTACCTATTTACATGTTTTAGGTTCAATAAGCCTATTATAAGTTCATTAACTTATATTAATCCATTTTATACTTGTATTATCAGTATTTATACTTTACATGTTGGGCCCAAATGGGTTAAGCCCAATAAGTAATTTTTATAAGTGTTTAACTTGTTTAGTTAAATTATTAGCCCAAATATGCTAACTTAGCTTGTTAATGTCCGTATGTCATATAGTTTGGGTTTTATCGGTTTTTACTTGTATTAGGTACTTATACATCAGTATATGACTTTTAAAAACTTCACATTATACGGGTTTGATCGTCTAAGTTTTAATTGGCGAAAAACGTTAATCTTACGGTAATAGCCGAAAAAGTCGTAAAAATCATGTTTATAGTTTCATAACTTATAAATCTTATTCAACTACCATTTTTATAAAGTTTACATTTATTTAACCTTATACATATTTATATAAATGAAATTTATATGTTAGTGGGTTTTAATTCACATTTTATACTATATTAGTTTGAGTGCTTATATAATACTATTAAACATTAATTCTTCAAAATCTGATTTTTAGTTTCATCTTCACCATTTGTATCATATCTTGAGTTCTATAAGGAGATAGAAGCTCATTTTTGGACGGCATGAACTTCATATTATGTGCTACAAATAAGTTAGCTATAGCTACTGCTCATTCCATGTCTAACTATCCTTAACAGTCCCTACAAAACAGACTATTCAGATTGGTACACTAATCTTGTTTTGATCATATCTCACTCATTTTGATGATTCCATTGCATGGCAAACTCTCACATGTGTATGAAATCTAACACTTACTGTAAATGGATTCCACCATGCAATTTTATCAGTTCATAACTTGGTTACTTACTGTTTTTATACAACCAACAATTTAAGCAAGATTTTAGCCTTGTTTCTTATAGTTTTTCATCTTTTTAATTATATTTATCAGCACTTGATCCCCACACAACATTTTTATCATCATTTATTCATCATATACATATACAATAAGAAAGAAAATACATGATTATATAATCAAAATAACAAAAGGATGGGGAGAACAATCTTTATACCACCAAGATTATGTAGGTATTCATGAAGGCTTGGATTTTTGATGGAGAAACTTGTGATAGATCAACACTAATATTTAAGACCACCAATACTTGTAAACTTCTTGTAGAAATCAGCCCTTGAACATCACCAAATCACCTCCTTGGATGATAGAATCACCTCCAATCTTCAAGGCTTCAAAGGTTCTTCAACTTATGTATGAATAGCATGAGATTTTGTGGTTATATTTGATCAAATGGGTGTTTTGGGGGTGAGTTGGGACAGAAATATTGAGAGAGAGATGAGAGAGTTGTGAGTTTTGCATGAGTGGAAATGAGGTTAGTGGTTTAGAGATGGTGGTTTTGATGTTGGTTGCTAGCTTGTAAGTAAACTAAGACATGTGTCTTAGCTTATCTTGTAAGCTTGACACCACATGGTGTATGTGGCTAAGTCTATCCGTCCCATATTGGGGGTTGGGAAAAAGTGGTTTTGTCTCATCCCCGTTTATTTACGGGTACTCCTCGATTCTAGTTTCATCGATTTGCGTGCCCTCGGGTCGTTTTACGAAAAACATTTTTATAAATTATGAATCAACGACACAAAACGAATCTAATAAAAATTGTCTCATAAAAAACGGAGTTCGAAAACGTAAATACGTAATCCTAAGGTTTCCGGTTTAGTCGTAAAGGACGTTAAATTATAATCGTAAGTCCTAATCTCTTCTCGTAAATTTGTGAGTTTATGAACCAACACAAATTTAAAATCTCAAAATAATATTCACGGACAAATTTATTTTCTGAAATGTCGAACTGTCACCAAAGATGGTGTATGTAAACGTGAGCACGTAACGTAGAATCCTCCGGTTTAGACGTAGTCGATGCTACTTCAAGACGTAAATCCAAATTTCTTCTAAAAAATAAGTGAGTTCATAATATAACATTAAAATAATATTTTTAAATAATATTTGAGAATAAAATATAAACCATAAATTGACGGATTGTCACAGCATTTACCCCTAAACAGGATCTTTGTCCTCAAAGATCATTTTATATTACTACTTGCTCCTTATAGAGTTAAAGCCATGTGGGTATTTCCTCCACATTCGATCTTTTCTCATAAGTGTAATCCATTACAATACACGAGTTTCATCAGACATAGCTACGGGAATAAGATCAGGCTTAATGTTGACTTACTTTCTCTATCCATGATGTTCACAGTTTTTGATGAATGCAACTTTTCGCCGATCTAAACTTCATCAAGAAGTGATCAGATTCTCACTTGATAGATATTTGATCAAGTTCGATATACGAAACATAATTCACGCAGCTGTTGAACTCCTAGGGTAGATCCAGCTTATATGCCTTTCAAACCAATCTTTTACATCATCTCAATGTCCCATACAACGGGGACTTATATCCTATGATCTTTCAGATCATCAATTCATTTTTCCATGGTTAAATTTTTTGGCCTAACTTCGCTACCCATCTGGCACTTCAAGATCTACATTTCATATTCACATAACCTCCTACCCACTACCGACAGTCAATAATCAGATCCTAATTTCAACAATCATTTCAGGTCTCGCTGGTCGAGTATTTTGTAAGGTTAGGTTCACCATCATAGGAAACCTTAAACCTAAAAGACATGTCCAACTCACAATGGGTGTATGTCGGGTGTCTTCATCCCAACTCCTGCTTACAGATGCTCTAATATATATCCTCACAAGATTTGATTTCGATCCTAATACGATAATTATCAATGATAATCACTCCAAATGAAAATGATTATACGGTTTATTACCAAAGGTCAATTATTCAAGCATAACACAAGACTTCTAGTGTTTTGTGTCGTTACTTTGCCTCGTCCCTTCGATTGGGGTGGTAAATAGTACTCTTATCAAGGTTCGTTCCCAATGACTTCTGAGCAAATCTCTAGAAATTCGATGCGAAGCGAGGATCTTGATAGAGATGATTGATACGGCACACTATGTTTACACAACTCCTTTAAATACAAAAGAGTGAATTTCTTCATCAAGAATCTATCATTAACAGGAATGATATTAGCAGATTGGGTCAGTATGTCGACGATGACCTAAATCGAATCAAATTTGGATGATGACCTTTGTAATAGCTAGACGTTTACTAATGTATGAGGCAATGTCTGCCTTCATAATTTGCCATTGGTACAACTTCTTCAGATAAAGATACATTTAGTCAGAAATGACATGAATGGAATAATTATACTTACGAGATTTCAATATGACTAAATCTCAAAATCGTCTATATTCAGGCAACCACAAGTGGCCTTTTATACATTTAACGCCATCAGCTTCTTAATTCTAATGGTTCACATTAGCCGCGAACCACTTTTTATTATCTATATTATCCTTCTTACAAGCATTGTTTATTTTTATATTGTTCGGCAATTTATTTTGCACCTTCATTATTAAGGAACATGTCCTAATTGATTCTTTATCTTTTCTTCATAATGTGTCAGTAATTATATTCACCTTCCTCGATGAAATAATTATCATGTCTACAATTTACTCAGAAATTCTTTCTTCATATTTTCTAAGTTTTAGTTTCGTCTCTACTATCATTTTTATTAGTTTTGCTCAGTCCGGCGTCTAAAGCATCGATAATTATTACAAGTAATTAAATAATAAATAGTAAATTTTTATGAAGTGTAAACGTAAAATTTTAAATTTCTTAGTTCGACCAATTATATAAAAATGTTCAAAATAAATTTGAATTTAATTAACACAATTTTTATTGATTTATCCAAAATAATTAAAATAATTAATAAGATCCGTAAATGTTCGAAAAATCCCTGTTTATACTTTGGTCAAAATTTTTCTTAATTGAAAAGCAAACATTGTCATTTTAAGTCTTGGTTTAATTGGTTTCCTCAATCCCTCTTAGGTTGTCTTGAGGTATGCATAAACATTTACCCCTAAACAGGAGTTTAGTTAAATGATTTGGGCATAAGGAAATAATCCCTTAAAAATTTCTTTGATAAATTATTTGTCAAAACATATTTCCACTTTCTTTTTGGTAAAACCCAAAATCTTAAATGTCTCAAATTATTGAAGAGTCAATATATTCCATTTTCCATTAATCACACGATCAAATAATGTAAAGGATTAAGCCGTAAATTACATGTTAAATATTCGAGGTACATGTTTTCATTGTTCGGCCAATTTAGGGCAGTCTATAAATAATTTTTAACTCATTCTTATTTTTATAAACAAACAGATGGTTCTTAATGATCACAAACATGAATTTATCAAATTACAGCCTACACACGTGATTCACCAAATTTATGGATGCTACATGTGTATTAGTCAATCCAAACGACATCACGTGAAACTCATAATGTTCATTACGAGTCCTGAATGTAGTGATTGGAATAGATAATCTTTTTCGCGGACGCGAATTTGATTATAACCATGCCGCGGATCAAATCTTTAGAACATACGCTAGAACCTTGTAAATGATCAAACAATCTATCATCTTGGGTAGTAGATATAGATTTTAATCGTCAATTTACCTAGTTCACGGTAATCCAACAAATATAAGGAATGATAACACTATAGCTCTTCTTGATGACGAGCTTGGTAGAATAAAAGCTTTCTCCGACAACTCTCTTAGTTGTACGGTAATTCTTTTAATTCAGATGGTGCTGACGTACAGTGCACACGCCACCAGTGCATCATCGGGAATATAATCAATACCAAATTCAACATTGCCTTAATGGCGAAAGTCTAGGTAATTTACCAACAAATACCTCCTAAAGTTTCAGATAACAGAAACATCTTTTAATAAATTCATATTAGGGTCTTTCTAGATTATAATATCTATGACTACTTCACAACCATTCATGGTATAATTTCAAGTCTACATGCAGGATATGGTCATCCATCAAGAATCATTTAAATCACTTTTGATAATCAACATCTTATCATTTAGGGGATTTCTACTCGAGTTCCCATCAATTAAGACAATGTCGTCATGTCATAATCAATCGATCCATTCTACTAGCACTATCAACTTTTCAGTTTTATTGCCATCGATAAGATGTGAATTTCTCAAAAGACTAATAATAACTCATAATTCTTCACAATTCAAGGATATCTGGAGACATAACTAACCTTAGAAGATTAAGGTCAACGCATAATCTACACGAGAGAATTTCAAATCAGATACAGATGAAAACATTTAACGAATATGACTATATCCAATGTTTTCATAATTTGAGTACGCATTCGAAAGCTCCTCGGATCGTTACCCAGGTCATTCAAATGAAATCAAATCAAAAGAAATGATAGAAACATCGATACATCCAGTCGGGTATCAACACTCAGTAATCAGATACTTTTCCTAAGAATCTCACAACGGGAGAATTGGACAAGAAAGAATTGTCAATTGTCAAATAAGACAATTTCCACAGATGAGTAAATTCGATTCAGAAGAATAGATGCTACAGGCGCATATGTAGGTGTTCCTAACACTATGTCCCTATTTTTCACTTCTTGCAGATCTCATAAAATTTAATCTTTCACAATCTTTAAAGAAAATGTAGTGTTTATTAATCAGTTTTATGGTGACTACTAATCAGGCTTGCATGGTCCATTCCAAATTGTATGTAGGCGCGCAACTATATACAATTTCAAGATTAACGATGCAATACTCAGTTCGTCAAAATTTTATCATCATGTGTATAATAAAAACATTTTCATGCTTATTTCTTAAATAAGAATCAAAAATAAATTTACAAAGATTTTCTTTGTTATGAAAACAATTAAGTTTTCCAAGGTGTTCCATAAACAACTTTATTTCGATAACGATCACTTATAAATCTTACTTTGAATAATCCTTATAGTGATGAAAATTCAATTTTTCCCCAAGGGATACTGTTTTATCTTATAAAAACAATGAGTGATCTGCAAAAGAGTGATGAAAATTTGTTCACCAAGAACTAACTACAATATATCAGGAAATGAGCTTAGCCAATTAAGCATGAGGTTCATGACCTCGATGGCACTCAAAAAGAATAATCCACAACGTAACTCAATTCGAGATGAGTACTTGTTCAATGATTGCATCACTAATTCGAACATTAGTATGAAGCAATAAGAGATAGATAACATCGATACATGTAGGATTTAGCAATCAATGGTAGTCTTTTCATTAATCACAAACAAGTCAAAATTGTACCGTAACACATTATGTGTCACTATGTCATACAATTCCAAGAACTCATCCTACCAACTGATGTCTCAGTTAAGTTAGGGATTATTTTTAAAAGATACCACAATGAATACTAATCTACATAGGTCATTAGGTGTTCCACATGTCCTAGAAGATCCATCGGTCTCAATTCAGAAGAAGATTTCTTCAATTTATTTCTTGGACACTGGGCATCCTCGTTAGTGGACAATGGCCTAGTAACAACCCTTAACACGAATCAATAATCAATTAAAACCTTATAATTCAATCACAGAACTTAACGACTTCCTCTTAACAATTTCTTATTCCATACAAGTTAAATTTTACTTCTTTCAAGTTTCAATCAACTTATACTCAATGCAACATCCTACCTCATTCTTCAATGCTTTCAATCTTATTCTTAGACCTTAAAAGGGCAATAAAAGCTTGATATGAACAATACTTAATTTCCAATCCTATAGTTCTTACAACAGTGGTTATCAAATGAGTCACTAGTATGAAATGACTCACACATTCAATTAGACTTCTCGGAAAGGTACTAGTGGCATGAGGCTTTTGGGTAATGGTTCCAATGACAGCCTCAAGTGCAACATTCACCCTTTCGATTTCAATTTAAGAATTGGGTGACAACAAATCAGATGACACCTTTCCAGGTAGAAACGTTTTGTCAAACTCCACTCTATAAGGAAAGATCGTCATGACATCGATATCAGATTTAATCTCGCCAGTTCTTCTTTAATATCACAATCAACTAATATCAACATTTCTATTAATATCAACCATTTGTTGGGATCATAAATATCCACAACTTGGTTTAGATCTAGGATAGCTATTATTCCTATGAGAATAGCTTCAATTAATTTACTAGGGGATTTAGGGTTCCTTGTGACAATCTACGTCGTATAAATACCTCGTATAAGTATTAAATAATCATCAAACAATCATGTAATAAAATTACATCATATATATATATATATATATATATATATATATATATATATATATATATATATATATATATATATATATATATATATATATATATATATATATATATATATATATATATATATATATATATATATATATATATATATATATATATATATATATATATATATATATATATATATATATATATATATAATATATATATATTAAAATAACACTTCTCAGTCTGGCCTTGTCGGTAACTCGGGAATTCTTCGGCACCGTTATAGTCAAAAGATTTTTTTTTAGACATTTTTAGAAAAATGTTTATAGTTAAAAGATTTTGAAATTTTTTATTCAAAACCTTGGTTTTAAAAATCTTTCGTTCTCTATAACGAGAGCTCTGATACCAAACTGTAACACCTCCAAATTTACACAATTCAATACAGCGGAAGACTCGTTCGTGTTACGGGATAGCACATTACTCACATCATATACAACGCTTAAGAATCACGTCGTGTAATAATAAAACATTTCCATTCATAAATATCAGATTTACATAGGTCCCAAGTCATTATATTTCATACAAGTTTTACAAAGAATTTGAATGGAAATTATTATTTAAGTGCGGGCCATGAATTCTTGTTGTCTTCCCGAGAATTACCTTCAAGTACCTGAGATAAAACATGTTAAAAGAAAAGGTCAGCGATAACGCCGAGTGAATTCATAGAGTTTAATAAAACCATCAATACATCATCGGTATATAATTATTACCGAAAATAATTTTGTACAAATCTTTGTAATAGGCCATAAAATAGCCAAAGTCATTTTATACAAATCCTTATCAAAAATCATAAGATAGGCTTTCGCCTTCAAAATCATTATACGAACAATTGTCGTTAAAAACATCATACAATACGTTTTATAACGTTGTATAGAGTTAAATAAAAAACCGTTAAATGAACATGGTTATGTAAAACCAAAATACGAACATAATATCAATAATATGACCCGGTATTGCTAGTCAGGCAATATATCGTAATTCAGTGCGTATAGCAGTATTTTGTTAATTGGATTATTATAAGCCGCATGACATTGTTACCTTACTACAACAAACAACGGGTAGCTAACCCGACAATCATTTGCCCATCTAAAACAGCGTGTCGTCACAATAGTCACGCTTATAGAAATCTTCTCATACATAAATTAGCTTACCAATCAATGTGGCACGACGGAGATCAACCGTCAAGGCGCGAACTGAGGTGATCGTCCCCAAATAGTACTATTATATGCATAAGCGTCTAGCAAATCCCGGTAGTTCACAATGCATGCTAATGGGACTTTTAGTGACATAACCTAACATTAATAATCCATTTCATTTCATCTATCGGGTCATTTAATCATTCATCGGGTCATACAATCATTCGGGTCCAAATCAATAAACAGACAATCGGGACAACTAGTGTCCTATTTTATAAAAACTAACATGTTATATCCCTCGCGGGTTTATAAAACATTTCATAAAAACATTTAAAAGAGTGCGAGGCTATGAACTCACGTTGATGTGGGAAAGCGGGATATCGGCAATTCGGATGTACGGTACGTGCTTCAATCACGGAAACCTAGACAAATAATACTCGTCTTAGACTTTTGTCCAATGAATATCAAAATAATAATGATGTATACATATGATGATTTTATATATATGATGATGATCAAGTGGGTTTATATATTCTTATTTACTCATTTTAGTGTTTATGTATTGGTAACTTTTTACTAGTTTACAAGTTTTACCTATTTACATGTTTTAGGTTCAATAAGCCTATTATAAGTTCATTAACTTATATTAATCCATTTTATACTTGTATTATCAGTATTTATACTTTACATGTTGGACCCAAATGGGTTAAGCCCAATAAGTAATTTTTATAAGTGTTTAACTTATTTAGTTAAATTATTAGCCCAAATATGCTAACTTAGCTCGTTAATGTCCGTATGTCATATAGTTCGGGTTTTATCGGTTTTTACTTGTATTAGGTACTTATACATCAGTATATGACTTTTAAAAACTTTACATTAGACGGGTTTGATCGTCTAAGTTTTAATTGGCGAAAAACGTTAATTTTACGGTAATAGCCGAAAAAGTCGTAAAAATCATGTTTATAGTTTTCATAATTTTAAATCTTATTCAACTACCATTTTTATAAAGTGTCCATTTATTTAACCTTATACATATTTATATAAATGAAATATATAAGTTAGTGGGTTTTAATTCACATTTTATACTATATTAGTTTGAGTGCTTATATAATACTATTAAACATTAATTCTTCAAAATCTGATTTTTAGTTTCATCTTCACCATTTTTATCATATCTTGAGTTTTATAAGGAGATAAAAGCTTATTTTTGTATGGCATGAACTTCATATTATGTGATACAAATAACTTAGTTATATCTACTGCTCATTCTATGTCTAACTAACCTTAACAGTCCCTACAAAACAGACTATTCAGATTGGTACACTAATCTTGTTTTGATCATATCTCACTCATTTTGATGATTCCATTGCATGACCAACTCTCACATGTGTATGACATCTAACACTTACTGTAAATGGATTCCACCATGTAATTTTATCAGTTAATAACTTGGTTACTTACTGTTTTTATACAGCCAATAATTTAAGCAAGATTTTAGCTTTGTTTCTTATGGTTTTTCATCTTTTTAATCATATTTATCAACACTTGATCCCCACACAACATTTTTATCATCATATATTCATCATATACATATACAATAAGAAAGAAAATACATAATTACATAATCAAAATAACAAAAGGATGGGGAGAACAATCTTTATACCACCAAGATTATGTAGGTATTCATCAAGGCTTGGATTTTTGATGGAGAAACTTGTGATAGATCAACACCAATCTTCAAGACCACCAATACTTGTAAACTTCTTGTAGAAATCATCCCTTGAACATCACCAAATCACCTCCTTGGATGATAGAATCACCTCCAATCTTCAAGGCTTCAAAGGTTCTTCAACTTATGTATGAGTAGCATGAGATTTTGTGGTTAAATTTGATCAAATGGGTGTTTTGGGGGTGAGTTGGGATGGAAATATTGAGAGAGAGATGAGAGAGTTGTGAGTTTTTGATAGGTGTGTAAACACCCATCCTTTTTACCACTTAATTACAATAATAACCGAGCCAAAACGTGTATTTTATGTCTTTTATGTCGGAATTATGCGTGGTTTGTGTTTTTGTTGTGATTTAGGACGGAATTGTGAAAAGTGGAGAAAACACGGGCATTTACGGGCTTTTATTAAAGAAAAAGATGAAAGATGAAGTCGAGAAGTCAAGAGTGCAAAAAGAACGGAAGTCCATGACCAATTCTGAAGATTTATCGAAGAAAAAGTCGAAAGACGGAAGTTTACTTAAAGCCGAAGAACTCAAGCCTACTTTATTGAAGAATTAAAAGACGAGTTCAAAGAAATCTCGAGCCAAAAGTCATTAAAGTCCAAGATTAAAGAAGATTTAAAAGCTTAAGGACTAATGGTGCAATTAATAAAGAGATTAAGAAGGAAGGGCCTAATGATGCAATTAAGAGAAAATGAAGGAGGGGAGGAAGCTTCCTAAGCACCCCTTAATCCTCCCTTATAAATAGTCATTAGGATTAATCTTTTTTTTTGTTGGCTAATAGTGAAAATTAGTTCTTCCACTTTTAATTACCTTGTCATTTAAATACTTGTCAAATTTAAATACTTGTCTTGCACCTTAATTACCATTTAATTTCAAGTAAGTTTTTCTTTTAATTCTTGTTAATCTTTATCTTTATTGTTCATCTCTCATTCTACCTTTCTTAATCTTTGATTTTTATTGTTTATGTTCATGTTCATGTTCTTATGTTCTTATTTTGATCAAAGTGGGTTTTGATTATCTTGTTTAGTTTTGTGATTTTGATTGTTTTGGATTGATTGTTTATGATTCCTAGATGTTTATTTAATAGTTTGATTTAATCTTGTGGTTGATTTAGCTTTGTTTTGATTAGATCCGTGTATTTTTATTGTTTCCTTGTTCTTCGGGGTGTTTGTTTATGCATTTCCCAGGTACTGATCTTTTCCAGCAGCATTCCGTATCAAGTTCTTTACCCAGGAGCTCCATCCGGAATATTGGATATTCCGGATAGGGAAACATTCCGCATAGGGAAGGATATTCCGAATAGGCACTCATTCCGAGTAAGGGTAGATATTCCGAATAGGAATAGATATTCCGAATAGGGCTGATTTATTCCGCATAGGAGGATATTCCGCATAGGGATTATTCCGAGTTGCCGTTTATTCCGAATAGCCGAATAGTCACATTATTCCGAGTAAGGCTCGATATTCTAAATAGGGGATTTATTCAGCATAGGGGATTTATTCCGCATAGGAGGATATTCCGAATAGGTGACAATATTCCGAATAGGTAATTTTAAGTTTCTTTAATTTCAGTTTTTAAGTTTCTGCTTTTAATTTCAAGCTTTATTTTTTCCCGCCTTTTTTCTTAGACGCACTTTAAGTTTATTTGCCTTAGATTTATTTTAGCCTTGCCTTAGTTTAAGATTTAGTTTTAGTTGCATTTTAAGTTTGCCTTAGTTAGATTTAAGTTTGCGTTATTTACTTTTAGTGCCTTTTAATTTTAGCCTCGCTTTTAAATACTTGCACCATTTACTTTAAATTAAACTTAGATTTACTTTAAAGTCATTTACTTTAATTGTTTTGCACTTTTAATATACTACAACGACACCCTTTTGTTTCACCAAAGAAAGCTGAGTCACACACTTAAACCAGTTTTTCAATTCGAAGAGACATACTTTAAACGAATCTTTTCACCTGGCCAAAAGCCGTGTATCAGTTTTGCATGAGTGGAAATGAGGTTAGTGGTTTAGAGATGGTGGTTTTGATGTTGGTTGCTAGCTTGCAAGTAAACTAAGACATGTGTCTTAGCTTATCTTGTAAGCTTGACACCACATGGTGTATGTGGCTAAGTCTAGCCGTCCCATATTGTGGGTGGGGCAAAAGTGGTTTTGTCTCATCCTCATTTATTTACGGGTACTCCTCGATTCTAGTTTCCTCGATTTGCGTGCCCTCGGGTCGTTTTACGAAAAACGTTTTTATAAATTATGAATCAACGGCACAAAACGAATCTAATAAAAATTGTCTCATCAAAAACGGAGTTCGAAAATGTAAATACGTAATCCTAAGGTTTCCGGTTTAGTCGTAAAGGACGTTAAATTATAATCGTAAGTCCTAATCTCTTCTCGTAAATTTGTGAGTTTATGAACCAACACAAATTTAAAATCTCAATAATATTCACGGACAAATTTATTTTCTGAAATATCGGACTGTCACCTAAGACGGTGTATGTAAACGTGAGCACGTAACGTAGAATCCTTCGGTTTAGACGTAGTCGATGCTACTTCAAGACGTAAATCCAAATTTCTTCCCAAAAATAAGTGAGTTCATAATATAACATTAAAATAATGTTTTTAAATAATATTTGAGAATAAAATATAAACCATAAATTGACGGATTGTCACAGCTGGCTTATTAAGATAAGCTAACTTGAGATTTAACAACTTTTAATCAAAATCCTTTTGCAAGGTTAGCTTATTTTCAGTTTTAAGCAGTTTAAAGAAGATTAGAGTGAATTTGGTTGAGAAATAAGCTCATTCGAGCTTATTCAAGTCATATAGCCCGTTTTTGTGAAAATTCCCTTTTTAATTGCAAACTAGTCCTTGGTTTTTACTACACTTGTTAATCAGCTTTTAAACTTTGAACTTTTTTTTGCAAAAGTAAGTCCCTGAAATTCAGTTTGTTACAATTTTGGTTAGTAGTTTTGGAACTTGTTAAGTTTGTTACCTAGTTTGTTATATTTTACACATTTGGTCCCTATAGTTTCTGATTTTGCATTTTCAGTCCCTACACTTTCATTTTGTTTACATTTCAAGCACTTTTACTTTTATGCATTAAATTCTTGTACTTTGTGAATATTATTTGGTACTTGTACTTTGTTTTATGGACACGTAGCTTTAATATTTTCATTTTTCCACTTATTTGTTTGAATTAGACATAGAATTCAAATAACCTTTAACAACCAAAAACAATTTAAAGCTCGATATTAGTAGGCCTTTCAATTTGTCTTGAGTCGAGAATAAACGAACTTGCAAATACTCAATATCAAATGGCGCCGCTGCCGGTTTATGACATTACGAGAGACTATTCATTGACGGTTTCGATTGGATTTTAGGATCCGTTCCCCGAGTGGACGTTATTTTTACGTATCATAAATCCAAAAGATACAAAAATCAAAAATTTAAAAATATAAAAACTAAAAAAAATAACAAAATCAATTCTTTTCCTAAAGAATTGAACCAAAAAAATAAAATATACAAAAAGCAATCTTTTTCCTAAGAGATTGCACCCAAAAATATATATTATTGGTTTTCATCGGTTTTTACGTACATATAGTATTTTCTTTAAAAACCCAATAAATACAAAAATATTTTTGAAATATTATTATATGTAGATACGTATACGTATACGAACACTCAATACACATACTTCCATAAGTATTGCTTTTTCAATACACCGTGTTCGGGAGCGTTCCGGTCCTGACACGTGTATCGATCAAATTTAATTAAATCAAGAATAGATAAATACTTCCAATAGGCAAGAATTCGACGAATACAAACTACAAAGTGAATAGAAAGGCGACGTGCTATAAAATTCCGTCTAAGGGTTAATAGGTACTTAACTGCTTCGCGCCACCTAACCCCCCGTTCACTAGTGCGTATTCTAAGAAGGTGATTAGGGGTCTTGCACCCAAGTATTACTTACATATACTATACTTTCTTGTGGATATTACTTATTGAACCTCAGAAAAAAAATCCATTCTTTTCCAAAGTCGAATGAGAGCTTCTCTCTCACTCCTTGATTTCAGTTGCATGCTCACCCACGGGCGTGCACAAATACCTTTTGGTCTACAACCCCTTCCTCTGAAAAGTAAGAAAAAGAGAAAGAGTAAAAACAACACCGTCCATCAAGCCGATCCTGAGAATCGTGCTTTGAACAACACACAAGAAGCCATGGCCGCCGTTGACAATCGACCTTTGATGGAGCACCTCCAATCCAATGTGCAAGGATATGCCGATGATATTGTTATACCCGAGATACCCGCAAATACCTTTGAGCTTAAGACATCTATGATTACCTTGGTTTCAAACACACCATTTTTTGGGAGACCTAATGATGATCCACATGATCATATAAAGAAGTTTCTATCTCTTTGCAATACCCTTAAGTACAATGGAGTTCCCCATGATGCCATTAAGTTGATCCTAGTTCCATTCTCCTTAGAGGGAAATGCTAAGTATTGGCTTGATAAGCAACCACCTAAGAGTATTCTTACATGGGATGACTTTACTAAGAAGTTTTTGAACAAGTTATTTCCCCTATCTAAGAACACGGCTTTGAGAAATCTAATTATTGGATTTCAACAAAAACCTAGCTAAACCTTTAGTGATGCTTGGGAAGAGTACAAGGAGTTATTGAGAAAATGCCCCAATCATGGATTCAATGAAGTTCACCAAATCAATAACTTTTACAATGGATTAAGAGCATATCATCAAGATTCCCTCAACTCCTCCGCGGGTGGGAATATTCTTTCCAAATCCATTCAAGAGGCATGGGACATTATTGAGACTAAATCCATGGTGCAAACAAACACTCAAATTGATGAGAGGGTTCATGTGGTGCAAGAGGGTGTTACTCTACAATTTGATAAGATTTTCTCTCAAAAGTTTGATACTATGAATGATACACTTTTGAAACTTTACACCTTGAACAACTCTTCCACCAATAATGTGGATGCCATTGCTATTTCATGTGGGACTTGTGGAGGTCCACATTCTTACCAACAATGTAACAAGGTTCAAAATTACCAAGGTGAATGTTATGCTTATCAAGATGAACATAGAGAGCATTTCAAACCTAACATCAACCCACACAATCTCTCTTACAAATCAAATAACTACCTTGCTCCACCCGGCTTTCTACCCCATCCACCCACCCAGAATCAACCCAATCCTCCTCAATTACTACAAAGAAATCAAGGGCCTAGGCTACGCTACCAAGGAAACAAAAATAGAGCACCCAACAACTTTCAACATCAAGGGAATAACTTTCATACAAACAATCAAGGATTTAACTAACCACCTCCACTCTTTCAAAATCAAGGATACCAAAGGTCAAAATCAAGGATAATGGCAAAATGATACCTTTGAGCTACTTCAAAAGATGAACCAAGAAAACAAAAGAAGAATTCGTGAAAGTGAAAAGAGAATACAAGATCAAATGAGAACTATGAATGAGGAGACTACCAAGAGGATTTTGATGATGCTTAATCAAAGACCACAAGGGGATCTACCTTCAAACACACAAACAAATCCAAGGTCTAATGTCAATGCTATCACAACAAGAAGTGGAAAGACAACTAATGATCCTTCACCGGCTACACCTTCTTTAGTTAAGCCAACTATAGTTCCACCTTGTGATAAGCCTTCAACATCAAACTCACCACCTTCAAGCTCTACCACTTCAACACCCACACCTTCTCAACCTTCACCCATTTCTCCTTTACCTTCCACACCTACTAATGAAGAAATTACCAAAGAGAAACCTTCCACCACAACAACTACTCAACCTACACCAAAACCAATCCTTCCTTACCCATCAAGATTGAGAAAGGAGAAATTGAAAAACAAGGATGATATTCAAGTCTCAAACTTTTTGAGGATGTTCAAGCAACTTAACATAAACATCTCCTTTGGGGAAGCTCTTGCATATATGCCAAAGTTTGCTAAAATATTCAAAGATCTCCTCTCCAACAAGGAAAAGTTGGTGGATTTTCCTAACACATCACTTAATGAGAATTGCTCCGCCGTGTTGCTCAAAACCTTACCTACAAAACTTGGAGATCCGTGTCTATTTTTGATCCCTTGTAATTTTCCCGGGGTGGAAAATTGCATGGCACTAGCGGATCTTGGGGCAAGCATTAATCTCATGCCTTTATCGGTTTGGCAAAAACTCTCTCTTCCCGAGCTCACTCCTACTAGGATGACCCTTGAGTTAGCCACTCGTACCATACCTTATCCGGTAGGCATTACAGAGGATGTGTTTGTAGGGGTTGATAAATTTACATTTCCTGCGGATTTTGTAGTGGTTGATTATGATATGGACCCGAGAGTTCCTCTTATAGTTGGTAAACCATTTTTAAGGACGGGTCGTACTCTTATAGATGTAGTGGAGGAAGAACTAATTATGAGAGTTGAGGATGAGAAAGTGGTGTTCAAGCTAGGGAAAGTGACTAAGATGTCTCAAGGTTGTGAAACAATTAACATAGTGGATGTTCTTGATGAGGTGTGTGATGAGCATTTTCATGAAGCTTGTAAGAATGATAGTGAAGACATGCCTCATATAGAGACCGTTGCCTCAATTGCTCCCTCCTTAACACCTTTTGGAGAGAGTGATTTCCTCTTGGAGGAATTTGAGTCCAACTTCCTTGGTAATGATGATTCTCCCATCAATTGGGAAGAAGACATTCTCACTATCCAAAAGTTGCTCAATGAGGATCCTATTCCTTCACCTATTCCACAAGAAGTTACCATAGATGATCCATCCATAGTGAAACCTTCCATAGAGAGTCCACCTTCCCTTGAACTTAAGGATCTTCCATCACACCTTGAATATGCTTTCATACAGGGGAAAGACCAATTACCCGTGATCATAGCAAACGACTTGAAAGATGATGAGAAGGAAAAACTTGTAGAAGTCCTTAAGAAACATAAGAAAGCCATATCATTGAAAATATCCTACATAAGGGGAATTGATCCAAATTTTTGTACACATAAAATCCTTATGGAGGATGAATACTGTAACACCCCATTTTGATAATGGAAATGTCACGCGTAATTATGGCGTGTCATCAAAGCATACAAGGATAAATGTATAAAACATTACATGACCATTGGGATAACCGGAATCAAACATCAGTTCCAAAACATAAGCCCAAAAAATAATAAAGCAAAAGAAATGAATGAAAGACTACACAAGCAAAAATATATGAAGGCAAAAGGAAAAGAAGTCTCTAGCAACTTCCATCCTATGCACGTCCTCCAAATGCTCGAGTCTTTCCTAGGGTACCTGCCGTTTTGGGACATGGAAAGGAAAGTAACGGCTGAGCAAAACGCTCAGTGCACGGATATAGACATAGTATGAATGACTAAACATAATAAAGACTTAATAGCAGCGGAAATGTATAAGTCCTGGAAAACCTGGAACATGTTCATAAAACTGGTTTTATAGTTTGAAAAGCCTTATGTTTATCTTATGAAAACTGTTTAACATATTTTACCATTAGCCAATATAGGTCATGAAAATCCACCGTGCATGAATACTTGGAGGGGTGACCTCATCATGCAAATTAGAGGGGCTGCCTCTAATTTAATATACTGGTTTTTGGGTAGGAGGGATCAGCTCCTTGTGAAGGATGCAAGGCACACACCACATTCAACATGAAATCCTGACTGAAAACACGTAACTAGGATGCACCCATACGCCCCACATGATAAATATAATATAAATGGCCAAAAGCTGAAGGGACGCCACGAGCAATCACTCCGTCGTGGTGAAGTCATAACATCAGTACCTCTAATGTTATGCTTATGGCACCTCCATAACTAGGTGAAACTGGTCATGCATGTATATGGCTATAGGTATTCTTAATTAAACATAAGCAATCAAACACGTAACTTATACTACGGGAAAACAGTTGGCTGCATACGGGGAATCCTAATAAGGAAAGAATGTCCATACTGAAAGGAAGAGAATCCGTACCTTATGTCCAGTGAACGAAGAAGACGAACAGAAGAGAGTCCTACTTCGGTATCACTAATGCTACATAAATACATACGTGTATAAGTATCTGATTACTGAATACGTAACTGGTTTAATGTTATGTCTTAGCTTATTTATACGTTCATGTCATGTTTTACTGTTTGAAGCTTTATACTGTATTTATCTTACATTTTGTCTATTCTGATTAAGTATTACTTGTATTTCATGTACTATTATACTTACTGTGTAATAATAAGTAACTTTCCAAAAATAGTAGGTTTCTTAAAATAGAAAGTTTCCAAAAATAGAAAGTTACCAAAAATAGAAAGTATCCAAAAATAGAAAGTTACCAAAAATAGAAAGTTTTCAAAAGTAGAAGGTTTCCAAAAATAGAATTACTGCTTAAAATAGATAAGTTTCTAAAAATAGAAAGTTTCCATAAATAGATTAGCTGCCTTAATTAAATAAGTTTCTAAAAATAGAAAGTTTCCATAAATAGAAATAATATGGTTAAATAGGCTAATTATATAAGCTTAAGTGTTTTCTGATTAATATTCTAAGTCATGAGGTTATAAGGTATAGTTTATTAATTATTTCATGTAATTTATATAAACTATAGGTTAAAAGTATTTAATTAAATATATCGTGATTTAATTAAATAAAGGTATAAATACTTAGGTTAAAACATGTATTAATGTGAAGTATTAATATAACCTAAGTTACGTAAATTAATTAATTATAAGGCATGTTAAATAATTAATTAACTTTATAGTCCAATATAAATAATAAATACTTAGGTTAAAATCCATGTATTATTAATAATAATAATAACCTAAGTCATAATTAAATTAATTAAGTAACATGTCAATTAATTTAATTAAACTCGTAAATAAATAATCTCGTAATTATAAGTCGTGTTTTATTAATTTTATTTACCTTGTAAATTAATATACATGTTAAGGCTAAAAACTTGTAAAAATAATACCCGAACCCACGTATTATTTTATTAACCCGTGTAGTAACCCGAACCCGTGATAAACCGTGAAACACGTGTCGTTTATACATTTAAGCCAAACCAAACAGCCCATTATTTTCTGGTTATTAAACTCTGCCAAACGACCCCTTAAGTCTTTTTAAAACTCATAACCAAACAACCCCATTTACTGCCAGTTTCTACTGGCAGTGGTGATGGTGCCACCGACAACAGCCGGTTCCCCCTGCCTGGGCTTATTACCCACCGAGAGCAATATCTCTCGGATCCCACTGACAGTACAAAAACGCCCCTGTTGGGCTTCCGTTCCCACTATTAAGCCAAGCGCACCCCTGCTGACTGCAGGGGTTGCGGCTGAAAAAGAAAAAGGCCACTGGCCGTTTGGTTCGCAGCGACTCGAAGGAAAACCCACCACCGAGAGTCATAGACTCTCGGTTTGGTGCAAGCCGAACCAACACAAACAGATCCGACCCTAATCAAGTTTTATTCGTGATAATTTAAAAAAGAAAATAAATAATGAGATTAGGGTTTCTTACATGTTATTTAGGGTTTAGGAGTAACAAAACATGAATCATCACGATCCCTTGAATCCGAAAACGCATGACATCCCTTGTTTCTTGATGTTTACCCGTCGGCAGCAAAGGAGGCAAAGAAGAAAACATACGGCTGATTTATTAGATTTAGGGTTTGATAGGATTTTGCTCTTTTTCGAAAAATATAAATACTCCTCCCGTTCTTTTTGGTTATACACGCATCACAACACACTTGGGCTTTGAGCCCAAGTCCTCCCTTTTTCTTCTTTGTCTAAAACAGCCCAAATAACTTTATACTTTGATTAAATCGCATCTCGGTAAAATAGTACGCGTAAATGAGTATTAAATGTCGCGACTTTCATAGTTTATTCATATACGTGACAATAGTAAATATTAAATACGTAATTACTTGTCGTGTTAAATTAAATATACGTAATAATAATAATCGTTTAAATGTCCGTGATTACGTGTTACGTAGTTTACGTAATTTAATCAGTTTTCGATCGTGACTAACTATATTTATTCGTGTTCGTAATAAATATAAATACGTAATTAATATTCTCTTGTGATTAATTTACGTTCCTGATTTCATGATCGCATGTTCGGGATTAATTATTGTTTAAATAATTATTGTGCGTTCGTACGTAATAAATACTTATCGTGTTCTAACACGTACGTAATACGTAAAATTCTTATTCGTGAACGTAAACATGCTATAAAGGAAAGTTCTAATCATGTACGTACGATTATAGATGTACTGTTCATGGTAAAAGTATGCGGGTTTTACAACTCTTCCCCCCCTAAAAAGAATAATTCGTCCCCAAATTATAGATAACGTAACTGAAAGAGAAACATACCCGAATCAACTAAGAGGGTATGTAAGATAAATGAACGTGCAGGTGACGTGGAACGTGACATGTCATGAAAGGACATGGAACGTGACATCACATAAAGGACATATCTAATTGATGAAAGAAAAACGGATAAGAAGTCCGGATGAACTTGTCCGTTTCCAAGTGGCCTCCCTCTTGGAACGGTTCCTTCACCAGATCTTGACGTGAAAGATAAATATTGGGCCTCCTGACCTTGACTTGAAATACGAAGAATTTCTTGGTTATAAACTTAAGGTAGATCCCCTAATTTGATCGAGGGAATAAGAATTAACGTGTAAGGGCAACTAAAACGTTATCGTGCAAAACACTTTTAACTTAACCGATCATTAGCAACGATGCGCGAGACATAAGGAAACGTAGTACGTGAAAATTTTTGAACGTGACACGTGAAAATTTTTGAACGTGATACGTTGAGATATGATGAGTGTAGTATGAGTAACATATCGTGACCATGATACATGTAACATATCTTGATCATAATATGAGGAATGTGGAATGAACATGACATGTGAAACATATCGTGAACATAGAATATAATGGCGGTAACGCCAAACACTACAGGGTGAGACATAGAATATGACGAAAAACGTCTATCTGAGGATAGGGAGTTATACTAAACTTGGGTCTGGTCTCTCAAGTTCTTGCAAAACTTCCCAGAATGAGAAAAACAACATAAAATCGTAAGCCGAGATGCCATCATGAACGTTAATAGTGTCATGAATGCGAGCGCGAAAGCAAGTCGTGAAATTAGAACAAGGACGTGAAGTAAATAAGGGGCACAATTGCGAATATTTGTCTGACCCGAACACTGAGAAATTGCCAAGTGATCGGATGAGCCTTGGCTGGAACATGTTCGATCAATCTGTTGGTTCTGAAATCCTTGCTGATGTAAGGATTTTGCAGACTTGATCAAACTATTTGCGATTACCCAATTAGCATCATGCTTCTTCTGAGTTTGCATTAATCTGGTAACCAAAATCCGCGGAGATCTTGTCCCATTTAGTTCACAATTTCAGATGATGAAACATCCCAGTTTTTTGGTGTCCTATCTTAGCCTGTTGGTATGTTAGGTACATAGATATGGACGTAGCTGTATCCTGCTTCGTAGAAACTTGATACATAGAAGGTTGCGAAACTGTGAGTCTCTGAATCTAGACTTCTCCTAGCGTAGGATTTCCTAGAACACCTAATGTAGTGTAGGGTTCTCTCCTTTACGTATAAGCTGAGTCATGGTAAGATTAACCATAGAAACCCATGTGATTCAGCGTGTCACTGTAATCCAACAGAATTGATATTAGAAAAAATTTCTAGGGTAAAATTTCTCTTGTGAAGAATTTGCAACATAGTGCAGATATGGTCTTCCTGTTCTTCTCTAGGCTTAAAGGAAATCAGGTTATCCTCAATGAAAATGCTGATGAATTTGTTTAGGAGTTCATTGAAACTTAATTTATTAAGTCCATAATGCTGTTGGAGCATTGATGAGACTAATTTAAAATCATAAATTTAGCATGACCGAGTCGTGCACGAATAGCAGTCATGGACATGTCCTGCTCTTTCACCCGTCACTATTGGCAGCATGATCATGAATCCGATCTTGTCAATACATGGAGGAGAGTAACGGTCGTAAATGGTGATTTGTTTAAAATCGACGGTAGTCGACACATAATCTTATGTTACCGTCCTTCTCCTTGAAGGTTCTTCTGGAGTGTAAGGAACAATTTTGGAATAATCCGTTGGTTATGCGAAAAAAGGACTTTAGTAGTCGTGTCTTACTGACAGGTAGAAAATTTTAGCAAGCATGGCTAACAAAGCACGTGCTTGGAAAGCATCGATAATTTGTACAGATTTTCCTGATGGAAAATCAAGCTGAATGCATTCAGGAGCCTGAACATTACTGTACATAATTATGAATCGTAGCATGGTGTGCTGTTCATGGTCCATAATTGGGATAAAATTCATCTCGTGTCTGTTCGAGGAAATGTGTTAGTAGCTTGGATCTCATCATTAAGCTGAAGGAAAACCTTCGTATACATGGGAATACGAAAGGCGTCCTTCATGGTCATGAATATATGAAATATGGTGAAACAAATGAAAGCGACATCGGCAACGTGACAGTTCTCAATGATGCGCCGGTGATGGTATTGAAATTCTTGTGGCCTGATTAATACATGGCACAACAAAATGGATATACCCTTGGAGGGTACCCTGAATTTCTTAGAAATGTTCCATAGTTGGACGCGAGTCATGTTTCTTGACTCGTTTCTTGGAGCTATAAGCATGACATATGTCTTGACTGGTGTCTTGTCATGTGTCTTCAGAAAGTATACGTGAGACATGTGTCTTGACTGATGTCTTGACATGTGCCTCGAGACATAATTAAATAGAACTACAATATTAGGTTATTATGCCAGAATTGGCGGATCGGTTGGACTACTGATCATTTGCATGTCTGATCACGTCCGCGGCCGGAGCCTCGGTTGCGATTTCTAGGATAGTTTCTGTCATACTAGTGGTTACTATCGTCCTGTCTGTCAGTTCCATGAGGGTCATTCTCATGACCGTGATTCATGTAACTATTCAGCTGAGTGGCCGGCTGGTACCGGTTTGCACTCATATGGCTGAAATGACAGCTGAATGACGTGTGACATGTAACTAAGAATTAGGGACAATGATTGATGGAAATCGTCTGATGGTGAAGCATCTTCTCGTCCAATTGCTTTACTCCGACGCCTTTGTCTTCGTCTTGTAGGATCTCCAGGTTGTGAACAGCATCCGCATCTCGTAGCGTCTCCGAAAGTCAGCAGCATCAACCTTTAGTACATCTCCCAGTTATGAGCGGCATCAGCAATCTTGTAGAATATCAGCAATTGAAAATACGTCTGAGGTGATTCAGAATCGACTAGCGAATACTCGTGAAGTATTGCAAGTGAAATACACATGGATTAAGGTACGTGTAATACACATGAAATACGGTACGTGGAGTACACGTGAATTGCACATGAAATGATCGGTATGGGGTCGATCATTTATCATGATTTAAGGAAAGTATATCGGTTAAACGGTTACGAAAACCATCATGATAACCTGGCAATGCCAGTATATACCTCATTCTGGTTGCATAGAGGAACGCAAAAGTGTGGTTACACAAAATTCAACGATGATTTGCCTGACAGCATGATCAATGAAAACCAACCATGACTATCATGAAAGCAGAATTCAATGAAATCCAACAATGTCTTACGTGAAAGCATAAATAATAAGAGGCGTAAGACGTAATCAACATGAAGACGGAATTATCATGAAGGAACATAAAACGATCTATCATAAAGGAGTGTATAACATAATCAGCATGAAAGAAGTTAACCATGACAGTATGAAAACACACTTGACATAAAAACATAGTAACTTATGAGGGGACATGAAAAAAATTTATGCCATTTTAAATCATGAGAAAAATTTTATGCATGAAAACAGTGCATGAATGCGTAAGTAGTTTATAAAAACCTTATATGTGCGAGGGGACGCCTATGGGTCGGTCCCAAAACAAAAGACATGGCGAGGGGACGCCTATGGGTCGGTCCCAAAGTTAAAAGTTTCTATAAAAGCACATGCGACTAAATAGGGCCAGTCCTATACCAACCATTACTTAGTCATAATCCCTACAACAATGATGCATGAAACATAAATCAATGAAACTTATCTGTCAAAACTTAAAAGAAACTTTTTTTTTTATGTGACTAATTATGAACTACTGGGGTTCAGTCCACATAGTCACAGTTCACGAGGAACATTATGCATTAAACAATGACACATAACTAAATATGAGTGACGGTTGTCCATCCATATTAGTAAAACAATATCGATGAAAACATCAAGGTTAAAACCTCAAGGTGCTGAAAACATCATGGTTAAAACAACAATACGCTGAAAACATCAATACGTAGAATAACAGACGTTGGCTTAGGAAGCTCCTGGTGACTACCCACTAGTCACATGTCAAGTTTTAGAGCCTACAGGTCGAAGCCTTGGCTCTGATACCATAATTGTAACACCCCATTTTGATAATGGAAATGTCACGCATAATTATGGTGTGTCATCAAAACATACAAGGATAAATGTATAAAACATTACATGACCATAGGGATAACCGGAATCAAACATCGGTTCCTAAACATAAGCCCAAAACATAATAAAGCAAAAGAAATGAATGAAAGACTACACAAGCATAAATATATGAAGGAAAAAGGAAAAGAAGTCTCTAGCAGCTTCCATCCTATGCACGTCCTCCAAATGCTCGAGTCTTTCCTAAGGTACCTGCCGTTTTGGGACAAGGAAAGGGAAGTAACGGCTGAGCAAAACGCTCAGTGCACGAATATAAACATAGTATGAATGACTAAACATAATAAAGACTTAATAGCAGCAGAAATGTATAAGTCCTGGAAAACCTGGAACATGTTCATAAAACTGGTTTTATAGTTTGAAAAGCCTTATGTTTATCTTATGAAAACTGTTTAACATATTTTAACATTAGCCAATATAGGTCATGAAAATCCACCGTGCATGAATACTTGGAGGGGTGACCTCATCATGCAAATTAGAGGGGATGCCTCTAATTTAATATACTGGTTTTTGGGTAGGAGGGATCAGCTCCTTGTGAAGGATGCAAGGCACACACCACATTCACCATGAAATCCTAACTGAAAACATGTAACTAGGATGCACCCATACGCCCCACATGATAAATATAATATAAATTGCCAAAATTTGAAGGGACGCCACGAGCAATCACTCCGCCGTGGTGAAGTCATAACATCAGTTCCTCTAATGTTATGGTTATGGTACCTCCATAACTAGGTGAAACTGGTCATGCATGTATATGGCTATAGGTATTCTTAATTAAACATAAGCAATCAAACACGCAACTTATACTACGGGAAAACAGTTGGCTGTATACGGGGAATCCTAATAAGGAAAGAATGTTCATACTGAAAGGACGGGAATCCGTACCTTATGTCCAGTGAACGAAGAAGATGAACGGAAGAGAGTCCTACTTCGGTATCACTAATGCTACATAAATACATACGTGTATAAGTATCTGATTACTGAATAGGTAACTGGTTTAATGTTATGTCTTAGCTTATTTATACGTTCATGTCATGTTTTACTGTTTGAAGCTTTATACTGTATTTATCTTACATTCTGTCTATTCTGATTAAGTATTACTTGTATTTCATGTATTATTATACTTACTGTGTAATAATAAGTAACTTTCCAAAATAGCAGGTTTCTTAAAATAGAAAGTTTCCAAAAATAGAAAGTTACCAAAAATAGAAAGTTTCCAAAAATAGAAAGTTTCCAAAAATAGAATTACTGCTTAAAATAGATTAGTTTCTAAAAATAGAAAGTTTCCATAAATAGATTAGCTGCTTTAATTAAATAAGTTTCTAAAAATAGAAAGTTTCCATAAATAGAAATAATCTAGTTAAATAGGCTAATTATATAAGCTTAAGTGTTTTCTGATTAATATTCTAAGTCATGAGGTTATAAGGTATAGTTTATTAATTATTTCATGTAATTTATATAAACTATAGGTTAAAAGTATTTAATTAAATATATCATGATTTAATTAAATAAAGGTATAAATACTTAGGTTAAAACTTGTATTAATGTTTAGTATTAATATAAACTAAGTTACGTAAATTAATTAATTATAAGGCATGTTAAATAATTAATTAACTTTATAGTCCAATATAAATAATAAATACTTAGGTTAAAATCCATGTATTATTAATAATAATAATAACCTAAGTCATAATTAAATTAATTAAGTAACATGTCAACTAATTCAATTAAACTCGTAAATAAATAATCTCAAACTTATAAGTCGTGTTTTATTAATTTTATTTACCTTGTAAATTAATATACATGTTAAGGCTAAAAACTTGTAAAAATAATACCCGAACCCACGTATTATTTTATTAACCTGTGTAGTAACCCGAACCCGTGATAAACCGTGAAACACGTGTCGTTGATACATTTAAGCCAAACCAAACAGCCCATTATTTTCTGGTTATTAAACTCTACCAAACGCCCCCTTAAGTCTTTTTAAAACTCATAACCAAACAGCCCCATTCACTGCCAGTTTCCACTGGCAGTGGTGATGGTGCCACCGGCAACAGCCGGTTCCCCCTGCCTGGGCTTATTCCCCACCGAGAGCAATAGCTCTCGGATCCCACTGACAGTACAAAAACGCCCCTGCTGGGCTTCCGTTCCCACTGTTAAGCCAAGCGCACCCCTGCTGACTGCAGGGGTTGCGGCTGAAAAAGAAAAAGGCCACCGGCCGTTTGGTTCGCAGAGACTCGAAGGAAAACCCACCACCGAGAGTCATAGACTCTCGGTTTGGTGCAAGCCAAACCAAAACAAACAGATCCGACCCTAATCAAGTTTTATTCGTGATCATTTAAAAAAGAAAATAAATAATGAGATTAGGGTTTCTTACATGTTATTTAGGGTTTAGGAGTAACAAAACATGAATCATCACGATCCCTTGAATCTGAAAACGCAGGACATCCCTTGTTTCTTGATGTTTACCCGTCGGCAGCAAAGGAGGCAAAGAAGAAAACATATCGTTGATTTATTAGATTTAGGGTTTGATAGGATTTTTCTCTTTGTCCAAAAATAAAAATACTCCTCCCGTTCTTTTTGGTTATACACGCATCACAACACACTTGGGCTTTGAGCCCAAGTCCTCCCTTTTTCTTCTTTGTCTAAAACAACCCGAATAACTTTATACTTTGATTAAATCGCATCTCGGTAAAATAGTACGCGTAAATGAGTATTAAATGTCGCGACTTTCATAGTTTATTCATATACGTGACAAAAGTAAATATTACGTACGTAATTACTTTTCGTGTTAAATTAAATATACGTAATAATAATAATCGTTTAAATGTCCGTGATTACGTGTTACGTAGTTTACGTAATTTAATCAGTTTTCGATCGTGACTAACTATATTTATTCGCGTTCATAATAAATATAAATACATAATTAATATTCTCTCGAGATTAATTTACGTTCATGATTTCATGATCGCAGGTTCGGGATTAATTATTGTTTAAATAATTATTGTGCGTTCGTACGTAATAAATACTTATCGTGTTCTAACACGTACGTAATACGTAAAATTCTTATTCGTGAACGTAAACATGTTATAAAGGAAAGTTCTAATCATGTACGTACGATTATAGATGTATTGTTTATGGTAAAAGTATGCGGGTTTTACAAATACAAACCCGCCATTCAAACCCAAAGAAGGGTTAACCCTAAAATCCATGAGGTCATTAAGAAGGAACTTATCAAACTCCTTGATGCGGGCATGATTTACCCTATTTCCGAATCTCCATGGGTTAGCCCGGTACATTGTGTTCCTAAGAAGGGTGGAATCACCGTAGTGCCTAATGAGAACAATGAGCTTATTCCTACTAGACTTGTCACGGGTTGGAGGGTTTGTATTGATTATAGGAAGCTCAATGATGCTACCAGGAAAGATCATTTCCCATTGCCTTTTATGGACCAAATGCTTGAACGCGTAGCATGAAATGAGTACTATCTCTTTCTAGATGGATTTTTGGGTTATTTCCAAATACCCATAGATCCAAAGGATCAAGAAAATACCACATTCAGGTGTCCTTATAGTACATTTGCTTACAAGAGAATGCCTTTTGGCTTGTGCAATGCACCGGGGACATTCCAAAGGTGTATGATGGCAATCTTTCATGATATGATTGAACACACTATGGAAGTTTTCATGGATGATTTCTCGGTCTTTGGAGATTCATTCACTTCTTATCTCTCCCTTGTAGAACGTATGCTTAAGAGGTGTGAAGAAACACATCTTGTTCTTAATTGGGAGAAGTACCATTTCATGGTTAAAGAGGGGATAGTCTTGGGACATAAGATATCTAATAAGGGTTTAGAAGTGGATCGTGCTAAAATTGATGCTATTGCTAAGCTTCCCCCACCTACCACGGTGAAAGGAGTTAGACGTTTTTTGGGTCATGCGGGATTCTATAGACCTTTTATACAAGATTTTTCTAGGATTGCAAGACCGATGACCCACCTCTTGGAAAAAGATGTTCCTTTCATTTTCACCTAAGAGTGTTTAGACTCTTTTTGAGATACATAAGAAAAAGTTGACTAAGGCTCTCGTTTTGGTTTCTCCAAATTGGGACTTGCCTTTTGAGCTCATGTGTGACTCTAGTGATTATGTCGTGGGGGCCGTGTTAGGACAAAGAGTGACTAAGCATTTTCAACCTATACACTATGTTAGTAACACCATGACGGGTGCTCAACTTCATTATACCACTACCGAAAATGTGTTGCTTGCTATAGTCTATGCCTTTGAGAAATTTAGACCTTATCTTGTGCTCTCCAAGACCATAGTGTATACGGATCATTCAGCTCTCAAGTACCTCATGCCAAAGCAAGATGCTAAGCCTAGACTTTTGAGATGGGTTTTATTGTTACAAGAGTTTTCGATTGAGATTCGTGATAAGAAAGGAGCCGAGAATTTAGCGGCGGATCACTTGAGTAGACTTGAGCATCCTTTTCAAGGTGAATTGCCTCATAAGGAAATTAATGAATCCTTTCCATTAGAGGAGCTCATGTCTATCTCTTCGCAAGAGGATGCCACCCCTTGGTTTGCGGATATTGCAAACTATCTTGTGGGGAATGTGCTAATAGAGGGTGTCACTTCACAACAAAAGAAGAAGTTTCTTAAGGAAGTGAAATACTACTTTTGGGATGACCCTTACCTCTTTAGGCAATGTGCGGACCAAATCATTAGACGGTGTGTAGAGGGCCCGAGGCATTTAAGATCTTAGAAGCTTGTCATAAGGGACCCACGGGTGGTCATTTTGGGCCCAACTACACCGCCAAGAAAGTCTTTGATTCGGGTTACTATTGGCCTTCAATATACAAAGATGCCCAAGAGATGGTGAAATTTTGTGATGTATGTCAAAGACCAGGAAAAATTAATCAACGAGATGAGATGCCACAAAACTTCATACAAGAATGTGAGATTTTTGATGTATGGGGAATAGATTTCATGGAACCTTTTCCATCATCTAAGGGAAATAAATACATACTCGTAGCCGTGGACTATGTTTCAAAGTGGGTTGAGGCCAAGGAATTGCCTACTAATGATGCCCGAGTTGTAGTAAAATTCTTGAAGCAATTATTTGCTAGATTTGGTGTACCTCGGGCTATCATAAGTGATCGTGGGACTCATTTTTGTAATGATCAATGTACAAGAGTCATGAAGAATTATGGTGTTAACCATAGACTTTCTACCGCGTATCACCCTCAAACCAATGGGCAAACCGAGGTCACAAATCGTGGTTTAAAGATAATTTTGGAAAGAACGGTGGGAGAGCATCGATCTTCTTGGTCGGATAAGCTTGATGATGCTTTGTGGGCTTTTAGGACGACTTTTAAGACACCAATTGGTTGTACTCCATATAGGCTTGTCTATGGAAAAGCATGCCACCTCCCATTTGAGTTAGAGCATAAGGCTTCATGGGCTCTCAAGTGGGAAAACTTTGACTTAAACCAAGCCGGTTCACATAGAAAGGACCAACTCAATGAAATGGATGAATTGAGAGCCAATGCTTATGAGAACTCATTGCTTTACAAGGAAAAGACTAAGCAATTGCATGATGCTAAGATCAAGAACCGTGAGTTTAAAGTTGGAGAGTAATACTCGGTTTTTACACCTCGTATAAAATCTTGTTGTCCCAAGTCTTTTCGAATTGAAAACCGGTTTTAAGTGCGACTCAATTGTCTTTTGGTGAATCAAGAGAATGGTTTGGTTTTGATTATCTATTTTAAAATAATAGCAAGAAATTTAAGTGTCATTGAGTAAAGTGGAAGTATAAAGATTAATACTAAGATGACGATTTAAAATTAAATGCTTGAAAAACTCAAAGACTAGATTAAGAAAAAAATACTTAAACACTTAACAAAACTATCACTAGGAAACTATGTAAAAACAATAAACTCTAATCGGAATATAAATGACCACTGATCGGAATGTTGGAAATGAGAGCAATTGGAATATTAAGGAGGCTACAATCGAAATATTTGAAAACACATTAATCGGAATAATGCAACTTGAAAGTACAATCAGAATGAGCCAAAATAATCCAGATCGGAATGTGGGATAATGCACACAATCAGAATGATAAATAAGGCACAATCGGGATGTTATGCAAAGACAACCAATCGGAATGCCTGGTTAACAACTATGATCGGAATATGTAACAATAGGCCAGATTGGAATGTTCAAACCCTCAGCCTTCGGAATATATTAACCCTAATCCGATCACTTAGATCGGAATATCAGGGGTGCAAATCTGAATGTGGAAAAACCCTTTTCCGATTGGCAAATCGGAAAAAGGGGAAGGCTGCTCGGAATAGGCTGCAATCAGAAAGGGGTTTAGACCCTTTCCGATATATGTGGGATTCGGTTAAGCTAGGTAATAAGCTAAATTGATTAAGCTAATACCCAAAACTAAACAAATCAATAATAAACCGGATCAAATAAGCAATAATCAACTTATCTAAACCCCTAAAATAAACAAACTTTTGGATCAAACAATAAAAACATGAACTTTTTAAGAAAACTTTTTATAAAAGTAAATAAGCTAATCATAAAAATAAGCCAATAAGCACAAAAGTCTCACAGCTTATTCGCATGAAAACTTATGTAATGATCAAAAGATTAACTTTTTAAGCACGAAATCATTTAGAACAACACGGATCATATGATAATCGCACCAAAATCAATCTAAAATGAAAGAAAGGTAGAATGAGATTAAGGATTAAAAGCTTAAAATAGAACTTGATTAATAAAATAAGAATACAAAATGTTTAATCTTGAAAGATTAAATGAAAAGATGAAACTTAGTGAGAGAAAGTTTAAGACTTTCTCTCTCTAAAACTAGAGAGAAAAGTGAAAAATGAAAAAAAACTAAAAATTAAAGACTAACTAACTAACTCCCTCCTAATGACTATTAGGAGGGTATTTATAGGGAAGGTGGAAGGAGTGCATGTGTTGCATCTTCTTTCTTGCTTTCTTCACGTTTTCTCGACTCGACTTTAATTCTTTGTCTTTGTCGTCTCGGGATTTGAACTTGTCTTTTAATTTTCTTCTTCTATTAGACTTAAGTTCTTCGACTTCGTTAAACTTCCGTCTTTAGACTTTTTCTTCGAAAAATCTTCAGAATAGGCCTTGGACTTCCGTTCTTTTTGCACTCTTGATCTTTTGACTTCGTCTTTTCCCGTTTTCTTCGATAAAAGCCCGTGAAAACCCGTGTTTTCTTCATTTTTCATATTTTGGGTCCTAAAACACAATAAAAACACAAACCACGCATAATTCCAACTTTTACGACATAAATCACACGTTTTGGTCTTGTTATTATTGGAAATAAGTGGTAAAAGGATAAGTGTTTTCACACTTATTAAATCCCCTACACTTGACCATTGCAATGCCCTCATGCAATGCATTAATTTTAAAGCACGGTTTAAATTTTCCATCTTAAATAATCTACCTTGGCCTTTATTAAATACTAAACATAAAAAGATAGAACAAGTAAAGAAAACAAACACTTACATTGGTTTTGGCAGCCATGAACGTTTATCATCCTCAAGTTTCACGTTCCCCATACCAAGCTTAAAAACGAGATCATTGTTATTATAAGTTAGCAAACTATCACGAACTCATGCGGGCCAATTACTCACTTAGACTCCCTTATTCCTAGGTGTATCTCTTATATTTTATTTTTGTCTTGAATGATCACGAGGATGCATTGTTTGACTTATTTCGATAGTTATTTAGTCCGAAAATAAAGTGAACGATTTAATCAATAGTTAGCTAAAGGACCAAATCTTTTAAAACTGCCTCTCGGGACCTCATAGAGTTCATATCTTGGCATAACTCGCTTCACGATTTGAGACCTTTCTCGGACCGATATTTGGCAGCGACTTCATACTTCGAATCTTGAGAGACGTTCATGAAATAATGGACTTCTCTTCATAATAGGAATTTCTTCACTTGAAGTTTTGAGAGATTCTTCATCTTTGGACCACGACTACTTCATTTTTCTCCAATCTTTATTTTGGACTTCGATATACAACGATCCGCCTCCTTTTAGGACTTGGATCTATTTATCCTCATACCTTGTTAGGGTCTTTTTGGATAGACTTCTCCATAATCTTTTGGGGAGTATTTGCTTTTCGTCGTGTGTCTTGATCCTTCATATTGATTTTCGATAAATGATTCTTCACATCACTTTTGGATCTTTAGCAACAAAATGTAGCCCTCATGCCTTGTTAGGGCCTTTTCGGACTCGCCAATCTTCGCATCCCGCTTCAGTAAGTTATGCCTTGGCTATGAACTCTAATCCGTACCGAGCAACTTTTAAACGATCTGGGGCTAGAAGCTAAGTAACCTTTTAAATCGTACAACCTTATTTATTGCAGATAACTTTATTAACAAGCGAAGGGAGAATAGGCTTATAATTAACTCACATAAATTCACGAAAGAATACCGAACTTATAAGTGACTCTATCATCTCTCGTTCTCCACAGTTTAAAATCTCAAGGAATGAGACTCGTGGATGCTTAGCCTATTAAATCAAAGTTTTGGGTTTTCGAGTCGCCTATAGGATCTTGCAAATTCTTAGACTTTTTCAAGTTTAGAAATCGCATTTTAAAGTTCCATTGATAAACGACTCTCTAGGATCAATTATAGGAACTTGTGAAAAGTTCTTGTTCTTAACCCGTGAGAGTTAAGACTTTCGCGTTTTATAGCTCCCTATATAAAAGCCTAGCAAAACTTGACTTAACACGTTAAGGATACTAGCTAGAGTAAACTTACATAAGTAAACTCGGGTTGAGTCAAAATGTTCACGACTAAGAAAAATTTAAAACCACTTTATTGAAGAACTATTCTAGCAATGGAAAGAAAATAATAATAACAACGGCAAATACAACTATACAACTAGGCCGAAATAGATTAAAAATTTTGAAAAATGTCGAAAAATCAAATTTTCCGATTAAAATGAGGGCAAATTCATGGAAAAGACCACTTACTTCGATAGAAGTCCCCCCTACACTTGAGATAAACATTGTCCTCAATGTTTAAGCATGTGGGAGTAAACTCCCCTACACTTATGACATTGTGCACGTTGTTTAAATCTTGTTAAGGAAAGGACAACTAAAGTGAATTCAATGTGAACATATATAAAATATGAAATATTGAATCACAAGAGTTTAGGATAGAACCGGGAAGATGGGAACACGGTATCACGGTTCTTCAAAAGTTATCAAGGTGGATCTTTGAAGCTTTAATCCCTGCACAACACAAGAAACAAGACAACAAACACATACGGGGCTCCCCCTACACTTATTATGAAAGCAGTAAAGGATAGATCACGGGTTGCCTCCCGAGAAGCGCTTGTTTTTGTTTACCGAGTCACGAGCCTGACTCGACCCAAATTTAGTTCATGGGAAACGTGGTGAGGGATGGAATCATCTTGTGAGAGATGTCCTCACCAAAGTACAGCTTCAAACGCTGGCCATTCACCTTGAAATTAGGCCCATTTGGCTGAGACCATGGAAACACTTTGGCGACTGTGAATGGACCAGACCAGCGGCTCTTCAACTTGCCAGAGAAGATCTTAAACCGAGATTTAAAGAGTAAGACTTGATCACCAATGTGGAACTCTTGGTTCTTGATTTTTGCGTCATGAATGATCTTCGTCTTCTCTTTGTAGATCAGCGAGTTCTCATAAGCTTCATTCCTCAGTTCGTTGAGCTTGTTGAGTTGAATCTTTTGATGATCACCGGCTTTGTTGATGTCGAAGTTAGCCCACTTCAAGGCCCAGTGCGCCTTATGTTCTAGCTCGATGGGGAGGTGGCAGGCTTTCCCGTACACAAGACGATAAGGTGTACAACCGATCGGGGTCTTGTAAGCAGTACGGAAAGCCCACAGAGCATCATATAACTTATCGGCCCACGCGGCGCGATGCTCTCCCACAGTACGCTCTAAAATTCGCTTCAATCCACGGTTGGATATCTCGGCTTGCCCATTGGTTTGGGGATGATAGGCGGTGGAAAGACGGTGATTGACACCATACTTAGCCATGACTCGTGCAAATTGATCGTTGCAAAAGTGAGTCCCGCGGTCACTGATAATAGCACGAGGAACGCCGGATCGAGCGAAAAGCTGCTTCAAAAAGTTCACAACCACCCTCGCATCGTTCGTAGGGAGAGCCTTGGCTTCAACCCACTTAGAAACATAGTCGACGGTGACGAGGATGTACTTGTTCCCTTTGGAGGATGGAAATGGCCCCATAAATTCGATGCCCCATACATCAAAGATTTCACATTCCTGTATGAAATTTTGAGGCATCTCATCTTTATGTGTGATCTTGCCTTGGCGTTGGCAAGCATCACAATGCTTAACCATCTCGTGAGCATCACGATAAATGGTGGGCCAATAGAATCCAGAATCAAACACTTTCTTAGCGGTGTAGTTGGGACCAAAGTAACCACCGGTGGGTCCTTTGTGGCAAGCTTGGAGAATGTCAAAAGCTGTCGGTCCGTTAACACAACGACGAATGATCAAATCAGCACATTGCTTGAATAGATAAGGGTCATCCCAAAAGTAAGTCTTAACATCATTCAAGAACTTTTTCTTTTGTTGGGATGTTAACCCTTTGATGAGAATACCACCCGCTAAGTAGTTTGCAATGTACGCAAACCACAGGGTGTCATCAAGATTGAGATTTATAGACATTAAGGTCTCAAGGGGGAAAGAGTCATTGATCTCTTTGTTCGGATGATCCCCTTGGTATGGATCCTCAAGACTGCTCAGATGATCCGCGGCTAGGTTCTCAGCACCCTTCTTGTCACGAATTTCAATGTTGAATTCTTGAAGGAGTAAAACCCAGCGAAGAAGTCTTGGCTTAGAATCATGCTTAGTCATCAAGTACTTCAACGCGGAATGGTCCGTGTATACGATGGTGGGGGATAAAACAAGATAGGGGCGAAATTTCTCAAAAGCATAGACAACAGCTAAAAGCTCTTTTTCGGTTGTCGTATAATGCAATTGAGCCCCCGTCATTGTTTTGCTAGCATAGTGGATTGGTTGGAAGTGTTTATTCACTCGTTGGCCCAAAACCGCATCAATAGCAAAGTCGCTAGCATCGCACATCAATTCAAAAGGCAGCTCCCAATTAGGGGTAACCAAGACCGGTGCCTTAGTTAGCTTATCCTTAAGAAGATTGAAGGCTTCGAGACACTCTTTAGAAAAGATAAAAGGAGTATCTTATTCCAAGAGGTGGGTCATCGGGCGAGCGATTTTAGAGAAATTCTGAATGAATCGACGATAGAAGCCCGCATGACCCAGAAAACTTCTCACACCCTTCACGGTTGAAGGTGGAGGTAATTTGGCTATGACATCTACTTTAGCACGGTTGACTTCAAGACCGGCTTTAGAGATTTTGTGTCCTAGCACAATGCCTTTTTTTACCATAAAATGACATTTTTCCCAATTCAGAACAAGGCGAGTGTCTTCGCACCGCTTAAGCATACGTTCCAAATTGGCAAGGCAAGAAGAGAAGGAATCCCCAAAGACCGAGAAATCATCCATGAAGACTTCCATGGTTTGTTCAACCATGTCATGGAAGATAGCCAACATGCACCTTTGGAAAGTCCCGGGGGCATTGCATAAGCAAAACGGCATCCTTTTGTAAGCAAATGTGCCATAGGGACAAGTGAATGTTGTCTTCTCTTGATCTTAGGGATCGATGGGTATTTGGAAATAACCTGAGAAACCATCAAGAAAGCAGTAATATTCATTACCCGCTAAACGTTCAAGCATTTGGTCCATAAAAGGTAGAGGGAAATGATCCTTTCTCGTGGCATCATTGAGTTTGCGGTAGTCTATACAAACCCTCCACCCAGTAACGAGACGGGTAGGAATCAACTCGTTGTTTTGATTTGGCACAACAGTAATTCCGCCTTTCTTAGGCACACAATGGACTGGACTAACCCATGGTGAATCCGAAATAGGGTAAATCATACCCGCATCAAGAAGTTTGATAACCTCTTTTTTGATGACTTCATGGATTTTGGGATTCACCCTTCGTTGGCTTTGAATTGTGGGCTTAAAGTCGTCCTCCATGAGAATTTTATGTGTGCAGAAGTGAGGATCAATTCCACGGATGTCGGAGATTTTCCAAGCGATAGCTCGTTTATGCTTCTTCAACACGGCGACAAGTCGGGCTTTGTCTTCTTCTTGCAGGTCCTTCACGATGATGACCGGTAACTTCTCGTCGTCTTCTAGAAAAACATACTCAAGATGAGGAGGTAGGTCCTTAAGCTCAAGAGTAGGAGGATCCTCAATAGATGGTGTAACTAACGATGGATCATCATTAGTCACCTCTTTAGGAGAAGGAGGAGAAAATGGGTCCTCATTGAGAAGTCTCTCAATAGTACGAATGTCTTCATCCCAATTGGTGGACAAATTATCATACTTAATATCAAGAGGACCCAAGCTAGCTTCGAAATCATCCAAGTCACTTTCTCCAAAAGGAGTCAATGCTGGAGCAATTGAGGCAACGGTCTCAACATTGGGTAGAGAAGAAAGAGTACTTTTGCAAGCATCATGAAAATGTTCTTCACAAGCCTCATCGAGAACATCAATAGCATTAACACTCTCATATGAATAAGGTTGCTTAGAAATCTTACCCATATTGAAGACAATTTTATCGTCACCAACTCTCATGATTATTTCGCCCGCGGCTACATCAATGAGAGTGCGACCGGTCCTCAGGAATGGACGTCCAACGATTAATGGAACACGAGGGTCCATCTCGTAGTCAACGACAACAAAATCCGCCGGGAAGGTGAATTTGTTGACGCCAACAAAGACATCTTCGGCTATCCCCACTGGATAAGCAACCGTACGGTTGGCTATTCCAAAGTCATTTTGGTGGGGACTAGCTCGGGGAGAGATAATTGCTTCCAAACACTTAAAGGCATTAAGTTTATACTGGCACCTAGATCGGCTAGGGCCATGCAATTCTCTACTCCCGGGAAGTTGCAAGGAATCAAGAAGCGACCCGGATCACCAAGTTTGGTGGGCCATTTCCTTAAGAGCACTGCGGAGCAGTTCTCATTAAGTTGGGTCTGAGCAATGTCAAGAAGCTTCTCCTTATCACTGAGAAGATCTTTAAACATTTTAGCGTATTTGGGCATGTGAGCGAGAGCCTCGGCAAAGGAGATGTTAAAATTCAATTGTTTAAACATTTTTAGAAAGTTTGAAACCTGAATATCATCCTTGCTCTTTTGCTTCTCTTTCCTAAACCTTGAAGGATAAGGTATATTGGATGAAGAAGAAGGCTTTAGGGGAGCAGGATCACTCACAACCACGGGTGGTGGGGAAATGGGGATAGAAGGTGAAGGAGGTGAGGAAAGTTGCTCTTTTTCCTTGTTCACAATCACGGGTGGAGGTGTAGGAAGCTCGGGTTCCATATAACCTTTTCCACTACGAGTGGTGATTGCTTTCATCTCCCCTCTTGGATTCGCAACGGTATTACTCGGAAGAGTACCCGAAGAAGAGGGTTGATTACCTTGGATGAACGAACCAATCATATCACGAAGGTTAACCGCTTGAGTATTGAAAGAGTCTCTCATGTTTGCATAAATTTCATTGCTGTGTTTTGCCATGTCATTCCTTAGCTCGGCTCGAATATCGTTCCCTTGTTTTGCCATTTCTCCCTTCAAGTTGCGGACTTGACTCTGAAGATTCGTCACTATCTCCCGATTAGTCTTCATGAATGTCTCGACGTCTGGACTCACTGCCATTGGTTGATTGAGAGGTGGAGCTTGGTAGGCTTGAGAATTTCCTTGAGGTGGGTATGGGTTTCGTTGGGATTGATATTGATTGTTTGCACGAGGTTGGGATTGGTTGTTTTGGTTGTAGCTTTGTTGTTGGTTTTGGTTCTGAGGAGGGAAACCGGGTGGAGCAAGATAGTTATTTGAACGATAACTTAGCAGGCTACGGTCTCCTTGAGGGCGAGCTTGATAGCCTCCTGTGGGATAAGTACCGTAAGCCGCGTTAACGTTTTCAGAAAAATTGCTTTGGGTAGAAGGACAATCATTATAAGAATGAGGACCACCACATGTGTCACAAGAAATAGCAACAGCTTTAGCTTGTTGAAAGTGGTTTGTGGCTATGGACATGAAATCCTTGTGCATACTCACGATTTGTCGGGTAAGTTCGGATATCTCGGGGTTGGAAGAAGTAGAAGAAACATTGACTCTCTGATTAGATCTTGAGGATGCGGATGAATCCCAATTCTTGTGGTGAGTAGTCATGTTTTCAATCAACTCTCGACACTCCTCCGGTCTCCTTTTCATAAAGGTACCACCGGCGGCGGCATTGATCGTGTCACGATCACGAAAAGTGAGACCATTGTAGAAGGTGTCAATGAGAGTGACGGGGAGCATATTGTGATTTGGACAACGGTCGAACAAATCATTGTATCGTTCCCAAGCATCGAAGAGTGATTCATCATTGTCTTGCATGAATCCACTGATTTGGTTACGAAGGTTTGTGACCATGGATGGTGGGAAGTAGCGCGATAAAAAGCGTTGAGTCATGTCATTCCACGTGTGAATAGAATTCTTAGGAAGACGGTCAAACCATTTTTCGGCATGGTGAGAAAGCGAGTGGGGAAAAAGTTGGAGGCGAAGGTCATCCATAAAAACACCGGAGCACTTCATGCTTTGAGTAATGGTAATGAATTTGTCGAGGTGTTTGTTGGCATCATCCTCCGGAATTCCACGAAATGGGTTAGTTTGCACTTGTTGGATCATGTGATGCTTCAACGAAAACTCCTGAGCCGTGACGTGCATTGGCGCAATCGGGCCTCCGCGTCCGTTCATGGTGGGTTGACACAATTCCTCCATTGTTCGTAAATCAGGTAGGAGAACGTTTTTGTTGTTGTTGTTGTTGTTATTCAAATTGGGTAGAGGTGGGTTATTATTGTTGTTATTAACACCAGCCATATCTAGATCTTCACGAGTCTCGGGCTCAGAATAGTTCGAAGATCTAGTACTCATACACCTGCAGAAGAAAAATATACACAGAGAATATCTATATAATCTTTTTGGTGCAAAACCTTTTGGAAAAGAATTGCTTTTTATGATTTTTCAATGTTTTTGTATTTTTGAAGAGTTTTATATTTTTTAGGATTTTTGAAAATTTTTAAAGCAAGAAAAATAACGTTCAAAGAACGGATCCCAAAATTCAATGCGTCTCTCACTAGAAACCGTTAATCGTAACGAAAAGAGCCGGCAGCGGCGCCATTTAATACTCGGTTTTTACACCTCGTATAAAATCTTGTTGTCCCAAGTCTTTTCGAATTGAAAACCGGTTTTAAGTGCGACTCAATTGTCTTTTGGTGAATCAAGAGAATGGTTTGGTTTTGATTATCTATTTTAAAATAATAGCAAGAAATTTAAGTGTCATTGAGTAAAGTGGAAGTATAAAGATTAATACTAAGATGACGATTTAAAATTAAATGCTTGAAAAACTCAAAGACTAGATTAAGAAAAAAATACTTAAACACTTAACAAAACTATCACTAGGAAACTATGTAAAAACAATATCGGAATGTTGGAAATGAGAGCAATCGGAATATTAAGGAGGCTACAATCGGAATATTTGAAATCACATTAATCGGAATAATGCAACTTGAAAGTACAATCGGAATGAGCCAAAATAATCCAGATCGGAATGTGGGATAATGCAAACAATCGGAATGATGAATAAGGCACAATCGGGATGTTATGCAAAGACAACCAATCGGAATGCCTGGTTAACAACTATGATCGGAATATGTAACAATAGGCCTGATCGGAATGTTCAAACCCTCAGCCGTCAGAATATATTAACCCTAATCCGATCACTTAGATCAGAATATCAGGGGTGCAAATCTGAATGTGGAGAAGCCCTTTTCCGATTGGCAAATCGGAAAAAGGGGAAGTGTTAGCCTTAAAATGTGAGAGCCATTTACGGAATTACATTTTATTCAGATAGGCAAAACAAGGAGGGACTACTATTGACATGTTGTCAAAGTAACCTCTTGCTTGGCCTATATATACCCCTCCATACTTCCATGGAGGGGTGAGGTTTTCTCTTATTGTGTATTTCCCTTTCTCTCTCTAAATACACACACTACATTTCAAGCTTTACTTTCTCTCTCTAAAAATGTCTAAACACTTCTTTTATCCTCCCCGACCTCCGGATCACCCCTAATAGCTTTGAATCTTATGATTAACAGGAAGGCTGCTCGGAATAGGCTGCAATCGGAAAGGGGTTTAGACCCTTTCCGATATATGTGGGATTCGGTTAAGCTAGGTAATAAGCTAAATTGATTAAGCTAATACCCAAAACTAAACAAATCAATAATAAACCGAATCAAATAAGCAATAATCAACTTATCTAAACCCCTAAAATAAACAAACTTTTGGATCAAACAATAAAAACATGAACTTTTTAAGAAAACTTTTTATAAGTAAATAAGCTAATCATAAAAATAAGCCAATAAGCACAAAAGTCTCACAGCTTATTCGCATGAAAACTTATGTAACGATCAAAAGATTAACTTTTTAAGCACGAAATCATTTAGAACAACACGGATCATATGATAATCGCACCAAAATCAATCTAAAATCAAAGAAAGGTAGAATGAGATTAAGGATTAAAAGCTTAAAATAGAACTTGATTAATAAAATAAGCAATACAAAATGTTTAATCTTGAAAGATTAAATGAAAAGATGAAACTTAGTGAGAGAAAGTTTAAGACTTTCTCTCTCTAAAACTAGAGAGAAAAGTGAAAAAGGAAAAAAAACTAAAAATTAAAGACTAACTAACTAACTCCCTCCTAATGACTATTAGGAGGGTATTTATAGGGAAGGTGGAAGGAGTGCATGTGTTGCATCTTCTTTCTTGCTTTCTTCACGTTTTCTCGACTCGACTTTAATTCTTTGTCTTTGTCGTCTCGGGATTTGAACTTGTCTTTTAATTTTCTTCTTCTATTAGACTTAAGTTCTTCGACTTCGTTAAACTTCCGTCTTTAGACTTTTTCTTCGATAAATCTTCAGAATAGGCCTTGGACTTCCGTTCTTTTTGCACTCTTGATCTTTTGACTTCGTCTTTTCCCGTTTTCTATGATAAAAGCCCGTGAAAACCCGTGTTTTCTTCCTTTTTCATATTTTGGGTCCTAAAACACAATAAAAACACAAACCACGCATAATTCCGACTTTTACGACATAAATCACACGTATTGGTCTTGTTATTATTGGAAATAAGTGGTAAAAGGATAAGTGTTTTCACACTTATTAGAGAGCCAGTTCTCCTCTTTAACTCAAGGTTGAAACTCTTTGCGGGCAAGCTTAAGTCAAGATAGTCCGGTCCATTTACCATTGCTCAAGTGTTTCCATATGGAACTATTGAGTTGTCACAACCCAATGGCCCAAATTTCAAAGTGAATGGTCACCGTGTTAAGCACTATTTTGGGGAGGACACTTCCGTGGAAATGGTCCAAGAAATCCCCATTTTCACCATGAATTAATTCATTGTGGGATGAGTCGAGCTAGAGACTCCATAAATCAAGCTTGAATAACAAGGTTTAGAGTTTTTAGACTTAGAGTGTGGTAGGATAGAAATAAGGGTATAGAGTTGAGGATAAGTGTAGGGGGAGACCTTCCTTTTGTCTTCATGTTGTTTATAGGGTTGCTCTCTCTCATCACGTGCATTGGATCTTATGGAGGACGCCCTTGTATCCGGTTCACTTCGTTACTATTTTGATTTTTCATAACCACATTGTGCTTAAAAATGAATTAAATATAGTTGATCTTTCCTTAGCTTGGGTTATGCAATGTTGTCAATGTCCTAAGTGTAGGAGAGTTTACTCCAATACTCTTAAACATTAAGGACAATGTTTATCTTAAGTGTAGGGGGGTTTTCTATCGAAGTGACCTTACCTAGACCTTTATCATTGACCTTCATGATAACTTGGAAATTAATTTTTCAAACATTTTTCAAATTTTTGGTCTACTTTGGCCACCAAAAATATGCAATCATAATTTTTGCATTAATCAATTTTTCATTTGCATAACACATTTGCATTGTATATGTTTATTCTTCTATTTTTCATCAAAAATATATAAAAAGGAAAAAAAATATAATAAAGGATATGGTTTAACAAATTTAGACTTCTTTGACATATTAGGCCCACCGTGGATACTTTGACTCAACCAAAGTTTGCTTATCCAAGCATTCTCTAGCTAGTAGCCCTAACCATGTAGACCTTTATTGGTTTATTAGGCTAAGCATCCACTAGTCTCCTTATTTGAGATTTTAAACTGTGTAGAACAAGAGATGATAGAGTTTGAAATAAGTGTTAAGGGCTAGATAAACCTCATATTCATTAATTGTGGCTTTTATATCCCCTTTCGTAACCTTTACTTTCTTGTCAACGTATGTATATATGTTAATAAATAATCAAGAACGGTTTTAATTGGTTTGTAGTCTCTTATGCATTTTTGACTAATCATTCATGGTTGGTATAAGTACGTCTTAAGATTCTAAGTTAGAACGTTTTATGTGTACTAGACTTATGTCTTGCTTAATACTTAGCGGGTGTTTTTCCTTTTATTCTTTTCAACTTTCTTTGTGAGGAATAAAGAAAATAAGAGCGGCTTATGAAAAAAATGAGTGGCTAGAAAAAAAGCGAAAGGAAAAAAAAATTAATTATACAAGACCCCCAAGAGGGGCAGTGAAGTGTTAATTATAGTGACTATTGAATTCCAATATTACTCTTATAAGGGTTGCGGGAATTTGATAGTTGATCCAATCCAATATTACCTTGACGGGTTGCGGGATTGAAGCTCAATGGTCTCAAAAAGACGGAGGATATAAATTATTGCGTGAGTTTTATTTTTTTTTCCTTAGCGAGTGTGTAACTACTTATTAATGCATGACATAAGGATTTTACACATAAGGCAAATGACTTATTATTCTTGAGTCGGACTTATATTAATTGTGGGCGGTTTTTTGAGGAATGGATGAGAGGATTACTTAGGATTAAAACCGTGCTTCCTTATTTTAAGATTTTACATTTCTTATATTTCACGCTTTAAATAATGACAACTTTGCTCTCAAGAAATTTGCTCAAATAATAACCGGTCTTAGAGGCATAATAAGTGGGGGTATGAGAGTAACACACTTAATCTATATGAATAAGTTGACGCACTTTCCACTTGTGGATAACAATGATCTTGTTTTTAAGCTTGGTATGGGGAAAGTGAAACTCGAGGGTGATAAGTATTCATGTTACCAAAAGCCCTAATCTAAGTCATTGATTTCTTTATGAGTTATTTCCATCAAAACCATTTCAAGAAAATCTAAAAATATATAAATATAATTGCTCTCCTTTGCATTGCATTGTATAAAATCAAAATCATGCATCATATAGTGTAGTGTAGTGTCAAAGCATTTCATATTGGCCAAGGTGGATTAATTATAAGGAAAATGTAAATTGGTGCTTTAAAATATGACATTGCATGAGGTCATGGCAATGATAGTGTGTAGGGGATTCGATATGAGCAAAATCTCATATCAATAAGTCAAAAATCACCCTAAAACACATAGCAAATACCTAACTTTTATACATAAAAGCAGTATTATGTGGTATGTTTTGTCTTTGTGCTTGTTTAGGTAACAAGGATACAAATTTGAAGCAAACAAGTGAAATCAAGCTAAAAGATGAAGAAAAGACAAGAGAAGGATCAATAATGACAAGCCATGAGAAGACAAAGGACCTATCTTGACAACATTCAAAAGATGAAGGACTAAAGTGCAATTTCGGAAAAGTCAAGATTAAAGTCAAATCTGGTTAACATTCAATTCAAAGAGTCAAAGGATGCTTTATGAACTAGTTTGAAGTTTAAAGGATCAAATATGCCAAAGAAATAAAGATTGGACCTTAAATGTAGATTCTGCTGAGTCAAGGGGCTGAAATTGTCAATTTTCATACAAGTTTTGGTTCAATCCGTGTGAAGAGGCCATCAGCCAATGAGAACAAAGGGAAGGAGTGACAAGGATCACCAAGTCACCCCACTGACACCGCCAGCAATTAATACCAAATCTTCAACAGTAAACTCCACTCAGCCAAATTTCCACCAACGGGAGAAGGACGTACAATGTTTACTTTATCCTAAATGGATAGTGATCCGCAACTCACGCCTTCATCCAATAATAGACTGCCACGTTGCATATTTAAACAAAAACGCGCCCAGGATCGTGAATCTGCTACAAGGCATATCAAGCAAAGTTATAAACATGAAAAGTGCTTCATTTCAAGAGACGAATCCATTCATAACAACCAATTAAGTTGAAACTAATTCAAGCAAAAACCCCCAAATGTGTTCTTGAGCTGGATTTTACAATTAAGAGATTGAAGACACGTAGAGCTCATTGATTGGCTACAACACGTCATCCTCACCAACAGACTCTCATCCTCACTCTATAAATAGGACATAGATAGCTCATTTGCATTTGTAGCTTGTAGGTGTGAAAAACAGACACTTTACTTTTCTCTTTCATTCCCAGTCATTTAATTCAGTTAGTAACTACTCTTAGGTGCTTAACAAACACCTAAGAGTCAGTTAGTTAGTTAGTAATAGATTGTAACCAATTTTCCCTCCATTAATAAAGTTCAACATTTAGTTTCACTCAATTCTTATTCTCCCACCTTCATTATCTTAATCTTGTTGATACTGAGTGTTTCTATTCATCTTCCATGATCAATGGAAGTTGTTTGAGGCTTTGAAGTCTTGTACCTATTCAGAATTCATTCGGAAATCATTTTCAGACTATTTGCAGAGTTTATAGCAGGATAGTTAATTGCAGTAGTGTGTGATGATGATGATGGTAACTTGTGATTGATAGATGGTGGTTTATGTGACAATCCGTCAATTTCAGGTCGTTATTTTAATCTCGACTATTACGTATTACGTGTTTAATTCAATGAGAATTTTAAATTATCGACTAACCGAGAAGGTTATGACATGAAACTAGCATAAGAATGTCGATTAGATGAAAGACGGCAAGGAATATGTTAGGTATCGATATTATATTCTTAATTTATCATAAAAATGATTTTATTATATTTAATATTTATTTCTCGTGTTTTACGTTTTAACGAATGACGAGAACTATTAGTGATCGCGATACCGACGGATGCCCAAATATTTATGTTTTATTATCGATTGTCTCGATATTTTATATTTTCAATATTTTAGATTTAATTACGTTTTAAGTCGTGTCAAAGCTTTATTATTATTTTTATGAAGCGTTTTAACTTTCGAAAAGTATTTTTACGAAACCCGAGCCCCGTAAATATTTTCAAAATTTACAATTTACATTTTCTACCTTGTAAACTATTTAATTGCATTTTGGACCAAAACTATGCCTAAATGACAAAATCTACCCTAACTTTGGACTATTTAAGAAATTTCCACTAACTAGTTTTCAATTAAAAACTCATTTAAAAAAAAATCACCCACCCTCTCTCTTGTTCATCTTTGGTCGTCTACCCTCAACATCAAACACCCTCAAAAATTTTGATCATCCCTTTGATTCATCCTAAACTAACAAAAGACCCATCCTAGAAATTCAACAAGCTTCATATTGGTATAAAATTTTCCCACATGCATACACTTTAATTTTCTTTCAAGATTTTGGTGAAGAACATGTGTTTGATCTATTTCTATGGTTATGATTGTTGTTGTTATTATTATATTTGAAGTGGATTGTTGTTGCATGCAAGGTTTTTATTTATTTGATTTTTGTTAGATTGAATTTTAGGTTGTTAGGAGTTAGTTAAATATGTTATGGTAATATTAGGATGATAATATGAATGTGTAAATTGTTGAAATGGGTCAAAATAGTGTTTTGGTATGATTTTTAGATGACCATTTTAGACCAGTAGGTAAAAGGCTATTTTTGAATTACTTACTGTAATAAACTTGGTAAACTAATAAGATAGGGTCGTAGAGAATTTCGTTAGTTTCGATTTGATATAAGATAGAGCTTCTAGCTCCAAGCGAGCGCGAAGTTACAACAATTTTAGTATTCGTGTACCGGGAGACGGGTATCGGCACAATCCGAAAATTGTTGTCGATATTTGGATCGAATCTCGGGGACTATAAAATGAGTTTTAAAAATGTTCAAGGACTGTTTTAAGTTGCTAAACCTCCGGTCATGAGCCTATTTTCAAACCCGAGTGTCGGTTTTATAAATAGAGTCGTTTAGATATGTCAAAATGGTTTTACGAGTTGAAGGCGTAAATCTGTCCGGTTTATATAACACGAAGATGTGTCGGGCAGAAGGTCTTAGAAGTAATATTTTTGAATGAAATTTAAACTGAGTCTTATTCATATAATAAGTGAGTTTGTGACCAAGTTTCGTCGAAAACGGAATAGTTTAAGTAAGGAAAATGAGCTTGTACTTTCGGTAAGTACCAACATATTTTTATAAATGATATAGTCTAATAAAGTTGACATGTAAAGAGTATAGAAGTACACTTGTACTTAATTATTTTGGGAATTTTTCATGGTTTTGTATTTTGAGTTTGGTATTGTTTAAGTATTTTTATACTTGAGTCATTTATTAACGAACGCGTCTTATTTGGTAGGTTGCGGTCTTCGTATTTAACGGGCATCACGTATCGTCGGCGATCGTCATATTACTACTATTGTACCAAGGTGAGTCTATAGCCTCGCTTTTATACTATCTTATAAAGATTTTAAAACCCGCGAGGGGGATAACATGCTTGTTTTAAAATAGAACACAAAGGACCCGATTGTATGCTAGATGAAGTTATTTTCATAAGTTTGCTACTAGCCTTAAAAGACCCATTGAATCATGAACTGTTAATCGAATGAACGCTAATACTATGGATAGATCTATCGGGGTGACGCCCAGTCCGGTCGCGACTAGCTATCGCGTAGTGTTGTGATGAACTAGTAATGAAACATCAGATGCAATTGTATAAGAGAAATATACGCACTTGGCTAGGTGTGTTGGGCTGAAATAATATATGTTAACGTTCAATGTCATGAGACTTATGTAATAACACCGATGATTATGTATGATCCACATGATTGTCAACCATTGAAGGTTTATTCAGAATACATGTGTTCGTTTATTAAATTTAAACTCTATAGATTCACTCAGCATTTTTGTTGACTTTATAACATGTTTTATCTTAGGTCCATGAAGAAGGCACTCAAAGGAAGGCGGTTTTGTGTAGCTTGCTTGTGAAATGTTTTGGCCTGCTTTTCCTAAACTATTTCCATTCAAATAAACTTTTGTTGTTTGTTATGTTGTGTAAACTTGAAAACAATTTGGGACCGTGTGTGAACTATTTTACCTTTAAATAATGAATGGATGTATGTTTTATTAAAACGACTCATTTTGAGGCGTTTTTGATGATATTGAGATTGAACCATAACAGTAACACCCAATGACTCTTCCGCTGCTATGACATGAAATTGGGGGTGTTACAGATTGGCATCAGAGCTCAAGTTATAGGGAACGAAAAGATTTTCCAAAAATAGAATTTTGAAATCTTTTAACTATAACATCTGCAAGCGAAACCTCCGAGTTGCCAATGGACGAGAATAAGAAAAGTATATATATGTTATAAATATTTAATTATTATTTATGCTTAAAGCATAATGGATTACATTTATTTATTTATAAATGTTTATTATTTGATTATTATAATACTAATACGTAATTTATAAACGACGCTGATTGTCACAGTAGAAATTCATGTCTTTTGACTCATTCCTCGTGAATCTTCGTTCCTTGTCTAAATTCTATTCTTCGTTCTATCATTCTTTGTTGTTTCTCTCCTATTCTATCTATTCTTATTCTGTGTTATTCATGTTTTGTTATCACAAGCGTTGAATGAATACTCATTTTGATGTGAATTGTGTAACAGGATCATGCCGCCAAAACAATTGACTGAGACTCAGTTACGTGCTATAGTAGCTGATCAATTTGAGGTCTCTATGAATGCATTTATGGCAAATATGAATAATGGAGCTGGTGGATCCGGTGGAGTTGGAGGATCCGGTGTAGTTGGTGGATCCGGTGGAGCTGGTGGATCTGGTGGAGCTGGCAATACTGAAGCTGGCAATACTGGAGCTGGCAATACTGGGGCTTGCAATACTGGAGCTGGCAATACTGGAGCTGGTAATACTGGAGCTGGCAATGCTGGAGCTGACAATGCTGGTGCTGGAACTGGTGATGCTGATAGACTAGTGATTCCTGAAAACAAGAAGTGTACTTATACCTCGTTCATGAAATGTAAACCTCCGACTTTTAAGGGTATTGAAGGTGCTGTTGGTTTAATGCAATGGTTTGAAAGGTTAGAATCATGTTTCGATTTAGTGGAAGTGAGGAAGGAGACAAGGTGATGTTTGCCTCTGCTACTCTTCAAGGGCGAGCATTAACTTGGTGGAATGGAAGAATGGTGTCTGTAGGGATGAATGCTGCTTATGCTACACCTTGGGTTGAAGTGGGAATATGGATGACCGAGGAATTCTGTCCAAGGAGTGTTATTCAAAGGTTAGAACAAGAACTGTATCAGCTGAGACTGATGGGTACTGATATCGATGGATACACAAACAGATTCCATGAACTTGCTCTATTTTGTCCAAACAAAGTTACCCTAGAATATCTGAAGGTGGAGTAGTATATTCGAGGCTTACCTGCCAACATCCGTGGTGATGTGACCTCATCTAAACCTGCCAATATTGATGAAGTTGTTCGTATGGCCTACCAACTGATGGGACAGATTATCCAAGATAAGACTGATGGTGTTGCTGAAGGTAGTAAAAGAAAGGCTGAAGTGGAAAGTGATGATCGAGGTGATAACCGTAAATCTCACAATAGGAACTAGAACCGAAGGAGGAGCAATGCTAATGCAATGACTAAAACTACACCTGTTGGTAAGGGAGCCCGATGTCAACGATGCAAAAGGATTCATACTGGTGAATGTACTAAGTGTGGAAAGTGTAACAAGCTGGGGCACAAGACTGAAGACTGTTGGGGACCAGGAAGGAAAGGAATGAATTGTTTCAACTGTCAAGGTAAAGGACACATGAAGAATCAATGCCCTGAGCCGCAGAAGAATGCACGTGGTGGTGATAATCAAGGAAAAGCCTACCAACTAGGAGAAGCTGATGCTAAGCAAAACCTGAAAGTTGTTACTGGTATGTTTTTACTGAATAATTGTTACGCTACAGCTTTATTTGATTCTGGTGCGGACAAAAGCTTTGTGTCTACAAGCTTTAGTACCTTAATTGATATCAAACCGGTCGAATTAGACGCGAGTTATGAAGTAGAACTAGCTGATGGTAAATTAGTGAGTACCAATCGTACGCTCTTAGGATGTTCTATTAATCTTCTAAACCGTATTTTTAAGATAGACTTGATGATCGTCGAATTGGGAAGTTTTGATATCATTATCGGAATGGATTGGTTGTCCAAGTATAATGCGTCTATTCTGTGTGGAGAAAAGAAAGTTAGGATTCCTTTAGATGACAAGACCATAGTTATCGAAGGTGATAAATGTAATTCTCGGCTGAAAATCGTTTCGTGCATTAAAGCTCGTAATTTTATCGAAAGAGGTTGTGAGTTATTCCTAGCTCATGTATCGGAGAAGGAATCGAAGGAGAAACGTATCGAAAATGTTCCAGTCATTCGTGACTTTCCTGAAGTGTTTCCGGAAGATTTGCCTGGGCTTCCGCCTCCAAGGCAAGTAGAATTCCAAATTGATCTAATTCCTGGTGCTGCACCCGTGGCTCGTGCGCCATATCGTTTAGCACCATCCGAGCTGAAGGAGTTGTCTGTGCAATTGCAAGAACTATCTGATAAAGGTTTTTTACAACCGAGTTCGTCACATTGGGGAGATCCTGTTTTATTCGTTAAGAAGAAAGATGGTTCGTTCTGTATGTGTATCGATTACCGAGAGCTGAATAAGCTGACGATCAAGAATCGTTATCCGCTTCCAAGAATTGATGATCTATTTGATCAACATCAAGGTTCTCGTGTTTTCTCTAAGATTGATCTTCGTTCTGGTTACCATCAACTTCGTGTACGCGAGGAAGATATTCCTATTACGGCGTTTAGGACTCGTTATGGTCATTATGAGTTCCGAGTTATGCCTTTTGGTTTGACTAATGCACCTACTGTATTCATGGACTTAATGAATCGCATTTTTAAGCCGTATCTTGATAAATTCGTGATCGTTTTCATTGATGATATTCTAATCTACTCCAAGAGCAAGGAAGAGCATGCCGAACACTTAAGAATTATCTTGAACTTGTTAAAGAACGAAAAGTTGTACACTAAATTCTCAAAGTGTAATTTTTGGCTTAATTTTGTACAATTTCTTGGACATGTGATTGATAAAAGTGGGGTACATGTTGATCCTCTAAAGATTGAAGCCATTAAGAATTGGAGTGCTCCAACTACTCTAACCGAAGTGCGACAATTTCTAGGTTTGGCTGGTTACTACCGAAGGTTTATTGAAGGATTTTCTTTGATATCTAAACCATTAAATAAGCTGACTCAGAAGAATAAACCGTTTGTGTGGGGCGATGAAGAAGAAGAAGCTTTCAAAACCCTGAAGATGAAACTCTGTAGTGCGCCGATCTTATCGTTACCTGAAGGAAGTGAAGACTTTGTTGTTTATTGTGATGCATCTCTTCAAGGACACGGTGATGTTCTCATGCAACGTGAAAATGTGATCGCATATGCCTCTAGACAATTAAGGGAAAATGAAGAGAACTACACTACCCATGACATGGAATTGGGCGCTGTGGTTTTTGCTCTGCGACTTTGGAGACATTATCTGTATGGTACGAAGTGTACAGTATTCACTGATCACAAAAGCCTACAATACATACTGGATCAACAGGAGCTGAATATGAGGCAACGTCGATGGGTTGAACTTTTGAGTGATTATGACTATGAAATTCGTTATCATCCGGGAAAGGCGAATATGGTAGCTGACGCGTTAAGTCGAAAGGAAAGGGAGAAACCGATTCGAGTGCGTGCTTTGGTGGTGACAGTTTATAATAACTTACCTGAGCAGATCCGAAACGCACAAATCGAAGCGTGTAAGAAGGAAAATATTGCAGCCGAAAGATTTAGAGGAGATGGTAAAACATTTGAGACGCGATCCGATGGTATCAAATGTTTGAGAGGTCGAATTTGGTTACCATTCTTTGGTGGACTGAGAGACTTGATCATGCTATAATCTCATAAGTCCAAGTATTCTATTCATCCTGGATCGGACAAAATGTACCAAGACTTGAAAAAGTTATACTGGTGGCCGAATATGAAAGCTCAACATACGTCGCGAAATGCTTAACGTGTGCAAAAGTGAAAGATGAATATCAGAAGCCGTCAGGATTACTTGTCCAACCTGAAATTCCAATCTGGAAATGGGAGCGAATTACGATGGACTTCATCACAAAACTCCCAAGGACACCATCTGGGTTCGATGCAATCTAGGTTATTGTCGACTGTTTAACTAAATCAGCTCATTTCATTCCAATCAACGAGAGGTTCGGTTTGGAGAAACTTGCCGACCTTTATCTGAAGAATATCGTGTGTAAGCATGGTGTTCCTATTTCAATCATTTCCGATAGAGACAGTCGTTTTGCTTCTGGATTTTGGAGATCACTTCAGAAATCTTTAGGAACCAATTTGGATATGAGCACAGCCTATCATCCACAAACCGATGGGCAAAGTGAAAGAACTATTCAAACATTGGAAGATATGCTGCGTGCTTGTGTGATTGACTTTGGAAGTAGCTGGGATAAGCAATTGCCTTTGGCCGACTTCTCGTACAATAATAGTTATCACGCGAGTATTAAAGCTGGACCTTTTGAAGCACTTTATGGGAGAAAATGTAGATCGCCCGTGAGCTGGAGTGAGGTTGGTGATGCTCAACTCACTGGACCAGAGATGATTAGAGAGACGACGGATATGATTATGCAAATCAAGAATAGGTTGTTGTCTGCGCGAAGTCGACAGAAGAGTTATGCGGATGTGAGAAGAAAACCATTGAAGTTTAGTGTGGGAGATAAGGTTATGCTAAAGGTATCACCATGGAAAGCTGTTGTACGATTTGGAAAACGTGGGAAGTTGAGTCCTCGTTATATCGGACCATTCAAGATTACATCTAGAGTAGGACCCGTGGCATACCAACTTGAACTACCACAAGAACTGTATGGGATTCATAACACTTTTCATGTGTCGAATCTGAAGAAGTGTTTATCCGATGAAGAACTCGTTATACCGTGGGACGAAGTTAAGGTTGATGAAAAGTTGCACTTTATTGAAGAACCAATCGAGATCATGGATCGCGAGGTCAAGCAACTGAAACAAAGCCGAATCCCTATCGTTAAAGTTCAATGGAACTCTCGGAGAGGACCGGAGTATACTTGGGAACGAGAAGACAAAATGTGGAAGAATTACCCTCATCTCTTTGATTTCAACAAGCGATCGGACAAGAACGCAAGTTGATCTTCGAGGGTGAAGATCCTAATTCGGTGGGGATAATGTGACAATCCGTCAATTTCAGGTCGTTATTTTAATCTCGACTATTACGTATTACGTGTTTAATTCAATGAGAATTTTAAATTATCGACTAACTGAGAAGGTTATGACATGAAACTAGCATAAGATTGTCGATTAGATGAAAACCGACAAGGAATATGTTAGGTATCGATATTATATTCTTAATTTATCATAAAAATGATTTTATTATATTTAATCTTTATTTCTCGTGTTTTACGTTTTAACGAATGACGAGAACTATTAGTGATCGCGATACCGACGGATTCCCAAATATTTATGTTTTATTATCGATTGTCTCGATATTTTATATTTTCGATGTTTTCGATTTAATTACGTTTTAAGTCGTGTCGAAGCTTTATTATTATTTTTATGAAGCGTTTTAACTTTAGAAAAGTATTTTTACGAAACCCGAGCCCCGTAAATATTTTCAAAATTTACAATTTACATTTCTACCTTATAAACTATTTAATTGCATTTTGGACCAAAACTAGGCGTAAATGACAAAATCTACCCTAACTTTGGACTATGTAAGAAATTTCCACTAACTAGTTTTCAATTAAAAACTCATTTAAAAAAAATCACCCACCCTCTCTCTTGTTCATCTTTGGCCGTCCACCCTCAACATCAAACACCCTCAAAATTTTGATCATCCCTTTGATTCATCCTAAACTAACAAAAGACCCATCCTAGAAATTCAACAAGCTTCATATTGGTATAAAATTTTCCCACATGCATACACTTTAATTTTCTTTCAAGATTTTGGTGAAGAACATGTGTTTGATCCATTTCTATGGTTATGATTGTTGTTATTATTATTATATTTGAAGTGGATTGTTGTTGCATGCAAGGTTTTTATTTATTTGATTTTTGTTAGATTGAATTTGAGGTTGTTAGGAGTTAGTTAAATATGTTATGGTAATATTAGGATGATAATATGAATATGTAAATTGTTGAAATGGGTCAAAATGGTGTTTTGGTATGATTTTTAGATGACCATTTTAGACCAGTAGGTAAAAGGCTATTTTTGAATTACTTACTGTAATAAAATTGGTAAACTAATCAGATAGAGTCGTAGAGAATTTCGTTAGCTTCGATTTGATATAAGATAGAGTCTCTAGCTCCAAACGAGCGCAAAGTTACAACAATTTTAGTATTCGTGTACCGGGAGACGGGTATCGGCACAATCCGAAAATTGTTGTCGATATTTGGATCGAATCTCGGGGACTATAAAATGAGTTTTAAAAATTTTCAAGGACTGTTGTAAGTTGCTAAACCTCAGGTCATGAGCCTATTTTCAAACCCGAGTGTCAGTTTTATAAATGGAGTCGTTTAGATATGTCAAAATGGTTTTACGAGTTGAAGACGTAAATCTGTCCGGTTTTTATAACACGAAGATGTGTCGGGCAGAAGGTCTTAGAAGTAATATTTTTGAATTAAATTTAAACTGAGTCTTATTCATATTATAAGTGAGTTTGTGACCAAGTTTTGTCGAAAACGGAATAGTTTAAGTAAGGCAAAAGAGCTTGTACTTTCGGTAAGTACCAGCAGATTTTTATAAATGATATAGTCTAATAAAGTTGACATGTAAAGAGTATAGAAGTACACTTGTACTTAATTATTTTGGGAATTTTTCATGGTTTTGTATTTTGAGTTTGGTATTATTTAAGTATTATTTATACTTGAGTCATTTATTAACGAACGCGCCTTATTTGGTAGGTTGCGGTCTTCGTATTTAACGGGCATCACGTATCGTCGGCGATCGTCATATTACTACTATTGTATCAAGGTGAGTCTATAGCCTCGCTTTTATACTATCTTATAAAGATTTTAAAACCCGCGAGGGGGATAACATGCTTGTTTTAAAATAGAACACAAAGGACCCGATTGTATGCTAGATGAAGTTATTTTCATAAGTTTGCTACAAGCCTTAAAAGACCCATTGAATCATGAATTGTTAATCGAATGAACGCTAATACTATGGATAGATCTATCGGGGTGACGCCCAGTCCGGTCGCGACTAGCTATCGCGTAGTGTTGTGATGCACTAGTAATGAAACATCGGATGCAATTGTATAAGAGAAATATACGCACTTGGCTTGGTGTGTTGGGCTGAAATAATATATGTTAACGTTCAATGTCATGAGACTTATGTAATAAAACTGATGATTATGTCTGATCCACATGATTGTCAACCATTGAAGGTTTATTCAGAGTTTGTTTATTAAATTTAAACTCTATAGATTCACTCAGCATTTTTGTTGACTTTATAGCATGTTTTATCTCAGGTCCATGAAGAAGGCACTCAAAGGAAGGCGGTTTCGTGTAGCTTGCTTGTGAAATGTTTTGGCCCGCTTTTCCTAAACTATGTCCGTTCAAATAAACTATTGTTGTTTGTTATGTTGTGTAAACTTGAAAACAATTTGGGACCGTGTGTGAACTATTTTACCTTTAAATAATGAATGGATGTATGTTTTATTAAAATGACTCATTTTGAGGAGTTTTCTATGATATTGAGATTGAACCATAACAGTAACACCCAATGACTCTTCCGCTGCTATGACATGAAATTGGGGGTGTTACAGTTTAGTGTTACTTAGAAGGCTCAGCGCCTCTCTACTCCTTTAGTGATGGCTTCAAGATAAAAAGTACCTAATCTCTTGTTTTTGTTCATCTAAAGTGTCTATGCATGCTCAATACCTAGAATAATCATTACTTACTGAAATGATTGTCTGTTTAGATTACTTGTAGCCTAATTGTGTTTGATTGATAGTTTACTTGTAGTATAACAGCTTTGAATTCAGTTTCACTTAGTTAAAATTAGATTTATATCAGTCATTTTCCATTAGTACTCATTTAGTGGTTCATCTAGCTTACCAGCTTGTTTTTGGATCAAAACCATTTCAATTCACCATTTGAACAAGTCTCAATAGGTGTTTTCAGCTGTCAGTCATTACAACTCAAAAAGTCTTTGTAAAAGTTCATTTACAGATTTTAAAGTGGTGTTTGGTTTAGGATGATTTTTGGTAAATCAGGTTGTTAAACTAGTTGATAAGTGTTCATTTACACTAAGTCCATTAGTGTAAACATTTTGGAAAAGTTTTATGGTCATACTAGTTTTCAAACAGGCAATTGGTAGTATAAAATCTTTGGGACAAGACTTTAAACAAGTTCATCAGTAAACTAGTGAACTTTGATCCATTGACATTTCTTGGTTTCTTGATGAAATTAGCTGAATCTTGTTTACATTTGTAGCTTATCATCCTAGCTTTTAGTGCTTAATTGGAAATAATACAGTATCAAGTTTTGAAAGAGTTCTTGGCTTATTGATATGCACTTGACCAAACTTCAGTTTCTGTGATAAGACTCATACTATTTTGCTAGATCTCTAAATCCACTTCACAAATCTCCTAATTTTCTTTCACAAATCAACTTGCAATCATGTCTTGAGTGAATTATGAAAATTTCAGCTTTTTGAGTTTTTGGTCAAACTTTGGTCAAATAAGCTGTTTTTGGCTTATTGGAGATTCTAGCTTATTCTGTTGACCATTTTCCAAACAAAAATACATTCCAAGCTCCTTGATACTTGATTAATTAGCTTTTGCAATAAAATCGTTTTGTGGATGTTTGGATTTCATTTTAACTTATTGTTGGCTTATTGTGATAAGCTAACTTGAGATTTACCAGCTTTTAAACAAAATCCTTTTGCAAGGCTAGCTTATTTTCAGTTTTAAGCAGTTTAAAAAAGATTAGAGTGAATTTGGTTGAGAAATAAGCTCATTCAAGCTTATTCAAGTCATATAGCCCGTTTTTGTGAAAATTCCCTTTTTAATTGCAAACTAGTCCTTGGTTTTTACTACACTTGTTAATCAGCTTTTAAACTTCGAACTTTTTGGTTTTGCAAAAGTAAGTCCCTGAAATTCAGTTTGTTACAATTTTGGTTAGTAGTTTTGGAACTTGTTAAGTTTGTTACCTAGTTTGTTAAATTTTACATATTTGGTCCCTATAGTTTCTAATTTTGCATTTTCAGTCCCTATACTTTCATTTTGTTTACATTTCAAGCATTTATCCTTTTATGCATTAAATTCTTGTACTTTGTGAATATTATTTGGTACTTGCACTTTGTTTTATGGTACGTAGCTTTAATATTCATTTTTCTACTTATTTGTTTGAATTAGACATAGAATCCAAATAACCTTTAACAACCAAAAACATTTTAAAGCTCGATATTAGTAGGCTTTTCAATTTGTCTTGAGTCGATAATAAACGAACTTGCAAATACTCAATATCAAGAACATAAAAGTTAATAAAAAAAGATAGGAGACTTACAATCAGAAAATACGAGAGACGTGTGTAAAAGCCGTCGAGAGTGTTAGGTAATACACCTTCTTGAAGACAACAAGAGTCAATGAAACGACACCAATCCACTTTAGCAATATCCGTGTCTTCATAAATATGGCGAACCACATTAAGCCTTGGAACTAATTTCATGGTGTCTCGTCACCCATCACAGTTGCAAAAAGTGTTAGGAAGTTGAGTTTAAACATAAAGTCAATTTCCATCGCTTCCATCAACTTCTGATTGATGTCCTTAACTGTGATTTTTTAGAATCTTTGGCGCAAACTGTTGTAGCCATGACTTCACAACACCGTCCTTTGAAGATCTCTTCGGCAAATCAAACAAGGGAATTCCACCAATAGGAAGTCCTAGGATTTCATGGATCTTCTCGGGCGTGACTTGAAAGCTCCCTGTGTCAAGCGTAAACTCGTACGTTGACTTATTGAAAGCTTTCACAGCAACCCTCGTTAAACGATTTAGAAATTGATCAACCTTAAGACCCCACCAATTAGAAAAACTAATCTCATTCAAAAACTGTTCCATGTCAACATGAGAAGCATCTTTTATGACATCCAAAAGCGACTTCGGTACAGTCCTAGACTTAATAGGCGAAAACTCATTCGAGTACGCAACCTTCTTAGCCTGTTCCGCACTAAGAGGTTTATTATTCTTCACCCTCTGCTTCTTAGATGGTGGTTCATAGCAAACTATGGTGGATTCTGTCTTCTGTTTGCTCTCAACCTCTTTTTTCACAACCCCCTCTTTCTTCACAACGTACTCTTTTTTCACAGTGCCCTATTTCTTCACAAACTTTGTTTTTTCCCCGTACCAACTCTTTTAGCTACATTCCCAACACGTTTCTTAGGCGCTTTCTGACTTGCCTTTTCAGCTTTAACTACTTCTTCTTCAACCTCTTCGTTTGTCTCAAACAGCTCATCATCTGTCTTAACCATCTCATCAGTTTCTTCACTCCCATTATCGGCCCCATACTCACTACCACTCTCAGCCGACTGAGACCCATCTTCGCCAGCCTTTCCCTCAGAACCGTCATTACCCTCTCCTCCATCAGATGCCTCAGCAACATTTGTTATACCAGCTTTAGGTTTCCGAGAGAATACAATGTTAACTTTAGTTGGATATTTGGGTTTGTAAGTGATTGGAGGAGGTGTATCTGCTACTTTTTGGGCAACATCAGGCTCCACAACAAGTGGAGGTGGTTTAGGATTATCTGTGCTAAATTGTCTAGTTCGGATAATGGTTTTAGGGAGCAGGGATGTTTTAACAGCTTTACTTTTAGGGGGCGTGGTTGCTTTGACAGGTTTAGCTTTAGGAGGCGTGGTTGCTTTCACAGGTTTAGCTTTAGGAGGCGTGGTTGCTTTGACAGGTTTAGCTTTAGGAGGCGTGGTTGTTTTTGTATCTTTAGTTTTAGTAACTACAAAAAAAAACATAAAACACATTAAAACAAAACAATACAAAGTTACAATTATATATGTTGTTCATACAAAAATATTAACAATCATGTATGTTTTACCATGAAACATATATGATTCATAGTGAATCATGTATGTTTTACCATGAAACATATATGATTCAGTATGAATCATGTATGTTTCATGGTGAAACATATATGATTCACTATGAATCATATATGTTTCATAGTAAAACATACATGATTCGTCAGCATTCAAAATCACTTTCAGAATACAAATGGCTACCATCATAATCTTAAAAAACAATAACAAAGCTATTTCCCTTTCATGTATGTTTCATTGTGAAACATATATGATTCAGTATGAATGATATATGTTTCACCATGAAACATACATGATTCGTCAGATTCAAAATAAAACAATCAAATGGCTACCATCATAATCTTAAAAAACAAATACAAAGCTATTTCCCTTTCATAAATCAAATATAAGTTACCAGATAAGTGTAATAAGCATAAAACACAGATAAGTTACCAGATAAGCATAATCAAAAGCATAAAAATTAAAAAAGACCATTACCAACTTCTCTAGACGGGTTAGCTGATGATTTGAGCTTAGCCTCGTTAGCAGCAGCATACTCATCTCGTATATCTATATAGATGTAAAAATTAGGGTTAGGGTTACGATTATATGTACATTAGATGAACATATGGAGGTTTCGGTTATGATTAGATGATTCCGAATAGATCGGATCTATAACAGAGGTGGTTGGGATGGTGGTTGCGGTGGTTGCGGTGGTGGTTGGTGTAGAGAGGGAAAGGGATGATAGGGATGTGTGTGTAAAAGTGGAAAGGGTAACGAGTTTTTTTCTTTTTAATTAAATAAAATGAAAAAACCCCAACCGTTCAAATGTATTAAAATAGAGGGCCAAGATTATCCCACTTGGTTTATGATAAAGTTGGGGTCTATGGGGAACTTTTTTTGTGTAATGTAATATGTTGTAATTGTAATTGACTAAAACTTATAAATATGTTTGGTTTAACTCCCAACGTAATAACGTAATATAATTCAACTTTTATATAAAATTTGAAAAATTAATAGAAAATAATATTTAAAATTACATATAATAAAATAAAATAAACAAATAATAATTATTTTAAAAAATAATAAATAATAATAACAAATTAAAATATTAATAATAAATAAAAGTAAATAATAAAAAATAATTTTAAATAATAATTAAATAATAATTATTATATAATAATAATAATAGTAAAATAATAATTAATAGTTAATCATTAATAATTAATAATAACTAATAATAAAAAAATAACAAAATAATAATAAATAAATACATTTACAAATAAAAATAAAAATAAAATAATAATAATAAAAAATACAAATAACATAACTAATATTAAATAAGTAATATATATTGTTATTATTATATTTTAAATAATAAAAATAATTAACTTATTAATTATTATATTTTATTAATATTATTATATTAGTATATTATTAATATATTATAATATTTTATTATTAATAATTTTTTTAGTATTAATAATTTTTTAATATTATATACTACTTTTTTAATATTATATTTTTAATAATAGTTTAAATACTTTATTTGTATAATAATATATTTTTAATAACAATTATACTTTAAAGATAAAAGTTTTTTATTTTTTTATAATAATGTTTTATTAACAATTAATTTATTATTTAAAAATTTAATTAATCTTAATAGTATATATACAATAATTATTTTATTAATATTTTTAATATAATAATTATTATTTTGTTGGTATTCTCATTTATATATTTAATTAATATAATTATAAATATTTTATTGAAAATAATAATATATTAATATTAAGTTTTTATTAATAATATTTTAATAATAAAATATTAATAATAATAATTATATTTAATTATTATTATTATTATATTTAATTATTATTATTATTATATTTTTTTTTTTTATAAAAATATTAAATTTATTTTCGTATAATTATTATTTAATTATTATTATTATTATAATAATAATAATTATTATTTTTTTTCTCAAAATTCCAATTTTATTAATCACACAAAATTGGAAGGGAGCCGCGAAACAAGCTGCGCGCCCACCCCTTTTTGAATACAAAAACTAAGTCTAGACATCAAAAAACCACCACTCCTCGCGTCATTAGAATGACAACCAGCTAACCGCTTAAGACGCGAGAGAGTACCCATCGCCTCCTCCTCAAACTCCCCGAAAGTCGAGAAGGCGAATGGAATAAACGAGTAACCATGCTCAACACAAATAGAAGAATACTTCCTCTTCTTCTTCTGAACAGCCGACTGCAAAGCACTCCCAGGAACCCACGAATCCAACCCCGCCCCTGCAAACGGAGAAACCCCTGTAACATCTAAACACGCATCTTTGCCCTGGGACCAATTGTGTAACAATAAATCTGCTGGCCGAAGATCACGCCCACCATCAGAAACAAATCCCATATCAGCTTCTTTCCTCACCGACACACCAACCTTAGAACAAATATCAAACAACACATCACGAACAAGATTGTGCCGAAACTTAACCCCCAAATCACTAGCACAATGAACAGCATGATCACCCCACAGATCCATCCGATGTACATGGCAACCCGAGCACAAAGAACCATCAGGAAATAAAGGAATCGACAAACGATAACACAATACCGCACAAAACTGTCTCGGGTTCATCCGCTGTCCCAGCCCATTAATCAGAATAGTGAAGAGGTAATCTTGCGCATGAGGAGCACGCACACAACTGAGAAGTGCCTCCTGACGACGACTCAACCCGAAACGCGACGTCAAACAACCATCAATGAAACCAAAGTAACTCTTTGCCAAACACTTCATAAACTGGGGGACAGGAGAGCTAGTGGTGACAGAGAGAGGATCGACACCACAACAGGTCGAGAAAGCATCAAGAGCAGACTGAAAAATAGGGCCCGGCGAAACAATCCCAGACCTCGCCAAAATCCGATCCTGCAAATCACCAGACTGTAAACGAGAAGCAATAAAGGCAAAGCACCTGACATCCTCAGCACATAAGACCCCTAGGCCACCAATACTGATAGGAAGAGTAGCAAGACGCCACTGCAAATCACCAAACCCAGGCCCTGAACCCGTAACAATCAACTCCAAAGACGCACGTAAGGCCTGATCAAACTGTGACAAAACACCCTCAAGAAACCCAGGGGGGCAAGTCCTCAAAGCATACACCAACTTTGAAATACCAGCACAATAACGAAGGAGAAGAAGTTCACATTGTGGGTCATCAAGCCCCCTAATAGCCTCTAACAAAGAAATAGCCTTAGAAACCCGTCGCGCAACAAAATTACCAGCAAAACCTAAATCACGACTAATAGAGCCACCAAGAAGCTTGACACCAGACCTCGGACGAGAAATAGAAGCAGGGAAGAGGCCATCTACCAACCCCCGAGGATCCTCCACCGGCCAGAAAAGCTCAGACTTATCAACGTTTAGATGTAGCCCACGAGCCGGTCCCTCCACACTAATAATATCCAAAGCCTTAGCAACCATAAGAGTATCACCAATAATAGTGCCGTCATCAAGGTACCATGCATGAAGGGAGAGCTCACACGCCTGATGAATAGCATGAACAAGTGGATGCAGAGCAAGAGAGAATAATAAGGGACCCAATGGATCACCTTGCTGAACCCCCTGAGAAGACAAAAGAATAGAATCCCCATAATAAAGCCGAGCTGGCCGAGAATAGCAAAACTCCACCCAAGGCGAGATAGCCGGACACCTCAGCCGAACTTCATGAATAATGGTGCTCCTATCAACAAGATTAAAGGCATTCTGAAAATCCACCAAAAGCATAGAAAGTCCGGCCTCATCCCCTCTCTCCTCCACAAACCTGCTGACAGAATGAAGAACCGCCTCACACCCACCTGGCACCCCCACACCAAACTGAAAATCATGCAGATAAGAGGTCATCGATTCCCCAACAGAAGAAGATGCAACCTTAGAGACAAGCCTCCTCCACACAGTACCAATAGCAATAGGCCGAATGCCCCCTCCAGGCTTAACAAGCGGAGTCAAAGGGGCACTGGCAATAAACTCACCAAGCAGACTAGGACACTTACCAGAAAGAAACAGATTAACCACACCAGTGATAGAAACCAAAAGATCATCAGCCACAGCAGAAGCTGCTCCTCCCAAAACATCTAAAAAATGTTGAGCTCTAAGCCCATCTCGACCACAAGAAGTACCTTTAGGAAAACTTCGAATCCGATTCAATACCAGATCCTTGCGAACAAAAAGCGTGTCCACCCCACAGGAAGAAGAAGGCACAACAGGAGGAGAAGCAAAGGGATGCTTAGCCTCCAAATCCCCTAGGGTGTCAGGAGAATCAGGGGCAACACCCGAAGAAGTGAGGACCTTAATAGCCGCTGAAAAGTGGCCATCACTCAACTTACCCTTGCAATGAGAAATATTAGCCGTCATAGCATCTTTCGACCTCAAGTACCTACGCGAAGAAAAGGAAAGACCACCTAAACGATCTCTAATTAAACCAATCCTCTCCCCAGGATCCCTCCATCGAGCAATGGCACTAGAAATACTAACAAACTGACCACGCTCCCTCTCACCAGATCGACGCTGAGCCCTGCAAGATGGTACGAACACCGCCAAAATACAACCCGATAAGATGAGAAGTTCCACCCACGCTGCAATATCACTTGGGCTAGATAAAACTTTGTCAAGAGCACTAAGAAAAATCCTAGCAAAACCAAGCCTCAACTTAGGCGGGATGCACTTGACCGTGCGTATGCGCGTCAAAAAGAAACGGTCAAGGAGGTCAACATCTAAACAAAGTGAACCCACCCCTAAACCAGTTCTAACAGAACCCTCGTCACAATCTGTGGGAGGACCAGAACCTGACAACGAAACCTGACCTCGATCAACATCAACATCCGCACTAGGCGAACAAACCGGCAAACAATCCCCCAAATCGCACAATCCTCAAAATCTGGAGACTCAACCACAACACCATCCACATGTCTACAATTCTTACCAAAAGTATGCGTACAAAGACACTCACAACATAACCAAATCCCCGCTTGATGCAAAGCAAGATCAAGGGCCGAAAACAAGGAAAAATCATTCGCGATACGCGCTTTGTAAACTCCCTTCAACACATCCGTCTTAAAATGGCGAGTACCCAAGTGGTCGATAATATACTTTTTAGAATGCCCTCGCCCACCTCTACCAGCTCCACACCCTTCTCCCCCTTGCAAAGGGCAAGAAATTCTAAGCGAATCACCCATAATCAAAACAATAAAACCCAACACAAAACAACCAATAGTACACGCAAACCCCACAACACAACCCTAAAACATCCAATAAAACAGACCTACAGCAGCGACCAAAACCAACCACCACAACAGCGAACCAAAACAATATAGCCGTGAACAAAAGAGCACTAACCGAACAATAACCAAACCCCTACCGAACCATACACCAAACCACTCACACCCGAAGCCCCACACAAACAGTAACCGGCACAACCCACACCAAATCCAACGAACCACTACCGAACCACAACGAATCGAATCCAAACCTACAACGAAATCCACTACAGCGAACCCACCTGTAACGAAACCCAGTACAGCGAACCAATCCAAACCCACATGTAACAAAACCCACCTGTAACAAACCCACCTGCAACGAACCCCACTACATCGAGCCATATCCAAACCCGCAATGAAATGATACTGGATGAATGAATGAATACGAAATGATGAATACCACCACCACCAGCAGCAGCTAATCTTGAAAGGTATACGAAACCCACCTGTAACAAAACCACCAGTAGCAGCGAATCTAGAAAGGTATACGAAATGATGAAAGAATACGGGATTAATACTGGATGAATGAATGAATGATGAAGGGTGGATCTAGAAAGGGTGGTAGAAGGACCTTCGATCTACACCCACTAGAGCAAACCAACGAATCACTAAACAAAACAACAAATTTCGGATCGGCAAGCACGAAAATGAGGATGTAAACCCAAACCCAGTTGGAACCCACAACTGATAAGGATTAGAAAAACAAAGGTGACACCCCTTGTTTCAAGTAAATATATACAATTCAATATCCCTAGCCCCACACCGACAATCAATATCTAACAAGATTATAAGAATATGCAGGTGGATCCCACGTTGCTTTTAAAGAAGCAAAGTAAACCAAAGACCCACGAATACAATAGTCTCAAACGTTATAACAAGAATATAGAAATGAAGTGATAAAAGGATCTATACAAGAAAACCATTTATTCAACTAATTGTTGAAAGAGATTAAAAAAAAGGCGTGAGATCAAGATGATCCCAAAAGATTCGCCATATTCGCCCCTAAGAAAACCATTTATTCAACTATTAAATATACAAATACTTTATTATAACGTAATTCAAAACTTTCCATCCAACATCCTAAGTAATCCAAATTCCCTCTGTTGATGTAATTGTAATGTGTGAATTACAATTACAACGCAAATCAAACAGTCGTCGTAATGTAATTTGAATTATAATTCATTCCACACTTCCAACCAAACATGATTGAAACGTAATTCACCTTACAATTACAATAAATTACCATGCATTACAATGAACCAAACTCACCCTTATTGTTGCCAAAAGTTTTGTGTAGTCCATAAATTTTTCATAGATCGTATGAACACATCTGATTCATTCATTTAGATTTTATCTAACGGTTTTCATTATTTTATATTTTATATATTTATTTTAATACGAGCATTTCCCACCCTCTTCTTTACTCGATCTGTCTCATATCTTTCTTACACACACATCAAAACACAATTATACTCAGTAATTTAACAAACCCTAATTTTATCCTCAAATCATATGAAAACGGATTTAAGAAAAGTATATTACCCGAGTTGGTAAATCGAAGGTCGATTCATCCTCTGTTCAAGGTGACGATGTCGGTGATGGTAATTGTTTTGATTTTATGCTTTATTCTGGTTGATTAAGATTAAGTAGCAATGGATAAGCGTTATAACTATGTTTTTATTTGATTATGCTTATTTTATACAATCAGAGTTTAAAGTAAGAAAACATACGTATATTGCTATGATTTAATGGTCCTTGACATATGTATGTTACTAATGGTCTTTCCCACCAGCTGAAGTTTCTTCTTTGTAAAAGGCTTACGTTTGAGGAACAGGTCGATAAGATTGAAAGTGAGGTATAACATTTCTTACATCATATCAAGTTTATAATGAACCTAGTTCGATAACATTAGTGTATGACATCAGTAGTCACTCTCATCCTTAATATAAAAAAGTTTCAAGCATATAAAAGTAGTCATGTGATTTTAGCTCCAGCATAATTCAGTTATGAGGATGCCTCTCATGGCAATATGGTATCTTGATTAATGTTAGATACCAATATAGACAGTTCAAAAAAGTTTCTGAAGTTAGTCAACCAACAGTAACGCCGTAATCTTTGTTCTGATAGAGAATGTTTGAATTGCACGTTCTTTCTTCTATATGTCAAAAAATCCTTTCTAGTTTTCAAGAAATAGATACATGATGCTAATCATGTATTATTAGAATTTTTAGTCTGAGTATAGGTTAGAACGGGTTGGCTGGGCCGACTGCTAGCATTTATGCTCATTATTTTCTACTATAAGAACTATATATACAACAACATAACTGGGGATGAAAGTAGCTATCTTTTTGGCAAACCCTTTCCAACTCGTTCTAACCTATACTGAGACTAAAAATTCCAATTGTAGTCATAAATAAAATGAGAAAGCATTGTAAAAGACTTCTAAAAATTCTTGTAGTCATAAATAGAATGAAAAAGCATTGTAAAAGACTTGTCAATGATAGAAGTCCACACATAAGACCATAACTTCAAAGGCTGCTCTACGAATGATGGTATCATAAAACGTAAGTAAGTTTTGTGACACCCCCAAATTAGGTTTGCAGCGGAATAGTAATTGGGTGTCACATTGTGGATCATAGAACAAATGGCATACAAAGCAATGATCATAATTATATGATTTTAAAATACAATTGATACAAATATTAATTTAGTACAATAAGTTGAAACGTTGAATATCAGTTGTTACAAGTATTCTAGTGAAAAATAGATCCCCAGTCATTTTTATGTTCCTAAATGATGCTCAGTTCATGCTCATATAATCCAGCTTAATTTCCTGAGAAAAACATGCTTAAAACGGTCAACATAAAGTTGGTGAATTCATAGGTTTGATAAAATCATAGTTTAGGACTTCAAAATGTCCTACATAAGGTTTCATAATGTTTGATATAAAAATCAAGTTCAAAAATATCAAAATGTTTCATATTGTACTGCACAAGGTGTGATAAAGTCTAGTTTAGGACCACAAACATCACAAACATAGTATTGTACAAAGCCAAACACTATAAAGTAACTACATTTCCTATTGCCCGAAACTAGACAGTAGGATGCCTTGTTAGGGGCTTCCTTCACATTATAATAATGCACCCATTATACTGTTCCGACAAGATAAACACCTTTTTTCCCGGCCAAGGCACAGTGAGCATGACTCACCCAGATGGGTATGGTCAATCCCAAATAGATCTATTTATAACATTCAGGCAATTCAACAAATTTAACAGTTTCAGATGCACGGGTCATGCGGGTTAATCTACAATAGGCAAATGTAATTAAGGGTAACAGTTAAGTTTGCGTCCTATAAAACCGGTTACATGTTTTCTTCCACGGTATCAATCAACAGTTTATTAAATATAAGTGTAAGGCCATGATCTCATGATGTTAAGATCGTAATAGTTCTTTAGTAGCATGTCTCCCCCTCGCGGGTTAGTAAAAACATAAAAGTAGTGTAATGCGAGGCTATGAACTCACCTGATACAATCGTCACAATAGTTAATAGAGAACGAACGCCAATCAAGAATAATGCCAATCAAGAATAAATGCCAACGGTCAATACATGATCATACGATACCTAAAGATAACGAGGCGTGACTTAGGAATTGAGACGAGAATTAAATCGTACATATACGTAATAAGTATATTTTAATAAGTTCTTGGACATTGCATAAGTTTTATGATTCTTTATAAAACTTTTAGATGAAAACTAATGAGATGTCATTTATACATGATCTCATCGTTATTTTTGGACTCTAAATGCATAAAAATGTCATAGAATACATATTATGTGCTTGTGCTTGTTACTTGTGTATTTTAGGTATGGATATCGTGAAAAAGACAAAAGATCACAAGAAACAAGGAAAAACGAACACGAGAAACGAAGCCGCACAATGAACCGGGCCCTTGTTGTGATTTTACAAGAATAAATCCTTGAAGAATTGAAGATGTTAAAGAAAAGTCCTTCATCACTGAAGAAATGACACTTTATACCCTTGTATATTCATAATTACAAGTTTGGTCCCTAAAGTTTGTCAAAATTACAAAAAGGTTTCTCAACTTTGAAGAATTGGCAAGATTAGTCCCTCAAAAATATGTATTTATTAATATTAGTCCTCCTCAAATTGAAACATACAAAGAAGACCTTCAACATCCAGAAATGTACAAGTTTAACCCTTTAAATATCAAGAAAGTATAAAACAAGCCCTTATAAACCTCTTTGAGAAAGTTTTGTGGTCAAAGTATGAAATTGGAAACTTATTTAACAAAGGAAAACGGTTTTAAGGCTAAAAATACTTGTTATACACTTTTTGCCAAAATACAAGGACCACTTGTGCCATTCTGAAAGTTTGAATAACACAAACACGCGCCAAACACCTATCCTCCACCTTTTTCGGATAAAAAATTACTAAATTCATGTTCTACACCCCGAGTAAAAACCCCACTTAAAACAAAGGGTTAATTTAACTTACCTTAACCCACACTTGATTCAACCTCACACGAATCCATCCCACACTTAAAATCGCCAACCTCTTCACCCAATGGACCCCATCATTTAAGTCGTCCACCTATCACATCCCAACTTCCTCTCCAAGGAATGCCACGTGTCAAATTCAACGGCTTTAGCATTCTACTTGGTCCCTAAGGCATTATGAACGATTTGGATCTATTTAGACAGCTCAAAACATCACAAGCATCTAGAAGACTTTAAGGGAATTTCTGGGATTTCTAGGCTAGGTTTTACATGTATTTTCCATTCTAGAATGATTATTAGACCTCTATATAAGGAGACATCAACATGTGATGATCCCTTGTTCTAGTTTTTGCTTTCTCTCTTGTAATTTTCTTTAAAATTAAAAAAAGTTGGTATTTTCTAAGTTTGAAAGTGAAATTCCTTTTTGTTGTTTGAAGTTTGTAAGGAGAACCAAATTCTGAGTTCCATTTAGTGTTTTGAAAGTGTTTTGGTGGTTTGGTTAAGCCATGTTTTGTTTTGAAAAGTTTTTCAAGGTTTGGAAAATTTTCAAAACTAGGTTTCTGATTTTCATATTTACTTGTGCTAACCCCTTACAAAAGCTATAAGCTCTTGGAAGCTTGTTGACACCAAGCTTGTGAAGGTTAATCAACCTTTGGTTGGTTTGTTTGTTGCTTGTGTTTAAGATCTAATCATAAGAAGGTCTTGGTTCAGCTATTGAACCATCAACAGACCTTCTCTTTTGTTCAAGGACCTTGTCCTTGTTCTAGTAGTTGAACAAGGTCCTAGGAGCTTTTCTGACTTCCCCTAGGAAGTTGTGGGGAAGAGGTTCTCTCATTCTCTCCTTTTCTCTTTTAAATTTTGGTTAAAATCTGCCAAGTGTTAAGTAGCTATGTGATTTTTGTGATCTGGTGTTTGTGTTGCTTGTTTCTTTGTTTCAGTAAGCTTAGTGTCACCTAGTGGAAGTATTTAAACCATAAAATCAGTTGGTTATTTAGATAAATAAAAAGGTTCTTTGAAAAAGTACTAAAACAAGGTTGTTTGGGATTTTTGGGATCAAAAGGCCTCGTGGCCTTGTGCCCTTGGTTCTATAGGGTTGGTTTTTACCCAACACATGTTTCTAAGTAAGGTTTGATAGCTGGTTAAGTTTCAAAAGGTTTGGAAAAGTATTTTGCAAGTTTTCATAAAATATGCCTAAGTGCTTTGATATTGGTCAAACACATCAGCAGCTCTCAAATCTTCATTTGTTGGATTGAGAGGCTGAAATTTGGTTTGTGAAGAGATTTTGTGGTGTGCTATCTGTGCAATATTTGGTTGTTTACTTTGGTGGCTTATTGAGAGGGTTATAGCTTATTCAAGTTGGTAGAAGTGGTCAATTGCATCAGCAAAAGTGACCACTTGATTTTGACATGCATTTTTTTATCTAGTGTTTGCCCTACTATACCATTGCTTGTTACATACCATTTGGCTGCTTGCGAGTGTATCTTGCTATTTGGTTTGCTTATTTGAAGGCTGATAAGCTCACTAGCTTATTGGCTTTTATCTACCAAAAAACAAGGTTGAGGTAACCAACTGGTTAGCTCAATTCATTGGTCTTAACCTTAAGACCTCATCCAAAAAAGCTTCAAAACAAGCTTAATACCACCTCATAATCATTTGCTGAAAGTTTGGTTGAATTTGGAAAAGTTGACTTTTGTTGACTTAAGCTCAAATTGGCCTATTTTTCATTCCAGCTTATTGGTACATTCAACAACTTGGATTTTGTAATAGGTGTCATTTTTCTCATCCTAATATCATTTCTAGAAGGTTTCAGCTTATTTGTTTTAGGTTTTGCTAGAAAACCAACTTATTTGGCTTTTTCAGAGTGCTTATTTGCTTCTACAGCTTATTTCACTGGACTCTTTGTGATTTTTCTTATTGATTATTCTTAGTTAAGCTATTTGTGAGATTTTACAAAAAGAATCAGCTTTTGAAACACCCTAGAACTCAAACCCGACTATGTTATCTTTTTGTGAAAAAGTTCTTTGCTTATTCTGGCTTATTACTTGGTGTTTTTCAGAATTTCTTTTTTGCAAAAAGGTTTAAAATCGCATATGAAGGTTGTGTGTTTAAGCAGAGCTTATGGCATCAGCTTATTGCTTAATGGGCTTATTGGCCCAATAAGGATAAGCTTATTGACTTATAAGCTATGATAAGCTCATTTTCAGCTTTTGGGACTTTAGACTTTTATGTTTAAAATAGAATTTTTATTTGTACTGTGCTTTTTGGTAGCTTTTTGTGGACTTTGGGTTACTGGCTGAAAAGCCCATTGGATTTGTACTGTTTTTACTTTAAGCCCATTTGGGGGCCCAATATGGGTATTTTTGTAATTTCACTTTCGTTTTCTGATTAATTAGGTTAAAATAAACTAGTTTGCAAGTTTTTAGATTTTTTATAAATTTTTGATTTTTAATATTATTTTAATATTTGATTTTAGTTTTTATTTAATTTTAATTGATTTAATAGGTTTAAAATTTTGAAAAAATACTTTTTAGTTTTATTAAGTTATTTTTGAGGTTTACATGTAGAAGAATCTTTATTTCGGTTTTTTATTAATTTATTTGATTTTTAGGGCTTTAAATAGCATTAGAAAATTAAGTATTAATTAATTAAAAGGTTTGAAAAAGTTTTGATCATTTGTAAATCATAATTGGATTTTTAGGAATTTTTGGTAATTTTTTAGGAATTTTTAGAGCAAGTTTTAATTTTGTCAATTTCTACGGTTTTACGTTTTTACGTCTTAGTGTAATTTTCTCATATCCGTCATTTTATTTTCTTCCCCTTTTATTTCTAACAATATTAATCCAAAAGTTTCAAGTTTTTCACACACAATCAACCTCCTTGGGAAACGAACTTACATTGGGTCATTAGTGCTTGATTTCTATTAATCATCACTTATTACTTATCGCTTTTACTCCTTTTTCCTAAAAGGTGTAAGCATACCTACAATCATTTTGGCGCCGCTACCGGGGAGGTGTGTTGTTATCAATTTGGACATTTTGTTTTTAATATATAGCCATAAATAGTATTTGTGTTAGTAGAACTCTATTAACACGTATTATCGGTTTTCGTTTTCTTTGTGAATATTATTACTATATTGTATACGTATCACAATAAAATCACAATATCTCCAAATGTGTGAAAACACAACCTTAGTTGGGATTTCATCACTCAATTAATGTAGTCGAATCTCGAACCAAAAGAAAAAAGGCAAAAATAAATAAATACTTTCTTTTAGCTCGATTTTTAAAAATACGAACTATACGGTGAATAGATAGGCAACGTGCTATAAAAGTCCGTTAAAGGGAAGTTAGGTACTTTAGTGCTCCGCGCCACCTCATTCCCCCTGTTCACTTGTGAGTATTTGATTTTGAAAGCTAATCGAGGGTTTTGCCGCCCAAAGTATTATCTAAGAACTATATATATTTTCTTGGTTTCAAAAGATTAAAATCTCTTGAACGATTTGGTGTTCCACCAACGTTCTAAAGTCATCGAAGGCATTCACTCCATGTGATCATTTTCATTCCTTGACTCTCCTTTAATCGAGAGATTGGTTCCAGGAGAGATTGGTAAATTTGAGTCTACGTAACACACACAAAATAAAATAAAAATATTAAATACATAAAAAAACATAAAAAAAAAATAAAAAATTCACAAAAACCCCAAAAGAATCTTCTTTGCTCGCCTCCACATTCTACGTTACGTTTATGCAAACCCGCTCTAAAGCAAAACGTGCTCGTAAACGTCTTCAAAAGGAAGGAAACCAAGATCTTCCAATTGAAGAAGAAACTCCAATTGTGGAACCCCTTGTAGAACCAATAGTCGCCTTGGCTAATTGTACTATGATAGAGTTGGTTTAAGCACCCACCGAGGGTTTTGGAGAAGCTATTGTGATTCCCGCCATCCTTGCAGAGAATTTTGAGATCAAGACGGGATTAATATCGATGCTACAAGCTAACAAGTTTCGCGGACATGAAAAGGATAACCCTCATTATCACATACGGAATTCCAATCGTCTCACCACAACAAGCAAGTTTAAGGATGTTCCACACGACGCCATTAAGATGATGTTGTTTCCATACTCTTTAGATGGACCCGCAAAAATTTGGCTCGAGAAAGAACCTCCAAATTCGATATTGACATGGGGTGATCTCGTGTCTTAATTTGTGTACCAATTTTTCCCACCATCTAAGACGACACATTTGAAAAATGAGATTTCAAGGTTTACGCAAAGACCTAACGAAAGTTTTTCTATCGCATGGGAATGATTTAAGGAAATGTTACATGAATGTCCACACCATGATTTTTCCGAATTGCATCAAACTGATGCGTTTTATAATGCGCTTAACGATCATGAACAAGATTATTTGAATGCCGCCGCGGGTGGTATTTTTGGTGCAAAACGACGCATGAAGCTTTAACGACCATCGATAATAGATCTAAGGTTTATAACCCTCGTAACACACCCAGTGTTGCCACTATGGGTTTGTCGTCATCGTCTCGTAACATGAATGCCTTGCAAGATGAAGCAAATGAGGAGAATCGGTTTTTCGATAGATTTTCGTCTCTTATGACTCATTGGAAAGCACAAGACGCTTTGAGTTCTGCATCGGTTAAAGCGGTTGAGAAGAGTTGTATATCTTGTGGTGGAGCTAATGATTTTTCCGATTGCATTACCACCGGTGGTAACACTTCAAGTTCTTATGTAGCAACGATAACTTACAACCAAAACGGCCAAGGTTCCCGCCCAAACAAGCTCCACTAAATCAAAATTCTGATAACTATCGAAACAACAATCAAGGTGGTGGTTATCAAGGAAATCAATGTAACTATAACAAGGGTAATTACCAAAGTGGGAACAATGGGCAAGTACAAAATCAAAACCAAAACCGTGATTTTCAAAATACTACTCAAGGTTTTGAAAATTCTCACACTAAAAATCTTCAAGTTGAATTTTAGATTATGCTAAGGAAAATGATGCTAAGTTTGATAACATGCAACGAGAAATGATTAGCTTAAGATCCGAGTTGAAAAACGAGTTAAAAATGAGCTTGCTAATGAATTGAAAACCCATGTTAATAAAATGGAAGGAAACGTTCAACGTTTTCAACAAAATCAAAGAAAGATGGAACAAGGACGACATGATATTAAGCAAGAGTTATTAAAAGCGGATAAAAGGAAATCAAAATTTGAAGATAGAATGGCGAGTATGTTTGAAGCCATAATGTGTAAACTGTCTTCCTCGGATGGTCTTCTTAGTGATACCATTGCAAACCCGAAGGGGGAAATGAATGTTATTACTACACGAAGTGGTAAAACTTTCAAAGAGCCAATCTCTCGTCCAAGTACTTCTAAGGAGAAGGAAACCGAGAAAGAACCCGAGGTGATGGTCGAAAAGGAGCATATCACAAGCCCACGAAGTAACGCTCAAACCACACCTATGGTTGAACCAATACCGATTATGGAACCCAAGATTCCAAGGCCGTTGCCTACGCCCCAACCCACACCACCCTTACCTTACCCATCAAGACGAAACAAGGAGAAACTGCATGAACTTAATAAACAACAAATTGAGCCTTTTATTAAAATGTTTCAACAAGTGCACTTTAATGTGAGTTTATCCGACACATTGTTATACATGCCTCGTTTTGCCTTCACTTTCAAAGGTATGATGAACGATAAGGAAACGCTTTCAAAGCGATCTAATTGTTCTTCGGTTTATCTTGACCGAATACCGGAAAAAGTTGGTGACCCCTGGAAGTTTCTTATTCCATGTGATATTTAATAAATGGAAGGATGCCTCGCCTTGGCCGATCTTGGCGCGAGCATTAATTTGATGCCTTTTTCCATGTGGAAATCGCTATCACTTCCGGCTCTTACTCCTTCGAAAATGTCTATCGAGATGGCCGATCATTCTACGATTCTCGCATGTGGAGTGGCCGAAGACGTTTTTGTGAAAGTAGGGAAGTTCTACTATCCCTTTGATTTCATTTTACTAGACATCCCCATGGATCCTCAAGTTCCTCTAATTTTAGGTCGTCCATTTTTGGATACCTCGAAATCGATCATTGATGTGCATGCTAGAAAAATCACTTTACGATTCAACGAGGAGGAAATTGTTATAAACGCTACTCAAAACTCTACACTTTCTCATGTTTATGCAAACGCTACAATCAACCACATCGACTTACTCGATGTAGTTTGTGATGAGTTTACACAAGAAGTGTTAGGTTTTTTCCGATAGTTCGTTAAGTGGCAATCCCACTATTATGAATCCGATTCTTGCCAATTCTAACCAAATCTCACTCCATTCCAAGGAGGCGATTTTATTTTAGATTAAATCGACAATGAAGATGAGGTGATTATTGGTAGGGATAATCTCATTCCATCATTTATCGCCGATGGAAGTTATGAGTGTTGAAAAAAATCGTCAATTGAGGATCCACCAATCCTTGAATTGAAAGACCTTCCACCTCATCTAGAATACGCATTTTTAGAAGGTGAAGATAAGTTGCCGGTTATTCTTACGAAAGATCTTTCCAATGATGAAAAAACCGCACTTTTGAGAATCCTAAAAGCTCACAAAGGGGCAATTGCGTGGAAAATTTCCGACATTAAGGGTATCGACCCAAAATTTTGTACTCACAAGATTTTAATGGAGGAGGACTACAAACCCTCAATTCAATGTCAAAGAAGGGTAAACCCTAAAATTCACGATGTCATTAAGAAAGAGGTCTTAAAACTTCTTGATGCGGGAATGATTTATCCTATCTCCGATAGCCCATGGGTGAGCCCAATCCATTGTGTCCCTAAGAAGGGAGGAATGACCGTTGTGCCCAATGAAAACAACGAGTTAATTCCCACTCGTGTTGTGACCGGTGTGTATTGACTACCGAAAGTTAAATGACGCCACTCGTAAAGACCACTTCCCGTTGCCCTTCATGGATCAAATGTTGAAGCGACTTGCGGGATATGACTTCTATTGCTTTTTATAAGGTTTTTTCGGTTACTTTCAAATCCCTATCGACCCTCGTGATCAAGAAAAAACTACGTTTACGTGTCCATAAGGAACGTTTGCTTGTCGTAGAATGCCATTCGCACTTTGTAATGCACCGGGAACTTTTCAACGGTGTATGATGGCTATTTTTCATGATATGATCGAGAAGTTGATGGAAGTCTTAATGGATGACTTTTTAGTGTTTGGTGATTCATTCACGTCGTGTTTATCTAATCTCGAGAAAATGTTGAAACGTTGTGAAGAAGCCAACCTTGTGCTTAATTGGGAAAATGTCATTTTATGTGTAAAAAAGGAATCGTCTTAGGGCACAAGGTCTCGAAAGCGGGGATTAAGGTAAATAAATCTAAGATAAACGTCATCGCCAAATTAACTCATCCCAAAACCGTTAAGGGAGTTAGGAGTTTCCTAGGCCATGTGGGCTTTTACGTCGATTCATCAAAGATTTCTCAAAAATATCTTGACCCATGACACACCTTCTTGAGAAATATGCTCCTTTCATCTTCAATGAGGATTGTGTTCGAGCTTTTGAAACTCTTAAGAGGAAACTTACCGAAGCTCCCATTCTTGTTGCTCCTAATTGGGAATTACCCTTTGAAATCATGTGTGATGCAAGTGATTATGCATTTTGGGGTCGTTTTAGGGCAACGTCATGATAAACACTTCCGACCTATTCACTATGCTAGTAAGACGATGACTGAGGCTCAAATGGAATACACTACAATAGAAAAAGAACTACTTGTCGTGGTGTATGCTTTTGAGAAATTCCAACCTTATCTCGTCTTAACGAAATGCATCGTGTATACGAATCATTCGGATATCAAGTACCTCTTCTCTAAGCTTGATGCTAAGCCGAGATTGCTCTGTTGGATTCTCCTCCTACAAGAATTTGATGTCACCATACTTGACAAAAAAGGAGTCGAGAATCTGGCGGCCGATCATCTCTCTCGTTTGGAAGATCCTCACAAAAATGAGTTCGAGAACAAGGAAATTACCGAAACATTTCCTCTCGAGACTCTCGGTGTAGTGAATTCTAAAGACGACTTTACCGACATTGCAAATTACCATGCGGGCAATTTCATAATCAAGGGTATGACGACACAACAAAAACGTAAATTCTTTCGTGATGTCAAGTTCGATTTTTGGGACGACCCTTATTTGTTTCGGGTTTGTGCGGATCAACTCGTTCGACGTTGTGTTTTTGGTACCGAAGCTTATAATATCCTTAGAGCTTGTCACGAGGGACCCACGGGTGGTCGCCATGGTGCTAACTTTACGACTAAGAAAGTGTTCGATGCCGGCTTCTTTTGGCCTACGATCTATCGTGATGCACACGCACTTGTTAAGTCGTGTGATTCTTGCAAAAGTCAAGGAAAATCCTCTCAAAAGGATCAAATGCCACAAAGTAAAATTCAAGTGTGTGAGATTTTTGACGTTTGGGGCATCGACTTTATGGGGCCGTTCCCATCATCTCATGCTAGCAAGTATATCCTCGTCGGCGTCGACTACCTATCTAAGTGGGTGGAAGCTAAGGCTTTGCCTACGAATGATGCTCGTGTGGTAGTGAAGTTTTTTAGCCAACTATTATCTCGGTTTGGAACCCCTCATGCTATTATAAGCGATCGTGGAACCGATTTTTGTAATGACCAAATAAAAAAGGTTCTAAATAAATATGGAGTTACACATCGTCTTTCTACGGCTTATCACCCGGAAACGAGTGGGAAAGTTTAGGTTTCAAGCCGAGCTTTGAAGAGGATTTTGGAAAGGTCGATTGGAGAAAATCGTGCTTCATGGTCCGACAAACTTGATGGCGCTTTATGGGCTTTTCGTACCGCTATAAGACACCTATCGGTTGTACTCCTTATAAGTTGGTGTATGGGAAGATTTGCCATTTGCCTATTGAACTTGAACACAAGGCATATTGGGCCCTAAAGCATGCCAACTATGACTTAAAGGCCGCGGGAGATCACCGGAAAATACAACTTAATGAATTAGATGAATTAAGAGACAATGCTTATGAAAATTCATTATTTTTTAAGGAAAAGACTAAAAAGTTTCATTATTCAAAGATTAAAAACCGGGTTTTTAACGTTGATGATCAAGTGTTACTTTTTAACTCTCGTTTGAAGATATTTTCCGGGAAATTGAAATCTCGTTGGTCGGGTCCGTTCACCATAACACAAGTTTTTCCTTATGGGACCATCGAGCTAGCTCAAAATGATGGTCCTAGTTTCAAGGTGAATGGCCATAGGCTTAAGCACTACTTCGGTGGGGAAGTCCCTTCTTTGGACGACCTCGACCAAGTCACTTTCCCTAATGATAATTAGCATTGAGGGGATCGAGTCGAGCTCATGACTCGGTAATAAAAAACGAGGTGCTTCCTGGAAAAGTTCCCATGCTTATCCATGTACATATTATCTCTTTCTAATGTAGTTAATGTGAGGGGATTTGTGCCCTTCCAACTCGTCGTCTCGTGATTGTGTGTGAATGTGTTATCTAGATCATCATCATCACCAAGGTTGAAGACTCTCGTGTTCATTTACGTGAGCCTCAATCGTTTGCTTGAAGAAACTTTTCACGAATCCACGACATATCCTTTATTGTTCTAACAATTGTCTTTTAGCATAATTCATAAATGGCTTTAGACATATTGTTGATCACCCTTTCCATGCTAGATCCTAAGCATTCGACTCTTCGTCTATAGTATGGGGGTGCTCCACCTTTAGACTCGAAACATTCAGGACAATGTTTACTTTTATTATGGGGGGGGGGGGGGGGTAAAATAGATACTTGCCTTGCTACGCCCTCATGCTTTCCAATTTTCATCGTTTTGTTTTGTTTTGTTGCAAATAAGGCAAAAAATGGCCAAATTTTAAAAATTTTCTTAGTTTTCGTAAGTGTTTTTAAGACACGAATGTATATTTTCCGTTGGGTAGAATAAGAGCTAATTTTTGACTTGATGGTCATTTGGAGCCCTTTACATTCCTTAACCCGCTTGAATCAAGTTTTGCTAGACTTTTATATCGGGAACTTTAAAACGCAAAAGTCTTAACGGGTTAAGATCAAGAACTTTTCGCAAGTTCCTATAATTGATCCTAGAAAGTCACTTATCAAGGGAGATTTAAAATGCATTCTCTAAGCTTGAAAAAGTCTAAGAAAGTGCAAGCTCCTAAAGGTGACTTTAAAACCCAAAACTTCGATTTAATATAGTCTTAATGAAGCTAATCCAAATTTGGCTAAATTTTGACTTGCATGGCTTAGTATTCACGAGTCTCTTTAATTAGAGGTCTTTAAATAGTGAAGAGCGAGAAATGACAGAGTTAGACAAGTGATCATGCTAAACGTAGAACATGAAAATGTTCTTTCAAAAACTCATATGTTTTTAATTGTAGATTTTTCTCCAATAAGATCAATGCATTAAGACAAATAAATTGCAATAAGTAAGGTCGTACGATTTAAAAGGTGACTTAGGTTTTAGCCCAAGATCGTTTAAAAGTTTCTCGTGTTCGAATAGAGTTCATAGCCAATGCATAACTTACTGAAGCGGGACGTGAAGATTAGTGAAGTCCAAAAAGGCCCTAACAAGGCATGAGGACTCCATTTTGTTGCTAAAGATCCAAGAAGATGTGAAGAATCATTATGCCAAAATCAATATGAAGGATCAAGACATACGACGAAAAGCAATTTACTCCCATAAAGATCATGGACAAGTCTATCCAAAAAGACTCTAACAAGGTAAGAGGATAAATATATCCAAGTCCTAAAAGGAGGCGGATCGTTGTATATCAAAATCCCAAATAATGATTGAAGAAAAATGAAGAAGTCGTGGTCCAAGTTTGAAGAATCTCTCAAAAATGTCAAGTGAAGAAATTTCAAATATGAAGTGAAGACCATTATTTCAAGAACGTCTCTCAAGATTCGAAGTATGAAGTACATGCCAAATATCGGTCCGAGAAAGGTCTCAAATCCTGAAACGAGGTATGCCAAGATATGAACTTAAGGAGATTACGAAAAGCAGTTTTAAAAGATTTTTTCCTTTAGCTAACTATCGATTAAATCGTGCTACTTTATTTTTGGACTAATAAATACTCAAGTAAGTCAATATGAATCACTTGTGATCCATGAAAAATAGTTAAAAAAATTCTAGATATCTTTTATAATAATTAGGATTGCGGGAGAACAAGTATTGCACAATTTGGACGTATGAGTAGTGTTAGTATTGTGACTTGTACCAACAATGATCTCGTTTTTGCACTTAGCATGGAATGTATGACAATTAAGGATGACAAACTTTACTCTATAAAACATTCACTTGTTTTTATTCATTGACCCTAAAAATCACATTTATGTGATGAAAATGATACATAATGTCTTCAACACATCGTAGTAGTAAGTTTACATTTCAATAAAGGTTCATAAAAAATGAATTTTGGAGATGCTTAGATACTTTATTCTAGCATTGCGTGAGGGCACGACAATGGTTTAGTATGGGGGAGTGATGAGATGGCATTTATACATGATCTCATCGTTCTTTTTGGACTCTAAATGCATAAAAATGTCATAAAATACCATATTATGTGCTTGTGTTTGTTACTTGTGTATTTTAAGTATAGATATCGTGAAAATACAAAAGATCACAAGAAACAAGGAAAAACGAACATGAGAAACGAAGCCGCACAATGAATCGGGCCCTACTTGTGATTTTCCAAGAATAAATCCTTGAAGAATTGAAGATGTTCAAGAAAAGTCCTTCATCATTGAAGAAATGACACTTAATACCCTTGTATATTCATAATAACAAGTTTGGTCCCTAAAGTTTGTCAAAATTACAAAAAGGTCCCTCAACTTTGAAGAATTGGTAAGATTAGTCCCTAAAAATGTGGATTTGTTAGTATTAGTCCTCCTCAAAGTCAAACATACAAAGAAGACCTTCAATACCTAAGAATGTACAAGTTTAGCCCTTTAAATATCAAGAAAGTACAAAACAATCCCTTATAAACCCTTTTGAGAAAGTTTTGTGGTCAAAGTATGAAATTGGAAACTTATTTAACAAAGGAAAACGGTTTTAAGGCTAAAGATACTTGTTCTAGACTTTTCTACAAAAGCCAAGGACCACTTGTGCCATTCTGAAAGTTTGAGTAACACAAACACGCACCAAACACCTTTCCCCACCATTTTTGGATCAAAAATTACCACTATTCATGTTCTTCACCCCCAGTAACAACCCCACTTAGAAAAAAGGGTTAATTCAAATTACCTTAACCCACACTTGATTCAACCTCACACGAATCCATCCCACACTTCAAATCTTCCACCACTTCACCCAATGGACCCCACCATTCAAGCCGTCCACCTATCACATCCCAACTTCCTCTCCAAGGAATGCCATGTTTCAAATCCAACGAATTTAGCATTCTACTTGGTCCCTAAGACATTATGAACGATTTGGATCAATTTGGACACACAAAACATCACAAGCATCTAGAAGACTTCAAGGGCATTTCTGGGATTTCTAGGCTAAGGTTTACATGTATTTTCCATTCTAGAATGATCAGTAGACCTCTATATAAGGAGACATCAACACATGATGATCCCTTGTTCTAGTTTTTTCTTTCTCTCTTGTAATTTTCTTTAAAATTAATAAAAGTTGGTATTTTCTAAGTTTGAAAGTGTAATTCCTTTTTGTTGTTTGAAGTTTGTAAGGAGAAGCAAATTATGAGTTCCATTTAGTGTTTTGAAAGTGTTTTGGTGGTTTGGTTAAGCTACGTCTTGTTTTGAAAAGGTTTTCAAGGTTTGGAAAATTTTCAAAACTAGGTTGATTTGCATATTTACTTATGTTAACCCCTTCCAAAAGCTATAAGCTCTTGCAAGCTTGTTGACACCAAGCTTGTGAAGGTTTATTAACCTTTGGTTGGTTTGTTTGTTGCTTGTGTTGAAGATCCAATCATAAGAATGTCTTGGTTCACCTATTGAACCATCAGCAGACCTTCTCCTTTGTTCAAGGACCTTGGTATTGTTCTAGTAGTTGAACAAGGTCCAAGGAGATTTGCTGACTTCCCATAGTAAGTTGTGGGGAAGAGGTTCACTCATTCTCTTCTTTTCTCTTTTAAATTTTGGTTAAAATCTGCTAAGTGTTAAGTTGCTATGTGATTTTGTGATCTGGTGTTTGTGTTACTTGTTTCTTTTTTCAGTAAGATTAGTGTCACCTAGTGGAAGTATTTAAACCATAAAATCAGTAGGTTATTTGGATAAATAAAAAGTTTCTTTGAAAAAGTACTAAAACAAGGTTGTTTAGGATTTTTGGGATCAAAAGGCCTTGTGGCCTTGTGCCCTTGGTTCTTAGGGTTAGTTTTTACCCAACACATGTTTCTAAGTAAGGTTTGATAACTGGTTAAGTTTCAAAAGGTTTGGAAAAGTATTTTGCAAGTTTTCATAAAATCTGCCTAAGTGCTTTGATATTGGTCAAACACATCAGCAACTCTCAAATCTTCATTTGTTGGATTGAGAGGCTGAATTTTGGTTTGTGAAGAGATTTTGTGGTGTGCTATCTATGCAATATTTGGTTGTTTACTTTGGTGGCTTATTGAGAGGGTTATAGCTTACCGGAGTTGGCAAGAGTGATCACTTGCATCAACAAAAGTGACCACTTGATTTGGACTTACATTTGTTTAGCTAGTGTTTGCCCTGCTATACCATTGCTTGTTATCTATCATTTGGTTGCTTGTGAGTGTATCTTGCTATTTGGTTTGCTTATTTGAAGGCTGATAAGATTACTGGCTTATTGGCTTTTATATGCCAAAAACAAGGTTGAGTTAACCAACTGGTTAGCTCAATTCATTGGTCTTAACCTTAAGACCTCATCAAAAAAGTTTGAAAAAGAGCTTTATACCACCTCATAATCATTTGCTGAAAGTTTGGTTGAATTTAGAAAACGTTGACTTTTGTGACTTAAGCTCAAATTGGCTTATTTTTCATTCCAGCTTATTGGTACATGCAATAACTTGGATTTTATAATAGGTATCATTTTTCTCAGCTTAATATCATTTCTTGAAGGTTTCAACTTATTTTGTTTAGGTTTTGCTAGAAAATCAACTTATTTGGCTTTTTCAAAGTGCTTATTTGCTTCTACGACTTATTTCACTGGACTTTTTGGGATTTTTCTTGTTGATTATTCTTAGTTAATCTATTTCTGAGCTTTTTCAAAAAGAATCAGCTTTTGAAACACCCTACAACTCAAACCCGACTATTTTGTCTTTTAGTGAAAAAGTTCTTTTCTTATTTCTGGCTTATTACTTGGTCTTTTTCAGAATTTCTTTTTGCAAAAAGGTTTAAAATCTCATAAGAAGGTTGTGTGTTTAATCAGAGGTTATGGCATCAGCTTATTGCTTAATGAGCTTATTGGCCCAATAAGGATAAGCTTATTGACTTATAAGCTATGATATGCTCATTTTCAGCTTTTGGCTTAAACTATTGTGTTTAAAATCAAATTTTGAGTTGGACTGTTCTTTTTGGTAGCTTTTTGTGGACTTTGGGTTATTGGGCTGAAAAGCCCATTGAATTTGGACTGTTTTTACTTTAAGCCCATTTGGGGGCCCAATAGGGGTATTTTGATAATTTCACTTTTGGTTTCTGATTAATTAAGTTAAAATAAAATATTTTTCAAGTTTTTAGAATTTCCTTTATAGATTTTTGATTTTTAATATTATTTTAATATTTAATTTTAGTTTTTAATTATTTTTAATTTATTTAATAGGTTTAAAAATTTGAAAAAATATTTTTTAGTTTTATTAAGTTATTTTTAAGGTTTACAAGTAGAAGAATCTTTATTTGAGATTTTTATTAATTTATTTGATTTTTAGGGCTTTAATTAGCGTTAAAAAATTAAATATTAATTAATTAAAAGGTTTGAAAAAGTTTTGTTCATTTGTAAACCTTAATTGGATATTTAGAAATTTTTGGTAATTTTTTGGGAATTTTTAGAGCATGTTTTAATTTTGTCAATTTCTACGGTTTTACGTTTTTACGTCTTAGTGTAATTTTCTCATATCCGTCATTTTCTTTTCTTTCCCTTTTCTTTCTAACAATATTAATCCAAAACTTACAAGTTTTTCACACACAATCAACCTCCTTGGGAAACGAACTTACAATGGGTCATTAGTGCTTGATTTAAATTAATAATCACTTAATACTTATCGCTTTTACGCCTTTTTCCTAAGAGGTGTAATCATACCTACAATTAAAAATATAACCATTTTCGTGTAATATCCAATTTGACACTTAGCCCATCCTAAGTGTTAGCCTTATATTTTATATAGTCGAATAAGAATGTAATAGGTCATCTTAGTCGTAAATGGTCTTGTATTGTAATAGGCTAGTCGGGTTAACCGGGCTTGGTATTTAAGCTAATATTGTATAAGTTAGGGGCTCTAAGTACAAGCAAAGCCAATCCCGACCCATGAACAAGCCCACTAAAGCCTTTAAGGCGTGGCATATATAAACCCTCTTCCATGTGTGGAAGAGGGTGTTGATTCATTCTTACTTTCTCTTTCTAGTAATGTTTTAACCATCCAATTCTCTCTACTTTCTCTCTCTACCTTCATCTATTTCTCTCTCTAAATATCATCTTAATATTGTGTTATGTATTGAAGTGGGATTAACATTTGGTATCAAGAGCCTATAGTGGATAGGTGATTGAAGATTTGTGGTTTGTGTTCTTATTGATTTTGTGAGGTATTTGATCCATAATCCTTGATCCAATTTTTTTTGTGTTTTTTATGGTTTAATCTTGATACAAATCTTTTACATAGTAGTGGTAGAGATTTGGTATTGTCTCTTTGGCTAAAAACACAAATTTTTTGGGTATTTGGATCAATTTGTGGATCAAAATCACGTTTTGGATAGTTAGATCCGAGAATAGTTAGTTTTTTGTCGGCCAAAAAGCGAGTTTCGGTAAGGGTTTTGAAAAATTGCGAAACTTAAGTTTTCCCCGAAAATCATCTTCCATGAAACTCAAGTATTCTGAAAGTCACAAGTATTCCGAAGCTCAAGGTAATCCGAAACTCATCTTGTTACTGTATCCGAAAGTCACAAGTATTCCGAAACTCAAGGTATTTCGAAACTCAAGGTATTCCGAAACTCCAAGTAGAGCTTTATTCCGAAACCCAAGGTTTTCCGAAGCTCAAGGTATTCCGAATCTCAAGGTATTCTGAAACTCAAAATACATTCCGAAGGTCAAGGTATTCCAAAACTCAATTTTTGTTATATTCCGAAACTCAACATTTGCTATATTTCGAAACTTAATATTTGTTTTTTTTTCCGAAACTCAAATCTTGAAGTTTCCGAAACTCAAATTTTGAACTTTTCCGAAACTGATTTTTATCCGAAACTCAATCATTCCGATTTTTTTTCCGAAACTCACTTATTCCGAAACTCATTCAGTTTATCCGAAAGTGGACAGTTTTCATTTTCCCGAAAGTAAAGATTTATCCGAAAGTAGTGTTGAGAAGACATTTTTAGGGGATTTTAACATTTTTCTCGACAACAACAATCACAACACATACACTAAGATCCTAATCCATTCACACACATTTACCATGTCTAACAACAACATCAGCAATGCGACTGCCAATCAAATTCGTTTGGAACAAGGTGGCAACGGTAATCCACCTGTGCTCACTGCCGGTTGCTACGTTCAATGGCGATCTCGTTTTCTCAGATTTCTCGACAGAAAAGAGAACCGAACTGCTCTTCGTCACTGCCTTGAAAATCCACCTCCAATTTTTGAATTCAGACCCTTTACCACACAAGCAGAGGATGGAACTTCATCAACTACACGAGCTATGGAGAATTTCGATACATGTCCTGCTGAGAAAAAGAAACTCCTCCAAGCTGAAGCTGATGCTGTTAACTACATACTCACTGGGATTGATAACGATATCTATTCCACGGTTAATGCATGTCCTAATGCTATAGAAATGTGGAATACAAATAATCGTTTGAAGCAAGGTGAGTCGATCAATGTTCAAGATCTCAAGACTAATTTAATATGGGAGTTTGGAAAATTCACATCCGAAGATGGTAAATCCGTTGACTCATATTACTCGAGATTCTACAAAATGATGAATGAGCTTGTCAGAAATCAGTGCACCATCTCCAATCATCATGCCAATGTTGAGTTTCTACTTCAACTCAATCCCGAATGGCAAAGGTTTGTGACTTTGGTTAAACAAAGGGAAGACATCAAGACTATCTCTTACCACAAACTTTATGATATCTTGAAACAACATAAGAATAAAGTGAATGAACTTAGGGCTGAAAAGGCAGAACGGTCTACTAACTATATTTCTTTTGTGGCTGCTACTTCAACAAAACCCGTTCACCATCAACAACCACCTACTTATTCCTCAAAGTCATCAAGCTCATCCACCAAACCTCTAGCTACTGCTAGAAACAAAGAAAAAGCAATTGTCTCCACTTCACCTCTAAAGTATGACACCGAGTCAGATGGAGACAATGATGATGAACAAACTTCAAGGGACAAGAAGATTGAGGAACTCATGTCTTTACTCACCACAACTTATAAGAAGATCTACAAACCTACCAACAACAACCTCAGATCATCATCCAATGCTAGATATAAAGAAGTTGATCATGCACCTAGGTATGATCGTGATGCTAGGTATGATAATCAGAGGATGCCGAATCATGTTGGGGCTAGAAATACTGTAGGCACTCCCGTTGTGCAGAAGACTGGGATTCAATGCTTCAATTGCAAGGGATTTGGGCACATGACTAGGGAATGTAACAAGCCAAAACGGGTTATGGATTCAGGATATCACAAGGAAAAGATGTTGCTGTGTAAGAAAGAAGAAGTAGGGATTCTACTCACAGCAGATGAAGTTGATTGGCGTGATGACACTAATGATGAAGCCGATGATCAAGAGTTAGAGGCACATTATGTGTACATGGCATCGATTCAAAAAGTGATTCCAGAGCCTTCTGACAATTCTAGACCTATCCTTGATACTGAGCCAATTGAAAAGGTACCATCATATGATAACTATAATGTGTTTGCTAATGAACGACGAAATCCTGAGCAAATCGAAAGCATCAATGACACATACGTAATGGACACGGAGGATAGCAATATCTCTACGGATTCACAGCATATGTGTAATGATGACGGTAATGCTGCTCAAGATACTGACTCGGATGAGGACTGTGATTTGCTTGCGTCTATTATTGATTCTTTAAAACATGAAACTGAGGAAAACAAAGAGGCTAATAAACGTTTGAAGCAAGAAAACACATCCTTAGCCGAGGAGATAGTAAGGCTTAAAGAATGTGATTCTGTAAAAGAAGCTGATCGACGAGTTGCAATAGCTAATGGTTTGGTATATGAACGTAAGGTGCTCAACGAACAATATTGTTCCGAAGTAACACATGAAATTCATATGTCAAAACAAAAGATATCAGAACTTGAAGAACAACTGCTTCTATATAAACTCCAGATTAATAAATTAGAGTCGATTAACAAAGATCAAACTGAGCTTTATAAAACTCGTGAAGAAAAGGATATTGAAAAAAATTCTTGCTTTGGAAAAGAGAGTCGAAACGTTAAACAACATTGTTTACAAAACGGGTCAGTCTATTCAAACTACGAATATGCTCATAGAAATATGAAAACGAGTTTTGCTAAGCCTGAATGTCTCAAGAAAGTTCAAAGTATCAAGCCTGCTCTTTATGATATCGGTTGTTATGTTGATAATCTTGCTCTTATGCTTTCTCCTGATTGCTACGAAATCATTCGTCATCAAGAAGAAAGTCGATCGAACTTAAGTGATTTAATAAACCTTTCTGATTCTGAGCATTATATTAAGTATGTTACTCAAAAAGAACTTTCCAAAGAACAAAAGATGTATACAAATGTTCCACCACCGAGTCCTGAAACGGAAAAGAAAGTTTCTTTAAAAAGGGGTTTCAAAATCAATTTTGTTAGAAAAACAAATTTCGGATGAAAAACGTAAATGGGGATGAAAAAAATTAAAAGTGTTCAGCAATTTGAGTTTATAAAAAAAGGGGTTTTAAATTTTTACAAAGGTGTCGTCGATTATGAAAATGTTTCTAGATATACCGTATGGAATATTAAACCTAACCCACAAGTAGAAGTCGTCATTCAACAATGTATTGTTCCAGCCATCGATGATCTTTCAAATAATGTGGAAATGCTTTATAACGCTCTCACTAAGGAAATGTTAACTGATTTAAGATATGTTAAATCTCTTTAAGATGAAGTTGATTTTCCTCAAACTAAATTAAAGACACAAGAACACCAACTTTCTAACAAAATTGATCGACTTTCGAAGGAATACTTTTATGCTGACCATATGAATGCTATACTTGGTGTGTATACCGATCTTGATCAATAGTGTCATGTAGCATGTCTAGTGTCAGAAACGGACGAGAAATGTCACAATCTTGAAGTTGAGCTTTCGAAACAAATTCAGTCATATAACAAACTTTCAAAAAGTTTTTCCCAACTTGAGAAACACTCCATTTCTCTTGAACTTGCTTTACAAAAAGGTGAAAAATCTCATAATCATCAAGAACTGGAAGCTTCTTCGGTTCGTCAATTCAATGGAAAGGTTTTGAAATAAATGATTTGAAAGCTCAGCTACAAGAAAGGGACATAGCCATCAGTGAGTTACAAAAACTCATTGAGAAAATGAAAGGAAAGTTTGACTTGGGTAAACCATCCGCCGTTCGTCAACCAAATGCGGTTAAATGCCTTAAATCATCTATTTTGGGCGAAACCCCACAGAATTTTCCTAAGCTAGGAACTGATAAGAGCAAAAATTTGATAGCACCTGGAATGTATAAGATGAACACTAGGTCCACTCAAACTGGAACATCGCGGTTACCTCAGAATACTAGGAAAACTAATCAACGTATGTCTTCTCCTACAGGAGTAACTTCCACTACTAGCGTTAGTGGACAACAACTTAAGAGCACTAGAATTCAAGATAGAGTCATGTCTAACAATAGTCAAGGGAAGAAGATGGAAGTAGAAGACCACCGTAGGAATTTTATGTTTTGAAATAACAAAATGTCTGTAACTGCATGTAATGACAGTTTGAATGTTAAGACTTTGAATGTTGAATTTGTTTGTGTTAAATGTGGAAAATGTGTTCGTACTTTCAATAATGATGATTGTGCTTTTAATCATAATGGCGTGAATGCTAGAACTAGGAAGCCTATTCTTGTGCCCACTAGTACTAGAAAACCCACAAGAACTTTGAACCAATCCACTGCTCAACCACTTAAGAAACTAAGTGCGTTAGAATCTACTACTCTACGTAAACAAAACATGTTAAAGAAGCTTTATGAGAACATGAGTAGGACATGTAAACTGGGGTACTCAAGATTTACACCACCTGGATACAAATGGGTACCTAAGACCACCACTATTCTAATTGGGTCTATGAATGTTAGCTTGCCTTTTGAATTTGTATCAAGGGCTCCTGATGAGACTGCTTTTATACATAGTCTCATCGTCTAAAATGGGCTTAAAATGCATAAAATATCATAAAATATGCCAAATATATGCTCGTGTTTGTTCCGTGTGTATTTTAGGTACGGATATTGAGAAAATGGCAAAGATCACAAGAAACAAGCAAAAACTAACATGGGAAACGAAGCCGCATAATGAACCGGGCCCTAGAGTTGATTTTCCAAGAAATACACTTGAAGATATGAAGATTATGCAAGAAGGGTCCTCCAATATTGAAGAATTGACACTTTAACCCCTTGTATATTCATAATTACAAGTTTGGTCCTTAAAGTTTGTCAAATTACAAAAAGGACCCTCCAATTTGAAGAATTGGCAAGATTGGTCCCTCATTTACGAAGACTTGTCACTTTTAGTCCTCCAAAAAGTCAACAATACAAGTCAAGACCTTGAAGAATGAAGACATTACAAGATTAGTCCTTCAAAAATCATCAAATGGCAAAACAAGTCCTTGAAATCCCTTTGTAAAACTTTTTGGGGCAAAAGTCTAAAAAACAAAACTTGGATAACAAAGGGATTCCGATTATTACTTGTTTAAACTGAAATGAAAGGAAATAGAAAGAAGGAGGGTTTAATATGGACAGGCATCATTCTTACCTACACCACTCAGAGTTTGCCATGTGTCCTACTCACCTAATCCACCAATCAAAATCCACCATTTCACCAGGTCAACATCCACTCACCAACTGATTATTAACTAATTTTCTTAGTTAATTGAAACAGGCGCCTAACATGATTTTAAATCCTAATCCGGATCAAACCAACAACTATTCACCATATGAACAAGATTAGGGGTTTGCTAATTACATGGAATTAGACCCTAAAAAACTCTAGATTTATGATTAACCTATCCCTAACCAAAACCCCACCCTTAAACCCCATGCCACATCATCACAAGACTCACATGATAAACCCCATGCACACGTTTTTGGGGAAGAAACCAAAACATGCCAAAAATCCAACGACCCACAAAGTTGCTTTCATACTAAGCTCACTTTGGACCCTTTGATCAATTGGCATGCCTTTTACACCTTCACAAACAGCCAAGAAGCCTTCACATGTTCAAGAATTTTCAAACCTCCAAGGGCAATTATGGAAGTTCATAACTAAGGTTTCACTTTGTTTTTTTAGCATTTCCAGATAGTTTGTAGCCTATATAAGGCATTAGGACTACAACATTACAACTTGCTCTTGGTTTTTCCTTGTTCAACATTCTATAAATCCTTGTTTCAAAATTAATGAAAAAGTGTTTGAATTGTTGAAGAAATCCAAGTGCCATCTTTATTATTCTCTTATTATTGTTACATGTTAGTGATTGGGAAGTTTCAAATCGTGTTTTCAAAAATTGTGCAAGAAATTGCAAAGTTTTCTAAAATATGATATTTTTCTAAGTTCTTGGTTCAAACCTTTGAAATTTTTGGATTACAAGTGGTCATAGCACCCTGATAAGGAGCTTATCAAGGTGTAGTGAGCTTGTGGTTTGGGGATATTCAAGGAGTGGGAACAAGCTTGAATTAATCAGCTTTTATTTTCCATTTTCGTTTTTCATATAATCTGTTTGTTCTCACCTTGTTGTTCTTAGCAGCTATTAGAAGCTTGTGCCTTGTTAAGCTAGGCACATAAGCTCAAAAATTCGTGAGTGTGCATGTACATTCATGAGGTTTGAGTTCTATTACCAAAAATCTGTTAAAAAAGTGATATTTTGTGATTTGTGATCTGCTATTATATGTGTTTTTCTTGTGGCTTGAATCTGGTTTATACTGCATGTTAATGTTGTTATGATGCTAGATTAGGCTTGGGTAAACCTGTTATAAACTTATTCTTTGTTAAATCTTTGATTAAAAAGTTTAAGGGGTGTTTGGGTCTACTGCTATAAGGTTCATGTTTGATTTTGAGTTAGGTTTTTAGGTTGTTAAGTGCTTGTATATGATATTTACTTGGTTGTGTGCTATTATCTACAAGTTTTGAGCTTTTAAACATCAAATCCTACATTGTGCTATATCTTGCTTGCTTTTGCCTAATTTGACCTAAAATCTTGGAAACACCTAAAGTGTATGCATGTTTAGGGATAAAAAGTATTTAAACAAAGTTTGTGTAACCTGTTTAAGATATTTGAGGGTTTGAAATTGGGCTTGTGGTTAAGTACATCAGCAAAGTTCATTTTTTGTTTATTCATTGTTCATAAGTAACTTTCATAGCTTGAATCTTTGTCTAATCGTTAAGCCAGTGTTTGAAACAAGTTTATTTATGTTCATTTCAATTTATATTGTTTGTGTATGCATTTGGTTCAATTCGGTTGGCTTATTCTTGGTTAATCTGCTTATTTGTGCAAAACTGCTTATTGTTCAAGTCTGTATCATATCTGGGCAAAGATTGAATTAACTGTACTAATTGGCTGGTTGTTTTTGTGTTTGTTTGATTGCTATTGACTCCTTATAACCTAGTGGTTATAAGGGTGCCTTTGTGTGCTTTGATTCCAACAAAAATCCATATAAGACAAAAGTCAATTAAGTTAAGCAATGGAAACTTTTCCCACAGCTGGACACCCAAAACTAGCCACTGCTAGTGCAATTTTTCATTCAGCTTATTAATAAGCTATAATAGCTTATCCAGACCTGTAATAACTTTGATTTTGTAATCAATCTTCCTTATTTGACCCATTTGACTAATATGGAGCTTTTTAGGGTTTGACTTTTAGGTTTGACTAGAAAACCAACTAAGTTGACTTTTACATAAGTGCTTAATGCTTATTCCAGCTTATTCATTGTGCTTTTTGGAAATCTTTTTGATCATTAAGCTTAGTTTTGTCATTTGAAACCTTTTGCAACAAGAATCAGCCTTGAATTTGTCTAGAACTAAAAAACGACTATTTTGTCGTTTTCTATAGAGAGCTTTTGCTTATTTCAGGCTTATTTCTTGGGCTTATTCAAAAATTCTTTTTACAAACAGCTTAATTAGGTTAAGAGAAGGTTGTGTGTCAAATTTCAACTTATGGCATCAGCTTATAGCTTAATGGGCCAAAAAGCCCATTAAGAATAAGCTGCTTTGAAATAAGCTGTGATAAGCTCACTTTCAGCTTTTGGGCCTTTGAAATTTTGTGTTTAAAATTGAATTTCAAGCTTAACTAGAAGTTTTGGGCCATTTTTGTGAACTTTTTCTTATTGGCCCTTAATTTAGCCCATTAAGGGTCTGTTTTACTATTTGGCCCATTTGGAGGCCCATTAGGGGTATTTTGGTCATTTCAAGTTCATTTTTGTTTAAATTATGTTAAAACAAACTAGTTTGCAAGTTTTTAGAATTTTTTTATAAATTTGGGATTTTTAATATTATTTTAATATTATTTTATTATTAAAATTAGTTTTTAGGATTTTTGTAACTTTTTCATTTTTCCTAGGTTAAATACACTAAGTTAGGAATTTTAAAATTTTTAGATTAATTTTCTTGTCATTTGATTAATTTATAGGATTATTTTAGCATTTTTATAGTTTTTAATCATTTTTAAATAGTTTTAATTAATTTTAAATTTTCCAAAAATAGTTTTTAGTTTAGTTAAGTCATTTTAGAGGTTTACAAGTTGAAAAATCTCATTTTGGGCTTTTTGTTAATTAAATTGATTTTTGGGCTTTAATTAGCATTAAAAAATTAATATTTAATTAAACAAAAGGTTTGAGCGATTTTTGATTTTTTGTAAAATCTAATTACATTAGAATTTATTGCAATTTTCTAGGAATTTTTAGGTTAATTTTTAAATTTCGTCATATTTTACGGTTTTACGTGCACGACTTTCGTCTTAGTTTAACTATAATCGTAACCGTCATCCTTTTCTTACTTCTTTCTGCATAATCATAATCACAAATTTAATCATCTCTTTACACAACGCACTAGCCTCCTTGAGAACGATCCCACGCCATCAAGGGTCATTTACACTTGGTTTTCCTAAACCACTTGTTTAATACTTACCCTAATTACCTCGTGTTCCTAAACAACAAATTTCGTGGTGATGAAAAGGACAACCCGCACAACCATATCTGCCAATTCAATCGTTTACTGCCACTTGCAAGTTTAAGGACGTCTCTAACGACTCGTTAAAAATGATGCTTTTTCCGTATTCCTTAGCGGGGCCCGCTAAAATTTGGTTAGAGAAAGAGCCTCCCAATTCTATATTGACGTGGAAGGATCTCGGTTCAAAGTTCGTGAACCAATTGTTTCCGCCCTCTAAGACTACGCATTTGAAAAAAGAGATTTCAAAATTTTCACAAGAGTTTAATGAGAGTTTTCTACGGCTTGGAATCGGTTTAAGGAAATGTTGCATGAGTGTCCTCATCATGGTTTTTCCGAATTGCATCAAATTGACACGATTTACCGTGGATTGAACGATCATGAGAAAGGTTATCTTAATGCCACCACGGGTGGTAATTATTTATGTAAAACAGTCGAGGAAGAGTTGTTGATTATTGAGAATAGGTCTAAGGTCTATAGTCCTCGTAGCACGTCGAGTGTTCGTAAGGCTTCGTCTTCGGCTTCACCTTCATTGTCTCATACCATCGATGCTTGCCAAATTGAGGCAAATTTGGAAAACAAAATCTTTGATAAGCTTAAGGGAATTTTGATTGAGTTTAAAGTTGGTGAACAATCTACTCCCGCTACGGCTAAAGCGGTTGAGGTTTCTTGCATGTATTGTGGTGGAGGTCATGATTTCTCCGAGTGCATTACCAACGGTGGTAACACTTTGAGTGCCTACGCGGCAACGGGAACTTATAACCAAAACGGTCAAGTTACCCGCACTAATCAATTGACTCCACCAGGTTTTGCACCCAATCAAAATGCTAAAAATTATCGAAACAATCAAGTTGGTTACAAAAACAATTACAATGGTAACAACTATGGGAATCAAGGGGCTAATAATCAAGTGCAAAACAAAATCAAAACAATGATTTTCAAAACAACAACAAGAGTTTGCAAAACTTGAAAGATCTTCCAAATGAATTTGTTGAATACGCAAATGGAAATGATGATAGGTTTGATAATATACAAAGGGAGATCATTAGCCTAAGATCCGAGTTTAAGAATGATTTGAAAAAGGGTTGAAAAATGAGTTAGCAAATGAGCTAAAGATTCATACCAACAAAATGGAGGGTAATGTGACTAGGTTACAACAAAACCAACAAAAGATGGAACAAGGGCAACATGAAATAAAATAAGAGATGCTTAAGGCCGATAAGAGGCAATCTATATTTGAGAATGAAATTTCATCCATGTTTGAGGCTATAATGTGTAAACCGTGTTCGAGTAGTCTTCCAAGTAACACCATATCAAACCCTAAGGGAGAGATGAAAGTGATTACCACACGAAGTGGTAAGACACTTAAGGAACCGACTCCTCAACCAATTACTCCAACCGTGGATGAAATTAAGGAAGAATCTGAGGTGGTGGTCGAAGAGGAGCACATCCCAATTCCACGAAGTACTGCTCAAACCACACCTACGGTTGACCCATTACCAACATTGGAACCTGAGCTTCCAAAGGCTATGCCTATGACTCAACCCACACCACCTTTGCCCTACCCATCGAGACTTCGTAAGGAGAAACGGCAAGAGCGCGACAATTACCAATTTGAGATTTTTATGAAGAAGTTTCGTGATTTGCATTTCAATATAAGTTTTGCCTATGCTTTGGTCATGATGCCTCGATTTACAGCTAACTTTAAGAGTATGTTAAACAACAAGGAGAAATTGCAACAATTGTCTAGTTATTCATCGGTTTATCTTAACCGCATACCTAAAAAAAATCGATGATCCCAGTAAATTCTTGATTCCATGTGCAATTCAAGATATGGAAGAATGATATGCCTTGGCCGATCTTGGTGCTAGTATTAACTTGATTCCTCTTGCAATCTTCAAGTCGCTCAATCTTCCTAATCTTACTACTTCACTAATGTCTATCTAGTTGGCCGATCATTCCACTATTTCCGCATGTGGATTGGCCGAAGACGTTTTTGTGAAAGTGGGAAAGTTCTATTATCTGGTAGACTTTATCGTTGTCGATATTCCCACGGGTCCTCAAGTTCCTCTTATTTTATGTTGTTCATTTTTGGATACGTCAATGGCGTTGATTGATATGCATGCTAGAAAAATCACGTTACGTTTCAACGACGAGGAACTTGTTATAAACGCAACACAAAACTCTCAACTTTCTCATGCTTATTCCGTCGCGACCATAAACCTCGTTGATATGATCGATGTCGTTTGCGAGGAATTTTCACAAGAATTTTTAGGTTTTGGTGACGATGAAAATAGTGGCAATCCCACTATGCTCGATCCTATTCTTGATAATTCGACACCATCCTTCACTCTATTTGAAGGTGGTGGTTTTACGTTGGAAGAATTTGATGTTCCTCGTACTTGTAACGAAGACCTCGACAACAATGAGGACTTCTCGATTATCAAGGATTTTCTTAACGATTTCCCATTTCCTCTGACCGAGGAGGTTATGAGTATCGAGCCTAAATCTTTGATTGAGGAACCACCAATTCTCGAGTTGAAAGATTTACCTCCTTATCTTGAATACGTATTCTTGGAAGGAGATGATAAGTTGCCAGTGATTATAGCGAAAGATCTTTCGAATGATGAAAACCGCACTTATCGATGTTCTAAAGGACCACAAAGGGGCAATTGCGTGGAAATTATCCGACATTAAGGGGATCGATCCTAAATTTTGTACCCACAAAATCTTAATGGAGGAGGATTACAAACCCGCAATCCAACGTCAAAGGAGGGTGAACCACAAAATTCATGACGTCATCAAAAAGGAAGTCCTTAAACTCCTTGACGCGGGAATGATTTACCCTATTTCTGATAGCCCTTGGGTGAGTCCTATTCATTGTGTCTGATGAGACTGCTTTTATACATGGTCTCATCGTCCAAAACGGCCTTTAAAATGCATAAAATATCATAAAACATGCCAAATATATGCTCGTGTTTGTTACTTGTGTATTTTTAGGTATGGATATTGAGGAATTGGCAAAAGATCACAAGAATCAATCAAAAATGAACACGGGAAACGAATTCGCACAATGAACCGGGCCCAAGTTTGGATTTTGCAAAAATACCCTTGAAGTTTGAAGAATTGGCAAAAATGGCCCCTCATCTTTGAAGAACTTGTCACAATTGACCCTCAAAATGTCGATTGTACAAATATGGACCTTAATATTTGAAGATTGTACAAGACCAGTCCCTGGAATATGAAGAATATACATTTAATACCCTTTGGAAAAGTTTTGGAATTGATTGTGCCATTTTTGACAACTTGTGCAAAGTTGACAAAGGCAAATTGGGCGCTGATAACCTTTATTTACAAAGTGAAGAGAAGTGAGAAGCTTGGGGACCTAATCTGCCAACTACCCCAAACCTTCCCACCCACTCAGGTCGTGACACCTCAGCCCTACCCACCCATCAACCCATATAACCTACCCATATTCTAACCAAACCCGACCCTACCCAATCCCATTTAACCCAGTTTATTATTAAACGTGGTCAAATCTGGTCAACTCCCACTTAACCCACATTTCCCTCCATAACAACTTTTTTAAAAGTTGTTTAAACCAAACTGGATCTAATTTCCCTTAATCCCCAACAAACCCTAATTAATCCCCAGATTAATTAAACCCCAAATCAAGGGGTTATTCCCCCAAACTGTCCAGATCTCTAATTAACCAAACCCTCACCTAAACCCCACCTTTGTTTTGGTCCCCCCATCACCTCACACCCTCCACGTGTCCTCCCCTGCTCATGTCACTTTCCCCCAAACCCTATGTCCCGACCAAATCAACGATTTAGACCAAGTCCTTTGTCCCCAAGGTTCATCCAACGACCAAAGATCATTCCACAAGCTGTCAAATCACATGGGAGCCCTTTTGACCGATTTTGAAGACCAAGGCCAAGGGGCATTTTCGGATTTCCAATATATTAGGGTTTCATAGTCTAGATAGTTCTATTGTTAGCTATAAAAGGAGGATGAGACCTGTTCATACCCCTTGTTCCAGTTTTTAGCAATCTCATTGTAATTCCTTTTTTATAAATTATTAAAGTTTGGTATTTTTAATATAAATTGTAATTCCTTTTATTAATTATAAAAAGTTTGTGTGTTTGGATTGCTAATACTGAGTTCCAATTTAAAAAGATTTGTTTGAGGTTTCAAAATTCAAAAGGTTTTGAAAAGTGTTTTAATTTCAGAAAGTTTAAAAAGATTTGGGAAGTGAAAGTGGACCAAAGCTTTCAATTTTCTGAGATTAAGAGTTTTTAAAACGTGTTTGAAAAGGTTTGGAAGTTTTTGGAAAAGTTTTTAAGGAAGAAAAAAGAAAACAGTTATACATATTGTGCTTGTATTTGCTTTTCTTTTGATTTTTCTTTGGCAGGTTTAAGAGTTTGTTGCTGTTAAAGGTTCAGCACCAACCCCAGTTGGTAGGAGGTGGATTTACATCCACAAAGAACCCTGGATGTAGGGTTCTTAGGTAAGGAATCTTTTTCCTTTTTAAAATTTCAGAAATTGTGTGATTTGGTGATTTTGCATGCTAAGTGTTGACTGTGTGTTAAATCTGTTTGATGTGAGTTCTTAAGTGTCATTATGCATGTTTAGAAGCTTTGTTATCAGTTTGGATAAGAGTTGTTAGGATTTGATTTGAAAAAAGTTGTATTTTAAGTTTTAAAGGACTGTTTGGATTCGGGTTTTAGCAGGGGTAGAACTCTTTGATTGTGTTTAAAACCTTGTTAGAACCATTCATTAGGATTGATTAGGTTATTTGCTAGACTTGTTGTCAGATTGAAAGAGTTTTGAAGCTAAGTGTGTGTTTGAAAAGTGAAAAGAATAGCATATAATCTGGTTGGCTATTTTTCTGCTTATTTGTTCTTAATTATGCTTAAATCTCTTGGAATCTGTTAAGTGATAGGGATATATAGGATTATAGTTTGATTGTGTGTTAGTTGGTGCTTGTGTATGCATAAACTTGGACTTTGAAACTAAGTAGGGTGCTAGTTATAAGCTAAATTGGACCACCAGACCCACACTTTATCACAGCAACTTGTATATGCTTGTGCATGGTTTATTTGGAGTAAGTTTGTGTGATCACTACTTGTATTGACTCCCTACACTCAGAAAGAGTGTAGGGGTGCCATTGTGTTCCAAAAACACCACCAATAGCAACAAGCCAAGCCCTCTTGGCCCTTTTTCCACCTGTGAAGAAAAAGGAAAGAACACAAAGCATGTGTTCTTGAAAAGTGGAAACTGGATACGTTTTTCAATTGAATCTTGTCTAATCTTGGTAAATAGGGTTTTGGATTGTGTTACAAGCAACTAAGGGTGTCAGTGTTTGATTTGAAAAAGTAAAAAATAAAAAAGAAATTTTTTTATAAAAAGCATACCCGCACCGGACTCGAACACGCGACCCCTCGTTGGGGGAGTAACGTGCTTACCAGGTGATCTAGATAGCTTTTTACGTTCTCTTTTCATTTCATTACCTTTTTAACCCCTTTCTATTTTGTTCTCATTTTAATAAGCCGTAGCTTATTTGATTTTTTTCCAGCTTATTTATTAAGTTTTTTGGGCTTATTTCATTTTTCCTAGGATATTTATAAGTTTTAGGATTTTTCTGTTTAAAAAAATTATTTTTCCTTTTATTTAATTAATTAATAGGATTATTTTTAGTTTTAAATTTAGAAAGTAATTAAAAAATAGTTAAAAGTAATTTAAAAATACAAAAAAATAGTTTTTAGGTTTTAATTTGTATTTTTGAGGTTTACATATCAAAAAGTTTTCAAAAACTTTAATTTTTAATTTTATTTGATTTTAGGTTTTTTATTAAATTTTAAAAATTAATATAAAATTAATTAAAAGGTTTTAGGAACTTTAATTTACATTTTCTTCTTAGTTAGATTATTTAGGATTTTTGAGAATTTTTTAGAATTTATTTGAGAACTTTTTATTTTTTAGAATATTTTATTATTATTTTATTCATTAAAATTCAAAGTTTTATTTTTAATTTTTTTTTCATTTTTCCTAGATTCTAGGCATTAAAATAAGACCTTTTTCACTTTCCAATTAATTTTTAGGCTCTTCAATTAATTTTTAGAATTGATTTAAGATTTAATAGATTTTAATAGTTTTTAGGAGTTTAAAAATAGTTTAATTTGGTTTTAAAATTTTTAAAAATAGTTTTTAGTTTAATTAGGTCATTTTTGAGGTTTACAAGCTATAAAATCTTGTTTAGGGCTTTTTAATATTTAAAAGTGATTTTTAGGGCTTTAATTAGCATTAAAAAGTCATTATTAAATTAATTAAAAGGTTTTGGCAAGTTTGGATTTTTGTAAACTCTTAGAATATTATTTGGGATTTTTAGTAATTTTTAGGAATTTTTAGGTCAAAATTTTAAATTTTGCACTTTTTACGTTCTACGTCGTAACTTTCTAGTAGTGTTTTTGCCTTATTTTTCTATATTTTCGTCTTCGTCATTTTCTCTTCTTTTTCTTCTTGTTAATAATCGAAAACATAAATCATCTTTCATTACACAACACACTAGCCTCCTCGAGAACGAACTCACTTTTAGGGTCATTCACACACGGTTTTCCTAAATCGTCGTGCACGCTTACCCTATTTACGTTCTTTTTCCTAAAAGACGTATTTCTACAAATATCATTTTGGCGCCGCTGCCGGGGAGGCGTGTTGTGTTTTGATTGAACATTGTTGTTTTCTATATTAGCCATAATAGTAATTGTATTAATAGCACTCTATTAATACGTATTATCGTTTTTCGGTTTTTGTGTGAATATTATTACTATATTGTATACGTAGAACAATAAATACACAAGTACTCCAAATACGTGAGCAATCACAACCTTGATTCGGGATTTCATCACTCGATCATTGTATTCGAATCTCAAACCAAAGAAAAAGGCAAAAATAGATAAATACTTTCGTGAAGCTTAATCTTGATAATACAAACTATAAGGTGGGTATAAGGCGGTTGTATTTCACAACCTAAAGGAAAAAGGCTCTTAAGTGCTTCGCGCCGCCTCGTTTCCTCCGCTTGCTTGTGCGTATTTGATTTTGAGAGTGAATCGAGGGTTTTGCCGCCCAAAGTATTACTACATATCATATATATTTTCTTGGTTTCATATTGATTAAACCCTCTTGAACGATTTGGTGTTCCACCATCGTTCTAAAGTCATCGAAGGCGTTCACTCCACGTGATCGTTTTCATTCCTTGAGGCCTTTTTAATCAAGAGATTTGATTAGTGAGGAGATTTGTAGACTTTTTGTCTACTTAATACATTCACCAATTTCCAAAAAGGTTAATACAATCAAAAACCACAAAAAAATTGAAAAACACAAAATACCAAAAAGAATCTTCTTTGCTCGCCTTCTCGTTGTACGTGACGTTTATGCAAACTCGCTCTAAAGCAAGACGTGCTCGTAAACGAAGAAACAAATCACTCACTCATTCTAGTGAGGAGTCTCCTATTGACGAACCCATTGTACGAGAAGCACCTACCATGGCGAATCGAACTATGATGGAGTTACTTCAAGCACCCACCGAGGGTTATGGAGAAGCTATTGTGATTCCCGCAATCCTTGCGGAGAATTTTGAGGTGAAAACGGGTTTGTTGTCGATGATCCAAAACAACAAATTCCGTGGTGATGAGAAGGACAATCCCCACAACCATATCCGCCAATTTAATCGTCTTACCGCCACGTGCAAATTTAAGGATGTCTCGAATGACTCGATTAAGATGATGTTATTTCCGTATTCCTTAGCGGGGCCCGCTAAAATTTGGTTAGAGAAAGAGCCACCCAATTCTATATTGACGTGGAAGGATCTCGTTTCCAAATTTGTGAACCAATTTTTTCCGCCCTCTAAGACTACGCATTTGAAAAATGAGATTTCTAAATTTTCACAAGAATCAAATGAAAGTTTTTCTACGGCTTGGAATAGGTTTAAGGAGATGTTACATGAATGTCCTCATCATGGTTTTTCCGATTTGCACCAAATCGACACGTTTTACAATGGACTTAACGATCATGAAAGAGATTATTTAAATGCCGCCGCAGGTGGTAATTTTTTGTGTAAAACGGTTGAAGAAGCTTTGGTCATAATCGAGAATAGGTCTAAGGTTTATAGCCCTCGTCACACACCGAGTGTTGCCAAAAGGGGCTCATCATCGTCTCAAAGTATCAATGCATTACATGATGAAGCAAATGAAGAAAACCGATTTTTCGATAGATTTGCTAACCTTATGTCCCATTGGAAGGCTCAAGAAGCTTCCAACACCGCTTCGGTTAAAGCGGTTTCTAAAAGTTGTTTGTCGTGTGGGGGAGCTCATGATCTTTCCGAGTGCATTACCGCGGATGGTAACACTTCGAATGCTTTTGTAGCCACGGGAACTTACAACCAAATCGGTCAAGGTTCTCGTTCAAATCAAGCTCCACCCAATCAAAATGCTAATAATTATCGCAACAACAACCAAGGTGGGAATTACCAAGGAAATCAAAGGAACTATAAAAAAGGTAATTACCAAAGTGGTAATGGGCAAATTTCTAACCAAAACCAAAACCGTGATTTTCAAAACAATGCCCAAGGTTTTCAAAACGATCACACCAAAAATCTTCAAGGAGAGTTTTTGAATTATGCAAAGGCTAATGATGCTAAGTTTGACAACATGCAACGTGAAATGGTTAGCTTAAGATCCGAGTTGAAAAACGAGCTTAAAAACGAACTTGCTAATGAACTTAAAACTCATGCTAATAAAATGGAAGGAAATGTCACACGACTCCAACAAAATCAACAAAAAATGGAGCAAGGACAACATGAGATTAAGCAAGAATTGTTAAAAGCGGATGCTAGGCAATCTAAGTTTGAAGACCGTATGGCTAAAATGTTTGAAGCTATCATGTGTAAGCCCTCTTCTTCGGGTGGTCTTCCTAGTGACACCATCGTGAACCCGAAAGGAGAATTGAAGGTTATTACTACTCGTAGTGGTAAAACTTTCAAAGAACCTATTTCTCGTCCAAGTACTTCTATGGAGAAGGAAAAAGAGAAAGAACCCGAGGTTGTGGTTGAAAAGGAGCACATAGCAAGCCCACGAAGTACCGCTCAAACCACACCTACGGTTGAACCTACACCAATCATGGAACCCGAGATTCCAAGGCCGATGCCTATGCCTACTTTACCCCAACCCACACCACCTTTACCCTACCCATCAAGACGAGATAAGGAAAAGGCACAAGAACGAAATAATTACCAATTTGAACTCTTTATGAAAATGTTTCGTGACTTGCATTTCAATATAAGTTTTGCCGACGCCTTAGTCATGATGCCTCGATTTGCCGCGAACTTCAAAAGTATGTTGAATAACAAAGAGAAATTGCAAAAATCGTCTAGTTGTTCTTCGGTTTTTCTAAGCCGCATACCTCAAAAAGTCGGTGATCCTGGAAAGTTTTTAATCCCATGTGCTATCCAAGACATGGAAGAATGCTACGCCTTGGCCGATCTTGGTGCTAGTATTAATTTGATGCCTCTTGAGATTTTTAAATCGCTCAATCTTCCAAATCTCACTCCTTCAAGAATGTCAATCGAAATGGCCGATCATTCTACGATTCTAGCTTGTGGAGTTGCCGAGGACGTCTTCGTAAAAGTTGGAAAGTTCTACTACCCTGTAGACTTTATTGTTGTTGATATTCCCATCGATCCTAAAGTTCCGTTAATTTTAGGTCGATCTTTTTTGGATACCTCGAGAGCACTTATCGATGTGCATGCTAGAAAAATCACTCTTCGTTTCAATGAGGAAGAACTCGTCATTAATGCTACCCAAAACTCCACGCTTTCTCATGTTTATTCGATCACATCTTTGTAGAATGTCAATCCCATCAAAAACATTTGTCAAAAGATTTCAAATAGAGTTTTAGGAGTTGTTGAGAAAAATGAAGTTCCGTCCCCTCCGCCGATGGAGGTTAAGAGTGTTAAGCCTATGATTCCAATCTCGAGTGATTCTTCGGATGATGAATACGTTGATCCCGATGGGGAGGTTTTCTTTGTTGACAAAAGATTTGAAAACTTGCCACCACCTAAACCAAAAAGATTTCAAAATGTGAGAATTTTTAGTGTGACTAACATTGTTTTAGATACACCAAATATTTTTGACATAATCAAATCGGGTTTTCACAAGGAGAATGTTAAAGATGAAAAAGGAAAAGATTTTGAGTTTGATTTAAAAGATTTTTCTACAATTCTAACTCCGTCATCACCGCGTTTATTGAGTACTACAAGCTCGTCTTCTCCTTTTGACGATGCTTTGTGTGGACCTAGTGTGGGGGAAGCCCCTTATGTTCCCTCCCCTTTCTCCACCGAGGACGAGATATTTGATCCTGGAATTGCTTATATAGGGAAATCTCGGTCTTCCACCGATGCAATAAATGGAAAATCTTTTCATTTGATTGGTGCGAGTCTACCTCGAGTAGCTCAATGTTTTGACTTACCCATTGTCCCACCCTTCTATTTCTTCTCTCCTATTTTCTTCTATCCCATTGGGATTTGTGTTGGAGTTGTGTTGTCTCGTCTTTCATCCGAAAACGAAGACGCTATCTTTGACCCCGGTATACGTTTATCGGATTTTTAAAGTACTCCACATGCTTTTGGGCCTTGTTTATCATGTAAGCCCCACCAAAAATTGACCATACCATGATTATCCCTAAATGATCACATTTATGGGGATTCGAGTCGAGCTTTTGACTCGGTTATCAAAAACAAGGTGCCTCGTGGGGGAAACCCATGCTTATCCATGTACATATTATTGCTTTCTAATTAGTGTAATGTGAGGGGATTTGTGCCCTTCCAACCTTTGTTCCGTGGTTGTTTGTGCATTGTGATTTTTAGATCATGATCTTCACGATTGGAGCCTCTCGTGTTCGTTTTATGGGAGCACTCGATCGTTTGCTTTGGAGGCCTTTCCCAATATCCATATGATATATCCTTTTATGTTCTAACCTTAGGTTATTAGCACACTTCATAAACGGCTATTACTTATTGGTTACACCCTTTCCATGCTAGATTAGGCATTCGACTACGTCTCTAGTATGGGGGTGATTGCACCCCTAGACTCGAAACATTGAGGACAATGTTTAACTTTAGTATGGGGGGGTGAATAGATACTTGCCTTGCCAAACCTTCACGCTTTCCAAAGTTTATCGTTTTGTTATCGTTTTCTTGCAAAATAAGGCTAAAAATGGCCAAATTTTAAATTTTTTTTTCTCATGTTTCATAAGTGTTTGAAGACACGAATGTATATTTTCCGATGGCGAGAATAAGAGTAATTTTTGACTCGATCATGCGTGTTGAGCACTTAGCTTTAATTCCTTAACTACACATTAGGCTAAGTCTCTTAAATGAGGACGAGAAATGATAGAGTTAATTATAAGTTACTATGCTAAACGTAGAGTACTCGTATTCTTTCAAAAACTCATGTGTTCTCGTTGTTTGCTTATTCTCCCTTCGCTTGTAAATATTTTTTGCTTAATAAATATTGACTTATCGGTTTAGTTAGGATTGTTGGGTTTCTAGTCTTTTCTAGTAGCTTCCGTGTAATTAAATTGGGAAGACATTAAGGTATCGCCAGCGTCACGGTTTTGAAGTATTGGCACCCCAATAATCGAAAGCTTCACCTAATAATAAGATTTCAAGTGCTCACCTAAATCTAGCAAACAATTTGAAAGCCCCACAAGGCCTAAAATCTATGCAAAATTGAAAGTGAATCAAGCCTTAATCTTCGAAGCTTTAAATATCCAAAATTCGCTTTTGCGTGAGGATATACGTCTTTGGCTAATAAAACCACCGATGATGGCGGATAATAAAAGGCAAGGCAAGACCGAAGTCATAATAAAAGCTTCATGGCGAAGTTGAATAAAAGATGGAGGTAAACCAAAGATAATAAAGCCCTTCCGTTAGGGGGCGTATAAAAGTCTTGGTAATAAGTCTCATGTTCAAAACCGTTATAAAACCGTGTTTATCGATTCTTCTGGTCAACTTAATTTTTTAACGTCGTTGTCTATTAGGAGGGGTTATTAATTTGATGGTCTTGGTTACACCGTTAGGACTTTATTTTTAGACCTAAATCTCTATTATCGCATAAGTCAATGATGTATCCTTGTGATCATTAAGACATAATAAAATATAAGAGATACAACTTAGGAATAATGGGAGAATAAGTACGTAATTAGGGCATATGAGTAGTGTTAGCATTACTAACTTATAATGACAATGATCTCGTTGCACGCTTGGCATGGAATTAAGGTGAAAATCGAGGACGACGGAATTATTTCTAACAAAGCATTCACGTGTTCTTGTTCTATGAACCTAAACGTCCCATTTTGCGATGAAAATCATACATTATGTCTAAAACGCAAGTAGTAGTAATTGTAGTAATGTAGCTAGTTTATCCTTTCAATAAAAGTGAATAAAATTAAATTTTGGAGATGCTTTGATACTTTATTCTAGCATTGCGTGAGGGCACGACAATGGTTTAGTATGGGGGAGTGATGAGACTGCTTTTATACATGGTCTCATCGTCCAAAACGGCCTTTAAAATGCATAAAATATCATAAAACATGCCAAATATATGCCCGTGTTTGTTACTTGTGTATTTTTAGGTACGGATATTGAGGAATTGGCAAAAGATCACAAGAATCAATCAAAAACGAACACGGGAAACGAAGTCGCACAATGAACCGGGCCCAAGTTTGGATTTTGCAAAAATACCCTTGAAGTTTGAAGAATTGGCAAAAATGGCCCCTCATCTTTGAAGAACTTGTCACAATTGACCCTCAAAATGTCAATTGTACAAATATGGACCTTAATATTTGAAGATTGTACAAGACCAGTCCCTGGAATATGAAGAATATACATTTAATACCCTTTGGAAAAGTTTTGGAATTGATTGTGCCATTTTTGACAACTTGTGCAAAGTTGACAAAGGCAAATTGGGCGCTGATAACCTTTATTTACAAAGTGAAGAGAAGTGAGAAGCTTGGGGACCTAATCTGCCAACTACCCAAACCTTCCCACCCACTCAGGTCGTGACACCTCAGCCCTACCCACCCATCAACCCATATAACCTACCCATATTCTAACCAAACCCGACCCTACCCAATCCCATTTAACCCAGTTTATTATTAAACGTGGTCAAATCTGGTCAACTCCCACTTAACCCACATTTCCCTCCATAACAACTTTTTTAAAAGTTGTTTAAACCAAACTGGATCTAATTTCCCTTAATCCCCAACGAACCCTAATTAATCCCCAGATTAATTAAACCCCAAATCAAGGGGTTATTCCCCCAAACTGTCCAGATCTCTAATTAACCAAACCCTCACCTAAACCCCACCTTTGTTTTGGTCCCCCATCACCTCACACCCTCCACGTGTCCTCCCCTGCTCATGTCACTTTCCCCCAAACCCTATGTCCCGACCAAATCAACGATTTAGACCAAGTCCTTTGTCCCCAAGGTTCATCCAACGACCAAAGATCATTCCAAAAGCTGGCAAATCACATGGGAGCCCTTTTGACCGATTTTGAAGACCAAGGCCAAGGGGCATTTTCGGATTTCCAATATATTAGGGTTTCATAGTCTAGATAGTTCTATTGTTAGCTATAAAAGGAGGATGAGACCTGTTCATACCCCTTGTTCCAGTTTTTAGCAATCTCATTGTAATTCCTTTTTTATAAATTATTAAAGTTTGGTATTTTTAATATAAATTTTAATTCCTTTTATTAATTATAAAAAGTTTGTGTGTTTGGATTGCTAATACTGAGTTCCAATTTAAAAAGATTTGTTTGAGGTTTCAAAATTCAAAAGGTTTTGAAAAGTGTTTTAATTTCAGAAAGTTTAAAAAGATTTGGGAAGTGAAAGTGGACCAAAGCTTTCAATTTTCTAAGATTAAGAGTTTTTAAAACGTGTTTGAAAAGGTTTGGAAGTTTTTGGAAAAGTTTTTAAGGAAGAAAAAAGAAAACAGTTATACATATTGTGCTTGTATTTGCTTTTCTTTTGATTTTTCTTTGGCAGGTTTAAGAGTTTGTTGCTGTTAAAGGTTCAGCACCAACCCCAGTTGGTAGGAGGTGGATTTACATCCACAAAGAACCCTGGATGTAGGGTTCTTAGGTAAGGAATCTTTTTCCTTTTTAAAATTTCAGAAATTGTGTGATTTGGTGATTTTGCATGCTAAGTGTTGACTGTGTGTTAAATCTGTTTGATGTGAGTTCTTAAGTGTCATTATGCATGTTTAGAAGCTTTGTTATCAGTTTGGATAAGAGTTGTTAGGATTTGATTTGAAAAAAGTTGTATTTTAAGTTTTAAAGGACTGTTTGGATTCGGGTTTTAGCAGGGGTAGAACTCTTTGATTGTGTTTAAAACCTTGTTAGAACCATTCATTAGGATTGATTAGGTTATTTGCTAGACTTGTTGTCAGATTGAAAGAGTTTTGAAGCTAAGTGTGTGTTTGAAAAGTGAAAAGAATAGCATATAATCTGGTTGGCTATTTTTCTGCTTATTTGTTCTTAATTATGCTTAAATCTCTTGGAATCTGTTAAGTGATAGGGATATATAGGATTATAGTTTGATTGTGTGTTAGTTGGTGCTTGTGTATGCATAAACTTGGACTTTGAAACTAAGTAGGGTGCTAGTTATAAGCTAAATTGGACCACCAGACCCACACTTTATCACAGCAACTTGTATATGCTTGTGCATGGTTTATTTGGAGTAAGTTTGTGCTAAGTTTGTGTGATCACTACTTGTATTGACTCCCTACACTCAGAAAGAGTGTAGGGGTGCCATTGTGTTCCAAAAACACCACCAATAGCAGCAAGCCAAGCCCTCTTGGCCCTTTTTCCACCTGTGAAGAAAAAGGAAAGAACACAAAGCATGTGTTCTTGAAAAGTGGAAACTGGATACGTTTTTCAATTGAATCTTGTCTAATCTTGGTAAATAGGGTTTTGGATTGTGTTACAAGCAACTAAGGGTGTCAGTGTTTGATTTGAAAAAGTAAAAAATAAAAAAGAAATTTTTTTATAAAAAGCATACCCGCACCGGACTCGAACACGCGACCCCTCATTGGGGGAGTAACGTGCTTACCAGGTGATCTAGATAGCTTTTTACGTTCTCTTTTCATTTCATTACCTTTTTAACCCCTTTCTATTTTGTTCTCATTTTAATAAGCCGTAGCTTATTTGATTTTTTTCCAGCTTATTTATTAAGTTTTTTGGGCTTATTTCATTTTTCCTAGGATATTTATAAGTTTTAGGATTTTTCTGTTTAAAAAAATTATTTTTCCTTTTATTTAATTAATTAATAGGATTATTTTTAGTTTTAAATTTAGAAAGTAATTAAAAAATAGTTAAAAGTAATTTAAAAATACAAAAAAATAGTTTTTAGGTTTTAATTTGTATTTTTGAGGTTTACATATCAAAAAGTTTTCAAAAACTTTAATTTTTAATTTTATTTGATTTTAGGTTTTTTATTAAACTTTAAAAATTAATATAAAATTAATTAAAAGGTTTTAGGAACTTTAATTTACATTTTCTTCGTAGTTAGATTATTTAGGATTTTTGAGAATTTTTTAGAATTTATTTGAGAACTTTTTATTTTTTAGAATATTTTATTATTATTTTATTCATTAAAATTCAAAGTTTTATTTTTAATTTTTTTTCATTTTTCCTAGATTCTAGGCATTAAAATAAGACCTTTTTCACTTTCCAATTAATTTTTAGGCTCTTCAATTAATTTTTAGAATTGATTTAAGATTTAATAGATTTTAATAGTTTTTAGGAGTTTAAAAATAGTTTAATTTGGTTTTAAAATTTTTAAAAATAGTTTTTAGTTTAATTAGGTCATTTTTGAGGTTTACAAGCTATAAAATCTTGTTTAGGGCTTTTTAATATTTAAAAGTGATTTTTAGGGCTTTAATTAGCATTAAAAAGTCATTATTAAATTAATTAAAAGGTTTTGGCAAGTTTGGATTTTTTGTAAACTCTTAGAATATTATTTGGGATTTTTAGTAATTTTTAGGAATTTTTAGGTCAAAATTTTAAATTTTGCACTTTTTACGTTCTACGTCGTAACTTTCTAGTAGTGTTTTTGCCTTATTTTTCTATATTTTCGTCTTCGTCATTTTCTCTTCTTTTTCTTCTTGTTAATAATCAAAAACATAAATCATCTTTCATTACACAACACACTAGCCTCCTCGAGAACGAACTCACTTTTAGGGTCATTCACACACGGTTTTCCTAAATCGTCGTGCACGCTTACCCTATTTACGTTCTTTTTCCTAAAAGACGTATTTCTACAAATATCAGTGTCCCTAAGAAGGGAGGAATGACCGTTTTGCGAAACGATGCCAACGAGTTAATTCCAACTCGACTCGTGACCGGTTGGAGGGTTTATATCGACTATCGTAAGTTGAATGACGCCACTCGTAAAGACCATTTTCCCTTGCCCTTCATGGACCAAATGTTGGAGCATCTTGCAAGAAACGATTTCTATTGATTTTTAGATGGTTTTTCGGTTACATCCAAATCCCCATCGATCCTCGTGATCAAGAAAAAACTATGTTTACGTGTCCATTTGGAACGTTTGCCTATCGTAGAATGCCATTCGGACTTTGCAATGCACCGGGAACCTTTCAAAGGTGCAAGATGGCTATTTTTCATGACACAACCGAGAAGACGATGGAAGTCTTTATGGATGATTTTCCCGTGTTTGGTTGTTCGTTCACTTCATTTTTGTCGAATCTTGAGAGAATGTTAAAACGTTGTGAGGAAACCAACCTTGTGCTCAATTGGGAAAAATGTCATTTATGGTTAAGGAAGGAATCGTCTTAGGGCACAAGGTTTTGAAAGCGGGGATTGAGGTAGACAAATCTAAGGTAGACGTCATCGCCAAATTACCTCATCCAAAAACCGTTAAGGGAGTTAGGAGTTTCCTAGGCCACGCGGGCTTTTAACGTCGATTCATCAAGGATTTTTCAAAGATTTCTCGACCTATTACACACCTCCTCGAAAAAGATGCTCCTTTTGTCTTTAATGAAGATTGTGTACGAGCCTTTGGAATCCTTAAGAGGAAACTTACCGAAGCTCCCATTCTTGTTGCTCCCAATTGGAACCTCCTATTTGAGCTCATGTGTGATGCAAGTGATTACACTATTGGGTCCGTATTGGGGCAACGTCATGAAAAGCACTTCTTGCCTATTCACTATGCTAGCAAGACGATGACCGAGGCTCAACTTAAATACACAAAAACAGAAAAGGAATTCATTTCCGTGGTGTATGCATTTGAGAAATTCCGACCTTACCTCGTCTTGACCCAATGCATAGTGTATACGGATCACTCGGCAATCAAGTATCTCACGGATAAACAAGATGCAAAGCCGAGATTGCTTCGTTGGATTCTCCTCCTACAAGATTTTGATGTCGAAATCCTTGACAAAAAAGGAGCCGAGAATCTAGCGGCCGATCATCTTTCCCGCTTGGAAGATCCTCACCAAAGTGTGTACGAGAATAAGGAAATCACCGAAACATTTCCTCTCGAGACACTTGGTGTAGTGATTTCTAGGCTTGACTCATCCACCCCATGGTTTGCGGACATCGCAAATTACCATGCGGGGAACTTCATCATTAAGGGTATGACGACTCAACAAAAACAAAAATTCTTTCGTGACGTTAAGTTCTACTTTTGGAATGACCCTTACCTATTTCGGACTTCTGCGGATCAAATCATTCGACGTTGTGTATTTGGCACCAAAGCTTCTAATATCCTTAGAGCTTGTCACGAGGGAACCACGGGTGGTCACCATGGTGCTAATCTCACGACAAAGAAGGTCTTTGATGCCGGTTTCTTTTGGCCTACTATTTACCAAGATGCACACGCACTTGTGAAGTCGTGTGACTCATGCCAACGACAAGGAAAAGCCTCACAAAACGATGAAATGCCACAAAACATCATCCAAGTATGTGAGATCTTTTACGTTTGGGGAATTGATTATATGGGGTCGTTCCCATCATCTCGTGGTAATAAGTACATCCTTGTCGCCGTTGACTACCTATCCAAGTGGGTGGAAGCTAAGGCTTTGCCCACGAACGATGCTCGTGTGGTAGTCAAGTTTTTGAAGAATTTGTTTTCTCGGTTTGGAACCCATCGTGCGATCATAAGCGATCGTCGAACCCATTTTTGTAATGACCAATTCGAAAGGGTCCTAAAGAAATATGGGTTTCACATTGGCTTTCTACGGCTTATCACCCACAAACGAGTGGGCAAGTCGAGGTTTCAAACCGAGCGTTAAAGAGAATCTTGGAGAGATCGATTGGAGAGAACCGACAATCGTGGTCAGATAAGTTAGACGATGCTCTATGGGCCTTTCGTACCGCTCATAAGACGCCCATTGGGTGCACTCCTTACAAGCTTGTGTATGGGAAGAATTGTCACTTGCCAATTGAACTCGAACACAAAGCTTATTGGGCCTTAAGCATTGTAATGATGACATTGAGACCGCGGAAAAAAAACGGAAAATGCAATTAAATGAATTGGATGAATTAAGGGATATTTCTTATGAAAATTCATTGATTTATAAAGAGAAAACCAAAAAGTTTCACGATTCTAAAATGAAAAACATGGTTTTTAACATTGGAGATCAAGTGTTGCTTTTTAACTCACGTTTGAAAATGTTTTCCGGCAAGTTGAAATCCCGTTGGTCTGGTCCATTCACCGTTACCCAAGTGTTTCCTTATGGGACCATCGAGATAGCTCAAAATGATGGCCCCACTTTCAAGGTGAATGGCCATAGGTTGAAGCACTACTTTGGCGGGGAAGTTCCCTCTTTGAACTACCTCGACCAAGTCACCTTCCCCAATGATAATTAGTATTGAGGGGATCGAGTCGAGCTCAAGACTCGGTAATAAAAAACGAGGTGCCTCGTGGGGGAGTCCCATGCTTATCCATGTACATATTATCGCTTTCTAATGTATTTTAACGTGAGGGGATTTGTGCCCTTCCCACCTTTGTTTCGTGGTTGTTTGTGAATTGTGGCTTTTAGATGATCATGATCTTCACGATTGGAGCCTCTCGTGTTCGTTTTATGGGAGCACTCGATCGCTTGCTTTGAATATTTCTCGATATCCACATGATATATCCTTATATTGTGACACCCCGGGTTGGGTCAATTGCAGCGGAAATAAAGTTTGGAATGTTACAGGGGTGGATTGATAGCAAATAGCACATAGAGCAGGATAAAAGATTATCCATCATATAAATTACATGAACAATGTACAAATAAATAAAAATTGTTTAAACATGACAAAAGTAAATTGTTCATTTTCCCCAGTAGAAACCCATAATGAGTCCTACAATGCAGACTACTATGATGCTTGAGTCCATGCACACACCACGTATTAGCTTCATTTTCCTGAGAAAAACATGCTTAGAGAGCCAACATAAAGTTGGTGAATTTACAGGTTTAATAAAATAAGTTTGGACATAAATGATCATGGTAGTAGTAATGCACATAACATCCATACTAAAAAGGTAATTACATTCCCTATTGCTCAATACTGAAGCTTAAATCTCCATAGTTCTCAACAGATGAGAACCCGGGGCCTTACAAAAAGTCACCAAACCCAGTTCCAACATGGTATACATCTGTTGTCCCGGCCAAGGCACTATGAGCGCTACTCACCCAGATGGGGATCGTCAATCACAAATAGATCTATTTATAACATTCGGGCAATTGCAATAATTTAATAGTTTTTACAATAGGCAATCGTAATCAAAGTTTATACAATACAGTTATGTCCAATAAAATAAGTTGCATGTTTTCTCCCCCGTAGAGGAAAATGTTTATATAATTTGTATGGGGCTGTAAACTCACCTTGGAGTTTGTAAAGGCTGTGCAATTAAAAAGGAAATCCAAGTAATGCTCACGTCACGGTCTACTGCCTAATTAAATAGTAATGTCTTAATAAATAATACAAGAAAACATATGTGTATGCTTATACAATTTTTAATCAGTTTATTAATGCTACAATATTTATTTAAAAGACTGTAGTACAAGTATTAATAATATTCATTTGAACTTGTAATTAAGTTTCTAGTTTAAGTAAAATAAAATGTTTTACTTATAATATTTGTATACGTACTTGCATTTAACATTTATATAAATTCATTTCATAAAAGTATATAATTACATGTATTTAGTTTACACATATACATATAGTTTATATAGTTTATCTTATAAAGTAAAATATAAATATTTTATTTTGTAAAGTAAAATATAAATATTTTACTTAACTTTAAAGTTCCCGAAAATTTTCCAACATTTATAAGTTACAAGTTTAAGAATTTACAATTTAAATCCTTATGGTTTAGGATTTATTTAAGTGTTACTAAATTAAAATAGAGTTAGGGTTTAGGGCTAGTTTAAGTTTCAGAATATTGCAAAACTAGTCCCTCCATATTTTAAGTAAAGTAAACTTTCAAAATTTATACTTTTAGTACCTAGGGCTTGTTATACTTTCAGGTTATGGCAGAATTAGTCCCTCTAGTATTAATTAGGTTTTATAACTTTCATAAAATGACAAAAACAGTCCATAGGGCTTCTATATGTTTCGTATTATTACACAAATGGTCCTTAGGTTTATAAAATGTCAAAACAACTTTTAGAGACTTTCAAAAAATGGTACATAGGGTTTAATATGTCACGGATGGCATTTATTAAGCCCTAGACTTTTGGATAATTACAATTTTAGTCCTTGAGATTAATAGTTTATCAATACAAGTTTTGAGTGTCACGGTTTTAGTCTCTAAGTTTCATAATTTGTCATTTTTAGTTCAAAAGTTTTTATAAGTTATATTTTGTTATAAAAACTTCATTTAAATATTTAAAATATTTAATGGGCTCATTAAATGGACCAAAAGAACTAATGGGTCATCTAGTGGGCCTAAACACATTTTTAAGTCCACTAATTAGTTAAATGGGCTTTTAAAACATTGATTTGGCTTAAACACATTTTTAAGTCCACTAACATACTAAGATTAGTTAAATGGGCTGAATGGGCCATTAGGTCTTGGGCTAGTGTTGCATGGGCTTGATTAGTCCATTAATATTTCTATATTATTTATGTAGGTAATAATCTAGGTTTTCTTATAAGCTTATCATTAGCTTATCAAAATTAAGTTATGAACCCTAATTTAAAAGGGTAAAACCCACGGTTTGTTTTATTTGATGTATCAAATGAGATCTAGATTTGTTCCAAGGTTGCATGTAAGTTATAAGCCCTAATATGAGCTAATGACTCACGGCTATATTAATTTATAGCTTATTAAGATAAGTCTAAACTTGTTATATGGTTGCATGTAATTATAAGAGTCCCAATATGAGAGCTAAGCCATGTAAAAGCCTAGAAGTCAATCATAAGTCCATATACATACATATATAGCCCACGGCTATAAATTAAATCTTGGTAATTACAAGATGATTTAAGCTAGTTTTGTGTTTATAATCATTTATAAAGTCCCAACAATTTAATGTGTATACTTATTGCATGTTTACAATTTAACACAAGTTCATTATGAACTTATGTGTTTGGCTATACATAATTTCCCATGTGTTCTTATTATAAGATCTATACTTTAACAAGATTATTAAGTTAGGTTAAGGTCTTTACATAAGATCTAGGTCTAACTAAACATGCATGTTCATTTGAAATCCATCCAAGGATGTTCATAGCCCACGACTATATTTTTATACCCAAGATGAATTGGTGATTTTTAGTAGTTCTTTATGTATTGTTAAACACATATTTCATTATTTAAAACTTGTTATATAAATTGTTGATGTACATAAACTTAAGCCGTGAGCTTTGGGGTCATGGTTTTCATGGTTTTTGAGTTACATAAGTCTACTTATGCGATTTGTGATTATTAGTTAACCACAATCCCAAAAGAAAAGTTGATAACCCACGGCTACATTTAAATCCATAAAATGGTTTATAAGATTTTATCAATTAAAAGAAAAATAGATAGATAATCATAGGTTTCTTACCAAAAGCTTTTAAGCATGAACTATGGTATTCCAAAAATATGTCGTGACCTATAAGGTCATGGTTTTATCAAATCTTAATTTTTAACAAGTTCATTTCATGTGTTCATTAGGTGGATGATCATGCATGCAAGTAAACATAAAGAAAGCATAATGAGTAATACCTTCTTGTTATAATTACCAAAGAAGATATAGGGAACAGGGAGATTCGTGAACTAACCTTGATGAAGATGAAACCCTAATAATAATCCAAACCGTGACCTTAGTAGATTCGGCTAGGGCTTATGTGGGTTGATATGAGAATCAAGTTGGTAGAGATACTTCCAAATGATTAGGAGTAATGAGGAAGAAGACAATAACTTGTGAAGTTAATGTGTTCTTGGTGGTATCCGAATGATTGAGAGTGAAAGGGAGTTGAGAGAGTTTTGAGATTGTGTTTTCATGGAGAATGAATGGGAGAAAGAGGCATAGGCGGCTAGAAGGAGTGAATTGGGGGACAAATCCCATAGGAAATGACAAGTGTTGGCTTTGCCAAAACTAAGACACCTCTTCTCCTTCCACCTTGTGTATGTGCCGTGTAAGGCTAACCAAAAGGAAGTGAGCTTGGGCTTGGGCTTGTGTTGGGTATAACACAAAGGAGATGTGATCTTGGGCTATTCCAAGAGAAGTGTATGCATACATATAGTACCCATATACACGGCTACATATATGTAGTGCAATATTGTTTTCAATATTTGTTAAGTGTTGTGTACATACATGAAGGTTATGCATTTTATTACTTGTTCTTCTAATTTTAAGTACATGTTTTAAGTTATGTAGCTATTTACAACAAATATGAAATGCAAATGTATAAGTACACAATGGACATGTTCACACATTTTTATAGGAATATAACACATGAGTGAATGTTTAGGATCATTGAGTAAAACTTTATTACATTTTATCATGATAAAATAATGGATTTTACAGCACCACCCCATTATTTTAGATTTGTCATCAAAGCTACTAAAAATGATGTTATCTTTTAAGTGCATAGATGTCCTAGGTATACGGGTTCATTTTGGACATGCGCAGAAATGGATGGTGACATCAATGCAAAGAGATCTATATCTGGATCGCACTAAGCATCTGATTAAGCAGTAATTGGATGCTTCTACTACTATGGATGGATAGAAAGCAATGCAGAGAGATCTTTATCCGGGTCACACTATACATCCGATTGAGTAGTAATGGATGCTGCTACTACTACGAATGGACAGAACACAATGCAAAGAGATCTTTATCCGGGTCGCACTATACATCCGATTGAGCAGTAATGGATGCTGCTACTACTAGGGATGGACAGAAAGCAATGCAAAGAGATCTTTATCCGGGTCGCACTATACATCCGATTGAGTAGTAATAGATGCTACTACTACTACGGATAGATAGAAAGCAATGAAAATAGATCTTTATCCGGGTCGCACTATACATCCGATTGAGCAGTAATGGATGCTGCTACTACTACGGATGAGCATACGAGGGCTTTTTCAACGGGGTGATGGTCACATCCTTCCAAAAGCTGGGAGAAGACCAATGGTGTTGTGGCTTTGGTTAGAAGGGCAAATCCACTGCAATTGGTTTTTGGTATGAGAAGGACACGCCAGCATGCTTTATATGCTGGGAAAGTTGGGGATGCACTACTCCGGCATCCTTTTCACTGGTGAAAGATATGTTATATCTCCACACCCGATGGTGAAAACTGGGGGTTGAGGGTAAAAAAATTTAACTAGTACCCCTCCTGTGTCAACAACTATACGTGAAAGATTTGCTGATACGCTCCAAGCTTGTGGGATGCAAACATTAGTTAATGCTACTAAAACTCCACTCAGCGGAATGGTTAAGATTATTGTTGATGTGGTTGGGATGGAAGTTGCAAAGAATCTGCTTCATTTTCTGCGGGGCTAGGCGAAAGAGGCACATAAAAGAAGTACCTCAAATGGTGGAAATAAAAGAAGATACCAAAAATAAAGAAGTGCGCATCTTGCGGGATGTTGCAAAGGGTCGTGCATCTACTATTAGTGGTTCAAAATTTGCACAAATTTTGACTTCTAAAAGGAAGAAGTCATTCATTTCAAGGCTTGTTGGATGATTGTATTGTCGAACTAATTGGACCCGTAAAGAAAGAGGCTTGTCCAAAAGTAGGGGACATCCAACATATCTTTTTGGGGGATGTCAAACACAACCCTACTAAATACACACATTGCGAGTTGGACATATCTTTTAGGTTTAGGTTTTCCTTGGATGACAAACATAACCCTACAAAATACACCCATTGTGAGTTGGACATGTCTTTTGGGTTTGCTTACCTCATCAATTTGGGAAAAGTGGGCTAAGAAGATGGGCATCCATTTACCAAATATTTATGGACTTTGGTGCAAGAGATGACACTAAGCCTAGTGTTGATTATGTCCGGGTTACCATCCCCTCTTATAATCAAGGTTTCATTTCCCCATGGTATACGAACCAGTTTTTCATCACACACGATAACTGCATGATATTTTGCTAACCAATCCATGCCAATAATGACATCGAAGCTACCAAGGTTTACCGGGATGAGATAAATGTTGAACCGGTGATTGGAAAGATTTAAGGTAAAACCTCTAATGATGGTATCAACCGTCACAACTTTTCCGTCGGCTAACTCTACAGCATAGTGGGGGTCTAAAATTGATGGGGTGACTTCCAATATATTACTAAATTAAGTAGATATAAAACTTTGGTCTGCCCCAGTATCAAATAAGAGAGATGCATATCGTTGGTTTAGTAGAAACGTACCGGTAACGATGTGGCAATCCGCGTTGGCTTGGGTATTGCCAACCATGTACACTTGTGATGAAGTTCCCTTGTTGTCCTTCTTCTGGTTGGCCAACTTGGGACAATCTGGTCTCACATATCCATGGGCTCTACATTCGCAGCACACTACGGTTCTACTTGGTCCACTATTGCTTCAACCTGGGGGTTTCGGTTTCCCTGTTGTCCACTCCTGCTCCCACGGGCATTCGAACCGTCCTTGTTGTTGTTCATAGGGTTGTTGTTGGGTCGAACCGAGGTAACAGCATTTGCTTGACATTCACGGGCAAAGTGGCCTTGTTGACCACATTTGTAGCATCCATGAAACTGGCCTCCAACAACATGGTGATAGTTGCACTTTGGACATTTAGGCGTAGAGCCTGAGTAATTCCTGGTGCTGGCTGTGGGAGTAGTACCATACACTTGCCCAACGTCCTGTCTTTTGGGAGGCTGTTGATGCTGGCTACGAGAGCTTTCATCCGACTTTCTCTTGTTCTCCGTTTGCCTTTCCGACGGGTTACGGGCTCATTTATTGATCAGTTCAGTGGCAGACTCCATAGAACTCTCCACAGTAGCGGGTCGTGATGCAAGCACGCTATCATGTATAGCGTCAGGGAGTCCACTGACATACTTCTCAATCTTCTCTTCCTTTTGAGGGAACATTCTGGTACACATCAGGATCAACGCTTGAAATCTTTGGTTGTACCAAATGATGTCGTTGTTCTTGCACTTAAGATCCCACAGTTCAATCTCTAACTTCTTCATTTCGCCTCTTGGGCAGTACTTTTCAGTCATTTGTTCCTTAAGGTTGGCCCAGGTGAGAGTATAAGTAGCATCGTGTCCAAGGGTAGCAACAATAGAGTTCCACCAGGTAAGAGCACTATCAAGTAGCGTGCAGGTGGCGAATTTGACTTTATTCTCATCGATACAGTCAGTGATGCGGAATACAGTTTCCAACCTTTTGAACCATTGCATTAGTTCCACAACTCCTTCCTTTTCTCGGTAGTATGAGGGCTTGCATTTTAGGAAGTCAGGGTAAGAGCAACCCCTGTTGTCGTGGTTTCTGCGTACATTGAGGTTTTGACCATCGTTCATATTCAGGTCAGCTTCTCTGGCTGCCATGGCGGCTGTGATGCACTCATTTATCATCTCCCTGAGTTGGGTGGCGGTGACATTTTGAGTAGCCTCAGCATGGTTGGTGTTGGTAGCATTTGAGGTTGTTGCATCGTTGGGATTTGATCGAGTAATCACCATTTGTCTGTAGTCATACACAAAATGAGATCATTAGTTTAAGGGTTACTACAGTTTTTATATTATATTTTGCACGGGGAAATTTCATGCATAGATTTCATAACAAATTGGATAACCTGTCAAGATTTCATAATATAATACATTGCATAACAAATATAACATAAGAAAATGACTACATGCCATTTCCATAAGGAATTAAACATTCATCGAGCATAGCAAATCCGAGACAGAGACTTGACTAGCCTTGTCCTGGGTAGTGGTATACATTGTCTTAAGTACATCATATCCAAAAACATATGTTTGAAAAGAAAAGTACAGTACAAAGATGGATCACAACAGCTGGAAAAATAAAAGTACAAAAAGTCATATACCATGATAGCTAGGGTACAACCCATAAGCTTATCATGATGTATAAGAAATCTAGTACATATACTCTACTCCTGCCTAGCAAGTCTGATGGATGAGGCTGGTGCTAGTGAGGCTGGTGAAGCTGTAGATGCTCTCCTGGTACTCCGCAAAGCCTGAACTGTTAAACGGGTCCCCTTGAGTAGGCGGAGTGCAGTCAGTAGATGAGATCGGAGTCTGTCAACGGCTCCTTGGAGATAGACAGTCTCAGCAGTCACACTCTCATGTCGTATGGCTGCAAGGTCGAAAAAGACAGACAAAGACTGCTCTTGAGCAGTGAGAGCACCATGGGTCTGGTACTGAAGACTCTCCAAAGTATGAATGCGCTGATGGAGACGGTAGTTCTCCTCCAGCAGCCACTGTAATGCCTCATCAGTCATGGCCCGAACACCCTTAGCTTCCTAGGCTCCTACCCACATAGTCTTAGAAAGAGAGTCTATATGCTCATGTGCGGCAGTGCAGCTCAGCTGGCCTGCTGTCAACAGGCTGCGAATCTCCGTCATATCCTGCTCTTGGCGTGCGACAAGAGCGGCTATCTGGGACTGACCATATCAGTACGTCCCGTCCCGGAACCCTCACCGACATCGAAGATGGAGTCAGGAGCAGCCTCATACCTTCTCTTACGAGACGGTAGACACCCGGGAGAATGGTCCTGTGGTGATGACTGTGGTGCTAGAGACGGTAGATCAGAAGTCACCTGGTCTCCTTCCACAGTGGTGGGGACCAATATGGCTGAGGGTGGATCAGTGGGAGAATCAGCAAGGAGTGCAGCTCCAATTGTCTGGCTGTCCTCTGAACTCGAGGCCGACAGCCATCCATATGGATCGAGGTGACGGAGAGATAGCTGGAACGGGGGCTACCTTTGGTAAAGTCGTCGGTGATACAACTGGTGGAGTCATAATACTCTGAAAATAGTAATTTTTTAAATTTGAAGTAAGTATAAGCTTAAAAAAAATATTTTGTTACAAGTTTAATAGTGTATATCCTTTTTAAACAACATCGTAATGTTTTTAAGGTTACGTTAATACTTATAAGATTAACTAACTGAATTGTTAATAATCAATGCACACTTAGTTCACATAGGATGTATATATGCCCAACGTTCTATATGCTTAACTAATATAGTCCCAAAAAAATCCCCAAAAGATTTTTGTTAAGTTATAGTCCAGTTTTAAATAAATATTTTTTTATCTATTAAATTTTATTTAAAATTTATCTGGTTCTCTATAACTATTGCTCTGATACCAATTCTCTATGACACCCCGGGTTGGGTCAATTGCAGTGGAAACAAAGTTTAGAATGTCACAGGGGTGGATCGATAGCAAATAGTACATAGAGCACAGGATAAAAGATTATCCATCATATAAATTACATGAACAGTGTACAAATTAATAAAAATTGTCTAAACATGACAAAAGTAAATTGTTCATTTTTCCCCAGTAGAAACCCTTGATGAGTCCTACAATGCAGACTACTATGATGCTTGAGTCCATGCACACACCACGTATTAGCTTCATTTTCCTGAGAAAAACATACTTAGAGGGTCAACATAAAATTGGTGAATTTACAGGTTTAATAAAATAAGTTTGGACATAAATGATCATGATAGTAGTAATGAACATAGCATCCATACTAAAAAAGGTAATTACATTCCCAATTGCTCAATACTGAAGCTTAACTCTCCATAGTTCTAAACAGATGAGAACCCGGGGCCTTATAAAAAGGCGCCAAACCCAGTTCCAACATGGTATACATCTTTTGTCCCGGCCAAGGCACATCGAGTGCTACTCACCCAGATGGGGATCGTCAATCGCAAATAGATCTATTTATAACATTCGGGCAATTGCAATAATTTAATAGTTTTTACAATAGGCAATCGTAATCAAAGTTTATACAATACATTTTATGTCCAATAAAATAAGTTGCATGTTTTCTCCCCCGTAGAGGAAAATGTTTATCAATAATTTGTATGGGGCTGTAAACTCACCTTGGAGTTTGTAAAGGCTGTGCATTTAAAAAGTAAATCCAAGTAATGCTCGCGTCACGGTCTACTGCCTAATTAAATAGTACAGTCTTAATAAATACTACAAGAAAACGTATGTGTATGCTTATACATTTTTTAATCAGTTTATTAATTCTACAATATTTATTTAAATGACTGTAGTACAAGTATTAATAATATTCATTTGAACATGTAATTAAGTTTCTAGTTTAAGTAAAATAAAATGTTTTACTTATAATTTTTGTATACGTACTTGCATTTAACATTTATATAAATTCATTTCATAAAAGTATATAATTACATGTATTTAGTTTACACATATACATATAGTTTATATAATTTATCTTATAAAGTAAAATATAAATATTTTATTTTGTAAAGTAAAATATAAATATTTTATTAAACTCTAAAGTTCCCGAAAATTTTCCAACATTTATAAAATAATTTATAAGTTACAAGTTTAAGAATTTACAATTTGAATCCTTATGGTTTAGGATTTATTTAAGTGTTACTAAATTAAAATAGAATTAGGTTTTAGGGCTAGTTTAAGTTTCAGAATATTACAAAACTAGTCCCTCCATCTTTTAAGTAAAGTAAACTTTCAGATTTTATACTTTTAGTACCTTGGGCTTGTTATACTTTTGGGTTATGGCTGAATTAGTCCCTCTAGTATTAATTAGGTTTTATAACTTTCATAAAATGACACAAACAGTACCTAGGGCTTCTATATGTTTTGGATTATTACACAAACGGTCCTTAGGTTTATAAAATGTCAAAACAACTTTTAGAGACTTTCAAAAAATGTCCCCTAGGGTTTAATATGTTACGGGTGGCATTTATTAATCCCTAGACTTTTGGATAATTACAATTTTAGTCCTTTTGTTTAATAGTTTATCAAAACAAGTTTTGAGTGTCACCGTTTTAGTCCCTAAGTTTCATAAATTCTCATTTTTAGTCCAAAAGTTTACTATAAGTTATATTTTGTTATAAAAACTTCATTTAAATATTTAAAATATTAAATAGGCTCATTAAATAGAGCAAAAGAACTAATGGGCCATCTAGTGGGCCTAAACACATTTTTAAGTCCACTAATTAGATAAATGGGCTTTTAAAACATTGATTGGGCTTCAACACATTTTTAAGTCCACTAATATACTAAGATTAGTTAAATGGGCTTAATGGGCCATTAGGTATTGGGCTAGTGTTGCATGGGCTTGATTAGTCAATTAACATTTCTTTATTATTTATGTAGGTAATAATCTAGGTTTTATTATAAGCTTATAATTGGCTTATCAAAATTAAGTTATGAACCCTAATTTAAAAGGGCAAAACCCACGGTTTGTTTTATTTGATGTATCAAATTAGATCTAGATTTGTTCCAAGGTTGCACGTAAGTTATAAGCCCTAATATGAGCTTATAACTCACGGCTATATTAATTTATAGCTTATTAGAATATGTCTAAACTTGTTATATGGTTGCATGTCCCAATATGAGATCTAAGCCATGTACAAGCCTAGAAGTCAATCATAAGTCCATATACATACATATATAGCCAACGGCTATAAATTAAATCTTGGTATTTCCAAGATGTGATTTAAGATAGTTTTGTGTTTATAATCATTTATAAAGTCCCAACAATTTAATGTGTATACTTATTGCATGTTTATAATTTAACACAAGTTCATTATGAACTTATGTATTCCATGGCTATACATAATTTCCCATGTGTTCTTATTATAAGATCTATACTTTAACAAGATTATTAAGTTAGGTTAAGGTCTTTACACAAGATCTAGGTCTAACATAAACATGCATGTTTATTTAATGTCCATCCAAGGATGTTCATAGCCCACGGCTATATTTTTATACCCAAGATGTTTTGGTGATTTTTAGTAGTTCATTATGTATAGATAAACACATATTCTATTATTTAAAACTTGTTATATAGATCATTGATGTACATATACTTAAGCCGTGACCTTTGGGGTCATCGTTTTCATGGTTTTTGAGTTACATAAGTATACTTATGAGATTTGTGATTATTAGTTAACCACAATCCCAAAAGTAAATTTTATAACCCACAGCTACATTTAAATCCGTAAAATGGTTTATATTATTTTATCAAGTAAAAGAAAAATAGATAGATAATCATAGGTTTCTTGTCAAAAGATTTTAAGCATGAACCATGGTATTCCAAAAATATGCCGTGACCTATAAGGTTATGGTTTTATCAAATCTTGATTTTTCACAAGTTTATTTCATGTGTTCATTAGGTGGATGATCATGCATGCAAGTAAACATGAAGAAAGCATAATGAGTAATACCTTCTTGTTATAATTACCAAGAAAGATCTTGGGAACAAAGGAGTTTCGTGAACTAATCTTGATGAAGATGAAACCTTAATAATAATCCAAGCCGTGAGCTTAGTAGATTCGGCTAGGGCTTATGTGGGTTGATATGAGAATCAAGTTGGTAGAGATACTTCCAAATGATTAGTAGTAATAAGGAAGAAGACAATAACTTGTGAAGTTAATGTGTTCTTGGTGGTATCCGAATGATTGAGAGTGAAAGGGATTTGAGAGAGTTTTAAGATTGTGTTTGCATGGAGAATGAATGGGAGAGAGAGGTATAGGCGGCTAGAAGTAGTGAAGTGGGGGAAAAATCCCACAGGAAATGACAAGTGTTGGCTTTGCCAAAACCAAGACACCTCTTCTCCTTCCACATTGTGTATGTGCCATGTAAGGCTAACCAAAAGGGAGTGGGCTTGGGCTTGGGCTTGTGTTGGGTATAACACAAAGGAGATGTGATCTTGCGCTAGTCCAAGAGAAGTGTATGCATACATATACCAATATACACGGCTACATATATGTAGTGCAACATTGTTTTCAATATTTGTTAGGTGTTGTGTACATACATGAATGTTATGCATTTTATTACTTTTTCTTCTAGTTTTAAGTACATGGTTTAAGTTATGTAGCTATTTACAACAAAGATGAAATACAAAAGATAAGTATACTATGGACATGGTCACACATTTTTATAGGATTATAACACATGCGTGAATGTTCTAGGATCATCTAGTAAAACTTTATTACATTTTATCATGGTAAAATCATGGATTTTACATATATATTCTAACCTTAGGTTTTTAGCACACTTCATAAACGACTATTAATTTAACGGTTACACCCTTTCCATGCTAGATTAAGCATTCGACTACGTCTCTAGTATGGGGGTATCCTACCCTTAGACTCGAAACATTGAGGACAATGTTTAACTTTAGTATGTGAGGGGGTGGTGAATAGATACTTGCCTTGCCAAACCTTCATGCTTTCCAAATTTTATCTTTTTGTTTATCGTTTTGTTGCAAAATAAGGCTAAAAATGGCCAATTTTTAATTTTTTTTCTCATGTTTTATAAGTATTTGAAGACACGAATGTAGATTTTGCGATGGCGAGAATAAGAGTAATTTTTGACTCGACCATGCGTGTTGAGCACTTAGCTTCGATTCCTTAACCTCACATTAGGCTATGTCTATTAAATGAGAACGAGAAATGATAGAGTTAATTATAAGTTACTAAGCTAAACGTAGAGTACTCGTATTCTTACAAAAACTCATGTGTTATCGTTGTTTTCTTATTCTCCCTTCGCTTGTATATATATTTTGCTTAATAAGTATTGGCTTAGCGGTTTAGTCTTGATTGTTGGTTTCAAGTTTTTTCTAGTAGCTTCCATGTAATTAAATTGGGAAGACATTAAGGTATCTCCAGCGTCACGGTCTTGAAGTATTGGCAACCTGAATAATCGAAATCTTCACCTAATAATAAAATTTCAAGTGCACACCTAAATCAAGCAAATAATTTTAAGCTCACAAGGCCGAAAAATCTATGCGAAATTGAAAGTGAATTATTCCTTAATCTTTGAAGCTTTAAAGATCCAAAATTCACTTTTAGCGTGAGGATATACGTCTTTGGCCATAATCAACACCTCATGGCGAGGTTAAATAAAAGGCAAGGCAAGACCGAAGTCATAATAAAAGCTTCATTGCGAAGTTGAATAAAAGATGGAGGTAAACCTATGATAATAAGGCGCATCCGTTAGGGGGCGTATAAAAGTCTTGGTAATAAGTCTCATGTTCAAAACCGTTATAAAACCGTGTTTATCGATCCTTCTTGTTGACTTAATTTTTTGACATCGTTGTCTATTAAGGGGGGTTATTAATTCGATGGTCTTGGTTACACCGTTATGACTCTGTTTTTAGACCTAAATATCTATCATTTCATAAGTAAAAAATGTATCCTCGTGATCATTCAAGACAAAATAAAATATAAGAGATACAAATTAGGAAAATGGGAGTCTAAGTATGTGATTAGGACATATGAGTAGTTTTAGCATTACTAACTTATAATGACAATGATCTCGTTACACGCTTGGCATGGAATTGGGTGAAAATCGAGGACGATGAAATTATTTCTAACGAAGCATTCACGTATTCTTGTTCTATGAACCTAAACGTCCCATTTTGCGATGAAAATCATACATTAAGTCTAAAATGCAAGTAGTAGCAAGTAGTAGTAGTGTAGCAAGTTTATCATTCAATAAAAGTGCATAGAAATGAATTTTGGAGATGCTACGATACTTTATTCTAGCATTGCGTGAGGGCACAACAATGGTTTAGTATGGGGGAGTGATGAGACTTGTTTTATACATAGTCTCATCGTCAAAAATGGGCTTAAAATGCATAAAATATCATAAAATATGCCAAATATATGCTCGTGTTTGTTCCATGTGTATTTTAGGTACGGATATTGAGAAAATGGCAAAAGATCACAAGAAACAAGCAAAAACGAACACGGGAAACGAAGCCGCACAATGAACCGGGCCCTAGAGTTGATTTTCCAAGAAATACCCTTGAAGAATTGAAGATTATGCAAGAAGGGTCCTCCAATATTGAAGAATTGACACTTTAACCCCTTGTATATTCTTAATTACAATTTTGGTCCTTAAAGTTTTTCAAATTACAAAAAGGACCCTCCACTTTGAAGAATTGGCAAGAATGGTACCTCATTTATGAAGACTTGTCACTTTTAGTCCTCCACAAAGTCAACAATACAAGTAAAGACCTTGAAGAATGAAGACATTACAAGATTGGTCCTTCAAAAATCATCAAATCGCAAAACAAGTCCTTGAAATCCCTTTGTAAAACTTTTTGGGGAAAAAGTCTAAAAAACAAAACTTGGATAACAAAGGGATTCAAATTATTACTTGTTTAAACTAAAATGAAAGGAAATAGAAATAAGGAGGGTTTAATATAGGCAGACAGCATTCTTACCTAGACCACTCAGAGTTTGCCATGTGTCCCACTCACCCAATCCACCAATCAAAATCCACCATTTCACCACGTCAACATCCACTCACCAACTGATTATTAACTAATTTTCTTAGTTAATTAAAACAGGCGCCTACCATGATGTTAAATCCTAATCCGGATCAAACCAACAACTATTCACCATATGAACAAGATTAGGGGTTTGCTAATTACATGGAATTAGACCCTAAAAACCTCCAGATTTATGATTAACCTATCACTAACAAAAACCCCACCCTTAAACCCCATGCCACATCATCACAAGACTCACATAAACCCCATGCACATGTTTTTGGGGAAGAAGCCAAAACATGCCATAAATCCAACGACCCACAAAGCTGCTTTCATACTAAGCTCACTTTGGACCCTTTGATCAATTGGCATGCCTTTTACACCTTCACAAACAACCAAGAAGCCTTCACATGTTCAAGCATTTTCAAACTTCCAAGGGTAATTCTGGAAGTTCATAACTAAGGTTTCACTTTGTTTTTTAACATTTCTAGATAGTTTATAGCCTATATAAGGCATTAGGACTGCAACATTACAACTTGCTCTTGGTTTTTCCTTGTTCAACATTCTGTAAATCCTTGTTTTAAAATTAATGAAAATGTGTTTGAATTGTTGAAGAAATCCATGTGCCATCTTTATTATTATCTTGTTATTGTTACATGTTAGTGATTGTGAAGTTTCAAAACGTGTTTTCAAAGATTGTGTAAGAAATTGCAAAGTTTTATAAAATCTGATATTTTTCTATGTTCTTGGTTCAAACCTTTGAAATTTTTGGATTACAAGTGGTCATAGCACCCTGATAAGGAGCTTATCAAGGTGTAGTGAGCTAGTGGTTTGGGGATATTCAAGGAGTGGGAACAAGCTTGAATTAATCAGCTTTTATTTTCCATTTTCCTTTTTCATATAATCTGTTTGTTCTCACCTTGCTGTTCTTAGCAGATATTGGAAGCTTGTGCCTTGTTAAGCTAGGCACATAAGCTCAAAAATTCGTGAGTGTGGATGTACATTCATGAGGTTTGAGTTCTCTTACCAAAAATCTATTAAAAAGGTGATATTTTGTGATTTTGTGATCTGCTGTTATATGTGTTGTTCTTGTTGCTTGAATCTGGTTTATACTGCATGTTAATGTTGTTATGATGCTAGATTAGGCTTGGGTAAACCTGTTATATCTTTGATTAAAAAGTTTTAGGGGTGTTTGGGTCTACTGCAATAAGGTTCTTGTTTGATTTTGAGTTAGGATTTTAGGTTGTTAAGTGCTTGCATCTGATATTTACTTGGTTGTTTGCTATTATCTACAAGTTTTGAGCTTTTAAACATCAAATCCTACATTGTGCTATATCTTGCTTGTTTTTGCCTAATTTGACCTAAAATCTTGGAAACACCTAGAGTGTATGCATGTTTAGGGATAAAAAGTGTTTAAACAAAGTTTGTGTAACCTGTTTAAGAGATTTGAGGGTTTGGAATTGGGCTTTTTGTCAAGTACATCAGTAAAGTTCATTTTCTGTTTGTTCATTGTTCATCAGTAACTTTCATAGCTTGAATCTTTGTCTAATCTTTATGCCAGTATTTGAAACAAGTTTATTTATGTTTATTTGAATTTATTTTAGCTTGTCTATGCATTTGGTTCAATTTTGTTGGCTTATTCTTGCTTAATCTCCTTATTTGTGCAAAACTGCTTATTGTTCAAGTCTGTATCATATCTGGGCAAAGATTGAATTAACTGTACTAATTGGCTGGTTGTTTTTGTGTTTGTTTGATTTCTATTGCCTCCTTATAACCCACTGGTTATAAGGGTTCCTTTGTGTGGTTTGATTCCAACAAAAATCCATATAAGACAAAAAGTCAATTAAGTCAAGTAGTGGAAACTTTTCCCACTGCTGGACACCCAAAACTAGCCACTGCTAGTGCAATTTTTCATTCAGCTTATTAGTAAGCTATAATAGCTTATCCAGACCTGCAACAACTTTGATTTTGTAATCAATCTTCCTTATATGACCCATTTGACTAATTTGGAGCTTTTTAGGCTTTGACTTTTAGGTTTGACTAGAAAACCAACTAAGTTGACTTTTACATAAGTGCTTATATCTTATTCCAGGTTATTCATTGTGCTTTTTGTTAATCTTTTTGATTATTAAGCTTAGTTTTGTCATTTGAAACCTTTTGCAACAAGAATCAGGCCTTGAATTGGTCTAGAACTCAAAAACGACTATTTTGTCGTTTACAATAGAGAGCTTTTGCTTATTCAGGCTTATTTCTTGGGCTTATTCAAAAATTATTTTTATAAACAGTTTAATTAGGTCAAGAGAAGGTTGTGTGTCAAATTTCAGCTTATGGCATCAGTTTATAGCTTAATGGGCCAAAAAGCCCATTAAGAATAAAATGCTTTGAAATAAGCTGTGATAAGCTCACTTTCAGCTTTTGGGCCTTTGAAATTTTGTGTTTAAAATTGAATTTTAAGCTTAACTGGAAGTTCTGGGCCATTTTTGTGAACTTTTTCTTATTGGGCCTTAATTAGCCCATTAAGGGTCTGTATTACTATTTGGCCCATTTGGAGGCATATTAGGGGTATTTTGGTCATTTCAAGTTCATTTTTGTTTAAAATAGGTTAAAATAAACTAGTTTGCAAGTTTTTAGAATTTTATTATAAATTTTGGATTTTTAATGTTATTTTAATATTATTTTATTACTAAAATTAGTTTTTAAGATTTTTGCAACTTTTTCATTTTTCCTAGGTTAAATACATTAAGTTAGGAATTTTAAAATTCTTAGATTAATTTTCTTGTCATTTGATTAATTTGTAGGATTATTTTAGCATTTTTATAGTTTTTAATCATTTTTAAATAGTTTTTATTAATTTTAAATTTTCCAAAAATTGTTTTAGTTTAATTAAGTCATTTTAGAGGTTTACAAGTTGAAAAATCTCATTTTGGGGTTTTTGTTAATTAAATTGAGTTTTAGGGCTTTATTTAGCATTAAATAATTAATATTGAATTAAACAAAAGGTTTGAGTGATTTTTGATTTTTTGTAAACTCTAATTACATTTTTTAGGATTTATTGCAGTTTTCTAGGAATTTTTAGGTAAATTTTTAAATCTCGTCATATTTTACGGTTTTACGTGCACGACTGTCGTCTTAGTTTAACTTTAATCGTAACCGTCATCCTTTTCTTACTTCTTTCTGCATAATCATAATCACAAATTTAATCATCTCTTTACACAACACACTAGCCTCCTTGAGAACGATCTCACACCATCAAGGGTCATAAGTGCTTACGTTTTCCTAAACGTTCACTTAGTACTTACTACATTTACGCTCTTTTTCCTAAAAGACGTATAAATACTCAACATCAACTCCCATTTGTCAAACTCTACATTGTCTTCTAATTCTTATGCAGCTCGTCAAGATCATTCTCTTCATAATGGACTCTAGGTGCACAAAGCACATGAAGGGTAATCTAAAGCTTCTCAGTAATTTATGGAGAAGTTTCTGGGTACGGTACGGTTTGGAAATGATCAGTTTGCACCGATACTCGGATATGGAGATTTGGTTCAAGGGAATATCACTATAAAATGGGTTTATTACGTCGAGGGACTGAGTCACAATTTAATCTCGGTTGGTCAATTTTGTGATGCGGATTTGGAAGTGGCTTTTCGGAAAACTACTTGCTATGTTAGAGACTACGATGGGAATGACCGTCTTACAGGTTCTCGTGGTTCTGATCTCTACACAGTAACTCTTCAAGATACATCTTCATCAAATCCAATTTGCTTAATGGCCAAAGCTTCATCCTCTCAAGCATGGTTATGGCATCAACGATTGTCACATCTCAACTTTGACACCATCAACTTGCTTTCGAAGAATGATATTGTGACCGGTCTTCAAAAGTTAAAATTCGTCAAAGACCATCTTTGTTCTTCTTGTGAGTTGGGGAAAGCAAAATGGAAGTCTTTCAAAACAAAGACTACCCCAAGCTCAAAAGGACAATTGGAACTTCTACACATGGATTTATGTGGTCCCATGCGTGTAGAGAGTATTAACGAGAAAACGTATATTCTCGTGATTGTTGATGATTACTCTAGATACACATGGACTTTCTTCTTAAGGTACAAAGATGAAACACCAGAGGTTCTCAAAACATTTCTCAAGATGATACAACGCAATCTTCAAGCTCAAGTCTTAACAGTAAGAACGGATAGGGGTACTGAATTTTTGAACAAGACTTTGCAATCTTACTTTCAAGAAGAAGGCATCGAACATCAAACGCCTATTGCTCGAACTCCTAAAAAAAATGGCGTTGTCTAAAGACGGAACCACACATTGGTTGAGGCAGCTCGAACAATGCTTTCTGCATCAAAATTACCACTATTCTTCTGGGCTGAAGCTATTGCATCTGCCTGTTATACTTAGAATTGTTCTCTCGTAATCCCTAGACATGAAAATACACCTTACCACATCATCAACGGAAGGAAACCCACTGTTAAATTCTTTCACGTATTTGGATCTTTATGCTACATTCTTAAAGACGGTGAGAATCTCGACAAGATGAAAGAAAAAGGTGATGAATGTATTTTTGTTGGGTATGCTACATTGTCGAAAGGAAATCGTGTTTATAACAAGAGAACAAGAATTATTGTTGAAACAATTCATGTGAACTTTGACGAATTGCCATTAATGGTACTTGAACAAAACAGCTCAAGTCCCGCACCTCAATGTCCAGCAATGGCACCTACACAAAACAGTGTACGTCCCGTGCAAGAATGTCAGGAAAGTACTCCTATAGCAGACTCGATGGATACGACACAAATAAATGAGTTGGTTGATTTATATGATCCAATGTTTGATGAATATTACTATGGAAACAATCAAGTTGCGTCAAAGCCTTCCGCTGTCAATACTACTGATGCACCCGAACAAAGTTCACAAGACACAACTGCATCTACTTCAGCAACCGTTGCTCAAGAGACAATTCCATTGGATACTCAACAAAATCAAGAAACTGTCATACAACCAAAATCACCAACCGTCAATGCTGAAGGAGGAAACAACAATCAAGCAGTCGATGCACAATCTGACGAAGAAGAATTTATCAACCCATTTGGTACACCGGTACGCGAAGTCGGAGAGTCTTTTACTCAACTTTTTGATCCGTCCAACATGCATACATTCTACCAACGATATCCATCCACTCACCATTAGACACGTGATCATCCATTGGAGCACGTCATTGGAACTCCTTCATAACCGGTTCGAACATGCAGACAACTCAAAACCGATGGCGATGTGTGTATGTATGCACTCATCGTGAGTTAAACTGTACCTACAAACATCAAGCAAGCCATGACTGATCATGCGGGGTTTGAATCAATGCAAGACGAAATTCATTAGTTTAAACGCCTAAATGTTTGAGAACTTGTTGACAGACCCTATGGAATTTCGCTTTAAGATTTCAAATGGATCTGGAAAAACAAACTGGATGAAGAACAAACCATCATCAAAAACAAATCTCGTCTTGTGGTTAAGGGATATCGTCAACAAGAAGGGATAGATTTCGATGAATCATTTCCTCCAGTTGCTCGTTTGGAAGCTGTCAGGATATTCCTTGCTTATGCTGCACATAAAGGCTTCACAGTTTATCAGATGGACATTAAAATTGCTTTTCTCAATGGTCATTTGAAGGAAGAAGTATATGTGAATCAGCCAGAAGGGTTCGTCGATCCTTATCATTCTAACAAAGTCTACTGTCTCAAGAAGGAAATATATGGACTCAAACAAGCTCCAAGGGCGTGGTACGATGAACTATCAAACTTCTTGTTATCCAAAGTATTCTCCAAAGGTTCCATTGATCCTCCTCTCTTTATTAATAAATATGGGCATGACATATTGCTTGTGAAAGTTTATATTGATAACTTCATTTTTGGTTCTACAAACCCAAAACTTTCAAAACGTTTTGAAAAAATAATGCACAAAAAATTTGAAATGTCAATGATGGGGGAGCTAAAATTCTTTTTAGGTCTCCAGAGTCATCAATCCCCACATGGTATCTTTATTAACCAAGCTAAGTATGCTCAAGAGATACTTAAAAAGCATGGTATGCAATCATGTGCTCGCGTTGGTACACCATTGTCGACCACATCCCTAGACGCTGACTTGTACTCATATCCCGTAGATCAAATGCGATATCGCCGTATGATCGGGTCTCTTATGTACCTTACAGCCAACAGGCCTGATATTCATCATGCCACATGCTATTGTGCACGATATCACGCCATACCTAATCAAAAGCACCTCAAAGAGGTTAAACAGATCTTTCGGTACCTTAAGAATACCATTCACGTGGGACTCTGGTATCCGAGGGAAACCGGTTTTCATCTAACAGCTTTTTCAGATTCTTATCACGCAGGTTGCCTTGATAGTCGAAAAAGAACTTCTGGTAGCGTACAATTTCTAGGAGGAGACAAGCTTATGAGCTGGTCGTCAAAGAAGTAGGATTGCACTTCGCTCTCATCAGCTGAAGCAGAATATGTAGCTCTATCTGCGTGTTGTGCTCAAGTCCTCTGGATGAGAACTCAACTCACGGATTATGGATTCTACTTTGTTAAAATACCTATGTATTGTTACTCAAAGTCGGCCATATCTATCTCTTGCAATCCGGTTCAGCACTCCCGTACCAAGCACATCGCAGTAAGATATCACTTCATCAAGGAATAAGTGGAACATGGTATCGTGGAGTTATACTTTGTCAGAACTCAGTACCAGATAGCAGACTTGTTTACAAAAGCCCTATCTCAAAATAGGTTTCAGTATCTCGTTGGTCGTCTTGGTATGAAGTATGGGACTCTAGAAGACTTGGAGGTTTTGGCAAATGAAGCTTCTTGATATTCTCTCATGATGACATCTAAGCGCATCACAGCTTAGGACTCGAACCTCAAATAAGGAAAGTTTGTCATGGACGATAACTTATCCTTCACAACGAGAAATTAATATTTCTCGATCATGAGCTTCCTATAAAAACTTTCTAAGTTTTTAAGTTCATGAAAAACGACTTCTAAGTAAATGTCAGCTTATAACTCGAACTTCACCTTAAGGAAAGTTTATCACGGGTGATAACTTATCCTTCAAAACTGGAAATTATTTTTTCTCGGTCATGAGCTAGTCACAAAACATTCAAAGTTTTGAGCTTATGTAAATCGGAATTTATTTTAAAAACATTGAACACAATTTTTCAAGAATTTCTCAAAAGGTGTTTCTAAATCTTTCAAAATTGTGTGTTCAACACTCCCTTCCTCATAAAATGGTTTTTATATCTAAAAATTGTCATATGTTATTTTGGTCAATTTTGTTTAGGGGAAGCGTTTTAAAATCAAAGCCTTTAATGTTGTTGGGTACATCTTAAAAATTGTCATATTTTATGTATCTAACACATTCCGAAAATGATATAAAATTATCAAATTTATTATATCAGAAAAGGCATCTCAACTCCGTACCTCAACATATTTTGTGGTGTCGTTTTTTTCCAAAATTTTGTCAAAGATTGTGACAAGACACACATGCTAAACTATTTCGCAACATGTGATCTTAATGCCTCAAATGAAACTCTTTCCTTCACATGCTAAACTATTTCGTATATCGATGCATGTGTGTAGGGGGAGTATTTCGAAAAATTAAAACTTTCAAAGTGTTAAAAGTTTTTATTTTTCTCAAGCACTTCGAATGGTTTTCAATGGTTTTTATGGTTTCGATCTATACCCAAAAAAAACCTACTAACCACGATGAAACGATGGAGTCAAAAGGTGGTTTACGATAGGAAACTAAGTCCTATGATCCAAACAGAACCGGAGGGGTCTACACAAGGACATTCCATACCTAGAAATAGTTGTCCTTAGGAAAGATGGAGTTGAATGAAGCTGAATGCGAACTAATTACATAAGTTAGCACTATAACAATCACAACAAGGTGCTAGTGATGACGGGTTGGTAAGAATTGAAGGAGTTGAATATTCTATGCAACCTAGGCACAAACTGGGTCAATATATCTATTGAAGACAAGTCGTCATGGACCCAGTGATGCAATGCACAACCCTTCCCCAACCATTCGAGTTTCTCTCAAAATAAACTTGTCTCATTGTCACGGAGATAAACACGTATCTATTGACTTTCTCACTTCGAGTTAGTTAATATTGAAAAGGTGGCAGTCTGTTCCAGCCTCCGATTACCAAAATGCACTTATCGAGTCTAGAGCCAAAATAGATCAATCTATTACCTCATTAGGACACAATCGAGTCCTACGCATTATCCTTGTGATATTTCCAGAACATCTAAGTGATACGATTCACAATGAAGATGGAAATCCTGCTTGAGCCAACATCAAACAAGCTCATGGTAGGTAACTTGTGAGAACTGGAAAGCAACTAAGTTTGGATTCTTAATTGATTCAAACTTAATTCCAGGTTTCTTCACAAAATCCGTGTGATCTTGCCAGAACATTCAGAGTGACACTCTTTAGTGCTCACAGTGACGAATGGAAATCCTTCCAGTGTGAACATCAAACAACACTGCGGTAGGTGACTCGCAAGATTCTATATGTATCAAGCTTGTGACAAACTGGAAACCAACAATGGTGCGATTCTTTTAGAATCAAACTTGTTCCAGGAATTCTGAATTGACGACTCTAATCAGACGGATAATTTATCCATATGATTCACTCTTTATGTTCGCAGTCTGCTTTGAGACGGTGGAGTAAAGAGAACTGGCTAATACCGCCGGGAAACCCTATCAAGGATGTTCTTAATCGAATCTATCCGATCACAGGTACGGTATCTAATACCGTCTAACGGTCTTCACCGACCAGAAGTAAAACGCTACCGAGTTAGGATGAAATGTTCAAAGCCATTTTATCCGTGTCTATATATGTTGCTGCATATCAAGATGATGGCGTAGCTGCGTACTAACAAAAGTCGTCTTCAAATGTACATACTAAAAGATAAAGTCTTCCGCAACTCTGATGAATATTTGAAGGACTAACTACAACTATATGTGCATGGGAAATTGTTAGCCTTTCAAAATCAACAAAGTGTGAACATGTCGATTCAGAAGTCACAAGAGCACAAGATATCGATAATCAAGATACCTAAGAATGTAATAGGTCACCTTAGTCAGAAGGAGCACAAGATGAAGATCTCAAGCACTCAAAGTCAAATGACAAAGGCTCAAGATAAATATCACAAAAGCATGAAGGAACTAAACCGTCACAAACAAGATCAAGACCAAGATAAAAGACCAAAGAAGGAAGATCACCTCCACAAGAATGTATTCACTCAATCATCTTATGCATTTATAGATGACCGATACATTGGGGGTGATTGTTAACCTTATATTTTATATAGTCGAACATGAATGTAATAGCTCATCTTAGTCGTAAATAGTCTTGTATTGTAATAGCTTAGTCGGGTTAACCGGGGTTGGTATTTAAGATAATATTGTATAAGTTAGGGGTCTAAGCCCAAGAAAAGCCAAGCCCAGTCCATGAATAAGACCACTAAAGCCTTTAAGGCGTGGCATATATAAACCCTCTTCTATGTGTGGAAGAGGGTGTTGGTTCATTCTTACTTTCTTTCTCTAGTAATGTTTTAACCATCCAATTCTCTCTACTTTCTCTCTCTACTCTCATCTATTTCTTTTTCTAAATATCATCTTAATATTGTGTTATGGATTGAAGTGGGATTAACACTAAGCCCATTAGTGGTAATTACACAAGTATATGATTTAAGTCCATTTTAAAATCAGTATTTTACTCTAATTTGGTTATAAATCTCAGGCCCAAATAATGTCCTAATAAACATTACAAGTGTAAGTTGGGATTTTATGGCCCAAGTCCACATTATATGGTTTTTGGGTTCTAAAACGCCTCAAAGACACGTTCACTTAATATTTCACGTTGGTCGGGCCTTGGGTCATCTAATCATCAGTATGTGAATGAGTCTAAAATCCCCGACAAGTGGGTCCTACCATTTCAGTTTGTATAAAAATCATCACAATTTACGTTAATGAAGTATAGTCCATTTATTACAATTTTTCCGACATGTCTCGCTAATTTGATCATATCTCTTGAACCCTAAATCATATAATTGTGTTATTTTTACCAAAATCATTCTCAACTCATTTACTATACTGATTATGATTCTAATTACCCCAAATGTATACTTACCATAGCTAATTTACTCATTTTCTTACTTAGAAGAGTTGGCTGTTTTTGGCAGCCAGACTCGTTTTCACCACTTTGGTCGCCATTTCCAAACCGTAAGGAACTGGTACACCGTCCAATTGATTCTAGTTATTTATGATTTTATATACATCCTATTGTCTTACCTTTTTCAATGGTTCTGAGTTCTTATTGGAGTTTTCAATCTGTCAATACAGTATGTTCAGAACTGACTATTTTCACTATTTTGGTCACCACTTCCAAACCGTAAGGAACTGGTAAACCATCCAATTGATTATAGTTCTTCATGATTTTACTTACAACTTTTAGTTTTATATAATCATAGGTCAGTATACGAGTTTTATGAGAAAACAGTCCATCTTTACAGCATGTCAGATTTTGACCTTGTTTCGTATTTTGGTCATATCACACTTTCTAAAATTCGTCACGGGACGAGCCACCCGGGGAAATAATCACAAAACAATTCTCTATCTTAATATGTAAGTTTTTCAGTATCCCAACCTACCGATTTCGACAATATAATCTGCTTTTTCTACTGATCTGAAATCGTATCAACCAAATCATCGCTAGGGCTTGTTTAGCTTCATTTTAGTGTCAAAAACTCATATAAAATGTCCCACTACTCATTAATCAATTATTATATATATATTTTCAGAATATATGATATCTACTAAATATAAGAAATCAAATGAAAAGATCAAAATCAAAATAAAAGTGGAGTAGACCTTAGATCCGAGACTAAGAAACGAAAGGATGGATGCACAAATTAAATCATCCTTGCTAGACCCTTATGATTATAGATCTATCCTTGCATTAGACATGAATTAACCCTTTTAATATATACTCCAACTTCAGCCTCATAAGTTCTTAATAACTCCTTCTTCAATGCTCCAAATGAGTTGATGAACATCACCATTAGTTGTGATGATCATAGACGGATAAGTTTTCATTGATTTGTAAGATGGAAACATTTGTGATTATTGTAGAATGATGGTAATCTATGATCTTGTTAGCCTTAAAATTTGTGCGACTAACGGAATTACATTAGTCTCATAGCTGGGACTTGCAGGGACTAATATTGTCATATGTAATAGTCCAAGTCCCGTGCTATATATACCTCTCCATACTTCCATGGAGGGGCGAGGTTCTTCATTTTACTTGTTTACTTTCTCTCTCTAATAAAACACACTTTATTAGAGCATCTCTCTCTCTCTCTCTCTCTCTTTCTCTAACTAACTATGGCTAAACACCACTTCTATCCTCCTCGACCTCCAGATCGAACCCGTGTTCATAGTGAATCTAAAGTTAACAATTGGCATCAGAGCTAACCGGGGGTGTTTCATGTTTTTGTCTCGATGTTTTGTGTTTGTGTTTGTGTGTCGGATCTATTTTGATTTGGTACGTTTTTCTATTTTCTTTTAATAACTGAGTTACACGGTCTAAATCATCACCACATCATCCTTTTTTAATCAGTGATCTGTTGTTCTTGGTTTCATAAATTATTTAGTCATTTTTATTCTCGTCTTTTGTGTCCCTTACATCTATCAAATCTATGTTTTTATTGGCAAAAGGACAGAAAAAACAAAAATTGGACAGATCCACTTTTTTCGGTGTCAAAACCCTTTTCCGACAGTTTTTCCATGATGGGTTTTCTGATGTTTATACAATTTTTATTGGCAAAAGGACAGAAAAAACAAAAATTGGACAGATCCACTTTTTTCGTTGTCAAAACCCTTTTCCGACAGTTTTTCCATGATGGGTTTTCTGATGTTTATACATTCCTATTGAAATCCATCGAAAAAGGGTTTATACTTTCTGATGGTTATTCCGATGGGTTTTCCGATGGTGATTCCGATGGCTTATCAAATGGGATTATTCCGATGGAATTTTCCGATGGATTATTCCGATGGATTCTGTATTCATATTCCAATGGATGCTGTATTAACATTCTGATGGATTCATATTCCGATGGATTGTATTGGAAAACTTTGTGAGGGTTTCTTTTATTAAAAACATTGCGACTCTGTGATGGTTTTAAAAAGGATTGCAATGAATCATCTTACACCAAAACTCAACCTACATCACTCACCGAGTCAATTCGGTAATTACCGAGCTGACCAGGTCAACCCAGTGTGTCAAGAATAACACCAAACAACAACCTGCCTTATCACTCCACAATCAACTTCTCAAAACTATCCTAACCCATCGTCTCATAAAACCCCATCTAGACTCGATTAACAAACAGAAAAATCAAGATCTCAGAATCAATTTGTTTGTGACTTGCATGTCAAGATCTATACATATCTAACGAATTTCACATCATCACAGATCTGTGTAGGGTCTTATACCGTTTGTTAATTTTCGAACTTGATAAAGATTATTAACTATTAAGTTATAATCTTTCATTTATTCGGTTTCTTTAAAACAACATGGAACTATAAATCAAACCATAACCCTACCTGAGATCACATTAAATTAATCTTGAAGCCGTGTCCATCTCGTCAAAGATCAAAGAAATCGTATGATTTGTGTTCAATACGAAATGAGTCGAAGGTATATTCTGATTATTCATATGAAGGTGATTAGTGGTTGACTAGTTATCAAAAGGTGATGGGTTTCGAATTAATTTTGGCTTGTGATAAAGGATATCGGTTTTTTGTATGAATTTAATTGATGAGACGGAGGATCTATAGATGTTAGACTGCGTTTGATATATCGAAGAGGAAAGGTTGATGCACTAGATATTCTTTGTGGATTAGAAAGATTGAGATGGGAGAAGTTTGTGTCGGCTGTTGATAATATGATTAGGTTAGGAGTCAAATTAGGGTTTGACTGTTATTGATAACCCCACATCCAAGGCTCGGGTATTATTGAATCTGCTTATGACTTTGTTGGGCCTACCTTATCATACGATTATAAATTTTGCAATGGGCACGTGCGCACACTATTCACAATGTATATGTTAGAAAGTTGCTGATTAGGTCGAGTAATAAATGGTCTCAAGTTGACATGTCCGGTAGTAATTTAGTTGGTCGGTCACGCTAAGCTTTATTGATACTATTTGGACAATGGTATTAATATTAGGCCGAGTATATTTTATGACGGATATTGGATTTAATAGGTCGACTAGACCTGGCATTTTTGTAATGGATTGTGATAAATGAGCTTTATTATGATGTGCGGATAATAGGTATATGGTGATTACGGGTTATTCCGATTAAAGAAAACCTTCGTTTTGAACCTATATTTTTCGGAAAAGTTTTCGACGACCTCACCGCGGTGAGGTCGATCCGCGCATCAGTTGGCCATATGACTGATTTGGGCTTCAAAATTAAGTTTGCTAGACGATGTTGACAACTTCTCATTCTTTAGTCATCGTTGGATCTATAGTAAACGACACTTAAACAAACACGACAAACACACAACAAAAAAAACAAACACCAAAACGATCCTTTAAGATTCACTGAAATTGTCAAAACGGCTAGTATTCGGGCAAAGTAATGTCAAGTGATTACGAAGTGGATTTGATATTTATTATTTGAAGTTGAAGTGGAATATCACGAAGGCGTCTACTCAATTCATCATGGAGCCTCTTTCACCCCTTTTATCGATTGATGATTCGCTTCAGCATTTATGATTGAGACTTGATTTATCTAGTTTCCACTGTCAAGGGGTGGATGGTCGACGACATGGACAACTATCACTTAAGAAGTTACGTTGTAGTGCTCAGTGTCACACTCACCAGGAGTTGTGGATACTTCAAGAGGTGTTCTACATCTTATACCTCTCTCTTTATGTATAAGATTCTAAGAGACGTCTCTTTACACCGTTCGTCAATCAACCAAAGTGCTAAGCGTAAGTAAAAAATTTAGGGGATTGTACTTCAGTTTCAAGTTTGGAATATCAGGTTTACTTCACCAGTGGTCACTACAGATAGCCACAAGGTTGGTAAGTTTGGCTAGAGTGTAAATGAGTAGAGATGTGATCAGCAAACAATTCTCACGAGCAACTTCAGCTACAAAATGTCAACAAAGATTTTTGCTTCAGACATAAACATCTCGCGATTCTGATTGTACTCGTCAAATGATGCTTCCGAGTGTTCTTAACTACCATACTTTTGACAAGAATGCTACCGAGTGTTCTTAACCACCATACTTTTGACAAGAATTCTACCGAGTGTTCTTAACCACCATACGTTTGACAAGAACGCTACCAAGTGTTCGTCACCATCATACTTTCGACAAGAACATCTCGCTAACTTGACCGTACACGTCAGATGATGCTTCCGAGAGTTCGTCACCATCATGGGGGAATAACGTGTACTTTGGAGTACTTAGTTCAACTTCCAGGGGAAGCATTCTACAAGCGTGAGAAGATTTGTTGCTGATTTCTTACATGTTCCCCCAAAAAAATAATCATGTATACCAAAAATGTCAAGATAGCAGTTACTTGGTGCGGTTTGCTTCTTCTTCTACAAAATTCTATTGTGCACTTTAAATGTCAAAGATTGAAGATTGCTCAAACTACAGGTTCTGCTCAAGACTGGATATTGGTTTGGGGGGAAGCTGATTCAGAAGCTTCATAAAAAAGAAGTCTATGAAGAAAGATTTTCAAGACATGTGGTACGAATTGGGGGGAAGTTAATCCAGTTCATACATGATACAATGGTTCCTCAACAAGCAAAGATAAAGAGGATTCAAACTGGGGCATAAGCTTTTCTAGAAGACTTAAAGACAACGGTGTCATCCTCAGCATTGGAAGCAAACTTAATACTGTCATATTTTTATTATATTTGCATTTGTTAGTAACATTGTAAGTAATTCCGTATGTCTCCTCATTGGGGGAAGATTGTTAGACTTAAAATGTGTACGACTAACGAAATTACATTAGTTTCATAGCCGGGACTTGCAGGGACTATTAATGTCACATGTAAGTAGTTAAAGTCCCGTGCTATATATACCCCTCCATACTTCCATGGGGGTGAGGTTGTTCATTTCTTTCTTGTCTTTCTCTCTCTAATAAACACACATTTATTAGAGCATCTCTTTCTCTAACTAACAATGGCTAAACACCTCTATCATCCTCCCTGACCTCCGGATCGAACTCGTGTTATTAGTGAATCAAAGTTAACAGATCTATCAAGAGGGTTGTTGTTTCTAGAGAGAGAAAGTAGAGAGAGAGATGAGAGAAAATGTAAAATGTATTGTATGTGAAATGAAACAACCAACATCCCTTTCCATGGTGGAAAGGGGTTTATATACCCAAGTCCCTTAGTGGACTTGGGCCTCCGACCCATGAACATGCTCATGGGTCGGGCTAACATAAACTATAATTAAACTATACTACGAGCCCTTAACTAATTGTTGGAGTGACCGAGACTTTCTAAATACGAAAAACGTATTTCCAAAAATCTCCCCCAAAGGGAGGTTACTTTAAATTACAAAGTCCTAATCTAGCATGTTAGATCTTTGGTCTCGTGCTCGTAGTCCACTTTCTCTTTACTTCTTTTACTTTTCTTCTACTTTTCTTCATGCTTGTGAATATGTGTTGATTTATCACCAGGCTTTGGCTTAGAGCATGCTCTTTTGGCTTTTCACGTTTAGTCTTGTCCTTCTTGTGATGTTCGCCTCTTCGTGACTTCATGTCCCACATACCTATCCTTTGTTGAATTCTTGAAAGTTTCAGAGTTGATACAGCGGGAGACTTTTAGGTCAGAATTTCTTGAATTTGCTGAAATATTTTATGCAAAAGGAATACGTATGTGAGGACGACTTCAGCTGGTACACCGTAACGCCACCATCTTCAAATGTAGCAGCATAATAAGACACGAATAAAATGGCTTTGGCATTTTATTCTGATTCAGTAGCATTTTACCTCCGGTCAGTGAAGACCGTTGGACGATAATAAATATCGTACTTGTGACAGGTAGCTCTAATTAAAGATCTCCTTGACAAGATTTCGCGGGTAAACCCGTTCTCTTTATTCGACCGTCCAAAGCTGACTGCGAACATAAAGAGTGAATCATTTGGATAAGAGATATCCTTATGATTGAAGCCGTCAATTCATGAATCCTGGAACAAGTAAATTTCAATTAAGATTTTCACCATCGTTGCTTTCCAGTTGTCACGAGCTTGATTCTGATAGAATCTTTCTTGTCTCCGACCACAATGCTGTTTGATGTTGACACTGGAAGGATTTCCACTCTACACTGTGAACACTAAAGAGTGTCACTCTGAGTGTTCTGGCAAGATGACTTAGATTTTGTGTAGAGGCCCTAGAACAAGTTTAATGTCAATTAAGAGTCAAACCATCGTTTCTTTCCAGTTATCACAAGATTAGTCCTTAAAGAACCGCACGTGTCACCTACCATGAGCTTGTTTGATGTTGGCTCAAGTAGGATTTCCATCTTCATTATGATACTTTTGTATCACTCGGATGTTCTGGCAATATTACAAGAATATTGCGTAGGACTCATAAAAATCTTTCTTGTTTTAAAATTGTGTCCTAATTAGACTGTTGATGATCTCGTGGCTCTAGACTCAATAGTGCATTTTGTTTTGGTGATCGCAGGCGTGAGAGGATTGCCACCTTTTCAATATCAATTTATTCGGAGTGAATAAACCAATAGATAACGTGTTGAACTCTGTGACATTAAAACAAATATCTTTTGAGAGATATTTGATTTGGCTGGGAGGGGTTGTGCATCGCATTACTGGGTCCATGATACTTTCTTCTTCAAGATGAGCTGACCCGGTTTCTGTCTAAGTTGTAAGGATGGCTTCTTTCTTTATACCCTTTATCTTTACATTTCTTTTTCATTCTTCAACCCCTTCAATGCTTACCAATACATCATCACTAGCACCTTATTGTGATTGTTCTAGTGTTAGCATCAGTACTTGGTCGACATTCAGCTACGTTCACAATCCATTCCCCATATTTCCTAAGGACTTCTATGTACTAACTATGGAATTGTCCTTGGGAAGGTTCCTCCGGTTCTAGAAGAATCATTGGACTAGTACCTAATCCTACTACCCTTTTGTCACCACAACCGTCGTGAGTTAAGTGTGTTTTGGTAAGTATTCATCTTCATGAAAAATCCTTAAAATCACTGAGGTACTTGTGATATAAATATCAAGATATTTTGTACCTTCAGTGTTTTTGAGACCACAATGCCCCCCCTTAACATATGCATAGCACATATCAAGTTGGATTTTCTATTCATCGTTTTTCATTTTTAGCCACCTATAATTACAAGTCTCATTTAATCCCATTATCTCCCCTTGTCCAAAATGCTAATCACCAATATTTTGGATATTAATGGATTAACCGGTATTTGGGTAACAAAATGAAATTGGTTGATGGCCATAGAACATATTAATGCTCCCCCTCAATTTAATGAGGGTTAGTTGCAGTGATTGAGTACAATATATTTTGAAAGATTTAGAATCTCGTAAGAAATTCTTGAAAAATATCATACTTTCACACTACAACAAGCCACAAAAGCCTAATGCACATATTATATATATACATATTCACAAGTAAGTGTATGGAGTTGACCTGATTGTAGTACGATCACCACCTTTGAATGGATGGTTCCATAAGCCTGTGGTGAGCTCCATACGGTCTGCCACCCACGAATCGTTCGATACTGCGGATCAACCGTCGTTCCCTTAACTTCTCCTCAATCTTCTGGATGGTGTAGTTGGCACTCCTTTTAAACCTGCCTACCCAATCATACTTTACTTTCGGAAGGCCTTGACCTGAGTTGAGCATCAACAACTTGTCACGTACATGCTTGAGAGTACCATCGCTGAATTTGTGCAGTTCTGATAGTCGCATGTATTGCTTGACCACTGCTTCATTCAGGTAGAATATGCCCATCTCTGGTTGGAGTGTACCCATATATGGCTTCTTGTCTTGGTGAAAACGACTCATGGGTGTTGTATGAGGTCGTTTTAGATTTAGCCTATATTGATAACTCTCTACACCAAGTTGTAAGTCTTCAACCCTATGCTTGATCACAACTCCTCGAGTATATTGGCGAATGTTGGAACTTAGAGCAATGAGTTCGTCAGGTTCTAAGTGAGGGACCTTACCTTGAGACAATATAAGTAGAAAATCTTCAATATCTTCAAGTAGTAGGCATTGATGATCCCCTTCACTTACACTATAATTGTTACCATCTTCTCGCTTGAATCTGATATCTTTCAAGTATGAATACCCGAATATATGTAGAAAACTAACTCCCTGTATGCTTGTGATTCGACGGTTTGAAATTATGAGTGTACCTGATTTGTTTTGATTATAGAAGTAGTAAGACCTCTTCTTTCCCTGCCAATGTGAGATACTTAATTACGCATATTAATCATATTCCTTGACAAGCTTTTTGCTCCATAGGTCTGGAACCTTAACTTCAATCCAAGGAACATCCTCCAAGTTACTGCCTTGCCCATTGTTAATGATGTAGCATACCTGTTCGCGCTGTTTTTTAAGTAATCCAGATCATGGTTGACAAAGTACTGCATTGGAAGGTGCTTGGCTGCGGCAATAACCAAAGTTGTTAGTGGAAGAAGTACTGGAGCTTGTTCACCTGACGCTGTTGATTTTATATTTTCCCTCATTTTTGGCAATCTACATGAAAGTCCAAAAGTTCTTGTCTTTAATCGTCGTTTGAAGTATATTTATATCCATGGTTGGTACTCTATATTTGTCCATCAGGAATCCAGAGAAGTCGATTGGATTATTGAGAAATTGTGTAAAATCCGCCTTTTCATGGTCAGAGATTGTACGTGCAGTTGTTGCTTGTGTAAGCCATGGCTGCTCTAGAACAGCCTCGTCAATATTGAATGTGTAAGCAAACTCAAGATCTGGTTGATTTATGTCTTCAGTATCCATATCGATGTAATGTTGAGGTGGAGAGTGATGCATCATAACGGTATTAGTTCGTCTTCTTGCATAGGTTCATCTTCGTGCATATGTTCTACAGGTGCTGTTGATGAAACAGTAGTAGGAACCGGTTCAAAAGACATACCTGTATCTATGACTGTGTGATTCCTAATAGGTGTAGGAGGTGGAGAATGATGTTCTACAGACGGTGTCGGTTCGTCTTCAATCATTGGTCCGCCTTCGAGCACTGGTTCTACAGGTTCTACTTGTGATAAATTAGTAAGAACCAGTTCAGTTGACTTACTTGTGTCTGTTGATGAAGATTCTCTGGAGATGAATGATAGGTGTGAAAACACCCATCCTTTTACCACTTATTTCTTGCTAAAACAAGACCAAAACGCGTATTTAATGTCATTTGTTTGGAATTATGCGTGGTTTGTGTGTTTGTTGTGTTTTCAGAGCCAACCGGATAAATATGGAAGAAAACATGGGACTGAACGGGTTTTATCGAAGAAAAAGACGAAAAGACGAAGTCTATAGTCCAAGAGATGCAAAAGATTTGAAGTCAATTGGCCTATTTGAAGATTTATCGAAGAAAAGGACCAAAGATGGAAGATTTACATATGTCAAAGAAACTCAAATCTATTAAATGAAGAAATTAAAGGACGAGATGAATTTATTCGTCGACAAATCCCGAATCGAAATAAAAAACGTCGACTTTTATGAAAAGACTAGAAGACAAAAAGAAAGGGAGAAAGCCCACTCACCAACCAAAGAGAAGGCCTATAAATAGACCTTCCCTTCACATTTTTTCAACTAGTTCATTTTTCTATTATTTTCATTCCCTGTTTCGTAGGAACACCAACTCCCTTAAGGAGATTGGTGGTTTTTATTTTTCATTGATTCCTCCATAATCTTTGTAGGATTGTAAATCTATGCTTATGTTTTTAGAGAAAGAAAGAGATAGAGAGATGGTGGACTACACACACACTTAGAGAGAGAAACCAATGTATTACTATGTGAAAAGTGAATAACCACACACCCTCTCCATCAAAGGAGAGGGTTTATATACCCAAGCCCAAGTGATGGGCTTGGGTTTACATTAGGCCGCCGGCCCATACACTTCATGGCTCGGTTTTGGGCTTTGTTTAACAAAAGTAAATAACTAAACTACGAGCTATAACATGGACTATTATTGGAGTGACCAATCCTTTCTAATACGTAAAACGTATTTCCAACAATCTCCCCCTAAGGGAGGTCACTCCAAACAAGGGCGTTACCCGAGTTACAATAATGAAATAAACCTAGCATACTATGCTTGTCTTGAGCTCGTAGTCTTCGTCTTTCTTTTCCTTTTCTTTTTCTGGTGAACATGCTGATGTGATCTTTGATATCAATCTTGAGCATTAATCTCTTGCCTTGATCTCGTGCATCCATCACTTGTGATCTCCGCCTCTTCGTGACACCATGTCCCACATACTTATACCTTTTGTAATTCTTGAAAGCTTCAGAGTTTGATACAGCGGAAGACTTAACTTTTAGGCTTTCTTGAATTAAATGAGATATTAAGTGCATAAAGTATAAGCATGCGGGGACGACTTCTTCTTGGATTCCGCAACGCCACCGTCTTCAAATGCCGCAACATAAGTAGACACGAACGAAATGGCTTTGAACATTTCATTCTAATTCGGTAGCATTTTACCTCCGGTCGGTGAAGACCGTTGGACGAGATCAAATATCGTACCCGTGACGGATAGTTTCAATTAAGTAACTTCCTGACAGGATTTCGCGGGTAAACCCGTTCTCTTTATTCGACCGTCCAAAGCTGACTGCGAACATAAAGAGTGAATCATTTGGATAATAATATCCGCATGATTTGAAGACGTCAATTCATGTTCCTGGAACAAGTGAAATTCAATTAAGAACCGCACCATCGTTGCTTTCCAGTTGTCACGAGCTTGATTCGTATAGAATCTTGCAAGTTACCTACCAAGTGCTGTTTGAGGTTAACACTAGAAGGATTTCCACTCATCACTGTGAACACTAAGGTATCACTTTGAGTGTTCTGGCAAGATCACTAAGATATTGCGTAGAGGCCTGGAACGTGTTTAAATTCTGTTAAGAATTAAACAGCTGTTGCTTTCCAGTTATCACAAGTTTGATTCATAAAGAATCGCACAAGTCACCTACCATGAGCTTTTTGATATTCGCTCAAGAAGGATTTGCATCTTCATTGTAAATACTTTCGTATTACTCGGATGTTCAGGCAAGATCATGAAGATTTTGCGTAGGACTCTTAAAACCTTTCTTACTTTTCACAGTGTGTGAAGAAGCAAGGACATGTAAAAGTGTGTCCTAATGAGATATTTGATGATCTCAAATGGCTCTAGACTCGATCGTGCATTTTGGATTTTAGTGATCGGAGGCTGGAGAGGAGTGCCACCATTTCAATACCAATTTATTCGGAGTGAATAAATCAATACATAACGTGTTGTCTCCGTGTGATTAAAACAAATACCTTTTGAGAGATATCTGAGTTAGCTGGGATGGGTTGTGCATTGCATCACCGGGTCCATGATGTCTGTCTTCAATATCGAGAATCATTAAAATGATCTCAATAGCATATGTGTTGACCCGGTTTCTGCCTAAAGTTGTAAGGAGGGCTTCTTTCTTTACACCCTTTATCTTTACAATTATTTTTCATTCTTCAACCCCTTCAATGCTTACCAATATGTCATAACTAGCACCTTGTTGTGATTGTTCCAGTGCTAACTTAAGTACTTGGTCAGCATTCAGCTACGTTCACAATCTTTCTCCAACTTTCCTAAGGACTACTATTTCTAGCTATGGAATGTCCTTGGGAAGATTCCTCCGGTTTTGGAAGAATCATAGGACTTAACCTATCCTACCATCCTTATGTCACCACAATCTTCATCGTCGTGAAATAAATGGGTTTCAGGTAAGTATATGTCACCATCAAAATCCATTTTGATATGCAAATCCGTTTTCTCCCCCTTAACATATGCCACGATATTCGAAAACATTTCGCACATGTCGGGATGAGCCAACACATTAAGTTAAACCATTTGTGATAATATCCCATATTAAATCACATTTTCTCCCCCATATTAAAAATATTAACCCAATCGATGTTTTTAATATCAATTGATTTAATGAAGTTTTAACAAAGGTTTTGGGAAGAAAAATGCAAGTCCTTTTTATCTTCATGATATCAAACGTATGAGATATGATACCGATTTGTAACATGATCACATATTCACCATATTAGAAAAGAATTGACAAGGTTGGACCTAGATGAGAACATCATATGATAAGATCAAATGGTTCTTGTTCACGAATGTTGGTCGCCTCGTCACTTCTGAAGTCATCTCTTGACACCACGTGTACGATTGGTATTGTTGTCTTGACACCAACTTGTGACCGTGGCACGTTCGGCATCGAAGATTCTGAATGCTTGACAATTGCTCCCCCTCAATTGTTGACCCGTGTTCTATTGAAAGAGGTGTAGTCGTCGGTTGAGTCTCGCATCGTCGAGTATGTAGATACCAATTATAGATTACTATGGTTGTAGAGATGATAGCTTCATAAAAACAAGACTTCTCTTGTTTTAACAAATAAATGCACTGAGGCGTACATAAATTTGTGTTAGACGAAGTTATAAAGTAAACTTGATCCCTTACAAGGTTTTAAAGTAAACCTTGCCCGAGAAAATTAATTCCCGTTGTGAGCCAAAGCTTTCATAAGAAATACTTGACTTTAATGTGAAAACCGGGTTGCAGTCAGAAATAACTACAAGCCATATAGGAATGCTTTATGAAATATTTACAACTTTTGTACGAACTCTATTTATGGCGCCGTGTCAATATTAATCAACATTTCTAAGGCCGTAAATATTATCGTACCAAAAGTCATGCCTTTGAAAAATAAAGTAAAAATATTTTTGGATTTTTCTAGATTTTTCAATTTTTATGGTTTTTATATGGTTTTATATTTTTCTATTTTGCTTTTGTGGATAAAGATATAAACAATATATACAAATGATCACCAAGGATACGGAGAATAGTTTTACCACCACTATTCTTTCGCTTCATCTGCTAGTTCCTTCAGAGTCTCAGGCGAGAATGTTCTCATTCCGAGCTTGTCGGCCAAAAATTCAATTCGAGCGCGATCTAAAGCCTTCGTGAAAATATCCGCCAATTGATACTCAGATCGGACAAAGTAAAGCTCGATTACTCCATTTTCCACTTGCTCCTTGATGAAGTGGTAGCGAATGTCAATATGCTTCGACCGGGAGAATTGAACGTTGTTGCAGCATAAGGCAATTGCACTCTTGTTGTCACAGTACATCGGAATTTTGTTGAAACCTAGTCCATAGTCGGTTAACTGCGATCTCATCCAAAGAATATGACCACAGCAACCGGACATAGCTATGTATTCTGCTTCCGTACTTGATATTGCAGTGCTTTTCTGCCTTTTCGATGCCCAACTGATTAGTCGATCTCCTAGTAGTTGCAAAGTTCCACTCGTGCTACGCCTTGTATCTTGACAACCCGCGTGATCCGCATCTGCATATGCCATTAGTGCAATAGAAGAGTCCTTCGAATACCAAAGTCCCCGATTAATGGTTCCTTTAAGATATCGAAAGATCCTTTTAACAGTAGCTAAGTGTAACTCAGTAGGCCTAGTTTGATACCTGGCACACATACATATAGCAAACTGAAGATCAGGTCGACTGGCTGTGATATACAGAAGAGTACCGATCATTCCACGATAAAGTGTCGGATCAACGGTAACTCCATGTGGATCTGCATCAAGCTTAGTTCGTTCCACCATTGGAGTATCCACGGGGTCGCAAGATTCCATCTTATACTTCTTAAGCGATTAAAGGGCATACTTGGATTGATTGATAAAGATGCCTCTGGGACTCTGAGATATCTGAAGACCTAAGAAGAATGATACCTTGCCCATCATTGACATCTTAAACTTGGAAGACATGAGTTTCCCAAATTCGTCGGATAAGGTTTGGGTCGTGGCTGCAAATATAATATCATCAACATATATTTGTACCATAATCATATCTTTACCTCGTTTCTGAATGAACAGCGTAGGATCCACCTTGCCTTTTGCGAAGCCTTGTGAGGAATTGTGATAATAGATCATACCATGCGCGTGGAGCTTGCTTCAACCCATATAGAGCCTTCTTAAGCTTGTACACATGATTAGGATAATTAGGATTCACAAAACCATCCGGTTGTTGAACATAGACCTCTTCCTTGAGTTCACCATTAAGAAATGCCGTCTTCACATCCATCTGATAGACAATCATATTCATATGGGCTGCATAAGCGAGGAATAGTCTAATAGCTTCCAAACGGGCAACAGGTGCAAAGGATTCCATAAAGTCGACGCCCAATAATTGCTTGTATCCACGAGCTACTAGTCGAGCTTTGTTCTTCAATATTCCGCCAAACTCATCGAGTTTCACCTTGTAAACCCATTTCAAAGTGAGTAACTGCACTTGATCCGGGCATGGGACAAGTTCCCATACTTCAAGACGTATAATATCATTAAATTCTTCTTGCATAGCTTCTATCCAACATGATTGAGTAAAAGCTTGTTGCCATGTCTTAGGTTCAACTTCAGTGAGAAAAGCATCAAAGTGACAAAACATTGCACTTTCTTGTAACTGACTTCGTGTGGATACCGGACGATTAGGGTCACCAATAATAGAATCTATAGGATGATCCTTTGTCCACTTGCTGTCATTTTCACGAATCCGTGGATTGGAGTAAACTGTAGAAGGAGCTTCCTCTGAGGTGGACGACCCGACTTGATTAGGGTCGGGAATTGGTACACCAAAGAATGGAAGTTCACGCATTTGAGCGAATTCCAGATCGTGATCATCATCATCCTCTTCATCATCAATAGGCATGACATGGGTAGTTGAAACATGTGTTGGTTGAGAATTACTTGTTGAAGGTATATCTTGACCAATAGGTGCAGATGTATCTGATTGTGCAACGGTTGCTGGAGCGACAACTTCGGTTACCGAAGCTATTACCTCAGGTTCTGGAGCAACAATAATTGGAGTAGTAAAGAATTCATCAAAGAACGGTTGAAACAACGTTTCCCATTCATTTCTAGTAGGTGGTGTAAATGATGATGAAGTAGGGTTATTTGGGACAAGACCAGAACTAATATTACTGGGTCCCATTTCATGAAGTGCGGATTCAGAGCTGCTTTGCTCAGAAGCCATTTCTGTCAGCTCATCAAAATCAACATTCATAGTTTCGAGGATCTTGCGAGAGTTACGGTTGTAGATTCGGTATGCCTTCTTTGCGGGTGCATAACCAATGAAGATACCAATATCAGCCTTTGGTTGAAGTTTTCCCAAATTGTTACCATCATTATTTGGATAGCAAAGAGAACCAAATACATGAAGATATGATAAATCTGGTACTTTTCCATGGAGAAGCTCATAAGGTGTTTTACCATGACGTTTACGAATTAGTGACCGGTTTTGGGTGTACACTGCTGTAGATACTGCTTCTGCCCATAAAAACAATGGAGCCTTTGCGTAAATTAACATCGTTCGAGCAGATTCCATAAGTGTGCGATTTCGCCTTTCAACAACACCGTTTTGTTGCGGAGTGCGAGCAACGGATGTTTCATGAGAAATGCCAACTTCTTCATAATAATCACGCAAGATTTGATTCACAAATTCGGTTCCATTATCTGTACGAATGCGTCAGACAGTAGTGTTGAGACGCACTTGAATCATCTTGAGAAATCCGATGATGAATTTAGGTGCCTCATTTTTTGCTTTAAGAAATTTCACCCATGTAAACCGAGAGTAATCATCCACAATAACGAGGATGTACTTTTTGCCACTAAGACTTTCAACACGCATTGGCCCACAAAGATCCATATGCAACAGATAAAGTTTCTCTTGGTTGGTGTCTTCCATCTTGGGTTTGTATGATTTCTTAGTGCTTTTCCCCATTGTACACGCTGAACACAAATGATCCTTGTGAAATGATAGTTTAGGAAGACCACTAACAAGTTCGTTTTTCGCCAAATGATTAATAGCGTCAAAGTTAAGATGAGATAACCGTCGATGCCATAACCATGACTTAGTCTTTGATGCTTTGGAGAGAAGACATACGGGAGAAGCGGCCATCATGTCTTGTAGAGACAAAGTATACAAATTATTCCCTCGAGTACCTTTCAATAAATCAACCCCTTCCAAATTACGAATGAAGCAGGTATGCTCTCGAAAAGCAACTTATAGGTTTGCATCACAAAATTGTCCCACAGAAAATAAGTTGTGACCAAGACCTTCCACGTAATACACTCTTGAAATTATAACATTCCCAATATGATATTCACCATAACCCATTATCTTTGCAATATGATCATTTCCAAATCGAACCGTACCAAGAAACTTGCTAACGAAATTTCTGAGCTGAGAGCGATCTCCGGTCATATGCTTGGAGCAACCAGAGTCCAAATACCAGAGAACAATTTGGACCACCTGTTTTCAACAACGACAGTAGACAATGCATTGGAAACTATTGGTTCCTGAGTGTTAGCAGATACAGATATAGAATTATCAGAATTGCTAAGATTTTTGAAACCCTTAGATTTCCTGCATTTTCTAATGATAGTTTTAGCACTAACAGGTTTTACTGTTCCAACTTTCTTAGGTTTTGGATTATTCGCGGGCACTACAGTGAGAGTAGACCTATTTAAAGGGCACTTGGTTCCTACAATAGTGTCGGTGCTCCTAGTTAAAGGACACGCTTGTGTCTTGGTAGCCTTGGTACTCCTAGTTAAAGGGCACGCTTTCTTCGCTGTAGTGGGAGTGATCCTAGTCAAAGGTCACATATTTCCTACTATAGTGAAAGTCCTACAAGTGGGGCGCCACATCCAACCAACTTGGGTTAACACTTTCCCAGTCGGTTTCCATTCTAATCCATTTTTCCGGGCCTGCATCTCATTCACATGGTCAATAAGGCAAGAATCATGACGACTAGAAAACATACATTCATTGCAATTCCAACATTTCAAATTAGAATTCACACTAGGCTTAGAACGCTGCACAACCACAGAGCCTTTAGGTTTAGCTACATGATTCTTTTCATTCAAAACAGAGATAACATTCCTAGGATGGGCTTCTACTTTCTTCTTCACTTGACTACTAGATGGGGGCAAGATCCTATCATTCTTCTTGTTTCTTTTAAGCTTAGATGTTTGAGCCTTAGTAGTGGTGCTTACTCCTGTAGAAGGCAACACGGGAATATTAGAAGCTGGTTTTGAATCCGCCTTATCTTTAGTGACCAAAGTTTGAGATGGTTTAGTCCTAGGGCCCTTGTTAAGTGGTGTGACGGCTATAAGGGTTCTTTTGATTGCACTAGAGGACGATGCTGAGATAGTGGCTGCGTTATCCACAACAATCTTACCTTTTAGAGTATGAAGTGTTTCCTTTAACTCAGCCAAGACCAGATTTTTATCGCAAATTTGTTCCCTCAAATCAGATATTTCCACCGACTTTCGATTCAATTGTTCAATCAACGATTGATTCTGTGCAGTGGTATCAACACATGCGGGCTGTACTGAATCGAAGAGTCGTGTATTTTTCTGTTTTAAGTTATCAACTTTGGACAAAATCTTGGAAACTTGATTGTCTAGATCAAGTCTAAAATTCTCAGCGGCCTCAAGTACGTTCACACAGTTAAGCTCCTTAGATTTCTCTATTTCCATCGGCAAAGAGTTAGCAACTTTGTCACTTGGCTGACGCTGTTTTGATTGTAAATTCAATCGAAAATTCTTTTCAAAATTTGCATCATCGATATTAACACCTTCGAATGACGTTTCAAAAATTTCTTGAATAAATTGTTGCTTGCATTCAAGCGAAATACAATGTGTTTGAATCTCATCAAAACGTTTTGAAAGCGATGAATATGAATCTTGAAGCTTTAAAAATTCAGCGTCAGATTCGTGACAAGTACTATCTACCACAGTATCCATAGATTCAACATTATGCACAATAGAATCATTATCAACACTTGTATTCACACAGACAGAAACTATATCATGAGACATCACTTGATTCAGAAGCAAATCATTATGGCGTGAAACCCGTTCTATTTCAAGTAAACTGTTTTCATAAGCATCTTCCATTTCATTGAAAACATGTCTAACTTCTTCTATTTCCAGAAACAAATCTTGATCAATATTACGAAGACAAGATTTAACATTGTTTACAAATGGAACAATTTCATCTCGAAACGCAGCTCTAGTGTGCTCAAAGTTCCATTCACCTTCCGTTATCGCCGTGGCCGTCGTACGTTCCAAAATGACCTTGTCAAAATCGGCTAAGTGTTGGTGAACCGTATTTAAGTTAACGGACGCCTTACTTACCGGTGGAATTAACTTCGTTAAATCCTTTTTGACGAGTGTAGGAGACGTACTAGGAAGGTGTTCATTTGACAAACTTTGGGGCATAAGAACTGTTAATTCTGCTAATTCCTTTTGTAAGCGAATGCGTGTCTTTTTCGAAAATTGATCTTTGTTATGTTGATCATAATCAATTGTATGGAATTTTGAAAGCATTTTAGAATGAGTTTCATCCCCAAGTGATTGTGTCTCCTCAGTACTACGAACAAAAGGTGCTTCTTTCGATTTTCCAATTATGGTCATATCATAAAGACCGGGAATATATTCTTGAGCTTGTTTTGCATAACCGGGATTAGGTGGTAAATCTTGAAGACGCTTAAGTTCGAATTCTTTAAATGATTTAGTTAAAAGATGAACCTTTTCTGTGGAAGCGTATTGTTTTAAAAGCTGTTGTTCTTTGAATTTAAGAAGTTTGGTAGCATTAATTTCTGATTCAACCTTTTTGGACTCGAGAGTTTCGAAATCCATTCTAAGTTTCTGAAATCATTGACAACCGACTCCTTTTCTTTTAATTCATTAGAAAGATTAGCTTTTAATGATTCTATTTCTTTCAAGTGTTCAATCTTTTCAAAATGAAATTGGTCAAATTCAGAACATGTTATTTTCTCTGCTTGAGGGACCATTTCAAAAGCTTTGACCTTTTCTTTATGCAACGCAAGCTCAGCAGTTAGGGTGGAATTGGTATCTACGGATTGTCTGAGGGCCATATGCATTTGATCAATTATATGTTTAGGCACCATTACCAAATCATGTTGAGCATAAGATTCCATACCCGTCGTAGCATTTGGTTGAGGTTTACTCAAGTGTGAAGAATTAGGTACCACATCATTTGAGTTACTAGTTCCCGAATGCTGTTCGAGGTTGTCATTTTCATGCCCAACTTGATGTTGGTTATCATCAATATTATTAGATGTGGTTGGTACCTCACTGATGACATCAAAACCGTAGTGAGAGAGATTAGCAACAAGAGCAGCTTGGGTAGAGTGAATGTCATCACAATCCGAATCGTATGCATCAAGATCGTCTGCTTGATAAGCTGCATTAGAAGTAGAAACGACTGCAATGCCTTCAGTATCTGCTGCCCCTGGGTATGCAAGAAATGCTAACTCCTCTGAATCCAAAATCTTCCCCTTAGACTGAGCATCAACCAAATACATCTTCTCACGAAACCATGCATCATTCCTTCTCCTTTTCGGCTGAGTGCATTCCCTAGCCATATGTCCTTGTCCTCGGCAATTGTAGCAAGTCACAACCTTCTTAGGACCAATAGGACTCCCATTTCCACTAGCTTGAGAATTCACAGCTTGATTGTTCCCAGTCCTTGTAGGAGGTCCATATGAATTTTTCCTTCCCTGAATAGGTTGCACCGTCACTTGACCATCTTGAACAGTGGCTTGTTGTCGAGGATTTGATGAGGTGCGGAGCTGATTGTTTGTTGGTGGAAATCCTCTAGTTGCAACAAGTTTTGACAAGTAAGCAGTGAGATGGTTTTGTACATCAGCCGGCGTATCATTTGGAGTAAAGACCGGTGCTTGGATTGGTGGAAGTTCATTAGAGTAGAAAGCTTGTGCTGGTTGTGCTTCTATTGGAAAATATCCTTGCTGAGGAGTATAGCCTAATGGAGAAGTGTTGGCTTGTGATGGTGATGTTTGATATGGTGGTTGCTGTTGAAAAGATTGTTGATGAACACTTTGTTGATATTCTTGTTGTGGCATCATTGGTGGTTGATAAGATGGTTGTTGTGGTTGCTGATAGATGTGTGGTGGTGGTTGCTGCAAGTATGATGGTTGTTGATAAGTATAAGCCATGTTTTGTTGAGAAGCATACATTGCAAGTGAATCATGAACTTGAGGTGTAGACAAACGAGCCTCGTTCACATGGCATTCGTGTTGTTGAAGAAAAGCTTGAAGTTGATCCACATTGGTGTTATGCAAGTCCTTAGCCAATTTAACATCCGTCACGTATTTTTTCCATTCTGGAGGAAGAGTGTTCAAATACTTGGTGTTCAATTGAAATGTAGGGATTGCCATGCTATAGATATTAAGCTCATTCAACAATAGGGTAAATCTCAGATAGTAATCATTGAGAGTCTCCCCTGGCACATAGGCAAACTTATCAAAAGTATCATAAAGCTTACACTCTCGTTCTTGTTTAGTTAACGAGGTGCCTTGCATTAGAACACGAATTCTATCCCATAACTCTTTGGCAACTTTATGTTTGCTGACGAGTTTGTAGACATCTGGAGGAAGGGCTTGGAGAATGATGTTTGTAGCATACTTATCACATTTATCTTGAATCTTCATATCTCCAGTCAACTCACCCGTTGTGCGAGGACGAGTAGTCGTACCTTCCGTCACTGTACCATAATCTAATGGTCCATTGAGCACTGATGCCCAAATTAGATGTCCATTCTCCTTGTTCAACATATAAAGTTCCATTCGGGAAGCCCATTCCTCATACATAGTCTTCACCAACATTGGTGGACGATTATCCGTACCCGAGAGGATGGACTTATCCGTAAGAGATGTGTACTCCATTTCAATAAGTTAAGATTTACAAAGTTGATCGAAAAATGAAATAAGGTTAAGTGTTTTTGTGTTGAAGTCGAGAAACAATGTTAAAATCCCTTAAAATATGTTCTCGATAAACCAAAAATTCCAAGACAAAATTACACACGATTGTCGGAATGTCTAGATCGGAATGCCAGATCGGAATGTCAGATCAGAATGTCAGATCGGAAAGTCCAGATCGCAAAGCAAGGTTGTCGAAATGTTTAGATCGCAAAGTCCAGATCGTAATGTAACTTGGTCGGAATGATGGTTGTATCGGAATGCCTAGATCGAAATGCAAAGTCTATCGAAATGCTCAGATCGCAAAGCCTATCGGAATGTTTCAGATCGGAATGCTTACAAAATTTAAGCAGAGTAACGACTTAAAAACCTTCCTTATTCCCGTCGGAATCTCAGATCGCAAAGTACGATCGGAATGCCAGATCGGAATAAGTAATAAAACCCAACTATCGCAATGTAGAACCAAACCCTTTCCGATGGTAAGGTTATTGCGATGGAAGCCCACGTACAACTTGTACTTTCCGATGAAGGTTTCTGCTAGAATTTCGGAATGAAGAACACCAACTTTTTTGCACTTTTGATCCAAGGAAGATGATGTTTTAACGAAAACCAAGATACCAAGAACAGTTTAACACGAATCCCTATGTTACACTTTATTTCATCCCAAGCTCTGATACCATTTGTAGGATTGTAAATCTATGCTTATGTTTTTAGAGAGAGAAAGAGATAGAGAGATGGTGGATTACACACACACTTAGAGAGAGAAACCAATGTATTACTATGTGAAAAGTGAATAACCACACCCTCTCCATCAAAGGAGAGGGTTTATATACCCAAGCACAAGTGATGGGCTTGGGTTTACATTAGGCCGCCGGCCCATACACTTCATGGGCTCGGTTTTGGGCTTTGTTTAACAAAAGTAAATAACTAAACTACGAGCTATAACATGGACTATTATTGGAGTGACCGATCCTTTCTAATACGTAAAACGTATTTCCAACAATCTTGTAAGTTTAATCTTTCCCTTTCATTGTTAAAACCTTAATCTTTCAATATAATCTTTCATCCAATCTTGTTCTTCTTGTTCTTATTTATTCTCAAGTTCTTAGTTTTTATTTTATTGGTTTTGATCTTCAAAAGTAAGTGGGTTTTGAGTTTTTGTTGTTTTGGTTTGATGTTTATCATTAGTAGATGATTAGTGGTTAAATTGGTTTAAGATTTGGTTAAAAACTTGGTGGATTTTGGTTAAAATCGTGTTGTTTTAGTTTCCCTGTTCTTCGTGTTTTCCACTTTCCCAGATTCCGAATGAAGGATTTGGGTTAAATATTCCGGATCAAGGTTTTGTAAGTTATTCCGGATGAGCTAGATTATTCCGGATCAACGTTTTGGTTTGTATTATTCCGAATGAGTCTTTTGTTATAGTTATTCCAAACCAACAAATTTATTCCGGATCACTTTTGTTTAAAATATTCCGAATCAAAGTTTATTCCGGATAGAGAGTTTTATTCCGAGTCAAGCATTATTCCGAGTCAAGCTATTTATTCCGAATGAACTAAGTATTCTGAATGAAGGGTTTTGTTTAAGTTATTCCGGATGAAGCAACATTCCAAACCAACCATACATTCTTATACTAAGATTATTCTGGATTAGTGATTTTTCCGAATAAGCCAATATTCTGAATGAGTCATCTTTATTCCGAATAAAGTAAGTGTTTCGAATGAGCAATTTATTCCGGGTCAGTTAATTATTCCGAGTGAGTAATTTTATTCCGGATCAAGCATTATTCCGGATCAACCTAATATTCCGAGTGAGTAGTTTTATTCCGGATCAACAAAGATTCCGAACGAGCACTTTTTACCAAATATTCCGGATGAGCAAAGTTTTTCCGCATGAGTAATATTCCGAATGAAGACTATTTGTTCCGAACCAAAGACCTTTTCCGAATCAGCTGTTTTTTCTAAGTTAAGGTATTTTACTGTTCAATTTTAACTCAAGTTTTATTTTCAGTAATTGCTTTTAGTTTAAGTTTATTACTTCACGCACTTACCTTTTAAGTAGATATAGACCAAAGCTCCCCCTTTTAGTTACCAAGAACAACAATTCCACATTGAACCGTGATCGATTCGAGAAGATACCGAGAATGAAACAACGACAAATATAATTGGGTACGAGCAACGCAAAGAAAGATCTTGCAAAAGCTACATTTTTAATCAACTAAATTTCAGTTATTAAAATGGCGCTGCTGCCGGCTCTTTTCGTAAGGATCAACTGTTTCTTGTGAGAAAAATTGGATTTTGGGATCCGTTCTTTCGGGAACGTTATTTTCAAGCACAAAAATTTTCAAAAACCCATAAAAAATATAAAATTTTCAAAAATACAAAAACATTAAAAAAACCTATAAAACCAAAAATATTTTCTCTTGCATTTTATTTTTAGTGTATGCGTACTCGATCAACGTCTTATTCAAAGCCCGAGACTCTCGAAGATTTAGACATGGCCGGTGTACACAACAACAGCAATAATAATCCACCCCTCCCCAACAATAATAATCCACCCCACCCCAACATGAATAATCCACCCTTACCCGACCTACGAACCATGGAGGAGCTATGCCAACCTATGATGAACGGACGTGGAGGCCCGATTGCGCCGATGCATATCACGGCTCAGGAGTTTTCGTTAAAGCATCACATGATCCAACAAGTGCAAACTAACCCATTTCGCGAAATTCCAGATGATGATGCCAACAAACACCTCAACAAATTCATTACCATCACCCAAAGCATGAAGTCACCCGGTGTTTCTATGGATGAACTTCGCCTCTAACTATTTCCCCACTCTCTTTCTCACCATCCCGAAAAACGGGTTGACCGTCTCCCAAAGAATTCTATTCATACTTGGGACGATGATAGGTGTGTAAACACCCATCCTTTTACCACTTAATTCTGTCTAAAACAAGACCAAAACACGTATTTAATATCATTTGTTTGGAATTATGCGTGGTTTTTGTGTTTATTGTGTTTTCAGAGCCAACCGGATGAATATTGAAGAAAACATGGGATTGCACGGGTTTTATCAAAGAAAAAGACTCAAGACGAAGTCTATTGTCCAAGAGATGCAAAAGATTTGAAGTCAATGGGCCTATTTGAAGATTTATCGAAGAAAAGGACCAAAGGTGGAAGATTTACATATGTCGAAGAAACTCAAGTCTATTTAACGAAGAAATTAAAAGACGAGTTGAATTTAATCGACGACAAATCCCGAATCAGAATCAAAAACGTCGACTTTTCTGAAAAAAACGAGAAGACAAGAAGAAAGGGAGAAAGCCCACTCACCAACCAACAACTAGGACTATATATAGTTTCTTCCTTCACATTTTAGTGAGTTAGCTTTCATTTTTTCTTTTCCCAGGTTCTTTAGTTCGTAGCTTCACCATCACCACTAGGGTGATTGGTGATTTCAATCTTTGTTTTTCAAATCTTATAATTTTAATCTTTGTTTGTGATTATTAAAACCTTAATCATTCAATACATCTTTCCATTTCATCTTATTCTTCTTCATTTTTTTATTGCAAGTTCTTAAGTTCTTGTGTAATTGATTTTGATCTTTTATAAGTTGTTGATTTTGTGTTTTTATTGGTGGGATTTGTTACTTATGATACTTAAATGATTATTGGTTAGTTTGGTAAAACCTTTTCGATTATTTGGATTGATTTTGATTAAAACCCGTTTTCCCTGTTTTTATTCGTCTGCTGCTGTTCTTCATTTCAGACTTTCCGAACAGAGCCTATATTCCGAATAGACGATTTCTTATTTCCCTTATTCGGAATCTTGGATATTCCGAATAGGGCTGTAAATTTTCTCTTACTCGAAATATTTTATATATTCCGAACAGAACTCATTTTTCCGAATTGGACAGATATTCCGCATAGGCATGTTTTCCGAATAGGGATTTTCCGTATAGAACCATATTTTCCGAATAGAGGGCCAACATTCCGAATAGCACCTTTTTCCGCATAGGGTCTATTTTCCGCATAGTACATTGTTTTCCGAATAGGACCTTTTTCCGAATAGGACATGCTTTCCGAATGGCCTGAATTTTCCGAATAGAACATTTCTTTCCGCATAACCATTATTCCGTATAGAGCAATTATTCCGAATTGAGAATTTATTCCGCACAGAACGAGTTTTCCGAACAGGGTAAGTTCTGTTAGGGTATTCTTCATTTACTAATTTCAATTCCAGTTTTACTCTTTAATTGTTTTAAGTTTAAGTTTTTCTTTACTTTATTCATTCCCTGTTTAGTAGATTAGAAAACCAAACCCACTTTTTATCACCAAAAACAAATCATTCCACTTTAAACTGAGATCAATTCGAGAGGATTCCGAGAAACGAACTTTTCAAGCATAGAAAATCTCTTGTATCAAATGGCGCCGCTGCCGGCTCTTCTCGTTAAGATCAAAAGTTTTTTGTGAGAACTTGGATTTTGGGATCCGTTCCCCGTGAACGTTACTTTTTCATAAAATTTTCAAAAATCCTAAAAAAATATAAAATTTTCAAAAATACAAAAAAATTAAAAAAAACATAAAAACCAAAAATATTTTTGCTTTGTTTTTCTTTGTTCGTTCTTTTGCAAGTGTATGCGCACTCGATCCACGTCATATCAAGAGCCCGAGCCTCTCGATCACTTAGAATGGCCGGTGTACCACCTCAAAACAATAATAACAACAACAGCCCGCCTTTCAACAACATGAACAATAACAACAACAATGAGCCCCTTCCGGATAATCGCCCGATGATTGAACTGCTACAAGCTCATGTAGATGGCAACACGGACCCAATTGTCATACCTCCAATTGCCGCCAACAACTTTGAGCTAAAATCAGGCTTTATCCAGATGGTCTCCGCTCAACCATTCTTGGGACGAACCATTGATGATCCACACGACCACATCAAGAGATTCTGGCAACTCACCAACACGGTCAAATTCAATGGTGTTCCACAAGAGGTTATAAGGTTACAACTTTTTCCCTTTTCTTTAGAGGGACAAGCCCGGCATTGTCTTGCTAAGGAACCGCCACAGAGTATTCTCTCGTGGACGGATTTGGAGACTAAGTTTATCAATTACTTTTTCCCACCCTCTCGTACTACCGCTTTGCGGAATGAGATCATAAATTTTGAACAAAAGTACGATGAGTCGTTCAGTGAATCTTGGGATCGTTTTAAAGATCTTTTAAGAAAATGCCCACAACATGGTTTTACCAAAGTACATCAAATTAATACTTTTTACAATGGTTTAAGCATGAGTGACCAACATTCACTGAACAGTGCCTCGGGGGGTAATCTATTGGCTAAGACTTCCAATGCTGCTTGGGACATCATTGAGAATAAATCTCGTGTACAAACCAAGAGTGTTCGGACCAATGTCGCTAGTGCTAGCACTAGTGACAGCGACAAGCGATTGGACAAAATCACTACGCTTCTTGAATCGCTTGTCACCCACACCGTCAGCAACAACAACAGCAACAACGCTAAAAACGCCCAAGTTAACGCTGTCAGCCAACCTTGTGAGATATGCGGTGGTCCTCACTCTTACACCACTTGTACTGCCACCCAAGACTACCCTGCTGAGAATGTGAATGCAGCATATGGCACCTATCCTCAACCTGCTTATCAAGCTAGACCTCAAGGTGACCGTAATTTGCTTAGCTACCGCTCTAACAATTATCTTTCCCCACCTGGTTTTCCCCCAAACAACCCAAACCAAAAACAAAACCTCAATCGCCCTACCCAACAACAACAACAACCTCGTACACCATACATCCCACCTCACAAGCAGCAACCACCACCTCAACGTAACAACCAAGGATACCAACAACCTGCTTATCAACCACCCGCATACAATGCTCCTCCCAACCAACCCACCGCTCTTCACCAAGAAGTGGAAACTTATATGAGGACTAACGATGCGATAGTGGGAAATCTTCAGAGAGAGGTGCTCAACTTGAAAGCAGACTTGGTCAAGCAAGGAAACGATTTGAGAGCCGACATGAGAAATACGTTGGATAGCCAAACTAATGATCTGAGGAACATGATGGCTAGTTTCTTCCAAGGTAATCAACCCTCTTCTTCGGGTACTCTTCCGAGTAACACCGTTGCAAATCCAAGACGGGAGATGAAAGCAATCACCACTCGAAGTGGTAAAGGTACCAAGGAACCCGAGCTTCCTATACCTCCACCGGTGGTTGTGACTAAGGAGAACGAGTCACCTGCTCCTATTCCTCATCCTTCTCCTTCCCAAATTTCTCCACCTCTTCCTTCTACCCCACCTCCACCCAAGGATGTGAGTGATCCTATTCTTCCAACGCCTTCCTCTTCTTCCAATATACCTTATCCATCTAGGTTGAGGAAAGAGAAGCTCAAAAGCAAGGACGATATTCAGGTTTCTAACTTTCTTAAGATGTTCAAACAACTGAATTTCAATATCTCCTTCGCTGAGGCTCTCGCTCACATGCCCAAGTATGCAAAAATGTTTAAAGATCTTCTGAGCGACAAGGAAAACCTCCTCGATATTGCCAACACCCAACTTAATGAGAATTGCTCTGCAGTGCTCTTAAGGAAATTACCAACCAAGCTTGGTGATCCGGGTCGTTTTCTTATCCCTTGCAATTTCCCGGGAGTAGAGAATTGCATGGCCCTAGCCGATCTAGGAGCCAGTATTAATCTCATGCCTCTAAGTGTTTGGAAGCAATTATCTCTCCCAGAGCTAGTCCCCACCAAAATGACTTTGGAATTAGCTAACCGTACGGTTGCTTATCCAGTGGGGATAGCCGAAGACGTCATTGTAGGAGTCGACAAATTCACCTTTCCTGCTGATTTTGTTGTCGTCGACTACGAGATGGACCCCCGTGTTCCACTAATTGTTGGTCGTCCATTCTTGAGGACCGGTCGCACTCTCATTGATGTTGAAGCCAGTGAGCTTATCATGAGAGTGGGTGACGATAAAGTAGTCTTCAACATGGGAAAGTTGTCTAAACAGCCTTATTCATATGAGAGTGTTAATTATATTGACGTTCTTGATGAGGCTTGTGAAGAACACTTTAATGATGCTTGGAAAAGTATTCCTACCTCTCTTCCCAATGCTGAGACCGTGTCCTCTATTGATTCATCATTGTCTCTATTTGGAGATAGTGATTTATTTTGGAACAATCTTGAAGATACCATGGGAGATGCGAATTTAGCTACTAATGATTCTCCCACCGATGGGGATGAAGACATGAATTTCTTTAACAATCTTCTCACCGAAGACAATCCTTCTCCTCCATCTCCCACGGTCATTGCTATCGATACTCCGACTTTGAATACGCCTCCCGTCGAAAATCCTCCGGATTTAGAACTTAAGGAGTTGCCGCCCCATCTTGAGTATGTATTCCTTGAAGAAGAGAAGAAGTCGCCAGTCATCATTGCTAAGGATTTGAAGGATGAAGAGAAAGCCCGACTTGTCGCCGTGTTGAAAGATCATAAAAAGGCTATTGCTTGGAAGATTTCGGATATTCGTGGAATTGATCCTCACTTCTGCACACACAAAATTCTCATGGAGGACGACTTTAAGCCCACAATTCAAAGCCAACGAAGGGTGAATCCAAAAATCCATGAAGTCATCAAAACAGAGGTTATCAAACTTCTTGATGCGGGTATGATTTACCCTATTTCGGATTCCCCATGGGTTAGTCCAATCCATTGTGTGCCCAAGAAGGGCGGAATAACCGTTGTTCCCAATGAACACAACGAGTTGATTTCCACTCGTCTCGTTACTGGGTGGAGAGTTTGTATAGACTACCGCAAACTCAATGATGCCACGAGAAAGGATCATTTCCCTCTACCTTTTATGGACCAAATGCTTGAATGATTAGCGGGTAATGAATATTACTGCTTTCTTGATGGTTTCTCGGGTTATTTCCAAATACCCATCGATCCCCAAGATCAAGAGAAGACTACATTCACTTGTCCCTATTGCACATTTGCTTCCAAAAGAATGCCTTTTGGTTTATGTAATGCGCCCAGGACTTTCCAAAGGTACATGTTAGCTATTTTCCATGACATGGTTGAACAAACCATGGAAGTCTTCATGGATGATTTCTCGGTCTTCGGGGATTCATTCTCTTCCTGCCTTGCCAATTTGGAACGTATGCTCAAGCGGTGCGAAGACACTCGCCTAGTTCTGAATTGGGAAAAATGCCATTTTATGGTAAAAGAAGGCATCGTGCTTGGACATAAAATTTCCAAAGCCGGTCTTGAAGTAGACCGTGCTAAAGTCGATGTTATCGCCAAGTTGCCTCCACCTTCAACCGTGAAGGGTGTGAGAAGTTTTCTGGGTCATGCGGGCTTTTACCGTCGATTCATCAAAGATTTTTCTCAAATCGCTCACCCGATGACCCACCTCTTGGAAAAAGATACTCCTTTTATCTTCTCCAAAGAATGTCTTGAAGCCTTCAACTCGCTTAAGGATAAGCTTACTAAGGCACCCGTCTTAGTTACCCCTAATTGGGAGCTTCCCTTTGAGTTGATGTGCGATGCTAGTGATTTTGCTATTGGAGCGGTTCTTGGACAAAGAGTGAACAAACACTTCCAACCGATCCATTACGCTAGCAAGAGAATGACTGGGGCACAATTGCATTATACGACAACCGAAAAAGAGCTTTTAGCTGTTGTCTATGCTTTTGAAAAATTCCGCCCCTATCTTGTCCTTTCTACCACCATTGTGTATACCGATCATTCCGCGCTGAAGTACTTGTTGACAAAGCAAGATTCCAAACCAAGACTTCTTCGCTAGGTTTTGCTGCTCCAGGAATTTAAAATCAAAATTCGCGATAAAAAAGGAGCAGAAAACCTAGCCGCGGACCATCTTAGCAGACTTGAGGATCCTTACCAAGGGGATCATCCGAATAAAGAAATCAATGATTCTTTCCCCTTGTAGACCTTAATGTCTATAAACTCGAAGTCGAATGAAACCCCGTAGTTTGCGGACTTTGCAAACTACTTGGCGGGTGGAATTCTCAAGGAAGGGTTGACGTCTCAACAAAAGAAGAAGTTCTTCACCGACATCAAGACTTACTTTTGGGACGACCCTTACCTATTCAAACAATGTGCCGACTTGATTATTCGCCGATGTGTTGATGGACCGGCAGCTTCTGAAATCCTTGATGCTTGCCACAAAGGACCCACTGGTGGTCACTTTGGTCCCAACTACACCGCCAAAAAGTGTTTGATTCGGGATTTTATTGGCCCTCCATATATCGTGACGCTCACGATATGGTTAAAAGATGTGATGTTTTCCAAAAACAAGGCACGATCACACATAAAGACGAGATGCCTCAGAATTTCATTCAAGAGTGTGAAATCTTTGATGTTTGGGGTATCGACTTTATGGGGCCATTCCCTTCTTCTAAAGGAAACAAATACATCCTTGTAGCTGTTGACTACGTTTCAAAGCGGGTTGAAGCCAAAGCTTTACCTACTAATGACGCAAGGGTGGTTTGTAACTTTTTGAAAGCTCTTTTCGCTAGATTCGGTGTGCCTCGTGCCATTATTAGTGATCGTGGGACTCATTTTTGCAATGACCAATTCGCAATAGTAATGGCTAAGTACGGTGTAAATCATCGTCTTTCCACAGCCTACCACCCACAAACTAATGGCCAGGCTGAAATATCCAACCGAGGACTTAAGCGAATTCTGGAAAGAACCGTGGGAGAGCATCGTGCCTCATGGGCTGATAAACTTGATGATGCTTTGTGGGCTTTCCGTACTGCTTACAAGACCCCGATCGGCTGTACGCCTTATCGTCTTGTGTACGGGAAAGCGTGCCACCTCCCCATTGAGTTGGAGCACAAGGCTTATTGGGCCTTGAAGTGGGCTAATTTTGATATTAACAAAGCCGGTGACCTACGCAAGATCCAACTCAATGAGCTGACTGAACTCCGTAATGAGGCTTATGAAAATTCTTTGATCTATAAGGAAAGAAATAAGCTCATTCACGACTCCAAGATCAAAAACCGAGAGTTCCATGTTGGAGACAAAGTCTTACTTTTTAACTCTCGGTTGAAAATCTTTTCGGGCAAGCTCAAATCTCGTTGGTCCGGCCCATTCACCATCACCCAAATTTTTCCATATGGTACTCTCGAGCTCGCTCAACCTAATGGACCTAATTTTAAGGTGAATGGCCAACGAGTGAAGTTGTACTTTGATGAGGACACCTCTCAGGAGGTGATTCCATCCCTCACCACGTTCCCCACGAACTAGTTTTGGGTCGAGTCAGGCTCGTGACTCGGTTATCAAAAACAAGCGCTCCTCGGGAGGCAGCCCGAGTATCTATCCCTTTAACCCCCTAAGTGTAGGGGAGTACCTATTTTGGCCGTTTGTGTTTGTGTGGTGATGTGATTACAGGGATAACTGCAATCTTGGAACTCTCTGAAGAACCGTGCTCCCGTGTTATCCGAAATCCTGTTCTATCTCTCAACTATCGTGATTCAATTTTCTTCATACTCACATTCGAAATTGATCACTTTAGTCGTCTCTTCCTTAACTTGAGTTAACCAACGTGCACAATGTCATAAGTGTAGGGGAGACTTTTCCCACATGCTTAAACATTGAGGACAATGTTTATCTTAAGTGTAGGGGGGACTTCTATCGAAGTTTTAAGTGGACTTTTCCATGAAAATGCCTTCATTTAACCAGAAAATCCTATTTTTCAACATTTTTCAAATTTTTTATTAACTTTGGCCATTTAGTCGTAATTTTTAAAATTTTTATCGTTGCTTTCATATGTATATATCCCGCAATAAAGTCAAAAATATTAATAAAGTGGTGTAGCTAGTTTAGAAATCTTTGACATATTAGGCCCGCTGCGTTTATTTTGACTCAACCCGAATAGACTTATCCAGGTTTATTCTAGCTAGTATCCTTAACCATGTAGACCTTAATTGGTTTATTAGGCTAAGTGTCCACGAGTCTCATTACTTGAGATTTTAAATTATGGAGGACGAGAAATGATAGAGTCAATTATAAGTCTGTATTCTTTCACAAGCTCACTTGGTGTAATTATTAGCCTATTCTCCCATCATTTGCTAATAGTTTATCTGTAATAAGTAAGGTCGTACGATTTGAAAGGTTACTTAGCTTCTAGCCCAAGATCGTTTAAAAGTTGCTCGGTAATGATAAGAGTTCATAGCCAAGGCATACTTTATGAAGCGGGGCGCGAAGATTGGCGAGTCCGAAAAGGCCCTAACAAGGCATGAGGATTCAATTTTATTGTTGAAGATCCAAAGTGATGTGAAAAGCATTATTCCCAAAATCAATATGAAGGATCAAGACTCACGACGAAAAGCAATCAACTCCCATAAAGATCATGGAGAAGTCTATCCGAAAAGACCCTAACAAGGTATGAGGATAAATAGATCCAAGTCCGAAAAGGAGGCGGATCGTTGTATCTCAAAATCCCAATTAGAGATTGAAGAAATAATCTTGAAGTCGTGGTCTACAAAGTTGGAGTACCCCTCAAAAGTCTCCAAGTGAAGAAACTCTATTACGATGAGAAGACCATTATCTCAAGAACGTCTCTCGAAGATATGAAGTATGAAGTACATGCCAAATATCGGCCCGAGAAAGGTCTTAAATCGTGAACCAAGTTATGCCAAGATATGAACTTTTTGATATCCCGAGAAGCAGTTTTAAGAGATTTTGTCCTTTAGCTAACTATTGATCAAATCGTCCTACTTTGCTTTCAGCCTAAATAAACTATCGTAATAAGTCCAAAAATGCATCTTCATGATCATTCTAAGACAAAAATAAAATATAAGAGATACACCTAGGAATAAGGGAGTTTAAGCATTTAATTAAGTCATGTGTGTAAGTGTTTGATTTGCTAACTTATAATAACAATGATCTCGTTTCAAGCTTAGTTTGGGGAATGTGAAACTTGAGGGTGATAAATCTTCGCAGCACCAAAGCCCTAATGTAAGTCCTTGATCTCTTTACAAGTTATTTCCATGTAGCTATTTTCAAGTGAAAATGGTTTTCTATCCTTTGGTTTACTTTAAAGTTTTAATTTCTCTTAGTACTTTAATTTTTGTTTAGTAGTATGTTAATAAGGCCAAGGTTGATGGATTATGAGGAAAAGTGTAAATTTGCTTTATCACTAAGCATTGCATGAGGGCATGGCAATGGTTAAGTGTAGGGGATTTGATAGGTGTGTAAACACCCATCCTTTTGCCACTTAATTCTGTCTAAAACAAGACCAAAACACGTATTAAATATCATTTGTTTGGAATTATGCGTGGTTTTTGTGTTTATTGTGTTTTCAGAGCCAACCGGATGAATATTGAAGAAAACATGGGATTGCACGGGTTTTATCAAAGAAAAAGACTCAAGATGAAGTCTATTCTCCAAGAGATGCAAAAGATTTGAAGTCAATGGGCCTATTTGAAGATTTATCGAAGAAAAGGACCAAAGTTGGAAGATTTACATATGTCGAAGAAACTCAAGTCTATTTAACGAAGAAATTAAAAGACGAGTTGAATTTAATCGACGACAAATCCCGAATCAGAATCAAAAACGTCGACTTTTCTGAAAAAACGAGAAGACAAGAAGAAAGGGAGAAAGCCCACTCACCAACCAACAACTAGGACTATATATAGTTTCTTCCTTCACATTTTAGTGAGTTAGCTTTCATTTTTTCTTTTCCCAGGTTCTTTAGTTCGTAGCTTCACCATCACCACTAGGGTGATTGGTGATTTCAATCTTTGTTCTTCAAATCTTATAATTTTAATCTTTGTTTGTGATTATTAAAACCTTAATCATTCAATACATCTTTCCATTTCATCTTATTCTTCTTCATTTTTTTATTGCAAGTTCTTAAGTTCTTGTGTAATTGATTTTGATCTTTTATAAGTTGTTGATTTTTTGTTTTTATTGGTGGGATTTGTTACTTATGATACTTAAATGATTATTGGTTAGTTTGGTAAAACCTTTTCGATTATTTGGATTGATTTTGATTAAAACCCGTTTTCCCTGTTTTTATTCGTCTGTTGCTGTTCTTCATTTCAGACTTTCCGAACAGAGCCTATATTCCGAATAGACGATTTCTTATTTCCCTTATTCGGAATCTTGGATATTCCGAATAGGGCTGTAAATTTTCTCTTACTCGGAATATTTTATATATTCCGAACAGAACTCATTTTTCCGAATTGGACAGATATTCCGCATAGGCATGTTTTCCGAATAGGGATTTTTCGTATAGAACCATATTTTCCGAATAGAGGGGCCAACATTCCGAATAGCACCTTTTTCCGCATAGGGTCTATTTTCCGCATAGTACATTGTTTTCCGAATAGGACCTTTTTCCGAATAGGACATGCTTTCCGAATGGCCTGAATTTTCCGAATAGAACATTTCTTTCCGCATAACCATTATTCCGTATAGAGCAATTATTCCGAATTGAGAATTTATTCCGCATAGAACGAGTTTTCCGAACAGGGTAAGTTCTGTTAGGGTATTCTTCATTTACTAATTTCAATTCCAGTTTTACTCTTTAATTGTTTTAAGTTTAAGTTTTTCTTTACTTTATTCATTCCCTGTTTAGTAGATTAGAAAACCAAACCCACTTTTTGTCACCAAAAACAAATCATTCCACTTTAAACTGAGATCAATTCGAGAGGATTCTGAGAAACGAACTTTTCAAGCATAGAAAATCTCTTGTATCAGACGACATGACTCAACGCTTTTTGTCGCGCAACTTCCCACAATCCATGGTCACGAGCCTTCGTAACCAAATTAGTGGATTCATGCAAGACAGTGATGAATCGCTCTTTGATGCTTGGGAACGATACAATGATTTGATCGACCATTGTCCAAATCACAACATGATCCCCGTCACTCTCATTAATACTTTCTACAATGGTCTCACTTTTCGTGATCGTGACACGATCAACGCCGCCGCCGGTGGTACTTTTATGAAAAGGAGACCGGAGGAGTGTAGAGAGTTGATTGAAAACATGACTACTCACCACAAGAATTGGGATTCGTCCGCATCCTCAAGATCTAATCTGAGAGTCAATGTTTCATCTACTTCTTCCACCACCGACATGTCCGCCATGGAACGTGCTTTTCTTGAAATTAACAAAAGTATGCAAATTTTGGCTTCTAACCAAACTCAACAAGCTAAAGCCGTTGCTATTTCTTGTGACACATGTGGTGGTCCTCATTCCTACAATGATTGTCCTTCTACTCAAGGCAATTTTTGTGAAAACGTTAACGCGGCATACGGTACTTATCCCACGAGAGGCTATCAAGCTCGTCCTCAAGGAGACTGTAGCTTGCTAAGTTATCGTTCAAACAACTATCTTGCTCCACCCGGTTTTACTCCTCAAAACCAAAATTAACAACAAAGCTGTAACCGAAATAACCAAAGTCAACCTCGTGCTAACAATCAATATCAATCCCTAAGAAACCCATACCCACCTCAAGGAAATTCTCAAGCTTACCAAGCTCCACCTCTCAATCAACCGATGGCATTGAATCAAGACGTCGAGACGTTCATGAGGACTAATAAAGAGATGGTGACGAATCTTCAGAGTCAATTTATCAACTTGAAGGGAGAAATGGCAAAACAAGGGAGCGATATTCGAGCCGAGCTAAGGAATGACATGGTGAAACAAAGCAATGATATTCGTGCCGACATGAGAGACTCTTTCAGCACTCAAGCGGATAATATACGTGATATGCTCGGTTCGCTCTTCCAAGGTAATCAACCCTCTTCTTCGGGTACTCTTCCGAGTAACACCATGGCTAATCCAAGAGGGGAGATGAAAGCAATCACCACTCGTAGTGGAAAAGGTTATACGGAACCCGAGCTTCCTACACCTCCACCCGTGATTGTGAACAAAGAAAAAAGAGCAACTTTCCTCACCTCCTTTGCCTTCTACCCTCATTCCCCCACCACCCGCGGTTGTGAGTGATCCTACTCCTCTAAATACTTCCTCTTCATCCGATATACCTTATCCTTCAAGGTTGAGGAAAGAGAAGAAAAAGAGCAAGGATGATATTCAAGTTTCAAACTTTCTCAAACTGTTTAAACAATTGAATTTTAACATCTCCTTTTCCGAGGCTCTCGCTCACATGCCTAAATACGCGAAGATGTTTAAAGATCTTCTTAGTGACAAGGAGAAGCTTCTCGACATTGCTCAGACCCAACTTAATGAGAATTGCTACGCGGTTCTCTTAAGGAAATTGCCTACCAAACTTGGTGATTCAGGTCGCTTCTTGATTCCTTGCAACTTCTCGGGAGTAGAGAATTGCATGGCCCTAGCCGATCTAGGTGCCAGTATAAACTTAATGCCTTTAAGTGTTTGGAAGCAATTATCTCTCCCCGAGCTAGTCCCCACCAAAATGACTTTGGAATTAGCTAACGTACGGTTGCTTATCCAGTGGGAATAGCCGAAGACGTCTTCGTTGGCGTTGACAAATTCACCTTCCCGACGGATTTTGTTGTCGTTGACTACGAGATGGATCCTCGTGTTCCATTAATCGTTGGACGTCCCTTATTGAGGACCGGTCACACTCTCATTGATGTAGCCGCGGGCGAAATATCATGAGAGTTGGTGACGATAAAATTGTCTTCAACATGGGTAAGATTTCTAAGCAACCTTATTCATATGAGAGTGTTAATGCTATTGATGTTCTCGATGAGGCTTGTGAAGAACACTTTCATGATGCTTGCAAAAGTAATCTATCTTCTCTACCAAATTTTGAGACCGTTGCCTCAATTGCTCCGTCATTAACTCCATTTGGAGAAAGTGACTTGGATGATTTTGAAGCTAGCTTGGGTCCTCTCGATCTTAAGTATGATGATTATCCCACCGATTGGGATGAAGACGTTCGTACGATTGAGAAACTTCTCAATGAAGACCCGTTTTCTCCTCCTTCTCCTAAAGAGGTGACTAATGATGATCCATCGTTAGTTACACCATCTATTGAGGATCCTCCTACTCTTGAGCTTAAGGACCTACCTCCTCATCTCGAGTATGTTTTCTTAGAAGGCATTGATCAACTTCCCGTTATCATTGCTAAGGACTTAAAAGCCGATGAGAAAACTCGTCTCATTGAAGTTCTCAAGTAACATAAAAGAGATATCGCTTGGAAAATCACCGATATTCGCGGAATTGATCCTCACTTTTGCACACATAAAATTCTCATGGAGGACGACTTTAAGCCCATAATTCAAAGCCAACGAAGGGTGAATCCTAAAATCCATGACGTTATCAAAAAAGAGGTTATAAAACTTCTTGATGCGGGCATGATTTATCCTATCTCGGATTCACCATGGGTTAGTCCAGTACATTGTGTGCCTAAGAAAGGCGGTATCACCGTTGTGCCCAATCAAAACAACGAGTTGATTCCTACACGTCTTGTTACTGGGTGGAGAGTTTGTATAGACTACCGCAAACTCAATGATGCCACGAGAAAGGATCATTTCCCTCTTCCTTTTATGGACCAAATGCTTGAACGATTAGCGGGTAATGAATATTACTGCTTTCTAGATGGTTGATCTCGTTTTTAAGCTTGGTATGGGGAACGTGATGATGAACATTCATGACAATCTAAATCCCTAATGTAAGTCTTTAAATACTTTACTTATTTTATTCTTTTGGTTTTGTTAGTATTTAGAATTTAATAAAGGCCAAGGTGGGTTATTTATGATGAGAAATGTAAACCACGCTTTAAAATTGTAGCATTGCATGAGGGCATGGAAATGTTTAAGTGTAGGGGATTTGATAGGTGTGAAAACACCCATCCTTTTACCACTTATTTCTTGCTAAAACGAGACCAAAACGCGTATTTAATGTCATTTGTTTGGAATTATGCGTGGTTTGTGTGTTTGTTGTGTTTTCAGAGCCAACCGGATAAATATGGAAGAAAACATGGGATTTCACGGGTTTTATCGAAGAAAAAGACAAAAAGACGAAGTCTATAGTCCAAGAGATGCAAAAGATTTGAAGTCAATGGGCCAAATTTTAAGGTGAATGGCCAGCGTCTCAAGTTGTACTTTGGTGAGGACATCTCTCATGAGATGATTCCATCCCTCACCACGTTTCCCATGAATTAGTTCGGGACCGAGTCAGGCTCGTGACTCGGTTAACAAAAACAAGCGCTCCTCGGGAGGCAACCCGAGTATCTATCCCCCTTTCCCGTTTTTCATCCTAAGTGTAGGGGAAGCTATATAGGTTGCTTGTGTTTGTATGGTGATGTGATTACAGGGATAAGTGCACTCTTGGAATCTTTGAAGAATCGTGCTCCCATGTTTTCGACAAATCCGGTTCTATCTCTCAACTATCGTGATTCAATCTTCTTCATACTCACATTTGAAATTGATCACTTTAGTTGTCTCATCCTTAACTTGATTTAACCAACGTGCAAAATGTCATAAGTGTAGGGGAGACTTTTCCCACATGCTTAAACATTGAGGACAATGTTTATATTAAGTGTAGGGGAGACTTCTATCGAAGTTTTAAGTGGACTCTTCCATTAAAGTGCCTTCATTTAACCGGAAAATTCAATTTTTCGACATTCTTCAAAATTTTTAATCTATTTTGGCCTAGTTGTATAGTTGTATTTTCCCTTATTATGATTATTTTCTTTCCTTGCTAGAATAAAATTTCAATAAAGTGGTTTTAAATTTTTCAAAGTCGTAAATATTTTGACTCAACCCGAGTTTACTTATCTAAGTTTACTCTAGCTAGTATCCTTAACGTGTTTAAGTCAAGTTTTGCAAGGCTTTTATATAAGGAGCTTTAAAACGCGAAAGTCTTAACTCTCACGGGTTAAGAACAAGAACTTTTCGCAAGTTCCTATAATTGATCCTAGAGAGTCGTTTATCAAGGGAACTTTAAAACGCAAATTCTAAACTTGAAAGAGTCTAAGAAGATGCAAGATCCTATAGGCGACTCGAAAACCCAAAGCTGTGATTTAATTGGCTAAGAATCCACGAGTCTCATTCCTTGAGATTTTAAATTGTGGAGAACGAGAGATGATAGAGTCAATTATAAGTTTGGTATTCATTCGTGAATTTATGTGAGTTGATTATAAGCCTATTCTCCCATCGCTTGCTAATAAATTTATCTGCAATAAATAAGGTTGTACGATATGAAAATTTACTTAGCTTCTAGCCCAAGATCGTTTAAAAGTTGCTTGGTATTGATTAAAGTTCATAGCCAAGGCATAACTTATTGAAGCGGGATGTGACGATTGGCGAGTCCGAAAAGGCCCTAACAAGGCATGAGGGCTACATTTTGTTGCTAAAGATCCAAAAGTGATGTGAAGAATCATTTATCGAAAATCAATATGAAGGATCGAGACACACGATGAAAAGAAAATACTCCCCAGAATTCATGGAGAAGTCTATCCGAAAAGACCCTAGCAAGGTATGAGGATAAATAGATCCAAGTCCTAAAAGGAGGCGAATCGTTGTATATCAAAGTCCAAAATAAAGATTGGAGAAAAATGAAAGAAGTCGTGGTCCAAAGATGAAGAATCTCTCAAAACTTCAAGTGAAGAAATTCCTATTATGAAGAGAAGACCATAACTTCAAGAACGTCTCTCAAAGATTCGAAGTATGAAGTCGCTGCCAAATATCGGTCCGAGAAAGGTCTCAAATCGTGAAGCGAGTTATTCCAAGATATGAACTTTATGAGGTCCCGAGAAGCAGTTTTAAAAGATTTTGTCCTTTATCTAACTATTGATTAAATCGTCCAACTTTGTTTTCAGCCTAAATAACTATCGAAATAAGTCAAACAATGCATCCTCGTGATCATTCAAGACAAAAATAAAATATAATAGGTACACCTAGGAATAAGGGAGTCTAAGTGAATAATTGGGCCGCATGAGTTCGTGTTAGATTGCTAACTTATAATAACAACGATCTCGTTTTTAAGCTTGGTATGGGGAACGTAAAACTAGAGAATGATGAACATTCATGACAATCTAAAACCCCAATGTAAGTCTTTAAATACTTTACTTATTTTATTCTTTTGGTTTTGTTAGTATTTAGAATTTAATAAAGGCCAAGGTGGGTTATTTATGATGAGAAATGTAAACCACACTTTAAAATTGTAGCATTGCATGAGGGCATGGCAATGGTTAAGTGTAGGGGATTTGATAGGTGTGAAAACACCCATCCTTTTACCACTTATTTCTTGCTAAAACGAGACCAAAACGCGTATTTAATGTCATTTGTTTGGAATTATGCGTGGTTTGTGTGTTTGTTGTGTTTTCAGAGCCAACCGGATAAATATGGAAGAAAACATGGGATTGCACGGGTTTTATCGAAGAAAAAGACGAAAAGACGAAGTCTATAGTCCAAGAGATGCAAAAGATTTGAAGTCAATGGGCCCAATTTTAAGGTGAATGGCCAGCGTCTGAAGTTGTACTTTGGTGAGGACATCTCTCATGAGATGATTCCATCCCTCACCACGTTTCCCATGAATTAGTTCGGGACCGAGTCAGGCTCGTGACTCGGTTAACAAAAACAAGCGCTCCTCGGGAGGCAACCCAAGTATCTATCCCCCATTCCCGTTTTTCATCCTAAGTGTAGGGGAAGCTATATAGGTTGCTTGTGTTTGTATGGTGATGTGATTACAGGGATAAGTGCACTCTTGGAATCTTTGAAGAATCGTGCTCCCATGTTTTCCACAAATCCGGTTCTATCTCTCAACTATCGTGATTCAATCTTCTTCATACTCACATTTGAAATTGATCACTTTAGTTGTCTCCTCCTTAACTTGATTTAACCAACGTACAAAATGTCATAAGTGTAGGGGAGACTTTTCCCACATGCTTAAACATTGAGGAGAATGTTTATATTAAGTGTAGGGGAGACTTCTATCGAAGTTTTAAGTGGACTCTTCCATTAAAGTGCCTTCATTTAACCGGACAATTCAATTTTTCGACATTCTTCAAAATTTTTAATCTATTTTGGCCTAGTTGTATAGTTGTATTTTCCCTTATTATGATTATTTTCTTTCCTTGCTAGAATAAAATTTCAATAAAGTGGTTTTAAATTTTTCAAAGTCGTAAATATTTTGACTCAACCCGAGTTTACTTATCTAAGTTTACTCTAGCTAGTATCCTTAACGTGTTTAAGTCAAGTTTTGCTAGGCTTTTATATAAGGAGCTTTAAAACGCGAAAGTCTTAACTCTCACGGGTTAGGAACAAGAACTTTTCGCAAGTTCCTATAATTGATCCTAGAGAGTCGTTTATCAAGGGAACTTTAAAACGCAAATTCTAAACTTGAAAGAGTCTAAGAAGATGCAAGATCCTATAGGCGACTCGAAAACCCAAAGCTGTGATTTAATTGGCTAAGCATCCACGAGTCTCATTCCTTGAGATTTTAAATTGTAGAGAACGAGAGATGATATAGTCAATTATAAGTTTGGTATTCGTTCGTGAATTTATGTGAGTTGATTATAAGCCTATTCTCCCATCGCTTGCTAATAAATTTATCTGCAATAAATAAGGTTGTACGATATGAAAATTTACTTAGCTTCTAGCCCAAGATCGTTTAAAAGTTGCTCGGTATTGATTAAAGTTCATAGCCAAGGCATAACTTATTGAAGCGGGATGTGACGATTGGCGAGTCCGAAAAGGCCCTAACAAGGCATGAGGGCTACATTTTGTTGCTAAAGATCCAAAAGTGATGTGAAGAATCATTTATCGAAAATCAATATGAAGGATCGAGACACACGACGAAAAGCAAAAACTCCCCAAAAGTCATGGAGAAGTCTATCCGAAAAGACCCTAGCAAGGTATGAGGATAAATAGATCCAAGTCCTAAAAGGAGGCGGATCGTTGTATATCAAAGTCCAAAATAAAGATTGGAGAAAAATGAAAGAAGTCATGGTCCAAAGATGAAGAATCTCTCAAAACTTCAAGTGAAGAAATTCCTATTATGAAGAGAAGACCATAATTTTAAGAACGTCTCTCAAAGATTCGAAGTATGAAGTCGCTGCCAAATATCGGTCCGAGAAAGGTCTCAAATCGTGAAGCGATTTATGCCAAGATATGAACTTTATGAGGTCCCGAGAAGCAGTTTTAAAAGATTTTATCCTTTATCTAACTATTGATTAAATCGTCCAACTTTGTTTTCAGCCTAAATAACTATCGAAATAAGTCAAACAATGCATCCTCGTGATCATTCAAGACAAAAATAAAATATAAGAGGTACACCTAGGAATAAGGGAGTCTAAGTGAATAATTGGGCCGCATGAGTTCGTGTTAGTTTGCTAACTTATAATAACAATGATCTCGTTTTTAAGCTTGGTATGGGGAACGTGAAACTTGAGAATGATGAACATTCATGACAATCTAAAACCCCAATGTAAGTCTTTAAATACTTTACTTATTTTATTCTTTTGGTTTTGTTAGTAATTAGGATTTAATAAAGGCCAAGGTGGGTTATTTATGATGAGAAATGTAAACCGCACTTTAAAATTGTAGCATTGCATGAGGACATGGCAATGGTTAAGTGTAGGGGAATTGATAGGTGTGAAAACACCCATCCTTTTACCACTTATTTCTTGCTAAAACGAGACCAAAACGCGTATTTAATGTCATTTGTTTGGAATTATGCGTGGTTTGTGTGTTTGTTGTGTTTTCAGAGCCAACCGGATAAATATGGAAGAAAACATGGGATTGCACGGGTTTTATCGAAGAAAAGGACAAAAAGACGAAGTCTATAGTCCAAGAGATGCAAAAGATTTGAAGTCAATGGGCCTATTTGAAGATTTATCGAAGAAAAGGACCAAATATGGAAGATTTACATATATCGAAGAAACTCAAGTCTATTAAATGAAGGCATTAAAAGACAAGTTGAATTTATTCGTCGACAAATCCCGAATCGAAATAAAAAACGTCGACTTTTCTGAAAAGACGAGAAGACAAAAACAAAGGGAGAAAGCCCACTCACCAACCAAAGAGAAGGCCTATAAATAGACCTTCCCTTCACATTTTTTTCAACTAGTTCATTTTTCTGTTATTTTCATTCCCTGTTTCGTAGGAACACCAACTCCTTAAGGAGATTGGTGGTTTTTATTTTTCATTGATTCCTCCATAATCTTGTAAGTTTAATCTTTCCTTTTCATTGTTAAAACCTTAATCTTTCAATATAATCTTTCATCCAATCTTGTTCTTCTTGTTCTTATTGATTCTCAAGTTCTTAGTATTTATTTTATTGTTTTTGATCTTCAAAAGTAAGTGGGTTTTGAGTTTTTGTTGTTTTGGTTTGATGTTTATCATTAGTAGATGATTAGTGGTTAAATTGGTTTAATATTTGGTTAAAAACTTGGTAGATTTTGGTTAAAATCGTGTTGTTTTAGTTTCCCTGTTCTTCGCGTTTTCCACTTTCCCAGATTCCGAATGAAGGATTTGGGTTAAATATTCCGGATCAAGGTTTTGTAAGTTATTCCGGATGAGCTAGATTATTTCGGATCAACGTTTTGGTTTGTATTATTACGAATGAGTCTTTTGTTATAGTTATTCGAAAACAAATTTATTCCGGATCACTTTTGTTTAAAATATTCTGAATCAAAGTTTATTCCGGATAGAGAGTTTTATTCCGAGCCAAGCATTATTCCGAGTCAAGCTATTTATTCCGAATGAACTAAGTATTCCGAATGAAGGGTTTTGTTTAAGTTATTCCGGATGAAGCAACATTCCGAACCAACCATACATTCCGAATCAGTGATTTTACTAAGATTATTCCGGATCAGTGATTTTTTCCGAATAAGCCAATATTCCGAATGAGTCATCTTTATTCCGAATAAAACAAGTGTTCCGAATGAGCAATTTATTCCGGGTCAGTTAATTATTCCGAGTGAGTAGTTTTATTCCGGATCAAGCATTATTCCGGATCAACCTAATATTCCGAGTGAGTAGTTTTATTCCGGATAAACAAAGATTCCGAACGAGCACTTTTTACCAAATATTCCGGATGAGCAAAGTTATTCCGCATGAGTAATATTCCGAATGAAGACTATTTGTTCCGTACCAAAGACCTTTTCCGAATCAGCTTTTTTTTCTAAGTTAAGGTATTTTACTGTTCAATTTTAATTCAAGTTTTATTTTCAGTAATTGCTTTTAGTTTAATTTTATTACTTCACACACTTACCTTTTAAGTAGATATAGACCAAAGCTCCCCCTTTTAGTTACCAAGAACAACAATTCCGCTTTGAACCGTGATCGATTCGAGAAGATACCAAGAACGAAACAACGACAAATATAATTGGGTACGAGCAACGCAAAGAAAGATCTTGCAAAAGCTACATTTTTAATCAACTAAATTTCAGTTATTAATGAACTTGCCATGGAGATTCTTTTGACGGTTTTCTCTATTGCCATCAACACTAGTTAGTGATATGCATGGTGAATCCTCCATATTGCTGTCATTGGTTTCATCATTCTCGTCATCGTCTTTGTTTTCACACTCGTTTTGTTCTTTATCACCAACCTATTCTTTTGTAACTCCATCACTTTCTTCCTCATCCTCATCACCTTTCTCGGATTCCTCAGATTCTTCGCCATCAGTACTATCACCTTTACCCTCATCACCACTCCCTTTTTCCTTACCCTTACCAATCCCATTACCGTCTTCATTATCATCATCGTCATCCCCATCACTATCCTGATCCTCGTCTTCCCTGTCATCCTCATCCTCATCCTATTCCTCATCATCATCCTCTTCTTCCTCATTCTTATCAGAATGTTCTTCCTCCTCTGCATTCTCTTCCTCTTGTTCCTCATCTTCTTCCTCATCTTCTTCCTCATCTTCATTTTCAGGCTCCTGTCGTTTCCTTTTCTTTGAAGATTGTGGAATTTCAGTGTCTTCCAATGGTGACGTGTTTGAAGCTTCCAGTATTTCTTTAGCAAGAGCTCTTTGCGATTTGTGTTGAGCTTTTGTTTTTGGTGACTCAATCTTGGTTAATCGAGTCTCCAAAGTCTGCATTAACTCCAGATCGGTAAGGCCTTTAGTTAATAGTGCTGGAAGCTCCTTATGTACACATGACCTAACTTCACTCTGAATGATGTTAGTCATAGTATCATTGATTGATTCAATGAAGGCATTGTTTTCTTTGTCACATGCTTCCTTTTTGGCAATGAACTCCTTATGTTGCTCTTGAAGTTTTAAGATGCCGACGTATGTATCATCAAGTTTGGAGCGCTCACGTTTCTTTGCTCTGAAGGATTTTGTATCAGTTTTAGTGATCGATGATTTCAGAAGTGCAATTGTTTTGCCTGATCCTCCAATTGTTGTTGGAAGTGCTGAATAAGTGGATCATTGATCGTGAGAAATGGATTGGAGGTGGATGGTACTTGTTGTACTGTTGTTGGTGGAGGTGTTACCATAAGTGTTAGAGGGGTTGTGGATGATATAAGTTGTTGGGTGGTTGTTTGTATAGGTTTTTCGAGGATTGGTGGCAGTGTTGGTACAATCACTTGGGCGGTGGTTGGTATTGGTTGTTGGATGATCGGTGGCGGTGTTAGTGCAATCACTTGGGCGGTGGTTGGTACTGGTTGTTGGATGAGGGTTAATACTGGTTATACAGTTTCGATTGTGGGTTCAATGAGGGGGACGGTTGTCACGACAGTGCTAATACTGGTGGTGGAGGAGGTGTTTGTTGTAGGTTAGGAAACACCTTCAGATGAGCGTCTTCTGATGCTATCATTGCTGAAGGAGTAGGAAGTGGTTTGCTAAGGTTGACGTCCTTGTACATGAATGTTTCCATATCTTCTCCTCCACCTCCTAAAGATTGGTCTTCATAATCATAGTTGATATAATCATCTACGATATCATCATCTTGGTTTGTTTGGTATGTGGTTCTTTGCTCTAGTCTGAAATCTTGTTCTTCTTCATCAGTTGAGTTGTCTGGATCTCCAAAAGCTTCCAGGTCTAATTCTTCCGGAGTTTTTGATCCAGAACCACTACCTGTTTTCTTAGCCAGTGCCTCCATCCTACTTTTCTGACGTGCTATTCTCATCTATTTTTCTTCAGACATTAATGCTGTAGAATCTTCTTCTTCTGCATCTTCATCATAGAGTTGCTCTTTCCCTTTAGCCTTGCCTTTGGCTTTGGGTGAAGAAGTCTTTTGGCACTTGACAACAGTCTTTTTCCTTTTACCCTTTTGATTTCATATGGATCTTCGTTTGATCTTTTAATCTGTGCTTCAATATCCTTAAGCATTTGTTTGTAAGGTTCACTGTCCTTGATCCCTTCATTGATCATTGCATGGGGCACTAGAGCTGGACGCAGTGAGTACTTAGTAGAATAATTGTCTTCACCCATATGATCCAACACGTAGTCTTTGTCTGATGTATGGTAGAAGAAATTCCCACGCTTGTTAATAGAAGGGACACTCTTCATAAAATGGTCGATGATAAGTTTTGTGAACCATGAAAATGGAAGATGCATTGACTTCTTCTTTGTGCCGGTGAACTGGTAGCAGAATTCTTCCCAAAGTAGTAGAGCGTAATCCACTTTAGATGCAGTGTAGAGACCCCAAAATACATGATCCTGAGGGAGTCTCATTTGGTCAAATCCACGAGCCTTTGAAGTGAGGCACTTAGTGATAACAGTGACAATTGCTTTCCACGGTTGCCCGATGTGTGAAGTGGAAAACTGCGATAAATTATAAATGTCACCCTCATAGTTCAGAGCTCTAATTACTCTACACATTTCATCTGTGTTTGGGTTAGGCACATACTTTTCTCCTTTTGCTAACCTAGGGAACTTGAACATTTGCTTGAATTGAGTTAAATCGAGTGTCAATTTCTGCTTGTTGATCGTGAAGGTGATAGACTTCTTAGATAATTGTTTTGACGGTGAGATCGATGTTGTGGCCCAAAACTCGTGAATATAAACTTCGGGAACTGATGAAGTGGCTCTAAGGGCGTCCTTTATCGGTGACATGTCTAGGATATCCATTGCGACTTTGAATGCTGCAAAAGTTGGAAATAAGTCGTCTTTCAGACGAGAATTGTTCTCTACAGGTGGTAGTCTGGCACTGAGTGGAACTAGTGTGAGGTCTAGTTGTTGTTGTTGTTCTTCGGTGACTGACATGGTTCCTGCTTAAGATAACACAGACAGAATTGATATATACAAACATATACATCACATTATCCATGAAAATCCGTAGCATGGTGATTATCACACAACAAATGTCATCACATATTGTTAAACACATTAAGATAATACATACAACGTTCATATGAAATACAATCATACATTCAGAACAAAACCTAAAGGCATGGTAGTATAGCACAAACATTTTATTCTAGGGACATAACGACCTAGCTTTAGTTCCTTGAGGATTTGGGTTTCCTGGTTATCATTACCACTACTTTTGTGGGAGAACTAGTAGAAAGATGACGATGAAGTTCAACAACCACTTCAGTAGGCCTAGGTATTACTACAATATAAGTTGGTGTAACCAACATCTCAGTAGAGTTTGGCAAGACCTCAACCTCAGTAGGTGTTGGCAAAACCTCAAGCTCAGTGGGTATTGGCAAAACCTCAACCTCGGTAGGTTTGAATTCAGCTGTTGCTTCTATTTCCTGAGAACAAAACACAATACATGGATTAAATAATTCTATCTCTTTTGTTTACAGAAATATCAACTTATAAAATAAGATGAATTTTTGTAATAAGAAACCTTTCAAGTATTCTTATGAGAAAAAAATTAATTATCTCCAATCAAACTTATGTTCGTATAAAAGACCCTAATTCTAAAGACCCATCAGAATGACTCCATCGGAATGACTCCATCGGAATGAATCCATCGGAATGAATCCATCGGAATGACTCCATTGGAATGACTCCGTCGAAATGACTCCATCGGAATGACTCCATCAGAATGACTCCATCGGAATGAATCCATCGAAATGACTCCATTAGAATGACTCCATCGGAATGACTCCATCGGAATGAATCCATCAGAATGACTCCATCGGAATGACTCCATCGAAATCACCCATCGGAATCCCCCATCAGATTCCCCCATCAGAATCCCCCATCGGAATCACCCATCGGAATCCCCATCGGAATCACCCATCAGAATCTGGGACAGATATAACTAAGCAAATTTTTAACTTTCGATTTCGAGACATAGGCTATGTTTTAAGTAAAACGGTTCAAGTACTATGTTTAGACATGCTAGAACAACATTTCCCCCCTATCAATTGCACCTTTTAAGCATAAAGCAAATTGAAACCCTAAACTGTTAATCGAGACTTAGGTCTCGTTTATAATGATAAGCAATAGACAATCATAGAAATAACATGTCTGCGATGAATACCTAGATGTTATAGCAGCATATTTGCACACAAACAAAGTTGGAAGACCTTTAACAATGGCGGCAAAGGGGAGTTATGATGTGTTTGAGACGAAATGAATAAACAGGGGGGGGGGGAGTTTGACTAAGGTCAAACGGAATATCACATTGCAAGATTTGCACTTTTGGTCCCCCTTGGTTGCAAGAATTTGCGATTTGGCCCCCCAATGTGTATGTTTGTGCATTAAAACTTGTATAAACAAGTTAACTTACAAACGCACTACCCCGTAAACTTTTATCATTCATACTAACACGATCACATACAACTAGCGTTCTTAACTTAATGTAGTCAAGCATGTGAGATATTTCCTAAGGTCAATTCAATTGCCACACGAGGCACACATAGCACAAAAGGCACACATAGAACAAATTTTCTGAAAAACCGACCAATTTGAAAACCAAGATAAAAAGATATTTTCTCCCCCTTAAACTCTACCCCTGTTCTAATTAAAGAGCCGTATTTGTTGTTTAAGGAGACAAACACCGATGAAGACATTTTCATTAAATGATTTTTGAAACGATTCTGATGGCAATAAGATTTCCGTTATTTTATCAAAATAAGTGCACTGAGGCGTACCCAAATTTGTGTTAGACCAAGTTATAAAGTAAACTTGATCCATTACAAGGTATTCAAGTAAACCTTGCCCGAGAAAATTAATTCTCGTTGTGAGCCAACGTTTTCAAAAGAAATACGTGACTTTAATGCGAAAAGCGTGTTGCAGTCAGAAATAACTACAAGCCATATGGGCATGTTTTAAAATATGTACAAATTTTATACGGACTCTATTTATGGCGCCGTGTCAATTTTAATCGACATTTCTAAGGCCGTAAATATTACCGTACTAAAAGACATGCCCGATTTAAAATGAAAAATATTTTTGGATTTTCTTGATTTTATATTTTTTATGGTTTTTGTAGGTTTTATATTTTTGTATTTTTCTTTTGATGGTTTATATATATACAATAATATACACGACCACGATTAAAAGGATACTATAGAATAGTTTACCACCACTATTCTGCAGATTCTTCTGCCAACTCCTTAAGAGTCGCCGGTGAAAATGATTTCATGCCCAGCTTTTCGATCAAAAACTCGATACGTCCTCGATCTAAGGCCTTTGTGAATATATCGGCCAGCTGATACTCAGTGTTGACAAAATACAACTCGATTACTCCATTTTCCACTTGCTCTTTGATAAAGTGGTAGCGTATGTCAATGTGCTTTGCCCGGGAGTGTTGAACGTAGTTGTAGTAAAGGGTAATGGCACTTTTGTTGTCACAGTACATCGGAATTTTGTTGAATCCAAGACCATAGTAAGTTAATTGTGATCTCATCCATAGAACTTGAGCATAAAAACCAGACATAACAACGTATTCAGCCTTTGTAATTAATATCGCAGCGCTTTTCTGCCTATTGTATGCCCAACTAATCAGTCTATCTCCAAGAAGTTGCACACTGCCAGAAGTGCTACGTCTAGTATCTTGACACCCAGCATAATCCGCATCTACATATGATGTTAGTGCAATAGAGGAATCCTTCGGATACCACAGACCACGATGAAGTGTTCCTTTAAGATATCGAAAGATCCTTTTCACAACATGTAACTGCTTTTCGGTAGGCCGAGCCTGATACCGGGCACACATGAATATAGCAAATTGCAAATCATGGCTGCTAGCAGTCAGATAGAGAAGGGTGCCGATCATTCCACGGTAAAGTTTAGGATCGAAAGCAATCCCATCCCTATCCTCATCTAACTTGGATCTCTCCACCATTGGAGTATCCACGGGGTCACAGTTTTCAAAATGATATTTTTTCAAAGATTCAAGAGCATATTTGGAATGATTAATGAGGATGCCTTTGGGATTTTAAGAAATTTGCAACCCTAAGAAAAATGATTTTTTTCCCATCATCGACAACTTAAAGCGAGTGGACATGATTCTCTCAAAATGGTCAAACAGTCTTTGAGTAGTGGCAACAAATATTATATCGTCAATAGAAATTTGTACCAGTATCATGTTGTTGTCCTCCTTGAGAATTAACAATGTTGGATCCACTTTGCCTTTGGAGAATCCTTTCGAGATGAGATAAGACGATAGGAGATCGTACCACGCGTGTGAAGCTTGTTTCAACCCATAAATAGCCTTCTTGAACTTGTACACGTGATTAGGATACTACGAGTTGACGAATCCATTCGGTTGGCTTACGTAGACATCTTCCCTTAATTTACCATTAAGAAATGCCGTCTTAACATCCATTTGGTAGACGATCATATTCATGTGAGCAACATAAGCAAGGAATAGTCTAATCTCCTCCAATCATGGAACATGAGCAAAGGATTCTTCAAAGTCAATTCCCAATGCTTGTTTGTAACCTCGAGCAACCAATCTCGCCTTGTTCTTTAACACACCACCCAATTCATCAAGTTTAACCTTAAAAACCCACAACAAATTAAGAATGTCTACTTTTTCGGGTAGAGGAACTAATTCCCATACTTCAAGTCTTTGAAATTCATTAAGTTCTTCTTACATGGCTTCAATCCAAGATGATTGTGTCATTCTTTGTTGCCAAGTTTTAGGTTCAATGTCAGAGAGAAATGCATCAAAGTAGCAGTATAATGCATGTTCTTGTAGTTGATGGCGTGTTAAGACTGGTCGATCGATGTCACCAATAATATTGAGGATAGGGTGATCCTTTGTCCATTTGGTGTTGTGATTTTCAATTCGTAGTGGTCTGGAGTAAACGATTACAGGAGCTTCCTCTAAGATAGACGCACCATTAGGGTTTTCGGGTATTTGTGAACCAAAGAATGGAAGCTCTTGTTGGTGAACAGTTTCCAAATTGTGATCATAGTAATACTCTTAAGCAAAATTAGGAACTAGTGGGGGTGTTGATTCAGGTGTAGTTTGAGAACTGTTGGGGGATGGTGCATCTGGTTCAATAGTGACTATAGATGCATCAGATTGATTTCCATTATCTTGATCAACAATTTCGGGAATCGGAGCTACTGTTGTAGGTGCTGGAGAATCATCACTTGGAGTATCAAAGAATTCATCAAAAATAGGTTGAAATAACTCATCCCACTCGGGCCTTGTAGGTGGTGTAAATGATAGAGAAGAAGGATTGTTAGGAATTAGTCCGGAACTAATAGTACCGGTTCCCATCTCATGAAGTGCGGGTTCAGAGCTGTGTTGCTCAGAAGCCATCACTGTCAGCTCATCAAAATCGGCATCTAAAGTTTCTAAAATCTTGCCAAGACGACGGTTATAAATCCGATAAGCTTTCTTTGCGGGTGAGTAACCAATGAAAATTCCAATATCAGCCTTCGGTTGAAGTTTGCCCAAATTCTCACTATTAGTATTTGGATAGAAAAGTGCACCAAACACATGAAGAAAGGAAATATCGGGTTTGTGTCCATGAAGAAGCTCATATGGAGTTTTTCCATGACGCTTACGGATGATGGAGCGGTTTTGGGTAAAACATGCGGTTGCCACTGCTTCAGCCCATAAGAATAAATGAGCATTCCCATAAATCAACATCGTTCTAGCAGCTTCCATAAGTGTACGGTTACGTCTTTCCACGACACCGTTTTGTTGTGGAGTGCGAGCAACTGAAGTTTCATGTGAAATACCGACTTCTTCATAATAGTCTCGTAGAGTCTGATTAATGAACTCAGTTCCATTATCAGTTCGAATGCGGCAAACAGTAGCATTAAGACGTACTTGGATCATCTTAAGAAAAGTAATAATATATGCTGGTGCTTGATCATTGGTTGCTAAGAACTTAACCCATGTAAACCTTAAGAAATCATCCACCATGACGAGGATGTATTTTCTACCACTCACACTAGTCGTACGCATTGCCCCGCAAAGATCCATGTGCAAAAGATATAGTGATTCTTTGTTGGATTCTTCAACTTTAGGTTTGTATGATTTCTTGGTGCTTTTCCCCAAAGAACACACGGAACATAAATGATCCTTGTCGAACTTGAGTTTTGGAAGACCATGTTGATCCCTTTGGTTGGATCTATATTCTGTTAAGAATTAGTATAATAGTTTGTAATCAAACTTAAACACTTTGAGCACTCTTACTAATACTAAATAAGTTATGCGGAATCTAACTTATAAAACACAGAAGAACAGAATTACTTTTAACTATTCGATTCTCTTATTAATCGACTTGAATGAGGTACATGAAAGACATTGTACCTATGTTCCTTTTATAGAGTAAGGAACCCTAGAAACCTTTAGAATATTCTATAAAGATAACTATATCACAGACGATATATTATCAATATTCTAACTATTTAGATATATCTCATAAGGTATACTCTGACTATAACTATGACATATCTTATACAAAGATATATTCGTCCAAATCAATATAGCAGTACTTACTGTATAAGTAGCAGTACTTACTATGTACCGCGTTAACACTAACGGTACTTACATAACACTAACAGTACTTCGAATACACTAACGGTACTTGACACTTAACAAATAATTCCCAACAATCCTCCCCTAAACAAGAAACGATAACTTGTTGTCTTCTTGTTTCTCTTGTACTGGATGTATTAGAAATACATGTCTTCAGTCTTTCCTTCATCCTTGGATTGTACTTGGTAATTTGTATTTGTATCCAACTGAATGTAGCCAAATACTTCATATGTAGATCTTCTTCTGATAAGATAATCTTCAAACATTATGAGCATCATCTTTGTCTTCAAACTATGATCTTCTTGTGTCGTCTAAAAATTCATTCATCTTTGCAACATCAATATTTATCTTCTTGAGTTTAGTCCTTGAACTCTTGATCATAAATCTTTCACTTGATTTGATGATAACAAAACTTTCTAAGTATTATATCTTTTAATACTTCTCTGTCTGCAATCTTCATACCTGAAATAAAATAATTAAGAACAAACACCAATCTGTATTGGCTTCATGATGTTTAGCAAATCACCAGCTATCAATGGATTTGATAAATTCTTTACCAGTTAGCCGTACACTCTGGAATAGCCAATACTTTATTCACAAAGAATAAGGTGTAATGAAAACCTTACAATTTTTGGTAAATTGTCAACCATCAACGGATTTGATGAAGTCTTTACCTAGTACCGTTTGTCTAGGACTATCTAACTCTTTGTCTAGAAACAAGGTGAGTTATAACCATATAGTTTTTAGCAAACTATTAGCTTTCAACGGATTTGATAAGTCTTTACCACAAACCATTTGCTTATGGACTAGCCAGTTCTTATGTGTGTTAGACATGGTGAACTTAGAACTATTTATGAAGTGTGACTGAAAGTCAAACACTTAAGATTCTTTCTTAACTTCTTCCTCATCTTTCAAATCCTTTATTTGTTGTTTAACCATTCTGGTCAACTCCAAAGCATCAGCAGATTCTTCTGTAACTTCCAATTGTTGTTCTAACATCCTTTCCAATAATTTCCTTTTGAAGGGATAATTCTTCTCTTGCAGCATATAATATGTACCATCATCTACATACAAAATATGCAATCCACACGACCTGTAATATCTCCAGTAACTAGGAACCTGATTCTCTAATTCCTTCAACATTTCTTGATCACATTTGTGTGGCTCATACATAAAGAGAAAATCCCTATATAATAGTGATACTTCAGTTTTACCTGCACTGGCATCTTCAACTAACCTTACAAGATCTTGGATATCTTGTCTGTCAAGTATCTGAAGGATATCTTCCAAAATTCTGAATATCTTTTTTGTGCCATCAGATCTCTGAATTCCATGAGCTTCAAGTTCTTGATCTGTTGAGTAAATCCACTTAACAATGGATTCTCTTTTTCCAAAAATCCCTATATCAAAACATTGATCTTCAAAGTTCACAATCTTAAAGTACTTCGTTAAGCTCTCATCATCATCACTATCTTCTCCTGTAGTTTTAGCTCTCTTAGCTTTCTTCTTTAGCTTTGTTGATCTTTTCCTTTTAACACTCTTGGAAATTCCTTCAAGTTTTATTGAACCCTCTTCCAAGCTTGTATGTACCGTTTCCTCAGTATGTACTGTTGACGGTGTATGTACTGCTTGTACATTTTCAGTCTGAGCAATACCTTGAGTTTCAACTCCTGCATTCATCCTTTGAGCAGTCTCTTCCTTCCTTAAACTTACTTTCTCCTTTCTATTCTTCCTCACATAAGTGGTTTTGATAGGTGGAGATGTACTTGTAGGTTCAGCAGTACTTGGCTCAATTCTAGGAGTACTACCAAATTGTCTTTGTTGTTGTAGACGTTTCTTGTATTTTTCAACAGCTTTCTTGTCTGCTTCAGATCCAATCTCAACAAAATTCAATTCAGTCCTCTTACTTTGCTCGTACAAAGTCTTGATTTCTTCAAAATTCTTCTTGACCAGCTGAATGAGTAAATCCTTTTACTTTCTTTATAAATTTCATCATTTGATTTCTAATCTGCATAGTAGTTGGAGGCTTAATCCTTTCTTTCCTTCTCTTTTCAGCAAAGAATCTTTGTTGCTCCCTTACCAGATCATCAATCAATCTTGATTTCTCTTCTTCATCATATGCATCTTTTTCTTCAGCTATCAATGAGTCTACAAGAAGCTCACTTGCATGTATCTTACCTTGAATCTTGTCATACTCTTGTATGTTCCATTCCTACTGTATCCTTTTAGCTTCTAACAAATTTTGCTTTGCTGCAAGTTCTTCCTGCAATTCATCTTCACGAATTTGTGCTTACATTCTATAAGCAAATTCCTCATCACGGTCAATTTGATTAAATCTGTACATGACTTTGTTTATATCATCATCTGAATCACTTTCATCTTCAGATTCTGACAATAATTGCTTCTTCCCCTATCCTTTGGATTTATCTTAGGTAGCTTCTTCTTCAGTTTGGCATCTACTTCTTCATTAACTAACTGTTGAATAACTATACCTTTTGTAGGGTGTGAAGCTTGAACTTTCTTACCTTGAATTTGATCTTTTGAGGCAAGAACTTCTTGTTGTGTCTCTTTCTCCACTTCTGCTTGTTTAGTTTCCTCAACTAAATTCTTCTTTAGATCAAGCAGCAATTTAGCTAAAGTCTCATTTTCTTCAAATGAATTTTGACTTTCTATTGAAGGATGATCACCAGCGGTACTTGCAATTGGCTTAGCAGTACTTGCAATTGGCTGAGCAGTACTTGGATCTTCAACAATGTCAGCAGTACTTGCAGTTGGCTTAGCAGTACTTGGATCTTCAACAAAGTTGACTTCACCAGTATTAGACACACTTGTTTCTTCAATCACTTGAGAATCCCAAGATGCTTTATCTTTCATAGAAGCCATCATATCAACTTGCACTTCTTCAGTCTTATCTGATTTATTGCTTTGTGGTGATGGATCAGGAAACTGATTAGAAATTTCCTCCAACTTCTCATAGAAAGCATTCCAATTTGCTTGAGGTGGTGATTGAACTGATGGTTCTGGCTGAGTGCCAATGTTTCTGCAACTTGTGGCTCCTCTGGTTGATTTACCAACTTTTCTTAAACTTGTTCTTGAACTTGTTCTTGAACTTGTGGTTGCTCTAGAGTAGGTTGTGGGTCTTGCTGTTGAATCTCCATGTCTGAAGGTCCATCCACACCAGTCTCTAAACCAGTTCCATCTTTAAAAGTCCCCATGACATCTACATCCAATTCAAAATTGATGTCATTTCCAGAGATCCTTGTTTGATTATCAGAAGAAGGTGGTTGTTCTTCATTATTCCTTCCCTGTTCTTCAATATTCCTCCCTTGTTTGGTTGCATTCAGTTGCCTTTTCTTGAGGTTCCTGAACCTTTGCTTCCTGATTACAGATGTCTGAACAGATCTATATTGCCTAATCCAAGTTGACACTTTGTTTCTTAACTTGAGTAGGCTAGCTTCTAATTAAGCAATTTTCTTGTCTTGAACAAGCTTATCTTTCTACAACACTTGTACCTGTTGGGACAAACTTGTACACAAAGTAGTTAAATTTGCAACATCCACCACCTCTAGTGCTTGTGCTTGTGGTGAACCACTAGCAACAATAGAAGCAGCAGGTGTGTGGATCATCTCATCAGTGTTTGGTGGAATACCAACATTGTGAGAAGAAGATTGTGAATCTTCTAGAGAGTGGGAGCTCTGGTGAGAAGGAGTTTGCTGAGAAGCACTAGCATTGCTAGGTTCCTCACCTTCTTGATTGGCAGGTTTTACTAACATATGAGCAAACAATGGTGTTACTGTTCCTATAAAGGCATTTCCTTGTTTGTTCAAGAAACAGAAAGTTCTCTTTGTGAATGAAGGAACATCCCATGTATCAGTTAATGCTGGTAGGTTAGGTATTTTGTCACTAACTAAAGCCTGAATGAATCTAGGATACATTAAAAACTTCTTAGTCCCATCCAAATTCCTAGTCATGCCTTCAAAAATTAATTTTGAAAAATTAAAAACCTTGTTATTTGCTAAACAAATACCAGAAGATGCCAATGCAGCATGTATTTGATCAAAAGATGTACTTTTTGAACTTAAACAGTGAATAATAACATGAAAAAGCAATTTCCATTGAAGTGAAAATAATGCTTTAAAGAAAGTAAGACTTTCCCTACCACCCCCATAGCCCATGGCTGCAAGGCCATCATGAATCTCTGTATTATTAACAATACTAAGTCCATTTTCATGGTTAAGTCTCAAACTTGCTCGTAGCAGTACCTCAGTGACATATATATTCCTATGATTAACCCTGGCCATAATGCAAGGTTGATCAAAACGAGTACCTAAAACAGCAGTATCCCAAAATTGTTCAACAATGGGTATAGAGACAACTGGACTTACAGTGAGTGCGAAGCGAACATGACTTCTGTTGATCCCAAACATAGATCGATTTAGCTTTATGTATACGAGATTAGATCAAGTAATACACTTAGAGAAACCTTTGTATATGCTTATGATAATCTAAGTGTTATGCGGAATTAACACGTAAACAAGAACACACAATGATATAAACAAACTTTCACTTTGATTAATGATATCAAACTTGCTTACAATGAAACTAGTTTTTGCGAATGAAAACTTATATGAAACATTAACCTAAAGGTATTCTTTTATAAACATAAGAAGCCTTGTACAATAATCTACGTATCAGCTATTCTAGGTAAAGATAAATATAGAAAATACATTGTTGTTCCTATCTTTACTAGAAGTAATCTAGAATACAATAAACGCGTAGAGTGTATCTTCCCATCAGTGCTTATCTTCAATGTGTCAACGCTTGACTTTATCTTGTCAACGCTTGAGCTGTCAGCGCTTGTTTTGCTCTTGTCAACGCTTGTTTTGCTCTTGTCAGTGCTCAAGTGATCTGGCCTTAATTTATTCCTAACAATCCTCCCCTAAACTTGATATCCACTCTTATGATCAAGTTTCTGAATAAGCATTAAGGACTAGGAGGAATCTTACAAACCTTCTCATATTGGTAATGAATAAATCTAATCAAATCTTTTGCCACGTCACTTGAATAATCAATCTCCAGCTGAGTGTCTTTCATCTTCTCCAAAATAGCCTTGGATATGAAATACTGACCATCCACAAGTAGATACTCAGCAAACTTTGTAGAACTCAAATGGTAAACACCAGCAGATGAATATAATCTCCATTGAAGACCACTGAGGTCATCTTCAAGATCCTTCCAAATAGCAGGATCCTCATCTTTTGGTCCACACATTCTCTTGAATGTGGACCATAGTTTTATTCCATTAGCTGAAGTTGGTGCTTCAGCCTCATACTTGGTCTCTAGCAACCTCCATAGATCAACCAAGTCTTCTCTATCACAACTTGCAAACAAAGATATGAGAGTGGTAAAAGTGTGTACCTCTTTACCATATCGGCCAATCGTCCAAAACCCACATTCATCTTCTTATAGCTCACAATTGGGTTTCTGGAATCTAATGGTAACACTTGCACCATATCTGAAGCTTCTAATGGTGAGAGCTTGAGGCTCTTTCTGATGACAGCTTCACTTGGATATAGTGGATCCATATCTTTGGGAAACTCAAGAGAAATTCCTTTTTTCACTGGTCTGGGAACAAACATAGCTTTCTTGAGCTCCATTTCTTCTGCAAGTTCTTCCTTTCTTTCATCAGAAAGAAGTCTGAGAGTGTTTGCTTCCTGCACTCTCACCCAAATGGGATAAGCCTTGCATTCCAACTCATCAAATGTCAATGCCCTCAATTTCTGATATGTCCATCCTACTCCATGACATCTGAGCAACATGCAGTATAGCTCCCTTCTATCCCTTTTCAACTCTAAGAGAATATTGCTTGCCTTGTGTTTTAAAATTACCTGGCAATCCTTTTGAACTCTAAGGAGAATCTCCAAACCCCAAATCTGATATGAAGTAGTCAAGTGTGGATTCTCCATACATCTTTCTTCCCAAGCATTATACATTTGAACCACCTCTGGCATGTCAAAGTCAACCTGCAATTTCAACTCTCTCAATTTCTCCTCAGCCAACTCATCTCCATACTCAAGTCTTTCTGGTTCTATAATCATCACACTTGAGTCTGAGCTAGCTACATCACTTCCTTCCTCTGAAGTAACAACAAATGGTGACTCTTTCACCTTCTTTATATCTTGTTCCATGATTTGTGCAGCCAATCTTCTATCAAACTCAACTTGAGCTGCATCCTTTGGAACAATATCTTCTACCATAATTCCCTTACCCTTATCTGATGGTGCAATTGTTGGTAAGGTAGATGGTGATACCTGTGAAGAAAACTTCTTGATGATGGATGATGACTGGGATACATCACCCTCATGTGCAGGTTTGTCAACGCCCAATTTTGTTCTATCAACGACCAAAATATTTCTGTCAGCGTCCAAATTCTCCTTGTCAATGCCCAAATATCATGCCTCAGCGCCTTTTGTAACCTCTTTCAACATGGATGTAAATGATAAATTCAAGTTGATAGGAGAGACTAAGGACGTATCAAAACCTGTTTGTTTCTTCAAAGTTGTAAGGGCCTCAGCAACATCCAAAGATTGACCATCATGGCTGCCCTTATCACTCAGATTTATTGGATCTTCCTCCCCTTTGGAAGATTCCTCCATACCCCTCCTTGCACTAGCACTCTCCAAAACAACAATCCTCTCCCTCAAGTGCTTGAGTTCAAGGCCTTGTGAGCTGACAACTTGTACTAAGTCTACATTTTGCTTTTGCAAGCTCATGCAGACTGCCGTCAATTCCATAAGAGTCATTGGTTCCAGTCTGCCCTCTTCTAAAATGGGGATTTGACCTCCAAGTCAGATTCATTGGGCATGGATGAGGACTTAATGATGGTGGGACTGCCTTGGCCAGCATCTAAGATAGAATCAATAGTCCCAGCCTCATCCATCTCACCAGCCACACTTGTGGTGGTGGTTCTCTCTGCTACATGGCTAGGACCACCAGAGGAGAACACTCCAGTAGTCCTTTGATGTTTCATCAACCTATATTCAGGGGGTGTGGAAGATGGTGTGGAAGAATGGGTGGATGGGGGTTGGTTAAGGGGTGTTTGGGTTTGTGAAGGTTGTGTGTCAACGTTAGAAATAGGCACATCAACGCCAACATTTAATGTGTCAGCGTTGAAGGGATCTTGGTCAATTTGCATATGCTCAGGTGAAGGTAATGGTTCAGGTATTGGGTCAATTTGTGGTTGGGGGTCTGGTTGGGGTTGAGCTGCTGCTATGACAGCAAGCATAGCTTGGATTAAGGGTAGGTCACGATGGGGTGGTGAGTTCATCTTCATAAAAATAATTTTCTTTTGCACAGGGATCTCATAAAAATCATTATGATCCCTTGTGCAGTATCCTTGAACATCAAAAACCATTTGCAAAAATCGGGGATAAGCTAAAGCCATTTTGTTCCCCTTATTTTTACACATTCCCTCAGAAATCATTTTAGAATAATTAAATTTTTGCCCAGTTGCAATACACACAATAGCACTTGCAATAGATCTATTGATCTCATTGTGTGTAGTGCATTTGGGACTCAAACATTGAAGGAGGACATGTATTAGGTACTTCCAGGCTGGGGGAAATTCCTGCTTATGATACTTGTTTAGAGTACCTTCATCAGGAAAAGGATATCCCAAAGCCCTAAGTACTTGTTCTATTTCATTTATGGGAAGGGTGGCTATACCATCAGCATCATCAAGATGCAAGGCTTGGCGTACCAAAGCCTCAGTAACCACCCAAGGTCTCCCATGAACAATAGAAGTCAATGTAGTCACTCAATTAACTGTTGAGGAACTAACAATGTTCCAAAACTGTTTAATATGTGTGACTGGAATGAGTGGTGCATGAGAAAGAGCATACCTAAGAGGAGATGCGTTCAAATGCGCCACCATTTGTGTGTATTGAGGAAACAGAGCATCATCAGCTTCAAGATACGCGATCATGTTGTGTTGAGTTCTGAACCCCAATTCCAATTCTGATGGTTTAAACTTTGGTGCCATAGTTGAAAGCTGTAAATTTTGATGGGTGAAGATGAAGTTGATAAGAGAAAATTGTGTTAGACAAGAAATATAGATAACTTGTTTAAAAATAGGAGCCAAATTTATAGGAGAAGAAAATGCATGTGATAGGCCCAAATATAGGCAAGTATTTTCAAAAGGTAATCATGAAAATATTGAAAAATTATAAGTTTATCTCATGCATTAAATGAAAAGTAACAACTCCCAAAATTACGGCCTAAAAATATGTCAAAAAGTAACAACTGGGTAGGACCCATTGAGTGTCAACGGTCAAAAATAACCTATCAACGCCCAACGGCTATAATCTTGTCAACGTTTGCCTATAGCCATGTCAGCGTCTAAATTGGTCACAACAACGCTTGGAAAATTCTTGTCAGCGTCCAAAAATAAAAATGTTTAAAAATGAAAAATGACCTTAACAAAGTAATTTTTCCTAGAGAAGATAACCAAAAAGCTGATAATTATTATAGGGCGGCAAGCACTGTCCAGTTATGCACACTTGCTTGAGCAAGATAGACATAACAGTCCTCTAGTTTCCCTTGCTAACCAAAACTCTTAACAACCAAGTTACCTTATAAAATTACTTGTTACTCCTAGGTAAATCCCATAACAAAATTATTCCCAAGTCCCCCAACAGACCACAACCAATTCTAGGCCAAAAATGTCTTGGCAGCATGCATAGTATATCAACTTTGCATGCTACAGTGCCTCATGATTTAGTAAAACTAACTCATACTCACCTGTGGACACAATCTAGAATTGTGATAAGAGTATCATATGGATACCCAAACATCCTGTTAGGACCATTGTAATAGTTATATGTAATAGGTAGACTAGGAGGTATGTAGTTCCTCCTGGTCCTAGTAGTAGTAGGAGCAAGTCCTGCTCCTGGTCCTAGTCGAAGTCAAACTTTATTATTTACTTAATATTCTGTTAGGATATGCATGAGATATGTTAGGAAAAGATATGCATATCAGTTTTACACGTTTTCTTTAATGCTGTATTAGGTTTCCTTGTAATAAAAGGAACCTTAGGCAGAAGGGTTAGACACACCTTCACAAAACGTAGTTCTAGTCATTATCAATATTAGAAATCCTTTGAAAGGATCAAGTCTTTATAGTTATTCTGTTCTTCTTGATTATATTTATATTTTACATTCATATTGTGTATAGAGTCTCTTTGTGATTTGACTTGTGATTACAGAAGTCATTCACCGGTCCTGACAGGCTGCAAGATCTACATCTGGTAGACCCAACAAGTGGTATCAGAGCCTGGGAGGGTCTCTATACAAGAAGAATCAAGTTTTCTTATTTCTGACATTTTTTTTATCATGTCTGTCTCATCTTCTACTCAAACAGGAGAAGGCAGCACTCCTAAAATTGTGCAACCTCAGCAGATCCTGGCTACGGTCTCTAACACGAATGGTAAATTCCCTCTTCTGAAGAAGGGTGAATATGATAACTGGGCAATAAAGATGGAATGGTGGATCACCAATACTGATCAAGATCTTTGGAAGATCATTCTGAATGGGAACAACAGGAAGCTTACTGGACGAGACAAGAATGGTAACATTACTCTTCTTGACCCTAAATCTCATGAGGAAATCATAGCTATTCAGAAGGAGGTAAAAGCAAAAACGATTTTGCTTCAATCTCTTCCTGAAGATCACATGGGTGACTTCTACCATTTGGATGATGCTAGAGAGATCTGGAATGGCATAAAAGCAAGGTTCGGCGGGAATGAGGAGTCAAAGAAAATGCGAAGGTCCATGCTGAGAGATGAATTCACAGAATTCAAAATCTCAGAAACTGAAGGTCTAAATCAAGGGTATGATAGGTTCCAGAAGATATTGAGCCAGTTGAATCAACTTCGGTCAAAGCCTGATGATGGTGACATTAATGCAAGGTTTCTTAAAGTCTTACCCTACTCATGGAATCAGGTGGTGATCTCTCTCAAAACCAAAGGTGGGCTTGACTATCTCAGCTTCGATGATTTGTTTCATAAGCTCAGAACTTTTGAACCTCATGTGAGAGGCTTTTCAAGCGACTCTTTTCCCACTCCTGCTAACTCGGCCTTTGTGAGTTCTATGGCATCCAGTCCTATGTCATATGCAAGTAGCCCAAGCAATATTGTGTCCTCTCAGCACACTTTCCAGCATACTTCTGCTCCTGAACCTACTGCCAAGTCTGGTAGTATGGTAGAAGCTGTTCTTCATTCTTTTGTGGCTGATGTTAATGCTGAACAACAACTTGCTTTTGATGACTTCAAATAGGTCGATAAACTTGACCTGGATGAGATGGATCTTAAATGCTAGATGGCCATGCTTACTCTTAGGGTTCACAAGTTTGAGAAGAAAGCAGGAAGGAAATTTAATTACAACCCTCGGGAGCCAGCAAGATTCGATAGAAGCATGGTGCGATGCTATAACTGCCAGCAACAGGGTCACTTTGCAAGGGAGTGCCCCAGCAAGAATGATCAGGAGAAGAGCAGGTACTCCGCTTTCAAGGTTCAAGAGATAAAAGATGACAAGAAGGCATTGGTATCTGTTGACTCTATGGTCAACTGGAATGATCATCAGGCTTCTACTCTGGAATCAGCTGAGTCCTCGACTGACGTGTTTGCAATGATTGCTGGGAATCCCTCTGCTGCAGAAGAAGCAGACGAGTATGCTCTTATGGGCATCTCACCTCAGGTACAACATTGTCCTCTTGGTTGTCATGATAAATACTCAGAATTGTTGTCCCAATTTAATGAAGTAAATGATCAAAATGATAAGTATTTTTTAGAGGTTCAAGCCTATAAGGCTTCATTAAATACTTTGGAACAACAAAAGAGGTGGTTACAAGATACACAACGTGCGTATGAGGATAAAATCAGGATACTAAGCATTGATTTAGAAAACACGACTAATATGCTTAAATATATAGAAACAGAAAGATATGCTAGTATCAAAGAAAAAGAGGAGATGCAAGCTAAATTAGATGCTACAATGCTAAGATTTGAAAAATGGCAAAAGGCACCTAAAAATCTTTCAAAATTAATTGATAGTAGCATGTCTGGCAGAACTAAAAGAGGCTTAGGATTTGAAAAATATATTGATTCAGAAGATGTATTTGATTTATCTTTTTCAAGTGTCTTTGATGCCGACAAAGAGGATGAGGGCAAACCTAGTTACAATAGGTTTAAACCAGCAGCAGAAATGCATGCTGTCCCTCCTCCTCTTACTGGAACTTTTATGCCCACTTCATGGCATAATGACTCGGATGGATCACAGATGCTTGAGTCCCCATCAAGTTCTACTAATACTAATGACTTTGTCTCATGTACTTTCAGTGACAAAGCCGGTGACTCTGCATCTAGTGGTTCAAGTGAAGAGTCAAGACCTACAAGTTCCAAGTTGAATGAACATGCTGCTACTGGTGCTAGGAAGTGTGAAGAAAAAGTTGCTGTCAAGTCAAGTGTGTCTGGTCCTAGTTTATTAAGTCCTAGGAAGAATGATTTTCCTAGAAATGTGTGTAATAAAGTAGGCAGTATGAAACAATCTCATTCTAATAAAAGGTCTTTCAAAACATGTTTTGTATGTGGTAGTGCCTTTCATTTAATTAAAGATTGTGATTATTATGACACACATGCTTCTGTTAATCATGCTTTTCCTGCTCCTGGTCCACCAGGAGCTGCCCCATATGCTTCTAGAAGGCTTAATCCTAGTGCTCAATCGTTTACTTCTTCTAGAAGGTCCTCTCCTTTAGCTTCTGATCATTGGAGAAATATTGGATTCCAAACCACCAGTAATTATTTTCAAAATTTTAATCCACTTAATCCACATAATTTGGACCACACGTATTTTGGTTTGGGAAAATTGGGAACTGCTGTTAAGCCCTCAGCAGGTTGTTCTTGGTCAAATAATAATACCCATATGATGCATAGACAACCAAGGAACAACGGTGGATCTCATCAATCTTCTTGGCACTCTTCTAACGATCCACAAGGCAGGCTCAAACCTGAAAAGGTTTAGGTCCCCTTAAGACACTAACTTTTGCAATTTTTATCTTGTTGTTGTAGGTTACTCCATACCAGGATCCTAGTCTAGGCATTGTTGATAGTGGTTGCTCTAGGAGCATGACTGGCAATAAAAGTCTTCTCTCTAACTTTGTACCATTTCATGGAGGCAAGGTCTATTTTGGTGGGGGTGAAGGCAGAATCACTGGCAAAGGAACGATAAAGACTCATAATCTAAATTTTGAGCAGGTCTACTATGTGGAAGCACTTCAACACTTCAACTTGATATCGGTCTCTCAGATTTGTGACAAGAAGCAGTTTGTTCTCTTCACCGATACTGATGCACTTGTGCTCTCCAAAGACTTTCAGCTTCCGGATGACTCATAAGTTCTACTCAGAATCCCTAGAAGACACAATCTCTATAGGATCAAGTTGAATGAAGTCAACCCTACTGGTCAACTAGCATGTCTAGTTGCTAAAGCCTCAGAAGATGAAGCCACTAAATGGCACCGAAGGATGGGGCATGTAAACTTCAAGACCATTCACAAACTTGCAAATCTGAATCTGGTCTCTGGTTTACCTCCCAAGACGTTTAGAAATGATATAAACTGTATTGCCTGCAGCAAAGGCAAACAGCACAAAGCATCCTTCAAGGCCATTACTGCTCTTAGTCTTATTACTGAACCATTGCAGCTTCTACACATGGACCTATTTGGTCCTACTTCCATTAGAAGCATTGACCACAAGCAATTCTGTCTGGTAGTAACTGATGGAAATAGCAGGTTTACGTGGGTGTTCTTCATGGCTGCCAAGAGTGAGACCTACTCAATTCTTAGAGATTTTCTTACCCTGATAGAGAACCAGTTGTCTAAGAAGGTTAAAGGTATTCGTTGCGACAATGGAACCGAGTTTAAAAATAAAGACCTCATCACACTTTGCAATGCTAAGGGCATCAAAAGAGATTATAGTGCTGCAAGGACTCCTCAACAGAATGGTGTGGCAGAAAGAAAGAACAGGACACTAATAGAAGCAGCAAGAACTATGCTTGCCGATTCCAAGCTTCCAACCATGTTCTGGACAGAAGCTGTTAATACTGCAAGTTATGTTTTGAATAGGGTTTCTATTACCAATCCTCACAAGAAGACTCCTTATGAACTGCTCACAGGCAAAGTTCCAAATATTGCTCATTTGAAGCCTTTTGGGTGTCCAGTCACCATTCTGAATACTAGTGACTATTTGGGGAAGTTTGATGGCAAGACAGATGAAGGATACATTGTGGGATATTCAGCTCATTCTCGGGCTTATCGTGTCTACAATCTTCAAGCCAAACGGATCATTGAAACTATTAATCTCAGGTATTTTGAGGAGAAGTCAAACATCCAAGGCAAGGGTCCAGAATGGTATTTCGATCTTGATTATCTTAGTGATTCGTTAGGATATTTTCCTTTCAAAACTAACCATGCTGCAGGACCACAAGTGTTTGCAACTTCTAGTACTGGTGTTCCTTCTAGTCTTTTTGATTCAGATGATGAGGATGACATTTTTGTGGTTCCATCCTATTCCACCACAGTTTCTCCTACTCCTCCTAGTGATGCAACTCCATTGGATGTACAGGATTCCCAAGCAGCTCTTGACACTCTTCTCAAACAACAACAAGAAGCTACTAAAGCAGCTGCTCAAGGTAGTTTTGAGTTTCCCTTGGTTGAGCCTACTGACAAAGTTTCTCCTGGTACTCTAGTTTCTGCTCCTAGTGCTAGCTTATCACCTACTGGTACTCCGGCTAGTGAGTCTGCTTCCAATACTCGTTTCTCCAGTCCTTCTGATTTGGGGAACCATCAAAAGAAGTCTTCTACCAAGCTGGATGATATTCATAAACAACCAGTCGATGGGATTTTCCAAAATGCTTCATATGATGATGACTTTGTTGGTGATCTCAATAACTTGGCACCAGAAGTGGAGGTTTCTTCCAATCCAGTCTTGCAATCACATAAAGATCATCCTACCACTCAAATAATTGGAGATCCTGGTTCTACTGTCAAGACACGCAAAATGCAGCAGAAGGCCTCGTCTGATCATCATGCTCTTGTGGGCTATATTGAGGATCAAAAGCGTAATAATCATACGGACTTTCAACACTGTTTGTTTGCTTGTTTTCTTTCATAGGTGGAACCTAGGTCTGTTTCTCATGCTCTTGAGGATCAAAGTTGGGTAGAGGCTATGCAGGAGGAAATGCAGCAATTCTTGTTTCAGAATGTTTGGGTTCTGGTTGACTTACCAGATGGAAAGACAGCTATCAATACCAAATGGATTCTCAAGAACAAGAAGGATGCATGGGGAATTGTCGTAAGGAATAAAGCTAGACTTGTCGCACAAGGACATACTCAAATTGAGGGCATTGACTATACTGATGTTTTTGCTCCGGTTGCAAGGATCGAGGCCATTCATCTGTTTTTGGCCTTTGCTTCTTATGTGGGTTTTACGGTGTTTCAAATGGATGTCAAGAGTGCCTTTCTCTATGGCAAGATTGACGAGGAGGTGTATGTTACTCAACCCAAGGGCTTTGTAGATCCACTTCATCCCAAGAAAGTTTACAAGGTGGTCAAGGCTCTTTATGGATTACATCAGGCTCCTAGAGCTTGGTATGAGCGTCTTTCAACTTTCTTGTTAAAGAATGGCTATCGAAGAGGTACTATTGACAAAACACTATTTCTTCGGAGGAATACCAAGGACATTATCCTTGTTCAGGTTTATGTGGACGTCATTATCTTTGGTTCTACTAGGAAGGAGTGGTGTGATGAGTTTGAACACTTGATGAAAGGCGAATTTTAGATAAGTGCGATGGGAGAACTGTCGTTCTTCCTTGGTCTTCAGGTCAAGCAACAATCGGATGGGATTTTCATCAGTCAAGATAAATATGTTCATGAGATTCTTCAGAAGTTTGACATGGATCCTCTTAGACCAGCAGCAACTCCTTATGAAGTTGCTAAAATCAAACTTAAGAATGAGCCAGATCCCCCGGTCAATGTTCACATGTACAGGTCTATTATTGGCTCTCTCATGTACTTCACTGCATCATGTTCGGACATAATGTTTGCAGTAAGTGCTTGTTCTAGACACCAGGTGACTCCCACGGTTTCGAACTTAAATGCAGTGAGAAGATTTTCAAATATATCAAGGCTCAACCTAAATTGGGTCTATGGTATCCTAGAGAATCACCTTTTGTTCTAGAAGCCTATAGTGATAGTGACTATGCTGGTGCTAATAATAACAGGAAGTCTACTACTGGTGGTTGTCAGTTTTTGGGTCGTCGACTTATTTCATGGCAATGCAAGAAGCAGACAATAGTAGCTACTTCTTCAACAGAAGCTGAATATGTTGCTGCTGCTAGTTGTTGTGGACAAGTTTTGTGGATCCAAAATCACATGTTGGATTATGGTTTCAATTTTATGAATACCAAAATTTTTATTGACAATCAAAGCACTATTTGCATTGTGAAGAATCCGGTTTTTCATCAGCGAACAAAGCATATTGAGATTCGGCATCATTTTATACGGGATGCCAATGAGAAGAAGATGATACAGGTTCTTAAAGTTCATACGGATGACAATGTTGCTGATTTGCTGACTAAAGCTTTTGATGGTCCTCGGTTTAACCACTTGGTGGTTCATATTGGGATGGTCAATCCTTGAAGTCTAGGATTGAGGGGAGGCAAAGCCTAAGGGGAGGCTTTGTGTACATATTAGGACAGACTAACGTATTGATAGATTTTAACAACATATTTTCTTGGTACTGATGGTGTGTGGTGCTTCTGATGGAGGATTTTGCTCTCTTCTAGTGGATAGGCCTTAATGATTGGCTTCTGGTCTTCCTTGGTCAGCTTCTAGTTATACTTGGTTGGCTTCTGGTGGGTTAAAATCCTTCCATGTCAAGTGGTGTTTGGCTTCTGGTACTGGTCTGGCATACTGTTCATTCCTTTTGTCCTTTGTTAATCACGTTTCGCTCCTGGTCTGACCATTGTGTGCTTTGACTTTTGGTCAACGCTCCCAATCCTGGTATTTACAGTTTTATATTATGCATGGTTAATTGGGAGTTGGTATTTATATTAAAAAGGGCAAGTGGTTACTATGCAATTATGGTTTAATTTGAAAGGGCAACCCCCCATTAAGAGGGGTCAATGAACAGTTACCACTTTCTCTATTTATGGTCAACATACACCCTTGATTCACTCATTACAATAAACACACACACAAAACCGCTCCTACTATCTTCACCCTAATCACAATTCTTCTTCCATCCATTCATCAAGATCCATGGCTGCTCTTGCATACCAACCTGCTCACAACCGCGTTGCTTATCTGGGTGATGGTCCACATCGCGAACATTTTGCTGACATCCTCGATTTCATTGAAGCTTCTAACCTAAGGTTTGCATTTACTGTATGTCCCACCATATATGATAGTGTTATTCGTCAATTTTGGGCGTCTGCTCGACTTGTGGATGTGGTTGGTCGCCCACGTGCACTCCATACTACCATAGATGGACGTGCATATGTGGTGACTGAGGCTTCTATTCGCTCTTCTCTTCATCTTCAGGATGAAGGTGGTGTTGAATCCATCCCCAATTCGGAGGTATTAGAGGGGATGGCTGCTTTAGGTTATGAACATGGGGGGAAGTTTAACTTCCAGAAAAATAGGTTTTCCCCCCAATGGAAGCTTCTGGTCCACTTTCTAATCCATTGTATGAGTCCCAAGTCTGGGAGTTGGGATGCTTTCCCTACTCCTTTGGCTACTGGTCTTATTTGCTTAGCCCAAGGTAGAGTTTTTAACTTTTCTCATTATCTATTTGAGGGGATGGTTAGTAATTTGTCTAATGTTGGTTCGCGAAAGAAGTTTCTTATGTACCCTCGGTTTCTTCAGCAAATCCTAGTTTGCATTCCTCGTGATAGGACTGAGCATGTGCCGTCTAAGCTTACAGCAAAAGTGTATTACAATATGGTCAATGGGTTTACTGGGGAATGGAGGCCCCTGACTGAAGCCATGTTGGGATTGGCTCAGGGTCCTATGGGTGAGGAGGAGGAGGCTCATGAGTTTGTTGTGATTGATGATGACCCAATGGAGGAGGAGGCTCCTACTGGTGGTGCCACTCCTGTGGTTGAGGAGGAGCTGGTTGAGGAGGTAGTGGTTGAAAAACCATCCCCTTCCAAGGCTGGTCCTTCTTCAGTCCCACACAAGTCTCCATTTGTGGAGACTCCACCTCCTAGTCCTGCCCCACACTCGACTGATAAACCGTTTGATGCTAGTACTCCACAGGTTGACCCATATGTTGCTTCGGGCTCCAATGATGCTTTCCCTGATCCAAGTTCTCTTGGTGGGCAGGCGGAGGAGCCCACTACACTTAACTCTTTGCTTGATCTTATACGCAGGTACCATGAGCGGATGATTTGTTTGGAAGCTGATTTGAACCAACATCGGAAACTTACAAGGGAGTTTGTTCTACCTCTGGCTGATCGCATCAAAGCGTTGGAAACTCAGCAACGGCGTTGCAAGAAGCATGTGATTCATTCAGATTCTGATGAAGAGGGTACGGAGAATGTTGAGGATGGTTTGACATTGTTGGCAAAGGCTGCCTTTGCTGATAAAGTTTATGATGATTTGCCAGTTCCTCCAACGTCCTCCAGTGTTCCTTCTCCTGGTGCTATTCCCCCTTCTATGGGTGGTGATTCTGATCCTGCTGGTGGTTCTAATGCTGGTCCCTCTCATGATTCGAAGGTCAAGGCCCCAATGACTGATGCTCCATCCCCATCTCGCAAGCGTACCCGTCGCCAGATTGAAGAGGAAAGGCTTGGTGAGGAGGCTGCTCGTCGGGTTCAAGCTGAGATTGATGAAGCTGATAGGGCTGCTGAGGAAGAGCTTCGAAAGCGCAGGCGTGAACAAATTCAGCATGATGCCATGCATTGGAGTGATAGTGAATGGATGCAAGTTTTGACTGTTCTCACCCGGGATTTTGCTCAGTTTAAAGATCTTTTGGGTGACGATGTTGATAAACACAATTGTATTCCGAGGGCTATGGTATTGATGCGTAAGCACCAGTTGGCTCTTGCTACAGAACTTCGGAAACAGAGAAAGAACAGACCGTTATCTAGGGCTGAGGAGCGCCAGCAGATTCAACGTTATGTGAAATATCAGTCTGCTGCTCATTTTAATGCTCCTTGGACGTGGGTGCGGGCTTTGACTTTTGATGAGCTCAAGGCCCTTTATGAAAAGATTGTTAAGCGTCAGAGTCAACCTATTCCGGAAAGATTTATTTACCATCCTCGTGGTGTGACTTCTTCTACGCCTGCTGATTCTACTGGTCCTTCGTCTGCACCCACTCCTGGTTCTGCTGCTAGTTCATCTGATTTTGTTGCTACTTCCGTTGGTCCTTCTACTTCACCTTTGGTTGCTCCTTTGGGTTCTACTGCTGGTCATGCTACCACCATCTTTGCTACTACCACCACCGCTCATGGTTCTACCACCACACCTGTTACTACCCCCACCACACATGTTCCTACAACCACCGTTGTTACCACCACCATACCTACTGCTACTACATCTGATGTGCCATCTCCATCACCACCAGTTCCTGGAACTCAACCTAATCCTACTTCTGATGCAGCTCCTATTGGTCCATTGGGTGGGCATATTCATGAGTCTACTTCTACTGCTCCCCCTGCTGCTGCTGAGGTTCGGGTAAAGGTTGAACCCACACCTACTGATCCCACACCTAGACGTTCCCTTTGCCAGAAACAAGCTCGTCGTACTCGCCGTGGTAAGACAGTTCCTTTTGAGAAGCGTGATCCTGAGAATTTAATTAATGCTGCTTCTGACAGCAATTCTGACTTACCATTGGGCAATGGGAACATTACTGGTTATGTGGTTGAGCGTTGTACAACACTTCCTGGTGGCGTATCCCATTGGATTACTTTGAGTGATGGGTCTGTGCGATTGGCAACGGGTTTGCAGGGTGTGTTGTCTTGGGCTGACCGTATGGATCTTATGGCGTTGTATGGACTTGTTGATTCTAGTATGCCGTTTGACCCAATGGCTGTGTCTTCCTGGCCTGGTCTGCGTCTCTAGGCTGATCTTAAGCTGATGTTGGATGTTCCTCCCAATACTCCTGTTTCGGGCATATGGAAGGATCAAATGCAATGGGAGATTCTGCGCTGGAAGCTATATGCTGGATGTGGTGTTCATATGTTGGAATTAGAATCTAGTCATATGGTGTTTATGCTGACGGATGTGGAGTATCCTTTGACCATTTCTTCGATGGAGGCGATGTTAGCGAGTCACTTGCAAATTTCTACTGCTCCATCTGGAAATGAGTCCTCTATGGCCACGACATTGGTGGAAGGTATTCAGGCGCGGTTGATAGCAGACAAGAAGGCTGCTTCTGGTATGTGAGGTGATTGGGTTGTAAGTGTTTATGCTTTGTATTCTTTTCACCAATATGTACAGTGATTGGTGAACTTCATTCTTTATAGTTAAAAAAAAAAAACAAATACTCTAACATTTAAAAAAAAAAAACTTTTTATATAATATATGCTTATACTTTTAACATGGTTTAGATTTTATACTTGTGAATAATATCCCTTGGCTGCTTCACATTATGGGTTCTGGTTACTGATTGTGCTTGTCCTGGTACTTGGCTTCACTTGGTGTTGGACGTGGTCCACACAACAAATGGTTCTCACCTTACCATGTCTAATCGACAAGAAAAAGTTGATTCACCTTGAGGGTACGGCTCCTGGTGAGATTCTCAAATCCGTTGATGGTTGCCAGGTTACCCAAAACTGGATGGTTTTCACTTGCCATAGTCTTGGACTGAAAAGTGGTTAATCCAAGGGGGTACGGCTCTTGGTAAAGATCTTATCAAATCCGTTGATAGCTGTAATAGCTTGCTTAAAGCTATAGGGTGTTCAACTCACCGATGCTTCATTGCTAAGAGTTGGCGAGTCCAGAGGGGTACGGCTTCTGGTAAAGACGCATCAAATCCGTTGACGGCTGTGATGGTTTGCCTAAAATCATCAAGGTACTCCCACTCACCATTGATTCACGTTCTAAGAGTTGGGCTGGGTTCTAGTCTCCCAGGGTGATGCTTATTCAACCAGAATGACTAGCTAGCCCAAGAGCGAGCAGCTACTTGGTAAAGGCTCATCAAATCTGCTCATGTTGCTGAAAAGATTCAACACGATGTTGATTTGTTACAAGCTTTAGAGAAGCTTCTAGTGTTTCATGTTGCGGCGGTTACTCTAATTCTTATCTTGTTGATGCTGCTATTTGTTTTGCTGTTACAATCCTCGGGCTTTATTTGCACGTTTTCCAGGAAACTTGAACTCAACAGGTCAAATTCAAGTTTAGGGGAGGATTGTTAGGACCATTGTAATAGTTATATGTAATAGGTAGACTAGGAGGTATGTAGTTCCTCCTGGTCCTAGTAGTAGTAGGAGCAAGTCCTGCTCCTGGTCCTAGTCGAAGTCAAACTTTATTATTTAATTAATATTCTGTTAGGATATGCATGAGATATGTTAGGAAAGGATATGCATATCAGTTTTACACGTTTTCTTTAATGCTGTATTAGGGTTTCCTTGTAGTATAAAAGGAACCTTAGGCAGAAGGGTTAGACACACCTTCACAAAACGTAGTTCTAGTCATTATCAATATTAGAAATCCTTAGAAAGGATCAAGTCTTTATAGTTATTCTGTTCTTCTTGATTATATTTATATTTTACATTCATATTGTGTATAGAGTCTCTTTGTGATTTGACTTGTGATTACAGAAGTCATTCACCGGTCCTGACAGGCTGCAAGATCTACATCTGGTAGACCCAACACATCCTAAAGGTTCCTAAAACCTCCCTTAAACTATGATACATAAGTTGCCAAAAATATGCATGAACATAAAAAATTTATGTCAAGATAGGAATTAAAAATTCCAACCATCATCCATAAATAAAAACTTGTCCAAATGCTTCTCTATTGATCCATAAGTAACTCTGTATCCAATGGTATACTGCTAACACCATCTGCACATTTAGATTGAAAACCAAAAAACTAACATTGTTGCTGACAACGCCCTGATAACACATGACAGCGTTGAGGGAAGCTTTGTCAGCGTTAGACAATTATATTGCTGACAACGTTACAAAAACACTTATCAGCGTTCAAGCAACCTTTGTCAGTGTTAGAAAAATATAGTGGAAAATCTAAATCATCAATAAGACCAATAAGAATGCATCATCCTGTACATACTTTTACAGAAAGACTCCAAAACACATATTATGTGAGATTGACCATTCCAATACTTGTTACCAAGTATTGAAATCTCCCAGCATCAAAAGGTTTAGTTAGTAAATCTGACACATTTTCCTCAGTGTCAACCCTATCTGGTTGTATTAAACCTTTTTCAAAGCAATCTCTTATAAAATGGTGTCTAATTTCTGTGTGTTTAGTTTTAGAATGATGTATAGGATTCTTAATGATGCATAAAGTGCTGTTATTGTCAACAAATATCTTGGTATGCATGAAATTATACCCATAGTCCAACAGCTGGTTCTGAATCCACAAAACTTGTCCACAACAAGCAGCTGCAGCAACATACTCAGCTTCAGTTGTAGAATTAGCCACCACTGTTTGTTTCTTGCATTGCCAAGATATTAACCTGCTCCCAAGAAACTGACATCCACCAGTTGTGGATTTCCTATCAAATTTATCACCTCCATAATCACTATCTGAATATGCAATCAACTCCAATGGTGAATCCTTTGGGTACCACAAACCAAGACCAGGATAGCATCTTAGGTACCTAAAGATCCTCTTCACAGCATAAAGGTGACATTCTTTGGGAGTCACTTGATGTCGTGCACAAGCACACACAGCAAACATGATGTCAGGTCTGGAGGCAGTAAGATACATCAAGGATCCAATCATGGATCTATAGTGCCTGACATCAACATCTTTCCCATCTCCAATCTTTCCCCAAGGGTGTTCTCTATCCATAGGAGTAGTAGCCCTCTTTTCATGTGGAGAAAAGCCAAACTTCTTCAAGATCTCAGCCACATATTTATCCTGGGAGATGAAGATACCATCTTCTTTCTGCTGAACTTGTAAACCAAGAAAGAAGTTCATCTCCCTCATAGCACTCATCTTGAATTTGTCTGTCATAAGCTTGGAGAAATCCTCACTCATCTTTGGATCAGTAGACCCAAAAATGATATCATCAACATAGACCTGGACAAGCAACACATCCTTGCCTTTCTTCTTTGTAAATAGTGTCTGATCTATGGTGCCCCTCTTGAATCCATTATCCACCAAATAGGTAGACAAAGTACCATACCAAGCTCTAGGGGCTTGATGAAGGCCATACATAGCCTTTTTGACTCTATACACTTTATTTGGATTCTCTGGATCCTCAAAACCAGGAGGCTGCATCACATATACTTCCTCAACAATAGTCCCATAGAGGAAGGCACTCTTGACATCCATTTGATAGATAGTGAAGCCCATGCAGGATGTATAGGCTAGAAAAATCCTTATAGATTCAATCCTTGCAACTGGTGCAAAGACTTCCTCATAGTCTATCCCCTCCTGTTCTGTATATCCCTGAGCCACTAACCTTGCCTTGTTTCTGACCACAATGCCTCTTTCATCTCTCTTGTTCCTTAGAACCCATCTTGTCCCTATAGGTCTGACATATCTGGGACAATCAACCAGCTCCCAAACATCCTGAATTGCAAATTGGTGAAGCTCATCCTGCATTGCTTCCACCCAACTTGGTTCTTTGAGAGCATCAAATATTTTCTTGGGTTCCTGTTGTGACAGAAAACAGGCAAACAAACATGCTTGCACAAGAGGGGTATCAACCTTCTTGTGTATATTGGCAATAAACCTACCAAGACCTTGATGAGATCTTCTAGTCTGAACTGGAGTCATAATATCACCAATGATTTGAGAAGTGGGGTGATTCTTCATTGTGGAAGTGAGAACTCCTCCTTCAAAAAGTCTGGTGTCCTCAACCTCATGCTCTATGTTGCCAATATCTTCTTCATCAGACTCTCTTTCATCAACATGAGGATGAACCTCTTCATATATATTGGAAGGTTCACCTTGTTCAAAAATGGAAGAGAAAAGATGTGCAAAATTGTTGTCAACGCCTGAACCTTGTTTGTCAGCGTTTGGGCTAACAACGCTTGAACTGTTGTTGTCAACGTCTGAACCATCAACGTCTGAACTGGTCTTGTCAGCGCTAGATTTGCCTTTGTCAGTGCCTGAAGGACCATGCATGTTTATATCTGGTGGTACTTGGGGACCACCATTATCTTTTCCAGCAGCAGCAGCAGCAGCAAAAGCATCTTTCCAAATGGGAATTGTAACATATTCTTGTATAGGAGATGTATTTTCTGCTTGTGATCCAACCTTTTCATGAACCTGTGTACCTGAAACATCAAAAACTTGTTCTTCCACAACATTTGAAGCTACCTTCACAATGTCTGGATTAGTGAGATGCATATAATTTAAAGTTCTAGACAAAGGTTCTAAGTCAAACAACCAATTAGGACCACTTTCAGGATCACTAGGTTTATTTTCTAAAAACCTAACAGTACTCTTTCAAGTATACGTTTTTCTTCTTTAAGATAAACCCTATAACCCTCGCTCTGCACTGAATACCCCATGAAGTAGCCCTCATCACCTTTTGCACTAAATTTCCCTAAGGCATCACTAGTATCTAAAACTACTACATGACAACCAAAAGGTCTGAGAAAACCAATATTAGGTTTTCTTACCCAAAGTAACTCATAAGGTGTTTTGTTCTGAATTTTGTTAACCAATGCTCTATTTTGAACATAACAAGCTGTATTAACAGCCTCAGCCCAAAAGGCTATAGGAAAATGAGCATCAGCCAACATTGTTATGGCTGCTTCAATTAGGGTTCTATTTTTCCTCTCAGCAACCCCATTTTGCTGTGGGGTTCTAGCAATACTAAATTTCCTAGTAATTCCTTTCCTGGCACAGAAGTCATCTAGCTTCTTATTCCTAAATTCACCACGATTATCACTCCTAAGCATTTTAACTTCATTGCCAAACCTCTTCTCAATCTGAGTGATAAAATCAATTAGAATATCAGCTGTGTCACTCTTCATAGCTAGAAAGAATGTCCAAGTAAACCTAGAAAAGTCATCTGTGATGACAAAGCAATATGACTTACCATTCAAACTTTCTATATTGGTTGGACCAAAGAGGTCCATGTGTAGCATATGAAGAGGTCTAGAACTAGTATGCACCTGTTTGGACTTGAATGAGACCTTGTGATGCTTGCCTTTAAGACATGCAACACAAGAGTGATCATTGTGGAAGGCCTTCTCAGGCAAACCATCAACCAAACCAAGTCTCACAAGCCTATTTATATTTTTAAAATTTATGTGCCCTAGTCTCCTGTGCCACAAATTACTCTCATCTACTGAGGCTTTAGCATCAAAACAAGACATATTATTATTCATTCTAATCCCATTTAGATTCACATTATATATGTCTTTATGCCTAGGTGTTCTATACTTAATATATTTCTCATCAGGGATTTTATAATCCTTGCTTAACACCAAACACTCAGTATCAGTAAACAGAGCTTTATTTTTGTTATCACACACTTATGATACACTAAAAAGATTGTAATCAAGTTCTTTTACCAGAAATACGTTTTCAAAACGCAAATTCTTGGTGAGAAGGGTTCCTTTGCCTGTGATAGTACCATATCCGCCTCCAAAGTAAACCTTATCACCATCCTTAATGGGAGTGATGTTGGTCAAATAGTCTTCCTTCCCTGTCATGTGCCTTGAGCATCCACTATCCCAATATCCATAATCATTGACCTGTCTTTGAATGCCCTGCACATAAAGAAAACAAATTAGTTTTTTGGGAAACGAAGTCTTAAAAGACTTGGATTCATCTGGTTGTTCAATAAGAACAGACTTAGTTCTCACAACAACCCCATTCTCATCCGACTTAGGATGAAATACCCAGTTAACCCCAATAGGTTTTGTAATGACCTTTGAAATGTAATTAAATCTGTTGCAGGTCATTGAAATCCCATTTTCATTAGGGTTTTGATCTTTCTTGGGTCTCCATGTTAAGCTTGAAGAAGCTTTAGACCCCTTACACTGTGGTTGCAAATATTTAGGTCTGGTCACGTTTCTGTCAGCGTTGGAATTGGTCTTGTCAACGCTGCGATTACCCTTGTCAGCGTTGAACCTAGGGTTTGCTACAGAAACCCATTGCCTATTTGACCAGGTGTTTGTCTTTTGAAATGGTCTTTGTCCATGAGTGTTAGACCCTCTAGTGAAGAATGGGACAGGTCTAATCACTTGTGGACTTTGTTGCACACAAGGTTTGGGTCTGACAACGTTTGACTTCCTAACAACGTTGACTGTGTTCCTGTCAGCACTGAATTTGTTCTTGTCAGCGCTGGCTTTGGGAGCGTTGACACACTTGTATGCCAAGTGTGAAAAGCTACCACAAGTGTAACAAGCTTTTCTAGACACAACTTTAGGTCTAGAAGAGAAGAAGCCTGTTCCAGTGTTGCTAACTTGGCTCTTGGGTGACCTAGTATTCCTATACATCTCTGCATATTTAATGCTAGGTTTTCTATCAGCGTTTGAGCCTAGGTCAACAGCTTTACCAGTGATTGGGTTGGTAACCTTAATAGGAGTTGACTCATTGGGACTTTCACATAGTAAGCCACCCTTAACAAATAAAGTAGGGTTAGCTTTCTTCCATTCATTCAGGTCAGTCAACTTTTGTTGATACTCTTCAACTGGAGTGACAACTCTTGGTGGAGGAATGAATTCCTCCTCTTGGAATTCTGGCAAACTAGTCCAAGATAAGTCCTTTTGTTGGACACCATAGAAGTCACCAGCTGGTGGTGGAACCAAAGAGTAATCATTCATCCCAATCCCAGTCATGTCCTTAGGATCCCTTTGTTTACCCACACAGTCTCCTAAGGTTTGAGTGGCTCTATCAAATCTTTGAATTTTAAGGCCAACATTGTCTTTATTCTTAATGGCCTCATCTAATTTAGCCTGTAACTCACCATTAACCCTTTCCATGATGTTTCTAATATCCATACTAGCATTTAACTCATGTTTTAAGATATTTATTTTATCTTTTAAGTCAAATTCCATTTTCTTGTATTCAGAAACGGTTTTCTCAGTTTGAGTGAGAGCTACTTGATAATTAGACAGTTTTCACTTTTCAGTACTCACATCACTTAATAATCTTAACACCTCTTTGTTAAGCTTCTCAATGTTTAACCTACAACATTTACTACAAAAAGCATCATTGTATACCTCATTATCAGATGAAGAGGAGGAGTGTGCCATGAGAGCATATTCAACATGCTCTTCTTCTTCAACCTCAGCAACCAAAGCTTTATCCTCTTCAACATTCTTAGCCAGATAGCTCCAATCCCATCCCATACCATCAATTCCTTGGACTGCAACCATGGCTTTGGAATCCTGAGTTTTAACAACCTGACTTGAGGGTTTACCAGCATCAGATCTTCTAGGAGATCTGCATTCCCTCATGAAGTGCCCAATACGATGACAGTTGTAGCATTCAACTTTGGATTTATCAAATCCAGCTGTGTCTTTTGCATTGAAGGTCATCTTCTTCTTAAACCTTATGTTCCACCTGTTTGCTCTTATACTAGCAAGAGCCATGTTCCACTTAATGTCCATCTCTTCTAAGTACTCATCACTTATCTGCTCAAGGTCCTCATATGTAATCACTGAACCATTGGGAAAAGAAGCAATATAAGCACATACAGTATCCAAATCTAAACCAACAGGTTTAACTCTTGGGGAGTCACTCTTGAATGTGTCAGCGTCTGAAAAGGAGACGTTGACAGGACTTGTTCCAACACTGACATATGATGATCCAGTAACTGGATGCATGTAAGAGTCCTTCTGATTGAATTGACCTTCACTATGAGAGAAGAAGGACATGTTACTGGTGGTAGACTTGCTTCCATGCTCTAAAAGAGTTTCATCTTCCAACAGCCTAAGTTTGTTGCAGATGTCATCAAACGTGGAACTTTTGTAGGTATTATTGGCAAGAATAGATCTTGCCTCAATCTTCCATGCCTTACCAAGACTTTTAAGAAAGGTAGCATTAATGTCAACATCACCAAGCTGTGTCCCCATGAAGGACAACTTGCTTGTAATGTCAAGCAATCTGATTCTCACACTACTCAGTTTCTCATTGGGTTGAGCCTTGAAGACAGCATAATCATGCATGAGTTGCTTTTTCTTCTCTTCCTTAGTGTCTGCATTGCCAGCATATGCAACTTCAAGAGCTTCCAAAGGTTTTTAGCAGATTCATAGCCTCTATATTTATGTTGGTTCTCTTGTCCCAAAGAGACTTTCAGAATATTTAGGGCTTTCATGTCGACCCTTTTCTTTGCTATGTCATCTGCAGACACAGCTCTACCATCTCCAGGTTTTTCTTTCTTATCTTCTTCATAACATCCAGCAACAGCTGATCTTTGAGTGATAGCATCAGCAATCTTTTGGGCTTTATCGAATGTGTTTCCATATTCAATGATCTCCCAGAGTGTGTAGTCATAGATCCCCAGATATTGTTCAAAGTTGAATTTCCACAAATCAAAGTTGGTTGCATCAAGCATGGGAATCTTGATGTTTGGTAAAGATGAGGAGTAGGAGGTTATTGCTTCTGACATGATGTTGTTAGGGTTTTTGAGAAAATTAGGGTTTTGGTGATATTTAGGGTTCTTGTGTTCTTTAAGATCAAAAGTTTCTCAACAGGCTCTGATACCACTCGTTGATCCCAAACATAGATCGATTTAGCTTTATGTATACGAGATTAGATCAAGTAATACACTTAGAGAAACCTTTGTATATGCTTATGATAATCTATGTGTTATGCGGAATTAACACTTAAACAAGAACACACAATGATATAAACAAACTTTCACTTTGATTAATGATATCTGTAAAACCCGTATTTAAAATCTTCGAATATTAAATACGCGTAGTCTCAGCTCTAAATTCAATTAGACGTAAAAAGTAAATACGCAGTCCCAGTTATTTAAATACTATAAAAAAATAATTATTCAGATAATAATTATTTAGTCTCAGAATATATTACGTATGTATTATACAGAAATAATTAAACATTAGCACTAATTTCGCACTCAGTTTTTATTTAAATATTACAAAAGATAATTATTCAGAAAATAATTATTAAAATTCAGAAGAACACTACGAACGTATTACGTATGTATTATTTAATTACAGAAAGAGTATTTCAGAAAATTAAAAACACGAACGTGCACGTCTAAAAATTAAGTCACGAAACAAAGGAGTACAAAAGTGTTATATGTGTGAGCTTAAGTTAAACAAGAAAGAAAGAAGAGTGGGCTATTGAACCCAACCCACATTGTAAATTTAAAACATACGGGGGTTACCCTATTTTCCCTGGCTGCAATCAGTTAAACAAAAAAAAGAGAAGAAAAAAAAACGAGAAGCTAGGGTTGAAAAAAAAAAGTTGCTGACAGAAAAAAAAAGACAAAGAAGAAGGGAGATCTAGTATGGCGATCTTGAATTTCGGGAACCATCTTTGCTATTCTCTAATCATACCAAACGGTATTCAATCCTTATTATTTTTTTTTTGTGTCACGAATTTAATGAATGACATCATGAACACATGATTTTATAACTTTTAAACAAGTAAAAAGATCATAAATCAGCCGAGTTTTGGGATGCTGCACGCAAACCGAGACACACTAGGTGTCTCGGTGCTCGTTTTCTGTGACCCAACCGTTGAGTTTGTGGGTTTGGGGTCGAAGTGCAGTGAACCAAAGAACTAACAGGGGTGTTTGGTTTATAAATTGCATGTATAGGCAGTTAAGGGGGTGTTTGGTTTTACAAACAGTGAGAATAATATAATCAGTAGGAACAATGAAATCAGTGGGAACTTAGCATAAAATCGGGGGGAAACGAATGAATAATCAGGGGGTATGTTTTGGACAGAAAAATGATGATTTTTATATGAGACTAGCGACGGTTTAGTGACACAAATTTCCGTCGCAGAATTGTTATTGACAGTTTTAAATATTAGCTTTAGTGACATAGTTTTTAGTGACAGTTTTTCTGTCGTTAAATCATATAGGCAGACTTTATATATATTGTTTAATTATATTAGTGCGACCGAGAAGGGGTATCTCGGTATGCTCGGGATATAGTTAAAATAATAAAAACGAATATTTTTAAATTATACCTTCTATTACTTAATTTTATAAATGTCTTAATTGTATATTTAAATGAATTAGATTAAAATAGTTTTATAAGATTTAAAAGCGTATAATTTTATTAATGGAATTAAAATTATTTTTGGAAACTTTCTAAATTGGGAAACTTTCTATTTTTAGCAGATTACCAAATATAGAGTTAGTATAACGTCAAAATACGTGTTATACCGTAATTATTAGTAGAACGAAAATATGTTTAAGAGAAATATCAGAAGGCTCAGATTTATCAGTTTAAATATACAGACAATATTTGCAAGAATAAAATAAACCCAACAAAAACAGTTAAGACCAGTAAAATATATAACATCAGTCAACTTATTTTCGCATACGTTATTTATGTAGTAACCATGAAGTCGGATAGATCTTTCAGCTTTCAGTCTTATTTCATTACCGGACACGAGGTACGGATTTTCCGTCCTTTCAGTAAGGACTTTCCTTTATGCATGATTAGGATTCCCCGTCTTCAGCCAAATGTTTTCCCCATTATATGTTTAAATTTATCAGTAATCATGTTAATAACTAAATAAATTGCCTGAGCATTATATACAAGCACGACCAGTTTATGTACTAGTTACGGAGGTACCGTAACCACGACACTAGAGGCATCAGTGTCGTGACTCACATGCAGGAGAGTGATATCCTGCATCGTCCCACTCAGCTCAGCTTGGCCATTTTATCAGTATTATTAGTGGGGCGTATGGATGCATCCTAGGCTTATATGTGTTACAAGTTATCAGGGTGAATGTGGTGTGTGCTCTACATCCTTCACATTGGAGCTAATCCCTCCACCCAGCACAGTTATTTAGAGGTCACCCCTCTACAGCATGATGAGGTCACCCCTCCAGTTATTCATGCACGGTTGTTACAGCACGTGACCTATATAAGCTCTGGAAAATAAAATACAATAATTGCATGTTTTCAGAATTTATAGTTATATTTCAGTATCAATATATATCAACCAGGTTTCTCAGATTTTGTGCAGAGTTCTACCACATGTTACATATCAGTCTTACAGCTTCAATATTCTATCGCCTGTTTCTTTCAGTATATTCTTATCATGCTTTATATCCGTTCACTGAGCGTTATGCTCAGCCGTAGTTCCTTTCATGTTCTAACGGCAGGTACACCAGGACGCTCTTAGGATTCTGAGAGCATGTGCATTTGGATGGAAGCTATCCAGACTTCTTACTTTATGCATTTCTTACATTATTCTGCTTATTTGGACATTGTTTAGTCCTTTCCTTCAGTATTTTACTTTTCATGTTTTGGGCTTATGTTTGGATTACCGATGTTTGATTCCGGTATTTCCTTTATGGTCAGTTAATGTTTTAGGACATTTACCTTATGCTTTGATGACACGCCATAAATACACGTAACGGTCCACTTATCCAAGTGGGGTGTTACAATTATGGTATCAGAGCGCAAGGTTCGACCTGTAGGCTCTAAAACTTGACCTGTGACTAGTGGGTAGTCACCAGGAACTTCCCAGATTTTGGCGTTGTTATCTTTCATGTTCCTCATGGATTGTTCAGTCAGTTTTCTTCATTTATGAGTCAGTTTTCTTAAAGTTTTGACTAAGTAAAAGGTTGGTACAGGACTGGCCATATTTAGTCGCATGTTTTTTCATTCGAATTTTGTTTGGTGAACCGACCCATAGGCGTTCACCCTTGTCATTCAGATTTTTGGTATAGATGAACTGACCATATGCATTTACCCTTACTCATGTCAGATTCATGTTTCCAGTCAAATATTACTGGGTGAATCAGCCAAAAATGTTCACCATTTTTCAGGTCAAATTTCATACTATTTAGTCGAATGATTTCTTATGAACCGATCCACAGTTGTTCACCTTTGTCATATCAATACATTTCATAAACTTTGACAAGTATGGATCGAAACAGAATCGCCCATACTTAGTCACATGTTTTGTTCCTTGAATCCTGTGGATTGACCCATAGCCATCCACGTCAGTTGATCATACTCTTATAGTCTTTATAACAATCCAGTTCGCACAATCTCAAGTTGATGTCGCTTCCACGCTGTTTCAGTTTCATGTCTCCGTACAAGGGTTTTATGTTCAGCAGAATGATAAATGTCTCCATGCTAAGACACAAAAATAATTTCAGTAAAACCTGTTTTCATGATAAATCATGATTGGCCTTCATTAATCATGCTTCATGCTGACCACTGTTGGAACTTCGATTATATCATACTTCTCAGCCTACAAACAACCAGCAATAAGTCGACGTAGAAATAGTCAGCCTATCATGTTAACCGTTTCAGTTCAGTTTAGTACCGTTTAAATCAATTTATTTATTTGATAATTTCAGACAAGCGACACCAGTATCGATCATCCCATAAAATTTACACTAGTGCCATGTACAGTATACCCTATGTACCCCATGTACAGTGTCTCAGATATGCTCCATGTGCAGTATCCATTTTGTAATTCATGTGCAGTATTCAGGTGTACTTCATATACCGTACCCCATGTACATTGCTAATCGATCCTCAATCATCTCAGGCGTTTCCACTTGTCGATATTCTACCAGGTTCTGATGCTGCTTGTGAGTTGAAGATTTTACCAGATGCCGATGCTGCTAACACTTTGAAGACCTCACAAATTCTGATGCTGCTGATACTTTGGAGATCTCTCAAGATGCTGATGCCGTTCATACTATGAAGACTCTGCAGAACAAGGACGAAAACTATAAGTTTGAAATTTCGGGCAAGGATAAATTTCAACCATCAGACACTACCATTCCATTTCATGCTTTACCTTATCAGCTGGATGTCACACCTCACTCAACTAACATTTCATTCAGAAGAGTGGGAACCAGAACCCAACCGGCCACTCAACAAAATAGTTACATGAATCACGGTCATGATAATGACCGTCATAAATTGACAGACAAAGCAGTAATGACAATCACCGTGCTTAAAATAATCAGTCAATAACCATCAGAACTCCAGAACGTACGTGACCATAAATACAGAGGTCAGTAGTCTAGCTGGTTCGCCAATCCTAGCAGTTAGCAGAAATTCCTAACCTTATTCAGACTCACAATTAAAATACATGTCCAGACAACAATTAAGACACAGGTCTCATGTATCATTTCGGAAGACACATATCAGGACACCAGTCATGGTACACGTCATACGAATATCTTCTCAGAGTACGAGTCAGAACTCATAACTCTGTATGTTTGCTAAATCAGGATCTCAGAAATTCAGGGTACCCTCCAAGGGAGTATATCGTTTTTGTCATGGCACGCCTAAATCAGATAATTAAAACTCTGTTACCACTACTAGAGTATTATTCAGATTAAACACGCAGAGCTCATTCTGTGAGGTTACAGACGAACACATTCAGTGAAAAGTCGCCATGTACACTTCACGTATTCCTATGTCAGCTTTATCTTAAATCAGGTGGTCTCCTACCTCTCAGCCAGAAAGGACTCAACAGTATCACCATATTTATTAAGGCCTTATTTTCAGTTAACGACGAGATCCGTCTTACTAAATCCCAAATATATTCATTATACTTTCTGTCAGAAAAATCAGTACAAATTATTTCTGCCTTACAATCGCGTGACTTATCAGTCCATAGCTACGAAGACTTTTAGCTACCAGTTATAAATTCACTTCAAAAATTCCTCGAATCCGTGATCAACAGATTATACTAAAATTTCCAGATGTCATTCTAGAAATTCCTTCCTAACCACGAGACAAAATTTAACATCAAGCTTGTCTCAGGAATAGAACCTGTTATCAAAACTCTTTATTCTAGGGCTTCAGCTAAGTTAAAAGAGTTGCAGCAATTGCTGCAAGAGTTATCGGAACGAGGCCACCGATTTTTTTTGACAAGATCATCATTTTTAATCGATGTTCATTCTACGAATAATAGGTTTATCTGATCTGCTATGACTTCTTATATATTTTCCAGAACAATTCATGATCATGTCACCATCAGTGGTGAGAGAGACATATTATAGTCACTCTAAAGATTTGGAATTATATTTCTGAGCTCCCTAATTCTCCCGCTATAGCATGAAATTTATGAATAAATTTTTTTTATGACTTCGCAGACAAAATCGTCAGTATGTACTTTGATAACATTTTGATCTTCTACATTCTAAAGAGGTACAAGATAATCATCTTCTCACAGTTGTATAGATTCTTCGATAGAAGAAAAATCATATACGCAGATTTCTAGATATGAATCCCAGTAGAACAAGGTGGCATTTCTAGACTACACTATTTTAGCATAAAGGAATTTCAGACAATCCTGCGAAGGTGAAGGCCATCACCAGATGGTCACGACTGACGCCGGTGAACAAAGTACAAAATTTCTAGAATTCAGTTGGCTACTACCGCATAAATTGCTGAAAGATCTCATGATTAGCTTCCTATGGCTAAGCTTTCGCATAAAGGAGAGGACCTACACAAAAATTTTGTATTCCATAAGATCCTACGCTACGAGAGATCTGTTTTACCCAGACTCAAAATTCTTTCATGACAAATCACTCAGATTACACCAGAAGTACGGACTGTTTTACTAGACTTAAACCTTTTTATAAAAATTGAGAAAATTCTCAAAAATACCTTAAGACCTGTAGAAAACACATTTTTAATCCCATTAAAAGTTTTCGCTTCTATGACCCGTTACTCAACACTTTACCAAAACTACGTTTTTCGGACTGAATTTGCACTTTGACCAAGTCGGACTCATTTGACCCATTTAAAATATAACATTGACCCATTTGACACCTAAGTCTAATAATAGACTCAAATATGCAGGTTTGAGACCAAAAATCAACCTTTGACCATTTACCAAACTATACCTATAGTCCCCGGGGTTTGACCTTAAACCAAGCATAATTTCGGATTATGAAGGTTCTCATCTCCCGGTACACGATTTTCAAAACATCATAACTTTTGACTCGTTAGGAGTCGTAAGCTCTATCTTATACCAAATCGAAGCTAAGAAGACGCTCTACAACTATATCCTAATCACAAGACCTGTTTACAAAATAATTTTTAAGAAAACACTCCAAACTTTCTGCCTAAAATCACCTATCCCAAAATCAATCCAACACTCGTTTCCAAACCCATTTATCGACACTAGACATCAACCTAAACACTCCTAATCATACCCAATCACACTAATCATTCCTAAACACCCTAAGTATAATATCCATCATAAAACCCAAACACAAAATCAAACATGCAAATGGTTTTACCCATTCAAAAACATCTAAAAACAAGATTAAATACAAAATCCATCAACAAAATAACAACCACCATGATCCCCCAAACACCCTCTTTTTGCCGTGGGGTTTGGGTGATCAAAACCCCTCAACCAAATTGATTTTGGTTGATTTGTTTAGTGATTACACATCCTATATACATGAATTAAACATGTATACATCCAATTTACATCAAAACCCACTTTGAAAAATCCATTGATTCTTGGAAAAAAATTTGTGGATGCATGTATGATTAAAGTATATGAAAAGGATGGGAATGAAGTAATTAGATGTGGTCTAAACTTACTTTTGATCAAAACAAGCTAGAAAAAAAATGGTGTGGTGGTTTGGGGTGGTTTGGCCGTCGGCCTAAAGAGACAAAAAGGGGAGGGTGAAAAATTTTTGAAGTTAAAATGTTTAGTGTGTGTGTTTGTTTCCCCATTTTGTAAAATTAGGAGGGACCTTGGGTGCAATTTTAGCTTTCTTTCTTCCTTAAGTAAAAACGACCTCACAAGTTTACGGGAATGACTCACTAGTCATTTTGGAAAATTTTACGGGAGTCGGGGATCATCCCGAACACTCCAAAATACTTTTAGGACACTTTAAATGTGCCCGGAAAGCAATAAAACTCACCCGACTCGACTTAACACGAACCGAAAGTAAAATTCTCGAAAAATTATAATATCGATAAAACGACAATAATCATAGAAATTTGGGCATCCATCGGGATCGTATTCGTCATCGTTCTTCTTAAATCGTCAATCGTCAAAATTATGACCTCGAATATCGGTTTCAACCAAAATGATAAAATATATATCAAATAAAATTTATTAAAAATTTCAAAAATAAGCGTAATTTAGGGTAATGTAAGTGACCTCGGTTCTAGGGTATCACAATTTTAATGCATAAAGTAACTTATATTTTATGTTTCTATAATTTACACATTTGGTCCTTCTATTTTAGTAATGTGGCCCTTAGGGCACAGGTAGTTTCCAATGAAAACAACATAGGGCTCAAATTTGGCTCCAAAAGTGGAAAAATCAACCCATAAGGTTTTTAATCCGTGTTAAATCAACTAGGGCTTATTTTAAGTTCGTTGAAGTTAATTTTTAGTCCTTAGAGTTTTACAATTCTCGTCTTATTATTCTAGGGCTTAAAATATGTTTGAAAAATGATCAAACAAGTACGTGTTAGTTAAATAAATCAAGTTTAGCTCAAAAGATATAGTAAAAGTTCCTTAAAGCATATTCAAGTTCAAATAGGTTACTAGGTTGAATAAAATAGGAGAAGCTCGTTTTAAGTCTTGGTTCTACTTAGATGGGCTTCATAGGCATTGTTATGGATTGATATGGTCTGTTTAATGTTTTAATAGTTCTTAAGAGATTTTTAAGTTTATTAAGCTTCAATAAGCTTGCGTGATGTTGGGTTAAAATGGCTGAAAATCAATAGCACAATGCTATGATCCAAAAGAGATGAACACGAATCTTCCTTAGATTTCTTTATAAGGATGTAATAATGACAAGGTAATTTGGAGGAAAAAGGAATACGCTCCATAGCTGGATAAATAAAATAATATCAATAATGAGTCATGTCGAATCTATTTAAGCCCACTTGTTTATAAATTTTTATTTACATCAATAAGCGTCCTCATCCATGTAAAGTAAAAATTTATAACTTCATGGTTTGGTGACCTATGATTTCTTTATTCAAACGAACAAGCGTCCTTATTCATTTCAATAAGGATTTCATAGCCCAAACTACTTAAATATTCCCGGCAAGGCTTACCATCAAAACGAATATAATATCTAAGAAAATAGATATTACTAAGAGAGTTTACAGTCAGTTTATTTATAACTTTCGTCTTCAGACGTCCCATAACATCTTAATACGAAATTATAAAAAAATTCTGGTCTGGTGTCTTATGATCAAGAGACTCATGTTGTATATTTAAACGTCATCTAAATATAGAATCACAAGTACCTTGATTTGGGTCCCACCGCATCATTTAAAGATGCAAACTTTATCCAAATAATACCACATGAAGTTATAGAAGCAAATGTGTATAAGTCGTTAATAAGTTGTGTTATGTAAGTAGATGTTCAAATCACGTGCGTTAAAATATGTATCAATCAAGGATTCATAATATAATGATATATTATAAAAGTTGTCCAATAAGTATAAGGAACAATCAGTCTGTAAGCTTAACCAATTATAGCAAGCAGTCATGAAGGATTTGAAAATCTTAGTGCAAGATTTTAGGACTCATTCGGATTTCATTAAATACCTTGAGTATTTTAATATCTTCATAATAAATAGTAAACAGTCGTAATATGAAAGCACATAAAGAGTTAGTATCTAATACTATCATAAATCATAAATGCATAGGATTATGAATGTGCATTCAAATTATATAGTTATGCATGCTCTATATGCTATATGCTCTCTAAGTTGTCTCCTCAAAAACCCAGTTTTGAAATTTTAATCCGGTTATAGTTTAGTTAATAAAATAAAAAATTTATTTTCGATCTGATTCTCTATAACCATTGCTCTGATACCATTCTGTGACACCCCCAAATCAGGTTCGCAGCAGAATAATTAATTGGGTGTCACGTTGTGGATCACTGAACAAATTGCATTCAAATCATTGATCATAATTATATGATTTTGAAATACAATTGATACAAATATTAATTTAGTACAATCAGTTGAAACGTTGAATATCAGTTGTTACAAGTATCTAAGTGAAAAAAAGATCTCTAGTCATTTTTATGCTCCTAAATGATGCTCAGTCCATGCTCATATAATCCAGTTTAATTTCCTGAGAAAAACATGCTTAAAACGGTCAACATAAAGTTGGTGAATTCATAGGTTTGATAAAATCATAGTTTAGGACTTTAAAATGTCCTACATAAGGTTTCATAATGTTTGATATAAAAATCAAGTTCAGAAATATCAAAATGTTTCATATTGTACTACACAAGGTGTGATAAAGTCTAGTTTAGGACCACAAACATCACAAACATAGTATTTCACAAAGCCAAACACTATAAAGTAACTACATTTCCTATTGCCCGAAACTGAGACTTTGACAGTAGGAGGCCTTGTTAGGGGCTTCCTTCGCATTATAATAATTGTTGATACAAAAGTTAGATAGACCGAGCTTGACCCAAATTAGGCTTAATTTGGGCCTTGTGGACTCTGGCTCTTGCACCAAGTGAAAATTGTTTTGAAGACCCTGCACACTAAACAAACACCGTTTGGCTTACCGTGGGTTTGTGACCCACGGTTAGACTCCAGCGTGAGAGTAAGTAACCGATTTGAGTATGTAGTGTTTAGGGTATTATGTGTATCGTACCTTTGTGGAACCTATGGGGTTCCTTTATACCCGAGAGAGTCCTGGCTGGGCTCTCCTACTCTTGCAGCCAAAGGAAGAGATAATGACCTAAAATAGTTTGATCCTTATCGCATAACCAAGGAAAGTGTATATCTCTTCCCTTTAGGCGAATATATCTATATGATAGATTATATTCTTGTTTGATCCTGTCGTGCTGCAACAAGGACCTAGCTAAGTAATCAGCCGTATGTGCGACAACGGCTTACCGGGCCTCCTGGGCTACGCACGCGCATCACACAAGCATTCAATCCATTCCTGATGGATGCGGGTAGTACCCGTGAGTCGGACTATCTAGCCGGACTAGGGATTATACGTCATCATGTCCCCCCAGTCTAGTGGTCGCAGGTTCAACCGCAACTACTAGACTATAAACCATTCAGGCCCTTTGCAAACACCTTTAAAAGAAATACCACACACAACCCACATGAAATGAGTTTGAATAAGTATCTACGTCAAACTCCACTATCACAACCCTACATCGAGAACTGGGAAAGACACTAACCTCGTCAGAGGAGCCAACTGGCAAACACCGTAGGATGAACGGAGCATTTTAGACACGTGCCGCGAGATCCCATGCGTCCATAGTGTATTGATGAGATGGATTTTATACATGATCTCATCGTTCTTTTCGGGCTTTAAATGCATTAAAATGTCATAAAATACCATATATATGCTTGTATTTGTTTACTTGTGTGTTTTAGGTATGTATATCGTGAAAAAGACAAAAGATCACAAGAAACAAGGAAAAACGGACATGAGAAACGAAGCCGTACAAAGAACCGGGCCCTAGTTCATGAATTATCCAAGATAAACCCTTGAAGACTTGAAGATGTACAAGATTGATCCTCAAATGACACTTAAAACCCTTTTATATTCATAATTACAAGTTTGGTCCCTTAAGTTTGTCAAAATTACAAAAAGTGAACCTTCAACTTTGAAGAATTTGCAAGTTTAGTCCCTTAACTGTTCTAAATTGTCAATTATGGCCCTTCATGAAGTCAAAGAGCAAAGAAGACCCTTGAAGATCAAGAATATTACACTTCTAGTCCTTTAAAAATGGATTAAATATCAAAAGGACTGAAGTTGTAATTACATCAAAGTTATAAAAGCCCTAATTTCCTTTTCATAAAGTTTTTGTGGCCAAACTCTAAATTCAGAAACTTATTTAACAAAGGGAATACGTTTGTTAAAGCTGATAAACTTTGTTTACAACATTTTTCAAAAGCCAAGGACCAAAGTTGCTACAAATGGAACATTTAAATGTTTATTGCGCCAAACACATTTACCTTCCACTGATTTCGGATCAAAGGGAGTTACTATTCACCCAAAGAACCCAGTAACTCCCTCCACTTAAACAAAGGGTAAATTGCAATTACCTAGTCCCACGCTTGATTCACCTTAAACAAATCTCATCCCACACCAAAACTCCCAAATCCCACTACCCAAGTGACCCCACACTCAACCCCGTCCACCAATGAAAACCCAACTTCCTCTCCAAGGAATCTGACATGGCCAAATCAACAACTGAGACTCATGGCTTAACTACAAAGCTAAAATGAACGTTCCTGATTCAATTTGAAAGCTCAAACATCAAATGCATCTAGAAGATTTCAAGGGCACTTTTGGGATTTCATAGCCTAGGGTTTTACTTGTTTATGCCTTGTATCCGTCTATAAAAGGAGACCTCAACATGTGAGAGTCCCTTTGTTCCAGATTTTAGTTATTTCTTTGTAATTCCTTTTTATTGAAATAAAATTTGAGTTTCTAAAAATTGTGATTTCTCTTGTTGTTGTTTATAAAAGTTTGGTGATTGAATAGCTGAAATCTGAGTTCCATATCCATGTTTTGTTGTTTTTGAGGAAAGGTTTTATGGGATAAAACTCTTGTTTTCAAAAAATCAAATTTTCTATTATTTGTTCATCCTTTTGGTTTGTTGATCTTAGCAGGTACAAGGAATCTGGTGCTTGTTTTGCTAGCACCTCAGCTCAAACATTCCAAGGCTTGGATGTAAGTCTTGGAAGTTTGCATCTCTCTCCTTTTTCATTTTTCTGAATTTTTGTTGAATATTTGGTGATTTTGCATGATTTATTGTGGATCTGTGTTTTGTAGCTTGATTTGAGTTTCTAGGTTGATTAAGAGTTATTAGGGTTGATTAGATCTTGTTTCAAAAGTTAAAACATATCAATCCTTTGGAAGATTGCAAAATCAGATTCCAAAGGGGTGTTTGGGTTAACTGATTCAAAGGGATTTAAGGCAACTTGTGTTGTTGTACTTGGTTCTATTGTGTTGTTACATGTGTATCTGCTATTAAGGGTTGGTTATCTGCAAGTTTTCTGGGCTTGAACAACCAAATCAATCAAAGGGTCATAAAATCAGTTTTACTTGGGTATTTTGGCTAAAAGTTTGGGGACACCTAGATCTAAGGGTAGACTAGGGTTAACAAGTGTTAAATTTTGGTTAACCTAATCAGGGAAAGTGATTTGAAGGCTTAAAATTGGATTGGTGGTCAAATAGATCAGCAAAAGGATTTTGGATAATCACTTTTGCTAATCAGTAACTTTTGGTGCTTGAATCTGCTTATTTACTTAGATCCATTGCTTGAAACTAGTTTATTTGTGCTTATTGGACTTTATTATAGCTTGTGTATGCATGTGGTTCAATTTGGTTGGCTTATTCATGCTCAAACTGCTTATTTGTTCATAACTGCTTATTTTCAAGGTCTGTGCAATATCTGTGGACTGTTTGCTTATTCTGGGCTTATTGAGTGAACCAATTTCTGATTTCTTTGTTGATAAAGACTCCTTGTGATTCACTGATCACAAGGGTGCCCTTGTTTCTATTTGGATCCAACTGGAACTCTCTAAAAAGGCAAGTCAAATAGTCAAAGCAGTGGGAACTCCTTTCCCCTACTGCTAGCCACTACTAGTGTTATTTCAACTGGTGCTTATTATTAATCTATTCTAGCTTATATTAACCTGCAACAACTTTGAATTTGTAATAGGTGTCACTTATTTGACCCATTTGTTCATTCTGGAGCATTTGAGGGTTTGACTTTGAGGTTTGACTAGAAAACCAAACACTTTGACTTTTAAATAAGTGCTTATCAGCTTATTGTGCTTATTTGGCTTGGCTTATTGAACTTTTCTTTGTTGATTTGTCTTATTTAAGTCATTTAGAGTCTTTTGCAACTTATTGGAAGGTCTGAGGTGGTCTATAACTCAAAGTCGACTATTTTATCTTTTAGTGAAAATCTTCTTGGCTTATTTCTGGCTTATTGACTGTGCTTTTTCAAAATTTCTTTTCACAGATCTCTTAGGCATCTCAAAAGAAGGTTGTGTGTTTAAGCAGAGCTTATGGCATTGGCTTATTGCTTAATGGGCTTATTGGCCCAATAAGAATAAGTTGTTGACTATTTAAGCTGTGATAAACTCAAAATCAGCTTTTGGGCCTTCAGACTTTTGTGTTTAGAATTGAACTTTGAGTCAGATAGGGCTTTTTCAGGTCATTTGGGCCAAGTTTGACTTTTTGGGACCAAAAGCCCATTAAGGTTGACTTTTTTACTTTTAGCCCATTTGGGGGCCCATTAGGGGTATTCTGGTAATTTCACTTTCATTTTCTGATTATTTAGGTTAAAATTAACTAGTTTGCAAGTTTTTAGAATTTTTTTATAATTTTTGGATTTTTAATATTATTTTAATATTATTTTATTATTAAATTTCAAATTTCACATTTTTACACTTTTTATATTTTTCTTAGGTTTAATACATTAAAGTTGGATTTTTGCAACTCATAGGTTAATTTTATCTTTATTATATTAATTTTTATCATTATTTTAAGTTTAAATAGACTTTAAATCATTTTAAATAGTTTTAATTAGTTTAAAAATTTGTAAAAATAGTTTTTAATCTTCATAGGTCATTTTAGAGGTTTACAAAGTGAAAAATCTTTATTTGGGCTTTTTGATAATTAATTTGATTTTTAGGGCTTTAATTAACATTTAAAAATTAATATTTAATTAATTAAAAGGTTTGAAAGAGTTTTTATCATTTGTAAACTCTTAGTTTATTTAACTTGATTTTTGGTAATTTTTTGGAAATTTTTAGAATTAATTTTATTTTTGCTCTTTTTTACGGTTTTAATTTTAGTCGTCGTAGTAATTAATTTCACGTCTTCGTCATTCTAATTTCTCATCCCCTTCTTTCAAATATTAATCTCAAATCAATTACGAATTATTCACACATATATACCTCATTGGGAAACGAACTTTCACCTTTGGGTCATTAGTACAGGTTTTCCTAAATCGTCGTATTTAATACTTATCGCTCATATACGCTCTTTTTCCTAAAAGACGTATTTTACCACAATCATGTATATAAATGCAGTCTGACAGACATTCACCCTTCTTCTTTACCTAACCAAAAAACCCTCCCACCATTGTTGAAAATAATAGGAAACAATACTTTTGATAAAAAAACAATACCAACTCCATCCCCGTCGTTAAAATATTTTACAAGGAAAATATGGTAGCACAACTGTTTGATGTGACGTCCCATATGTCAGAACAAGAACTCTCCCGTTTCGCCACTAAGTACCATATAACTTCAGATCTCCATCCCACTGTGCCAGATCCACAAGCACATATTGGAAGTTTCCCTGAAGGAAAAATTGGTGTATACACCCGGTTCATCGAGTTTTCCAACAATCGCATACCCCTAAGCCGCTTTCTGATGGATATACTAAGCTACTACAACATACACCTTTCACAGCTACATTGTATAGGCGCCGCTAAAATCTCAAATTTTGAAATAAACTACTTACTTAAGAACGTTGACCCAACAATAATCCTATTCCGCGCCTTCTACCGACCCTCGTGGATCAACGGGTGGATATATCTTGCAAAGCGCCCTGGTCAATTAAAATGTTACTCGGCAAAGATAGATTGTCTGAAGAAGTGGAACGACAAATTCTTCTGGGTAGATAAGGTTGTATTTCCGTTTGATTATGATTTCATCACCCACGAGACAATGATGAAAGATGACCGCCCCATAGCTGGCTCATACAGCGAAGCAGACGCACAGATAATTAACACCGATCGAATACCAATGCAAGAATACCCAGAGGCTCTACTATACGCCCTAGGACTGAGCCATACACTGACCCTTCCTACAAACCACCTTCCTTAATACTTCGATGAATTCGACCATGGTAAGAACCTTGTATTCCCAAAAACTAAAAATTCAAATGACTTATGCGAATATACTCACATATTCCTCGTACTTTTGTAGAACTAACTTATACGCAAATCGTGAAGCGCGAGAATCCGTGTGCGGTGACTATGTGCGCTCGACCATTCACACCATTCGAGCTATCTAATGGATGGCGCGTTGGTCAACCCATCGTGGCCCTGGAGTTTCCTTCCCCAACACCTGGAGGGAGCATCGAGAGGATAACCGAAGTAAATGCTACTCCCATCTGAAGTGTGCCATGTACCACAGAGTGTTCGTCAGAAGAAACGAATCTGAGAGATGAAGAAGACCATGATTTCGAAGGAGACTCCGACATAGGTCCATCAGAAGAGATCATACCTGTTCCTAGCTACAAAAAATTATCGTGCTCCCCCACACAGCAAATTCCCAAAAGGGGGAGAACACTGCAGACTAGACCTAGCGCCGATGTGACTTCGTGGGGAATACTCTCAAGGCCGCGGGAAAGACACATATATCAAGGTATATCACCACGTCATTCCTTACCATCGGTTCGAAACAAACAATGCATGCACTTCTCTAACACTCGTAGGATATCAAATTTGCAGCTCCCATGGTGCAACGACCAAAGCTGGTGTCCGCACCTCTAAGTCTACAAGATTCCTTCCTCCCTAGAGCTACACCAGCTCATGCGCACTAGATAGCGCAGCTTTATGTGAGGATTTCCTCCAACATCTAACTCCCCCTGGCCGCGCCCAACTATTACACGAAATGCCTGACAAAATACTAATGAGAGATTTGGATACAGTTGCCTCATAGGAAATAACACTAGTCTCCTATTTGAAAAAGAAGGTATCACATATGTCTGAGCATCTGGAACAACCAAACCAAAAGGTCAACCAAGCAACAGAACAAAAAGACCGTGAACTCTCAGCACGTAGCATCCTGCGCTACGCTCACGTTCATTGTTACATATGTGTGTCCAGGTTTCTGCATTCACGCCTGAGTTTGTGAGACCGAACGCCTGTTTATGATTACACTCATTGGACTATGACTCTGAACTTATGGGTGAGCCGAAAGTTCATTATGTGTGGGCCTGCCACTACTACCATAAGCAATGTCATAGAGAATGACATGTTTGTTAGGCGTGCACACTGTGTCTTGTGCATATCCGTCATAAAGTATGCGGACTGCTACACTTACCACAACGTCTTGTGGGAAACTCCTTAATAAAGGATACCTAATCTGGCGCCGCTGGGGGTGCATCCCTCTTACGCGACATGTTTAATTGGTAGGGTAAACTTATTCCTCTTATTTTACCTAGAAACATTTTATTGTACATGTACACCGGAAGGCCAAATTTATATATTTCAAAAAAGAAACAATACTCTTATGCATAAAAGATAAAAAAGAAAAAGATCATTTGGGGCTGCGGAGCTAGCGAGGAACCACATCATTTTATTCATACTTTTTTGCAAATGTTGAAACAAATAACAAAAACAAAACCCTAAAAAACGATAATAAAGACAAAAAATACATGGATCCTTATTGGGGCTATCAGTAGCCAAGGGAATGGTCCATGGTAACTATGCGATATCTCAGGGAGAATATCGTCCAAAATTCTGGCTTCCTCTTAAGTCACTTCTCACAGGGCTGGATACTTACTCCGCACAGCTACGCGCACTCACCCCAGTCCGTGAGAGTCCTTTGTTTGCCTCAACGCGCGGTTGCGTGCTTCACGCTGCTGGTTGTATGACCGTATGATACCGCTGCCGCATAATGCGAGCAGTTATCCTGGCTGGCGGGGCGACTGCTCCTCTGTGTTGTTGCTGGTAGTTACCTTTGGATGGGAGTAGTGTTGTTACCCGCCGCACCGTATTTCCTATTGATGTTGCTAGGGATCCAATAGTACGCCCTAGTTTTCAGAGCATTCCTCCTCCCTCAGCGCCTTTGGTTAAGGGTGGACCAGTAATCATGTTAGAATTTATCCTACGTTTTGAGTCCGCCTGACATCTCTAACAACGCACCACTCTTTTATGAGCATCCTTGTGCATAAATGGCCAAAAGTACCCTGAGAGAGTAATTTCCTCAACCACAGCTATCGGGCCAAGAGGACACACTCTTCTGTGCGCGGCTTCCACCAGTTCCCACGCTTGATCTTGTCCTAGGCATTGCAACCTCCGACCGTTTCCTGATTGTCTGTACAACGTTCCTTTGACAATTTTAAAGTGCCTAGCTCTCAAATGTATTTGCCTAGCCTTCCCTCTGCTGGTTGGCAACTTGTTATGCGACAAAAACTTTCTAATAGGTGTCATCCATGTTGGTGACTCCATGTCCGCGCTCACATTTTTGTGCAAGATAAAATCGACTAGAACGTGACTAGGAGGTTTATCCATGTACACAATTGAAAGTTTGTACATGTCCACCGAGATTTCGCCCTTATTTCCTACAACCCTTCGTATAGCAAATTCTGCAAACTGTGTTGTCATGTCCCGTATCTTTTCTGTGTACTGGATTAGCATCTGCCCTCGTGGCTCACATTACCCCTCGACCCTACTTTCTACCAAAGGGTTGTATGCGTAGGCCACTAGGCTCTTCACGCCCATTCTATGTACCGATCTTAGACCTGCTATAAGGGATTGAAAATCTGCTTCCATGCTAGTTGTATGGAAGTCAAACAACAATGCGTAGGTGATTTTTATGTCGCCCTGATTCGTGAGGATGAACCCTGCATCTGCTCCTCCATTTCCTGCAAAACCTGTCGAGAAGAGGTCCCACAGGAGCTCTGACAGCGAGCCCTCACGTACAAATGTGCTCTTTATCTGGGACTCTTCCGAGATACGCCTCCTTCTTTTCATTTGTGAGCTGGGCTCCATATCGTGTTGACACCTGTCTACGCGCTTCCTTTTGGCGCTGGGGCTAGAAGTGCTGTTACCCCCTTCGAGTGTGTCTTTGTTACGGATGGTGACTACTCCATCTTGCACTGTAAATTTAAACATACCATGTGCTGTGGAAGGTACTACGCGCAATGTGTTTAGTGTCGGCTGTCCAATTATCCCGTTGTACGATTATTGAGACCGCAAAACCATGAAGTCCATCCACTCCGTCGTCGAGTGTTCTGCGTTTCCAATGGCCACCTGTGTGCAGAGGTGTCCCATAGGTCGAGTTTTATCACCGCTAAACCCTATGAGGATCTGTGCTATTTCTTCCAGCCCCTTTCTTATTTCCCATGGTAGCCGCGCGAAACAATGCTCGTTCAATATGTTCGCTACAGACCCCCCGTCGATGCACATGCCTTCGATAGTGTTGTCCCCGAGGGCTATGTCAATGGTCAGCGACCCGACTCTATAGTCCATATCTGAAAGAATAGGGAATGCTATTTCTTTATCGTGCGAAAATTCTGCGACCACCCTTGTTTATATGAAAGATTTTTCCCTTTCTACCGTGTATATGGTTATGGGTTTACCCTTCTGTTTCTTTGCTTCACCCTTCTTCGTATCCATGCTCATTCTCCAGTCTCTTATCACATGGTTTAGCTTCCCTACTTTGACCAGGCTCTCAATGTGTCTTTATAATTGGATGCACTCATTAGTAGCATGTCCTTTATCATCATGGTATTCGCAATGTTTCGTGTTATCCCGTTTATCTGCTGGTCCCATCATGGGGCTAGGCTTTGGAAACTTGCTCCTTCTGATAGGAATATCTCCCTGGAGGTTTTTTGCAGCGCGGTGAACTTGCTGTTGTAGTTGTTGTTGCGCCCTTTCTTTGCCGTTCCTTGGAAGTCCAACGTGCGACTGATGTTTTACCCATATGATTGTTTCTTCGGCCGGTCTTGGTACTTGAAGCCGGATGTCATCTTCTTGCTATCTGCTGCTGCGATTTCTCCTTGGATATATGCTCGAACCTTTTTCATTACCCCGTCAAATGTTGTCGGGGTTCTGTCGTTCAACTTTTTTATTAGGTCCGGGTTGGTGATGCCTGCGAGGAATCCAGAAATTTTAAGAATCTCCAGGCAATCCTTAATCTGGTTATATTCATATTTGAAGCGCTCCATGAATTCTTCGAGGCTTTCGTTGTGCCTCTACTTTACTCTCGCAAGTGAAACGGGGCTTTTGTCGTATTTCTTCTGCTGCACATAATTTCTTCGGAACGCTCTCCTAAATTCTTCGAACCCATGAATGCTCCTTCGCAGGAGACGGTCGAACCATGTCTGAGCGTTCCCGATGAGCGTTGAGTTGAACATGTGATACCACACGACTTCTGGCCATTGTTTTATCCCCGCTTGAGATTCGAACACTTTTAGGTGATCATCTGGGTCCGTTGTACCGTCGTAGGTCTTGATATTGGACGACATGCGTCTTTTTTTGTTATCCCTGAAAGTAGTTATGCGCTCCGAAAACGCACTTCCTTTCTCTCGACGCCATGGCAAGGTCCATTGATCTCCACCTTGTATCCTTGGCTTTTTGGGTGTCTTGCGGTGTTTTCTGTCGTAGTCAGAGGAATCAGAATTCTCAGTGGATGAAGGGGAGACCCTTTTATAGAGAGGATGGTGATCGCTATAATTAGAGTTCGAGGAATCTTCACTTGAGTAATTCCTTCTTCTCGCCCTTCCAGTGCTCTTATTCATTTCCTGAACTTATAGATCCTGAGATGAATCTCTTTCTAAGTGGCCCAGTATTTTAAGGGCGCTTCCTCTACCAGTAGGGTCGGGCCCTAATCAGTCTTTCACGCTTGTACGCTGATGGTTATTTACTAGTGTAATGAAACCGTCCTCTTCTCTTGGGTACTCAGAACTGTCTGAGGATGATGCGTCTTCAATGAGAGGCGCATTCGAAGGAGATGTTAGGATCTCAGTCGTTCTTTCTTTCTTTCTCTTCTCCTTTATAGCTTCCTTGCTAGGTCTGACGATGATGCGTCTTCAATAAGAGGCTCACCCATTATACTGTTCCGACATGATAAAAACTATTGTCCCGGCCAAGGCATAGTGAGCATGACTAACCCAGATGGGTATGGTCAATCCCAAATAGACATATTTATAACATTCAGGCAATTCAACAATTTTGACAGTTTCAGATGCACGGGTCATGCGGGTTAATCTACAATAGGCAAATGTAATTAAGAGTAACAGTTCAGTTTGCATCCTATAAAATATGTTACATGTTTTCTTCCACGGTATCAATCAACAGTTTATTATATATAAGTGTAAGTCCATGATCTCATGATGTTAAAATCGTATTATTAAAACAAGTTATAGTTCTTTAGTAGCATGTCTCCCCCTCGTGGGTTAGTAAAAACATAAAAGTAGTGTAATGCGAGGCTATGAACTCACCTGATACAATCGTCACAATAGTTAATAGAGAACGAACGCCAATCGAGAATAATGTCAATCGAGAATAAATGCCAACGGTCAATACATGATCATACGATACCTAAAGATAACAAGACGTGACTTAGGATTGAGACAAGAATTAAATCGTACATATACGTAATAATTATATTTTAATAAGTTCTTGGACATTGCATACGTTTTATGATTCTTTATAAAACTTTTAGATGAAAACATAACCATTTTAGTGTAATATCCAATTTGGCACTTTTAGCCCATCCTAAGCCCATTAGTGGTCCATTACACAAGTATATGACTTAAGTCCATTTTAAAATCAATATTTTACTCTAATTTTGTTATAAATCTCAGGCCTAAATAATGGCCCAATAGCCATTACAAGTGTAAGTTGGGCTTTTATGGCCCAAGTCCACATTATATGGTTTTCGGGTTCTAAAACGCCTTAAAGACACGTTCACTTAATATTTCACGTTGGTCAGGTCTTAGGTCATCTAATCATCAGTATATGAATGATTCTAAAATCCCCGAAAAATGGGTCCTAGCATGTCGGTTTGTTTAAAAATCATCACAATTTACGTTAATGAAGTATAGTCCATTTATTACAATTTTTCCGACATGTCTCGCTAATTTGATCATATCTCTTGAACCCTAAATCATCCAAGTGTGTTATTTTTACCAAAATCATTATCAACTAATTTACTATACTGATTATAAGTCTAATTACCCTAAATTTATACTTATCGTAGCTAATTTACTAATTTTCTTACTTAGAAGAGTTGGCTGTTTTTGGCAGCCAGACTCGTTTTTACCATTTTGGTCGCCATTTCCAAACCGTAAGGAACTGGTAAACCATCCAATTAATTATAGTTATTAAAGATTTTATCTACAACCAATAGTTTTACCTTTTACAATGGTTATGAGTTCTTATAGGCGTTTTTAATCTGTCAATACAGTTGTTCAAAACTGACTAGTTTCACTATTTTGGTCACCATTTCCAAACCGTAAGGAACTGGTAAACCATCCAATTGATTCTAGTTCTTCATGATTTTATCTACAACTTTTAGTTTTACATAATCATAGGTCAGTATACGATCTTTATGAGAAAACAATATGTTGATCCCTTTGGTTGGATCTATATTCTGTTAAGAATTAGTATAGTAGTTTGTAATCAAACTAAAACACTTTGAGCACTCTTACTAACACTAAATAAGTTATGCGGAATCTAACTTATAAAGCACATAAGAATAGAATTACTTTTAACTATTTGATTCTCTTATTAATCGACTTGAATGAGGTACATAAAAGACATTGTACCTATGTTCCTTTTATAGGGTAAGGAACCCTAGAAACCTTAGAATATTCTATAAAGATAACTATATCACAGAAGATATATTATCAATATTCTAACTATTTAAGTATATCACATAAGATATACTCTAACTATAACTATGACATATCTTATACAAAGATATATTCGTCCTAATCATCATAGCAGTACTTACTTTATAAGTAGCAGTACTTACTATGTACCGCGTTAATACTAACGGTACTTACATAATACTGACAGTACTTAAAATACACTAACGGTACTTGACACTTAACAAATAATTCCCAACAATCCTCCCCTAAACAAGAAATGATAACTTGTTGTCTTCTTGTTTCTCTTGTACTGGATGTATTAAAATATATGTCTTCAGTCTTTCCTTCATCCTTGGATTGAACTTGGTAATTTGTATTTGTATCCAACTGAATGTAGCCAAACACTTCAAATGTAGATCTTCTTCTGATAAGATAATCTTCAAACATCATGAGTATCATCTTTGTCTTCAAACTATGATCTTCTTGTGTCTTCTAAACATTCAATTATCTTTGCAGCATCAGTTATTGTCTTCTTGAGTTTAAATCTTTGAACTCTTAATCATGAACCTTTGTCTTGATTTGATGAGACAAAACCTTCTAAGTATCTTTTAAATACTTCTTTGCTTGTAATCTTCATACCTAAATTAAAACAGTTAACAACAAAAACCAATCTGTATTGGCTTCATGATTTTTAGCAAATCACCAGCTATCAACGGATTTGATAAATTCTTTACCAGTTAGCCGTACACTCTGGAATAGCCAATACTTTATTCTTAAAGAATAAGGTGTAATGAAAACCTTACAATTTTTGGTAAATTTTCAACCATCAACGGATTTGATGAAGTCTTTACCTAGTACCGTTTGTCTAGGACTAGCCAACTCTTTGTCTCGAAACAAGGTGAGTTAGAACCATATAGTTTTTAGCAAACTATCAGCTTTCAACGGATTTTATAAGTCTTTACCACAAACCGTTTGCTTATGGACTAGCCAGTTCTTATGTGTGTTAGACATGGTGAACTGAGAACCATTTGTGAAGTGTGACTGAAAGTCAAACACTTAAGGTTCTTTCTTAGCTTCTTCCTTATCTTTCAAATCCTTGATTTGTTGTTTAACCATTCTGATCAACTCCAAAGCATCAACAGATTCTTCTGTAACTTCCAATTGTTGTTCTAACATCATTTCCAACAATTTTCTTTTGAAAGGGTAAGTTTTCTCTTGCAACATATAGTATGTAACATCATCTACATCCAAAATATGCAATCCACATGACCAATAATATCTCCAGTAACTAGGAACCTGATTCTTTAATTCTTTCAACATTTCTTGATCACAATTATGTGGCTCATACATAAAGAGAAATTCCCAGTATAATAGTGATACTTCAGTTTTACCTGCACTGGCTTCTTGAACTAACCTTGAAAGATCTTGAATATCTTGTCTGTCAAGAATGTGAAGAATATCCTCCAAAAGTCTGAATATTCTTGTTGTGCCATCAGTTCTCTGAATTCCATGAGCTTCAAGTCCTTCAGAGATAGAGTAAAACCATTTAGCAATGGATGCTCTCTTTCCAAAAATCTCAGTATCAATACATTGATCTTCAAATTTTACAATCTTCAAGTACTTCTTCAAGCTCTCATCATCATCACCATTCTCTGCTGTTGATTTAGCCCTCTTGGCTTTCTTCTTTGTCTTTGTTGACCTTTTCCTTTTAACACCCTTGGAAATTCCCTCAAGTTCTGTTAAACCCTCTTCCAAGTTTGTATGTACCGTCTCCTCAGTATGTACTGTTATATGTACTGTTGACTGTGTATGTACTGCTTGTACATTTTCAGTCTGAGCAATATCTTGAGTTTCAACTCCTGTATTCATTCTTTGAGCAGTCTCTTCCTCCCTGAACTTACCTTCTCCTTTCTATTCTTCCTCACATAAGTGGTCTTGATAGGTGGAGATGTGTTTGTAGGTTCAGCAGTACTTGGCTTAATTATAGGAGTACTAACAAATTGCCTTTGTTGTTACAGATGTCTCTTAAACTCTACAACACCTTTTATATCTGCTTCAGATCCAATCTCAACAAAATTCAATTCAGTTCTCTTATTTTGCTCATACAAAGTCTTGATTTCTTCAAAATTCTTCTTGACCAGCTGAATATTAGTAAAACCCTTAACTTTCTTAAGAAAATTCATCATCTGATTTCTAATCTACACAGTAGTTGGAGGCTTAATCTTTTCTTTTCTTCTCTTTTCAGCAAAGAATCTTTGTTGCTCCCTTACCAGATCATCAATCAATTTTGATTTATCTTCTTCATGATATGCATCTCTCTCTTCAGCTATCAATGAGTCTGCAAGAAGCTCACTTGCATGTAATTCAGCTTGAATCCTGTCATACTCTTGTATGTTCCATTCTTGCTGTATTCTTTTAGCTTCTAGCAAATTCTGCTTTGCTGCAAGTTCTTCCTGTAATTCATTTTCACGAATTAGTGCTTGCAGTCTGTAATCAAATTCCTCATCATGGTCTATTTAATTAAATCTGTACATGACTTTGTTTATATCATCATCTGAATCACTTTCATCTTCAGACTCTGATAATAATTGCTTCTTCCCCTTATCCATTGGATCAATCTTAGGTATCTTCTTCTTCAACTTGGTAGATCTTTCCTCATTAGCTTGATGTTGAATAACTATACCTTTAGTAGGCTGTGAAGCTTGAACTTTCTCACCTTGAATTTGATTCTTTTTGGCAAGAACTTCTTGTTGTGTCTTTTTCTCTGCCTCTGCTTGTTTAGTCTTCTCAACTAAATTCTCCTTTCTTAAGTCAAGCAGCAATTGGGCTAAAGTCTCATCTTCTCCAAAAGGAGTTTGACTTTTTAGTGAAGGATGATCACCGGCGGTACTTGCAATCGGCTTAGTTGGCTTAGCAGTACTTGGGTCTTCAACAATGTCAGCAGTACTTGCAGTCGGCTTAGTTGGCTTAGCAGTACTTGGATCTTCAACAATGTTGATTTCACCAGTATTAGACACACATGTTTCTTCAATCACTTGTGTATCCCCAAATACTCTTTCTTCCATAGAAGCCATCATTTCAACTTGCACCTCTTCAGTCTTGTCTGATTCATTTCTCATTCTTGATCTAGACAGTACTTGCAAAGTCTGTTTCCTTTGAAACCATACTTGTCTTTGTGGTGATGGAGTTGAATATACAGGAAACTAAATATTAATTTCCTCCAACTTCTCATAGAAAGTACTCCAATTTGTTTGAAGTGGTGATTGAGGTGGTGGTGCTGACTGAGTTACCAAAATTTCTTCAACTTGTGGCTCCTCATGAGTAGGTTGTGGTTCTTCCTGCTGAATCTCCATATTTGAAGGTCCATCCACACCAGTCTCTAAACCAGTTCCATCTTCATAAGTCCCCATGACATCTTCATTCAATTCAAAATTGATGTCATTTCCAGAGATCCTTGTCTGATTATTAGAAGAAGGTGGTTGTCCTTCATAATTCCTCCCTTGTTTGGTTGCATTCAGTTGCATTTTCTTGTTGTTCCTGAATCTTTGCTTCTTGGTCTCATACTTTTGAATAGATCTATGTTGCCTCATCCAAGGTGACATTTTGTTCCTTAATTTGATTAGGCTAGCTTCCAATTCAGCAATTTTCTTGTTTTGAACAAGCTTTTCTTTCTGCAACACCTGTATAGTGAGTGCAAAGTGAACATGACTTCGTGATAGGAAACCAAGCATCTCATGGAAACCAAGAGAGTCATCATTCATAGCAAGATTCAGAACAAAATTATGCTTAGAGATTACTTGTAAAGCAGCCATTAGTATTTTTGATGATCGAAAAATTAGAGAGAAGGTTATAGAATCAAGAGATAAAAATAAAAGGTTAGGTGAATCAATTGTGTAATTGGAGTAAGTATTTAAGTAAATAAAAAACCCAAGCGCGAAGAAACCACCAAATTTACAAAAGAGACCCTTAACGGTACAACGGACATGTAGCGGTACATGGAACATAAGTGGTACTTGAATTTGTGCTAGCGGTACTTGGAGTGACAACTGTACCTTACAATATTGACCAGTTCATGCTTTCCACTCACAATGTAACCTCTTTTATCTTTTTCTATTAACCTGCAATTACATCAAAAACACAAAACATATACTATACAATAAAAATTATAAACATTTGTACAGCTATTACCTCCCCTTAACATATGCAGCATGTTATTGGTTGAGCATACCAATGTGTGTCACCAAGAATTCGAATCTCTTTGCATCAAATGCCTTGGTCAACAAATCAGCTACATTGTTGTCTGTATGAATCTTCAAGACTTGAATAAGCTTTTTGTCATAAGCATCTCTTATAAAGTGATGTATTATTTCAATATGCTTGGTCTTGGAGTGAAATACTGGATTCTTGACAATGCATATAGTACTTTCATTATCAATGTAAATCTTGGTGTTCATGAAGTTAAACCCATAGTCCAACAATTGATTTTGAATCCAAAGTACTTGTCCACAGCAATGAGCAGCAGCTACATATTCATCTTCAGTTGTAGAAGTAGCAACAATGCTTTTGCTTCTTACACTACCATGATATGAGTCTTCTGCCTAGGAATTGACAACCTCCTGTTGTGTATTTCCTATCATGATTAGCTCTAGCATAATCACTATCAGAGTAAGCTTCCAATTCAAAGGTGGAATCTCTAGGATACCATAATCCTAAATTGGGTTGACTTTTAAGATATTTAAAAATCTTCTTCACAACATGTAGATGTGACACCTTTGGATGCACTTGGAACCTTGAACATGCACACACAGCAAACATTATATCTGGCCTTGAAGCAGTAAGATACATCAATGAACCAATCATTGATCTGTATAGATGAATGTCAACATCTTCTCCATGTTCATCTTTTGATAAAGACTTCTTGGCTTCAAAAGGTGTGCTTGTACTCCTTGTATCCATACATGAAAATTTCTTCAAGATTTTAGCAACATATTTATCTTGGCTGATAAATATTCCATCTTTCCTTTGTTTAACTTGTAGTCCCAAAAATAAAGTTAGTTCTCCCATAGAACACGTTTGAAATCTTCCTTTCATCAAAACTTGAAACTCTTCACACCATGTCTTCTTGGTAGAACCAAAAATGATGTCATCAACATAAACTTGAACTAGAATGATGTCCTTAGCGTTCTTCTGGATGAACAGAGTTTTGTCAATGGTTACTCTCTTATATCTATGTTCTAGTAGAAAATTGGATAAGGTTACGTACCAGGCTCTTCTGGATGAACAGAGCTTGATAACCTTGTAGACTCTATTGAGGAATTTAGGATCTACAAAACCTGGAGGTTGTGAGATATATACCTCCTCTGAAATAGTACCATATAGAAAGGCACTTTTCACATCCATTTGATAGACTATAAATCCCATATATGATGCAAAGGCCAAAAATAACCTAATGGCTTCTATCCTTGCCACTGGTGCAAAAACCTCATCATAGTCAATCCATTCTTCCTGTCTATAGCCTTGAGCAACAAGTCTTGCCTTGTTCCTCACAACAACCCCTCTTTCATCCTTCTTGTTCCTGAAGACCCATCTAGTACCAATTACTCTTTTACCTGAGGGAAGATCCACAAGAATCCAAACTTTTTGTAGCTCAAATTGTGTTAATTCTTCTTGCATGGCATCTACCCAACTTTCTTCATCAAGAGCCTGAGAAATGTTTTTGGGCTCTACTTGAGATAAGAAACAGGCAAAAAAACAATGCTTAGTATCTTTATGATTTGTTCTCTTCTGTTGTTTGACATAACTCACAAGTGCATGAGTTTCAATCTTGGTTTAAAGTTGTCTTCTGGTTTGTACAGCAGATTTGGGATCTCCAATAATCTGTGTAGTAGGATGGTTGTTGTTGACTTTATGAGTAGGAATAGAACTGACTGGAATTTCTGTTTCCAAATTGTTGAAATCAGTTACAACACCCTACTCATCATAGGAAGCTTTGGAGAAGATTCCTTCAACTGGACTAGCATATAAGTCTTCATCGTCCATGGCTTGTAAAATCTCTTCTAGTGAGTCAACAGATTTGGCAGATTTTGACTTAGCAGTACATGCAGATGAAGTACCGCTAGGTGTAGTACGTACTGCTGAGTGTTGTGACTCAAAAGATTCTTCTCCTGAATGCTTATTAGCAGATGTAGAATTCTTTTCTTGATCTTGTAGCCTCTAAAGCTCCTGGGAGGCTTGATCATCATTTGATGGCATGGTTTGCTTCTTGGGAGTGGCAGACATGGGAGTAACAGTAGGCATGTTGGGCACATAGATATGAACATCATCATCTGATGAAGAAACATCTTCTTGAGTACCTGCATTAGTTGCACTTGACTCCTCACCTGCATTGTTAGTTTGATAATCCTTTTGCAAAGAATAGTAATCCATGGAGTTAGTTAGATAATCTAAATCAAACATCCAAGCATAACCTATTCCTGGGACATTGGGTTTATTTTCTAAAAAATTAACATGAGCATTTTCTTCAACCTTCTTAGTTTCCAAATTATAAACCCTATATGCTTTACTTTGCACTGAATATCCTACAAGATATCCTGGATCAGACTTTCCATCAAACTTTCACAAATAATCAAGAGTATTTAGTATAGACACATGACACCTAAAAGGTCTTAAATGACTTATGTTAGGCTTTACATCAGTCAAGAGTTCATAAGGTGTTTTGTTTTGAGGCTTGGTTACTAGGACTCTATTTAACACATAATATGCAGTATTTATTGCTTCTGCCGAAAAGGTATTTGGCAAAAGTGAACCAGCCAGCATAGTTCTAGCAGCCTCAATCAGTGTCCTATTCTTCCTTTCAGCTACTCCATTTTGTTGTGGAGTTCTAGGATTACTAAATTGTCTCTTAATTCTTTTAGACCTAAAGAATTCATCAAATTCAGCATTCTTAAATTCTGTCCCATTATCAGTCCTAATGATTAAAACCTGTTTAGTGAACTGCTTTTCAACTAAAATGATAAAATCATTAAGTAATTCACTTGTTTCACTTTTAAGAGCTAAAAAGAAAACCCAACTGAATCTACTATAATCATCGGTTATGACTAGACAAAAGGTCTTATGACTAATACTTCTGATAGAAACTGGACCAAACAAATCCATATGCAAAAGCTGCAAAGGTTTTGTCATAGTGTTAACAGTCTTGGTCTTACAAGAGGCTCTATGTTGTTTACCTTTTTGACAAGCAGCACATGTGAAATCATTTTGAAAAGATTTGTTAGGTAGACCTCTAACCAAATTCCTATTCACCAATCTATTAAGATTCTTGAAATTCACATGACCTAACCTTCTATGCCACAAATTTGACTCATCTAAAGAAGCCTTAGCTAGCAAACATGTAATACCACCTGTTGGAGTGATAGTATGAAGATTAAAGGTGTACATATTTTCTTGCATCAGTACTTTAAGCAGTATTTGAGATTCCTTAGGCATCTCAAAGTCTTTATACAACACCAAGGATTCTTTGTCTGTGAATAGCACCTTGTTCTTCTTATCACACATTTTTGATACAGAAAAGAGATTGAACTCATTCAGTTCTTATACAAAGAACACATCTTCAAATTCCAACTTTCCTGTGTTGATTTTCCCTTTGCCAGTGATTCTACCTTTGCTACCCCCAAAGGCTACCGGACCTCCACTGAATTCTTCAAATTCAGCAAGAAAATCTTTGTTTCCTATCATGTGTCTTGAGCATCCACTATCTACTATACCTTTATCTTTTAATTCATCAATTAGATGCCCTTGCACACAAATAAAACTCATTAGTTTTTAACAGGGACCCAAGCCACATTTAGCTCGGATCTTATGGGACCTACACATTTAAGAGTTTTTACTGAAGCATTCTCAGTAATGCTACTTTTGCTCTTATACTTCATGGTTTCATTTATGTAGTCAAATTCATAGGGTGACTCTATGTTCTCAGAATTCTTTGACTTAAGTACTGCTTTAGCGGTACTTGCTTTAACACATGATTTATCTCTTTTAGGAACCCACATTTGCACTGGTTTGTTTTTATCCTTACTTCTAGGTGTTTTAACTTTTTCAAAAACATTCATAGAAGTCTTGGAAAACTTTGGTCTTACAGACTTTAAACCAACAGTACTTAAGTTTGGTCTAGCAGTACTTGCAGGTCTAGACTTACCGGTACTTGCTTTACCAGACTTTAAAGGTACTAGACCTTGTTTCATAAGTACTGCCCTAGGAACAAAACTTTTGGTAGAGTTATTTTTAATCTGTTTAACTACCCTTATGTGATTAAACTTAGGTTTATCATTTTTTAAGTTTCTGATTCCTATAAACCTATGCATTTTTCCCATTACTGTTTTTCATGACCCTTTTTGTATCCTTTTGTTTCACAATTTTATCTTCATGTAATGTACAATCTTTGATAAAATGATTTAGACTACCACAAACATAACATCCTTTTCTTCTTAAAGAAGACCCAAAAGGTTGTTTTGACTTTACTTTTTCAAAACCTAGCCCACCCCTTTTGACTTTATTATGTTTTACATTTTTTTCCAATATCTTGCTAGGAGTTTTTACCTGCTTGGGAGCAGAACTAGTCTTAGATTCCTCAGAAACAAAGTTGTTCATTAAAGGTGGAAAAACAATATTTTTGGTCACGGTAGTCTTTTCTTGGGACAAAGTATTAGAGTCTAAGGCATTTTTAACCTTTGGTTCTTCTAACTCTATACTTGTATCATTACAAGAGGGAATGAAAATTCCTGATAGTGGTGGAGGAACTGCCTTTATTCCTTCAACATATCTATCATTTTCAGATGTATTATCTACCTCACTAGAACTATCAAAAATCCCTTTTGATAAGTCCTTGTCAGTTAAAGTTATCACAGGTTGGTCCTCAATATATCCTAGGCCTGTTTTATCATAATAGCCCATTTGTGAATTAATCAATTTTCCCAATCCTTTAGAGGATTTTTGCCAATGATTAATCACTTCCCTTTCATTACAAAGACTGTCTTTTAAAGCTTCATTTTCTGTTGGTATTTTTAACAGTTGTCTTTCAAAAGCTTTTATTTCCACATCTTTTTCCCTCATTTGAAGAGTCAAAATCCTTATTTTCTCTTCATAGTTTTGTTGAGCCTTTTTGTACAAAACTATATTTTCTTCTAACTTAACAACACCCTGTTTAAAATCTTTTAATTCTACAGTGCATGTGTTAACCTTTTAATATTGTTCCTCTAGTTCTACTTTTAGGCTATTAAAATTTAAGAACACAGTCTTTAGAACAAGGATGTACCTCAGTATCTGCATGTGAGAGAGCCATTAACCAAGCTTTTCTTCTTCTTCTTCTGCCCAGTTCACCACTCCATCTACAGTAACCAATGCTTTGGTTCCTTTAGGACTCCTGTTGTTTCCTTTTGGAAAGCTTTCAGTTATTCTTGGACTGGTTCTATATCTGTGCTTGGACTTCTGATTGCTATTCTCAGCTTTATCTCTAGAGCATTCTCTTGTAAAGTGTCCATTCCTTCCACAGTTATAGCATTCAAATTTGGACTTGTCATATCCTAATGGCTCATTAGGATTAACAGTCATTTTTCTTCCAGTCTTCTTGAAGAACCTATTAGATCTTACTGACACCATAGCAGCTTGCCATTTAAGATCCATCTGTTCAACATCAGCATCATCCATTTGGAACAAGTCATTGAGTGTTAATCTTGGCCTGTTGTCTTATCCAGCGAAGAATGAGAAGGCATCATTGTCACTAAACAATGGTGAAGACCTTCCATGTGGATTTTGAGAGACTATTGGACTGCTTTCAATACTTTGTGGGTAAGTACTGCTTGTAAGTCCTCCAGCGGTATTTGTGAAGTATGTATCGCTGCTAGATCCACTAGCGGTATTATGAAAGTAAGTACCGCTGTTCCCATCTGATACAAATCCAAGTTAGACTTTGAAGTAGTCCCTGTCGTTACTACAGTTCCTTTCACATCCATCTCATATGCTCTAAGATTGTTGTAGAGATGATCAAAAGTAATTGTTTCCAAATCATCTCTTGTGATGAAGTGCATAGTCATTGCTTTCCACTATGATGGAACACTTCTTAAGAATTTTAAATTAGCTTCTTCATTAGGAATTACTTGTCCATAAACTGCTAACTGAATAAGCAACTTACTTAACCTTCCATATCCACCATGTATCCCCTCTATACTGGTAATTGAGAAGTTATCAAATTCTTGCTTAAGAACAATCTTCTTAATCTTCTTAGATTTGTCATTGCCCCCAAATCTAAGTTTTATTGCATCCCGCATAGCTTTAGCATCCTTATAATGATGAAAGCTTGGTAGAATGTCTTTAGAAAGAGCCATAGCCAAAGCAGTTCTGGCTTTTCTCTCTCTGATCTCTTCTTGTACCTCCTCAGCAGTCACAGTAGGTAGAACATATCATGTATTGTCTGGCAACCAGTGTAGCTTCTTTGATGTATTCCCATTCTTGATAACTTGCCACACAGTATGATTTGTGTGATTCAAGTAATGTTCCATCTGCATAGCCCATATCTCATAATTGTCACCTTTGAGAGCTGGGAGTTTAACAGCAGACAGGGTATGAGAAGGTGTTGTTGTAGAGGTAGCTACAGCATTCACGGCTTGAACACCTTGTGCTGGTGCAGGATGCACAACTTGTGGTTGTACCTGTCGTATAGGATCAGGGTTCTGAACATCATCCAAGTGAGCATTATCACCATCTGGTTGAGACATTGAGTTTTGGTATGTGTGGAGTGTTTGGGGTTGTGTTCTTCTTTTTCAGAGTTTCTCAACAAGCTCTGATACCACTTGTTGATCCCTTTGGTTGGATCTATATTATGTTAAGAATTAGTATAGTAGTTTGTAATCAAACTAAAACACTTTGAGCACTCTTACTAACACTAAATAAGTTATGCGGAATCTAACTTATAAAGCACAGAAGAACAGAATTACTTTTAACTATTCGATTCTATTATTAATCGACTTGAATGAGGTACATAAAATACATTGTACCTATGTTCCTTTTATAGAGTAAGGAACCTTAGAAACCTTAGAATGTTCTATAAAGATAACTATATCACAGACGATATATTATCAATATTCTAACTATTTAAGTATATCACATAAGATATACTCTAACTATAACTATGACATATCTTATACAAAGATATATTCGTCCTAATCATCATAGCAGTACTTACTTTATAAGTATCAGTACTTACTATGTACCGCGTTAATACTAACGGTACTTACATAACACTGACAGTACATAAAATACACTAACGGTACTTGACACTTAACAAATAATTCCCAACACAATCCATCTTTACAGCAAGTCAGATTTTGACCTTGTTTCGTATTTTGGTCATATCACACTTTCTAAAATTCGTCACGGGACGAGACACCCGGGGAAATAATCACAAAACAATTATGTATCTTAATATATAAGTTTTTCAGTATCCCAACCTACTGAGTTCGACCATATAATCTGTTTTTGCTACTGATCAAAAATCATATCAACCAAATCATCATTCGGGCTTGTTTAGCTTCATTTTAGTGTCAAAAACTCATATACAATGTCCCAATACTCATTAATCAATTCTTATATAAATATTTTCAGAATACATGAGATCTAGTAAATATAAGAAATCAAATGAAAAGTTCAAAATCAAAAGAAAAATGGAGTAGACCTTAGATCCGAGATTAAGAAACGAAAGGATGGATGCACCAATTAAATCATCCTTGCTAGACCCTTATGATCATAGATCTATCCTTGCATTAGACATGCATTATCCCTTTTAATATATACTCCAACTTCAGCCCCATAAGTTCTTTATAACTCCTTCTTCAAGGCTCCAAATGAGTAGATGCACATCACCATTAGTTGTGATGATCATAGACGAATAAGTTTCCATTGATTTGTAAGATGGAAAAATTTGTGATTATGGTGTTTGATGGTGAATTTAGGACGGCAAGAACAAGAAGTGGGAGGAGATTCCTATGAGTTTATGAATTCATTTTCATGTATGGTGAGTGAGGTGTAAGAAAGTAATGCAAAAATGAGACAAGTGTTGGGGGTAGTAAGACATGTGTTAAGAAATCAAGAAATGGTCCAATGAGAGTATGAGGTGTGGGTGAGACGTGTAGGAGGCTAAAGGGGGGTGAAATTTATATAAGTTTTGCCTCACAATTTGCTAAAGCGGGTATTATCGAAGTCCAATATTTTAAAAGTTACGCGATTTGAAAGATACACGTAAAATACGAAAAATAAACGCTCAAATATAAAATAAAATATCGACATTCTGAGAAAATTTATATGTCAATATATAAATGAGGATAGATAATGTCGTTAAGTTCGGGTCTCGTTCGTGTTTTATGAAATTCGATTCATTTTACGAAATTTGCATTATAAAATGATTTCTCTAATATGTTAAAGTATTTATACGACTTATAATTATGAATAATGTGTTCGTTCAATTAATGTCGGTTATTTATCGATTGTCATGGAAATGTATTGTTTTAATAAAAATGACTTCCCATTAAATATCTTCGTTCATTTTTACGATGAAATAATAAACAATTTAATTAATTATTTTATCGAATACTTCTGAATAATTAAATGTAATTTAATTATGAATCTAGTTATAAGTTGTTTTTTAAATATGACGATATTCATTAATGTAAAAGTGTTTATATAATATTAAGTTAAAATACTTCACTATTTTTATATACTAAAATCATGATTTTTGCATGTGGTAAGTCTTGTGAGGACATATTGTAAGGGTGGTCCGTTAAAATATTATATGATGAATAATAATAATAATGAAGCCGATGACGTGTTGAAAACCCAAATTTAGGGGTTTTACAAGTTTATATTAGCGTTGTACAATAAAAGTAGATTTTATTGTACCTTGTATTCGTAGGACTCATTGTGTGGATAACAGTTTTACTAGTTTTTATTATCAAACCATTGAAGGATATGCGAGTTGTCATCGCTATTGACCTAAAACAAGTGGTGTTTTGAGTTTACTTCTAAAAACTTGGTTTTTACTCATTTGATATCATGACATTTTAGAATTGGAAGTGTTTAGAAATGTACTTAAACATAGCTTTTATTGGCTCTGCGTATAGTTTCTAGATCCTCTTTCTTTGTTGTTTTATAACAATGAAACAAATAGAATGGGTATATTCGTTTGAATCTTTCGCGCTCTAGAATGAGTATAGTTTCTGGATCCTCTTTATGGATTTATTAAGTAGTATGGTTTGATTATTGATATGCTTATTTGTATGAATATATGAGTTATATTCTGTATTTTTAGTACGAAAGATATAGTATTAAGCTCAGCCCAATAAATGTCGTATTTATGTTCAAAGGTTGTTTAAATCGAGTCTAATTAGTTAGTTGTAGGTTTAAGATGCTACTCATTTAATGCCCCAAACACCTCTCGTTTCTTTGGCGAACTCACCTAATATGATTCTACCTATCATCCTACTCCGTAACAGTCTATTCATAACTAATAATCAAATTACATGTTTCGAGTAGTCTGTAGAGAACTTAAGACAACAATTGCCTATATCTTACATCTCTAAGATATTAGGATTCTTGTAGTCACTAGCTACAAAGCTTGCAAGTAATTTGAATTTATCTATTATTGAGCAAAAGCTTTATATGTTTTCGGATCTAGGTTCTTGCTGTGAATGTTGCAAATGATGTATAGAAACTAGAAGGGGGGTTGAATAGTTTCTCATCGGTTTATCTCCTAATTAAAATTCCTTTCAATTAGGTGAGTGCACAAAACTATCTTTTACTTGAAAGCTAGTTGCATAATGATTAAGTTCAATTCTAATGCATTAACAATGTATAGTAAGTAATGATAATGAATGTAAGTAATGAGTAAGGAAAGAAACAACCTAGTAGGAAGACACCAAGATTTATAGTGGTTCGGCAACGAGGCTCTATCCTCGTCCCTACTCCACTCCTCGAGTACACCTTACTCGAGATTTCCACTATATCCACAAGCTCCCTTCTTGGCGGAGAAAACCTTACAACGTCGCTTACATTATTTTTCGACACTAAGCTAAATGTCGAGACCTAATCTTAGCTAGGACCAATCTACACAACGTCGCCCGCTTCACCATTTTACAACACAAGGCTAAATGTTGAGTTCTAATCCAAAGCTAGAACCACTCTTCACAACGTTGCCTACTTCACCATTTTCCGACACAAGGCTAGATGTCGAGTTCTAATCCAAATCTAGAACCAATCTTCACGACTCTTCACTTTGAAGCTAAGTGAGAAATTCACACAACACAACTACATATCACTTTATAGTTTAGTGAGAACTCACAAGACACAACCAGATCACTTTATAGTTTAGTGAGAACTAACACAACTAATTACAACTCAACTAAACATATCCAAGTACACACATTTAGCTTGGATCTACACAACACAAATCCAAGCACACACATGTGCAATGGATTTACACAACTCTAATCCAAGTATTCACACATAGCTTGGATGAACACAACTAGTCCAAGTATTCACAAATACATTAGATCTACACAAGACACAAATAAACAAATGATGAACATGACTAGATCTTTTGGAGAAGGTGATCTTTATCAATGCTTCATCTTTAATCACATCACAAGTGTGTGAGTGATCTTCTCTTTGGACAAGGTAAAGAAGGAGATCAAGAGGATAATCATGAGTAAACATACTTAGCACATTAAGTGATCATTTACAAATGACTAGGATTAGATAGCAGAAAGAAGGCTGAAAGAGATGTTCAAAAAGGGTTGATGAGAATGCAGATTTGATCCACAATTTATAAGACAAACATCCAACGGCTATATATGCCCGTTGTTCCTTATTGGAGCCCGCGGGTCCTTGTCGATAAGGAACCGCCATAGGTGCTAAGGTACCGCCGACGTAGAGTCTGCTCCCTTTTATCTTTTAATGAATTTGAAATATCTGAGACTGTTTAAACCTTCAAAGGATATTCTTATGGAATTTGGAATATGCCATATTCAAATTTACATTTTCATTTCAATAAAACATTTTCTTAAAAACAAAGTTTATTAAAAATCTTTTGATACATTTGAAAAAAGTGAATTTTAAGGCTAATCACTTTTATGATCACTAAGCATGATTAAGATATGATAATGTAATGATTATTACCTTGATGATAGTGTTTGTTAGATAATTCGTTTTATGATTGTGTTTGACAATAAATGTCTTTGTAATTTGTCGTGATCAAAACTAAGAAAGATTAATTAATAGTAACAATGTTTTTAGGCATTGCTTTGCATTAACAATCTCTCCCTTTTTTATTACAACAAACTATAAACTCATTTACGTAAAATACAAGTTTATTTGAATTATTAACGAGTTTATCACTATCATTTCTCCCCCTTTGTCGAAGCAAAAAGGTTAGCACAAGTCTTTGAAGAAGAAAAGAACCGGACTTTTTCTAGTAGCTCCCCCTTGGTGCTTAATCCCTCTTGCTTGGGGAACCAAGTAAATAAGCTAAGGTGACATGCTCCACAAAGGTTAGAAGAAAGAAAAGAAACACCAATGTATGTATGTGCACTACTTACTAACTAACTTGAGAGGGAGAAGGAAAAGAAATCTCAAATTAGAAGCAAGCATTTGCTAAGTATGTCCAAAGAGTGTGTATTGACAACATCATAGTTCAATTGGTATAATAAAGGAAGAAAGGAAACATCCAAACCAATTAAAGATGATTTAAAATGTAAGTGGGTTAAAATTTAGAATTTATGGAATCACCCATAATTAATTTTAAGTTTTAACCATGATCAACTCTTTAACCAATGTAAGAAATAGAATTAGAGGGAAAGATAACACACATAACATTCATATTACATAAGTATGAAATAACATACAAGAGAAATATTCATACACACAATATGAATATTTAAAGCAAAAAATATGGAAAATAGACCATAAAGCATAAACTACTCTAATAGTGATAATCTTCCATGATTGCTTAAGTTTTATTGACTCAAACAACTAAAGTACAAAATGTGCCTTAGTTGGAAAAGAAAGACGACGAAGCATCATTCGAAGTTTTGTTCACGGGAACGAAAACTTTGAGAGGAGGTCGAGTGAAAAGGAATTCAAGGAAATTTAGCTTGTCATAGATATGAGCACGTTCAATTTGTTGAAAACGACAACAAGCACGAGGAACCATGATGCAAAACAAAGTCGTTAGATGGGGAAGGTCCATCAAAATTAGATGTTGGTGGAGAGGGAGATAATGAATAAGAGATGTTTTCATAATGCACAATGAGGTTAGGGAAAGAAGATAGGTCATTGAGTTGAGGAGAGTTGAAAGGTTTTAGTGGTGGTGGAAGAATTACTTTTTTTTTCTTTGGTAATTAGATTTATAGAGTAAGTCTCATTCCAATATTGAATCAGAGAGAAAGAGGAATTCTTGGAGGATTTTGGAGAAGAAGAATCATGAGGATTCTTGTTCTTTTTGATGAAAATGGGTTTAACCGAGATTTTCGGTTTCTTTGAATGCTTAGAAGAAGAAGCTTTAGGTTGAGAAGTTTGTGACAAAGAAATGTCAAGGTTAGGAAAGGAAGGATTAGGCATTATGAGGGATGAAGAAAAGAACTCCCAAAAAAGAAGAATTAAAGAAAATAGACAAGGCAAAGATTTGAAATGAAAAAGAAAGGTTTTAGGAAATGTTTAGCCAAATTGGGTAAACAAAGAATCTTAACCAAGACAGTGGTCAAAGAAGAAAGACCAAAAATAAGCCAAGACCGGCTGTACTATGCGTGGTTCTTTAAAATAGCCCGCGGTTCCATATCGATATGGATCCGCCCGGGGGCTAAGGAACCGCGTCCAGTGGACACCAAACCTTGATTTTCAAAAGTTTTGGAGAAAATAAGACTTTTTCAAAATTTTGCAAATCTTGGATTTTTACCTCTTTTAGCACCATAGTATGCTAGGGTTTGTGGGATATGTAAATATTGCTTAAGTTTTAGAGAGAGAAAGAGATAGAGAGATGGTGGATTTCACACAATTCTAGAGAGAGAAACAAATGTTTACTATGTGTAAAAAATGAAGAACCACACACCCTCTCCATCTAAGGAGAGGGTTTATATACCCAAGCCCTTGTCATGGGCTTGGGCTTGCATTTGGGCCGGCCTACACATGTTGTAGGCTAGGCTTGGGTTTCTTTTTTATATAAAGATAAGTAAGTAAACTACGAGCTATTACATGGACTATTGTTGGAGTGACCGATCCTTCTTAATACGTAAAATGTATTTCCAACAATATCCCCCTAAGGGAGGTCACTCCAAACAAGGGCATTACCCAAGTTACAATAATAAGATAAACCTAGCATACTATGCTTGTCTTGAGCTCGTAGTCTTCGTCTATCTTTTTCTTTTCCTTTTCTGGTGAACATGTTGATGTGATCTTTGATATCAATCTTGAGAATTAATCTCTTGCCTTATCTCGTGCATCCATTGCTTGTGATCTTCGCCTCTTCATGACACCGTATCCCACATACTTATACCTTCGTAATTCTTGAAAGCTTAAGAGTTCGATACAGCAGAAGACTTAACTTTTAGGCTTTCTTGAATTAGATGAGGTATTAAGTACATAAAGTATAAGCATGCGGGGACGACTTCTTCTTGGATTCCGCAACGCCACCGTCTTCAAATGCTGCAACATAAGTAGACACAAACAAAATGGCTTTGAACATTTCATTCTAATTCGGTAGCATTTTACCTCCGGTCGGTGAAGACCGTTGGACGATATAAAATATCATACTTGTGGCAGGTAGATTTAATTAAAAATATCCTTGACAAGATTTCGCGGGTAAACCCGTTCTCTTTACTCGACCGTCCAAAGCTGACTGCGAACGTAAAGAGTGAATCATTTGGATAAAATTATCCGCATGATTGAAGCCGTCAATTCTGATTCCTGGAACAAGTTTGATTCATTAAAGAATCGCACCATTGTTTCTTTCCAGTTGTCACGAGCTTGATTCATACTTAATCTTGCAAGTTACCTACCAAGTGTAGTTTGAGGTTAACACTAGAAGAATTTCCACTCATCACTGTGAACACTAAGGAATCACTCTGAGTGTTCTAGCAAGATCACTAAGATATTGCGTAGAGGCCTGGAACGTGTTCAAATTCATTTAAGAATTAAACCACTATTGCTTTCCAGTTATCACAAGTTTGATTCATAAATAATCGCACAAGTCACCTACCATGAGCTTTTTGATATTCGCTCAAGAAGGATTTCCATCTTCATTGTAAATACTTTCGTATTACTCGGATGTTCAGGCAAGATCATGAAGATTTTGCGTAGGACTCTTAAGATATTTCTTACTTTTCACAGTGTGTGAAGAAGCAAGGAAATATGAAAGTGTATCCTAATGAGATATTTGATGATCTCAAATGGCTCTAGACTCGATCGTGCATTTTGGATTTTAGTGATTGGAGGCTGGAGAGGAGTGCCACCATTTCAATACCAATTTATTCGAAGTGAATAAATCGATAGATAACGTGTTGTCTCCGTGTGATTAAAACAAATACCTTTTAAGAGATATCTGAGTTAGCTGGGATGGGTTGTGCCTTGCATCAGTGGGTCCATGATGTCTGTCTTCAATATCAAGAATCATTAAACAATGATTTTAATAGCATATGTATTGACCCGGTTTCTGCCTAAGTTGTAAGGAGGACTTCTTTCTTTACACCCTTTATATTTACAATTCTTTTTCATTCTTCAACCCCTTTAATGCTTACCAATACGTCATAACTAGCACCTTGTTGTGATTGTTCCAGTGCTAACTTAAGTACTTGGTCGGCATTCAGCTACGTTCATAATCTTTCTCCATCTTTCCTAAGGACTACTATTTCTAGCTATGGAATGTCCTTGGGAAGATTCCTCCGGTTCTAGAAGATTCATTAGACTTAACCTATCCTACCATCCTTATGTCACCACAATCTTCATCGTCGTGAATTAAATGGGTTTTGGGTAAGTATATGTCACCATGAAAATCCATTTTGATATGCAAAACCGTTTTGCTCCCCCTTAACATATGCCACGATATTCGAAAATATTTCGCACATGTCGGGATGAGCCAGCACATTAAGTCAAACCATTTGTCATTTGTGATAATATCCCATATTAAATCACATTTTCTCCCCCATATTAAAAATATTAACCCAATCGATGTTTTTAATATTAATTGATTTAATGAAGTTTTAACAAAGGTTTTGGGAAGAAAAATCCAAGTCCGTTTAATCTTCATGATACCAAATGTATGAGATATGATACCGACTTGTAACATGATCACATATTCACCATATTAGAAAACAATTGACAAGGTTTAACCTGATTGATGAGAACATCATATGATAAGATCAAATGGTTCTTGTCGGCATATGTTGGTCGCCTCGTCACGTCTGAAGTCATCTCTTGACAACACGTGTACGATTGGTATTGTTGTCTTGACACCAACTTGTGAACTTGGCACGTTTAGCATCGAAGATTATGAAAGCTTGACAATTGCTCCCCCTCAATTGTTGACTCGTGTTCTATTGAAAGAGCTGTAGTCGTCGGTTGAGTAGTCGCATCGTCGAGTATGTAGATACCAATTGTAGATTGCTATGGTTGTAGAGATGATAGCTTCATAAAAACAAGATTTCTCTTGTTGTGACAAATAAATGCACTGATGCGTACATAGATTTGTGTGAGACCAAGTTATAAAGTAAACTTGATCCCTTAAAAGGTTTTAAAGTAAACCTTGCCCGAGGAAATTAATTCCCTTTGAGAGCCAAAGCTTTCATAAGAAATGCTTGACTTTAATATGAAAACCGGGTTGCAGTCAGAAATAACTACAAGCCATATTTGCATGTTTTATGAATTACTTACAACTTTTGTACGAACTCTATTTATGGCGTCGTGTCGATATTAATCAACATTTCTAAGACCGTAAATATTATCGTACCAAAAGACATGCCTTTGAAAAAATAAAGTAAAAATATTTTTGGATTTTTCTAGATTTTTCAATTTTTATGGTTTTTATATGGTTTTATATTTTTGTATTTTGCTTTTGTGGATAAAAATATAAACAATATATATAGATGATCAGCAAGGATACGGAGAATAGTTTACCATCACTATTCTTTCGCTTCATCTGCCAATTCCTTAAGAGTCTCAGGCGAGAAGGTTCTCATTCCAAGCTTGTCGGCCAAAAATTCAATTCGAGCGCGATATAAAGCCTTCGTGAAAATATCCGCCAATTGATACTCAGATCGGACAAAGTAAAGCTCGATTACTCCATTTTCCACTTGCTCCTTGATGAAGTGGTAGCGAATGTCAATATGCTTCGACCGGGAGAATTGAACATTGTTGCAGCATAAGGCAATTGCACTATTGTTGTCGCAGTACATCGGAATTTTGTTGAAACCTAGACCATAGTCGGTTAATTGCGATCTCATCCAAAGAATTTGAGCACAGCAACCGGACATAGCTATGTATTCTGCTTCCGTACTTGAAATTGAAGCGCTTTTCTGCCTTTTCGATGCCTAACTGATTAATCGATCTCCTAGTAGTTGCAATGTTACACTCGTGCTACGCCTTGTATCTTGACAACCCGCGTGATCCGCATCTGCATATGCCATAAGTGCAATCGAAGAGTCGTTCGAATACCAAAGTCCCCGATTAATGGTTCCTTTAAGATATCGAAAGATCCGTTTCATAGTAGCTAAGTGTAACTCAGTAGGTCGAGTTTGATACCGAGCACACATACATATAGCAAACTGAAGATCAGGTCGACTAGCTTTGATATACAGAAGAGTACCGATCATTCCACGATAAAGTGTCGGATCAACGGCAACTCCATGTGGATCTGCATCAAGCTTAGTTCGTTCCACCATTGGAGTATCCACGGGGTCGCAAGATTCCATCTTATATTTTTTAAGTGATTCAAGGGCATACTTGGATTGATTGGTAAAGATGCCTCTGGGACTCTGAGATATCTGAAGACCTAAGAAGAATGATACCTTGTCCATCATTGACATCTAAAACTTGGAAGACATGAGTATCCCAAACTCATCGGATAAGGTTTGGGTCGAGGCTGCAAATATAATATCATCAATATATATTTGTACCATAATCATATCTTTACCTCGTTTCTGAATGAACAACGTGGGATCCACCTTGCCTTTAGCGAAGCCTTGTGTAATGAGGAATTGTGACAATAGATCATACCATGCGCGTGGAGCTTGCTTCAACCCATAGAGAGCCTTCTTAAGCTTGTACACATGATTAGGATATTTAGGATTCACAAAACCATCCGGCTGTTGAACATAGACCTCTTCCTTGATTTCACCATTCAGAAATGTCGTCTTCACATCCATTTGATAGACGATCATATTCATGTGGGCTGCATAAGTGAGGAATAGTCTAATAGCTTCCAAACGGGCAACAGGTGCAAAGGATTCCATAAAGTCGATGCCCAATAATTGCTTGTATCTACGAGCTACTAGTCGAGCTTTGTTCTTCAATATTCCGCCTAACTCATCGAGTTTCACCTTGTAAACCCATTTCAAAGTGAGTAACTGGATCCGGGCATGGGACAAGTTCCCATACTTCAAGACATATAAATTCATTAAGTTCTTCTTGCATAGCTTCTATCCAACATGATTGAGTAAAAGCTTGTTGCCATGTCTTAGGTTCAACTTCAGTGAGAAAAGCATCAAAGTGACAAAACATTGCACATTCTTATAACTGACTTCGTGTGGATACCAGACGATTAGGGTCACCAATAATAGAATCTATAGGATGATCCTTTGTCCACTTGCTGTCATGTTCACGAATCTGTGGATTGGAGTAAACTGTAGAAGGATCTTCCTCTGAGGTGGACGACCCGACTTGATTAGGGGCGGGAATTGGTACACCAAAGAATGGAAATTCACGCATTTGAGTGAATTCCAAATCGTGATCATCATCATCCTCTTCACATCAATAGGCATGACATAAGTAGTTGAAACATGTGTTGGTTGAGAATTACTTGTTGAGGGTATATCTTGACCAATTGTAGGTTCAGACGTATCTGATTGTGCAACGGTTGCTGGAGCGACAACTTCGGTTACCGGAGCTATTACTTCAGGTTCTGGAGCAACAATACTTGGAGGAGTAAAGAATTCATCAAAGAACGGTTGAAACAACGTATCCTATTCCTTCCTAGTAGGTGGTGTAAATGATGATGAAGTAGGGTTGTTTGGGACAAGACCAGAACTAATATTACTGGGTCCCATTTCATGAAGTGCGGGTTCAGAGCTACTTTGCTCAGAAGCCATTGCTGTCAGCTCATCAAAATCAACATTCATAGTTTCGAGGATCTTGCGAGAGTTATGGTTGTAGATTCGGTATGCCTTCTTTGCGGTGCGTAACCAATGAAAATCCCAATATCAGCCTTTGGTTGAAGTTTTCCCAAATTGTCACCATCATTATTTGGATAGCAAAGAGAACCAAATACATGAAGATATGATAAATCTGTTACTTTTCTATGGAGAAGCTCATAAGGTGTTTTACCATGGCGTTTATGAATTAGTGACCGGTTTTGGGTGTACACTGCTGTAGATACTACTTCTGCCCATAAAAACAATGGAGCCTTTGCGTCAATTAACATCGTTCGAGAAACTTCCATAAGTGTACGATTTCGCCTTTCAACGACACCGTTTTGTTGTGGAGTGAGAGCAACGGATGTTTAATGAGAAATACCAACTTCTTCATAATAATCACGCAAGATTTGATTCACAAATTCGGTTCCATTATCTGTACGAATGCGTCAGACAGTGGTGTTGAGACGCACTTGAATTATCTTGAGAAATTCGATGATGAATTTAGGTGCCTCATTTTTTGTTGTAAGAAATTTCACCCATGTAAACTGATACAAGAGGTTTTCTATGATGAAAGTTCGATTCTCGGAATCCTCTCGAATTGATCTCGGTTTAAAGTGGAAGGTTTGTTCTTGGTGACAAAAAGGAGTTTGGTTCTCTAATCTTACTAAAACAGGGAAAAGAATAAAGTAATAAAGATTTACACTTAAAACAATTAAAAAGTAAAACTTGAATAAGAAATTAAATCAAACAGTACTGGAAAAATGCCCTAACTGAAAATACTCTAATCGGAATAAATTGCAATACTGAATAAAAGTCCTATTCGGAAAAAGTAGTCTATGCGGAAAAAATTCTTCTATGCGGAATATGTGCTCAATTCGGAATAAAAAAGGCCTATTCGGAAAACATGTTCTATTCGGAATAAATTCCTTATGCAGAAAAAGGACCTATTCGGAATATAGGGTCTATTCGGAATATACGAAATATTCCGAATAAGAAATGAAACAAACAAGCTATGCGGAATATTAGAAATATTCCGAGTAAGGGAAAAAACAAGAGACTATTTGGAATAAGTAAAATATTCCGAATAAGGGACGAATCAAACAGCCTATTCGGAATAAATCTAGGAATGAAAAACAGTTACAGACATAAAAACAGGGGATACGAATTTTAATTCGAATCGACTCAAATACTCAAAAAGGTTTTACCAAACTAACCAATAATCATTTAAATACCATAAATAACAAATCCCAACAATAAAAACACTAAATCAACAACTTTTTAAGATCAAACTTGAACCAAATAAAAACTTAAGAACTTGCAATAAAAAGATGATGAACAAGATGAATAGAAAGATTTGATTGAAAGATTAATGTAAAAGTTAACAATAGTAATGATCAAACACTTACAAGATTCAAAGAAAAATGAAAAATCACCAAACACCCTAATGGTGTTGGTGAAGCTACGAACCAAAGAAACCCGAGAAAGAAAAATAAAAAGCTAACTCCCTAATTGTGTGAAGGAAAAATCCTTTTATAGTCCTAGTGGTTGGTTGGTGAGTGGGCTTTCTCCCTTTCTTCTTGTCTTCTCGTCTTTTCAGAAAAGTTGACGTTTTTTATTCTGATTCGGGATTTGTCGACGATTAAATTCAACTTGTCTTTTAATTTCTTCGTTTAATAGACTTGAGTTTCTTCGACATATGTAAATCTTCCGTCTTTGGTCCTTTTCTTCGATAAATCTTCAAATAGGCCCATTGACTTCAAATCTTTTGCATCTCTTGGACAATAGACTTTGACTTTAGTCATTTTCCTGGATAAAACCCGTGCAATCCCATGTTTTCTTAAATAATCATCCGGTTGACTCTGAAAACACAATAAACACAAAAACCACGCATAATTCCAAACAAATGATATTAAATACGTGTTTTGGTCTTGTTTTAGCCAGTTATAAGTGGTAAAAGGATGGGTGTTTTCACACCTATCAAATCCCCTACACTTAACCATTGCCATGCCCTCATGCAATGCTTAGTGATAAAGCAAATTTACACTTTTCTCATAATTAATCAACCTTGGCCTTATTTAAATACTACTAAGTAAAAATTAAAATACTAAGAGAAATTAAAACTTTAAAATAAACAAAAGGATGGAAATAACTTGTAAAGAAATCAAGGACTTACATTAGGGCTTTGGTGCTGCGAAGATTTATCACCCTCAAGTTTCACGTTCCCCATACTAAGCTTAAAATCGAGATCATTGTTATTATAAGTTAGTAAATCAAACACTTACACACATGGCTTAATTAAATGCTTAAACTCCCTTATTCCTAGGTGTATCTCTTATATTTTATTTTTGTCTTAAAATGATCATGAAGATGCATTTTTGGACTTATTTCGATAGTTTATTTAGGCTGAAAGCAAAGTAGAACGATTTGATCAATAGTTAGCTAAAGGACAAAATCTCTTAAAACTGCTTCTCGGGATATCAAAAAGTTCATATCTTGGCATAACTCGGTTCACGATTTGAGACCTTTCTCGGGCCGATATTTGGCATTTACTTCATACTTCATATCTGTGAGAGACGTTCTTGAGATAATGGTCTTCTCATCATAATAGAGTTTCTTCACTTGGAGACTTTTGAGGGGTACTCCAACTTTGTTGACCACGACTTCATGATTATTTCTTCAATCTCTAATTGGGATTTTGAGATACAACGATCCGCCTCCTTTTCGGACTTGGATCTATTTATCCTCATACCTTGTTAGGGTCTTTTCGGATAGACTTCTCCATGATCTTTATGGGAGTTGATTGCTTTTCGTCGTGAGTCTTGATCCTTCATATTGATTTTAGGAATAATGCTCTTCACATCACTTTAGATCTTTAGCAATAAAATGGAATCCTCATGCCTTGTTAGGGCCTTTTCGGACTCGCCAATCTTCGCGCCCCGCTTCATAAGTTATGCCTTGGCTATGAACTCTTATCATTACCGAGCAACTTTTAAACGATCTTGGGCTAGAAGCTAAGTAACTTTTCAAATCGTACGACCTTACTTATTGCAGATAAATTATTAGCAAGTGATGGGAGAATAGGCAAATAATTACACCAAGTGAGCTTGTGCAAGAATACCGACTTATAATAGACTCTATCATTTCTCGTCCTCCACAATTTAAAATCTCAAGTAATGAGACTCGTGGATACTTAGCCTAATAAACCAATTAAGGTCTACATGGTTAAGGATACTAGCTAGAATAAACTTGGATAAGTCTATTCGGGTTGAGTCAAAATAAACGCAACGGGCCTAATATGTCAAAGACTTCTAAACTAGCTACACCATTTTATTAAAATTTGACTTTATTGCGGGATATATACATATGAAAGCAACGATAAAAATTTAAAAATTACGACTAAATGGCCAAAGTTAATAAAAAAAATTGAAAAATGTTGAAAAATATGATTTTCTGGTTAAATGAAGGCATTTTCATGGAAAAGTCCACTTAAAACTTCGATAGAAGTCCCCCCTACACTTAAGATAAACATTGTCCTCAATGTTTAAGCATGTGGGAAAAGTCTCACCTACACTTATGACATTGTGCACGTTGGTTAACTCAAGTTAAGGAAGAGACGACTAGAGTGATCAATTTCAAATGTGAGTATGAAGAAAATTGAATCACGATAGGTGAGAGATAGAACCGGATATCAGATAACACGGGAGCACTGTTCTTCAGAGAATCCAAGAGTGCACTTATCCCTGTAATCACATCACCACACAAAGACAAAGAACCTATAGAGGCTCCCCTACAATTAGGGGGTTAAAACATAAAAGGATAGATACTCGGGCTGCCTCCCGAGGAGCGCTTGTTTTTGATAACCGAGTCACGAGCATGACTCGACCCAAAATTAGTTCATGGGGTACGTGGTGAGGGATGGAACCACCTCCTGAGAGGTGTCCTCACCGAAGTACAACTTCACTCGTTGGCCATTCACCTTAAAATTTGGTCCATTAGGTTGAGCGAGCTCGAGAGTACCATATGGAAAAATTTGGGCAATGGTGAATGGGCCGGACCAACGAGATTTTAGCTTGCCCGAAAAGATTTTCAACCGAGTGTTAAAGAGTAAAACTTTGTCTCCAACATGGAACTCTCGGTTTTTGATCTTGGAGTCGTGAATGAGCTTAGTTCTTTCCTTATAGATCAAAGAATTTTCGTAAGCCTCATTACGGAGTTCATTGAGCTCATTGAGTTGGATCTTGCGCAGGTCACCGGCTTTGTTGATATCAAAATTAGCCCACTTCAAGGCCCAGTAAGCCTTGTGCTCCAACTCAATGGGGAGGTGGCACGCTTTCCCGTACACGAGACGATATGGTGTGCAACCAATCGGAGTCTTGTATGCAGTACGGAAAGCCCACAAAGCATCATCAAGTTTATCAGCCCATGCGGCACGATGCTCTCCCACGGTTCTTTCCAGAATTCGCTTCAGTCCTCGATTGGATATTTCAGCCTGGCCATTAGTTTGTGGGTGGTAGGCTGTGGAAAGACGATGATTTACACCGTACTTAGCCATTACTCTAGCGAATTGGTCATTGCAGAAATGAGTCCCACGATCACTAATAATGGCACGAGGCACACCGAATCTAGCGTAAAGAGCTTTCAAAAAATTACAAACCACCCTTGCGTCATTAGTGGGTAAAGCTTTGGCTTCAACCCATTTGGAGACGTAGTCAACGGCTACAAGGATGTATTTGTTTCCTTTAGAAGAAGGGAATGGCCCCATAAAGTCGATACCCCAAACATCAAAGACTTCACATTCTTGTATGAAATTTTGAGGCATCTCAACTTTATGTGTGATCTTGCCTTGTTTCTGGCAAGCATCACATCATTTAACCATATCGTGAGCGTCACGATAGATGGTGGGCCAATAAAATCCTGAATCAAACACTTTTTTGGCGGTGTAGTTGGGACCAAAGTGACCACCGGTGGGTCCTTTGTGGCAAGCATCAAGGATTTTCATAACTGCCGGTCCATCAACACATCGACGGATAATCAGGTCAGCACATTGTTTGAATAGGTAAGGGTCGTCCCAAAAGTAAGTCTTAATGTCGGTGAAAAACTTTTTCTTTTGTTGGGACGTCAACCCTTCCTTGAGAATTCCACCCGCTAAGTAATTTGCAAAGTCCGCAAACCACGGGGTTTCATCAGATTTCGAATTTATAGACATTAAGGTCTCCAAGGGAAAAGAATCATTGATTTCTTTGTTCGGATGATCCCCTTGGTAAGGATCCTCAAGTCTGCTGAGATGATCCGCGGCTAGGTTTTCAACTCCTTTTTTATCGCGAATTTCGATTTTGAATTCCTGGAGCAGCAAAACCCAGCGAAGAAGTCTTGGTTTGGAATCTTGCTTTGTCAACAAGTACTTCAGCGCGGAATGATCGGTATACACGATGGTGGTGGAAAGGACAAGATAGGGGCGGAATTTTTCAAAAGCATAGACAACAGCTAAAAGCTCTTTTTCGGTTGTCGTATAATGCAATTGTGCCCCTGTCATTGTCTTGCTAGCGTAATGGATCGGTTGGAAGTGTTTGTTCACTCTTTGTCCCAAAACCGCTCCAATAGAAAAATCGCTAGCATCGCACATCAATTCAAAGGGAAGCTCCCAATTAGGGGTAACCAAGACGGGTGCCTTAGTTAGCTTATCCTTAAGCGAGTTGAAGGCTTCAAGGCACTCTTCGGAAAAGATAAAAGGAGTATCTTTTTCCAAGAGGTGGGTCATTGGGCGAGCGATTTGAGAAAAATCTTTGATGAATCGACGGTAGAAGCCCGCATGACCCAGAAAACTTCTCACACCCTTCACGGTTGAAGGTGGAGGCAACTTGGCGATAACATCGACTTTAGCACGGTCTACTTCAAGACCGGCTTTGGAAATCTTGTGTCCCAGCACGATGCCTTCTTTTACCATAAAATGGCATTTTTCCCAATTCAGAACAAGGCGAGTGTCTTCGCATCGCTTAAGCATACGTTCCAAATTGGCAAGGCAAGAAGAGAAGGAATCCCCGAAGACCGAGAAATCATCCATGAAGACTTCCATGGTTTGTTCAACCATGTCATGGAAGATAGCTAACATGCACCTTTGGAAAGTCCCGGGGGCATTGCATAAGCCAAAAGGCATTCTTTTGTAAGCAAATGTGCCATAGGGACAAGTGAATGTTGTCTTCTCTTGATCTTGGGGATCGATGGGTATTTGGAAATAACCCGAGAAACCATCAAGAAAGCAGTAATATTCATTACCCGCTAAACGTTCAAGCATTTGGTCCATAAAAGGTAGAGGGAAATGATCCTTTCTCGTGGCATCATTGAGTTTGCGGTAGTCTATACAAACTCTCCACCCAGTAACGAGACGAGTGGAAATCAACTCGTTGTGTTCATTGGGAACAACAGTTATTCCGCCCTTCTTGGGCACACAATGGATTGGACTAACCCATGGTGAATCCGAAATAGGGTAAATCATACCCGCATCAAGAAGTTTGATAACCTTTATTTTGATGACTTCATGGATTTTTGGATTCACCCTTCGTTGGCTTTGAATTATGGGCTTAAAGTCGTCCTCCATGAGAATTTTGTGGGTGCAGAAGTGAGGATCAATTACACGAATATCCGAGATTTTCCAAGCAATAGCCTTCTTATGATCTTTCAACACGGTGATAAGTCGGGCTTTTTCGTCCTCCTTTAGGTCCTTTGCGATGATGACGGGCGACTTCTTCTCTTCTTCAAGAAATACATACTCGAGATGGGGCGGCAACTCCTTAAGTTCCAAATCCAGAGGATTTTCGACGGGAGGCGTTTTCAAAGTCGGAGTATCAATAGCAATGACCGTGGGAGATGGAGGCGAAGGATTGTCTTCGGTGAGAAGATTGTCAAAGAAATTCATGTCTTCATCCCCATCGGTGGGAGAATCATTAGTAGCTAAATTCACATCTCCCATGGTATCTTCAAGATTGTTCCAAAATAAATCACTATCTCCAAATAAAGACAATGATGAATCAATAGAGGACACGGTCTCAACATTGGGAAAAGAGGTAGGAATACTTTTGCAAGCATCATTAAAGTGTTCTTCACAAGCCTCATCAAGTACGTCAATACAATTAACACTCTCATATGAATAAGGCTGTTTAGACAACTTTCCCATGTTGAAGACTACTTTATCGTCACCCACTCTCATGATAAGCTCACTGGCTTCAACATCAATGAGAGTGCGACCGGTCCTCAAGAATGGACGTCCAACAATTAGTGGCACACAGGGGTCCATCTCGTAGTCGACAACAACAAAATCAGCAGGAAAGGTGAATTTGTCGACTCCTACAATGACGTCTTCGGCTATCCCCACTGGATAAGCAACCGTACGGTTAGCTAATTCCAAAGTCATTTTGGTGGGGACTAGCTCTGGGAGAGATAATTGCTTCCAAACACTTAGAGGCATGAGATTAATACTGGCACCTAGATCGGCTAGGGCCATGAAATTCTCTACTCCTGGGAAATTGCAAGGAATTAAGAAACGACCCGGATCACCAAGCTTGGTTGGCAATTTCCTTAAGAGCACTGCAGAGCAATTCTCATTAAGTTGGGTGTTGGCAATATCGAGGAGCTTTTCCTTGTCGCTCAGAAGATCTTTAAACATTTTTGCATATTTAGGCATGTGAGCGAGAGCCTCAGCGAAGGAAATATTGAAATTCAGTTGTTTAAACATCTTAAGAAAGTTAGAAACCTGAATATCGTCCTTGCTTTTGAGCTTCTCTTTCCTCAACCTAGATGGATAAGGTATATTGGAAGAAGAGGAAGGCTTTGGGAGAATAGGATCACTCACATCCTTGGGTGAAGGAGGGGTAGAAGGAAGAGGTGGAGAAAGTGGGGAAGGAGAAGGAGGAGGAATAGGAGCAGGTGACTCATTCTCCTTAGTCACAATCACCGGTGGAGGTATAGGAAGCTCGGGTTCCTTGGTCCCTTTGCCACTTCGAGTGGTGATTGCTTTCATCTCCCCTCTTGGATTCGTAACGATGTTACTCGGGAGAGTACCCGAAGAAGATTGTTGGGTCGAATTATTGAGTTGATAAGTCAAAACACAAAAGACAAGGACTAAATCTGACAATGAAGAATTCTACAAGCTGGTGGACAAACTTGTAGAAGATATTATCACAGAATAATAGAAGATTTAGTTGTCTTATTATTAGCTTTCTTTGTAAGCTATGTTTTCTAGTATATAAAGAAAACATACGTAGGTTTTTATTCATATTATTCATTCACAATGTAAACCTAAAGTGTGTGTCGACTAGACGTGGGATTCAATGTATACACGTCTAGTGGTTGTTTATTATTAATATAATGAGCAACCCAATTGTTTTAATTCATGTTATTGTGCCTAAACACCTTGTTCATGATCATTGTTCTTTTCCGCTATGTTATCATATGAATGATGATCAACCTAGATATAATGGTTCTTAACCATTGAGTCTAACGATCAATAGGGAACCTCAATTGGTATCAGAGCGGGTGGCTCTCGATCTAGGATCTATAAGATGTTTATGTTCGTGTTCGTGTTGCTGTGAGACGCTGCCCAGAATTCGTAACAGTTTTAGTGACAAATTAACGACGGTTTTCAAGATCTGTGACAGTTCTGTGACAGAAAAAGTGTCGCTAAAGTTTCTGTTTTAGGGTTTTTCAAGAATCCCCTAATCACGAAAAAGATGAGGGTTTGGTTAAAGAACCCTAGATCGGTAATGTTCATTGCTGTGATGAAGTTGCTGTACTAATTTCTTAGGGTGTTCTTGAGATGGTTAGTTCCTCAAAACCCTAGGAATATTGAAGACTATAGAAGCTGTGATTTAGGGTTTGTTAGAAGAAACCCTAGTTTTTTTATTACTGATGAATTCTTTGATGCACGATCAAAAGAATCAGTCGGCGTGGGTTTTGTGTACACTGGACATGTGATTGCTATAAAAGATGGATACATATTTTATAGCAAAAAGGAATATAGTACTATTGGTGGATCGATTTTTGTTTCACCAAAAGAAAATAAAGAAGTCACGAGATGTACAATTAAGGGGATCACGTGGGCTGCTATAACAACTATTCAAGTAATATTTTCAAAATAGCAGATTGTATCTCATGAAAGGTTACTGTTCGCTTTATGATATGGTCCCACGTGGGTTTTGGGTTTGATATGTAGTTTTCAAAGCTGTGTTTGTACTACATGGAAAGAAGAAAAAGTGTCTGGTCCCATGACTAGATGCAATGCACAAAAACACACGTGGGTTGTTGTTAATATGTTTGTGGATCGATAATTAAAACATCACGTGAGGATTCAAGGATAATATTTGCATTCTCACCTATCGTATATCAAAAGGTGGATGTGTGCTAGTGGGACAGAATCAAAGCAATCTTTGGTACCAATATTGTTTGAGATGGTCCACAGTAAGGTATTGTTATTTTTCTTAGCCGATGTCAAATATTATTTAGCCACAGACATATAAGTAGTGGATTGAGCTCAACGCTGACACATTATATTTAGCCGCTGACACTTGTAGTTCAGCCGCTGACAGCGTTGTACGCAACCACTGACAGAAAGTTTTGAAGATTTTTTTGTTTATTCACAGCAACCTAGGTCTTAAAGGTATAAAGGCTCGTTTTATTTCCATTGATTACGAAGAAAAGTTTTTATTACTTGTTTGAAGACGAAGTAAATTTTCGCGGATTGGTGTTCTATCATATCTTCAAATTTTCAGCGTGTTTGAAGATAACTTGTAGGTTCTTTTAATTTGTGACAACGGACTTGATAAAAAGGTAGCAAAGGTATGAGATTTTTCTTAAGACGCTCTATGTTCATATTTGCTAGAGAACTCTTTTTGTCAAGAGACTACTCATTATAGCCGTGAGTTTTATAGTCTACTCATTATAGCCGTGAGTTTTGGAGTCACGTGTTTAGTACAAGACATGGAATACAAGTTCGGGTTATTCTACTTCATCATCAAGTAAGTCGTAACTAGATTTCTTCATATGTGATCATTACATAAAGCCTACAGAATTTGAAGATTCAAGAATGATTAGCACAATTTAAGGGGAAGCTAAATTGTTCATGTGTTAGTCATTTACATGTAACATTAAGGTGAAGGTGTTTACTACTGCTCATTAGTTTTACTACAACTTGTGTGAGTTTCTATAGCTCAAATTCATTTAATTTCATCCTGCTGTTCTTCATGGAGGGTAATTTGAGACACAGAAAACTTGTATTAGTGGTGTGGTATTATTTAAGCAGTGGTCGAAATCAAGGTTGCTTACATACAAGACCCCTATTTGGATCATGTCAAAAAGGGGAAGAAGTCTACACAATGCAATCTGTTGATCCTTGGTGTTATATGTTATACAAAGAATGTGAGCTTAAGGGGAAGTGTTTTTGACATCATCAACTAGGGGAAGATTGTTGGGTCGAAATTATGAGTTGATGCGTCAAAAACAACAAAATAAGAAGATAAGGGCTAAAGTGTACAAGTTACAAAAGATCAAGCCGGTGGAGTCTTTTTATTACTTTAGCTTTCTTTGTAAGCTATGTTTTCTAGTATATAAAGAAAACATAGACCGTAGGTTTTTATATATCATTCATTCACAAATGTAACCTACAATTGAGTTCGTGTTCTAGGCGTGGGATTTAATGTATACACACCTAGAGATTATTTGTTTTATTATTTAATACAAGTAATCATTGGGGAAATTCATCTTGTTCATAACATCTTGTTACTAATCAATTGTGCTATTCCGCTATGTTAATCACATAAGTGCAATTGATAATCCTAGATAGAATGGTTTTTACCATTGAGTCGAACGATCCATAGACTCCTCAATAATTGTTGGGTCGAAATTATGAGTTGATGCGTCAAAAACAACAAAATAAGAAGATAAGGGCTAAAGTGTACAAGTTACAAAAGATCAAGCCGGTGGAGTCTTTTTATTACTTTAGCTTTCTTTGTAAGCTATGTTTTCTAGTATATAAAGAAAACATAGACCGTAGGTTTTTATATATCATTCATTCACAAATGTAACCTACAATTGAGTTCGTGTTCTAGGCGTGGGATTTAATGTATACACACCTAGAGATTATTTGTTTTATTATTTAATACAAGTAATCATTGGGGAAATTCATCTTGTTCATAACATCTTGTTACTAATCAATTGTGCTATTCCGCTATGTTAATCATATGAATGATGATCAACCTAGATATAATGGTTCTTAACCATTGAGTCTAACGATCAATAGGACACCACAATTGGTATCAAAGCCTAAGGCTCATGATATCTAGGTCCGACGAGGTGTTCGTGTATCGTGAAGAAGAAAAATTCGTATGGAGTTTTTCTGGACGTTTTTGTGTGCGCAGCAGTATTCAGAAGGTCATAACTTTTGATTGAACCGTTGGATCGTCACGAAATTTTATATGTGTGTTCTACATACATAGATCTAAACATCCACCGGAGGGATTGTCGAGTTTTATCCCCAGGCAAAAGTTATTAGGCGTCAAAGTAGGCAGCAGAGGTGATTTTCAGATTTTTATATTCACATGAAATCATGATTTAGGGTTTCTGACAACTCTAGATCATTACATATAACAGAAGATCTGATGTTTTATGACGAATTGGAGGTGATAAAGTTTTAGGGTTTCATCCAAAACCCTAGATCTAATTCGTTTTTAGGGTTTCGAAACCCTATAATGATGTTACTACTGTCAAAGAAAAGGCTGCATGATAGGAACGAGAAAAGGCTGTATGATACAAGATCTGTTTGGTTAATGCTGTTACAAGCAGATTGTGGCTCATTTGTGCTACAACGTTGACATATACATATGAAGTGTGTTCACACGGTTGCTCGATTTTGGTTGGAGGAAAAGATTGCATTCACACGGCAAATAGAAAACCCTAATATTCATTATATATTTTGAATCGTCTATATGCTGGTACATAGTTACAACCGTGAGGATATAAGCTATCTCAATTCTTATTGGAGGAAGTTCCTATGTTCACACGATCAAATATAGCAAGTGACGTAAGATTCAGTTTGTGTTCACACGGTAAACATGTTGTGATTGGTCCTTAACAATGTGTTCACACGAAGCAGAATTCACATTCAACCATGGGTCTTTAACGTTACTGTGATATTAACTCAACGTTGACAAATGAAAGGTGACGTTGATGGTTGTTATTTTGACGCTGTCAAAGTCTTGGAGCAACGTTGACAAGGAAAAGTGAATGCAACGCTGACAGATTATGACGCTGATGTTAGCAAATTAAACGCTGACACGTTTAAACCTTAGACGCTGACAAAGTTTAATATAGACGCTGACAGGTTTAAATGTAACGCTGACAGAAGGAAGTTTGTCGCTGACAGAATAAGTCAACGCTGACAGCGTTGACAGTGTTGTCCGAGATATGGCTGTTCAAACGCTGATACGTGTTGTCCGATATCGGACAATATACATGAAAGGATATTGGACAGAAGAGGATCTCGGGTAACACACTGATTGCTGCTGTTTGAGAAAACTGGTACGTTTTGAGCACACAAAAAGGAGGAAAATACACACAAAGGTACATGGAATCTCCGTTTTATTCAGAATATCAAGTTGATATTTATGGCTCGGATATTTTTAAATGGATTAATGATTTTAAAGCGAGTTAGCAATTATTCGTGGGAATTTGATGGATATTTAAACTATGTAATCGGGATAGCCTTGTGAAAGAGTTATCCATCCAAATACTTTTACATATGGTATGAAGATGTGATTCCATTAAAATTGTCATGAAGAGATGTTGACTTAAGGGGAAGAATTCTTATGGTAAGTTTGATGATTGAAGAAGATTTTCGCGAGTTTGTGTTCTATCATATCTTAAAGTCATGGACTTCCAGCCACTGACTTTAAAGGTAACTTGTTCGTGCTTACATGGTTGGTGATGAAGACTTGTCATATCTAGCAAACCAATTGCTATCACTTGAAGGAGTTACATTATCGTGCTCAGTGTCTCACATAGGATGAGGATTTTTGACAAACGGATCGAGGTCTACTTATACTTTGTACCATGAGTATGAGTTCTTCATCACATAGATAGTACAAGACATGGAACATAGGTTTGTGGTATTCTACTTCAACATCAAGAATACTTTATTTATTTTTCTTCAGGATCATTACACAGAGCCTACTTTTGGAGAATCTACAAGATTGCATACTTTCACATATTCCCTATTGATGTGTCAAAAAGGGGAAGAATATGTGCTATACTTAAGGGGAAGCTTCTTGGAGATCATGTACTACATACAAAGGATTCATGTTTAAGAGGAGTGTTTTGACATCATCAACTAGGGGAAGATTGTTGGGTCGAATTATTGAGTTGATAAGTCAAAACACAAAAGACAAGGACTAAATCTGACAATGAAGAATTCTACAAGCTGGTGGACAAACTTGTAGAAGATATTATCACAGAATAATAGAAGATTTAGTTGTCTTATTATTAGCTTTCTTTGTAAGCTATGTTTTCTAGTATATAAAGAAAACATACGTAGGTTTTTATTCATATTATTCATTCACAATGTAAACCTAAAGTGTGTGTCGACTAGACGTGGGATTCAATGTATACACGTCTAGTGGTTGTTTATTATTAATATAATGAGCAACCCAATTGTTTTAATTCATGTTATTGTGCCTAAACACCTTGTTCATGATCATTGTTCTTTTCCGCTATGTTATCATATGAATGATGATCAACCTAGATATAATGGTTCTTAACCATTGAGTCTAACGATCAATAGGGAACCACAAAGATGGTTGATTACCTTGGAAGAAACTAGCCATCATGTTCCTCAAGTCATTTGTTTGGCTATCCAACGTATTTCTCATGTCGGCTCTCAAATCGTTTCCTTGCTTGACCAAGTCTGCTTTCAGGTTGAGCACTTCTTTCTGTCCACTATCACATCGTTAGTCCTCATATAAGTTTCCACTTCTTGGTGAAGAGCGGTGGGTTGGTTGGGAGGAGCATTATATGCAGGTGGTTGATAAGCAGGTTGTTGGTAAACTTGGTTGTTACGTTGAGGTGGTTGTTGCTGCTTGTGAGGAGGGATGTATGGTTGTCGAGGTTGTTGTTGTTGTTGAGGAGGGCGATTAAGGTTTTGTTGTTGGTTTGGGTTGGTAGGAGGAAAACCAGGTGGTGAAAGATAATTGTTGGAGCGGTAGCTAAGCAAATTACGGTCACCTTGAGGTCTAGCTTGATAAACAGGTTGAGGATAGGTTCCATATGCCGCATTCACATTCTCAGCAGGTTAGTCTTGGGTGGCAGTACAAGTGGTGTAAGAGTGAGGACCACCGCATATCTCACAAGGTTGGCTGACAGCGTTAACTTGAGCGTTTTTAGCGTTGTTGCTGTTGTTGTTACTGACGGTGTGGGTGACAAGCGATTCAAGAAGCACAGTGATTTTGTCTAGTCGCTTGTCGCTGTCATTAGTGCTAGCACTAGCGACATTGGTCCGAACACTCTTGGTTTGCACACGAGATTTATTCTCAATGATATCCCAAGCAGCATTGGAAGTCTTAGCCAAAAGATTACCCCCCGAGGCACTGTTTAGTGAATCTTGGTCACTCATGCTTAAACCATTGTAAAAAGTATTAATTTGATGTACTTTGGTAAAACCATGTTGTGGGCATTTTCTTAAAAGATCTTTAAAACGATCCCAAGATTCACTGAACGACTCATCGTACCTTTGTTCAAAATTTATGATTTCATTCCGCAAAGCGGTAGTACGAGAGGGTGGGAAAAAGTAATTGATGAACTTTGTTTCCAAATCCGTCCACGAGAGAATACTCTGTGGCGGTTCCTTAGCAAGCCAATGCCGGGCTTCTCCCTCTAAAGAAAAGGGAAAAAGTTGTAACCTTATAACCTCTTGTGGAACACCATTGAACTTGACCGTGTTGGTGAGTTGCAAGAATCTCTTTCTTCTTGTCTTCTCGTCTTTTCAGAAAAGTTGACGTTTTTGATTCTGATTCGGGATTTGTCGACGATTAAATTCAACTCGTCTTTTAATTTCTTCGTTTAATAGACTTGAGTTTCTTCGACATATGTAAATCTTCCGTCTTTGGTCCTTTTCTTCGATAAATCTTCAAATAGGCCCATTGACTTCAAATCTTTTGCATCTCTTGGACAATAGACTTCGACTTTAGTCTTTTTCCTTGATAAAACCCGTGCAATCCCATGTTTTCTTCAATAATCATCCGGTTGACTCTGAAAACACAATAAACACAAAAACCACGCATAATTCCAATCAAATGATATTAAATACGTGTTTTGGTCTTGTTTTAGCCAGTTATAAGTGGTAAAAGGATGGGTGTTTTCACACCTATCATAAACCTAGAGTAATCATCGACAATTACGAGGATGTATTTTTTGCCACTAAGACTTTCAACACGCATTGGCCCACAAAGATCCATATGCAACAGATAAAGTTTCTCTTGGTTGGTGTCTTCCGTCTTAGGTTTGTATGATTTCTTAGTGCTTTTCCCCATTGTACACGCGGAACACAAATGATCCTTGTGAAATGAAAGTTTAGGAAGACCACGAACAAGTTTGTTTTTCGCCAAATGATTAATAGCGTCAAAGTTAAGATGAGATAACCGTCGATGCCATAACCACGACTTAGTCTTCGATGCTTTGGAGAGAAGACATACGGGAGAAGCGGCCATCATGTCTTGTAGAGACAAAGTATACAAATTATTCCCTCGAGTACCTTTCAATAAATCAACCCCTTCCAAATTACGAATGAAGCAGGTATGCTCTCGAAAAGCAACTTCTAGGTTTGGATCACAAAATTGTCCCACAGAAAATAGGTTATGACCGAGACCTTCCACATAATACACTCTTGAAATTATAACATTCCCAATATGATATTCACCATAACCCATTATCTTTGCAATATGATCATTTCCAAATCGAACCGTACCAAGAAACTTGCTGACGAAATTTCTGAGCTGAGAACGATCTCTGGTCATATGCTTGGAGCAACCAGAGTCCAAATACCAGAGAACAATTTGGACCACCTGTTTTCAAAAACAACAGTAGACAATGCATTGGAAACTATTGGTTCCGGAGTGTTAGCAGATACAGATAAAATATTATCAGAATTGCTAACAGGTTTGTGACCCTTAGATTTCCTGCGTTTTCTAATGTGAGTTTTAGCACTAACAGGTTTTACTGTTCCAACTTTCTTAGGTTTTGGATTATTCGCGGGCACTAAAGTGGGAGTAGACCTATTTAAAGGGCACTTGGTTCCTACAGTAGTGTCGGTGTTCCTAGTTAAAGGACACGCTTGTGTTTTGGTAGCCTTGGTACTCCTAGTTAAAGGGCACGCTTTCTTCTCTTTAGTGGGAGTGATCCTAGTCAAAGGGCACATATTTCCTACTATAGTGAAAGTTCTACCAGTGGGGCGCCACATCCAACCAACTTGGGTTAACACTTTCCCAGTCGGTTTCCATTCTAATCCATTTTTCCGGGCATACATCTCATTCACATGGTCAATAAGGCAAGAATCATGACGACTAGAAAACATACATTGCAATTCCAACATTTCAAATTAGAATTCACACTAGGCTTAGAATGCTGCACAACCGCAGAGCCTTTAGGTTTAGCTACATGATTCTTTTTATTCAAAACAGAAATAACATTCCTAGGATGGGCTTCTACTTTCTTCTTCACTTGACTACTAGATGGGGGCAAGATCCTATCATTCTTCTTGTTTCTTTTAAGCTTAGAAATTTGAGCCTTAGTAGTGGTGATTACTCCTGTAGAAGGCAACACGGGAATATTAGAAGCTGGTTTTGATTCCGCCTTATCTTTAGTGACCAAAGGTTGAGAAGGTTTAGTCCTAGGGCCCTTATTAAATGGTGTTACGGCTATAAGGTTCCTTTTGATTGCACTAGAGGACGATGCTGAGACAGTAGCTGCGTTATCCAAAACATTCTTACCTTTTAGAGTACGAAGTGTTTCCTTTAACTCAACCAAGACCAGATTTTTATCACAAATTTGTTCCCTCAAATCAGATATTTCCACCGACTTTCGATTCAATTGTTCAATCAAGGATTGATTCTGTGCAGTGGTATTAGCACATGCGGGCTTTACTGAATCAAAGAGTCGTGTATTTTTCTGTTTTAAGTTATCAAATTTAGATAAAATCTTGGAAATTCGATTATCTAGATCAAATTTAAAATTCTCAGAGGTCTCAAGTACGTTCACACAGTTAAGCTCCTTAGATTTCTCTATTTCTATCGACAAAGATTTAGCAACTTTGTCACTTGGCTGACGCTGTTTTGATTGTAAATTCAATCGAAAATTCTTTTCAAAGTTTGCATCATCGATATTAACACCTTCGAATGACGTTTCAAAGATTTCTTGAATAAATTTTTGCTTGCATTCAAGCGAAATACAATGTGTTTGAATCTCATCAAAACATTTTGAAAGCGAAGAATATGAATCTTGAAGCTTTAAAAATTCAACGTCAGATTCGTGACAAGTACTATCTACCACATTATCCACAGATTCAACATTATGCACAATAGAATCATTATCAACACTTTTATTCACACAGACGGAAACAATATCATGAGACATCACTTGCTTCAGAATCTGATCATTTTGGCGTGAAACGTGTTCTATTTCAAGTAAACTGTTTTCATAAGCATCATCCATTTCATTGAAAACACGTCTAACTTATTCTATTTCCAAAAGCAAATCTTTATCAAGATTACTAAGACAAGCTTTAACATTCTTTACAAATGGAACAATTTTGTCACGAAACGCAACTCTAGTGTGCTCAAAGTTCCATTCACCACCCGTTATGGCCGAAGCCGTCGTACGTTCCAAAATGACCTTGTCAAAATCGGCTAAGTGTTAGTGTACCGCAGTTAAGTTAACGGACGCCTTACTTACCGGTGGAATTGACTTCGTTAAATCCGTTTTGACAAGTGTAGGAGACGTACTAGGAGGGTGTTCATTTGACAAACTTTGGGGCACAAGAACTGTCAATTCAGCTAATTCCTTTTGTAAGCGAATACGGGTCTTTTTAGAAACTTGATCTTTATTATACGTATCATAATCAATCGTATGGAATTTTGAAAGCATTTTAGAATGAGTTTCTTCCGCAAGTGACTGTGTCCCCTCAGTACTACGAACAAAAGGTGCTTCTTTCGATTTGCCAATTAGGGTCATATCTTAAAGACACGAAATATATTCCTGAGCTTGTTCTGCATAACCTGGATTAGGTGGTAAATATTGAAGACGCTTAAGTTCGAGTTCTATAAATGATTTAGTTAAAAGATGAACCTTTTCTGTGGAAGCGTATTGTTTTAAAAGCTGTTGATCTTTGAATTTAAGAAGTTTGGTAGCATTAATTTCCGATTCAAACTTTTTAGACTCGAGAGTTTTGAAATCCATTTTAAGTTTCTGAAAATCATTGACAACCGACTCTTTTGCTTTTAATTCATTAGAAAGATTAGCTTTTAATGATTCTATTTCTTTCAAGTGTTCAATCTTTTCAAAACGAAAATGGTCAAATTCAGAACATGTTATTTTGTCTGCTTGAGAGACCATTTCAAAAGTTTGGACCTTTTCTTTATGCAACGCAAGCTCAGCAATTAGGGTGGAATTGGTATCTACGGATTGTCTGAGGGCCATATGCATTTGATCAATAATATGTTTAGGTACCATTACCAAATCATGTTGAGCACAAGATTCCATACCCGTCGTAGCATTTGGTTTAGGTTCACTCAAATGTGTAGGATTGGGTACCACATCATTTGAGTTACTAGTTCCCGAATGTTGTTCGAGGTTGTCATTTTCATGCCTAACTTGATGTTGGTTATCATCATTACCAAGATTGGGTGTGGTGGGTACCTCACTGACGACATCAGAACCGTAGTGAGAGAGATTAGCAACGAGAGCAACTTAGGCAGCGTGAATGTCATCACAATCTGAATCATATGCATCAAGATCATCTGCTTGATAAGCTGCATTAGAAGTGGAAACGACTGCAATGCCTTCAGTATCTGCTGCCCCTGGGTCTGCAAGAAATGCTAACTCCTCTGAATCCAAAATCTTTCCCTTAGACTGAGCATCGACCAAATACATCTTCTCACGAAACCATGCATCATACCTTCTCCTTTTCGGCTGAGTGCATTGCCTAGCCATATGACCTTGTCCTCGGCAATTGTAGCAAGTCACAACCTTTTGAGGACCAATGGGACTTCCATTTCCATTAGCTTGTGAATTCACAGCTTGAGCATTCACTGTCTTTGTAGGAGGTCCATATGAATTTTGCCTTCCCTGAATAGGTTGCACGGTTACTTGACCATCTTGAACAGTAGCTCGTTGTCGAGGATTTGAAGAGGTGCGGAGCTGATTGTTTGTTCGTGGAAATCCTCTAGTTGCAACAAGTTTTGACAAGTAGGCAGTGAGATGGTTTAGTACATCAGCTGGTGTATCATTTGGAGTAAAGACCGGTGCTTAGATTGGTGGAAGTTCATTAGAGTAGAAAGCTTGTGATGGTTGTGCTTCTATTGGAAAATATCCTTGCTGAGGAGTATAGCCCATTGGAGAGGTGTTGGCTTGTGATGGTGATGTCTGATATGTTGGTTGCTGTGGAAAAGATTGTTGATGAACACTTGGTTGAAATGCTTGCTGTGGCATCATCGGTGGTTGATAAGATGGTTGCTGATAGGTGTGTGGTGGTGGCTGCTGCAAGTATGATGGTTGTTGATAAGTATAAGCCATGTTTTGTTGAGAAGCATACATTGCAAGTGGATCATGAACTTGAGGTGTAGACAACCAAGCCTCGATCACATGGCATTTGTGTTGTTGAAGAAAAGCTTGAAGTTGAACCACATTGGTGTTATGCAAGTCCTTTGCAAATTTAACATCCGTCACGTATTTTTTCCATTCTAGAGGAAGAGTGTTAAAATACATGGTGTTCAATTGAAAGGTAGGAATTGCCATGCCATAGATATTAAGCTCATTCAACAATAGGGTAAATCTCAGATAGTAATCATTGGGAGTCTCCCCTGGCACATAGGCAAACTTATCAAAACTATCATAAAGCTTACACTCTCGTTCTTGTTTAGTTAACGAGGTGCCTTGCATTAGAACACGATATCTATCCCATAACTCTTTGGCAACTTTATGTTTGCTGACAAGTTTGTAGACATCTGGAGGAAGGGCTTGGAGAATGATATTTGTAGCTTGTTTATCACACTTGTCTTGTATCTTAGCATCTCCAGTTAGTTCACCCGTTGTGCGAGGACGAGTAACAGCACCTTCCGTCACAGTACCATATACCAATGGTCCATTGAGCACCGATGCCAAATTAGATGTCCATTCTCCTTGTTCAACATATATAGTTCCATGCGGGAAGCCCACTCCTCATACATAGTCTTCACCAACATTGGTGGACGATTATCCGTACCCGAGAGGATGGACTTATCCGTAAGAGATGTGTACTCCATTTCAATAAGTTAAGATTTACAAACGTTGATCGAACAATGAGATAAAGTTAATGTGTTTGTTGTTGTGTGTTAAAACCGAGAAATAATGTTGAAATCCCCTAAATTATGTTCTCGATAAACCAAAAAATCCAAGACTAAATTACACACGATTTGTTAAAAAATTTCAAAAACACGTCTTTGAAAAATCTTGGAAATCTTGTCACTCTATCGGAATGCACAAAACAAGTTCTGTTGCAATACTTGATCGCAGTAACTATCAGAATGCACAAACAAGTTCTGTCGCAATGTCTATCTGAATCCCTGTCAGAATGTCTAATCGCAATACCTGTCGGAATGTATGATCTTAATACCTGTCGGAATGTATGATCGCAATACCTGTCGGAATGTATGATCGCAATACCTGTCGGAATGTATGATCGCAATACCTGTCGGAATGTCAGATCGCAATAACTGTCGGAATGTCAGATCGCAATACCTGTCGGAATGTGGCTAAAGAAATTTTGGCAGAGTAACGTTCAAAATTGCCTTATAACCGATCGCAATGTACGATGTAAGGAGCTATCGCAATGTTTGATCAGAATAAGTGTAAAAATATCCTTTGATCGCAATGTAGAGACCCTAGGTCTTTGCGATCGGAATGCAGAACCTTACTCACTTTGCGATGGAAACAACTTTGCGATGGAGACCAATTTACCACTTTTCTCGGATAGTACACAACAAATTCGGAATTTTAATCCTAAAAACGAATGAAACACCCAAAAATTTGTGTTTTTAACCCAAGATACCAATACCAAATCACTATAACAAGTAACTAGATAACGTATATCAAGATTAAAGCATAAAAACACAAAAAAAAAATTTGGTACTTGTGAAATCGGATCAAAATAGCCGTATAAATCAAGAACACAAACACACAAACTAAGCAATCATCCCATGGCTCTTGATACCATTTGTGGGATATGTAAATCTTGATTAAGTTTTAGAGAGAGAAAGAGATAGAGAGATGGTGGATTTCACACACAATTTTAGAGAGAGAAACAAATGTTTACTATATGTAAAAATTAAGAACCACACACCCTCTCCATCTAAGGAGAGGGTTTATATACCCAAGCCCTTGTCATGGGCTTGGGCTTGCATTTGGGCCGGCCTACACATGTTGTAGGCTAGGCTTGGGTTTGTTTGTTAAATAAAGATAAGTAACTAAACTACGAGCTATTACATGGACTATTGTTGGAGTGACCGATCCTTCTTAATACGTAAAACGTATTTCCAACAGGGTTGCATAAAATCAACACATTGATAGGTGCGAAAACACCCATCCTTTTACCACTTATTTCTTGCTAAAACAAGACCAAAACGCGTATTTAATATCATTTGTTTGGAATTATGCGTGGCTTGTGTGTTTGTTGTGTTTTCAAAGTCAACCGGATAAATATTGAAGAAAACATGGGATTGCACGGGTTTTATCGAAGAAAAAGACGAAAAGACGAAGTCTATAGTCCAAGAGATGCAAAAGATTTGAAGTCAATGGGCCTATTTGAAGATTTATCGAAGAAAAGGACCGAAGATGGAAGATTTACATATGTCGAAGAACTCAAGTCTATTAAACGAAGAAATTAAAAGACGAGTTGAATTTATTCGTCGACAAATCCCGAATCGAAATCGAAAACGTCAACTTTACTGAAAAGACGAGAAGACGAAAACAAAGGAAGAAAGCCCACTCACCAACCAACCACATCTCCTATAAATATAAGACTCCTTCCCACACATTAGATAGTTTTTTAGTTTTTCATTTCTAGTCTTTTTCTTTTCTTTGTTCCGTAGGGTAACCAACACCATTAAGGTGTTGGTGATTTTTCATTTTTGTTGAATCAAAGATCTTGTAAGTTTTTAATCTTCCTTTTTGTTTACTTAACCTTAATCAATCAATATAATCTTTCCTTTAATCTTGTTCATCTTTCTCTTTTTGATTCAAAGTTTTAAGTTTTATTTTGTTGAGTTTGATCTTCAAAAGTAAGTGGGTTTTGTGTTTTTGTTTTTTTGGTTTGATGTTTATGATTAGTAGATGATTAGTGGTTAAATTGGTTTAAGTTTTGGTTAAAAACTTGGTGATTTTAGTCAAATTCGTCTTATTATATTGTTACTGTTCTTCATGTTCTTCACAATCCCCAGATTCTGAATGAGCAACAAGTATTCCGGATGAAGGTGTGAGTTGAAAGTATTCCGAACCAAAGTTTCCCGTAAATTGTTCCGAATCAGTTCTTTTAAAAAATGTTCCGAATCAGTTCTTTTTGTTCTGAATGAGTGACTATGTTTAATTATTCCGAACCAGTGTTTTTCATTCGGGCATTCCGAATCAGTCTGTTCATCCGGAATAATCAATATTCCGGATGAGTAGTAACATTCTGAATCAAGGTTTTTAAGAAAATATTTCGAGTCAGTTTTTTTTAATGTTCCGAATGAAGCTTCTTGTTTAAGTCATTCTGAGTCAATTTTTTATTCCGAGTGAGTAAGTATTCCGAATCGCAATATATTCCGGATCAAAGCAAAATGTTCCGGATGAACATATATTCCGAATGAAGGAAATATTCCGAATGAAGATTTTGTCCAAATGTTCCGGATGAACATTTATTCCAGATGAAGGGTTATTTAATTGTTCCGAACCAGCTGAATTCTTTGTTATTCCGAACGAAGTAAAACATTCCGAATCAAGCAATTTTTCCTAGTTAAGTTACTTTACTGTTTTTCTTCTTTTTCGAAGTTAAGGTTTTTAATTGTTCAAGTCTTATTGTTATTAGTTATTTTTGGCTTATTTTCTCAATTGCATGCATTTAATCCTTTTTAGTAGATTAGAAAACCAATTCCCTTTTAGTAACCAAGAACAACTATTCCACTTTGAACCGTGATCGATTCGAGAAGATACCGAGATTTAATTGAACCCAAGCAAAATTTCTTCTATCAAATGGCGCCGCTGCCGGCTCTTCTCGTAAGGATTAACAGTTTTTTGTGAGAAATTGGATTTTGGGATCCGTTCACCGTGAACGTTACTTTTTCATAAAAAATTTCAAAAACCCTAAAAAATATAAAATTCTCAAAAATACAAAAAAATTAAAAAACATAAAAAAAAACAAAAAATATTTCTTGCTTTGCTAGTTCTTTTTGCAGGTGTATGCGCACTCGATCAACGTCTTATCAAGAGCCCGAGACTCTCGATAACTTAGACATGGCCGGTGTACACAACAACAATAACAATCCACCTCAAAACAACATGAATAACAACAACAATGACCCTCTACCGGACAATCGTCCTATGATCGAACTTTTGCAAGCACATGTGGAAGGCAACAACGATCCAATTGTCATACCCGCGATTGCTGCCAACAACTTTGAGCTTAAATCCGGCTTTATTCAAATGGTCTCTTCTCAACCATTCTTGGGGCGTACCATTGATGATTCTTACGTGGAGGGACTTGGAGACCAAATTCATAAACTACTTTTTCCCACCCTCTCGTACTACCGCTTTGCGGAATGAAATTATTAATTTTGAACAAAAGTACGATGAGAGTTTTAGTGAATCTTGGGATCGTTTTAAAGACCTTTTAAGAAAGTGCCCACAACATGGTTTTACCAAAGTGCACCAAATTAATACTTTTTACAATGGTTTAAGCATGAATGACCAAGATTCACTAAATAGTGCCTCGGGGGGTAATATTTTGGTTAAGTCTTCTAATGTCGTTTGGGATATTATTGAGAATAAGTCTAGAGTGCAAACCAAGAGTGTTCGGACCAATGCCGCTAGTGCTAGCACTAGTGACAACGACAAGAGACTTGACAAAATTACTTCGCTTCTTGAATCGCTTGCTACCCACACCGCTAACAACACCAAAAGCATCAACGCTCAAAACGCTCAAGTCAATGCTGTAAACCAACCATGTGAAATATGCGGGGGTCCTCACTCCTACATTACTTGTACCTCCACCCAAGACTATCCTTGTGATAATGTTAACGCAGCATACGGTACCTATCCTCCGGCCGGTTATCAAGCACGTCCTCAAGGTGACCGCAACTTGCTAAGCTATCATTCCAACAACTTTCTTTCCCCGCCCGGTTTTCCTCCAACCAATCAAAACCAACAACAAAACCTTAACCGAACCAACCAAAATCAACCTCGAGCACCATACCAACCACCTCAAAGACAACCATATCCACCTCAAAATCCTACTCAAGTTTACCAACCCGCTCCTTACGAACTACCTGCTTATCAAGCACCTCCTCCTACCCAACCCACCGTTTTCAACCACGAGGTCGAAACGTACAAGCGGACGAATGATGTGTTGGTGAAGAATCTGCAGACTCAGATTATTAATTTAGAGGGCGACATGGTGAAACAAGGTAATGATCTTAGAGCCGATATGCGAAACTCTTTGAGTAGTCAAACGAATGACCTAAGGGACATGATGGCTGGTTTCTTCCAAGGTAATCAACCCTCTTCTTCGGGTACTCTTCCGAGTAACACCGTTGCTAATCCAAGAGGGGAGATGAAAGCAATCACCACTCGCAGTGGAAAAGGTACCAAGGAACCCGAGCTTCCTATACCTACACCGGTGATTGTGACAAAGGAAAACGAGTCACCTACTCATATTCCTCAACTTTATACTTCCCCAATTCCTCCACCTTTTACTTCTACCTCCTCCACCCAAGGATGTGAGTGATCCTACTATTCCAAAGCTTTCCTCTTCTTCCGATATACCTTATCCCTCAAGGTTGAGGAAAGAGAAGCTCAAAAGCAAGGACGATATTCAACTTTCAAACTTTCTAAAAATGTTTAAACAATTGAATTTTAACATCTCCTTCGCTGAGGCTCTCGCTCACATGCCTAAATATGCGAAGATGTTTAAAGATCTTCTTAGTGACAAGGAAAAGCTTCTTGATATTGCTAATACCCAACTTAATGAGAATTGCTCTGTGGTTCTCTAAAGGAAATTGCCAACCAAACTTGGTGATCCGAGTCGCTTCTTAATCCCTTGCAACTTCCCAGGAGTAGAGAATTGCATGGCCCTAGCCGATATAGGTGCTAGTATCAACTTAATTCCTCTAAGCGTTTGGAAGCAATTATCTCTCCCTGAGCTAGTCCCCACCAAAATGACTTTGGAATTAGCTAACCGTACGGTTGCTTATCCAGTGGGGATAGCTGAAGACGTTTTCGTTGGCGTCGACAAATTCACCTTCCCGGCGGATTTTGTTGTCGTTGACTACGAGATGGACCCTCGTGTTCCATTAATCGTTGGACGTCCATTCTTGAGGACCGGTCGCACTCTCATCGATGTAGAAGCGGGTGAGCTTATCATGAGAGTTGGTGACGATCAAATTGTCTTCAACATGGGTAAGATTTCTAAACAGCCTTATTCATACGAGAGTGTTAATTGTATCGACGTTCTTGATGAGGCTTGTGAAGAACACTTTCATGATGCTTGTAAAAGTAGTCGTACCTCTCTTCCTAATGTTGAGACCGTTGCCTCTATTTCTCTATCACTAACTCCATTTGGAGAAAGTGATTTCCTTCTGACTGAATTTGAAGCAAGTTTAGGGGATGTGGATTTAAAATATGACGATTCTCCCACCGATTGGGAAGAAGACATTCGTACCATTGAGAAACTTCTCAATGAGGACCATGTTTCTCCACCATCTCCCAAGGATATTGCTATCGATGAACCAAATTTGAATCCACCTTCCATCGAAAATCCTCCGGATTTAGAACTTAAGGAGTTACCGTCCCATCTCGAGTACGTGTTCCTTGAAGATAAGAAGAAGTCGCCCGTCATCATCGCTAAGGACTTGAAAGAAGAAGAAAAATCTCGCCTTATCGCCGTTCTTGAAGATCATAAGAAGGCAATTGCTTGGAAAATTTCCGATATCTGCGGAATTGATCCAAACTTTTGTACTCACAAAATTCTCATGGAAGATGACTTTAAACGCGCAATCCAAAGCCAAAGAAGGGTTAATCCTCGAATTCATGACGTCATCAAACAAGAGGTTATCAAACTTCTAGATGCCGGAATGATTTACCCTATTTCGGATTCGCCATGGTTAAGTCCCGTCCATTGTGTGCCAAAGAAGGGCGGAATAACCGTTGTTCCCAATGAACACAACGAGTTGATTCCTACTCGTCTCGTTACTGGGTGGAGAGTTTGTTTCGACTATCGGAAACTCAATGATGCCACGAGAAAAGATCACTTTCCTCTTCCTTTCATGGATCAAATGCTCGAGCGTCTAGCGGGTAATGACTATTACTGCTTCTTAGACGGTTTCTCCGGGTATTTTCAAATTCCCATCGATCCCAACGACCAAGAGAAAACCACATTCACTTGTCCCTACGGAACATTTGCTTACAAACGCATGCCTTTCGGTTTATGCAATGCTCCTGGGACGTTCCAAAGGTGTATGATGGCTATCTTCCATGACATGGTTGAAGAAACTATGGAAGTATTCATGGATGATTTCTCGGTTTATGGCGATTCTTTCTCTGCTTGCCTTGCCAATTTAGAACGTATGCTTAAGTGGTGTGAAGACACTCGCCTTGTTCTAAATTGGGAAAAATGCCATTTCATGGTAAAAGAGGGCATCGTGCTAGGACACAAAATCTCCAAAGCCGGTCTTGAAGTGGATCGTGCTAAAGTCGATGTTATTGGAAAACTGCCTCCACCTTCAACCGTGAAGGGTGTGAGAAGTTTCCTTGGTCATGCGGGCTTCCACCGTCGATTCATCAAAGATTTTTCTAAAATCGCTCGCCCGATGACCCACCTCTTGGAAAAAGATACTCCTTTTATCTTTTCCAAAGAGTGTATTGAAGCCTTCAACCTTCTTAAGGATAAGCTTACTAAGGCACCGGTCTTGGTTACCCCTAATTGGGAGCTGCCTTTCGAGTTGATATGCGATGCTAGCGACTTTGCCATTGGAGCGGTTTTGGGCCAAAGAGTGAACAAACACTTCCAACCGATACATTACGCTAGCAAGACAATGACAGGGGCTCAATTGCATTACATGACAATTGAAAAAGAGCTTTTAGCTGTTGTCTATGCTTTTGAAAAATTTTGCCCCTATCTTGTCCTTTCCACTACCATCGTGTACACGGACCATTCCGCATTGAAGTACTTGTTAACTAAACAAGATTCTAAACCAAGACTTCTTCGCTGGGTTTTGCTAGTTCTAGAATTTAAAATCGAAATTCTTGATAAGAAGGGAGCTGAAAACCTAGCCGCGGATCATCTCAGTAGACTTGAGGATCCTTATCAAGGGGATCATCCGAACAAAGAGATCAATGACTCTTTCCCCCTTAAGACCTTAATGTCTATCAACTCGAATTTTGATGAAACCCCGTGGTTTGCGGACATTGCAAACTACTTGGCGGGTGGAATTCTCATTGACGGGTTAACATCCCTGTCGACGTATAGTCGGTATGCGGCGCGGCCCAACAGGCCCGCGGCCCACACACACCTAACTTATCCTTCAAGAAACCCTAAGCCTATAAATACAAGGGTAGGGGTCTCATTCTACAACATGTTCTCTCTCATAACTACACCTCTTATACCACATATTCATCCGATACTAACTTGACCGTCGGAGGTGGACCCCGGGGCTCCGGCCTCGGGTCCACGTCTAACCGGTTTACCTTTGTTTGCAGCATTACTCAGGACCCGGGAAGACGACGAACGACCCAGGAGAGTCGTCGAACCGGCCCAGCCAAATTATGCTCCAACAAGTTGGCGCCATCCGTGGGACCACTACTAAATCAAGTTTCGTGTTCTCATACTACCGGAAAACAAAAATCGATCTGAGATCGGTAAGTTCGAAACTATTGTTTTTATTGTTTTCTACTTTCTACGTGCTACTACGCTTGGAAAATGGATTCGTTTAAATATCGCCATGCAAAAAATCAATCGCCATGCAAAATTGATTCGTTTACTATGTCTAGAAAACAAAAACGTATGATTTTTAATATCACCTCAAATTTCCAGTTGGTGATAATTTTTTAAATATACATGTGATTATAAAAATCATCAAAAAAGAGCAACAAAGATGCACCAGTAAGTATCCTCGGCATCATTAACATTTTTTCCATGACTTCATTATGACAAACCGTCTTCCGCAATATTCCGCAACTAGGCACATATTTTTTATTTTAATAAATAATATTGCTGATATCTTTGTAAATCTTAACAAAATTTTATCCATATATTTTAAATTTATAAAAAATATTATGTATATTTTTTAATTACAAAAAGATATTATCGACATTTTTTATACTCATAAGAAATATGAATATTTTTTAAAGAGATATTACAACTATCTTTTATTTGGATTGTTATATTTTTCGTATAAATCACGGCCCGACCTACTAATATTGGGTCGCGGCCCGACCTCTTTTCCGCGGTCATGGTACGTCCATCCGCGTTGATCTAAACTTATTTTATTTTATCTACGGCTATGGTCTATCCAGCCACACTCATTTGTATGTTCGGTCAAATTTTATTACTACGGTCATGAGTCGCGTCTATAGCAATCAATCCGCATGTTCGAGTATATTGTTTATATTAATAAAAATATTACACATATTTTTTGAGTTAATAAAATATATTATTTATCTTTTAAATTTGACAAAAGTATATTCTTATATTTTATAAATGGATAATGTATCATCCATATCTTCTAAATAGGTGGTAAGATATTACCTATATTTTTAAACCAATAAAAGATATTACTTATATCTTTTATATTCGAAAGATGTTACATATATCTTTTAATTTGGTTACTATATTTTCCGTATAAGTTGCGATCCGACCTACTAATACCGTGTCGCGACTCGCCCTTTCCGTCCGCGGTCATGGTCCATCCATCCGCACTTGTCCTCACATTCATCATTATTACGTATAATTTAAATAATATATTTTTTATCCGCGGTTATGGTACGTCCATCCGCGCTAGTTCATACATTTGGACATCTTTAGCCTACGGGCGTACATGTACACATCGTTCCCAGGCGGAATAAGAGGATTGAGTGAACCTAATAATTCAACTTGTCGTATAAGAGGGATGCAACCCCAACGACCATGGATCATGTATCCTTGTTAGACACCTTACTATCAAGACGTTGTAGTAAGTTACGCAAACCACATGACTCATGATGGACTTGCAAAAGACACACTGTGCACGTCTAACAAAATTTTGTCATACATTTGACAGTCCTTATGGTAGTAGCGGTACGCCGCACGTAATGGCATAGCTCATCCCATAAGTTAGTTAAGATACGTCTTATACTATGTGACAATTCGCGGTTATGGCACGACCCATCCGCGTTGGTTCGCATGTTCGAACCCAATTTCTATCTTTCGTACGCGACTATGGTACATCCATTCGCGTTGGTCTACACGACCATTTTTTTTAATACTTGATTAAGTTTAATACTACTAATCGAGTGTAGCACCATTAAACTTGGGGGGCTACCAGGGTATAATAATACCACTATTTCCGTGCATGACACGCAAATATCTTTGGATATATTTCTTTGCCGCAGAAGTCCGCCCTCTGCGGGGTTATTCCTTTGCCATGGAAGTATTACTTCCATTGGCTTATCCCTTCGCCGCAGAAGTACTCCTTCCGCGTGCTTGTTTCTGCGCCATGGAAGTATCTCTTCTATTGGCTTATTCCTACGTGCTCATTCTCTTTGCCGTGGAAGTATTCTTCCACGGTCTTATTATCTTTCGCCGTGGAAGTATTCTTCCACGGTCTTACTATCTTTCGCCGTGGAAGTATTTTTCCACGGTCTCATTATCTTTCGCCGTGGAAGTATTCTTCCACGGTCTCATTATCTTTCGCCGTGTAAGTATTCTTCCACGGTCTTATAATCTTTTCTCGTGGAAGTATTCTTCCACGGTCTTATTATCTTTCGCCGTGGAAGTATTCTTCCACGGTCTTACTATCTTTCGCCGTGGAAGTATTTTTCCACGGTCTCATTATCTTTCGCCGTGGAAGTATTCTTCCACGGTCTTATTATCTTTCGCCGTGGAAGTATTCTTCCACGGTCTTACTATCTTTCGCCATGGAAGTATTCTTCCACGGTCTTATTATCTTTCGTCGTGGAAGTATTCTTCCACGGTCTTACTATCTTTCGCCGTGGAAGTATTCTTCCACGGTCTTATTATCTTTCTTCGTGGAAGTGTTCTTCCACGGTCTCATTATCTTTCGCCGTGGAAGTATTCTTCCACGGTCTTACTATCTTTCGACGTGGAAGTATTCTTCCACGGTCTTATTATCTTTCGTCGTGGAAGTATTCTTCCACGGTCTTATTATCTTTCGCCGTGGAAGTATTCTTCCACGGTCTTACTATCTTTCGTCGTGGAAGTATTCTTCCACGGTCTTATTATCTTTCGTCGTGGAAGTGTTCTTCCACGGTCTCACTATCTTTCGCCGTGGAAGTATTCTTCCACGGTCTTACTATCTTTCGCCGTGGAAGTATTCTTCCACGGTCTTATTATCTTTCGTCGTGGAAGTGTTCTTCCACGGTCTCATTATCTTTCGCCGTGGAAGTATTCTTCCACGGTCTTACTATCTTTCGCCGTGGAAGTATTCTTCCACGGTCTTACTATCTTTTGCCGTGGAAGTATTCTTCCACGGTCTTATTATCTTTCGCCGTGGAAGTGTTCTTCCACGGTCTCATTATCTTTCGCCGTGGAAGTATTCTTCCACGTGCTTGTTATCTTTGCCGTGGAAGTATCCCTTCCACGTGCTCATTCTCTTTGTCGTGGAAGTATTCTTCCACGGTCTTATTATTTTCGCCGTGGAAGTATCTCTTCTACGTGCTCATTATTTTCGCCGTGGAAGTATCTCTTCCACGTGCTCATTATTTTCGCCGTGGAAGTATCTCTTCCACGCGCTTGTTATCTTTGCCGTGGAAGTATCTCTTCCACGTGCTCATTATTTTCGTCGTGGAAGTATCTCTTCCACGTGCTTATTATCTTCGCCGTGGAAGTATCTCTTCCACGTGCTCATTATTTTCGCCGTGGAAGTATCTCTTCCACGTGCTCATTATTTTCGCCGTGGAAGTATCTCTTCCACGCGCTTGTTATCTTTGCCGTGGAAGTATCTCTTCCACGTGCTCATTATTTTCGCCGTGGAAGTATCTCTTCCACGTGCTTATTATCTTCGCCGTGGAAGTATCTCTTCCACGTGCTCATTATTTTCTCCATGGAAGTATCTCTTCCACGTGCTTATTATCTTCGCCGTGGAAGTATCTCTTCCACGTGCTCATTATTTTCGCCGTGGAAGTATCTCTTCCACGCGGTTGTTATCTTCGCCGTGGAAGTATCCCTTCCACGTGCTCATTCTCTTTGCCGTGGAAGTATTCTTCCACGGGCTTATTATTTTCGCCGTGGAAGTATCTCTTCCACGTGCTTATTGTCTTCGCCGTGGAATTTTCTCTTCCACGCGCTTGTTATCTTCGCCGTGGAAGTATCCCTTCCACGTGCTCATTCTCTTTGCCGGGGAAGTATTCTTCCACGGGCTTGTAATTTTCGCCGTGGAAGTATCTCTTCCAAGTGCTCATTATTTTTTCCGTGGAAGTATCTCTTCCACTAGCGCCTTATTTTAAACGTGGAAGTATTCCTTCCATGGGCTCGTTTTCTTCGTCGTGGAAATACGTCTTCCAGTCTCTTGTTGCCTTTGCCTTGGAAGTACGCCTTCCGCTGGCTCATTCTGCCACAGAAGTACGTCTTCTGTTGGTACATATCTTTGTTACGGAAGTACGTCTTCCGTGACGAATTACTTTGCCCGACCATGGAGTGATGTTTCCAAAATTTACATCGTTTATACTTAATTAGATGGAGCTTGATCAACTATGTTTAATCTAGGAAAAACTGTGACAAATTTTGGAAGTCATTATCGGATTTCAGGGCCGTAAGACGGATGTAATATCCGCATCACTTGGCCACAGAAGTACGAATTCTGTTGGCCTTAGGACGAATGCAATATTCGCACTATGCTGCATCATTAGTGGGTATTAGAAGTACGTCTTCAAATGTTCACGATGCAGCATACGGGTTCCACCTTCACCTTCACAAAACCTTCTTATCATCCTCACGGTAGAGATGAATAAGAATGATACCTTGCCAATGCCAGTGTTACCCCGGCTATAGAAACATGTTTTCTTCTTACGGGGTCCTTACTGTCTGAACACGGGAAACCAAGCATTCGAGCACAACCACCCGTCTTACGTATACATGTTTTCCCATTTCTTTCGACGTGGATATGCTTACAGGTATCGGATATGGTGTAAAGTCTAGTAACCTCAGTGACAACCTCGCTTACTAGACTGGGGGGACATGATGGCGTATAGTGGCTATGCTCACTATACGCAATCCCATCCTATCATCTTTTTGCTAAAGGTAGCCCATTTACGAGTGGAGCCATATGTTACGGACGACCCACGAGGATGTCCTAGCAACAAACCGCACGCGGTTGTTAAGTAAGCGTGATACATAATGAGTCTAGCATAACATGATCATGAACCATATCATACTAGACTGGGGGACATGTCGATGTATAGTCGGTATGCGGCCCGGCCCAAAAGGCCCGCGGCCCACACACACCTAACTTATCCTTCAAGAAACCCTAAGCCTATAAATACAAGGGTAGGGGTCTCATTCTACAACAGGTTCTCTCTCATAACTACACCTCTTATACCACATTCATCCGATACTAACTTGACCGTCGGAGGTGGACCCCGGGGCTCCGGCCTCGGGTCCACGTCTAACCGGTGTACCTTTGTTTGCAGCATTACTCAGGACCCGGGAAGACGACGAACAGCCCAGGAGAGTCGTCGAACCGGCCCAGCCAAATTATGCTCCAACAATCCCAACAAAAGAAAAAGTTCTTTAAAGATATTAAGACTTACTTTTGGGATGACCCGTATCTCTTCAAACAATGCGCTGATTTGATTATTCGCCGATGTGTTGATGGACCGGTAGCTTTAGACATTCTCGAAGCTTGCCACAAAGGACCCACCGGTGGTCACTTTGGTCCCAACATCACCGCAAAGAAAGTGTTTGACTCGGGATTTTATTGGCCCTTCATTTATCGTGACGCTCACGAAATGGTGAAAAATTGTGATGCTTGCCAACGACAAGGCAAGATCACACATAAAGATGAGATGCCTCAAAATTTCATACAAGAATGTGAAATCTTTGATGTATGGGGCATCGACTTTATGGGGACATTCCCTTCATCTAAAGGAAACAAATACATCCTTGTAGCCGTTGACTACGTTTCTAAATGGATTGAAGCCAAAGCTTTACCCACTAACGACGCAAGGGTGGTTTGTAACTTTTTAAAGTCGCTATTCGCTAGATTCGGTGTGCCTCGTGCCATTATTAGTGATCGTAGGACTCATTTTTGCAATAATCAATTCGCAAGAGTCATGGCTAAGTATGGTGTCAATCATCGTCTTTCCACCGCATACCACCCACAAACTAATGGCCAGGCTGAAATCTCTAACCGAGGGTTAAAGCGAATTCTTGAACGAACCGTAGGAGAGCATCGTGCCTCATGGGCCAATAAACTTGATGCTGCTCTGTGGGCTTTTCGTACCGCATACAAGACTCCGGTTGGTTGTACACCATATCGTCTCGTGTACGGGAAAGCATGCCACCTCCCCATTGAGTTGGAGCACAAGGCTTAATGGGCCTTGAAGTGGGCTAATTTTGACATCAACAAAGCCGGTGACCTACGCAAAATCCAACTCAATGAGCATAATGAACTCCGGAATGAGGCTTATGAAAATTATTTGATCTATAAGGAAAAGACTAAGCTCATTCATGACTCTAAGATTAAAAACCGAGAGTTCCAAGTTGGAGACAAAGTTTTACTCTTTAACTCTCGGTTGAAAATCTTTTCGGGCAGGCTGAAATCTCGTTGGTCCGGCCCATTCACCATTGCCCAAATTTTTCCATATGGTACTCTCGAGCTCGCTCAACCTAATGGACCTAATTTTAAGGTGAATGGCCAACGAGTGAAGTTGTACTTTGGTGAGGACATCTCTCATGAGATGATTCCATCCCTCACCACGTTTCCCATGAACTAGTTTTGGGTCGAGTCAGGCTCGTGACTCGGTTATAAAAAACAAGTGCTCCTCGGGAGGCAACCCGAGTATCTATCATTTTCCGTTTTACCTCCTAAGTGTAGGGGGCCTATGTAGGTTGTTTGTGTTTGTGTGGTGATGTGATTACAGGGATCAACGTTCTTTTGGAACCTTTGAAGAACCATGCTCCCGTGTTATCCGAAATCCGGTTCTATCTCTCTACTATCGTGATTCAATTTTCTTCATACTCACATTTGAAATTGATCACTTTAGTCGTCTCTTCCTTAACTTGATTTAACCAACGTGCACAATGTCATAAGTGTAGGGGAGACTTTTCCCACATGCTTAAACATTGAGGACAATGTCTATATTAAGTGTAGGGGAGACTTCTATCGAAGTTTTAAGTGGACTTTTCCATAAATTGCCTTCATTTAACCGGAAAATCATCTTTTTCAGCATTTTTCAAATTTTTAATTAACCTTGGTCATATAGTCGTAATTTTTAAATTTTTATCGTTGCTTTCATATGTATATATCCCACAATAAAGTCAAAAATATTAATAAAGTGGTGTAGCTAGTTTTGAAGTCTTTGACATATTAGGCCCGTTGCGATTATTTTGACTCAACCCGAATAGACTTATCCGAGTTTATTCTAGCAAGTATCCTTAACCATGTAGACCTTAATTGGTTTATTAGGCTAAGCATCCACGAGTCTCATTACTTGAGATTTTAAATTGTGGAGAACGAGAAATGATAGAGTAAATCATAAGTCGGTACTCTTGCACAAGCAAACTTGGTGTGATTATAAGCCTATTCTCCCATACCTTGCTAATAATTTATCTGCAATAAGTAAGGTCGTACGATTTTATTGAATAACTTAGCTTCTATCCCAAGATCGTTTAAAAGTTGCTCGGTAATGATAAGAGTTCATAGCCAAGGCATAACTTATGAAGCGGGCGCGAACATTGGCGAGTCCGAAAAGGCCCTTACAAGGCATGAGGATTCCTTTTTATTGCTAAAGATCCAAGGTCATGTGAAAAGCATTATTCCCAAAATCAATATGAAGGATCAAGACTCACGACGAAAAGCAATGAACTCCCATAAAGATCATGGAGAAGTCTATCCGAAAAGACCCTAACAAGGTATGAGGATAAATAGATCCAAGTCCGAAAAGGAGGCGGATCGTTGTATCTCAAAATCCCAAATAACGATTGAAGAAATAATGATGAAGTCGTGGTCAACAAATTTGGAGTATCCCTCAAAAGTCTCCAAGTGAAGAAACTCTATTAACGAAGAGAAGACCATTATCTCAAGAACGTCTCTCAAGATATGAAGTATGAAGTACATGCCAAATATCGGCCCGAGAAAGGTCTCAAATCGTGAAGCGAGTTATGCCAAGATATGAATTTTTTGATATCCCGAGAAGCAGTTTTAAGAGATTTTGTCCTTTAGCTAACTTTTAATCAAATCATCCTACTTTGCTTTCAGCCTAAATAAACTATCGAAATAAGTCCAAAAATGCATCTTCATGATCATTCTAAGACAACAATAAAATATAAGAGATACACCTAGGAATAAGGGAGTTTAAGCATATAATTAAGCCATGTATGTAAGTGTTTGTTTTGCTAACTTATAATAACAATGATCTTGTTTTTGAGCTTAGTTTGGGGAACGTGAAACTTGAGGGTGATAAATCTTCGCAGCACCGAAGCCCTAATGTAAGTCTTAGATCTCTTTGCGAGTTATTTCCATGTAGCTATTTTCAAGTGAAAATGGTTTTCTATCCCTTTGTTTCCTTTAAAGCTTTATTTCTTCATAGTAGTTTAAATTTTTGTTTTAATAGTATATTAATAAAGCCAAGGTTGATTGATTATGAGAAAAGTGTAAGTTTTCTTTATCACTAAGCATTGCATGAGGGCATGGCAATGGTTTAGTGTAGGGGATTTGATAGGTGCGAAAACAAACATCCTTTTACCACTTATTTCTTGCTAAAACAAGACCAAAACGCGTATTTAATATCATTTGTTTGGAATTATGTGTGGTTTGTGTGTTTGTTGTGTTTTCAGAGTCAACCAGATAAATATTAAAGAAAACATGGGATTGCTCGGGTTTTATCGAAGAAAAAGACGAAAAGACGAAGTCTATAGTCCAAGAGATGCAAAGGATTTAAAGTCAATGGGCCTATTTGAAGATTTATCGAAGAAAAGGACCAAAGATGGAAGATTTACATATGTCGAAGAACTTAAGTCTATTAAACGAAGAATTTAAAAGACGAGTTGAATTTATTCGTCGACGAATCCCGAATCGAAATCGAAAACGTCAACTTTACTGAAAAGACGAGAAGACGAAAAGAAAGGAAGAAAGCCCACTCACCAACCAACCACATCTCTTATAAATAGAAGACTCCTTCCCACATATTAGATGGTTTTTTAGTTTTTCATTTCCAGTCTTTTTCTTTTCTTTGTTCCGTAGGGTAACCAACACCATTAAGGTGTTGGTGATTTTTCATTTTTGTTGAATCAAAGATCTTGTAAGTTTTTAATCTTCCCTTTTGTTTACTTAACCTTAATCAATCAGTATAATCTTTCCTTTAATCTTGTTCATCTTTCTCTTTTTGATTCAAAGTTTTACGTTTTATTTTGTTGAGTTTGATCTTCAAAAGTAAGTGGGTTTTGTGTTTTTGTTGTTTTGGTTTGATGTTTATGATTAGTAGATGATTAGTGGTTAAATTGGTTTAAGTTTTGGTTAAAAACTTGGTGATTTTAGTCAAATTCGTCTTATTATATTGTTACTGTTCTTCACAATCCCCAGATTCCGAATGAGCAACAAGTATTCCGGATGAAGGTGTGAGTTGAAAGTATTCCGAACCAAAGTTTCCCTTAAATTGTTCCGAATCAGTTCTTTTCAAAAATGTTCCGTCAGTTCTTTTTGTTCCGAATGAGTGACTTTGTTTAATTATTCCGAACCAGTGTTTTTCATTCGGGCATTCTGAATCAGTCTGTTCATCCGGAATAATCAATATTCCGGATGAGTAGTAACATTCCGAATCAAGGTTTTTAAGAAAATATTCCGAGTCAGTTTTTTTTAATGTTCCGAATGAAGCTTCTTGTTTAAGTCATTCCGAGTCAATTTTTTATTCCGATTGAGTAAGTATTCCGAATCGCAATATATTCCGGATCAAGCAAAATGTTCCAGATGAACATATATTCCGAATGAAGGAAATCTTCCGAATGAAGATTTTGTCCAAATGTTCCGGATGAACATTTATTCCGGATGAAGGGTTATTTAATTGTTCCGAACCAGCTGATTTCCTTGTTATTCCGAACGAAGTAAAACATTCCGAATCAAGCAATTTTTCCTAGTTAAGTTACTTTACTGTTTTTCTGTTTTTTCGGAGTTAAGGTTTTTAATTGTTCAAGTCTTATTGTTATTAGTTATTTTTGGCTTATTTTCTCTATTGCATGCATTTAATCCTTTTTAGTTGATTAGAAAACCAATTCCCTTTTAGTAACCAAGGACAACTATTCCACTTTGAACCGTGATCGATTCGAGAAGATACCTGATATGAGCAAAAACTCATATCAATTTATCAACAAATCACCCTAAAACACAAGAAAAATACCTAAACTTTGTGCTATAAAGCGGAATTATGTGGTATGTTTTGTGTTTGTGCTCAAATAGGTAAGAAGGATACAATTTCAAGCAAACAAAGGAAAATCAAGCTTAATTTGATGAAAAAGACAAAGAAGGATCAAAAGTGACAAGACTTTGAAGACAAAGGACCTATCTTGACAATCTGCCAAAGATGAAGGACCAAAAGTGTAAATATTGCAAAGTCAAGATCAAAAGTCAAATTTGGTCAACTCTCAAGTCAACCAAGTCAAAGGGCTTAAATATTTAAAAATGCAAGTTGAAGGACTGAAATTCTCTAAGAAATGAAGAATATAGCTCAAAAGTTCAATCTGCCAAGTTAAGGGACTATTTCTGCCATTTTTGGAAAGTAGAGTTAAGCTTGATCCATGTGAAATGCTATAAGCCAATAAGAATGCAAGAAACAAATGACCAGGATCACCAACTCATCTCATTTATTACCCACTTTCAGCCGCCAGCATGAATTGAGCAAATCCCAACAGTGCTGCGCACTAAGTCTTTCTCAACCAATAGAAATGCAACATGCAATAATCAGAATTATCCATTTTGGATAACAATCTGTAAAACCCGCATGCTTTTACCATGCATAGTACCCTTAGGATCGTACGTACTAGATTAAAAATTCCCTAATATAGCATGATTACGATTACGTGTGATGTTGAGTAAAACTACACCTTTAGGAAAAGGATGCAATAAATAGGGCAAGTAAGCACGACGATTTAGGAAAACCGTGTGTGAATGACCCAATTAAGTTCGTTCTCAAGGAGGCTAGTGTATTATGTGTGTAATGATTTGGATTAATTTGTGATTTTATTTGAAAAAGAAGAATAGAAAGGGGATTAGAAGAGAGTGACGGTTATGAAGACGGATTAAACTAAGTCTAAAAAGGTGTACACGTAAAGTCGTAAAAACCACCAAAATTAAAATTTTAACCTAAAAATTTCTAAAAATTACAAAAAATCCCTAATAATATTCTAAGAGTTTACAAAAAATCAAAACTTGCAAAAACCTTTTAATTAATTAGATAATGACTTTTTAATGCTAATTAAAGCCCTAAAAATCAAAATTAATTATTAAAAAGCCCTAAACAAGATTTTCAAGTTTGTAAACCTCAAAAATACTCTAATTAAGCTAAAAACTATTTTTCAAAATTTTAAAACCAATTAAAACTATTTTTAAACAATTAAAAACTCCTAAAATCAATTAAATCTTAAATTAATTATAGAAAATAATTAAAAGACCTAGAAAATAATTGGAAAGTTTCAAAAATCCTAATTAAGTATTTAGAACCTAGGAAAAATATAAAAACCTAGAAAATCAGACTTTTAATTTTTAATTATAAAATAATATTAAAATAATATTAAAAATCCAAAAATTATAAAAATTCTAAAAACTTTAAAACTAGCTTAATTTAACCTAAGTAACTCAAAAATGAAAGTGAAATTACCTAAATACCCCTATTGGGCCTAGAAAATGGGCCAAACCCAAAACAGTCCCTTATTGGGCTCAATTAAGGCCCTATAAGAAAAAGTGCTCAAAATAAGCTCAAAAAGCACAGGTTGACTCAAAATTTGATTTTAAACAACTTTTTCCAAAGGCCCAAAAGCTGAAAATGAGAAATAAGCTAACTTATAATAAGCAGCTTATTCTTAATGGGCTTTTTGGCCCATTAAGCCATAAGCTGATGCCTGATAGGTGTGTAAACACCTATCTTTTCTACCACTTAATTACAATAATAACCGGACCAAAACGTGTATTTTATGTCTTTTATGTCGGAATTATGCGTGGTTTGTGTTTTTGTTGTGATTTAGGATGAAAAGGTGAAAAGTGGAGAAAACACGGACATTCACGGGCATTTACGGACTTTTATTGAAGAAAAGGATGAAAGACGAAGTCAAGAAGTCAAAAGTGCAAAAAGAACGGAAGTCCACGACCAATTCTGAAGATTTATCGAAGAAAAAGTCAAAAGACGGAAGTTTATCAAAAGCCGAAGAATCCAAGTCTATTTTATTGAAGAATTTAAAGACGAGTTCGAAGAAATCCCGAAGCCAAAAGTCCCTTAAGTCCAAGTTTAAAGAAGATTAGAAGAAAAGGACTAATGACGCAATTAATGAAGAATTAAGAAGAAAGGGACTTAATCTTGCAATTAACAAGAAAGGAAGGAGGGGAGGAAGCTTCCTTAATCCTCCCCTATATATAGCTTAGGATGTTTATCATTTCTCTTTGTTGGATAGCTTGACAAACTATCTCTTCCACCATTTAAATTACCTTGCACTTTTAATTACCTTGTCAATTTAAATACTTGTCCAATTTAATTACCTTGTCTTGCACTTAATTACCATTTAATTTCAAGTAAGTTTTTCTTTTAATTCTTGTTAAGCTTTATCTTTATTTTGTTAATCTCATTCTACCTTTCTTAATCTTTGTGTTGATTTGTTTATGTTCAAGTTCTTTATTTTTGTTGATTTGATTAAAGTGGGTTTTGATTATCTTGTTAATTTTATTGTTTTGGATTGATTGTTTATCATTTATAGTTGTTTATTTACTTGTTTGATTTAATCTTTTGGTTGATTTGTTTTGGATTTAATTAGATCCGTATATATTCTTTATCCCTCGTTCTTCGGATCTTGTTACTGTTCTTTCTCTGGACGCAGCCCCAAGTATTCCGCATAAGGGTTTAGCAGTGAGCACTATTCGGAATATCCATTATTCCGAATAGGGAAGGTTTTCCGAATAGGAAATATTCCGAGTAAGGCCATTATTCCGTATAGGGCAATATTCCGAATAGGGTGACAATATTCCGAATAGAGCTGACTTTCCGAATAGGCCTGGATATTCCGAATAGGAAGTTTATTCCGGATAGAGCACTTATTCCGAATAGGGACAGATATTCCGAATAGGGGAAATATTCCGAGTAGACTAAATATTCCGAATAAGGATAATATTCCGAATAAGGATAATATTCCGAATAGGGGCTTGATTCCGCATAGAGGCAACTTTCCGAATAGGTTTAGGATTCCGCATAGGGAACTATTCCGAATAAGCACCTTTTCCGCATAGTGACAGTATTCCGAATAGGGTTTATTCCGAATAGGGACTTATCGTTTTCAGTTTCTATAATTTTAGTTTTTAATTTCAAGCTTTATTTTTCCCGCCTTTTTCCTTAATCGCACTTTAAGTTTATTTGCCCTAGTTTAAGATTTAGTTTTAGTTGCGTTTTAAGTTTGCCTTAGTTAGATTTAAGTTTGCGTTATTTTCATTTAGTGCCTTTTAATTCTCGTCTTGCTTTTAATTCTTGCACCATTTATTTTAATTAGATTTAGATTTATTTTAATTGCACTTTTACTTAATTTGTTCTACACTTTTATTTAAAAACAACCAAAAATATTTGTTTTACCAAAATCAACTGAGTCGTACTTTAAGCCGGAAATCAATTCGTTAAGATACCGAGAAACGAACTTTTCAACTAGTAAAATATCTTCATTAAAATGGCGCCGCTGCCGGGTCTTTTCGTAAAGATTAACGGTTTTCTGTGAGAGACGCGTTGCTTTTTGGGATCCGTTCACTCGTGAACGTTATTTTTCGTGTCAAAAATTTTCCAAAAATCCTAAAAACATTTGAAAAATCATAAAAAGCATTTCTTTTCAAAAGTTTTGCACCAAAAATATTCATCTTTATCCTCTAGTATGTTTAATTCTTTTCTTTACCCCTCTTATTCATAATTCTTCATGGATCCGTCTTGCGGACGGTGTGGGCGACCTTGGCATGGTTTTCAAACATGTCAATGGTGTACTTGTGAGCGGTGTGGTTTTGATATCGACGATACACAATTTGGATTTTGTCCATTTTGCAATTCAACAAATTCATACTTCAACTCTTACAATACTTTCCCACCCTCTCCCGTCTATGACAATCCCTATCCTCAAGCCGCACCGGGTTTTTCTTCATACCCGTGGTGCTATATTTGTGGGGGCTCTCACGATGCTTCTTCTTGTGATCCGTCGAAGATCTTTGAGAAAGTTCCGTGCTATCATCCCAGGGTTTATAACTGTGAGCCCCCACGTCACACCGTCAATCCTCAACCCTGTCGTGCATTTCCTCCTGATCAACTAGCCACACTTTTTGACAACTTTCAAAAAGTTCAATAAGCCTTCAACAGGATGATGGAGAAATGGCAAGCGGATCAGCACCAAGAGCAGGTATCTAACCTCAATGCTTATACTCCTCCTCTTGTGCCTCCATATTATTATGACAGTGATGACGACGAGAGTCCTATCTCTTGGACCAATGAGAATGATATTCCTTCTCCTGACTTGCCGGAGCCTAAGGATTCAACCATCTTAAGGGATGAGGATATCAGCACAATTCCTGCAAAGGAATCCGACGAATTCAATATGTTTAGCGCTGATAACCTGGTTTCAATTCCAAGTGAATCTGAGTTGACATCCGACAGTGACGATGAGTATGATGCACTTTCTTCTGATGATGTTCCTTCCACCAACACTTTGGAAGAGGATTCTACGGTTTTCTCTAATCCTCTTTTCGATCAAGATGATGATTCTACTTCTAGTGATGATGCGTCACTATCCGATGAAGACGTTCCGAAGGAAATTTTCAAGATTTATTCGAACCCTTTATTTGATTTTGATGACGATTACATATCTAGTGAGGTGAATCCTCTCTTTGACGAAAGGATTGAAGACATTGATAGCTATGACTATCTTGTTACTGATGAGCATACTTTGATAGCCATGACCCCTTCTATCGCAGAGGTGGAGAGTTCTGACTCTATTAGAAAGGTATCGCAGGTGGAAGGTAATTCTTCTCTTACTTCTCCTACTATATTTCCCCATCATCCTACTGAATGCACACCCAAGCGGGTGATGTATCAATTTCCCTCCCCGGGCAATGAGGATGAGTGTTTTGACCCGGGAGGTGACAATGACCATTTTATGATTAATAACCTTACGGCTTTGCCAATTGGTCCACATCCATTGTCTTTGGAGGATGACAATGTGATTCCTATACCCACCCCACCTCCCGAGGATCAAGATTTCACATACTTCTCGTATGCTGAAAGGACATTTCTACCGTTTAAGACTTATCCTCCTGCCTCCCCTTTGTTATATTCATCCGAGAACGAGGACAAGGTCTTTGATCCCGGTATAACATTAGAGGCCTCCCCATGGACCATTTAATTCGGGGACGAGTCAGGCTCGTGACTCGGATAACAAAAACAAGCGCTTTTTGGGAGGCAACCCAATTATCTATCTATCTTTTTCTTTGTTTTTACCATAAGTGTAGGGGGGACCCTTTGGATTGCTATTTCCTCTCCTCACTTCTTAATCAGGGATTCGAGCTTCAATGATCCACTCTTGATGATTCTTGACGACCCGTGATTCCGTGTTCTACTTTATCCCGGTTCTATCCTAAACTCTTTTTGATTCACTATTTTATATTTTCTCAATATTAAAATAGGAATCCCTTTAGTTGTCTTTCCCTTAGCGAGATTTAAACAACGTGCACAATGTCCTAAGTGTAGGGTCCCACATGCTTAAACATTGAGGACAATGTTTATCTTAAGTGTAGGGGGGACTTCTATCGAAGTTAAGTGGTCTTTTCCTTGTATTTGTCCTCATTTTAACCGGAAAATCAATTTTTCGACATTTTTCAAAATTTTTGATCTATTTTGGCCTATTAGTTTTTCCCTTTTGTATAGTTATTTTCTTTCCTCATTAGAATAAATGTTTAATAAGTGGTTTTAATTTTCAAACGTTGTGAATCTTTTGACTCAATCCGAGTTTACCCTAGCTAGTATCCTTAACGTGTTTAAGTCAAGTTTTGCTAGGCTTTTATATAGGGAGCTATAAAACGCGAAAGTCTTAACTCTCACGGGTTAAGAACAAGAACTTTTCGCAAGTTCCTATAATTGATCCTAGAGAGTCGTTTATCAAGGGAACTATAAAATGCGATTTCTAAGCTTGAAAAAGTCTAAGAATTTGCAAGATCCTATAGGCGACTCGAAAACCCAAAATTTTGATTTAATAGGCTAAGTATCCACGAGTCTCATTACTTGAGATTTTAAACTGTGGAGAACGAGAGATGATAGAGTCAATTATAAGTCCGGTATTCTTTCGTGGATTTATGTGAGTTAATTATGAGCCTATTCTCCCATCGCTTGCTAATAAATTTATCTGCTAATAAATAAGGTTGTACGATTTGAAAAGTTACTTAGCTTCTAGCCCCAGATCGTTTAAAAGTTGCTCGGTATGGATTAGAGTTCATATCCAAGGCATAACTTATTGAAGCGGGACGCGAAGATTGGCGAGTCCGAAAAGGCCCTAACAAGGCATGAGGGCTATATTTTGTTGCTAAAGATCCAAAGTGATGTGAAGAATCATTTATCGAAAATCAATATGAAGGATCGAGACACACGACGTAAAGCAAAACTCCCCAAAAGTCATGGAGAAGTGTATCCGAAAAGACCCTAACAAGGTATAAGGATAAATAGATCCAAGTCATAAAAGGAGGCGGATCGTTGTATATCAAAATCCAAAATAAAGATTGGAGAAAAATGAAGAAGTCGTGGTCCAAGTATGAATCTCTCAAGACTTCAAGTGAAGAAATTCCTATTATGAAGAGAAGACCATTATTTCATGAACGTCTCTCAAGATTTGAAGTATGAAGTCGCTGCCAAATATCGGTCCGAGAAAGGTCTCAAATCGCGAAGCGAGTTATGCCAAGATATGAACTTTATGAGGTCCCGAGAAGCAGTTTTAAAAGGTTTGGTCCTTTAGCTAACTATTGATTAAATCGTTCACTTTATTTTCAGACTAAATAATTATCGAAATAAGTCAAACAATGCATCTTCGTGATCATCCAAGACAAATAATAAAATATAAGAGATACCCATAGGAATAAGGGAGTCTAAGTGAATAATTGGCCCACATGAGTTCGTGTTAGTTTACTAACTTATAATAACAATGATCTCATTTTTAAGCTTGGTTTGGTGAAAGTGAAAAGTTGAGGATGATGATTATTCATGACATTTTCAAAACCCAAGGTATGCTTTTGATTTCTTAATTTTGTATGATTTTAATTTTCTATCTCTTTAATAAAGGCCAACGTGGATTGATTATGATGAAAAGTGTAATCTTGCTTTGTAACTAATGCATTGCATGAGGACATTGCAATGGTCAAGTGTAGGGGATTTGATAGGTGTGTAAACACCTATCTTTTCTACCACTTAATTACAATAATAACCGGACAAAAACGTGTATTTTATGTCTTTTATGTCGGAATTATGCGTGGTTTGTGTTTTTGTTGTGATTTAGGATGAAAAGGTGAAAAGTGGAGAAAACACGGACATTCACGGGCATTTACGGACTTTTATTGAAGAAAAGGATGAAAGACGAAGTCAAGAAGTCAAAAGTGCAAAAAGAACGGAAGTCCACGACCAATTCTGAAGATTTATCGAAGAAAAAGTCAAAAGACGGAAGTTTATCAAAAGCCGAAGAATTCAAGTCTATTTTATTGAAGAATTTAAAGACGAGTTCGAAGAAATCCCGAAGCCAAAAGTCCCTTAAGTCCAAGTTTAAAGAAGATTAGAAGAAAAGGACTAATGACGTAATTAATGAAGAATTAAGAAGAAAGGGACTTAATCTTGCAATTAACAAGAAAGGAAGGAGGGGAGGAAGCTTACTTAATCCTCCCCTATATATAACTTAGGATGTTTATCATTTCTCTTTGTTGGATAGCTTGACAAACTATCTCTTCCACCATTTAAATTACCTTGCACTTTTAATTACCTTGTCAATTTAAATACTTGTCCAATTTAATTACCTTGTCTTGCATTTAATTACCATTTAATTTCAAGTAAGTTTTTCTTTTAATTATTGTTAAGCTTTATCTTTATTTTGTTAATCTCATTCTACCTTTCTTAATCTTTGTGTTGATTTGTTTATGTTCAAGTTCTTTATTTTTGTTGATTTGATTAAAGTGGGTTTTGATTATCTTGTTAATTTTATTGTTTTGGATTGATTGTTTATCATTTATAGTTGTGTATTTACTTGTTTGATTTAATCTTTTGGTTGATTTGTTTTGGATTTAATTAGATCCGTATATATTCTTTATCCCTCGTTCTTCGGATCTTGTTACTGTTCTTTCTCTGGACGCAGCCCCAAGTATTCCGCATAAGGGTTTAGCAGTGAGCACTATTCGGAATATCCATTATTCCGAATAGGGAAGGTTTTCCGAATAGGAAATATTCCGAGTAAGGCCATTATTCCGTATAGGGCAATATTCCGAATAGGGTGACAATATTCCGAATAGAGCTGACTTTCCGAATAGGCCTGGATATTCCGAATAGGAAGTTTATTCCGGATAGAGCACTTACTCCGAATAGGGACAGATATTCCGAATAGGGGAAATATTCCGAGTAGACTAAATATTCCGAATAAGGATAATATTCCGAATAAGGATAATATTCCGAATAGGGGCTTGATTCCGCATAGAGGCAACTTTCCGAATAGGTTTAGGATTCCGCATAGGGAACTATTCCGAATAAGCACCTTTTCCGCATAGTGACAGTATTCCGAATAGGGTTTATTCCGAATAGGGACTTATCGTTTTCAGTTTCTATAATTTTAGTTTTTAATTTCAAGCTTTATTTTTCCCGCCTTTTTCCTTAATCGCACTTTAAGTTTATTTGCCCTAGTTTAAGATTTAGTTTTAGTTGCGTTTTAAGTTTGCCTTAGTTAGATTTAAGTTTGCGTTATTTTCATTTAGTGCCTTTTAATTCTCGTCTTGCTTTTAATTCTTGCACCATTTATTTTAATTAGATTTAGATTTATTTTAATTGCACTTTTACTTAATTTGTTCTGCACTTTTATTTAAAAACAACCAAAAATATTTGTTTTACCAAAATCAACTGAGTCGTACTTTAAGCCGGAAATCAATTCGTTAAGATACCGAGAAACGAACTTTTCAACTAGTAAAATATCTTCATTAATGCCATAAGCTAAAATTTAACACACAACCTTCTTTTGACCTAACAAAGACTTCTGCAAAAAGAAATTTCAAATAAGACCACTTAATAAGCCAAAAACAAGTCAACAACTTATTCACAAAACGACAAAATAGTCGTTTTTATGATCTAGACCACCTCAGAAGCTGATTCAAGTTGCAAAATGTTTCTTTTGACAAAACTAAGCTTAAAAACCAAAGAACTTTCAAATAAGCACACTCAATAAGCTGGAAAATCAAATAAGCATTTATGTTAAAAGTCAAACAAGTTGGTTTTCTAGTAAAAAGTCAAAGTCAAAGTCTCATAAGCTCCAGTTCACTTAAATGGGTCAAATAATGAAGATCTATTACAAAAAGTAAGTTGTTGCAAGTCAGAATAAGCTAGAATAGCTTATTGATAAGCTGATGACAAAATTGCACTAGCAGGGGCTAGTTTTGGATGTTGAGCAGTGGAAACTTTTTCCACTGCTTGACTATTTTGACTTTTTGTCTTTAGTGACTTTTTCTTGGATTCAGATTTCACAAAGGCACCCAATTGATCTTTGGATCAAAAGGAGTCAATAACAATCAAAATAACACAATCACAAACACCCAATTGATACAGTTTAATCAATTAATCACCAGACATTGCACAGACATGAACAATAAGCAGTTTAGCATTCAAGAGCAGTTTTAGCACAAATCAGCCAACCAAATTCAACCAAATGCACACACAAGCTATAATAAACTCCAATAAGAAAGTCTAAACAGGTTTCATGCACTGGTTCAAAGAATTAAGCAAGATTCAAGCAATGAAAGTTACTGATGAACACTAACACATGTAGTTTTCTACTTTTGCTGATGTATTTGACACACAAGCCAATTTCAACACCTCAAATCTTTCAAACAGGTTATGTTAACTTTGTTTAAACCACTTTTATCCCTAAGCATGCATACACACTAAGTGTTCCCAAAATCCTAGGTCAAAACAAGCAGAAACAAGGTCTATATAGCAGATTGATCAATTCAAGTGTACAAACCCAAAAACTTGCAGCAAAACACTCTCAAACAAAGGTATAGCAGATACAAAGCATAAACAACACTTTCCCTTAACACAAAAACAGATTACAAGCATAAACCAGTAGACCCAAACACCCCTTTAACTTTTTCAAATCAAAATTTTCAAAAGCAAAACAAGATTTCAGGCCAACCAAGCATCAATTAACACTAAAACAAGTCTAATAAACAGATTCAAGCAAGAACAAGCCACAAAATTCACAAGAACAACAGTTTCATACAAATATCACCAAAAATCACAATTTAAGCAGATTTGGAGATTAAGTATGCAAACCTCATGGATGTACATCCACACCCACGAATTTTGAGCTTATGTGCTAGCAAGAACAAGCACAAGCTTCCACAAAAGCCTGCTAAGATTGAACAAGGGTTAAGCACAATAACATGAAAAATCAGAAACTTGGGAAAAACTTGATTAATGCAAACTTGTTACCCCACACTTGATTATCCCCAAGTTATAAGCCTCACCACACCTTAACCAACTCAGTTAGGATGCTATGATCAGCCCTATAGCCCAAGAATTCCAAGATTGGAACAAGACTTAGCAAAATATCAAGAAAATGAGGAAAATATGCAAACTTGTGCACACTCCTCTTTTGAAAACAGGTTTTAAACTTCAAAAGCAGTAAACTAAGAACATAAACAAGCAGAATAAAGATGGCACTTGGTCTTTCTTCAAAGCACTTAACTCAAATTCATTAATCAGAAAGAGGATTTACAAGTGTTTGAACAAAGGAAAAACCAAAAGCAGCTGAAAAATGAAGGCCTAAGTGGCTTTATATAGCCTTACAATGTATCTAGAAAGCAAAGGAAAACGTAAACCCTAGCTGTGAAGTCCCAAAAATGCCCCTTGTCTTGTTCTTGAACTTGGAAGATCATGTGACTGAATTTGTTGTGTTGTGATAGCTGGCAAACAAAAAGGTGATCCAAAGGCTTGTATGAAGCTTAGGATGTAAGCTGAATTCTCCAACGTTGGATTGCTGCCACCTTTTTGGCAGTATGCATGGGTGTGGAGCAGGGGAGACACAAGGAGACAAATGGGGTGGTGAGGTGTCAAGTTTTTAAGTTGGGTTATGATTAGAAGACCCTTAATCACAAATCTGCACAATATGGGGGTTTAATTGTTGGTAATTAGCAAATGCCCAATTTGTACCAAGAACATGTTTTTAATCCGTTTGGTTTTTTAAATGGGTGTTTAGCGCCAAGTTTAAACTAATCTGTTAGGATTAGTTAATAAATATAAGTGAGTGGGATCTGATGTGGACAAAGGGTGAGTTGTGATTGGTGGAGAGGTGGTAGTGGGGCACGTGTCAGCTGGTGAGTGGTCTAGGTTACAATGTTGTCTGGCCAGTTTAACACCCCCATGTTTCAAAAACTTGTCAAATCCCTTCCAAACTCTATCAACGCCCACTTTCTTCCTTGTCAACTTTTGCCTTGTTACACTTTTGGCCCAAAAACTTTTGCAAAGTGAAATCAGGGGTAATTCTTGCCATAATTGAATTCTTCAAGGGCTGGTTTGGTATTTTCTTCAATGATAATGGTCTAGACTTGCAATATTGATAATTTGGAGGACTGAAATTGCCAAGTCTTGATGATTGAGGGACCATTTTTGCCAAATGTTGAAAGTTGAGGGTCCTTTTTGTAATTTTGGATTTTTCAAAGGACCAAACTTGTCATTTCTTGTACTTTGAAGGACTTCATGATGAATTTGACTTTGTGGATGATATTGGTTGACAATTTAGCTTTGTTGAGGGGCTAAACTTGCCAATTCTTCAAAGTTAAGGGCCCTTTTTGTAATTTTGACAAACTTTAGGGACCAAACTTGTAACTATGAGGATACAAGGGTATAAAGTGTCAATTCTTCATAATTGGAGGACCCTTCTTCATAATTCTTCAAATCTTCAAGGGTTGATCTTGGGAAAGTCTTCACTAGGGCTTGGTTCATTGTGCGGCTTCGTTTCCCGTGTTCGTTTTTGCATGATTCTTGTGATCTTTTGTCATTATCTCAATATCCGTACCTAAAATACACAAGCAACAAACACAAGCATATATTTGGGTATTTTGATGATATTTAATGCATTTTAAGCCCTATTTGGAAGATGAGACTATGTATAAAAGCAGTCTCATCACTCCCCCATACTAAACCATTGCCGTGCCCTCACGCAATGCTAGAATAAAGTATCAAAGCATCTCCAAAATTCATTTTATTTACTTTATTGAACGATAAACTAGCTATACTACTACTATTGCTACTACTTGTGTTATAGACATAATGTATGATTTTCATCGCAAAATGGGACGTTTAGGTTCATAGAATAAGAACACGTGAATGCTTCGTTAGAAATAATTTCATCGTCCTCGATTTTCACTTCAATTCCATGCCAAGCGTGCAACGAGATCATTGTCATTATAAGTTAGTAATGCTAACACTACTCATATGCCCTAATCACGTACTTATCCTCCCATTATTCCTAAGTTGTATCTCTTATATTTTATTTTGTCTTGAATGTTTCACGAGGATACATTGTTTGACTTATGCGATAATAGAGATTTAGGTCTAAAAATAGAGTCCTAACGGTGTAACTAAGACCATCAAATCAATAACCCCTCCTAATAGACGACGATGTTAAAAAATTAAGTTGACAAGAAGAATCGATAAACACGGTTTTATAACGGTTTTGAACATGAGACTTATTACCAAGACTTTTATACGCCCCCTAACGGAAGGGCCTTATTATCTTTGGTTTACCTCCATCTTTTATTCAACTTCGCCATGAAGCTTTTATTATGACTTCGGTCTTGCCTTGCCTTTTATTATCCGCCTCGTCGGTGGTTTTATTAGCCAAAGACGTATATCCTCACGCTAAGGCGAATTTTGGATCTTTAAAGCTTCGAAGATTAAGGCTTGATTCACTTTCAATTTTTGCATAGATTTTAGGCCTTGTGGGGCTTCAAATTGTTTGCTTGATTTAGGTGAGCACTTGAAATCTTATTATTGGGTGAAGCTTTCGATTATTCGGGTGCCAATACTTCAAAACCGTGACGCTGGCGATACCTTAATGTCTTCCCAATTTAATTACACGGAAGCTACTAGAAAAGACTAGAAACCCAACAATCCTAACTAAACCGCTAAGTCAATATTTATTAAGCACAAATATTTACATGCGAAGGGAGAATAAACAAACAACGAGAACACATGAGTTTTTGAAAGAATACGAGTACTCTACGTTTAGCATAGTAACTTATAATTAACTCTATCATTTCTCGTCCTCATTTAAGAGACTTAGCCTAATGTGTAGTTAAGGAATCAAAGCTAAGTGCTCAACACGCACGGTCGAGTCAAAAATTACTCTTATTCTCGCCATCGGAAAACCTACATTCGTGTCTTCAAACACTTATAAAACATGAGAAAAATTTAAAATTTGGCCATTTTTAGCCTTATTTTGCAACAAAAATGATAAACAAAACGATAAACTTTGGAAAGCGTGAAGGTTTGGCAAGGCAAGTATCTATTCACCCCCCCATACTAAAGTTAAACATTGTCCTCAATGTTTCGAGTCTAGGGGTGCACACACCCCCATACTAGAGACGTAGTCGAATGCCTAATCTAGCATGGAAAGGGTGTAACCAATAAATTAATAGCCGTTTATGAAGTGTGCTATAAACCTAAGGTTAGAACATCAAAAGGATATATCATGGATATTGAGAATTGTCTCCAAAGCAAACGATCGAGTGCTCCCATAAAACGAACACGAGAGGCTCCAATCGTGAAGATCATGATCTAAAAACCACATATCACAAACAACCACGGAACAAAGGTTGGAAGGGCACAAATCCCCACACGTAAGCTACATTAGAAAGCGATAATATGTACATAGGATAAGCATGGGACTCCCCCACGAGGCTCCTCGTTTTTGATTACCGAGTCATGAGCTCGACTCGATCCCCTCAATACTAATTATCATTGGGGAAGGTGACTTGGTCGAGGTAGTTCAAGGATGGAACTTCCCCGCCAAAGTAGTGCTTCAACCTATGTCCATTCACCTTGAAGTTAGGACCATCATCTTGAGCTAGCTCGATGGTCCCATACGGAAATACTTGAGTCACGGTGAATGGACCGGACCAACGGGATTTCAATTTACCGGAAAAGATTTTCAATCTTGAATTAAAAAGTAAAACTTGATCCCCAATGTTAAAAACCCGGTTTTTAATTTTTGAATCATGCAACTTTTTAGTTTTCTCTTTGTAAATCAATGAATTTTCATAAGCAACATCTCTTAATTCATCCAATTCATTTAATTGCATTTTCCGGTGTTTTCCCGCGGTCTCCATGTCATCATTACAATGCTTTAGGGCCCAATAAGCCTTGTGTTCTAACTCGATAGGCAAATGACAATTCTTTCCGTACACAAGCTTATAGGGAGTGCACCCAATGGGTGTCTTATGAGCGGTCCTAAAGGCCCATAAAGCATCGTCTAACTTATCCGACCAAGATTGTCGGTTTTCTCCTACGGATCTCTCCAAGATCCTCTTCAATGCTCGGTTTGAAACCTCGACTTGCCCACTCGTTTGTGGGTGATAAGCCGTAGAAAGACGATGTGTAACCCCATATTTCCTTAGAACCCTTTCGAATTGGTCATTACAAAAATGGGTTCCACGATCGCTTATGATCGCACGAGGGGTTCCAAACCTAGCAAACAAACTTTTCAAGAACTTAACTACCACACGAGCATCATTAGTGGGCAAGGACTTCGCCTCCACCCACTTAGATAGGTAGTCAACCGCAATAAGGATGTACTTATCACCACGAGATGATGGGAACGTCCCCATAAAGTCTATACCCCAAAAGTCAAAGATCTCACATACTTGAATGATATTTTGTGGCATTTCATCTTTTTGTGAGGCTTTTCCGTTTCGTTGGCATGCATCACAAGACTTCACAAGAATTTGTGCATCTCGGTAAATAGTAGGCCAAAAGAAGTCGACATCAAACACCTTCTTAGCCGTGAGATTAGCACCGTGGTGACCACCCGTGGGTCCCTCATGGCAAGCTCTAAGGATGTTAGAAGCTTCGGTGCCAAAAACACAACGTCGGATGATTTGATCCGCACAAGTTCGAAACAAGTAAGGGTCGTTCCAAAAGTAGAACTTGACGTCACGAAAGAATTTTCGTTTTTCTTGAGTCGTCATACCCTTAACGATGAAGTTACCCGCATGGTAATCTGCAAAATCCGCAAACCATGGGGTAGAAGAATCAAGCTTAGAATTCACTACACCAAGTGTCTCGAGCGGAAATGTTTTGGTGATTTCCTTAGGCTCGTAAACACTTTGGTGAGGATCTTCCAAACGAGAGAGATGATCGGCCGCTAGATTCTCGGCTCCTTTTTTGTCAACAATGATGTGATCAAATTCTTGAAGGAGGAGAATCCAACGAAGTAATCTCGGCTTAGCATCTTGCTTTGCCATGAGATACTTGATAGCCGAATGGTCCGTATAAACTATGCATTTCGTCAAGACGAGATAAGGTCGGAATTTCTCAAATGCATACACCACGGCAAGGAATTCCTTTTCCGTTGTAGTGTATTTAAGTTGAGCCTCGGTCATCGTCTTGCTAGCATAGTGAATAGGCAAGAAGTGCTTATCATGACGTTGCCCCAAAACGGCCCCAATAGCGTAATCACTTGCATCACACATAAGTTCAAAGGGGAGGTTCCAATTTGGAGCAACAAGAATGGGAGCTTCGGTAAGTTTCCTCTTAAGGATCTCAAAGGCTCGTACACAATCTTCGTCAAAGACGAAACGTGCCTCTTTTTCAAGAAGATGTGTAATGGGTCGAGAAATCTTCGAGAAATCCTTGATGAATCGTCGATAAAAGCCCGCGTGGCCTAGGAAACTCCTAACTCCCTTGACGGTTTTGGGATGAGGTAATTTGGCGATGACGTCTACCTTAGCTTGATCTACCTCAATCCTCGCTTTCGAGACCTTGTGACCTAAGACGATTCCACTTTTAACCATAAAATGACATTTTTCCCAATTGAGCACAAGGTTGGTTTCCTCACAACACTTTAACATTCTCTCAAGGTTCGATAAACACGAAGTAAAGGAATCACCAAACACGGAAAAGTCATCCATGAAGACTTCCATCGTCTTCTCGATCATATCATGAAAAATAGCCATCATGCATCGTTGAAAAGTTCCTGGTGCATTGCAAAGTCCGAATGGCATTCTACGATAGGCAAACGTTCCATATGGACACGTAAACGTAGTTTTTTCTTGATCATGAGGATCGATGGGAATTTGGAAGTAACCGGAAAAACCATCTAAAAACCAATAGAAATCGTTTCCCGCAAGACGCTCCAACATTTGGTCCATGAAGGGCAAGGGAAAATGGTCTTTTCGAGTGGCTTCATTCAACTTACGATAGTCAATGCACACTCTCCATCCGGTCACGAGTCTAGTGGGAATCAACTCGTTGGAATCGTTTGGCACAACGGTCATCCCTCCCTTTTTAGGGACACAATGGATAGGACTCACCCAAGGGCTATCGGAAATAGGGTAAATCATTCCCGCGTCAAGGAGTTTAAGGACCTCCTTTTTGATGACGTCGTGAATTTTGGGGTTCACCCTCCTTTGACTTTGGATTGTTGGCTTGAAATCTTCCTCCATTAAGATTTTGTGGGTACAAAACTTGGGATCGATCCCCTTAATGTCGGATAACTTCCACGCATTCGCCCCTTTGTGAGCCTTTAGAACATCGACAAGTGCGGTTTTTTCATCATTCGAAAGATCCTTCGCAATAATAACCGGCAACTTGTCGTCCTCCTCCAAATAGACATACTCGAGGTGAGGAGGTAAATCTTTCAACTCGAGAATAGGTGGTTCCTCAAGTGAAGATTTGGGCTCGATACTCATAACCTCCTCGGGTGGAGGAAATGGGAAATCGTTAAGAAAATCCTTGATAATAGAGAAGTCCTCATCGTTGTCGAGGTCTTCGTCACAAGTACGTGGAACATTGCATTCTTCCAACGTAAAACCACCACCTTCAAATGGGGTGAAGGTTGGTGTCGAATTATCAAGAATTGGATCCAACATAGTGGGATTGCCACTAGTTTCTTCATCACCAAAACCTAGAACTTCTTGTGAAAATTCCTCGCAAACCACGTCAATCATATCAACGAGGTTTATGGTTGCAACGGAATAAACATGAGACATTTGAGAGTTTTGAGTTGAGTTTATAACAAGTTCCTCGTCGTTGAAACGTAAGGTGATCTTTCTAGCATGCACATCGATCAAAGCCATAGACGTATCTAAAAACGAACGACCTAAAATGAGAGGAACTTGAGGATCCGTGGGGATATCAACAACAATGAAGTCTACGGGATAGTAGAACTTCCCCACTTTCACAAAAACGTCTTCCGCCAAACCACATGCGGGAATTGTGGAATGGTCGGCCAACTCGATAGAAATTAGTGAAGGAGTAAGATTAGGAAGATTGAGCGACTTGAAGATTGCAAGTGGCATCAAATTAATGCTAGCACCAAGATCGGCCAAGGCGAAGCATTCTTCCATGTCTTGGATTGCACAAGGGATCAAAAATTTACCGGGATCACCGACTTTTTGAGGTATGCGATTAAGATAAACCGACGAACAACTAGACAATTGGTGCAATTTCTCCTTGTTGTTCAACATACTCTTAAAGTTAGCGGCAAATCGAGGCATCATGACCAAGGCATCGGCGAAACTTACATTAAGGTGCAAATCACGAAACATTTTCATAAAAAGCTCAAATTGGTAATTGTCGCGCTCTTGACGTTTCTCCTTCCTAAGTCTCGATGGATAGGGCAAAGGTGGTGTGGGTTGAGGCTTAGTAGGCATAGCCTTTGGAATCTCGGGTTCCAATGATGGTAATGGGTCAACCGTAGGTGTGGCATGAGCGGTACTTCGTGGGATTGGGATATGCTCCTTTTTGACCACCACCTCGGGTTCTTCCTCAATTGCTTCCTCCGTAGGAGCAATTGGTTGAGGAATCGGCTCCTTAAGTTTCTTACCACTACGTGTGGTAATCACTTTCATCTCACCCTTAGGGTTGGATATGGTGTTACTAGGAAGACCACTTGACGACGGTTTACACATTATTGCCTCAAACATAGACGAGATTTTATCTTCAAAATTAGATTGCCTCAATACGGCTTCAGTTTGCCTTTTCTCGGCCTTAAGCATCTCTTGTTTAATCTCATGTTGCCCTTGTTCCATTGTTTGTTGGTTTTGTTGCAACCTAGTGACATTTCCTTCCATCTTGTTGGTGTGGATTTTAAGTTCATTAGCTAACTCATTTTTCAACTCTTTCTTCAAGTCGTTTTTAAACTCGGATCTTAGGCTAATTATTTCTCTTTGAATGTTGTCAAACCTAGCATCATTCCCACTAGCATATTCAACAAACTCACTTGGAAGATCTTTCAATGTTTACAAACTTTTGTTGTTATTTTGAAAATCATTTTTGTTTGAAACTTGATTATTAGCCCCTTGATTCCCATAGTTTCCCTTGTTGTAATTGTTCTTAAAACCAACTTGATTGTTGCGATAGTTGTTAGCATTTTGATTTGATCCAAAACCCGGTGGAGTCATTTGATTAGAGCGGGAAACTTGACCGTTTTGGTTGTAATTTCCCGTGGCCGCGAAGGCACTCGAAGTGTTACCACCATTGGTAATGCACTCGGAGAAATCATGACCTCCACCACAATACATGCAAAAACCTCAACCGCTTTAGCCGTAGCGGGAGCACTTGGTTCACCAACTTTAAACTCAATCAAAAGTCCTTTCAACTTATCAAAAATCTTGTTTTCCAAATTTGCCTCAATTTGGCAAGCATCGATGGTATTAGACAAAGAAGGTGAAGCCGAAGATGAAGCCTTACGAACACTAGACGTGCTACGAGGACTATACACCTTAGATCTATTTTCAATTATCACCAAAGCTTCCTCAACCGTTTTACACAAAAAATTACCACCCGCGGCGGCATTCAAATAATCCCTTTCATGATCATTAAGTCCATTGTAAAACGTGTCAATTTGATGCAAATCGGAAAAACCGTGATGAGGACATTCATGTAACATTTCCTTAAACCTATTCCAAGCCGTTGAAAAACTTTCATTAAATTCTTGTGAAAACTTTGAAATCTCGTTTTTCAAGTGCGTAGTCTTAGAGGGCGGAAAAAATTGGTTCACAAACTTAGACACGAGATCCTTCCACGTCAATATAGAATTGGGTGGCTCTTTCTCCAACCAAATTTTTGCGGGCCCCGCTAAGGAATACGAAAAAAGCATCATCTTAATCGAGTCGTTAGAGACATCCTTAAACTTGCAAGTAGCGGTAAGACGATTGAATTGGCGGATATGGTTGTGAGGATTGTCCTTTTCATCACCACGAAATTTGTTGTTTTGAATCATGGACAACAAACCCGTCTTAACCTCAAAATTGTTGGAAATACGTTTTACGTATTTATGAAGGATCGGTCGCTCCAACTATAATTATGTAACGGGCTCGTGATCTATTTACTTATTGTATAGTCCATATAGCCCACATGTAGGGTGGGCTATATATAACCCCTCCTAGCATGTTAGGAGGGGGTTGTTGGTTCACATTTTCACCTTAATCATTTTTTCCACTTTCACTTTCTCTCTCTAGTTCTCTCCCTTCTCTCCTTTCTCTCTCTAAACCTTCATCTAATTCCTTCATTTCTCCATTAATTATCAATCATTCAACCACATAAATCCACCAAATCCATAACATAGAATGAGCCATTAATTACGTAGACCTTCAATTGGTATCAAGAGCCTTGGTTAGTTTGGTTTATTCTTCTTTTATTTTGTTTGATTTTGGTGGGTTTTGATTTAATCATGCTTAAATTTTAAAAAGTTTGTATTTTTTTATAAAAAGTTTATGTTTTTATGTGTTATCATATCAAATCTTCAAATTAACTTACTTTTTAGATAAAAAATCACAAATTTTTATATAAAAATCAAATTTTTCTTATATAAAACCTTAAAAAGTTGTGTTTTTTATAAAAAGTTAGTGTTTTTTATAAAAGTTTTTTTTGTTTTTCTCTTTTTAATTTTGTGTTTTTATAAAAAGTTTGTATTTTTTTATTTGTTTTTTATCACAAATTTAATAATCAATTTATATAAATTTTTATCAATTTTTATCCTTTTTTATTTTTTTTATTTTATTTTTTTTAATTTTTTTTAATCAGTTTATTATTTACATTTTTATTTATCAGTTATAATTTTTGGTCAGTTTTTCAGTTATCAGTTATATTTTTTTGATTTTTTTCTTTTACTTTTTGGTCAACTGTTTTCTGGTTATCATATTCTGTCCATTTGTCCAAGTATCTCTGTCCCAAATTTGTCCATCTAAACTGATAAAGTCCTTTCATAATCAAGATTTTCATTATCTTGGGTCTCGAGGTTCAGTAATCAGTAAGTTTTTTTATAAATGTTCCGAATCAATAATTAAGTTCCGAATCAATTTTTAAGAAAAAACTTCCGAATCAACTTTTTTGAAAATCTTCCGAACCAAACACTTCCGATTCGGAAGTCTTCCGAATGAACAAAAAACTTCCGAATCAAATACTTCCGAATGAACAAAAAAAACTTCCGAATCAAATTTTTCCGAATGAAGCTCTTTCAAACATAACGGACAAATTGGGCAAATCATTGTCTTTTTGAATAGACTCATTCCCTCGACACTGACATCCACAGACAACACATCTAAGACTCAAGACTCGACAACCCTTAACTTGACAGACTCGACACCCTCTCCCTCGACTCCAAACCCAACCTCGACCCTCGACTGGCTCACTCATCCTCTCGTTCCCCTCTCGTATTACCCACCCAATACACCAATTTTCGACTCCAACACAAACACCATTAACTTACACTCACCCATCTCACACAGACCCCTCACTCTCGACACACTATCGTCCCAAACTCCCCCTCATCATTCTGACAAAAACTCACCCTCATCATTCTGACAAAAACCCTCATCATTCTGACCCAAAACAAAACACAACCTTTCACAAAAACCTGAACTCAACTCCCCTCCCTGGACACATACCCTCAAAACAAACACCCTCGGACAACAAACCCCACAAACTCTCAAACACTCAACGCAGACCCTTACACTCGCACACTCACCAAGACTCCCCCTCACCCTCACCCTCACCTCTCTCGGTCAAAACAACAACGTCTCTCACCCTCGACTCCCTCAACCTAGACTCAGACCCACAACAATCGACTTCAACACCAACCTAGACTCAGACCCACGCATCAAGACCCTCGAAATCTCCCTCGACTTCCAGAATCCCTCAGAAAAACATTTGACAAATCATTTGACAAGAAAGACTCTACAGTAGAGAGAGTGACTCAAACAGAAAACATTAAAATAAACCCTACCTGAGATCTTTATTTAAAGATCTTGAAGCCATAAATTTGTTTTGAGATTGAGAGTTATATCTCCTTGAAAGAGACTTCTGCTTTGATTATTTTATGAAAGAGAGAGCATAGATTGAAGAGAGGTTGGCGGAGGAAACAAGAGGAGAGAGATAAACGTTTGATCTAGGTTTAAGAGAGAGAGATTTAGATGGGACTGTGTTTTGTGTGAGAAGAGAGAGAGATATTTTTTTGAGAGTGATAAATGAAAGAGACGGAGTTTACTAGGTAGTAAAAGGAGTGGGCGGTGGAGGCGTGTTATTGGTCCACGTATTTTGATTCGACGGAGAAAACAAGATACAATCCAGCCACGTATTTTTTCTTTACACGTTTTTTCTTTAAACTTTTTTCTTTAAACGTTTTTTCTTTAAACATTTTTTCTTTAAACGTTTTTTTCTTTAAACATTTTTTCTTTAAACGTTTTTTTTGTTTCCTTTACTTTTATTTTTCCATTTTTTAGTTTCATTATTTTTATTTTTAAAATTAACTTTTTAGTAAAGGTTATTTTGTTTATTGAAAGTCGTAAAATATTTGACGGGTTAAAAACTTTTTGTGGTCGGATTTGACGACAACGTGACGAGTCAACGTGACGGGATTTTTGATCGGGCTTAATTCATAATCGTTTGCGCCGACTACATTTTTTGAGCCGAATCGATTTGTAAAATCCTGAACATCCACATTATTTTTCCTCGATTTTCAATGGACCCGTTAACTTCGACCCCTAAAGAGGGAGACTTGCATCGAATGCACGCCAACGCTAGGGAAAGTGGTATAACTTCATTTCGAATGCTTCAGTATCATCTAGTTAATCTTTCACGGATTCAAGGAGGGAGCGAATTTGTGACAATCTTTGGACAAGATCGTCATATATTCATCGACTCAATTTTCACCACTTTGACCGAACTAGCAGAGCATCTCAACCATGACAACTTTAATCACTCTGCATCGGCACTTGCTTATAAGGCTCTTGTGACACAACTCACGCCTTTCCTCCAATTTAATATCATCAAGTCTGAAAGTTCGATGCTTTGCCAATCATTTCTTCGAGATACGCATACCGAGCTTCGAGTTTTTCGTGATACAATATTGAAACTCATGACTTCGGTCTCGTCTTCGATTTATGAAAGATCTCGACTTCAGCAAACGTATGATAATGGAGTACAAGAATCAATGCCGCAGATGCAAGAGGTAAATGGTCATACGGTTGAAAACTTGGAGCCTATCAATGCCAAGAGCACGGAATCAGGAGGCCAACATGATACCAGTGGCACGTCAGGAAATGTTCACGAGATTTCTCTTGATGATAACTTACCCATTTATGACGCAGAGCCTGCAAACATGGTACAGTGTAATGTGGTTTATGATGTATATGCTGATGACATGCCGCATATTGAGCATTCTGAACCTAATTATGACAATCATGGGATGGACAAGAGTGATAGAAATACCACTTATGATTCATCCGATGTGAGTCATAATGGGGGAGAAAGTGTTCAAAATGCTACAGTTCATCATGATAAATGCTTTATAACTGCCTCGTTAACTGATTCTGATTCTAAGATTAAAGAGCTCGAAACGATCGTAGCTCGGCAATCTAAAGACCTTGAGGATGCCAAACTTGAATTTTCTAAGAAAACGGACAAATTTGAAACATACTTTGAAAAACTTGAAAAATCAAACGTTGTTCTTGAAAGAAAATTGGATCAAACTGTTTTAGATTCTAAAGCTGAAAAGGATAATCTTTTGAAACAAATTCAACTGCTTGAATCTAAGTTGGCATCCCAAGATAACGTGCTCAAAGAAAATGAAACATTAAAGGCTCAAGTACAGGAAAAGGTTTTTGCTATAGCTGCGTTGAAAAACGAGTTAAGGAAAAGTAAAGGACCTGGTGTGGACACTAAGCTTGAAAAACCATCAATCTTGGGGAAACCGCCTACAAATCAGTTCGTCAGACAACCGACTGTCAGACAACCTACTGCATTTGGATCCGAGCGATCACAATCCTTGAGACCGCGGTTTGCCTCCCAAGTTGATTTGAGTCATATTTCTAGAACTGTCACTCCAGCAACTAGGCCCAATGTGATCACTCCAGCTTTAGCAAGACCAAATCATATGATTGCCTCTAGTTTCCCTAAAAATACCAACACCACGTCTAGAACTAGTTCAAATGATGTTTGCCATGAATCTGATCTTAGGGAAGCTAAGCAAAAGACACATGTAAGAGATAGGAATTTCAAACCTAGTCAGATGCCTTCTAGTTTACCCAACACTGCTAACCGTAGCATGTCCAATCCTAGGAGCATCAATCAATCATCTAGGGATTCTAGATCTTACTCGGACATTAAATATGCTACTTGTAAAACATGTAGAAAATGTGTCTTTACGGCAAATCATGATGCGTGTATCAAAAAATTGCTTAATGAGGTGAACTCCCGTGCTAGACTTAAATCCCAGTGGGTCGCTAAAATCAAACCCTTTGGTAAAATGTGGCGCCCCACTGGTAGAACTTTCACTCTTGTAGGAAACGAGTGCCCTTTAACTAGGATAGTCTCCGATTCTACAAAGACTACTAGGGAGGAAATTGCAAAGGATGATACATCACTTAAGCCTGAACTTAAGATTTTCTATAAAAGGAAACGATTGCCAACTAAGACAAGTGAATCATCCCCTCAGGCCACCTCTGACACAAGTAAAGCCAACTGTGAACCCCCACGTACTTCAAAAATAGATATCTCTAACCCATGCAAAAGTATACAAACTCCTAATGAGAATGCAGGTACCAAAGTTGATGTTCCAAAAGAACGAAGCGGTCCAATCGTTGTGTACCGTTCAACTAAGGACACTCTTAGAGTTTGGTTGCTGAAGAAGCAGATATCAGAGAAACAAATGTCTCAGGGGATTCATGGTTAAGCTGCAAACAAGGACTTACAGTCACATAACAGACTGTAACTCGATCTCCAAAGAAAGGAAAGTTCATCCCGATGATGACTTATCCTAATAACGAGAATTTCATTTTTCTCGGGCATGAGCTTATATCAAAAACATTCCATGTTTTTAAGCTCATGCATAATGGCTCATCGTTAAATGTCAGACGATGACCCGTGCATCAAATAAAGGAAAGTTTATCGCCGATGATAAACTTATCCTTACAACGAGAAATTAAATTTTCTCGGACACGAGCTTACATTAAAACCATTCAAAGGTTTTAAGCTTGTGTACATGACTTACAGTTAAATGTCAGACTGTAACCCGAACTTCAAATAAAGGAAAGTTTATTATTAATGATAAACTTATCCTCATAACGAGAAATTCAGTTTTCTCGGTCATGAGCTTGTCTTAAAACATTCGAAGTTTTAAGCTCAGAAAGGAAAGTGTATCTTTTAAATAAGAGAACTTTTCCTCATAACGAGAAATTAACCTTTCTCGGTCATGAGCTTTCCGTTAAAACAGTCAAAGTTTTCAAGCTCATGAAAAACGACTTCTAAGTAAATGTCAGCTTAGGACTCGTTCTTCAGATAAAAGGAAAGTTTATCGCCGATGGTAACTTATCCTTAACAACGGGAAGTTCACAACTTCTCGGACTTGAGCTCGCTTTTAAGATATTCAACATCTTAAGCTCAAGTAATTGTTTTTCAAAACTTTGAACACAATTTTTCGAGAATTTCTCAAAAGGTTTTTCTAAATCTTTCAAAATTGTGTGTTCAAAAATGTTTTGATAAAACGAGCATGTCTTCTGGAATCGATAATATTTACGAACCTAGAAATGTCATTCAATAATGACACGGGGTTGTAAATAAAGTTCGAGTAGAAGTTTAAAAGATTTAAAACATGCTCCATATGGTTTGCTATTATTTCAGATAGCAACCCGCTTTTCATAATCAAGTCAAGCATTTCACCGGAAAGCTTTGACTCAACAACGAGAATTAATTTTCTCGGGGACGTGACGAGGTGACCAACATTCGTGAACAAGAACCATGTGCTTCTTTCATATGATGTTCTCCATTATTCAGGTCAAACCTCGTACATTGCTAATCTTGTGAATTCATTATTATATCTGATCTTTGCACGTAATAAATACCTTACACTTGTGTTTAAAAGGTATTTAATTTACGTTTCAGCACACCCTCATTAATTTGAGGGGGAGCTTGTGTAACTCATGAAGATAGATGGATTTGCATTTTTCTTCCCAAATTTTCTTAAAAGGCTATTAAATCAATTGATATTAAAAACATCGATTGGGTTAATATTTTTAATATGGGGGAGAAAATGTGATTTAATATGGGATATGATCAATCATAAATGGTTTGACTTAACGTGTTAGCTCATCCCGACATGTGCGAAATGTTTTCGAATATCGTAGCATATGTTAAGGGGGAGCAAAATGGATTTGCACTTCAAAATGGATTTCATGGTGACATATACTTACCCAAAACATCTCTATTCACGACGGTGACGATTGTGGTGACATAAGGATGGTAGGATAGGTTAAAGTCCAATGATTTCTCTAGAACCGGAGGAATCTTCCCAAGGACATTCCATAGCTAGAAATAGTAGTCCTTAGGAAAGATGGAGAAAGATTGTGAACGTAGCTGAATGCCGACCAAGTACTTAAGTTAGCACTGGAACAATCACAACAAGGTGCTAGTGATGACGTATTGGTAAGCATTGAAGGGGTTGAAGAATGAAAAAGAAATGTAAAGATAAAGGGTGTAAAGAAAGAAGCCCTCCTTACAACTTTAGGCAGAAACCGGGTCAATACATATGCTATTGAGATCATTTTTGTTAATGATTCTCGATATTAAAGAAAGACGTCATGGACCCAGTGATGCAATGCACAACCCTTCCCAGCTAACTCAAATATCTCTCAAAAGGTATTTGTTTTAATCACACGGAGATCAACACATTATCTATTGATTTATTCACTCCGAATAAATTGGTATTGAAAAGGTGGCACTCCTCTCCAGCCTCCGATCACTAAAAATCCAAAATGCACGATCGAGTCTAGAGCCATTTGAGATCATCAAATATCTCATTAGGACACACTTTCATATTTCCTTGCTTCTTCACACACTGTGAAAAGTAAGAAAGTTCTTAAGAGTCCTACGCAAAATCTTCATGATCTTGCCTGAACATCCGAGTAATACGAAAGTATTTACAATGAAGATGGAAATCCTTCTTGAGCGAATATCAAAAAGCTCATGGTAGGTGACTTGTGCGATTCTTTATGAATCAAACTTGTGATAACTGGAAAGCAACAGTGGTTTAATTCTTAATTGAACTTAAACTCGTTCCAGGCCTCTTCGCATTATCATATGATCTTGCCAGAACACTCAGAGTGACTCTTTATTGATCACAGTGACGAGTGGAAATCCTTCTAGTGTTAACATCAAACAGCACTTGGTAGGTAACTTGCAAGATTATATATGAATCAAGCTAGTGACAACTGGAAAGCAACGATGGTGCGGTTCTTAATTGAATTTCACTTGTTCCAGGAACATGAATTGACGGCTTCAAATCATGCGGATAATATTATCCAAATGATTCACTCTTTATGTTCGCAGTCTGCTTTGGACGGTCGAGTAAAGAGAACGGGTTTACCCGCGAAATCCTGTCAGGAAGTTACTTAATTGAAACTATCCGTCACGGGTACGATATCTGATATCATCCAACGGTCTTCACCGACCGGAGGTAAATTGCTACCGAATTAGAATGAAATGTTCAAGGCCATTTCATCCGTGTATATTGTTTGTTGCTAACTGTCTTATGCAGCGTAACAAGAAGGTGGCATTGCGGTGTACAATCCAAAAGAAGTCGTCACCACATGCTTATACTACATACAATTAGTACTTCAACAAATTCAAGAAAGCCTGAAGGTCAAGTCTTCCGCTGTATCAAACTCTGAAGCTTTCAAGAATTTAAAAGTATAAGTATGTGGAACATGAAGTCACAAAGAGGCAAATATCACAAGTGAAGAATGCACAAGGTCAAGGCAAGAAAACATGCTCAAGACTAAAGTCAAAGATCACATCAAGCATATTCACAAGAACAAGATCGAAGACTCAAGCATAGATGCTAGGTTTAAGATTTTGTAAAAAGATGTGACCTCCCTTAGGGGGAGATTGTTGGAAATACGTTTTCCCTATAAAGTCTCGGTCACATCTTAGTTAGCATAGATCACGAGTTATAGACAATTTAGAACTTTGTAACTTGGAGCGACCTCCCTTAGGGGGAGATTGTTGGAAATACGTTTTACGTATTTATGAAGGATCGGTCGCTCCAACTATAATTATGTAACGGGCTCGTGATCTATTTACTTATTGTATAGTCCATATAGCCCACATGTAGGGTGGGCTATATATAACCCCTCCTAGCATGTTAGGAGGGGGTTGTTGGTTCACATTTTCACCTTAATCATTTTTTCCACTTTCACTTTCTCTCTCTAGTTCTCTCCCTTCTCTCCTTTCTCTCTCTAAACCTTCATCTAATTCCTTCATTTCTCCATTAATTATCAATCATTCAACCACATAAATCCACCAAATCCATAACATAGAATGAGCCATTAATTACGTAGACCTTCAAAAATTCTCCGCAAGGATAGAGGGAATCACAATAGCCTCTCCATAACCCTCGGTGGGTGCTTGAAGTAACTCCATCATAGTTCGATTCGCCATGGTTGGTGCTTCTCTTACAATGGGTTCGTCAATAGGAGACTCCTCACTAGAATTGTTGGGAGTGGGAGTTTTGTTCTTTCGTTTACGAGCACGTCTTGCTTGATTTCGAGTTAGCGTAAACGTCACGTACAACGAGGGGACGAGCAAAGAAGATTCTTTTTGGTATTTTGTATTTTTTGAATTTTTTTGTGGTTTTTGATTGTATTAACCTTTTTGGAGCTTGGTGAAATGTATTAGGTAGACAAAAAGTCCACAAATCTCCTCACTAATCAAATCTCTTGATTAACGAAGCCTCAAGGAATGAAAACGATCACGTGGGGTGAACGCCTTCGATGACTTTAGAACGATGGTGGAACACCAAATCGTTCAAGAGGGTTTAACCAATAGAAACCAAGAAAATATATATGATACTTAGTAATACTTTGGGCGGCAAAACCCTCGATTCACTCTCACAATCAAATACTCACAAGCAAGCGGGGAAACGAGGCGGCGCGAAGCACTTAAGAGCCTTTTTCCTTAGGATATATTTTATAATATCCGCCTTATACCCACCTTATAGTTTGTATTTTCAAGATTAAGCTTCACGAAAGTATTTATCTATTTTTGCCTTTTTCTTTGGTTTGAGATTCGAATACAATGATTGGGTAATGACCTCCCAAGTCAAGGTTGTGATTTCTCACGTATTTGGAGTACTTGTGTATTTATTGTTCTACGTATACAATATAGTAATAATAATATTCACACAAAAACCAAAAAACGATAATACGTATTTGTAGAGTGCTACTAATACAAATACTAATTATGGTTAGTATAAAAACAACAATGCCAAATCAAAACACAACACGCCTCCCCGGCAGCGGCGCCAAAATGATGTTGAGTAAAACTACACCTTTAGGAAAAGGATGCAATAAATAGGGCAAGTAAGCACGACGATTTAGGAAAACCGTGTGTGAATGACCCAATTAAGTTCGTTCTCAAGGAGGCTAGTGTGTTATGTGTGTAATGATTTGGATTAATTTGTGATTTTATTTGAAAAAGAAGTATAGAAAGGGGATTATAAGAGAGTGACGGTTATGAAGACGGATTAAACTAAGTCTAAAAAGGTGTACACGTAAAGTCGTAAAAACCACCAAAATTAAAATTTTAACCTAAAAATTTCTAAAAATTACCAAAAAATCCATAATAATATTCTAAGAGTTTACAAAAAATCAAAACTTGCAAAAACCTTTTAATTAATTAGATAATGACTTTTTAATGCTAATTAAAGCCCTAAAAATCAAAATTAATTATTAAAAAGCCCTAAACAAGATTTTCAAGTTTGTAAACCTCAAAATTACTCTAATTAAGCTAAAAACTATTTTTCAAAATTTTAAAACCAATTAAAACTATTTTTAAACAATTAAAAACTCCTAAAATCAATTAAATCTTAAATTAATTATAGAAAATAATTAAAAGACCTAGAAAATAATTAGAAAGTTGCAAAAATCCTAATTAAGTATTTAGAACCTAGGAAAAATATAAAAACCTAGAAAATCAGACTTTTAATTTTTAATTATAAAATAATATTAAAATAATATTAAAAATCCAAAAATTATAAAAAATTCTAAAAACTTGCAAACTAGCTTAATTTAACCTAAATAACTCAGAAATGAAAGTGAAATTACCTAAATACCCCTATTGGGCCTAGAAAATGGGCCAAACCCAAAACAGTCCCTTATTGGGCTCAATTAAGGCCCAATAAGAAAAAGTGCTCAAAATAAGCTCAAAAAGCACAGGTTGACTCAAAATTTGATTTTAAACAACTTTTTCCAAAGCCCCAAAAGCTGAAAATGTGATATAAGCTAACTTATAATAAGCAGCTTATTCTTAATGGGCTTTTTGGCCCATTAAGCCATAAGCTGATGCCATAAGCTAAAATTTAACACACAACCTTCTTTTGACCTAACAAAGACTTCTGCAAAAAGAAATTTCAAATAAGACCACTTAATAAGCCAGAAACAAGTCAACAACTTATTCACAAAACGACAAAATAGTCGTTTTTATGATCTAGACCACCTCAGAAGCTGATTCAAGTTGCAAAATGTTTCTTTTGACAAAACTAAGCTTAAAAACGAAAGAACTTTCAAATAAGCACACTCAATAAGCTGGAAAATCAAATAAGCACTTATGTTAAAAGTCAAACAAGTTGGTTTTCTAGTAAAAAGTCAAAGTCAAAGTCTCATAAGCTCCAGTTCACTTAAATGGGTCAAATAATGAAGATCTATTACAAAAAGTAAGTTGTTGCAAGTCAGAATAAGCTAGAATAGCTTATTGATAAGCTGATGACAAAATTGCGCTAGCAGGGGCTAGTTTTGGATGTTGAGCAGTGGAAACTTTTTCCACTGCTTGACTATTTTGACTTTTTGTCTTTAGTGACTTTTTCTTGGATTCAGATTTCACAAAGGCACCCAATTGATCTTTGGATCAAAAGGAGTCAATAACAATCAAAATAACACAATCACAAACACCCAGTTGATACAGTTTAATCAATTAATCACCAGACATTGCACAGACATGAACAATAAGCAGTTTAGCATTCAAGAGTAGTTTTAGCACAAATCAGCCAACCAAATTCAACCAAATGCACACACAAGCTATAATAAACTCCAATAAGCAAGTCTAAACAGGTTTCATGCACTGGTTCAAAGAATTAAGCAAGATTCAAGCAATGAAAGTTACTGATGAACACTAACACATGCAGTTTTCTACTTTTGCTGATGTATTTGACACACAAGCCAATTTCAACACCTCAAATCTTTCAAACAGGTTATGTTAACTTTGTTTAAACCACTTTTATCCCTAAGCATGCATACACACTAAGTGTTCCCAAAATCCTAGGTCAAAACAAGCAGAAACAAGGTCTATATAGCAGATTGATCAATTCAAGTGTACAAACCCAAAAACTTGCAGCAAAACACTCTCAAACAAAGGTATAGCAGATACAAAGCATAAACAACACTTTCCCTTAACACAAAAACAGATTACAAGCATAAACCAGTAGACCCAAACACCCCTTTAACTTTTTCAAATCAAAATTTTCAAAAGCAAAACAAGATTTCAGGCCAACCAAGCATCAATTAACACTAAAACAAGTCTAATAAACAGATTCAAGCAAGAACAAGCCACAAAATTCACAAGAACAACAGTTTCATACAAATATCACCAAAAATCACAATTTAAGCAGATTTGGAGATTAAGTATGCAAACCTCATGGATGTACATCCACACCCACGAATTTTGAGCTTATGTGCTAGCAAGAACAAGCACAAGCTTCCACAAAAGCCTGCTAAGATTGAACAAGGGTTAAGCACAATAACATGAAAAATCAGAAACTTGGGAAAAACTTGATTAATGCAAACTTGTTACCCCACACTTGATTATCCCCAAGTTATAAGCCTCACCACACCTTAACCAACTCAGTTAGGATGCTATGATCAGCCCTATAGCCCAAGAATTCCAAGATTGGAACAAGACTTAGCAAAATATCAAGAAAATGAGGAAAATATGCAAACTTGTGCACACTCCTCTTTTGAAAACAGGTTTTAAACTTCAAAAGCAGTAAACTAAGAACATAAACAAGCAGAATAAAGATGGCACTTGGTCTTTCTTCAAAGCACTTAACTCAAATTTATTAATCAGAAAGAGGATTTACAAGTGTTTGAACAAAGGAAAAACCAAAAGCAGCAGAAAAATGAAGGCCTAAGTGGCTTTATATAGCCTTACAATGTATCTAGAAAGCAAAGGAAAACGTAAACCCTATCTGTGAAGTCCCAAAAATGCCCCTTGTCTTGTTCTTGAACTTGGAAGATCATGTGACTGAATTTGTTGTGTTGTGATAGCTGGCAAACAAAAAGGTGATCCAAAGGCTTGTATGAAGCTTAGGATGTAAGCTGAATTCTCCAACGTTGGATTGCTGCCACCTTTTTGGTAGTATGCATGGGTGTGGAGCAGGGGAGACACAAGGAGACAAATGGGGTGGTGAGGTGTCAAGTTTTTAAGTTGGGTTATGATTAGAAGACTCTTAATCACAAATCTGCACAATATGGGGGTTTAATTGTTGGTAATTAGCAAATGCCCAATTTGTACCAAGAACACCAAGAACATGTTTTTAATCCGTTTGGTTTTTTAAATGGGTGTTTAGCGCCAAGTTTAAACTAATCTGTTAGGATTAGTTAATAAATATAAGTGAGTGGGATCTGATGTGGACAAAGGGTGAGTTGTGATTGGTGGAGAGGTGGTAGTGGGGCACGTGTCAGCTGGTGAGTGGTCTAGGTTACAATGTTGTCTGGCCAGTTTAACACCCCCATGTTTCAAAAACTTGTCAAATCCCTTCCAAACTCTATCAACGCCCACTTTCTTCCTTGTCAACTTTTGCCTTGTTACACTTTTGGCCCAAAAACTTTTGCAAAGTGAAATCAGGGGTAATTCTTGCCATAATTGAATTCTTCAAGGGCTGGTTTGGTATTTTCTTCAATGATAATGGTCTAGACTTGCAATATTGATAATTTTGAGGACTGAAATTGCCAAGTCTTGATGATTGAGGGACCATTTTTGCCAAATGTTGAAAGTTGAGGGTCCTTTTTGTAATTTTGGATTTTTCAAAGGACCAAACTTGTCATTTCTTGTACTTTGAAGGACTTCATGATGTATTTGACTTTGTGGATGATATTGGTTGACAATTTAGCTTTGTTGAGTGGCTAAACTTGCCAATTCTTCAAAGTTAAGGGCCCTTTTTGTAATTTTGACAAACTTTAGGGACCAAACTTGTAATTATGAGGATACAAGGGTATAAAGTGTCAATTCTTCATAATTGGAGGACCCTTCTTCATAATTCTTCAAATCTTCAAGGGTTGATCTTGGGAAAGTCTTCACTAGGGCTTGGTTCATTGTGCGGCTTCGTTTCCCGTGTTCGTTTTTGCATGATTCTTGTGATCTTTTGTCATTATCTCAATATCCGTACCTAAAATACACAAGCAACAAACACAAGCATATATTTGGGTATTTTGATGATATTTAATGCATTTTAAGCCCTATTTGGAAGATGAGACTATGTATAAAAGCAGTCTCATCAACGTGTTAGGAGTTTACGTATTACGTACGTGTTAGAACACGATAAGTATTTACTATGCACGATCACGTAATAATTATTTAACGATAATTAATCACGAACATGCGATCATGAAATCATGAACGTAATTAAAACACGAACTATTATTATTTACGTATATATATTTATTACGAGCGTAATTAAATATATTAGGTCACGGTAATTATTTAAAGAGAACACACAAAACGCAAACACAAATAAACACGAACAAACACGTAAAACACGAACACGAGAACACACTTATTAATTAGACACGGAAAATGATCGGGTTACCCCTTGTGGGCCCCATTCCCACGAAATTTAGGAGGGAGGATGGGCTTAGCCCATCAATTTTTACTAAAAAGGGGTTAAATATTTTTATACTACTCATTTTTAGTTTTATAGAAGATTTAGAAAAAAAAACCCTAAAAACCCTCCTCCTTCTCCTCTTTGTGCCGCCACCTTAAAAACACCACAAGGAGGTGGTTTGTGATCTTGGATCTTGGAAATTAAGTTGGTGATCGTGTTTGTTCTTCATCCTTTTGATCCACGAATTCGGTAAATCCTTTTTAAACCTTTTCTTTTGAATTAATCTTTTTATAAATTATGAACATGAGATGTTTTTAAAAAAACATAATAATTAAGCATAGATCTAACATGTTTTGGTGTTAAATAAAATCAAAAGGTTGTTTTTAAGGGGTGTTTGTTTTGGCCGCAGGCTGCAACCGAACCCGAATGGGTTTCGGTTTGCCAAGCCGACCACCACCAAGACCATATGGTCTTGGTTGGTGCGTGTGGGTCCCACGGCAGCAAGGTAAACACGGGTACCCCGAGTTGGTTCGGGGTACGGTGTCGATTCATGTGCGGTTCATGTTTTTAAGCCTAGATCCGGTTCATGGTGTATGTTAGTTTTTTTATATTTATGAACTTATGATTAAAAATTAAATTAATAAAATGATGTAATTAATTTAATAACATGACTTAGGTTATCTAATTATTAATGATCATGAAATTATTTTAACCTAAGTATTAATATTTAAGACTTATAATTAATTAATTATTTTAAAAACCATGGATATAATTAATTAATTAACATGACTTAGGTTATATTATTAATATTTAATAATACATATTTTAACCTAAGTATTTAATATATTTAATTAAAAACATGTTATACTTTAATTAAATATTATAACCTATAGTTTAATTAAATTACATTAAATAATTATTAAACTATACAATATACCATATGACGTAGAAAATAATCATGAAAAACACTTAGGCTTATTTACTTAGCTTATTTAACCAGCTTATTTCTAATTATGGAAACTTTCTATTTTTAGAAACTTAATTAAATAAGGCAGTTAATTTATCTATGGAAACCAGCTATTTTTAGAAACTTATTTATTTAAGGCAGCTAATCTATTTATGGAAACTTATTTAATTAAGGCAGCTAATCTATTTATGGAAACTTTCTATTTTTAGAAACTTATCTATTTTAAGCAGTAAATCTATTTTTGGAAACTTTTTATTTTTGGAAACTTTCTATTTTTGGAAACTTTCTTGTTTTGGAAACTTTCTATTTTTGGTAACTTTCTATTTTTGGAAACTTTCTATTTTTGGAAACATTCTATTTTAGGAAACCTGCTATTTTTGGAAAGTTACTTATTATTACACAGTAAGTATAATAACCCATGAAATATCAGAAATACTTAATCAGAATGAACAGAGTATAAGATTTAACACAGTTTAAGGCTTTAACCAGTAAAACATAGTAAGAACATATAAAATAAGCTAAGACATGACATAAAACCAGTTATGTATTTAGTAAGCATATACTTATTTCATGTACGTATTTATGTAGCACTAGTGTTTCGGAAGTAGGATTCTCGCAGTTCATCGTTCTCGTTCACTGGACATAAGGTACGGATTCCCGTCCTTTCAGTATGGACATTCTTTCCTTATTAGGATTCCCCGTATGCAGCCAACTGTTTTCCCGTAGTATAAGTATGAGTTTGATTGCTTATGTTTAAATATGATTACCTATAGCCATATACATGCATGACCAGTTTCACCTAGTTATGGAGGTACCATAACCATAACATTAGAGGCACTGATGTTATGACTTCACCACGGCAGAGTGATTGCTCGTGGCGTCCCTTCAGTTTTTGGCCATTTATTATATTTATCATGTGGGGCGTATGGGTGCATCCTAGTTACATGTTTTCAGTCAGGATTTCATGGTGAATGTGGTGTGTGCCTTGCATCCTTCACAAGGAGCTGATCCCTCCTACCCAAAGCCAGTATATTAAATTAGAAGCAGCCCCTCTAATTTGCATGATGAGGTCACCCCTCCAAGTATTCATGCACGATGGATTTTCATGACCTATATTGGCTAATGGTAAAATATGTTAAACAGTTTTCATAAGATAAACATAAGGCTTTTCAAACTATAAAACCAGTTTATTGAACATGTTCCAGGTTTTCCAGGACTTATGCAATTTCCGCTGCTATTAAGTCTTTATTATGCTTAGTCATTCATACTATGTCTATATCCGTGCACTGAGCGTTTTGCTCAGCCGTTACTTTCCTTTCCATGTCCCAAAACGGCAGGTACCCTAGGAAAGACTCGAGCATTTGGAGGACGTGCATAGGATGGAAGCTGCTAGAGACTTCTTCTCCTTTTTGCCTTCATATACTTATGCGTGTTTAGTCTTTCATTCATTTCTTTTGCTTTATTATGTTTTGGGCTTATGTTTGGGAACTGATGTTTGATTCTGGTTATCCTTATGGTCATGTAATGTTTTATACATTTATCCTTGTATGCTTTGATGAAACGCCATAATTACGCGTGACATTCCATTATCAAAATGGGGTGTTACACAATCCGTGTGACATTCCCATAGCCAATACAATCCTGCCACGTGTCATCTTCTTCAACACAATTTACCAGGATCGAGTTTGAGCTAGAGGCAATTTCAGAAGATGATGTAAACATCAAAAGTGATCGTTTTCAAGAGACGAATACAATGGTCATAGTCAATTAACATGAAATCATCCCAATCAAAAAACCCCAAACTTGTTCTTCACCTGCAAAATTCAGTTATGTAGAATTGTACACGTGGAAGTTTCTGATTGGTTCTAACACGTCACCAACCCCAACCACTTCACATCTGCAGTCTATAAATACCATAGTTTAGCTCTCATTTCTTGTATTGTAGAAAAGTGTGAAATCACACACACTTTTAGTTTTTCTCTCATCCTTCTTAGTTTTAGCTTAACAACTCAAGAGTTTGACAAACTCTTGAGTCTGTTATAGTTAGTTGTAACAAATTACCAGCCTTGTAACTACTTCTTCAAATCAATCAATAAAAATTTCATTTTACCTCCAAATTCTCATTACTTCTCTACTGTTCATACCTGCACTTTGTTACCTTGTGATGCTGTTTAGTTTGTTATGATCACCACTTGATCATAATGAGCTATTTGTGGAGATTGTAGCTGTTGTACCTGTTCTTTTCATCCAGTTCAAGTTCTAGCAGATTTTAAAGCATTTCAGTTCATTAATGGAGATTTGGTGTTAGATAGCTGTTGATTGGTAGCTGTTTGATGTATTCTAGTGCTAAGGTGGTGGTTAGCACTAGTTTAGAGAGCTCAGCGCTCCTCTACTCCCCAAAGGAGGCCTAAGCTAAAGGTCTTATATCCTGAGTTTTAGTTCCACTTAACTGTTGAATGCATGCTTCATACCTAGCTTAATTTTCCTTGATTGCATGATAAAATGTGTTCTAGCTTGTTATTGATCTGATTTTAGGGATTGTGTAGCTTAAGTGTAGCTTAACTTGCTTAAAGCCTTAGAATTTGTCATGTTTTCCAGCCTTTATTAGTTTTTTAGCTTTTCAGGTCATTTTGAGTTCTAGTTGTTTTAATTGCTTGTAACTAGTTCTAATACACTTCATATTAGCTATAAAACTTAGTGTGATATCACTCTTAATTCAGTCTAATCATTTGCTCAAAAATCCTTTATAAAAGTTTGAAATGGATCAGATAAGTGGTTTTTGGAAGTAGCTTGTAAATGCTTTTCAATTGTTAGAAATTGGCAAATATTGGTTCATTTCAAGTCCTTAGGTCATTATAACAAATTTTCAGTCATTAACTAGTCAAGGTTTTGGTCAAAAAGGCAATTGGTCATAAAAAAGGTTTGGGTCAGTTTTTCACAAGTAAACTTTCAGAAAGTATTGATTTTGATTTGCTTGGCATTTCTTTAATATTTGATGAAATCTTTTCAAACCAGTGCTCATTTCACACTCAACATATGAACTTTGAATTTGTATAAGGAATTTGTACAGTATCCAATATTGAGTAAGAAATAAGCCAAAGTATAAGCACTAGAGCAAATGCTATTCCCTGTAATGAAATGCAAACTGATTTCTCATATCTCATTTTCTACTTCATAAAATAGCTGATTTTCTTTCACATTTCCATTCCAAAAGTGTTCCTGGATAAATTTTGAGATTTTTAGCTTTTTGAAAATTCTGGTCAACGAAAGTCAACATAAGCACAATTTTGGCTTATTTTCAGATTTAGGACTTATTACTTGATCATTTTCCTTGAGACTTGATTTCCCGTCTTTCTTTTGAGCTGATTAACAAGAATTTTCTTTAAAATCCAGTAGAGAAAGTCTAGCTTAATTGGTAGCTTAATTTGAGCTTATTGAATTTAGCTTATCAAAGTTCTAGTCACTTTCAGCTTAATTCCTTGGATAGGTCTAGGTTATTTTCAATTTTAAGTCGTTTGCAACTGGTTTGAGCAAATTTGGTTGAGAAATAAGCTCAAACGAGCTTATTGAAGTATTGAACCCGTTTTTGTTCAAATAGTTTTTAAATTAGCATTTTGGTCCTTCTAGTATTAAACTATTTTCAAACTTAGCTAATCTTAAAAGTAATTAGGGTTTTCAAATAATCAGTCCTTGTATTTTCAGATTTGTTCAAAAGTAGTTAGGAAGTTTTCAATTAGTTGGAATTTGGTTACATTGTTTGTTAAGTTTTCATTTTAAGTCCATCTAGTTTACTGAATTTACACATTTAGTCCTTAGACTTTTTGGCTTTACATTTTTGGCATTTATATTTCATAGAATTTACATTTTCAGTCCTTATAGTTTGTGGAATTTACATTTAGCATTTTAATTGAATAAAAACTTGGTATGTGCACTTTTTTTTACATATAAGTAGACGTTATTTTTCATTTTAGCAAGGCTTTGTTTGAATTAGCAATAGAATATCCAAAAAATTTTACCAACCAAAAACAATTAAAAACTCGATATTGTTAGGACTTTCAATTTGTTAAGAACTGAGAAAAACGAACTTCAACTATACACATTTCAAATGGCGCCGTTGCCGGTTCTTTTCGTAAAGATTAACGGTTTCGAGTGAGACGATTGGATTTTGGGACCCGTTCACTTTGTGAAGGTTATTTTTACGTATTATAAATAAAAAAGATAAAAAAATCAAAAAGATAAAAATATAAAAAATAAAAAATCACAAAAATCAATTCTTTTCCTAAAGAATTGAACCAAAAAAATAAAACAAATCCAAAAAGTAATCTTTTTCCTAAAAGATTACACCAAAAAATATATATTATATCGGTTTTCATCGTTTTTATGTACATATAGTATTTTCTTTAAAAAAAACACCAATAAATACAAAAATATTTTCTCTATATTATTATATGTAAATACCTAAACATATACGAACAACCAATACACATATCTTCCATAAGTATTGCCGAGGCAATACACCGTGTTAGGGGGCGTTCCGGTCCTTGACACGTGTATCGATCAAATTCAATAAAGCAAGAATAGATAAATACTTCCAAATAGGCAATAATTCGAAGAATACAAACTACAAAGTGAATAGAAAGGCGATGTGCTATAAAATGCCATCTAAGGGTCAATAGGTACTTAAGTGCTTCGCGCCACCTAACCCCCCGTTCACTTGTGAGTATTCTAAGAAGGAAGGCTTCATTGGGGGTCTTGCACCCAAGTATTACATACGTATATTATTATTTTCTTGTGGATATTTCATATTGAAACTCGAAGAGGATAATCCTTTTCTCTTCAAAGTCACACGAGAGTTTCTCTCTCATTCCTCGTATTGAGTTGCATGCTCACTCGCGGGCGACAAATACCGATTGGTGTACAAACCCTTCCTCCGAAAAGGAAGAAAAAGAGAAAGAGTAAGAACACCACCGTCCATCAAGCCGATCACGAGAATCGTGCTTTGATTCATCCACAACAAGAAGCCATGGTTGTTGATAATCGTTCTTTGATGGAACGTTTGCAATCCAATGTTCACGGATATGCCGATGCTATCAAGATTCCCGACATTCCCGCAAATTCATTTGAGCTAAAAACGACTATGATTACCTTGGTTTCAAACACACCTTTCTATGGTCACAAGAATGATAATCCTCATGATCACCTTAAGAGATTCCTTGATCTTTGCAATACCATTAAGTACAATGGAGTTCCACATGATGCTATTAAGTTGATATTGGTGCAATTTTCACTAGAGGGACCCGCTAAGCATTGGTTAGACACCCAACCACCCGATAGTATGACCACATGGGATGGTTTCACCATTAAGTTTTTGAACAAGTTCTTCCCCCCATCTAAGACCACGGCTTTGAGGAACTTAATTATAGGCTTTCAACAAAAACCTAGTCAATCCTTTAGTGATGCTTGGGAGGAGTTTAGAGAGTTATTGAGGAGATGCCCTAACCATGGATTGGATGAAGTTCACCAAATCAATACTTTCTATGATGGCCTTAAACCTCATCACCAAGATTCACTCAATGCTTCCGCGGGAGGGAATATTATTCTTAAATCCATTCAAGAGGCTTTGGACATCATTGAGACCAAAGCAATGGTTCAAACAAATACTCAATTTGAAGAAAGGGTTCATGTTATCCAAAACAATTCTCAAACACCTTGTGATAACCAATTTCTCAAGTGTCACCAAGAGATCATTCAAAAGATAGATAGGGATCATGAGATGAGTCTTAAGGTACACCAAGAAATGATTCAAGCTATTAAGAGCCTTTCATTGAACAATTCTTCAAATGATGTGAATGCCATTACTCTTTCTTGTGTAACTTGTGGAGGTCCCCATTCCTATGAACAATGTGATAAGGTGCAAGGTTATCAAGGGGAATGTTATGCTTACCAAGAGGAACATCGTGAACACTTCAAGCCAAATATCAATCCCCATAACCTTTCTTACAAGTCCCAAAATTACCTTACTCCACCGGGATTCCCACCCCAACCACCCACCCAACTTCAACAAAATCCTCCTCAAGTGTTACAAAGGAATCAAGGTCAAAGACCACCTTACCAAGGGAATAACTACAAGGCACCCAATCATTTTCAACCTCAAGGAAATAACTTTTATCCACCAAACCAAGGATTTAATGCACCACCTCCACCTTATCCACAACAAGGTTTTTATCAAGGGAATGTGCAACCTAACCCCATGGATTTGATCCTTCAAAAGCTTACTTCTTATGAGAAACAAATGAAAGATGCTCAAGAGGAAAATAACAAGAAATTTGCTCTTCTTCAAAACCAAATTATGTATAATCAAAGACCACAAGAGGCTTTACCATCTAACACACAAACAAATCCAAGGGCAAATGTCAATGCTATTACAACAAGAAGTGGAAAGACAACAAAGGATCCTTCACCTCCTAAACCTCCTATTGTTCCACCCACTTTTGTTCCTACATGTGACAAGCCTTCTACCTCTACTTCACCACCTCAAAATGATCCCATTCAATCAAACACACCTTCTCAACCTATTCCTACTTCTCCTCTACCTTTCACACCTTCCAATGAAGAAGCTAACAAAGACAAATCTTCCACTACAACACCTACTCCACCTACACCAAAACCAACTCTTCCATATCCTTCAAGGTTGAAAAAGGACAAGTTAAAGAACAAGGATGACATCCAAGTCTCAAATTTCTTAAGAATGTTCAAGCAACTCAACATCAACATATCTTTTGCGGAAGCTCTTGCTTATATGCCAAAGTTTGCTAAGATGTTCAAGGATTTACTCTCAAACAAGGAAAAATTGGTGGATTTGCCCAACACATCCCTTAATGAAAATTGTTTCGCCGTGCTACTTAAAACCTTACCAACAAAACTTGGAGATGCAGGGCGCTTCTTGATACCTTGTAATTTTCCCGGTGTAGAAAATTGCATGGCTTTGGCGGATCTAGGGGCGAGCATAAACCTCATGCCTTTATCAGTTTGGAAAAAACTCTCTCTTCTCGAGCTCACTCCCACTAGGATGACCCTTTAATTAGCCAACCGAACCATAGCTTACCCCGTAGGCATAGCGGAGGATGTGTTTGTCGGTGTGGATAAGTTTACATTTTCGGCCGACTTTGTAGTGGTGGATTTTGACATGGATCCTAGAGTTCCTTTGATTGTTGGTAGACCGTTTTTGAGAACGGGTCGTACTTTGATAGATGTGGCGGAAGGAGAACTAATTATGAGAGTAGAGGATGAGAAAGTGGTGTTTAAGTTAGGGAAAGTTTATGATAGGAAAGAGGTTAAGGAGTCTAGACCGTGTGAGACTATTAACATAGTTGATGTGTTAGATGAAGTGTGTGATGAACACTTTCATGATTCTTGTAAGAGTACTAGTGATGAAATGCCCTATGTTGAAACTGTGGCCTCAATTGCTCCCTCTTTAACACCTTTTGGAGAGAGTGATTTCCTCTTGGAGGAATTTGAGTCAAACATTCTTGGTGATGATGATTCTCCCATTAATTGGGAAGAAGATATTCTTACTATACAAAAGTTGCTCAATGAGGACCCTATTCCTTCTCCTACTCCACAAGAAGTTACCCATGAGGATCCTTCCATAGTAAAACCTTCCACAGAGAGTCCGCCTCCACTTGAACTTAAGGACCTTCCATCCCACCTAGAGTATAATTTCTTAGAGGGCAAAGACCAATTACCCGTGATCATTGCTAAAGAGTTGAAAGAGGATGAGAAAGGGCAACTTATTGAAGTCCTTAAGAAACACAAGAAAGCTTTAGCTTGGAAAATATCCGACATACGGGAATTGATCCACATTTTTGTACACACAAAATCCTTATGGAGGATGATTACAAACCCGCCATTCAAAGTCAACGAAGAGTTAACCCAAAAATCCATGAGGTCATTAAGAAGGAAGTGATTAAACTCCTTGATGCGGGTATGATTTACCCCATTTCCGATTCTCCATGGGTTAGCCCGGTACATTGTGTTCCAAAGAAGGGTGGAATCACCGTAGTGCCTGATGAGAACAATGAGCTTATTCCTACGAGACTTGTTACCGGTTGGAGAGTTTGTATTGACTATAGAAAGCTCAATGAGGCTACTAGGAAAGACCATTTCCCATTACCTTTTATGGATCAAATGCTTGAACGCTTAGTGGGAAATGAGTACTATTGCTTTCTTGATGGCTTTTCGGGTTATTTCTAAATACCCATTGACCCTAAGGATCAAGAAAAGACCACATTCACTTGTCCCTACGGTACATTTGCTTACAAGAGGATGCCTTTTGGCTTATGTAATGCACCGGGGACGTTTCAAAGGTGCATGATGGCGATTTTCCATGACATGATAGAGCAAACTATGGAGGTTTTTATGGATGATTTTTCCGTCTTTGGAAATTCATTTACCTCAAGTCTCACCAATTTAGAGAGAATGCTTAAGCGTTGTGAGGAAACACGTTTAGTGCTTAATTGGGAGAAATGTCACTTTATGGTGAAAGAGGGAATTGTTTTAGGACACAAAATATCCAAAAAGGGATTAGAAGTGGATCGAGCTAAAATTGTTGTGATTGCTAAGCTTCCCCCACCCACCTCGGTTAAAGGTGTGAGGAGTTTCTGAGGTCATGCGGGGTTTTATAGGCGCTTTATACAAGATTTTTCTAAGATAGCTAGACCGATGACTCACCTCTTGGAAAAAGAGGCTCCTTTCATTTTTAACCAAGATTGTTTTGACTCTTTTGAGACTCTTAAGGAGAAATTGACAAAGGCTCCCGTTTTGGTTTCTCCAAATTGGGAATTACCTTTTGAGCTTATGTGTGACGCTAGTGATTATGCGGTGGGGGCCTTCTTAGGTCAAAGAGTGAATAAGCATTTTCAACCTATACACTATGCGAGTAAAACCATGACCGGTGCACAACTTCATTACACTACCACGGAAAAAGAGTTGCTTGCTATAGTCTATGCTTTTGAGAAATTTAGACCATACCTTGTGTTATCCATAACCATAGTGTATACGGATCATTCCGCTCTCAAGTATCTCATGACAAAACAAGATGCTAAGCCTAGGCTTTTGAGATGGGTTTTGTTGCTTCAAGAGTTTAAGATAGAAATTCGTGATAAAAAAGGGGCCGAGAATTTAGCGGCAGATCACTTGAGTAGACTTGAGCATCCTTTTCAAGGAGATTTTCCACATCAAGAAATCAACGAATCCTTTCCATTAGAGGAGCTCATGTCTATCTCTTCCCAAGAGGATGCCACTCCTTGGTTTGCGGATATAGCAAACTATCTTGTGGGAAATGTGCTTATTGAGGGTCTTACTTACCAACAAAAGAAGAAATTCCTTAAGGAAGTTAAGTACTAATTTTGGTATGATCCTTATCTTTTTAGGCAATGTGCGGACCAAATCATTAGACGGTGTGTAGATGGGCCCGAGGCATTTAAGATCTTAGAAGCATGTCATAAAGGACCTACGGGTGGACATTTTGGGCCCAACTATACTGCCAAGAAAGTCTTTGATTCGGGTTACTATTGGCCTTCCATTTACAAAGATGCCCATGAGATGGTGAAATTTTGTGATGTGTGTCAAAGACAAGGAAAAATTACGCAACGTGATGAGATGCCATAAAATTTTATTCAAGAGTGCGAGATTTTTTATGTATGGGGCATTGATTTCATAGGACCTTTTCCATCTTCTAAGGGAAACAAGTATATACTTGTGGCGGTGGATTATGTGTCCAAATGGGTGGAGGCTAAAGCCTTACCTACCAATGATGCTAGAGTTGTTGTGAAGTTCTTAAAGCTATTGTTTGCTAGATTTGGTGTACCTCGGGCCATCATAAGTGATCGTGGTACGCACTTTTGTAATGATCAATTCACGAGAGTTATGAAGAAATATGGAGTTAATCATAGACTTTCTACCCGTATCACCCTCAAACCAATGGTCAAACCGAGGTCACAAATCATGGTTTAAAGAGAATTTTAGAGAGAACGGTGGGAGAGCATCGAGCTTCTTGGTTGGATAAGCTTGATGATGCTTTGTGGGCTTTTAGGACGGCTTTTAAGAAACCAATTGGTTGTACTCCTTATAGGCTTGTCTATGGTAAAGCGTGCCACCTCCTATTCGAGTTGGAACATAAGGCATCTTGGGCTCTCAAGTGGGCTAACTTTGATTTAAACCAAGCCGGTTCATATAGGAAAGATCAACTTAATGAGATGGATGAATTTAGAGCCAATGCCTATGAAAATTCTTTGCTTTACAAGGAAAATACTAAGAAATTGCATGATGCTAAGATCAAGAACCGTGAGTTCAAAGTTGGAGAGCCGGTTCTCCTCTTTAACTCAAGGTTGAAACTTTTTGCGGGCAAGCTTAAGTCGAGATGGTCCGGTCCAGTCATTATTGCTCAAGTGTTTCCATATAGAACTATTTAGTTGTCACAACCCGATGGTCCAAATTTTAAAGTGAATGGTCACCGTGTGAAACATTATTTTGGGGAGGACATTTCCGTTGAAATGGTCCAAGAGATCCCCATTCCCCCCATGAATTAATTCATTGAGGGACGAGTCGAGCTAGAGACTCATTAACTCAAGCATCGTATAACTAGGTTTAGAGTGTTGTAGGTTAGCAATAGGGGTATAGACTTGGAGATAAGTGTAGGGAGACCTTCTTTTGTCTTCATGTTGTTTGTAGGGTTGCTCACTCATTTCATGCTTTGGAGCTTATGGAGGAGGCCCTTGTATCTGGTTCACTTCGTTACTATTGTGATCTTTCATTGACACCTTGTGCTTAAACATGAATTCACCAATAGTTGTCCTTTCCTTAACTTGGGTTAAGCAAAGTATATTCATTGTCAAAAGTGTAGGGGAAGTTTTTATACTTCCATGCTCTTAAACATTGAGGACAATGTTTAGCTTAAGTGTAGGGGGGTCTTCTATCAAAGTGACCTTACCTAGAACTTGTCATTGTCTTTCATGATAACTTGGAAAATTAATTTTTCAAACATTTTTTAAATTTTTGATCTACTTTGGCCACCAAAAATATGCATTCATAATTTTTCCATTAATCATTTTTCATTTGCATATCACATTTGCATTGTATACATGGTTTAACAAATTTAGACTTCTTTGACATATTAGGCCCACCATGGATATTTTGACTCAACCCGAGTTTTCTTATCTTAGCATTCTCTAGCTAGTATCCTTAGCCATGTAGTCCTTCATTGGTCTATTAGGCTAAGCATCCACGAGTCTCATTATTTGAGATTTTAAATTTGTGGAGAATGGGAAATGATAGAGTTGAAGCAAGTATAAAAGGGCTAGATAAACTTCATGATAATTACTTGTGGCTAAACCCTTCTCTTCTTTACCTCTAATTTCTTCGCATGTATATATGTTAATAAATAATCAAGAACGGTTATAATTGGTTTGTAATCTCTTATGCATTTTTGTCTAATCATTCATGGTTGGTATAAGTACGTCTTAAGATTCTAAGTTAGAACGATTTATGTGTACTAGACTTATGTCATGCTCAATATTTAGCGGGTGTTTTTCCTTTTCTTCTTTTCAAATTTCTTTGTGAGGAATAAAGAAAAATAAGAGCGGCTTACAAAAAATGAGTGGCTAGAAAAAAAAAGAGAAAAAAAAGAAAAAGAAAAATAATTATACAAGACTCCCAAGAGGGGCAGTGTGGTGTTAATTATAGTGACTATTGAATTCCAATATTACCTTGACGGGTTGCGGGGATTCGATAGATTGCTCCAATCCAATATTACCTTGACGGGTTGCGGGGTTGAAGATCCAAAGTCTCAAAAAGGCGTCGGATGTAAATTATTGCGTGAGTTTTATTTTCTTTCCTTAGCGAGTGTGTAGCTACTTATGAAAGCATGACATGAGGATTTTACACATAAAGCGAATGACTTATTACTTTTGAAACGGACTTATATCAATTGTGAGCGGTTTTTCAAGTAATGGATGAGAGGATTACTTAGGATTAAAACCGTGCTTCCTTATTTTTGGATTTTGCATTTCTTATACTTCACACCTAAAATAATGTCAAATTTGCTCACAAGCAATTTGCTCAAATAATAACTGGTTCCACATTTAATTGTCATGAATAAGTTGATGCACTTTTTACTTGTGAATACAATGATCCCATTTTTAAGCTTGGTATGGGGAAAGTGAAACTTGAGGGTGATAATGTCCATGGTACCCAAGCCCTAATCAAAGTCATCGAATGCTTTATGAGTTATTTCCATCAAAACCATTTCAAGAAAACCAAAAAGATATAGATAGAATTGTATTTTGTCATTGCATTGTTAAAAATCAAAATCATGCATCATTAAGTTTAGAGTAGTGTAGATGCATTCCATAATGGCCAAGGTGGGTTAATTATGAGGAGAATGTAAATTTGTGCTTTAATATATAGCATTGCATGAGGACATGACAATGTTCAAGTGTAGGGGATTTGATATGAGCAAAAACTCATATCAATTTATCAACAAATCACCCTAAAACACAAGAAAAATACCTAAACTTTGTGCTATAAAGCGGAATTATGTGGTATGTTTTGTGTTTGTGCTCAAATAGGTAAGAATGATACAATTTCAAGCAAACAAAGGAAAATCAAGCTTAATTTGATGAAAAAGACAAAGAAGGATCAAAAGTGACAAGACTTTGAAGACAAAGGACCTATCTTGACAATCTGCCAAAGATGAAGGACATAAAGTGTAAATATTGCAAATTCAAGATCAAAAGTCAAATCTGGTCAACTCTCAAGTCAACCAAGTCAAAGGGCTTAAATATTTAAAAATGCAAGTTGAAGGACTGAAATTTTCTAAGAAATGAAGAATATAGCTCAAAAATTCAATCTGCCAAGTTAAGGGACTATTTCTGCCATTTTTGGAAAGTAGAGTTGAGCTTGATCCGTGTGAAATGCTATCAGCCAATAAGAATGCAAGAAACAAATGACCAGGATCACCAACTCATCTCATTTATTACCCACTTTCAGCCGCCAGCATGAATTGAGCAAATCCCAACAGTGCTGCGCACTAAGTCTTTCTCAACCAATAGAAATGCAACATGCAATAATCAGAATTATCCATTTTGGATAACAATCCGTGTGACATTCCTATAGCCAATACAATCCTGCCACGTGTCATCTTCTTCAACACAATTTACCAGGATCGAGTTTGAGCTAGAGGCAATTTCAGAAGATGATGTAAAGATCAAAAGTAATCGTTTTCAAGAGACGAATACAATGGTCACAGTCAATTAACATGAAATCATCCCAATCAAAAAACCCCAAACTTGTTCTTCACCTGCAAAATTCAGTTATGCAGAATTGTACACGTGGAAGTTTCTGATTGGTTCTAACACGTCACCAACCCCAACCACTTCACATCTGCAGTCTATAAATACCATAGTTTAGCTCTCATTTCTTGTATTGTAGAAAAGTGTGAAATCACACACACTTTTAGTTTTTCTCTCATCCTTCTTAGTTTTAGCTTAACAACTCAAGAGTCTGACAAACTCTTGAGTCTGTTATAGTTAGTTGTAACAAATTACCAGCCTTGTAACTACTTCTTCAATTCAATCAATAAAAATTTCATTTTCCCTCCAAATTCTCATTACTTCTCTACTGTTCATACCTGCACTTTGTTACCTTGTGATGCTGTTTAGTTTGTTATGATCACCACTTGATCATAATGAGCTATTTGTGAATATTGTAGCTGTTGTACCTGTTCTTTTCATCCAGTTCAAGTTCTAGCAGATTTTGAAGCATTTTAGTTCATTAATGGAGATTTGGTGTTAGATAGCTGTTGATTGGTAGCTGTTTGATGTATTCTAGTGCTAAGGTGGTGGTTAGCACTAGTTTAGAGAGCTCAGCGCTCCTCTACTCCCCAAAGGAGGCCTAAGCTAAAAGGTCTTATATCCTGAGTTTTAGTTCCACTTAACTGTTGAATGCATGCTTTATACCTAGCTTATTTCTCCTTGATTGCATGATAAAATGTGTTCTAGCTTGTTATTGATCTGATTTCAGTGATTGTGTAGCTTAAGTGTAGCTTAACTTGCTTAAAGCCTTAGAATTTGTCCTGTTTTTCAGCCTTTATCAGTCCTCAAAAATCCTTTATAAAAGTTTGAAATGGATCAGATAAGTGGTGTTTGTAAGTAGCTTGTAAATGCTTTTCAAGTGTAAGAAATTGGCAAATATTGTTCATTTCAAGTCGTTAGGTCATTATAACAAGTTTTCAGTCATTAACTAGTCAAGGTTTTGGTCAAAAAGGAAATTGGTCATGAAAAAGGTTTGGGTCAGTTTTTCACAAGTAAACTTTCAGAAAGTATTGATTTTGATTTGCTTGGCATTTCTTTAATATTTGATGAAATCTTTTCAAACTAGTGCTCGTTTCTCACTCAACATATGAACTTTGAATTTGTATAAGGAATTTGTACAGTATCCAATATTGAGTAAGAAATAAGCCAAAGTATAAGCACTAGAGCAAATGCCATTCCCTGTAATGAAATGTGAACTGATTTCTCATATCTCATTTTCTACTTCATAAAATAGCTGATTTTCTTTCATATTTCCACTCCAAAAGTGTTCCTGGATAAATCTTGAGATTTTTAGCTTTTTGAAAATTCGGGTCAACGAAAGTCAACATAAGCACAATTTTGGCTTATTTTCAGATTTAGGACTTATTACTTGATCATTTTCCTTGAGACCTGATTTCACGTCTTTCTTTTGAGCTGATTAACAAGAGTTTTCATTAAAATCCAGCAGAGCAAGTCTAGCTTAATTGGTAGCTTAATTTGAGCTTATTGAATTTAGCTTATCAGAGTTCTAGTCACTTTCAGCTTAATTCCTTGGATAGGTCTAGGTTATTTTCAATTTTAAGTCGTTTGCAATAGGTTTGAGCAAATTTGGTTGAGAAATAAGCTCAAACGAGCTTATTGAAGTATTGAACCCGTTTTTGTTCAAATAGTTTTAAAATTAGCATTTTGGTCCTTCTAGTATTAAACTAGTTTCAAACTTAGCTAATCTTAAAAGTAATTAGGGTTTTCAAATAATCAGTCCTTGTATTTTCAGATTTGTTCAAAAGTAGTTAGGCAGTTTTCAATTAGTTGGAATTTGGTTACATTGTTTGTTAAGTTTTCATTTTAAGTCCATCTAGTTTACTGAATTTACACATTTAGTCCTTAGACTTTTTGGCTTTACATTTTTGGCATTTATATTTCATAGAATTTAATTTTTCAGTCCTTATAGTTTGTGGAATTTACATTTAGAATTTTAATTGAATAAAAACTTGGTATGTGCACTTTGTTTTACATATAAGTAGACGTTATTTTTCATTTTAGCAAGGCTTTGTTTGAATTAGCAATAGAATATCCAAAAAATTTTACCAACCAATAACAATCAAAAACTCGATATTGTTAGGACTTTCAATTTGTTAAGAACTGAGAAAAACGAACTTCAACTATACACATTTCAATACCGAGATTTAATTGAACCCAAGCAAAATTTCTTCTATCACACATTCACAAAGAATGTCTTGAAAAAGGGTGACAAAATATTTAGATAACATTTTGGTCCAATTTTAAGTCAAGTTTTTAGAGGTTGTAATAGATTTATGTTCAATTTTAAGTAAATTGAAGTTAATTAATGTGATCACATAGATGAAAACACATAAAAACTAAATCCATAAATCATCCACATGAGAAAATCATGAGGGAAAAGAGAGGAAATACAATAAATAAAAAGACAATAAACTACTACAAAGATAGCTAACAACTAGGTCTCGAATTCATAGATTTCTTTAGCTTGACCTTCTTTTAAAAAGCATGTTAATTTTAAAATCCATCATTCATCTCCTAGGAGGTGGAGGATTAGCAAATAGGTTCAACAAGAAGCTTTGCAACTTGATGTGATCTCCAATCATCTCCAACCTAAGGATATCAATGAGGTAAAAGTTGTTCAAGCAACAAGGACAATTTGTTCCATTGTGCATGAAAAAAATCAAACAAGTGTGGATCACCCAAGAAACAGGAAATAGGAACACCCATGAGAGGAGTTTTGGAGGTAGGAGGATGAGGAGAAGGCATGGTATCCAAGGGTGATATTGGTAAGATGGGTGAATTTGGTGGAGTGAAAGGAAGAGGCGCAAAAATAAAGGGAATCCTTTATTGAGGTTGTGGTTGAGCATTCACTCCTAAGGGAGGACTAGAAATGAGTGGAGAGGAAAACTCATTCATTCTTGATTGGAATGGAGAGGAGGTAGAACCATGTGAATGGTTAGTACCATGGGTTGAGTTTGGTTTCCATGAAGCAAGTGGTGGTGAAAGTGATGAGGAGATGAGAATAGGAGAGGCTTCACTTTTTGGTCTGAGAGAAGATGGAGAACCAAGTTTAGTGGACTTGAGATTCACCTTAAGGCTTCTTTTGGGTGAGGAGGTTTTGGAGGAGTTGGATTTTCTAGTGGATACCATGGTTGAATGTTGAGGTTTAGAGAAAAGTTTAAGGGATGTAGAACACAATCAACAAGAGATGGTGTAAGAAGAGAAGGGGATGATCCAAACTAGTAATAGGTTAAAATCATTTTATGTGAACAATGAAATTAGGTAGCCTAGTTTAGGAAAGTGTAGGTTTTTGCAAAATTTTTACACAGATTAAAGAAAACAGTGTAATGTAAAGATTATGTTGAAACAGTACGAGGCGGTTCCTTACGTAGGTTTGTGGTTCCTTATCGCTAAAGAACCGCGGGTTTGATATGGAACCGCGACCAGAGGTGTTCAAAAATAACACTTCCTTAAACTTTTGCTAGCCAGATTTTATACCAAGGTTAATCAATCCAAAGTGAACTAATAATCAAAAACTAGGAGGCTATCTAACACACAAGATGCACAGAGCCATGTAAATTGAAAAAATCGATACCATGGATAATTAGGATTAAAATACTAGATAATCAAAACACAAATTGTTAGTTAAAGAATACAAAACATCCTAAGAAAAGAGATAAGAAAAGAGATAGAGTTCAACAATCCATACATGTTTACACACATGTTAGTCACACAAGAGTGGTATATATCATTCACCTATGAGCATTTCCTCCTTGCCCTGATTCACTTCTGATTCGATCTTAAAGATGAAGATTGAGACAATACTGATAGTCTGAATCAATATCTAGTGAAGACAATTCAGAGATAGATGATGACAAATCATAACGAGAGATGAGAGAACTGTCTTAAGAGACATTTTTATCTTCATTTGAGTTATGCGTGGGAACTGAAGACACATTCCCTTCAATAGGAAACATGACTCGAACCACGGAGTGAAAAGATGAAGGATTTAGAGGAGGATGGTCAAGAAGAACTCTCTTAAGAAGCCGTGAGAGAATCATGGCATAAGGAAGAGTAGAAAGAGATCCATTGAGAAAAAATCTTATCCTTCTAGCTATGAAAAATGCAAGGTTGTATGGAGTAGTGGTAGCAAGACCATACAACATATGTGCAAGACAAGCAGGCACATGGTTGCGATTTCCAACCAAACACATTGCATTTTCACTAATGATTTTGGCCCAAGGGACCATAAAATCACTAAGATCGCTAGTTGGTAATTCCCAGGGAGTGAGAGCACGAAAATCTCCTTCAAAATTACCAAGAATAGGATGTTCACGAGGTGTAGATAGGGCACGAGAGATGGTCGAAGCCGAAGGAATATCAGTCAAATAATCCACATCAATAGGGGCCGATTCTAAGTGGTTTAAACCCCAGGCATCGGTGAACCTACATTGACCTTCGTATGGAACTCCGAGAATCTCACCAAATTCCTCAAGAGTGTACACAAAGGTCTTCCCCTTGATGGAAAATCTTATAGATAGACCATTGTTGATGTACATTAGCTTGAACGAGTTAAATAATTCCATGAGGAAAGAAGGAAAGATTGGCTCATCAATATCAAGCAAACAATCAAAGCCAATGGTATTGAACATGAATCGAATGAAGTCAAGTCCAAGAAGGTTAGAAGGAACAATACGTCCTTCATGGAAACAACGAGATTCAAGATTATGATAAGTGTTTTGAAAAGAGCGAGTTTGATTTGTCAAAGAAGGATTAGGCATGTATCCTCTAGTAATTTGATGGTCATTTTGATATCTTGTAGTCATGATAGTACCTAAAAATGACATATAAACATATTTCTACATTACTCATATGTTACAGATAAACCAAAAATCAAAGAAAGTGAGAATGTGTTTTATCAATCTCTTGACAAACCAAGGTTTAATCCTTATCATTCTCATATTCACAATGTAGCAAGTTTATCATCAACAATGACACATTAACCATGTAAGATCAATAATGAGCTTGAACATTGGTTTTTCAAAACAAGGTTTTTAGGTAAGCATTTAACAATGCTATTACCAAATTGTTCATGGGTTCATATCAATTCAATCAACCAAATTATTTAGTCAAAATTCGGATTTGTTCTACAAATGGGTTTTAGTGAAATCTCAAGGATTATGAACCTAAGGAATCATAGTAACAATACTATGCCAACTCTTATTCCTAGTAAGGTTCTAAATCAATGTCAATTTTAAAAAGCCCCAATTATGAATGTATGAACCCTAGAACAAATTAAATGAAATTGAAAGAAACAACTTACAATTAATTGATCTTGGATGATGGATGAGTGAAACCCACGAACTTGAATAAATTAATTTGAGTAATTGCAGGTTTTTGAAGCTTCAACAATGGTGGAAAAAACAAGAAAAACCGTCGGCTGTGTGTGTGAAGGAGAGAGAAGGTTTTGTTTGAGAAATGGTATTTTATAAAAACTAGCGCTTCTGACAAAGTTTCTGCCCTATTGAACCGCCAGAGATAAAGAACCGCCTACAGAGGCAGGTTTTTATCAAAGAAAAACAATGAATTTTTTGAAAACCAAAATTTTTAAAATACTTAAAAATATATCTTACACCTTTTAGGATATCATTGGACCACCACAACACTAGGTAATAATGCCTTGTTGAAGGATTACGAGTTGAATCGAGATAGGAAAAGACCGAAACGAACAAACGACTACTCGTAGCAAAAAAGAAAAAGGAGAGGAGTCAAGGGAAGTGAATCAAGACCAAGAACATTGCTCAATAGACAAATGACATTCTTCAAATTGAGGAGGAGAAGAGCTTTTGTCATATATAGTGGTTTAAGACGTGCCTTTCCGGCGAAAGTCTAATGAATTATACCAAGAAATTTTGATGCATAGAATAAAATCATTTTCAAGAGTAGTCTTATTTTATTTCAAAACATGAGCAAAGTATATATTCACTTTCTCTCCCACATGATCAGATAATTATTGCTAGAATTAACAATAACAATATCCTTGGAATATTTCAATTCGAAATGTGTAAAATCCACCTACAACTTAATGAAGTAGTTTGGTATCTGAAGGGATTCACTAATCAGCCTAGAGATGAGCTTAATTTCACAAGTTACACATGATATAGGGCCTACTAACCGTAAGGGTGCAAACCATTGAAATCATGCTTGATACTTTAAGCTTCTACTAACTCACCCTACATCTCCATAGTGAGTCAAGTATCCAAGCAATGAAGGTTTGAGACGGAAAAAGGAAAGAACCAAAAACCACAAGTAAATGTCAAGGCAAGGATGCCAAGAACAAGCATATAGTCAATTAATGATCAAAAGAATGATCAATAGGGCGTGTGGAAGAACGAAAGCGTACCTTGGCCACAAATTGCATTCTGAGCTTTCAAGGAACCGATGCAAAGCCCAACTAACTAATATTGATTAGTAAGTCTTCAAAGACTAGTATCACTCCTACCCATCTTGATATCATCATTTAATGATGTTGGAAATCAAAGAAGATGAGTATTCTACAAGTGTAAGTAACTCAATCCACAATCAATAGAATGATTTATCTTCATGAGTACCTACACATAACAAGATGCAAACTAGTAGATACATTTCAAGATTAAATCTAAAATGCATTAACTAATTTAAGTAATATGTAATATTAACAATTTAAAAGGCTTATTTTCAACAAAAATAAGTTTTGACCAAAGAAAAACTTTAGTACAACTTAACCTTCTAATTTGAGGAGACAATTGATCGATCGAAGTTTTATAGTACAATATACTTCAAAGATCTTGTGTCACCATCGCTCTGATACCAATTGTAGAAACTAGAAGGAGGGGGGTTTGAATAGTTTCTCATCGGTTTATCTCCTAACTAAAATTCCTTTCAATTAGGTGAGTGAACAAAACTATCTTTTACATAAAAGCTAGTTGCATAATGATTAAGTTTAATTCTAATACATTAACAATGCGTAGTAAGTTGTTAGCCTATTTTATATAGTAGAACAAGAATGTAATAGGTCATCTTAGTCGTTAAATGGTCTTGTATTGTAATAGGTTAGTCGGTAATACCGGGCTTGTACTTTAAGCTAATATTGTATAAGTTAGGGGCGTAACCCAAAACAAAGCCAAGCCCGACCCAAGTCACTTAAACCCACGGCCCAACAAGCCAAGGGTATATATACCCTCTTCCATGTGTGGAAGAGGGTGTTGGTTCATATTACTTTCTCTCTCTAGTAAACATAAACCTTCCAAAATCTCTCTTGTTTCTCTCTCTACATTTCTTCTCTTTCTCTCTCTTAATATCTCTTCTAAATCTTGTGTTATGGATGAATGGGATTAACATTTGGTATTAGAGCCTATAGTGGATAGGTGATTGAAGATTCGTGTGGTGTGTTCTTGATTTTTCGTGGTCATTTTGATCTATATATCACGTCCCAAAATTTTTCTTGTGTTTTTTATGGTTTTTTTTATACAAATATTCTACATAGTTGTGGTAGAGATTTGGTATTGTTACTTTGGCTAAAAACACAAAATTTTTGGGTGTTTTGATCATTTTTTGGCTTAAAATCACGAATTGGTTGAGTTTTGTCCGAGAAAAGTGGGATTTATTCCGATCAGGTCATCGGAAAAGGGTTGATGGTTTATTCCGATCAGTGTAATCGGAAAAGGGTTTAGGGATTCCGATTGCATTCCAATTTGAATATTCCGATTTGACATTCCGATCTGAGCTTTCCAATTTGACATTCCGATCTGAGCTTTCCGATTAGACATTCTGATCTGAGCATTCTAATTTTTGACATTCCGATTTTGGACAATCCGATAGGGAGATTCCGACAAGGTTATTCCGACATGGGTATTACGATTAGGGATATTCCGATCAGGGTATTCCGATAGGGTATTCCGATCAAGGACATTCCAACAAGGTTATTCCGATGGACATTCCGATGGATATTTTGTTTGAGTAATTTTTAGACTTAGCCACTATCTAGACTAATTTCGGAACGTAGTTTACACGAAGAGTTTTTTGGCGGGAAAACTTTAGAAAAATTTATTTTTTCCTAGACCAATATTAGGCCATTTAAACCTTGATTTCAAATTTTAGCGATGCGAAAATTTTTTCGACCAAAAATTCAAATTTTCTGACCAAAATTCAAATTTTTAGGCCAAATTTCAAATTTTTAAGGTTTTATTTTTCGTTAAAATTTTCATTTTTTCAAATTTTTTCCCTACTAGTTTTTGGCTATTTCTAACTCGATTTCAAAATTTGGTGATTCAAAATTTTTTTCGGTTTACCGTTTTATCGGACTGAGGAATTTATTGTCGGACTGAGAAAAAATAGGATTTTTTGGAATTTCAACCACCATCAAATCACAACACATCCACTAAGATCCGTCATCCATACACATCATCTCTTCTTCGAGACATCCGTTAAATGGACATCGTCGTGGATTCAACACCAACAATGTCCATGACTGAGATGAATAAAGAGAAGATGCAGAATCCAGAGGTTCAGACAAATACTGAGACTCTAATCAGTAAACCTTCTAACAAGGATTCTACCACCAAAACCGTTTATGCAATCAAATACAAGATGTCGAAAGCAAAAGAAAGATGCATGGAACATATAAAGTTGCTTCAGTCACACCTTCAGGTTCTTTCAAGAGAAGACCTAAAAGGCACTCGTCTTGAAATAGGATTCAAACAGGTATTCTTTCTACTATTTGGTCAAGATGTTGAGACATTCATCAGAACGATGCTACTTAATGTGGACCATCTTTAACAAGAACTTGACAGAGACGATTTTCACGAGAATATATCCATGGAGGTCCTTTTAGCTCTCAACAATCAGTTTCAGCAATTCATTGACTCAAGTGGCTTATCCAAAAATGATCGAGAGTTCACAAGCACATACTTTACCAAATATACTCTCGTAGATCTTCAAGCATTCAAAGAGACACTTCTTCAACATATGAGCAATATAAAGAAGTCAATTGATGAAAGAACACGCCATCAAAGGCACTTTCAAAGAAGGGTGAATGAAAGACTGATGCAGACAAAAGAGAGCACTGTCAATATAGATCAAGCATTGGATGCTTCTTCGGTTGATACAGAGAGCAGTGGGACAGAATCAGAAACGCAGCATTTCAGTACCAGCTCAGGGAATAATCAAACAACCAATGATGCGGATATCAGACCCATTTATTATGATCAGCCAATGGCTATGGTACATTTAAATGCTGAATACGATGTTCCTCAACATACTGAGCAATCTGAACCCATTCTTGACACATATCTAGGGTAAAAGGTTGATACCAATACCACACCTGATTCATCAGATACGAGTACTAATGGAGGAGAGACTTCTAGGGATGTTGATTCTAAGATTCACGAGCTTGAAATTCTGTTAGCTCAGAAGACTAGAGATTTTGAGGATGCCAAACTCGATTTTTCAAAGAAAAATAACAAATTTGAGGCTTACTTTGAAAAACTTGAAAAAGAAAATGTTGTTCTTGAACAAAAATTGGATCGTAAGATTCAAGATTTTAACATGGAAAAAGAACATTTTGTGAAACAAATAAATCTGTTAGAATCAAAGTTGGCTTCTTAAAATCCAAGTCCTCCGCCTGCTTCATTAACTGAATTATTTGTGCAACCTATCGACATTGTAGATAGTAATGATGCGAATGTTGATAACGCCATATTTGATAATATGAACATTAAGTTAGAACAACGTGTCGCTCAATTACTTCTACAAAATGAGCAATTAAAGGCTCAGATTCAGGAAAAGGTTTTTGCATTGACAGCGGTGAAAAATGAATTAAGGAAACTAAAAGGAAATAGTGTGGATACTAAGTTAGCAAAACAGTCAGTCTTGGGGAAACCTCCTTCTCAACCAGTCAGAAATCGCTCATTGCTAGACAACCGAATGCGTTTAAATCTGAACGACTCAAAACGTCGAATCTGAGGTTTGCATCCCAAGTTGACGTGCGTAGCAATTTTCCTAAACCAGTCACTCCACAATCTAGACCCTCCTTTAGAAAATCCGCTTTTACAAAGCCCGATCACATGAATGCTTCAACCAACTCTAGAAATAGATCCAAAAACATGCCTACGCGTAGTTCAAATGACGCGGGTCACAAAAACTATCTAGAGGATGCTAAAAACAAGACACGAGCAAGATATAGGACCAAACCACAACCTAGGAGCGTTGTTCACACATATAGGAATTCTAGACCCTTCTACGATGTGCACAATTTTGCCAACCCTATGAACTCTAGAGCCTTCTCAGATGCTAAGCACTTTGTTTGCACGAAATGAAACAAATGCGTGTTTAATGCCATTCATGATGATTGTATCACTAAAGTCCTGAACAAGGTGAACCAAAAAGCTAGAGCACCTCAAAGACGGAACCCTAAAGAAAATAGGTTTTCTCCAACTAAGTCTTCCGCTGTGCATGAGAAAACTATGGCTCCTCGACCTTGTCTTAGGTGGATACCAACGGGTAGAACCTTCAAAACAATATGTCTTAGGTGGGTTCCTACTGGAAAGATATTTCCCTCTAGCTCGACAAAGGTTCAAGGTGAACCCCCACATGGTTCTCATCAAGATATCGCTAACCCACATGCAAGCATACAAACTACTGATGAAAGTGTAGGTATTAAAGTAAAGGTTCAACAAGAACACAAAGGTTTTCCATATTCATACCGATCAACAAAAGACACTCTCAGAGTTTGGTTGCTGAAGAAACAGATATCAGAGAAACAAGCGTCTCAGGGGCTTCTAAATTAAGCTTCTACAATGACTTACAATCACATATCAGGCTGTAACTCGAACGTCAAAGAAAGGGAACTTTATCTCTTCAACGATAAGTTACCCTCAAAACGAGAAATCCATATTTCTCGGTCACGAGCTTCTATTAAAACTATTCAAAAGTTTTATGCTCGTGTACAAGGCTTATAGTCAAATTACATACTTTAACCTGGGCTCACAAGACAGGAAAGTTCATCCCGAGTATGACTTATCCTCAAAACGAGAAATTCGATTTTTCTCGGACACGAGCTTACATTAAAACTATTCGAATGTTTTAAGCTCGTGTAAATGACTTCTAAGCGCATCACAGCTTAGGACTCGGACCTCAACTAAGGAAAGTTTATGACGGACGATAACTTATCCTTCTCAACGAGAAATAAAATATTTCTCGGTCATGAGCTTCCTATAAAAACATTCAAAGTTTTTAAGTTCATGAAAAACGATTTCTAAGTAAATGTCAGCTTAGACCTCGAACTTCAACTTAAGGAAAGTTTATCACGGATGATAACTTATACTTCACAACGGGAAATTTATTTTTCTCGGTCATGAGCTAGTCACAAAACAATCAATGTTTTGAGCTCATGAAAAACGGACCCGACAGGGAAGTCTACGTTTCAGTGCGCTTTCCCTAAGCAATAGAAGAGAAGTCTTCTATCCTGATTATTTTAAAACCGTTGACCACAATTTTTCAAGAATTTCTCAAAAGGTTTTTCTAAATCTTTCAAAATTGTGTGTTCAACACTCCCTTCCTCATATGTGGTTTTTATATCTCAAAATTGTCATATGTTATTTTGATCAATTTTTGAGGGGGAGCGTTTTAAAATGAAGCCTTTACTGTTGTTGGGTACATCTATGAAATTGTCATATTTTATGTATCCAACACATTTTGAAAATGGTTTAAAACTATCATAAGTAATAAATTATATCAGACAAGGCATCTCAACTCCGTACCTCAACATATTTTGTGGTGTCGTTTTTCTAAAATTTTGTCAAATTTTGTCTCAAGACACACATATATTGTTGAGGGGGAGCGACTCGACTGAAAATGTTCCATGATTCATGCGTGCACACATGTTTCTCTCCCGTCGATTTTTCGGAAATTGTCATATTTTAATCAATTGGTATCTCTAATATTATATTTCTATATTAGAGATAGGGGGAGAAAATGTGATTAAAATGTAATATATCCCAACATGTGATCTTAAGGACTAAAGTGCAACTCTTTCCTTCACATGCCAAACTATTTCGTATATTGATGCATGTGTGTAGGGGGAGCTTTTTGGAAATGTAAAACTTTCAAAGTGTTAAATGTTTTTATTTTTATCAAACACTTTGAATGGTTTTCAATGGTTTTATGGTTACGATCTTTACCCAAAACAACCTACTATCCACGACGGAACGATGGAGTCAAAAGGTGGTTTAGGATAGGAAACTAAGTCCTATGATCCAATCAGAACCGGAGGGATCTACCCAAGGACATTCCATAGCTAGAAATAGTTGTCCTTAGGAAAGATGGAGTTGAATGAAGCTGAATGCGGACCAATTACTTAAGTTAGCACTGGAACAATCACAACAAGGTGCTAGTGATGACGTATTGGTAAGCATTGAAGGAGTTGAATATTCTATGCAACTTAGGCAGAAATCGGGTTAACACATATCTTTTGAAGACAAGTGTCATGGACCCAGTGATGCGATGCACAACCCTTCCCCAGCCATTAGAGTTTCTATCAAAAGAAACTTGTCTCATTGTCACGGAGATCAACACGTATCTATTGACTTTCTTACTCCGAGTTAGTTAATATTGAAAAGGTGACAGTCTGCTCCAGCCTCCGATTACCAAAATGCACTTATTGAGTCTAGAGCCAAAAGAGATCAATCTATCATCTCATTATGACACAATCGAGTCCTACGCATTATCCTTGCGATACTGCCAGAACATCTGAGTGATACGATTCACAATGAAGATGGAAATCCTACTTGAGCCAGCATCAAACAAGCTCATGGTAGGTAACTTGTGCGATTCTACACGAATCAAACTTGTGATAACTGGAAAGAAACTAAGTTTGGATTTTTAATTGATTCAAACTTGATTCCAGGTTTCTTCGCTAAATCCGTGTGATCTTGGAAGAACATTCAGAGTGACACTCTCTAGTGTTCACAATGACGAATGGAAATCCTTCAAGTGTCAACATCAAACAGCACTGCGGTAGGTGACTCGCAAGATTCTCTATGAATCAAGCTTGTGACAAACTTGAAAGCAACAATGGTGCGATTCTTCTAGAATCAAACTTGTTCCAGGAAACCTGAATTGGCGACTCTAATCAGACGGATAATTTATCCTTATGATTCACTCTTTACGTTCGCAGTCTGCTTTGAGACGGTCGAGTAAAGAGAACTGGCTACTACCGCCGGGAAACCCTGTCAAGGAGATTCTTAATCGTATCTACCCGATAACAGGTACGGTATCTAATACCGTCTAAACGGTCTTCACCGACCGGAGGTAAAACGCTTCCGAGTTAGGATGAAATGTTCAAATCTATTTTATCCGTGTCTATATATGTTGTTGCATATCAAGAAGGTGGCGTAGCTGTGTAACCGATGTCGATTCAGAAGTCACAAGAGCACAAGATGGCAATAATTTAGATACCTAAGAATGTAAGAATGTAATAGGTCATCTTAGTCACAAGGAGCACAGATGAAGATCTCAAGCACTCAAAGTCAAATGACAAAGGCTCAAGATAAAGATCACGAAAGCATGAAGGAACAAAGCTGTTACAAACAAGATCAAGACCAAGATACAAGACCAAAGCAGGAATATCTCCTCTATAAGAATGTATTCACTCAATCATCTTATGCTTTTTAAGCTTTTTATGATGACCGATACATTGGGGGAGATTGTTAGCCCTATATTTTATATAGTCGAACAAGAATGTAATAGGTCATCTTAGTCGTTAAATGGTCTTGTACTGTAATAGGTTAGTCGGGAAACCGGGCTTGGACTTTAAGCTAATATTGTATAAGTTAGGGGCGTAAGCCCAAAACAAAGCCAAGCCCGTCCCAAGTCACTTAAACCCACGGCCCAACAAGCCAAGGGTATATATACCCTCTTCCATGTGTGGAAGAGGGTGTTGGTTCATTTTACTTTCTCTTTCTAGTAAACATAAACCTTCCAAAATCTGTATTGTTTCTCTCTTTACATTTCTTCTCTTTCTCTCTCTAAATATCTTTTCTAAATCTTGTGTTATGGATTGAATGGGATTAACATAAGTAATGATAATGAATGTAAGTAATGAGTAAGGAAAGAAACAACATAGTAGGAAGACACCAAGATTTATAGTGGTTCGGCAACGAGGCTCTATCCTCGTTCCTACTCCATTCCTCGAGTACACCTTACTAGAGATTTCCACTATATCCACAAACTCCCTTCTTGGCGGAGAAAACCTTACAACGTCGCTTACATTATTTTCCGACACTAAGCTAAATGTCATGACCTAATCTTAACTAGGACCAATCTACACAACGTCGCCCACTTCACCATTTTACGACACAAAGCTAAATGTCAAGTTCTAATCCAAAGCTAGAACTAATCTTTACAATGTTGCCTACTTCACCATTTTCCAACACAAGGCTAGATGTGAGTTCACACAACATAACTACATATCACTTTATAGTTTAGTGAGAACGCACAAGACACAACCACATCACTTTATTGTTTAGTGAGAACTAACAAAACTAATTACAACTCAACTAAACATATCCAAGTACACACATGTAGCTTGGATCTACACAACACAAATCCAAGCACACACATGTGCAATGGATTTACACAACTTTAATCCAAGTATTCACACATAGCTTGGATGAACACAACTAGTCCAAGTATTCACAAATACATTGGATCTACACAAGATACAAATAAACAAATGATGAACATGACTAGATCTTTAGGAGAAGGTGATCTTCATCAATGCTTCATCTTTAATCACATCACAAGTGTGTGAGTGATCTTCTCTTTGGACAAGGTATAGAAGGAGATCAAGAGGATAATCATGAGTAAACATACTTAACACATTAAGTGGTCATTTACAAATGACTAGGATTAGATAAGAGAAAGAGGGCTCAAAGAGATGTCCAAAAAGGGTTGATGAGAATGCAGATTTGATCCACTATTTATAAGACAAACATCCAACGGCTATATCTGCCGGTGGTTCCTTATTAGAGCCCGTGGTTCCTCTTCGATAAGGAACCGCCATAGGTGCTAAGGACCCGCCGGCGTAGAGTCCACTCCCTTTTGTCTTTTAGTGAATTTGAAATATCTGAGGCTGTTTAAACCTTCAAAGGATATTCTTATGGCATTTGGAATATACCATATTGATATGTGTGAAAACACACATCTTTTCTACCACTTAATTACAATAATAACCGGACCAAAACGTGTATTTTATGTCTTTTATGTCGGAATTATGCGTGGTTTGTGTTTTTGTTGTGATTTAGGATGAAAAGGTGAAAAGTGGAGAAAACACGGGAATTCACGGGCATTTACGGACTTTTATTGAAGAAAAGGATGAAAGACGAAGTCAAGAAGTCACGAGTGCAAAAAGAACGGAAGTCCAAGACCAATTCTGAAGACTTATTGAAGAAAAAGTCAAAAGACGAAACTTTACTGAAAGACGAGGAACTCAAGTCTTATTTATCGAAGAATTAAAAGACGAGTCCAAAGAAATCCCGAGATCAAAAGTCATTAAAGACCAAGATTAAAGAAGATTTGAAGGCTTAAGGACTAATGGCACAATTAAAAAAAAGATTAAAGAAGATGAGGGACCTAAGCATGCAATTAAGGAAGAAAGGAAAGAGGGGAGGAAGTTTCCTCTAACCACCTCCCTAATCCCCTATATATAGTCTTTAGCTAATCACTTTTCATTTGGTTGGCTAGATTGACAAACTAGTTCTTCCACCTTTATTTTATGCACATTTAATAACTTGCACATTTAATTACATGTCTTGCACTTTATTTACCATTTAATTTCCAAGTAAGTGTTCTTTAATTTCTTGTTTTTAATTTTCTCATTCTACCTTTCTTTCTTGCTTGATCTTATTGTTTTTATGCTTATTGTCTTGCGTCTTGATTAAAGATTGTGTTTTTAAACTTTTGATTGTTTTAGATCATTGATTTTTATAGCTTATTTGTTTTTAATCTTTAAGTTTTTAAAATTTTTATAAAAGTTATTTTCATTTTAAAGTTGTTTTTCTTATAGTTTATCCTTTTTGTGTCTTAAAAGTTGTTAACTTTCAGTTTCATAGCTTATTTTTACACGGTTTTACCTTAGGATTTAGTCTTGTGCTTATTAGAATCTTAGCTTATTGTTATAGCTTATTTTGTACTTTTTCTGCCGGATTCCGATTGGTACAAATCGGAAAAGGGTTTTAAAATTCCGATTGGGGGGTGTCTTGGTATTCCGATCAGAAAAGGTAAGTGGGTATTCCGATCGTGTGTAGTGACAGATATTCCGATTGGTTCTCCACTCCTCATTCCGATTGAGGTGCATGTTTGGTATTCCGATTGGAAATAGTGACAGTATTCCGATCAAAGGGTCCGACCAGCATTCCGACCAGCATCTAGCCATATTCCGATCAGGTAAGTTCATCATTCCGATCAGGGTAGGTTTGTGGTATTCCGATTGGACTAGTGACAGCATTCCGATTTGGTTCCGACCAAATTCCGATCTAAGGTAATTGTGGACTGATCGGAATATATTCCGATTGGAGTGGTTTTTACGTTTTGTCTTGTTTAATTTTTATGTTATCATTTTAATACTTGTCTAATTTTAATTTCCGTCACGCTTTTATTTTTAGTAATTTAATTATTTTACTTCCTGTCACGTTTTTAAATATTGCACCATTTAAATTTAAATTAGACTTAGATTTAATTTCACGCTCTTTTAGTACTTGCCCTTTGCTTTAACGACATTTACTTTTAAGTCTTGCACATTTAAATTAAAAACAACCAAAAATATTCTTTTTCACCAAAATAAAACTGAGTCACATAGAGAACTAAGATCAATTCGATTAGACCAACACAACGAACTTTAATTTTTATACGGGCCAAAAAGCCAGTTATCAAATGGCGCCGCTGCCGGCTCTTTTCGTTAAGATCAACAGTTTTCTATGAGAGACAGGTTGCTTTTTGGGATCCGTTCACTTGTGAACGTTACTTTTCTTGCATAAAAAATTCCAAAAACTCATAAAAATTAAAAAATTGATAAAAATCCATAAAAATTAATAATTTCAAAAATCCAAAAAGATTTTATCTTTATTGTGTATATATATTGTCTTTGTGTTTGGTTTCTTTTTCTTTTGCATTTTCAGGTGTATGCGTACTAGATCTTCTAATTATCAAGAGCCCGAGCCTCAAGAAGATTTAGATATGGCAGGTGCTAACAACAACATGCCACCGCACCTCAATAATAATAATAATAATAACAACAATGCTCTTCCACAGCCCGATCTTCGGACCATGGAGGAACTTTGTCAACCAACAATGTTTGGACGAGGAGGACCGATTGCGCCGATGCAAATCAACGCTCCTGAGTTTTCGTTGAAGCACCATATGATTCAGCAAGTACAAACAAACCCATTTAGAGGATTGCCTGATGATGATGCCAACAAACACCTCGACAAGTTCATTACAATCACCCAAAGCATGAAGTTGGCCGGTGCCACAATGGATGAACTTCGCCTACAACTCTTCCCACACACTTTATTACATCATGCCGAGAAATGGTTTGATCGTCTTCCGAAGAATTCTATTCACACTTGGGATGACATGACTCAACGCTTTTTGTCGCGCTACTTTCCACCATCCATGGTCACGAGCCTTCGCAATCAGATCAGCGGTTTCATGCAAGATCCCGATGAATCTCTTTTTGACGCTTGGGAGAGATATAATGTCTTGATCGATAGATGTCCAAACCACAACATGCTCCCTGTGACCCTAATTGATACTTTCTATAACGGATTGACTTTTCGAGATCGTGATACGATTAATGCAGCCGCCGGTGGCACATTCATGAAAAGGAGACCCGAGGAGTGTAGAGAGTTAATTGAAAACATGACTACTCATCATAAGAACTGGGATTCCTCTGCTTATTCTAGAAACAACACGAGAGTCAATGTTTCTTCTACCTCAGCAAACCCTGAGATGACCGAACTCACCCGCATGATGGCTGAAATGAGCAAAAGTATTACGCTTCTCGCTTCAAACCAACAAAAACAACAAGTTAAAGCGGTTGCTAATCCTTGTGAAACATGTGGCGGTCCTCACTCATACATTGATTGTCCTTCGACACAAGGAAATCCGGAAAATGTGTATGCAGCTTACGGTAATTATTCACCGGAAAATTACCAAGCTAGACAACAAGGGGATAGAAATCTGCTGAGCTACCGTTCAAACAATTACCTTTCACCCGGTTTTTCTCCTCAAAACCAAAATCCCGCCAACAACTACAATAGAAGCAACCAAATCCCACCTCGTGCTTCTAATCCTTATCACCCACCCGCCCAACAAAACCCACCCATTAATCCCGATGTTGAGGCCATCATGAGAACCCACGGAGAGCAAATCAAGAACTTGCAGAGCCAAATTATCAATCTGAAAGGAGATATCACAAAGCAAGGAAATGAGATAAGATCCGAGCTTCGAGATAACATTCAATCCTCCTTCAGTAGTCAAACCAATGATTTGAAGAATATGCTTGCTAGTTTCTTGCCAGCCGCTCAAACTTCTTCTTCTTCGGGTTCTCTACCTTCAAACACCGTCACTAATCCGCGAGCTAATGTGAGTGCTATAACTACGCGTAGTGGAATTACCATTGTCGATCCACCTATCCCACCACCATCATCTACACCTCCTCCACCACCATATATCCCTACTCCTCCTACACCTAGTATTAGTGCACCATTACCGTCTCCGCCTCGTCATGACCATGTCTCTAGGAATGACCCTTCAACATCCCAACCTTTACCTACACCTGTACCTTCACCACCCAAACCCAATATCCCTTATCCTTCTCGATTGGGCAAGAACAAAATGCTAACCAAAGAGGACTCCGAAGTGTCACGCTATGTGAAGATGATTTCTTAAATGAACTTCAACATTAGCTTTCTTGAAGCACTTGTCCACATGCCCAAATTGTTAAAGCGTTTAGGGAATTGCTTAACAAGAAGAAGAAGCTGATTGAACTCGCCAACACACGATTAAATGAAAACTGCTCTGCAGTCCTTCTTAGAGAACTTCCGGAAAAACTTGGAGATCCCGGTCGTTTTGTGTTGCCTTGCGTGTTCAACAAAACAGAAGAATTTACTGCCCTTGCTGATCTCGGGGCTAGTATTAATCTGATGCCACTAAGTGTTTGGAAAACACTATCATTGCCCGACCTCACTCCAACAAAGATGACTCTTGAACTTGCAAATCGCACTCTCGCTTACCCCGTTGGTATAGCCGAAGACGTGTTCATTAAAGTTGGCGCATTTACTTTCCCGGTCGATTTTGTCGTAGTTGATTATGAAATGGACCCTCTTATTCCTTTAATACTTGGTCGGCCATTCTTGAGAACCGGACGAGCTTTAGTGGATGTTGTCGAAGGTGAGTTAATCTTAAGAGTCGGGGATGATGCACAAGTTTTCAAAATGGGGAAGCTTACTAGTACAACTTTTGGAGGCCGAGAATCAGTGAATATGATTAATGTGTTCGATGACTTTACCGTCTACGACAATCCTCTATTCGACTCTTGCATCGATAATCCACTTTTCCATGATTATGTGGATGATTCTCTCCCTACTTTGGAAGCTCCTCCCATTTATGATTCTCCACCGGTCTTTGATGCTTATGATGATTATGATTCTAGCTTAGATTCAGATGATTTTAATGATTGTACTTCTGAGTATCCCGAGCTGCCCACATTTGATGATTTTGATGAGGCTGATACTCTATCGAGCGATTCTTCACATGATGAAGATCCTCCGCCATCACTCGATCCTACATTGGACGATTATTCATTTGAGGAAGATTTCTCTGAATTTCTCAACACATACTTCCCTCATGAGAGTGATGCTCCTCCTTTGGACTTTGAAGATTATCGTCTTGATCCTACTTTGGATTTGAAGAAAATTTTGTCAAAGGAGAAGAAACCGGTCGACACCGAAATCCGTTGCACGTATGATTTGACACCTCTTTCTCCCCCTTCTGAGGACGAGGTTGTGCTTCTTTGCGGATCTTCTTCACACTCGGCTGAGCCTGAGTGCTATTTTCCCTTAAAGGAAAAGGTGTTCGACCCCGGTATTGAAGTCTTTAAGCCATCTCAGTATCCACCTGATGAAATAAAAGGAAAAATCTTTGGAAATTTTGAAGACATGCTTGCACTTCACCCTTGCTTCCACCGTGTTCCATCACTGCTTAAGGGAACCTTGCCTATCCTTCTTTGGCTTGCCTTGTTCGCCTTAAGCCTATGCTATTTGCTCGATGAAAATTATGTCTTTGATCCTGGTGGATATGTCTCATGCTTCTTCCGTTGATGATCAAGGTCGAGTCAGGCTCACGACTCGGTAACAAAAACAAGCGCTTCTTGGGAGGCAACCCATGTATCTATCTTTTCGCTTTCTTTATCATAAGTGTAGGGGGACCCTTTGGATTGCTATTTCCTCTCCTCACTTCTTAATCAGGGATTCGAGCTTCAATGATCCACTCTTGATGATTCTTGACGACCCGTGATTCTGTGTTCTACTTCTTCCCGGTTCTATCCTAAACTCTTTTCGATTCACTATTTTATATTTTCTCAAATATTAAAATAGGAATCTCTTTAGTTGTCTTTTCCTTAGCAAAATTTAAACAACGTGCACAATGTCCTAAGTGTAGGGGAGTTACTCCCACATGCTTAAACATTGAGGACAATGTTTATCTTAAGTGTAGGGGGGACTTCTATCGAAGTTAAGTGGTCTTTTCCTTATATTTGTCCTCATTTTAACCGGAAAATCAATTTTTCGACATTTTTCAAAATTTTTGATCTATTTTGTCTATTAGTTTTTCCTTTGTATAGTTATTTTCTTTCTTTGCTAGAATAAATCTTTGAATAAGTGGTTTTAATTTTCAAACGTTGTGAATCTTTTGACTCAATCCGAGTTTACTCTAGCTAGTACCCTTAACGTGTTTAAGTCAAGTTTTGCTAGGCTTTTATATAGGGAGCTATAAAACGCGAAAGTCTTAACTCTCACGGGTTAAGAACAAGAACTTTTCGCAAGTTCCTATAATTGATCCTAGAGAGTCGTTTATCAAGGGAACTTTAAAACGCGATTTCTAAACTTGAAAAAGCCTAAGAATTTGCAAGATCCTATAGGCGACTCGAAAACCCAAAACTTTGATTTAATAGGCTAAGCATTCACGAGTCTCATTACTTGAGATTTTAAACTGTGGATAACGAGAGATGATAGAGTCAATTATAAGTCCGGTATTCTTTCGTGAATTTATGTGAGTTAATTAAGAGCCTATTCTCCCATCGCTTGCTAATAATTTATCTGCTAATAAATAAGGTTCTACGATTTGAAAGGTTACTTAGCTTCTAGCCCCAGATCGTTTAAAAGTTGCTCGGTATGGATTAGAGTTCATAGCCAATGCATAACTTATTGAAGCGGGACGCGAAGATTGGCGAGTCCGAAAAGGCCCTAACAAGGCATGAGGGCTATGTTTTGTTGCTAAAGATCCAAAGTGATGTGACGAATCATTTATCGAAAATCAATATGAAGGATCGAGACACACGACGAAAAGCAAATACTCCCCAAAAGTCATGGAGAAGTGTATCCGAAAAGACCCTGACAAGGTATGAGGATAAATAGATCCAAGTCATAAAAGGAGGCGGATCGTTGTATATCAAAATCCAAAATAAAGATTGGAGAAAAATGAAGAAGTCGTGGTCCAAGTATGAATCTCTCAAAAAGTTCAAGTGAAGAAATTCCAATTATGAAGAGAAGACCATTATTTCATGAACGTCTCTCAAGATTTGAAGTATGAAGTCGCTGCCAAATATCGGTCCGAGAAAGGTCTCAAATCGCGAAGCGAGTTATGCCAAGATATGAACTTTATGAGGTCCCGAGAAGCAGTTTTAAAAGATTTGGTCCTTTAGCTAACTATTTATTAAATCGTTCACTTTATTTTCAGACTAAATAACTATCGAAATAAGTCAAACAATGCATCCTCGTGATCATTCAAGACAACAATAAAATATAAGAGATACCCCTAGGAATAAGGGAGTCTAAGTGAATAATTGGCCCACATGAGTTCGTGTTAGTCTACTAACTTATAATAACAATGATCTCGTTTTTACGCTTGGTTTGGAGAAAGTGAAAAGTTGAGGATGATGATTATTCATGACATTTTCAAGACCCAAGGTATGCTTTTGATTTCTCTATTTTGAATAATTTTAATTTTCTATCTCTTTAATAAAGGCCAACGTGGATTAATTTTGATGAAAAATGTAAACGTGCTTTGTAACTAATGCATTGCATGAGGACATTGCAATGGTCAAGTGTAGGGGATTTGATATGTGTGAAAACACACATCTTTTCTACCACTTAATTACAATAATAACCGGACCAAAACGTGTATTTTATGTCTTTTATGTCGGAATTATGCGTGGTTTGTGTTTTTGTTGTGATTTAGGACGAAAAGGTGAAAAGTGGAGAAAACACGGGAATTCACGGGCATTTACGGACTTTTATTGAAGAAAAGGATGAAAGACGAAGTCAAGAAGTCACGAGTGCAAAAAGAACGGAAGTCCAAGACCAATTCTGAAGACTTATTGAAGAAAAAGTCAAAAGACGGAAGTTTACTGAAAGACGAGGAACTCAAGTCTTATTTATCGAAGAATTAAAAGACGAGTCCAAAGAAATCCCGAGATCAAAAGTCATTAAAGACCAAGATTAAAGAAGATTTGAAGGCTTAAGGACTAATGGCACAATTAACAAAAAGATTAAAGAAGATGAGGGACCTAAGCATCCAATTAAGGAAGAAAGGAAAGAGGGGAGGAAGTTTCCTCTAACCACCTCCCTAATCCCCTATATATAGTCTTTAGCTAATCACTTTGGTTGGCTAGATTGACAAACTAGTTCTTCCACCTTTATTTTATTCACATTTAATTACTTGCACATTTAATTACATGTCTTGCACTTTATTTACCATTTAATTTCCAAGTAAGTGTTCTTTAATTTCTTGTTTTTAATTTTCTCATTCTACCTTTCTTTCTTGCTTGATCTTATTGTTTTTATGCTTATTGTCTTGCGTCTTGATTAAAGATTGTGTTTTTAAACTTTTGATTGTTTTAGATCATTGATTTTTATAGCTTATTTGTTTTTAATCTTTAAGTTTTTAAAGTTTTTATAAAAGTTATTTTCATTTTAAAGTTGTTTTTCTTATAGTTTATCCTTTTTGTGTCTTAAAAGTTGTTAACTTTCAGTTTCATAGCTTATTTTTACACGGTTTTACCTTAGGATTTAGTCTTGTGCTTATTAGAATCTTAGCTTATTGTTATAGCTTATTTTGTACTTTTTCTGCCGGATTCCGATTGGTACAAATCGGAAAAGGGTTTTAAAATTCCGATTGGGGGGTGTCTTGGTATTCCGATCAGAAAAGGTAAGTGGGTATTCCGATCGTGTGTAGTGACAGATATTCCGATTGGTTCTCCACTCCTCATTCCGGTTGAGGTGCATGTTTGGTATTCCGATTGGAAATAGTGACAGTATTCCGATCAAAGGGTTCGAGCAGCATTCCGACCAGCATCTAGCCATATTCCGATCAGGTAAGTTCATCATTCCGATCAGGGTAGGTTTGTGGTATTCCGATTGGACTAGTGACAGCATTCCGATTTGGTTCCGACCAACATTCCGATCTAAGGTAATTGTGGACTGATCGGAATATATTCTGATTGGAGTGGTTTTTACGTTTTGTCTTGTTTAATTTTTATGTTATCATTTTAATACTTGTCTAATTTTAATTTCCGTCACGCTTTTATTTTTAGTAATTTAATTATTTTACTTCCTGTCACGTTTTTAAATATTGCACCATTTAAATTTAAATTAGACTTAGATTTAATTTCACGCTCTTTTAGTACTTGCCCTTTACTTTAACGACATTTACTTTTAAGTCTTGCACATTTAAATTAAAAACAACCAAAAATATTCTTTTTCACCAAAATAAAACTGAGTCACATAGAGAACTAAGATCAATTCGATTAGACCAACACAACGAACTTTAATTTTTATACGGGCCAAAACGCCAGTTATCACATATTCAAATTTACATTTTCATTTTAATAAAACATTTTCTTAATAATAAAGTTTATTAAAAATCTTTTGTTACATTTAACAAAAGTTACTTTTAAGGCTAATCACTTCTATGATCACTAAGCATGATTAAGATATGTTAGTGTAATGATTATTACCTTGATGATAGTGTTTGTTAGATAATTTGTTTTATGATTGTGTTTGACAATAAATGTCTTTGTAATTTGTCATGATCAAAACTAAGAAAGATTAATTAATACTAACAATGTTTTAAGGCATTGCTTTGCATTAACATGATGCAACTTATTTAGTAGCCCGGTTTTGTGCATATCACCATACTACACAAACTACCAAGATCAGGACATCAAAGAGGATAAACAACAACCATCGTAGCATTACAGTTGGTGAAATCTCTAGCTTAAGCTCGTCGCACAATGACAGTCGTTGCCTTTACTTGCACGTCCTAAAAGGCTTCCTACTAATGAATTGTTTGCTTTATCCCTCGGGTTTTTCTCTCAAAGGCGAAGATTTTCTCTCTCAGATTTGCAACATGCTGCTGGTTTAAGTTCGATCATGATGGACTCACGTGGTAACAATAGGGGAAATGATGATGATTAATCTACCTTGTGTTTATGTGTTGTTTATTTGAATATGGGTTTGAGACAATAACTTTGTTAAGGTGTTAAGTCTGTAACTGGTTTCCTTTTTCTAGTTTCTATTTGTAGTTCTTTATTGTACCCTCTTGCTTTGTATATATAATGAAAAAGTGTTTCTTTTTATATCCTACGTTTGTTTTCGCACAGACCCCTTTTATACGAGTCAAGAATTGTATGAGTCATATATGTCAATCTGACTGACTCACGTATGAGTCACGCTGGCTCATACATGAGTCACATTGACTCATACTTGAGTCATGTGACTCATGCATGAGTCATCTGTTACACAATCATATATAAGTCACTCCACTCATGTATGAGTCACTCCGACTCATGTATGAGTCACTCTGACTCATGTATGAGTCACACTGATTCATGTATGAGTCACACCGACTCATATATGAGTCACATCGACTCATGTATGAGTCACACCGACTTATGTATGAGTCACACTGACTCATGTATGAGTCATGTGTTAAAAAGGTAGGCAATTTCTGAAACTTCCAAGCATGTCCCAATGTCCATATTGGCTTTTGTTGTCACTGATGGACACTCGTGGAAACATACGGTAACAACTCATTTCTAAAAATCAACAATACGTTCCAACATTCATAACACTTTCGAATGTCAAATGATTAACATGGTGTAAAAGCAAAAAACTTGTTAATACATATAGTAACGACTTATTTTCTTAGCCTCGTGAATAGTACTCGTGTCCTAGCTGATGATGAGCATCCCCTTGAGTAATTGTTTGATTACAACCCATGTTTGTTGCAGATAGACATCCTTATTATTCTGATCTAAAAATCCGAAATTGCAGCTCCATTTAGTCCCCGATAGAGTCAACAATAACCAAGCTTCTTCAATAGATGAAACAAACAATCTCTGATTTCATATTTTACAATACCAAAAATACTTTGAGATAAGCATTCCAATCTTTAGAATGTGAAGATTACTATCATGTTAAAATCTATTGTTTGTTAGCGAATTATAACTGGGAAACTGATAGTAAGTAGCGACTATGTTATCAGTCACATGCTTTTTCAATACCATTCAATAATTACACATGATTGTGGATCAGTGATAGATAGTATATAATAGTTACACATGATGACCATCGGAAGGTCTGTAATGTAGAAAAGGTCGTCGGTAGAAGGTGGTGGCGGTCTTCGGTAGAAGGTGACGGCGGTCGCCGGTAGAAAGTGGCGGCGGTCGCTTTGGAAGGTGGGTGGTAAGGAAAGAGATTGACAGTAGACGATCGGTACAGGCTAGGTGGTGAGGGTGTCGATCTGAAATTATTTTGTTAATTGATACAGTATGTGTGTAAAGGTTAGGGATATCGTATGAAACGTGGGTTTAATCTTAACCACAAGATGCAGTTGTAATAGTTGGCTGGGATAGGTCCATTGGATCTTTACACAAATGTGGGACTATGAAGATTTTGTTTTGTTTTGGTAAAGGGGACATCACCTTGGTAAAATATATTAATTCCCAAAAAACCAATAAGTACAATGGAATGTGATAGACGTGTAACACTAACCTCAAGCCAAATCTTGAACTTCCTCTAATTCATATGACAAACCATATGAATTCTATACTAATTACATAACCAATGACACCAATATGAAAAAACCACGTAATGGCACAAACGCCAATGAACTAGAAAATAGACATCAAATAAGAAATGACTCCGGCAAGCTCAAGAGCTGAGCAAATCGAACACCATCCCTAGACTTCTTGATACAACATGAAAGAAGATTCAGTCTAACCGTGGAGATAATGCACTCCACAACTTGATCATGTGTTCTCTTAACTAATTTAAATAACCTCAAATTCCGCTCTTGCCAAATAAAGTACGCCGTTACTGACAAAAATAATTTGGAATCTAGACTTTTAAGAGTCTTGCGGCCAGCCCAAGGAAGAATATATACAATAATGTTAACCCACACCGGACTCGAACACCCAAAATCAGCTACCACTCAAACTTTGTTCCAAACTTGTTGCGAAAACCCACATTCAAAAAACAAATGCTCGTGAGAATCCGACTGTCTCTCACACAATGAACATTCACTCACTAGTGAACTAAAAGCATCCCACAAATATAACTTGTCTTGCGTCTTAAGCTTTTGTTTCATAATCAACCAAAGATTAAACGAGTGTCTCGGGATGCAACTAGAAAACCACACAATATTAAACCACGGAACCTTGACATCTCTTAGCCTTAAAGAAGACCATGCCAGCGAGACCGAAAATAACTTAAGATCATTTCCCTCAGTCCGCCATATTAATTTATCCGAGACTTCAACCTGAATATTCGGAATAGTAATAGTATCAAGAATTGCATATTTACCTCGAATAAACTCAGGCCATAACCACTGCCCATCTCGAATAACATCATAAATCTTCGTATTATAATCAAACCCCGAGCGGTGAATGTCTCTAGACGAGACTTCATTAGACAGCAGGCTGTTCGAACACCAAACATCAGAAACCGAGACTCGAGTACCGTCCCCTATTTTATACCAAATAAACTCACAAATAATAGGCCATAACTGAAGAATCTTGCGCCACCCCCACGTCATGTTACCACGAATAGGAATTTCCCAAAACTTCGGCCCTTGAGTTTGTATTCATGAATCCATATCACTCAAAGAGATTCTTTAAGCACTAATAACTTCCAAATATGAGAGATCATAAGTGATTTATTTAAGATATCCAACCGACGAATTCCTAAGCCCCCCTCGTCTTTAGGAAGACAGACAACCTCCCAAGCCACTTTTGATTTGCCCCTCTTCATAAGGCCTTGACACCAAACAAAACCATGCATGATTTGCTCAATATCAAGTAAAACCCTAGAAGGGAGCACAAACACTGATGCCCAATAAACATGCATTGAGCCTATAACCGAGTATACAAGCTGAAGTCTACTTGTTGTCGATAACGACTTATTCTTCCAATATTGAACACGAGATTGAACCCTATCAAGAAGCTCCCAGCATTCCCGAATGATAAACCTAGATGACAACAAAGGAACCCCCAGATATTTAACCGGGAGATGACCTTCCGTAAAAGGGAGAATCTATAATTTGGAGAGCTTAATAAAGTTAAGAAAATTACAGAAATAAGCCGTACTTTTTGGAAGACTAGGAGTAAGCCCTGACGCCAGCTTAAACTCATCCAAGGCCTCTTTAATCACCATAACTAAGTTAACGTTTGCATGAGAAAATAGAAAGAAATCACCAGCAAAACAAAGATTAATCAACTCCATTTTCGAACAATATCTATGAAGTGTGAATGCATTAACATCCCACAATCTCCTTTTATGCATATGAGTTAAGACCTCCATGATGAGTGTAAACAAATATGGGGATAAATTGTCACCCTGACGAAGACCCCTACTACCCTTGAAATACCCATGAAGAGTGCTATTAATGCTTAGAAAACGACGTGGTAGATACACATACCATCATTCAAGAAACCATACCATGATGGAAACCAAATCCAATGAGAACTTTATGCCAGAATGCCCAATCCACCGTGTCATACGCCTTTTGAATATTAATCTTAAATTCACAACGAGACACCTCACGATCTAAGTGATAATTGTGCATCAATTCCCGAGTAAGAAGAATATTATCCGCAATATGCCGCCCTGGAACAAAAGCTGGTTGATTAAGACTTACAAGATACATCAAGCTGTCCTTCATACGATTCACTATTATCTAAGTAATGCATTAAAATAATACATTACAACACGAAATAGTCCTATTGTCCTTAACCCTATTCGGAGCATTAACCTTAGGAATAAGGGCAATAATAATATGGTTTAACTCTTTTAAGAGCTTACCATTAGTGAAGAACTCACGAACAACATCAATAATATCATTAGATATAATATCCCATGACTCCTTAAAAATGAAGCAGTATATCCATCAGGGCCAGGTGACTTGTCATTACCCATGTCAAATTTCGCATGCTTAATCTCTTGAGCTGAAAGATCCCGCGTCATATCTAAAGCAATCTCAGCATCTAGTCTCGTTTGAAATAGGTCAACAGAATCAAACTCAACCGTCTCCCCAACTAACCCTAAAAATGATTCATAATGACCGACAAACATATCTGCCACTTGATCATTCTCATACACCATACCATCTGAACCAGTTGCCACATCAATGCGACTCCTGCTAATACGGCTCTTGGCCGCTTTATGAAAATAAGTAGAATTAATATCTCCTTCCTTAAGCCAATTGATCTTTGCTTTTTGTTTAAAAAATATTTCCTCAACAAGCAAAGCCTCATTAAAAGAACCTACAGTTGTAGCCTCCAATTCCCGTAGATCACCATTAGGATGGTCAAGATCCAAACCAGCTTGAATTTTATCGAGACTCTCACACAACCTCGTCACATTATCATGAATATGACCTTTCTCAATTAACAACTTATGCAAAGGCTTATTCAATATTTTCAATTTCTGAGTAATCTTAAACATGGAGAAACCACTAACCGGCTGCGACCAAAACTCCCCAACCAGCTCCTTAAAACGAGTATGCTGAGTCAGAATATTAAAAAACTTAAACGACCTTGGCTTAGGTTTTGTACGAGTAGGAATGTTAAGAACCACAGGAGCATGGTCATCTAATCTATACGGTTTAAAAACAGCATGCACCCCCACAAACAAAGGCACAAAGTCCAAATTCGCCATAATCCGATCAATCTTACGCAATAAACCATACATACCTTACGGTTTCTGGTTCCAAGTAAAGTGAAGACCTGCATGTTGAATATCTTCCACCTGAATGTTCTCCACACAATCACGAAAGTCTCTCATAAAAATATTAATAGTAGACGAGCTAGCCGTTGAATCCATCAGATTAATGTAGCATTAAAGTGACCTAGTAAACACCAAGGTCTATTACAAACATAGACCTTATGCATACCAAGATTACATCAAAGACTGCGACGATGAATGTAACGATTGTGAGCATAGACAAAGGTGCAAAATAACTCCTTCCTTCTAATTTTAACCATACACGAGTGTGAATAGTTTGATCATCAAGACTAATTACCGTTACATCCACGTCATTATGATTCATCCAAGAATAATACGGGAACCCTTGGAACAAACACCTCCATTAGACGTCCAATCCTAATGTCTAAACACCCGAGCACAAAGGGACATACACTTAGAGTTAGATACATGAGATCCCAAAATTGCAAAAATGTACAAATAAATTTCAAAAATCACTTGTCGAACTTCACTCTGTTTAGGGGAGAATTTTAGACACCTTATATTCCATGAAGCGACATAAATCATGGGAACCCGTCTCAGCAAGACTGCTTGCCCCTGTAGGTAACGATGTGGTAACATTCTTAGCATTTGGACCCTTCAAAACAAGTTCCTCATCCACGTCATTATCACTCTCATTCACCATATCCTCTTTAGCATTATCATCCTCCCAATCAGTATCCCTCGCATTCACAAGAGCACTTAACTAATTCCCGACTTCCACTTCCTTGTTCTTACCACAGGTGCTCGTAGGAGCATTAGTAGTACTTCGATTTCTAACCGAAGAAAAAGACTTGTTATTATTCTGCTTAGGTTTAGATGTTTCCCCCTTCTCCACTTTAAGATAGTGAAAATTAGGTGTTGACTTACTAAAATGAACACCAGCAATGTATCTCTGATGGTAATTAATGTTTCTCTTTCTTTTAACCTCAACAAACCCATCATTCCTTGAGGAACTAGGTTTATCCACAACAATTGGTTTCGGTAACTTAGGGAAAGTATTACTTGGATGATCAAATACCTGGCATGTTCTACAACGTGGTGGAGACTAATAAGTATGAAAACACTTATCCTTTTACCACTTATTTCCAATAATAACAAGACCAAAACGTGTATTTTATGTCGTAAAAGTCGGAATTATGCATGGTTTATGTTTTTATTATGTTTTAGGACCAAAAGATGAAAAACAAAGAAAACACGGGCTTTCATGGGCTTTTGTCGAAGAAAACGAGAAAAGACGAAGTCAAGAGATCAAGAGTGCTTAAAGAACGAATGTCCAAGACCTATTCTGAAGATTTATCGAAGACTAAAGAGGGAAGTTTAATGAAGTCAAAGAACTTAAGTCTAAATTAAAGAAGAAAATTATTAAGACAAGTTCAAATCCCAAGACAACGTCGAGAAAAGACAAAGAATTAAATCGAGTCTAGAAGAAAAGAAAGAAGGAAGCACCACACATGCACTTCCCATTTCCCTATAAATACCCTCTTAATCACATTAGGAGGGTGGTTAGCTAGTTTTCATTTTTAATTTTTCCTTTCTAGTTTTTAGAGAGAGAAAGTTCCAAACTTTCTCTCACTAAGTTTTCATCTTTTCTTTCTTTTATTCTTTCAAGTTTAAGCTTTTTGTATTTTGGATTCCATTAATCAAGTTCAAGCTAAATTTTAAGTTCTTTAATCTCTTTCTACCTTTCTTTATTTTAGTAACTTTTGATCCGAAATATTGATGATCCGTGTTTGATCTTGATGTTTTCGTGACTAAAAAGTTAATCTTTTTATTCCTACTTAAGCTTTCATACGGTTAAGCTTTAAGATCCTTGTGCTTATTGGCTTATTTGTATTTTTAGCTTATTTACTTTTTAAAAGCTTTCTTAAAAAGTTTCATTTTTTATGGATTGATTTAAAAGATTGTTTGCTTTAAGTTGGAAAAGTTGTTATTCGAGCTTATTTAGTTTATTTCATTGCTGATTTGGTGAAGTTTTGGTGTTATCTTCTCAAACATAGCTTATCACTTGGCTTATTTTCGAATCACTAGATAATCGGAAAAGGTTAAACCCTTTTCCGATTAAGCATTCCGACTAGTACTCCCTCATTTCGATCACCCTGGTCGGATTAGGGTTTCACATTCCGATTGCATCATTTGTATTCCGATCGTTGGATCGGAATAGGGTTTTAAACATTCCGATTTGGATTCCTTTTGAATTCCGATCACTTCACTTTTTTTTGGATTCTGATGGTTATTCACTTATCTTATATTCCGATAGCTTGATTTTAAGACATTCTGATTGGTCTTGTTTGCCATTATTCCGATAGCATTCGGATTGACATATTCCGATCATACTTTCCGACCAGTATTCCGATCTGATTCCAATTGGGATTATTCCGATGGTTTGAGTTTTGTTTTTACTAAGTTTTTATTTGTTTAAGTTTTAATTTCCACAAATTGCACGCTTATCGAAATCTCCATTTTTACCAAGTATTTTTCTAATTTTGTTTTTATGTTTTCAATCATTTATTTTTAACTCGTTATTTTTGTTTGATTTTTAAGGCTTTTACTTTGCTCAACGACACTTTCATATTTGCTATTAGTTTAAAATAGATAATCAACCCAACCAATTTCATTTCCATCAAGAACAATTGAGTCGCACTTTCTACCAATAATCAATTCGAATAGATCGGACGATAAGATTTTATACTTGGTTAAAAACCTTGTATTAAAATGGCGCCGCTGCCGGCTCTTTTCGTTAATATTAAAGGTTTTTAGTGAGAGACGCGTTGGATTTTTGGATCCGTTCATCTTTGAACGTTATTTTCCTTGCTTTAAAATTTTCAAAAATCCTAAAAAAATATAAAATTTTCAAAAATACAAAAAAAAATTATAAAAAAATATAAAAAACAAAAAATATTTCTGCTTCGTTAGTTCTTTTGCAGGTGTATGCGCACTCGATCAATGTCTTATCCCGAGCCCGAGACTCTCGATAACTTAGACATGGCCGGTGTACACAACAACAATAATAATACACCTCAAAACAACATGAATAATAACAACAATGAACCTCTACCGGAAAATCGTCCTATGATCGAACTTTTGCAAGCACATGTAGAGGGCAACAACGATGCTATTGTCATACCCGCGATTGCAGCCAACAACTTTGAGCTCAAATCCGACTTTATTCAAATGGTCTCTGCTCAACCATTCTTGGGGCGTACCATTGATGATCCTCATGACCACATCAATAGGTTCCTTCAACTCACAAATACGGTCAAATTCAATGGGGTTTCACAAGAGGTAATTCGCTTGCAACTTTTTCCTTTCTCCTTAGAGGGACAAGCCCGGCATTGGCTTGATAAGGAACCGCCACAAAGTATTCTTATGTGGACGGACTTAGAGACCAAATTCATAAACTACTTTTTCCCACCCTCTCGTACTACCACTTTGCGGAATGAAATCATTACTTTTGAACAAAAGTACTATGAGACTTTTAGTGAATCTTGGGACCGTTTTAAAGAACTTTTAAGAAAGTGCCCACAACATGGTTTTATCAAAGTGCACCAAATTAATACTTTTTATAATGGTTTAAGCATGAATGACCAAGATTCACTAAATAGTGCCTCGGGGGGTAATCTTTTGGTTAAGTCTTCTAATGCCGCTTGGGATATTATTGAGAACAAGTCTAGAGTGCAAACCAAGAGTGTTCGGACCAATGTGGCAAGTGCTAGCACTAATGAGAGCGAAAAGAGACTTGATAAGCTTACATCGCTTGTTGAATCACTTGCTCTCCAATCCGCCAATAATACCAAAGCTATCACTGCCCAAGCCAATGCTATGACTCAATCATGTGATATATGCGGGGATCTCACTCATACACCGATTGTCCTTCGACTCACGACAATCCAGAAAATGTGTATGCCGCCAACGGTACCTATTCTACGGGAGGCTAACAAGCACGTCCTCAAGGTGACCGCAACTTGCTCAGCTATCGCTCAAACAACTTTCTTTCACCTCCTGGTTTTCCCCCACAAAACCCGAACATCCTCAATCGCAACAAGTAAAACCAACCACGTGCTCCAACTCTATATCAAAACCAAAGAAACCCATATCCACCTCAAAGAAACAACCAAGTTTACCAACAACCTGCTTATCAACCACCCGCCTATCATGCTCCTCCTCCCAACCAACCCACCGCATTACACCAAGATGTTGAAACCTACATGAGGACTAATGATGTGATCGTGCAAAATCTTCAGCGGGAAATGGCCAACATGAAAGCAGATATGGTGAAGCAAGGGAATGATCTTCGAGCTGATATGCGAAACACTTTGGCAAGTCAAACGAATGACTTGAGGAACATGATGGCTAGTTTCTTCCCAAGTAATCAAGCCTCTGGATCGGGTTCTCTTCCGAGTAACACCGTTGCTAATCCAAGAGGGGAGATGAAAGCAATCACCACTCGCAGTGGAAAAGGTTTAAAGGAACCCGAGTTTCCTACACCTACACCTGTGATTATGACTAAGGAAAACGAGTCTCCTTCTCCAAATCCTCCATCTTCTACTTCTCCACACTTTCCTTCTCCAATTCCACCACCTTCTACTTCTACCCCTCCTCCACCCACGGATGTGAGTGCGAACTCTATCCCAAAGCCTTCATCTCAACCCAATATACCTTATCCTTCGAGGTTGAGGAAAGAGAAATTGAAGAACAAGGATGATATTCAGGTTTCAAACTTTCTTAAAATGTTCAAACAACTGAATTTGAATATCTCCTTTGCTGAGGCTCTCGCTCACATGCCCAAATATGCTAAAATGTTTAAAGATCTTCTCAGTGATAAGGAGAAACTTCTCAATATTGCTCAGAACCAACTTAATGAGAATTGCTCCGTAGTGCTCTTAAGGAAATTACCAACCAAACTTGGTGATCCGGGTCGTTTCTTGATTCCTTGCAACTTCCCGGGAGTAGAGAATCGCATGGACCTAGCCGATCTAGGTGCTAGTATTAACTTAATGCCATTAAGTGTTTGGAAGCAATTATCTCTCCCCGAGCTAGTCCCCACACGAATGACTTTGGAATTAGCCAACCGTACGGTTGCTTATCCAGTGGGGATAGCCGAAGACGTCTTCGTTACTGTCGAAAAATTCACCTTTCCGGCGGATTTTGTTGTCGTTGACTAAGAGATGGACCCTCGTGTTCCATTAATCGTTGGACGTCTATTCTTGAGGACCGGTCGCACTCTCATCGATGTAGCCGCAGGCGAATTAATCATGAGAGTTGGTGACGATAAAATCGTCTTCAACATGGGTAAACTTTCTAAACAGCCTTCTGAAAATGAGAATGTCAATTTCATTGACGTTCTTGATGAGGCTTGTGAAGAACATTTCAAAGACGTTTGTAAAAGTGGTTCTTCTTCTCTTCCCATTGTTGAGATTGTTGCCTCTATTGCTCCATCACTAACTCCATTTGGAGAAAGTGATTTCATCTTGAAAGAATTTGAAGCTACTTTGGGAGATGTGGACTTAAAATATGACGATTCTCCCTCCAATTGGGATGAAGACATTCGTACCATTGAGAAACTTCTCAATGAGGACCATATCTCTCCACCATCTCCTAAGGAAATCTCTATCGATGAACCGAATTTGACTACGCCTTCCATCGAAAATCCTTCAGATTTAGAGCTTAAGGACCTACCGTCTCATCTCGAGTACGTTTTCCTTGAAGACAACAAGCAGTCACCCGTGATCATCGCAAAGGACCTGAAAGCAGAAGATAAATCCCGACTTATCGCCGTGCTGCAGAATCACAAAAAAGCAATTGCTTGGAAAATCTCCGATATTCGTGGAATTGATCCTCACTGTTGCACACATAAAATTCTCATGGAGGACGACTTTAAACCCACTATTCAAAGCCAAAGAAGGGTGAATCCTAAGATCCATGACGTAATCAAAAAAGAGGTTATCAAACTTCTTGATGCGGGAATGATTTATCCTATCTCGGATTCACCGTGGGTTAGTCCCGTCCATTGCGTGCCTAAGAAGGGCGGAATCACCGTTGTTCCCAATGAAAACAACGAGTTGATTCCTACTCGTCTCGTTACAGGGTGGAGAGTTTGTATAGACTATCGCAAACTCAATGATGCTACGAGAAAGGATCATTTTCCCCTTCCTTTCATGGACCAAATGCTTGAACGTCTAGCGGGTAATGACTATTACTGCTTTTTAGACAGTTTCTCTGGGTATTTTCAAATTCCCATCTATCCCAAAGACCAAGAGAAAACCACATTCACTTGTCCTTACGGAACATTTGCTTATAAAAGAATGCCTTTTGGCTTATGCAATGCTCCTGGGACATTTCAAAGGTGTATGATGGCTATCTTCCATGACATGGTTGAAGAAACTATGGAAGTCTTCATGGATGATTTCTCGGTTTATGGTGATTCTTTCTCTTCTTGCCTTGCCAATTTGGAACGCATGATTATGCGGTGTGAAGACACTCGCCTTGTTCTAAATTAGGAAAAATGCCATTTCATGGTAAAAGAAGGAATCGTGCTAGGACACAAAATCTCCAAAGCCGGTCTTGAAGTAGACCGTGCTAAAGTCGATGTTATTGCAAAATTGCCTCCACCTTCAACCGTGAAGGGTGTGAGAAGTTTCCTCGGTCATGCGGGCTTCTATCGTCGATTCATTCAAGATTTTTCTAAAATCGCTCGCCCAATGACCCACCTCTTGGAAAAACATACTCCTTTCATCTTTTACAAAGAGTGTCTTGAATCCTTCAATCTTCTTAAGGATAAGCTAACTAAGGTACCGGTCTTGGTTACCCCTAATTGCTATTGGAGCGGTTTTGGGCCAAAGAGTGAACAAACACTTCCAACCAATCCATTATGCTAGCAAGACAATGACGGGGGCTTAATTGCATTATACCACTATCGAAAAAGAGCTTTTAGCTGTAGTGTATGCTTTTGAAAAGTTCTGCCCCTATCTTGTCCTTTCTACCATCATCGTGTATACCGATCATTCCGCGTTGAAGTACTTGATGACTAAGCAAGATTCAAAGCCAAGACTTCTTCGTTGGGTTTTGCTCCTTCAAGAATTCAACATTGAAATTCGTGACAAAAAGGGAGCGTAAAACCTAGTCGCGGATCATCTAAGTAGACTTGAGGATCCTTATCAAGGGGATCATCCGAATCAAGAGATCAATGACTCTTTTTCCCTTGAGGCCTTAATGTCTATCAACACCAATCTTGATGACACCCCGTGGTTTGCGGACATTGCAAACTACTTAGCGGGTGGAATTCTCAAGGAAGGGTTAACGTCCCAACAAAAGAAAAAGTTCTTTAAAGATATTGAACATTATTTTTGGGACGACCCTTACCTTTTCAAACAATGTGCTGATCTGATTATTCATCGATGTGTTGATGGGCCGGCAGTGGTAAAAATCCTTGATGCTTGCCATAAAGGACCCACCGGTGGTCACTTTGGTCCCAATTACACCGCGAAGAAAGTATTCGACTCTAGATTTTATTGGCCCACCATATATCGTGACGCTCTCGACATGGTTAAACATTGTGATGCTTGCCAAAGACAAGGCAAGATCACACATAAAGATGAGATGCCTCAAAATTTCATCCAAGAGTGTGAAATCTTTGACGTATGGGGCATCAACTTTATGGGGACATTTCCATCATCTAAAGGGAACAAGTACATCCTCGTAGCCGTTGACTACGTTTCTAAATGGGTTGAAGCTAAGGCTCTCCCAACGAACGATGCGAGGGTGGTTGTGAACTTTTTGAAGCAACTATTTGCTCGATTCGGTGTTCCTCGTGCTATCATCAGTGACCGCGGGACTCATTTTTGCAATGATCAATTCGCAAGACTCATGGCTAAGTACGGTGTTAATCATCGTCTTTCCACCGCCTATCATCCCTAAACCAATGGTCAAGCCGAGATTTCCAACCGCGGACTGAAGAGAATTTTGGAGCGTACTGTGGGAGAGCATCGTGCCGCGTGGGCCGATAAGTTAGATGATGCTCTGTGGGCTTTCCGTACCGCATATAAGACCCCGATTGGTTGTACACCTTATCGTCTTGTGTACGAGAAAGCATGCCACCTCCCCATCGAGCTGGAACATAAGGCGTACTAGGCCTTGAAGTGGGCTAACTTTGACATCAACAAAGCCGGTGATCTTCGCAAGATTCAACTCAACGAGCTCAACGAACTGAGGAATGCAGCTTACGAGAACTCACTGATCTACAAGGAGAAGACCATGATCATCCATGACGCAAGAATCAGGAACCGAGAGTTCCACGTTGGTGATCAAGTCTTACTTTTTAACTCTCGGTTGAAGATCTTCTCGGGCAAGTTGAAGAGCCGCTGGTCTGGTCCATTCACCGTCGCCAAAGTCTTTCTCTATGGCACCATTGAGCTTTCTCAGCCAAATGGGCCCAATTTCAAGGTGAATGGCCAGCGTTTGAAACTGTACTTTGGTGAGGATATCTCTCATGAGATGATTCCATCCCTCACTACGTTTCCCATGAACTAGTTTTGGGTCGAGTCAGGCTCGTGACTCGGTTAACAAAAACAGGCGCTTCTCGGGAGGCAACCCGTTGATCTATCCTTTACCGTTTTCATAATAAGTGTAGGGGGAGCCCCGTATGTGTTTGTTGTCTTGTTTCTTCTTCTGTGCAGGGATTAAAGCTTCAAAGATCCATTCTCGATGACTTTTGACGAACCGTGATCCCGTGTTCCCATCTTCCCGGTTCTATCCTAAACTGACGTGATTCAATATTTCATATTTTCTATGTTCACATTGAAATCACTTTAGTGGTCCTTCCCTTAGCAAGATTTAAACAACGTGCACAATGTCCTAAGTGGTGGGGAGTTTACTCACACATGCTTAAACATTGAGGACAATGTTTATATCAAGTGTAGGGGGGACTTCTAACGAAGTAAGTGGTCTTTTCCATGAATTTGTCCTCATTTTAACCCGAAAATTTGATTTTTCGACATTTTTCAAAATTTTTAATCTATTTTGGCCTAGTTGTATAGTTGTATTTTCCTTTGTTATGGTTATTTTCTTTCCTTGCTAGAATAAATTTTCAATAAAGTGGTTTTAAATTTTTCAAAGTCGTGAATATGTTAACTCAACCCGAGTTTACTTATCTAAGACTCTAGCTAGTATCCTTAACCTGTTTAAGTCAAGTTTTGCTAGGCTTTTATATAGGGAACTTTAAAACGCGAAAGTCTTAACTCTCACGGGTTAAGAACAAGAACTTTTCGCAAGTTCTTATAATTGATCCTAGAGAGTCATTTATCAAGGGAACTTTAAAATGCGAATTCTAAACTTGAAAAAGTCTAAGAGTTTGCAAGATCCTATAGATGACTCGAAAACCCAAAACTTTGATTTAATTGGCTAAGCATCCACGAGTCTCATTCCTTGAGATTTTAAACTGTGGAGGACGAGAGATGATAGAGTCAATTATAAGTTTGGTATTATTTCGTGAATTTATGTGAGTTAATTATGAGCCTATTCTCCCATCGCTTTTTAATAAATTTATCTGCAATAAATAAGGTTGTACGATTTGAAAAGTTACTTAGCTTCTAGCCCAAGATCGTTTAAAAGTTGCTCGGTATTAATTAGAGTTCATAGCCAAGGCATAACTTATTGAAGCGGGATGCGAAGATTGGCAAGTCCGAAAAGGCCCTAACAAGGCATGAGGGCTACAGTTCGTTGCTAAAGATCCAAAAGTGATGTGAAGAATCATTTGTCAAAAATCAATATGAAGGATCAAGACACACGACGAAAAGTAAATACTCCCCAAAAGATCATGGAGAAGTCTATCCAAAAAGGCCCTAACAAGGTATGAGGATAAATAGATCCAAGTCCTAAAAGGAGGTGGATCGTTGTATATCAAAGTCCAAAATAAAGATTGAAGAAAAATGAAGAAGTCGTGGTCCAAATATGAAGAATCTCTCAAAAAGTTCAAGTGGAGAAATTCCTATTATGAAGAGAAGACCATAATTTCAGGAACGTCTCTCAAGATTTGAAGTATGAAGTCGCTTCCAAATATCGGTCCGAGAAAGGTCTCAAATCGTGAAGCGAGTTATTCCAAGATATGAACTTTAAGAGGTCCTGAGAAGCAGTTTTAAAAGATTTTGTCCTTTAGCTAACTATTGATTAAATCGTTCACTTTATTTTCGGCCTAAATAACTATCGAAATAAGTCAAACAATGCATCCTCGTGATCATTCAAGACAAAAATAAAATATAAGAGATACACCTGGGAATAAGGGAGTCTAAGTAAATAATTGGCCCACATGAATTCGTGTTAGTTTGCTAACTTATAATAACAATGATCTCGTTTTTAATCTTGGTATGAGGAACGTGAAACTTGAGGATGATAAACGTTCATTGCAGCCAAAACCCAATGTAAGTCTTTGATTTGTTTCTATCTTTTTATTTTCTTTAAATGTTTAGTATTTAATAAAGGCCAAGGTGGGTTATTTATGATGGAAATTATAAACCGTGCTTTAAAATTAATGCATTGCATGAGGGCATTGCAATGGTCAAGTGTAGGGTATTTAATAAGTGTGAAAACACTTATCCTTTTACCACTTATTTCAAATAATAACAAGACCAAAACGTGTATTTTATGTCGTAAAAGTCAGAATTATGCGTGCTTTGTGTTTTTATTGTGTTTTAGGACCAAAAGATGAAAAAGGAAGAAAACACGGGCTTTCACGGGCTTTTGTCGAAGAAAACGAGAAAAGACGAAGTCAAGAGATCAAGAGTGCTTAAAGAACGAATGTCCAAGACCTATTCTGAAGATTTATCGAAGAAAAAGTCTAAAGACGGAAGTTTAATGAAGTCAAAGAACTTAAGTCTAAATTAAAGAAGAAAATTATTAAGACAAGTTCAAATCCCGAGATGACGTCGAGAAAAGACAAAGAATTAAATCGAGTCGAGAAGAACAGAAAGAAGGAAGCACCACACATGCACTTCCCATTTCCCTGTAAATACCCTCCTAATCACATTAGGAGGGTGGTTGGCTAGTTTTCATTTTTAATTTTTCCTTTCTAGTTTTTAGAGAGAGAAAGTTCCAAACTTTCTCTCGCTAAGTTTCATCTTTTCTTTCTTTTAATCTTTCAAGTTTAAGCTTTTTGTATTTTGGATTCCATTAATCAAGTTCAAGTTATGTTTTAAGTTCTTTAATCTCTTTCTACCTTTCTTTATATTAGTATCTTTTGATTCGAAATATTGATGATCCGTGTTTGATCTTGATGTTTTCGTGACTAAAAAGTTAATCTTTTTATTCCTACTTAAGCTTTCATACGGTTAAGCTTTAAGATCCTTGTGCTTATTGGCTTATTTGTATTTTTAGCTTATTTACTTTTTAAAAGCTTTCTTAAAAAGTTTCATTTTTTATGAATTGATTTAAAAGATTGCTTATTTTAAGTTGGAAAAGTTGTTATTCGAGCTTATTTAGTTTATTTCATTGCTGATTTGGTGAAGTTTTGGTGTTAGCTTCTCAAACATAGCTTATCACTTGGCTTATTTTCGAATCACTAGATAATCGGAAAAGGTTAAACCCTTTTTCGATTAAGCATTCCGACTACTACTCCCTCATTCCAATCATCCTGATCGGATTAGGGTTTCACATTCCGATTGCATCATTTGTATTCCGATCGTTGGATCGGAATAGGGTTTTAAACATTCCGATTTGGATTCCTTTCGAATTCCGATCACTTCACTTTTTTTTGGATTCCGATGGTTATTCACTTATCTTATATTCCGATAGCTTGATTTTAAGACATTCCGATTGGTCTTGTTTGCCATTATTCCGACAGCATTCCGATTGACATATTCCGATCATACTTTCCGACCAGTATTCCGATCTGATTCCAATTGGGATTATTCCGATGGTTTGAGTTTTGTTTTTACTAAGTTTTTATTTGTTTAAGTTTTAATTTCCACAAATTGCACGCTTACCGAAATCTCCATTTTTACCAAGTATTTTTCTAATTTTGTTTTTAAGTTTTCAATCATTTATTTTTAACTTGTTATTTTTGTTTAATTTTTAAAGCTTTTACTTTGCTCAACGACACTTTCATATTTGCTATTAGTTTAAAATAGATAATCAACCCAACCAATTTCATTTCCACCAAGAACAATTGAGTCGCACTTTCTACCAATAATCAATTCGAAGAGATCGGACGATAAGTTTTTATAGTTGGTTAAAAACCTTGTATTAAGACCATTCATACTCAACATGAATAGTCGTAAGTGAATGACCAGCCCCCTCCCCACGTGGGATAGCCATAACCACAGACTTAACCAATTCCGTCTCAACAGAGACCTCAACAAGAGCACGTGCGTACGTGTTACGTCCCTAGGAAGTCACACACACATTGCTTGTATATGAGTCCAACATTACAGGCTTACCAATTTTGGTTCTAACAAGGCTCAATCCAGTCTCTGAATAAGCCACTAAAGGAACATGATGAAGCTTGACCCATAATGGTGCCCGCTTAACCTCCTCCTTTTGCAATAATCTATAAGATGTCCAGATATTAAGGAATAAAGGAACAAGCCTCACAAGCCATGGTCCATTCTCTAAAACTTTATACATGCCCTTACTAGTCTCAAACTGAAACAGGAAGAACGCTGAATGGAATTGCACACGTTTTAGACCGTACTTTGCCCATGTATTCTTAACGTAGTTTTCAACCATAGGAAACGACATCCTTTTCCCAATAAAGTATCCATATAACTTATTAGTACAATCTAGAACTCGCCTCATCAACTGCAGCCATAGGGAGAACAACACTTGCCTCTTGAACCTCCTTTTGACTACGCATCTCCATAATTTTAACAACTTTTTCTGCTGCTGTTGCTCAAGAACAACCTCAGCAAAAGACGGCATCGTATCATCAACACCTCCGAAACCTCTAACTGGCTTACGAGTAAGCGAACTAGCAGACTTATTTAGAACCGTCTTCATCACCGATCGAACATCTACTCCACCTTTATCAGCATTACTAGAACTACCACCAACCTCATTATATCCCATCTCTTTAAACCCACGAATACAAACGAACAAAAAAATAAAACAGAATTAGGGCACGAAAAGAACTGTTAGAAAAAACCCTAAAAACTTAGAGTTTAATTAGACGCGAACAAAACGAAACCCTAACCCACTTCCATGATTCAACAATAAATAAGACGATTCACTGCAATAAATAACCTACGATTAAATAAAGACCAGCAGCGAAACCCTAAAAAATTAAAAAGTAACCCTAATCTAGTCGAATCCTCAACCAATCAAAATAATACTATAACCTGCGAATCACAAGGATGAGATTATAAATATTACTTTAACCGGAATCATAGACGAATAAGAAAAGGGAATAATTAAAGTCGGTGAAGAAAGGAGTTCGTCGCTGCCGCCATTAATGAGAGCTACGATTAGGGTTTTTTTGCATAACTAGGACTACGAAGATCTCTTCCCACTTATTGTTTGTGTCTGGTGGCTGGGCGGAGTGGCATGAAAAAGGTGGCAAAACGGGTGGGTGGGTGGGTACCAGTGGCGGGTTAAACGGACGACGGGTTAAATGGATGTGGGTTAAACGGGCGCGTGATAAACGAGCACAAGTTAAAACGCAGAAAAACATATAAAAACGTATAACTAAAAAATAAAAGTACTTGTTTGAAAGTCGGAGATAAAAAATTAAATATAAAAGATCCACCGAGAAACCTAATTAATATTTTACATATGCGCCCAATAAACCATTTATTTCTTACATGTGTGTCTCTTTAGCCCGTCAACAATAATGAATAGGCAAGATTTGTCACCTCTGGCCACGAGTGAGTTACCAACATTCACGCGTGACACTTATTTCGGTGCTCAAATTTACGTGTGATTCTTTAACAAAAGAGTGAGTATTTTACTTTACGTGAGTCAAATCAATTGGATCTCATTTCTTTTGTATAGCCTTTATATTTATAAAAAAAACTTTTTTATTATCTCATTTATCTCATAAATACCCCTTAACATTTAGAAAATACAACTTCAACTATTTTTAACAACTTTAAAATTAATGACGTACTCCGATTCACATACCGTTGATGAAATCAAGGCAATGGTTCATAAAAAAATTGATGAATATAGACATCATATTGTATTTGAATTCAAATATTTTAATGTAGTACGTATTTGTTTTTATTAATTTTGTTTGGAATTTTTATTTATCTTTACGTTTTTAGTTTACGCATTGAAGTAATTAAGAAAAAAAATGTACGACGTGGCGGTGAGTTTTTCACCACCATTAAAGTTGAAAAGTAAGTAGTGTTAGTGGATAGAGAAATCGAGATGGCGTTGATGTGAAGACAAGATTCTCCCTCCCTGTTAATCATAAGATTCAAGCTAACAAGAGGTGATCCATAGGCCGGGGAGGATAAAACAAATGGTTAGACATTTTAGAGAGAGAAATATTACAAGGTGAAAAGAGTGTGTGTATTTAGGGAGAGAAAATGAAATACCCAAAATGGGAAATCCTTACCCCCTCCTTGGAAGTATGGAGGGGTATATATAACCTAAACACACATGAACTATTCTAACTTAACAAAACTTGTCCCTGTGTGTGTGGCTATATTAAACTAATGTAATTCCGTAAATGACGCTCACATTTTAGGGCTAACACTCTCCTTGCTTTAGCCTAATATGTTCAGCAATTGATTTTGCTCCTACGTAATATCTAATTTCTTTCAATATTATGTGTCACCGAGTTAAACTACCACTTGAGCGTCATGTCGATAGTTTACATTAAGCGTTCATATACTAAAATAACTCTTCATTAACGACTCAAGTTATTTTTCCCTTTTAGGCACACCATTTTTGTAAGCACTGATACACAGAATAAAAAGTGACGACTAATCTCGAGTCCACAACTTGTTTAACAGTTTAATGTTGTAATTTTTTGTCTTAAGTAAAGAGGTTTGAGTTTTTAATAATATTATAATATAACATTTATCAAAGATAAAAAAAAGTAGGTGATGTTGTAGCGGAGCCGTCACGATTTTAGTTGGTTTAAGGCAATAGACCAGATCGAAAGCACTAAGGACTCGCGGCTAAGTAACATTGTTCTTTTTTTAACAAATGGCCAAACTTAGTGGGTACTTCACTAAGCTGCCACTTCATTAAGGCTGGTCGCATTGGCTCTCGTTCGCACTAAGTCGACCGAGTGTGGATTTCGATCGTCTTGATGCGTGACCAATTTCACTCGGTCGCTCAGGATAACTCGGTCACTAGTCGATCGACTTGTGTATTTGACTGAGCTAAAAAAAATTGAGCATGTTTAGATTTTTGTATTTTCAAAAATAATGGGAAGAAGGTGGTAGATTGTCATATAAAATGTACTTTTAAGTTAAACTATAATATATATTGTTGTGAATAAAATTAGTGTTGCTCACTTTTAGATTACCAGTACTAATGGAATTAGTACTATGAGTACTAAAGATTAGTACTACTCTGTCGGTCAAATATGGCTAGAGTGACTAAGGTGCCAGTTGAAGAAATAGTACTGGTAAAGAAGATAAGGACCAGAGTAGTTAGGAAACGTGTTTTATATGTTTAGAAGATATTGCATGTATATCTTATAGATTGTTAGTTTATTTCTGGTCAATGCGTATCTTATAAAAACTCCTTGTACCATATAAGGAGGTCATAGGTTTAGATGTATAGCACATTATTCTACATATTCATATAGACTTAAAGGTTTCTTGTAACCCTAGTACTGTTCTTGAGAGTACTCGTATTATTGATAATAATATCAAAGCTTTTGGTTCATTATTCTTTGTTTGTTCATACACACTTATTCATATAATCTTCCTTATATCAAAAAGTAAATTCCACATACTATTTGGTATTTAGCAAAGTTTCTACTAAGATTACCTAGAGTTTACTCTATGTAATCTGTAACACCCGCTGCGATAAAGAGACAAAGTATCATGTTATGGTGTCATATATGAAACATATAAAAGAAAAGTCCAAAATAAAGTTTACTTATTAAAACATAATTAAGATTAAGTTAACTCCAACAAAATCAAATCCCAAAACAAAAGGGTCTAAAGTAAAAAAGTGTTGAAATAATAAATGTCTCCATCATTTATTGAATCAAAGGTGACTCTAGATAACTCTCAATACCCAATTCTCATTTCCCAGCTTCGCACTTAATATCTGCCACAGGAAAAAAAGTGCGGCTAAGCTAACACTCAATAAAATGGATATAATATAAATGCAATAAAGAAGAAGAGATATAGTAAAATCTGCGAATCATAGATCATATGGAGTATGTGAAGCGAAAGAAATAGTAATGTAAAATATAGAATAGCACAAATGAAAAGGTATGCCCACGAGCTCACACATATCACATACTCACATATATATATCATGTGCAGTTGTACAGTTCTCATCTATCAAAAGTAATATGGGGTGTATTGCACATACACACACCAATCACTAAATCACATATCATAACATATTACCTAGGATTGATGAGACTGCATTTATACATAGTCTCATCATCCAAATTGGGCTTAAAATGACTAAAAATGTTGAAAATACATTTTTACGTATTTAGAAGGATCATTCACTCCGATAATATATTAGTTAGTAGCTCGTAGTCTAGCATCTTTATATTAATCTAACAAGGCCAAGCCAAGCCTACAACTTGTGTAGGCCGGCAGCCCATTGCAAGCCCAAGCCCATCTTGTGGGATTGGGTATATAAACCCCCTCCTTAGTTGGAGAGGGTGTGGTTCACTTATTATTTCACATAGTAAAAGTGTGTTTTACAAGTATTTTCTCTCATTTTGTGTGTGTGTTCTCACCATCTCTCTCTCTCTCTACTCTCTCGCTAGATAAGCAAGATTTACATAATCTAACAAATGGTATCAAGAGCCATGTGATTATTGTCTTGTTTATATGTTTGTTTTGTGTGATTGTCATTTGTTTTGGATCCATAGATCTCGCGTCTCAAATTTTTTTGTTTTTTTTGTGGTTTAATCTTTCTTAAATTCATCTACATAAATGTGGTAGTGATTTGCATTATTTGTTTGGGTTAAAAACACAAAAAATTTTGGCGTTTGGCTAGATTTTGGTGAAAATATTTGAAAAACTGCGTCTTTTGTCCGAGATCCGATTTTCCAATTTTTTTCCAAACTTGAAAACCCTAGTTTTTGCGAACTTGGGTTTTTGCGAACTTGGATTGCGAACTCAACCTAAACTTTATTGTGAATAGAGTTTTTACGAAGTCAGATTATTGCGAACACAATGTTCTTTTGCAAAGTCAGTGGTTTATTGCGAAGTCAATAACAAGATTGCAAAGTCAGCGGTTTATTGCGAAGTCAGCTCTAAGGTGGCGAAGTCAGTACCAAGATTCAGAAGTCAGTACCAAGATTGCGAAGTCAGTACCAATATTGCGAAGTCAGTTGCTATATTGCGAATTCAGTTCCCATTTTGCAAAGTTAATTTTTTGCGAACTCAGCTTTTGAAACATTGCGAACTTAGTGTTTAAAATATTGTGAATTCAGCTATTGAAATATTGCGAACTAAGGTATTGGTAATATTGCGAACTGAGAAGTTTTCAAAAACGTGAATTTGAAATTTTTAATCGTGAGTTATTTGGTCTAGGAATTTTTGGCTTCTCAAGAACACATTGTTAGGGGATTTCAACAAAGTTACTCGTCTCCAACACACGAACTTTGGATTATTTACGGTTTAATCGGTGGTTTGTAAAATCCCGCGAATTTATTTCTCGGTTTCTTTACAATTAGTAAAACTCCGTATTTTCTACAACAAGCACATTTACTTTCTCTCATTGTTCGATCAACAGTTGTAAATCTTAATTATCCAAATGGAGTACACTTCTCTTACGGATAAGTCCATCCTCTCGGGTACGGATAATCATCCGACAATGTTGGTGAATGCAACGTACGAGGATTGGATGTCTAGAATTGAACTTTATATGATGAATCGAGATAATGGACATCTCATTTTGGCATCGGTTCAAAATGGACCATTAGATTATGGTACCGTGATGGAGGGTGTAAAACCACATGCTTTTACCATGAACAGTACACTTAGTAAACATACCTACATATTAAAGCTTTCCTTTTATAGCATGAACACGTGTCACGATTAGTAATTACAGAAGTTATGTACGTATTATTACACGATAAGTAGTAAGTACGTGATAATAAACGATAATTATTAACAATAATAATTATAATCACGAACATGAAATCATGAACGTAAAAATCACGAACATGTAATTACGTACTTAATTAATATAATACGATTAATATCGTTACGTACAAGTAATTATAGATAACACGAACATTTAATTATAATGTAACACGAAAAAACGAACATACGAACACGTAAAATATAACACGGGAAAAACTTCGGGTTTTTCCCTTGTGGGCCTTACATGCCGCGGCAACAAAGAGACAAGGGCCCAAGCCCATTTTTATATAAACTAAAGGAAACTAAAAGCACAGAGTTTTCATAACATAATTTTTACAAAAAAATTAAAAACCCTAGCCCTTTGTCTCCTTTGGCTGCCGGCAACACCAACACCATAAGGGGTGTTTGATTTGATTTTTGGTTGATTTATTCAAGCATCGTGTTCGTGTTATTAACCTCCATTCGTTACACGCATTCGGTAATCCGTTATCCCTTTTCTTTTAATTCTTTTTATTTAATTATGAACACATGAACATGATTAAATAAACAAGGAATTAAAAAGATGTAATGTAATCATGGAGGTAAAATTAAGGGATGTTTTGGGTTGGTTTGCTCAGTCGACACTCAACCGAGAGCCCCCATGGCTCTCGGCATGTCTTGGTTCGCACCACCAACCGAGACTTCGTGTCTCGGTGGTGTTGGTCTCGGTCGGCAACAAGAAAAAGAGACCGCGACTCGTGTCGGGGTGGCCTTGTGGTTTGATTGGGGGTCTCGACAGCAAGCAGCCACCACCACCGGCACACAGCCGGTGGCGGTTTTGGGTCAAGCAGGGGGAATCGCGGCGAAGCAGTGGGAACCACCGGCACACAGCCGGTGGGAACTCCGCTGTTGTCAGCGGCTAGCCGAGACGGAACCACCGACAACAGCTGGTGGTGATGTTACTCGAGCAATGGCAACCGGCCGATCCGGTTTACCACTGTTAAGGGGTGTTTGTTTGGTCCGGTACATGACATGTCTAAATTAAACTCACGGGTTCGGTTCATGACTAAAATTGTGCAAGTATTTTTTTTTTACAAGTTATTATTTTTAACAAGATAATTAAATTAATTAATAAACATGACTTATAATTAATTTAATTAATCATGGACTTAGGTTAATTATTATTTACAAAATAATACATATTTTAACCTAAGTATTTATTATTTAATTTAGACTATAGTGTTAATTAATTATTCAGACATTGAATATAATTAATTAGTAAACATGACTTAGGTTATAATTAATATAATATTAATACATGTTTAACCTAAGTATTTATACACCTTAATTTAATTAAATTATGCTTATATTTAATTAAATCATATAACCTATAGTTTATTTAATTAACATGATATTATTAATAAACTATACAAATAATCACATGACTTATGATATTTAACCAGTAAACATAAGCTTATATTATTAGCTAATTAATCCAACTTAATTTTAAATATGGAAACTTTCTAATTCTGGAAACCTGCTATTTTTGGAAGCTTTCTATTTTTAGAAACTGATCTATTTTAAGAAGTTAATCTATCTTTAGAAACTTTCTCTTTTTGGAAACTTTCTATTTTAGGAAACCTGCTATTTTTTTAGAAAGTGACTTATTATTACACAACAAGTATAATAATACAAGGAATTCAAGTAATACTTAATCAGAATACATAGAATACAAGATAAACACAACATAACCTTAAAATCAGTAAAACACGATAAGAACATATAAAACAAGCTAAGACACGATATAATCAGTTACGTACCCAGTAAACAGAATACTTATACATGTACCCTATTTAGGTAGCATTAGTGAGATCGAAGTAGGACTTTCATTCTTTCGTCTTCTTCATACACTGGACATAAGGTACGGATTTCCCGTCCTTTCAGAATGGACATTCTTTCCTTATTAGGATTTCCCGTTTGCAGCCAACTGTTTTCACAGTATTGTTTTATATGTTTGATACTTATGTTTGTTAAGAGCCTAAGCCATATACATGCATGACCAGTGTCACCTAGTTATGGAGGTACCATAACCATAACACTAGAGGCACCAGTGTTTTGACTTCCCCACGGCGAAGTGATTGCTCGTGGCATCCCTTTTCAGTTTTGGCCATATTATTATATTATCAGGTGGGGCGTATGGGTGCATCCTAGTTACATGTTTATCAGTATTATCAGAGTGAATGCGATGTGTGCCTTGCATCCTTCACTAGGAGTTGATCCCTCCTACACAGACTATTTAATTATAGGCAACCCCTCTAATTGCATGACGAGGTCTCCCCTCCAAGTATTCATGCACGGTGGAACCTCATGACCTATAGGGGCTATTTGGCTAATAAATATAGATTTTCATAGAAACATAAGTCTTTTCAAACTATAAACCAGTTTTATGAACATGATTCCATATTGATTAAAACTTATATTATTATGCTGCTATTAGTCTTATATGCTTATGTTATTCTATGTCATACTTGTATATCCGTGCACTGAGCGTTATGCTCAGTCGTTTTCCTTTCATGTTCTCAAACGACAGGTACTCAAGGGAGCTCGTATACTTTAAGCGTACGTGCATACGAATTGGAAGCTATCTAACCTTCTCTACTTTATGCATTTCATCATACATTTTGCTACTTGTTTCTTTGGAGATTGTTTAGTCCTTTTCCTTTACAGTACTTATGTTTGTGTGTGATGAGCTTATACTTGGGTACCGATGTTTGTTTTCGGTATTTCCTTTCATGGTCATTTAATGTTTTTAAGACATTTACCTTGTATGCTTTGATGACACGCCATAATCACGCGTGACATTCCATTTACCAAAATGGGGTGTTATAGAGGGTGCAGTTACTCGTGCTCGCACAATGGGAAACTTGACTGGAGATGCTAAGATTCAAGCTAAGTATGATATTCAAGCTACAAACATCATTCTCCAAGATCTTCCTCCAAATGTCTACAAACTCGTGAGTAAACACAAAGTTTCCAAAGATTTATGGGAGAGAATTCGAGTTCTAATCCAAGGCACCTCGTTAACTAAACAAGAACAAGAGTGTAAGCTATATGATACGTTTGATAAGATTTTATATGTTCTAGGGGAGACTCTTAATGATTAGTATTTGAGATTCACTTTATTGATGAATGGGCTGAACATTTTTGACATGAAGATACCGCCGTTTCAGCTAAACACCAAGTATCTGAATACTCTTCCTCCCGAATGGAGCAAGTTCGTTACGGATGTTAAATTGGTTAAGGATTTGCCTCAAACCAACGTGGATTAACTTCAAGATTTTCTTCAGCAACACGAACGCCATGTGCACGAGGCTCGATTGTCAAAATCTCAAGTCCATGATCCACTTGCCATGATTGCTTCTCATCAAATGACTCCCCAACACAACTTGGCTTACACTTATCAACAACTGTCGTATATGCAGCAACCACAACACACCTATCAACAACCACAACAACTATTATATCAACCATCAATGATGCCACATCAAGCTTTCAACAACCAAGTGTTCCATAATAGCTTTATGCACCGCAACTCACTCATCAAGAATCTTCATCTCAAACTATCAATTCTCCAATGGGCTATACTCCTCAGCAAGGATATTTTCCAATTGAAGCACAACAATCACAAGCCTTTTATTCCAATTAACTTCCACCAATTGAACTATCGGTCCTTAGTCAAAATGATTCTCCTACAGATGTTTTAAACCATCTCACTGCCTAATTGTCAAAACTTGTTGCAACTAGAGGATTTCCACCAACGAACAATCAGCTACGCACTTCTTCAAATCCTCGCCAACAAGCCACTATTCAAGACGGTCAAGTGATGGTGAAATCCATTCAAGGAAGGAAAATCTCATATGGACCACCTAGAAGGACTGTGAATGCTCAAATCGTGAACGCTCAAGTTGTGAATTCTCAAGCTAGTGGAAATGGAAGTTTCATTGGTTCTCAAAAGGTTGTGACTTGCTACAATTGTCTAGGACAAGATCACATGGCAAGACAATGTACTCAGTCGAATAGGAGAATGAATGCATCGTGATTTCAAAAGAAGATATTCTTGGTCGAAGCTCAATCTAAAGGAAAGATTTTAGATTCAGAGGAATTAGCATTTATTACAGACCCAGGGGCAGCAGATAACGAAGGCATTACCGTCGTCTCTACTTTAAATGCAACATATCAAGCAGATGATCTTGATGCATATGATTCGGATTGTGATGAGCTTCACTCAGCCCAAGATGCTCGTGTTGCTAATCTTTCTCACTACGGTTCAAATGTCATTAGTGAGGTACCAACCACAACCAATATTGTTCATGATAATCCACATCAAGTAGGGCATGAAATTAACAACCTCGAACAGCATTCGTGAACTAGTAACTCAAATGATGTGGTATCCAATTCTACACATTTGAGTGAACCTCAACCAGATGCTACGACAAGTATGGAATCTTATGCTCAACATGATTTGGTAATGGTGCCTAAACATATAATTGATAATATGAATGTGGCTGTCCGACAAACCGTAGATATGAATGCCAACCAAACCACTGAGCTTGCGCTGTATAAAGAAAGGTCAAAACTTTTGAAATGGTCCCTCAACCAGAGAATATAACTTATTCTGAATTTGACCAATTTCGTTTTGAAAGGATAGAACACTTAAAAGAAATAGAAACATTAAGAGCTAATCTTTCAAATGAATTAAAGGAAAAAGAGTTGGTTGTTAATAATTTTCAAAAACTTAAAATGGATTTCCAAACTCTCGAGTCTAAAAAGGTTGAGTCGGAAATGAATGCTACCAAACTTCTTAAAATGAGAGATCAACAGCTTTCACAAAAACTTGCTTCTACAAGAACTGTTCATTTATTAACTAATTCATTTCAAGAACTAGAACTCAAGCGTCTTCAAGATCTACCACCTAATCCGGGTTATGAAAAACAAGCTCAACAACATATTCCTAGTTTTAATGATGCGACCCTAATTGGTAAATTGAAAGAGGATCCCTAGGTTCGGTATGATGCGGAAACGATGTCATATGCAGAAAAAAGTCGATTAAAATGCTTTCCAAAAATCTTTAAAAATTTGATTAAGACAAACATTGTTGGAGTATGCTCGTGTCATAAAAACTAATTATACGACTAGACACATATGAGCCTATGGGGTCACACACATATACACTGAGGTACCATTTCAATATATCGTGTTTATCGTATTTACGGTATATAAACAACCTTCGTAACTCGAGATCATTATTGGGCTTCTAACGACTAGTAGTGTACTTAGTTATTATACTTGTAAAAGTGTATGACAAGGCCCATAAAAAGCCCATTGAGTCCGGCTCATTAAGATGAAAAAAGGAAGGAGTTACATTTGTGATAAATATGAGTTATTAGGTACAAACTCAAATTTATTACATTAAACACATTACGAAAAATCCTCCCTCTTTTCTCTAATTGGGATTTGCACGGTTTTGAGATGAAATAACTGTGGGTTTATGTTTTGTAATGATCTCTATCTTTAAATCTTGTTTATTCAAAGGGTGTTACTAGGTTACGGGGTTTAAGACTAGCATCTATTAGTATACAAGGATGTTTGGTGTGGATACATCATAGAGGTGATCTATTTTGATCACTTGTTTTCATATTTGATTGGTTTCTTGGTTAGATCATGTGTTCGTGATGGTCTCCGTTCGATCTTACTGAATCACGCTACAAAGGTATACTTTTATGTCCCTTTTATTGATTAATCATATGACTCTATGGATCCGTTGATAGGTGATCTTTCCGATGCATTTATTATTTATTCATATCATGTTTATATGGATAATCACCTATAGTGGTATTAGATCCAGGTTATGATGTCATATGATTATCGGGTATGCGTAGAAATGGCTAAAAATAAGTGTTTTTGATGGTTTTATTAAACCAATTTTAAAACAGCACCTATGGCCTTATTTTCTAATTATTACAGATAGTTAGAAGGTCTTATAATCTGTTTTTAATGATCTAATAGCCACGGGTTATGCATACTTTAATGTGTTTGTTGTCGGGTACGTGTAAAATGGCCTAAAACACGTTTTTTGGAACGGTTATTGAATCGGATTTTAAACAGCCCTTATGACCATATTTTCTGTAAATATATGAAAATTACAAGGATTATAAAATGTGGTTTTAAGGTCTTAAGGTCATTGGTTACACGTAGAAATTGGGGGTTTAATTAATTGTTGATTATTCGATTTCGTTGGCTAACAAGTGTTCTTGTTGTTTAATTTTGTTTCCATGGAAAATACATGCATGTTTGGCCATGGATGTGAGAACCCGTAATTTCTGAGGTATTATTTTATCCGATAAACTCATATTTTCAATAAAATAATAATTTCGTATTATTTTAGTTGACCGAATCGATTTATTTCTCAATATTCACCGTTTAGTAATGATTATCCATTTTAATGATCAAGGAAGCCACGTGTCCGTAAAAGTTTATTCGATCATGAAATTTTATCATTTCACATGTTTAACAAGATTTATGCGAGTTTCGTCATTTCAAGTTACATTTTTATCCAATGTCGGGCTAGGGACCAAGAACAACCAACGAACCATATGCATCTATCAAGTTAACCATATGTAAAATTTTTACTTACAATGTTTTTACATCATTTACAAAAAAAAAATAATAATAATTTACTTACACTAATTTATAAACAAAACTCTAAACCAAACACCCTCTTTAAATGGTTTAAGCTCCAACAAAACCAAATACCAAACACCCTCCTACTTAAACACTACAAAATAAATAAATAAATAAAAATATGTACAAAATGTGTTGACCTGTACAAAAAAAAAAAACATACAGTGAACAAGTTTTCACCATCTCCCTCTCCATATGTGACGCCACCACCACCTCTTCTTCCACCATTTTCACCTACTTCCAATCCTCAAATCCATAAACTAAATACACCATCTTAAACCCCTTGAAAACCTCTACATATTGATATAAACAAAACCCTACATGCATCACTTTAAAAAAAATACGAATTTTGTGAAGATTTTGATGTTACAAATGAGTTATTAAGGTGTTTTTACAAGGATTTAAGCAAGAAAACAAGTGGGTTCAATAAAAAACGACTTTGGTGTCTTGTTGGGGTCTCCTAGCCGCGGCCTAATCTCAAACCCATATGGGTTTTGAGTCTTGAATCATCTATTTCAATTACTAAAGTGTTGGGTACAATCTAAACCCCTTTCTCTTAATTATTTCATGGCTTAATTCGTTTTTATTGATTTGCTTAAATGGGTTATTGATATAATTGTTTAAAAATGGTTTATATAGATGAAACCTACTGATTTTAAATCATATATATGTTGGTGGTGATTAATTAGGGCTTGTTTAGGGTTTGTGAATTGATTTTGATAATGAGGTAGTGATTTAGGAACCAAAAATGTGTTTGGAAAAGTTGCTGTTTTTCTACAGGTCATGCCCGAATTTTTAGAAACCTACAGGTCCAAACACCTTTGAAAATGGATGGGATTTTGAATGTAGTACATGTGTCGAGTTGGCCATCCAATGGAAGTGTCCGGATGAGTAAATGGCGCCCTTTTTACTAAAATGGGTCGAAAATGGGTGTATGGTTAAAAACGTGTGAGTAACCTTTAGTAAAAGTTTATAATGGGTACTTTGACATTTTTACATCAGTAATATGGTCAAAAAATGGATCATCTCCAATTGGAATTTTTATAAAAGCTATTGTGGTTATTTAATTGTGATTTTTACGGCTAGAGTCAAAACTGTCTTCGCAAAGTCTGAAATGTTGGCTGTCACTAAAATGCAGGTTCCCAGCGATTGGAAAACTTTTAAAAGGTCTAGTTTAGATTTCTGGAAAGCTTATAAAATTTGTGAAATTTTGATGGGTGTCTCACCTCTGTAGCTTTTGTAGATTTTTAGTTATGATTTTTACAAAATGACCTATTCCAGAATCTTGGTTTTTGGAGCAAGTATGTATTGGGAAAACTAGTTAAACATTGATTTAGAGTTTAGGCAAGTGAGGTTTATTGTTCTAAACACCTAAGGGCATGTAATTACAGTAACTTAAGGTTGGTTAAGTCAAAAGAACAAGAGATTAACAAAGTAGAGCAAGCTTGCAAGCCATAGTGATCACCATGGACCGTAAAACGTTTATAAGTGAAAAGTGTTGTGTTTATCGTGCATACACTTGAAAAAGAGTATTTTGGTTCAACATAGACTTTGTTAAAAGTGTCAAACATGTTCAAAGGCATGAAGCCTTCAAATATATCATGAGATAGATCATAAATCTTTTATTTAACTCAAGTATTCTCATACAAATAGTAACTCGCATATATTTTCCATGTCTTGTCTAGATCATTGCAATCGTTGAGTGGTCATCCTTGAGAAATATATATTTTCCTTGATCATTGGCATTCGATTACTACGGTGAGTACATAGCCCCCTTTTTACATGTTACGTTTACTTAAACCACGGGGTGAGAAATACACATCCGTGGAACACATTCATTACTTTTTACTTGTATGCTATTCGAGAACTGGTATGCTATCCTGAATTCATGTAATACATATTATTGCTTAGTACTTGCCATAAGTCCCCTTCATGAACCGTTAGTTATTCATTACTTGCAAAAAGCGCGAGTGTTATGGGTGGATCCATCGGGACTGACAATCCCCGTCCTTTGTGTTGCGTGACGCATTATACTTGAAGTATTACAGGTGTTTGGCAAAAGCACCTACTCTTAGGGGGCAATTGATACGTTAAGGCTTCGGTTACATGATACTAGACAATAATATACCCCGATTCCTATGCTGATCCCATAGTTATCAACAGTGTTGCAATAAATGCTTTTTCCTAAAACTAATGATGTGTTCCATGTTATTTACAATACAAAACCTATGATATTCACTCAACAATTTTGTTGACAGTTTACATGTTTATTTCTCAGGTAATTAAGCTTAGTATCATGGATGGGAGCTCGTGGAACTGCGGACATTCGGCTGCTTCTGTATTTATTTGTTGTCATGCTTGCATTATCATAAAATTTATTTTGTAGTATTCATGGGTAAATCTCATAAAAGAGTAAGTTTTGGACAACTTTCACCATTAGGTGTTTATGGTAAAACTTTGACTTGAATTGGAGCATATGCGCTTCCTTTGAAACCTTATTTTAATTTGGGACCTATTTATATTAAATCTTCCGCAAATCTTTGATTTATTTAAATTTTTCCGTAAGGATTATTAGGTAAAACAGGTTTAAATGTCATATTACGGCCGTTATATTGCAGTTTTTCTAAACTTCTATACGTGGCACCCTCTTGTGACTCATGTGGGACCTACCTAATTTTCAGGGTGTTACAGTTGGTATCAGAGCTTCGGTTATAGTGAACTAAGAGTCTTTTAAAACTTGGTCTATAACCATAAAAAGTTTTCAAATGATTTCTTGAGTCTTAGTGTCAAATACAGAATGTGTCAAGAATTGTCAGCATCCACGGGTAACTCTCTAATCCTTACTTACTTGATTATTACTTGTATTGCTTTTACCTTGAGATTATTACACTGATTACGTATTGCATTACTACTTGAATTACATTTACATTGATTTACTTTGAGATTTATATGTTACTACAGTACTCGTTACTCTACTTTCGTATCCTCACGCGCCGTATTTGCTTTGATCATTGTTGATCATGAGGATTTTATTGACCATCATTGGCTTGGTCAATTTTAGCTTAAAGCCTTGGAAGAATTTTGATCGTATCAAATTCTTTTTGGATTTCATATCCCTCTACTTGATCCTTTTTATGTTACCGTTCGTATAACACTTTCGGTGTTGTGCGGTTTCGTCTATTGGTTTATGGACCAACTTATTCATTTATTTCTCCGACTTCATGTTGTGGCATTGCTTTGGAGCGTCATCGTGTTCTTTTGACACATTTTGAAATTTACTTTTGGTACCGTACCAAATTCTATTATGAGTTTCCATACTCTTTTTGTTAATCCTCCGGGTTTTGATTGCATGACGCTTGAGCATTCCTCGAGTTTGCGTATTTAATTTTCCCTATTTTGAATTATAACATTTAGCTATATTCCTGAATCGTCATCGTTGTCTTACGACCTCCTCGCCTAAGATATGTCCGTCGATTGTACTATGATTTTACTACATAATTGTAACTAAAACGTTTACTAAACTTGATTTCTTACTACATGACTTGAAACACTGTTGAACACCTACATTTTAATATTTGAACTTGATTACATTATGCATCGTTTTACCATATTCTCACATGGTGGTTTTCTTGAAATAATTTTATGAAAATTCCATAAGGTCCGTTTGGATTAATTATCCTTTGACAATTTAAGTTTCATGAGATACGCTAGACACTAATTATCACCTTAAAAAGGCGTTAGTATACTAAGTTAAACAAATTGGGATGTTTTCGTGACATATGTAACAAATAAATTAGTGTTTGGTTGAGACTTTTTGATGTCTCGAAAAATATGTTTCATACATAAAATTTGCGAGCTTAATTTGGTCGTGCTAAGGTTATTGAAACTAGTTTTACCCTTGGAATTACGATAAGGATCGTTTTTACGAACGTTTTGATATATGGCACGATTTCTAACCCTTAAAAATGAATATTTTGCGGCCATTTGAAAATTTGAAAATCGTATATTTTCCAAACAGCAATTGCGAAAAAAATTTATGGCTGCAGAAACTTTATCGCGAAAAACGAAGTCCTAGATTTTTAAAAATCTGTATTTTTATTTAATGGGTATATAAATCTTATTTAGACGATCGTTTTGACATAAAATAGGACTTCTAACTCCTAAAAACGAACATTTTAGAGCCGATTCAATTTTTGAAATTTCATATAAAAATTCAGCTATTACGTTAAATTAGTTGCTGGTGCAGTTTTGAGCGGTTATTTCGAGCACTTTAGAATCTGTTTCGGCCTTCCGGCGAAACATGAAAGTTGTTCAGAATGCCGTGATTAGCTTACCGCGAGAAAATCGTAGTCTAAAATGCGTGTTAACGTGTCAAAAATCTAAAGAACAGTATATAATTTCATTTTATGTATGTTTCCATCAGATCTGATGTGGGGACATTTTCGTCATTTTCTGTAAATACTCGGGTTTCGTGTAAAACTGAAAAGTTATTCGTTGGATCGTTTTACTTCCTCAACGTGGCTTGTTGAGTCAAAAAAAAAACGTTGTTAACTGGTCTAAAATTCAAAGTTATTATGTGTTTTTCTTAATAATGAAAATGTAGTTTCACATACCCCTGCAAATATTTGCATACCCGTGAAAGGGGAAAATTTGGTCATCTTCTATTGAATTGCAAATCTTGGCTACAACTAAAAGGTTATTTAAAACGATATTTAAGCATAAAGACGGTACTCATACAAACGAAATTGAAATTCATCTTTACGAGACAATGTAAACTCCTTTATCTTTTTAGACTTTCCAAAATTGAAAACTTCCCTACAATAGATACTTTCAAAAAAATTGGAAACCCTTCGAAAATTAAAAATTTTCATGAACAATGGTACAATTTGGACGTGACATATTGGACAACCTTTTTGAGGACATCGATTCTTTTTTTTTTGACCGGCGATCATTCGTCTGCTGGTCCATTTACTTGATTTCTTCGAGCTTTCTTGATTTACTTACCACTTCCTTGGATTTCTGTTACGTTCTTGATTTCTATTGAACACCGTACTGATTTCCATTGCACTCTTGATTTCTATTGAACTCTTGACTACTATCGCATTATTGGTTTCTATTGAATTCTCATATTACTACTGCATACATGATTTATATTGTATTTTCGATTCTACTATTATACTCTTGATCTCTGTCATTGCATTCTTGACTTCTAGGATTGCATTTTGGATTACTACTATGTTCTTGAATTCTATCATCTCTTCGGTTTACTATTACTTGAATTACGATTTCTATTGCATTGCCTTGAACTCCTGTATTTCTATCCTTGTGTCCTTCTTGTCTAAACCTTCTCGTTCATGGATCTGAAATATCTTGTTATGCAAATTCTGACTGAACCCTTGTGTTGACTTGTGTATTGCCATTCGCTCTCTATCGCTTGAAGCCGTGATTGACAATTCTCCTCTTCGTATTCTATCGCCATTGATACCCTCTATTTCATGATGTTTCTGATTAAACCTCTCCAAAGATTCTATCGGATTGTGATTCATTCAACCATTCTTTTGTGAACTACCCTTTTGATATTCTTGTGCAACCCACTCAGTGTTTTGCAAAGTGAATATGATGTCATCCTAGAGAATGTAACATATTACTGTTTCACCAAGTATATTTAATTCTGTCTAAGGAAAACTTAACTCTGCTATCATTTTACGAAACATTTCACTTGAGCTTTAATAAATGATTATCCGTTTAAAACTGTCTACCGATTTTCCGGGGAATTAAATAACTACTCTATTATGAAAGATCTTCAAAAAGATTGTTTGATTTCTATTCTATGAACATTATGATTTATACATTGAATTATAATAAAAAAAAGGGGGTTGACGAAGCTGAGCATTGCATTGCTGCGCCTAAATTATTCATAGTTGCGCGCCTGTGTATAATTTAGATGGAGCCATGCACGGTTGAATAGTAGTCACCACAAAAAAAAAATAAAAAAAATTAAAAATTTATAAAGATCAACTTTTAACAAGATTATCGAAAAAACACAATCTTGATGGGGTTTGCACTTAAATTCTATCATGAGACATCTGCATATGTGCCCATATCCTTACTCGAACGAATTTACCAATTGTATGTGTATCCATACTTGACCACCGTCACCTTAAACATTGTTTTCTTTTTCCCCTTGACTTGGATAATCCTGAATGAACTCTACTATCCCTCGAATGTGTATCGATCTTCGCGAACTCTATGTGTAAATTTTTCCCGTTTTATGATTGGACGACTTGATGATGTACTTGGTTGTTTTCGCCGTCTTATCGTCGACACGTGTATTGTATCTTTGCTTCAAGATCCATACGACTTTTAAATTGTGCAATATCTTATTGTTTGTGCATTATGCAACTTGTGTTCATTATTCTTACTCTGTTTCTACCTTATTACTTGTGGAAATTCGAGTGTGTACTTGCTTACTTTTGATGCACTGATTGTACCTACGAAAATTTCGAAGATTTCTTTTCTTCACAAGTTTCATAAGAATTTACAAAATCTTCACAAATGTTCAAACTACTAAAATGACTTTTTACATCTGAGAAGTGGAATTATACACTTTCTTCGTATGATATAAGACTATTGTTTTGGAAGGCATGGATTTCTTATAAAAAGAAATATATATATACGCTATTTCAACCAGTTTCAATTATACCTTACCAATATCGGTTAAAACTAGAAAGAGGACGTTTTTCTTTTCGGTGATTTGCTTTTCAGAATCTGAAAATGGACTTTCTACAATTGCAATCTTAAACCTGGATTTCAAATCTCAGTCTCATACATACATCCTACAATTTCTTTATAAAGGACTAAAGTCATACTAAAACTTATTCTAATTATGTTTTGGAAATGATTAAATTTTATTGTTACCGATCTTACTTATAATCACCAAGTTTTTTTTTAAAAGTCATTATGAATTCAGGCATTATTACTATAATTGAACTAGACCGAAGTGATTTGTATCTTCAACGCCAATTTTATTTCGTATCGTGTGTTTACCTTTTTATAATGCATGTGTCTGGGTTTCACTGTTTACGTAATTCGTGTTTTCTCGTTTTAGCTTATTCTAATCTCTTATCGTACATTTTATCTGTTTTCTAATTACCTTCTTGGCCACCGATACTGTACCGCTGACACTGTTGCCTTCAATTCTGTTTTACGTCATTGTACGCTTGACCTGCTTGGTCACCTGTTTTCTTTTGACCTCCTGCCCACACGGCTTGGCAGCTTTGATGTCATCGTGGGTATGGATTGGTTTGTGACCCATCGTGCGGTCATTGTTTGTTTTGAACGATATTACGTATTCCTTTACCTTCGATTGCAATCTTGGGACTCCACGGTGAACAACCGGTGGACGACCTAAAACCTCTTCGATGTGCTAAATCCGCTGAAAAGCGTCTAGACAATATCCGTTTCGTTCGTGATTTTTCCTGATAACCTCCTGCGTGCAAAGTTGAAGTCGAAACTTATCTTGTTTCTGAATCGCCGTACTACTTGACTCCGTTGGAAGCTGAATGAGTGTTTGCGAGTTCATGAAAGTGATGTATCTGAAACTGCCTTTTTGTACCCGTTACGAACATTTTGAATTTTCTGTGATACCGTGTAGTTTTACGAACGCCTTACAGAGTTCATGGACGTGATGAACATAGTTTGCGAATTACTAACTTGACATGTGACCCTAGTTTTCATTGACGACTTCCTCATCTTTTTCTTTCTCCAGTTGAACTCTGAGGGACCAGAGTTCCTTTAGAGGGGTCGACTGTGAGAACCCGTAATTTCTGAGGTATTATTTTATCCGATAAACTCATATTTTCAATAAAATAATAATTTCATATTATTTTAGTTGACCGAATCGATTTATTTCGCAATATTCACCGTTTAGTAATGATTATCCATTTTAATGATCAAGGAAGCCACGTGTCCGTAAAAGTTTATTCGATCATGAAATTTTATCATTTCACATGTTTAACAAGATTTATGTGAGTTTCGTCATTTCAAGTTACATTTTTATCCAATGTCGGGCTAGGGACCAAGAACAACCAACGAACCATATGCATCTATCAAGTTAACCATATGTAAAATTTTTACTTACAATGTTTTTACATCATTTACAAAAAAAAAATAATAATAATTTACTTACACTAATTTATAAACAAAACTCTAAACCAAACACCCTCTTTAAATGGTTTAAGCTCCAAAAAAACCAAATACCAAACACCCTCCTACTTAAACACTACAAAATAAATAAATAAATAAAAATATGTACAAAATGTGTTGACCTGTACAAAAAAAAAAAAAAACATACAGTGAACAAGTTTTCACCATCTCCCTCTCCATATGTGACGCCACCACCACCTCTTCTTCCACCATTTTCACCTACTTCCAATCCTCAAATCCATAAACTAAATACACCATCTTAAACCCCTTGAAAACCTCTACATATTGATATAAACAAAACCCTACATGCATCACTTTTAAAAAAATACGAATTTTGTGAAGATTTTGATGTTACAAATGGGTTATTAAGGTGTTTTTACAAGGATTTAAGCAAGAAAACAAGTGGGTTCAATAAAAAACGACTTTGGTGTCTTGTTGGGGTCTCCTAGCCGCGGCCTAATCTCAAACCCATATGGGTTTTGAGTCTTGAATCATCTATTTCAATTACTAAAGTGTTGGGTACAATCTAAACCCCTTTCTCTTAATTATTTCATGGCTTAATTCGTTTTTATTGATTTGCTTAAATGAGTTATTGATATAATTGTTTAAAAATGGTTTATATAGATGAAACCTACTGATTTTAAATCATATATATTTTGGTGATGATTAATTAGGGCTTGTTTAGGGTTTGTGAATTGATTTTGATAATGAGGTAGTGATTTAGGAACCAAAAATGTGTTTGGAAAAGTTGCTGTTTTTCTACAGGTCATGCCTGAATTTTTAGAAACCTACAGGTCCAAACACCTTTGAAAATGGATGGGATTTTGAATGTAGTACATGTGTCGAGTTGGCCATCCAATGGAAGTGTCCGGATGAGTAAATGGCACCCTTTTTACTAAAATGGGTCGAAAATGGGTGTATGGTTAAAAACGTGTGAGTAACCTTTGGTAAAAGTTTATAATGGGTACTTTGACATTTTTACATCAGTAATATGGTCAAAAAATGGATCATCTCCAATTGGAATGTTTATAAAAGCTATTGTGGTTATTTAATTATGATTTTTACGGCTAGAGTCAAAACTGTCTTCGCAAAGTCTGAAATGTTGGCTGTCACTAAAATGCAGGTTCCCAGCGATTGGAAAACTTTTAAAAGGTCTAGTTTAGATTTCTGGAAAGCTTATAAAATTTGTGAAATTTTGATGGGTGTCTCACCTCTGTAGCTTTTGTAGATTTTTAGTTATGATTTTTCCAAAATTACCTATTCCAGAATCTTGGTTTTTGGAGCAAGTATGTATTGGGAAAACTAGTTAAACATTGATTTAGAGTTTAGGCAAGTGAGGTTTATTGTTCTAAACACCTAAGGGCATTTAATTACAGTAACTTAAGGTTGGTTAAGTCAAAAGAACAAGAGATTAACAAATTAGAGCAAGCTTGCAAGCCATAGTGATCACCATGGACCGTAAAACGTTTATAAGTGAAAAGTGTTGTGTTTATCGTGCATACACTTGAAAAAGAGTATTTTGGTTCAACATAGACTTTGTTAAAAGTGTCAAACATGTTCAAAGGCATGAAGCCTTCAAATATATCATGAGATAGATCATAAATCTTTTATTTAACTCAAGTATTCTCATACAAATAGTAACTCACATATATTTTCCATGTCTTGTCTAGATCATTGCAATCGTTGAGTGGTCATCCTTGAGAAATATATATTTTCCTTGATCATTGGCATTCGATTACTACGGTGAGTACATAGCCCCCTTTTTACATGTTACGTTTACTTAAACCACGGGGTGAGAAATACACATCCGTGGAACACATTCATTACTTTTTACTTGTATGCTATTCGAGAACTGGTATGCTATCCTGAATTCATGTAATACATATTATTGCTTAGTACTTGCCATAAGTCCCCTTCATGAACCGTTAGTTATTCATTACTTGCAAAAAGCGCGAGTGTTATGGGTGGATCCATCGGGACTGACAATCCCCGTCCTTTGTGTTGCGTGACGCATTATACTTGAAGTATTACAGGTGTTTGGCAAAAGCACCTACTCTTAGGGGGCAATTGATACGTTAAGGCTTCGGTTACATGATACTAGGCAATAATATACCCCGATTCCTATGCTGATCCCATAGTTATCAACAGTGTTGCTATAAATGCTTTTTCCTAAAACTAATGATGTGTTCCATGTTATTTACAATACAAAACCTATGATATTCACTCAACAATTTTGTTGACAGTTTACATGTTTATTTCTCAGGTAATTAAGCTTAGTATCATGGATGGGAGCTCGTGGAACTGCGGACATTCGGCTGCTTCTGTATTTATTTGTTGTCATGCTTGCATTATCATAAAATTTATTTTGTAGTATTCATGGGTAAATCTCATAAAAGAGTAAGTTTTGGACAACTTTCACCATTAGGTGTTTATGGTAAAACTTTGACTTGAATTGGAGCATATGCGCTTCCTTTGAAACCTTATTTTAATTTGGGACCTATTTATATTAAATCTTCCGCAAATATTTGATTTATTTAAAATTTTCCGTAAGGATTATTAGGTAAAACAGGTTTAAATGTCATATTATGGCCGTTATATTGTAGTTTTTCTAAACTTCTATACGTGGCACCCTCTTGTGACTCATGTGGGACCTACCTAATTTTCGGGGTGTTACAATGGACTTAGCCAAAAACTTGTTATATTCATAATCTTATTATATTATTATGTTTTGTATGCAAAACCGATGAAAACCTAGACCAAATTTGACATGTTGTGTGTTGATTTGCATTTAATTTCAGTTTTGGAAATTTGCCATTATTTCGGCTTCAATAATATTTTTTTGATGTTGGTTATAGCCATTGTTTGGGCATTTTACAGTAGGTTAATGATAGGTTAAAAGTTTTTAGTCATAAATCAATTGTAACCGATGCTTGGATGGAAATGGCTAAAGGAACTAAAGACATATTGTGAAATTCGGAGCTGCTGAGTGACCTGCACTAAAGCGTGATTTCCCGGAGTTCTATAAGTAGATAGAATCCCAATTTTGTTCTGCTAATTCAAAACTCATGGGCCTTCAAAAGTCTCAACTAGAGCTCAGGCTAGGGAAGACTCCTTCTATGGGTTTTGGTCCCTAGAAGTCGACTGAAAATTTATGGCAGTTTTGGGCTTCATGTTCACTTTGGGTTGTACTTGCTCTTGATGGTCTTGGAGCAAGTGGGAGCCCACTTTTTGGTTGTGTTTACTTACCCTTAGTTGACTTCTTGGTCCTTGTGATGGCTCACGAGATCAAGCTTAGGTTTTTCATCGGTTTGAGGCTTTGCATACTTGTGGTTGTGTGGTTGCTTATTTGCTTGATATCTTGCTATAACTTGCAAATGTTTCTATAAAAACTTGAAACCAATCACAAACCAATTATAAAACTAAATCTTTGATTTAGTTTAAAGTTTAAATATGATTTAAAACTAAAATATTGTTTTCATAATAACTCGTAACGTGTTATGAATGTTATTTCTTTTATGTATTGTCTTATCTAATATTAATTCCACTTAGGTTTTATATTAGTCTTTGCCTTGGACAACTTAAAACGCATAAATTAAAACAAGATTAGACTTAAGTTAACAAATGTTTTTGACTTGTGCTACGATGGATGAATGCATTCTTCCTCGTACACACTTTTGATTTTTAAATCAAACTTTTATACCCGTCTCAAATTTAAGTCATGCCGTCCAATCGTTTGAGATCACTTGCAATTACTTTTTGCATCTTGTGAGACGGATATGAATTGTAACCCAAGGTGATTATTATCTATGCGTGAGACCTAGACTTATTCTCGCATGTTCTCAAATTGGATGACTTAATTGGTACAACGGTGAGACCTTGACCGAGGCAAGGATGGGGATAAACATGCCAGTTTGACAAGATTTGCAATTGATGAACGTCATCTACCTATTGAATCTATCATTGCTAGCAAATCAACTGATGTGATGGTAGAACCTCAATGAGGATCTTAGCCTTTTCGTAAAATTAATTGTTTTTTATAAACTGGATAGTTAATTTTAAAAGTATAATTATCGAAAATACTGAATATGAACTTTGTATTTCTATTAATGATTTTATGCAACACAAACCGAAACAAAGTTTGCTTTCTTTTGTGATAGAGGAAGACAAACTGTAAAACCCGCATGCTTTTACCATGAATAGTGCCCTTATGATCGTACGTCCTAGATTAAAACTTACCCTATTTAGTATTGATCACATTCATGTGCTAATAATCAAGCAAGTGCATACGTGTATGACATGATAAGTATCGATTACGTACAAACTCATGATAAACAGTTAATAGATATTTCACGTGAAAATAATTAAATCATGATCACCATTTTAAAACACGAACTAAAATAATTACGTAAGTACTTAATTACGAGTGTAAATAATACGATAAACTACATGATAAAATAAACAGAAACACATTAAACACGAACACGTTTAACCACGAACGAACACGAAACATCGGGACACGAGAAAAAGGTACGGGTACCGCATGTGGGGCCCCATACCCACGGCACACCAACCAAGGTGGGCTAAGCCCATGGACTTTTAACATGAAAGGGGGGGGGGGTTATGGTAAAATTCATTTCATTTTCACATTTCAAGGAAATAAGCATTTAACCTAAAAAGTTTTCCTCTCCTCCTCTTGGTCTCTCTTTGTGCCGCCACCCTCAAGACCACCATAGGTGGTTGTTGGTTGATTTTGATCATAAAAATAAGTGCTATAAACCGTGTTTGTTCATCCTCTTTCAAGCTACGTATTGGTATATTATTCTAAACCTTTCTTTTTACTTCTTTTTAAATCTTTGATTATTTTCATGAACATGTTATTGTTATTCTTATTAAAACATGATAATTAAACATAGATCTAACATGTTTTGGGGTTAATTAAAATCAAAGGTTGTTATATGAGGGTGTTTGTTTTGGCCGCCTAGTATAACCAACCCGAGGGGGGTTCGGTTTGCTTTTTGCCGCCACCACCAAGACCATTTTGGTCTTGGTTGGTGCATGTGGGACCCACGGCAGCAAGGGGACACAAGTACCCCGAGATGGCTCGGGGTACGGTGTCGTGTTCATGCCCGATTCACGGTTCGTTGGTTAAATCATGATTTATGCTACATGTTAATTTTATGAATTATGAACTTAGGATATAAATTAATTAATAACATGAGATATTAATTAAACCATGACTTAGGTTATTTTTATTTATTAATTTAGCATGATATTATCTTAACCTAAGTATTTTATGTTATAAGTTATAATTAATTAATTATTTAAAACATGCCTATAATTAATTAATTTAGACATGACTTAGGTTATGTTATTAATACATAATAATACACATTTTAACCTAAGTATTTTATTCCATTTTAATTAAAACATGTTATACTTTAATTAAAATGCTTAACTTATAGTTTAATTAAAATACATGAAATAATAATTAAACTATACACTATATCATATGACTTAAGAAATAAGCTTATAAACACTTAGACTTATATGTTAGCTTATGTAACCAGCTTAATTCTAATTATGGAAACTTCTATTTATAGAAACTTAATTAAATAAGGCAACTAATCTATTAATGGAAACCTTCTATATATGGAAATCTATCTATTTCAGGCAGCTAATCTAATCATGGAAACCTTCTATATATGGAAACTTATTTAATTAAGGCAGCTGATCTATATTTGGAAACTTTCTATTTTTAGAAACTAATCTATATTAAGCAGTAAATTCTATTTTTGGAAACTTTCTATTTTTAGAAACTAATCTATATTAAGCAGTAAATTCTATTTTAGGAAACTTTCTATTTTTGGAAACTTTCTATTTTTGGAAACTTTCTATTTTTGGAAACTTTCTATTTTTGGTAACTTTCTATTTTTGGAAACTTTCTATTTTTGGAAACTTTCTATTTTTGGAAACTTTCTATTTTTGGAAACCTGCTATTTTTGGAAAGTTACTTATTATTACACAGTAAGTATAATAATACATGAATTACCAGTAATACTTTATCAGATTAGTCAGAGTACAAGGTAAACACAGATAGGGCTTTAAGCAGTAAACCATGACCTAAAACATACAAAGTAAGCTAAGATGAGACATAAAACCCAGTACGTAATCAGTGATTCGATACTTATACACGTGTGTATTCATGTAGCGTTAGTGATCCAGAAGTAGGAGTCTTTCTTCCGTTCATTCACTGGACTTGAGGTACGGATTCCCGTCCTTTCAGTATGGACATTCTTTCCTTATTAGGATTTCCCCGTATGCAGCCAACTGTTTTCCCCAGTATTTGTTTTATTGTTTTGAACTGCTTATGTTTAATTAGCATAATCTATAGCCATATACAAGCATGACCAGTTTCACCTAGTTATGGAGGTACCATAACCATAACATTGGAGGCACCAATGTTATGACTTCCCCACGGCGGAGTGATTGCTCGTGGCGTCCCTTTCAGTTTTGGCCATATTATTATATCATGTGGGGCGTATGGGTGCATCCTAGTTACATGTTTTATTCAGTATTTCATGGTGAATGTGGTGTGTGCCTTGCATCCTTCACAAGGAGTTGATCCCTCCTACCTAGACCAGTATATTAATTAGAGGCATCCCCTCTAATCAGCATGATGAGGTCACCCCTCCAAGTATTCATGCACGTGACCTTTTCATGACCTATATGGGCTATGGTATATTTATGTTAAAACAGTTTTCATAAGATAAACATAAGGCTTTTTAAACTATAAAACCAGTTTTCTTAATACTTAACCAGTTTACTCAGAACTTAGTCTTCCGCTGTTATATGTTACATGCTTATCCTATTTCATGCTATTTTGTACATCCGTGCACTGAGCGTCTTGCTCAGCCGTTTTCCTTTTCATGTTCCCAAAACGGCAGGTACTCAGGGACGCTCGTAGATCTCGAACGTACGTGCATATGGACTGGAAGCTTTACTGTCTTTCTTTACTTTATGCATTTCCTTTATTTTAATACAGCTTGCAATGGACATTGTTTCGTCCTTTCCTTTTACAGTATTTATGTTTGTGTGTGATGAGCTCTACTTTGGGGTTACCGATGTTTGATTCCGGTATTTCCCTTTTATGGTCAAATAATGCTTAGACATTTATCCTTGTATGCTTTGATGACACGCCATGATTATGCGTAAGATTCCATTTCCAAAATGGGGTGTTACAATTATGGTATCAGAGCCAAGGTTTCGACCTATAGGCTCTCAAATATGACCTGTGATTAGTGGGTAGTCACTACGGTCTTCCTAGAACTGACAGTTGTTTTCATGCATTCATCATTTAAGCATACATATACATGTCATTGTTACAGGGTTTTTGACTAAGTAATGGTTGGTACAGGACTGGCCCTATTTAGTCGCATGTGTTTTATCGAAACTTTTAGATTTGGGACTGACCCATAGGCGTCCCCTCGATATGTCTTTTGTTTTGAGTGAACTGACCAGAGGCGTTCACTCTCGAGCATCAAAAGTTTTCATAAAACTGCATCATGCATTTATACAAAAACTTTCTTGCATAAAATTTTTCTCGTGAAATTTTTGGTATAATTTTTTTTTCATGAATATATATAAATTTTATGTTTTGATTTGTTAATCATATGTTTTATGTTATACTGTCAGATGGTTCTCACACGCGAGCAAGAGCAGCTCAATGCTGCAATTCAGGCTGCCATGCAAGCCTTGCTTCCTCAACTGAGGAATGACATCCGTGCTGAAGTCCAAGCTGCCAATAATCAGCAGTAGCAGAATCAGGCACCTCCTCCTCCTCCTCTAGTGACACTAGCAGTGTGGCTGGAAAGATTCAACAAGCTCCGTCCTAGAGCTTTTGAAAAGACTGATAGCCCCAGCGATGCTGAAAGCTGGTTGACTCATATCGAGAAGATTTTCAATGCTATGGGCTGTGACCCCGCATACAAGGCGAGATTGGCATGCTACCGGTTTGAAGGCGATGTATTCAGCTGGTGGCTAGCCTTGACGCAGTCGGAAGGAGGTGATGATTGGGTCGCTGGTTTGACATGGGCCCAATTCAAGGAGAGAGTGATGGAGCAGTTCTTTCCCAAGGCAGAGCAGGACAAGCTCAAGCGAGAGTACCATGGGATACGTCAGAGAGCGGGCGAGAATAGCTACGAATTCATGCAGCGCTTTCTTCGCTTAGCTGGTTTCCTGGGAGCAGCAGCTGGTACTCCTGAGGAGCAGGCACACCACTTTAGGTAGGCACTTCGCACCTCGGTCGCGAACAATCTAATGTGTGCTACGTTCAATACAGTAGCACAAGTGGCCGACGCAGCAAGGAAGCTAGAGATGTTGCAGGAACGAGATGAGTTCGGGGAAGCTGAAAGACCCGACAAGAGGTAAACATTTCGTATTCTAATGATAACCAAACCGCATCCTATCATTATATGTTCTATAATCATCTCTTAAACTGTATCTTCCAGGCAGAAAACTGGGGACCGGTCTCAGCCGGCTACTCAGCAGCAGCCTCATCAGCCCAAAGGAAACGGTCATACTAACGACCGTTCTGTTGTGGAAAGGCGTAGCGGTAATGATAATTACCGTAACAACGCTGGACACTCCAACAACAGCAGGTCCTACTATTTACGCATCTTCTTATGATTTCATGTTATATCTCTCATGCTGACACTATATTAACCTCTACCAGGAACCACGGTAACGGGAAGGACCAGAACCACAGGGGTTCGCAGCCTAACCGTTCAGCTAACACTGGTGAACATCTTATGATGCATATGTCTTATACTCGTGCATATACTTTATCTTAACACATTTTGTCATCAGCAGGCCCTCAGCAAGCAAGGACTCCTGCTGGAGGATTCACTCATCCTCTTTGCAATACTTGCCATCGCAGACACCCTGGCCCATGTTGTCGTGATTCCGACGCATGCTACAAGTGCGGTCTCCCTGGCCATCGTATGAGAGATTGCCGTAAGGGTGAAATGGAGGGTACCTCGGGTCATGCTGATAGTAAGCCGCATCCTACCACTGGGCGTGTCTACACGACATCTCGCGATCAGGCAAACAAATCTACAGGTACCATTACTGGAATTTTGTATATGTACGGCCAAGCTGCATGTGTTCTTTTCGACACGGGTGCCACTCACTCAGTTATTTCCACTACATATGCTAAGAACATCAGGACACTTCCCTTGCCATTAGAAAATAAGCTTACCATTTCCACGCCTTTGAGGGACTCTGTATTAATAACTCATGTATACAAGTGTCTTCCTCTAGAGTTTGACGATAAAGTTCGTGCAGTAGATGCACTTCCCCTAGACATGATTGAGTTCGATATGATTCTCGGCATGGACTGGCTATCCAAGCACCATGCTACCATAGACTGCCACTCATATCGGGTGATCTTCGGCGACATTAATGCACCAGAGTACATTCATAACAGGTTCATACCCGGACGGTCTGTACAAGTCATATCTACCTTGCAAGCACGTGCATTACTGTCACATGGCTGTGAGGGTTATCTAGCTACGGTTCACGACATGGATGCTGAATCCCCATCGATTCAGGATCAACCAGTAGTTTCAGAATTTCAAGACGTCTTCCCAGCTGAACTTCCAGGCATACCACCTGCACGAGAAGTGGAGTTCAACATCGACCTTGTTCCAGGAGCAGAACCAATCTCTAAGGCTCCGTAACGTATGGCTCCCAGAGAGCTAAAAGAACTGAAGGACCAACTGCAGGAACTTCTTGAGCGAGGGTTCATTAGACCAAGCGCATCTCCATGGGGCGCACCGGTCTTGTTCGTTAAGAAGAAGGACGGCAGCATGCGACTTTGCATAGACTACCGTGAACTTAATAAGATTACCATCCACAATAGATATCCACTGCCACGTATAGATGATCTGTTTGACCAACTTCAAGGAGCCAAACACTTCTCAAAGATCGATCTAAGGTCAGGCTACCATCAGCTAAGGGTTAAAGAGCAGGATATTGCCAAGACTGCTTTTCGTACCCGCTATGGCCATTATGAGTTTGTAGTCATGCCATTCGGCCTGACTAATGCTCCAGCAGTATTCATGGATCTGATGAACAGAATCTTCCACGGATTCCTTGATAAGTTTGTCATTGTATTCATCGATGACATCCTGATTTTCTCAAAGTCCACGGAGGAACACGAAGACCATCTCCGTACGGTACTGCAGATTCTTCGTCAGAAGCAGTTGTATGCGAAATTCTCCAAGTGTGAGTTCTGGTTAAACAAAGTGGCATTCTTAGGTCACATTGTATCAGCAGAAGGGATCACTATGGACCCAGCGAAGGTTGAGGCTATCACTAAATGGCCAAGACCAACGTCAGCGACAGAAGTCCGCAGTTTCTTAGGCTTAGCTAGATATTATCGCAGATTCGTGGAGAACCTTTCCCGTTTGGCACTACCTCTCACCAAACTGATGCGAAAAGGAGAGAAATTCGTCTGGACGGAAGAACGAGAGAAGAGCTTCGAAGACCTAAAGCAGAAGTTAGTATCTGCACCTATTCTTACTCTCCCATCTGGTACAGGTGGATTTCAGATCTATAGCGATGCATCTGGGAAGGGACTAGGCTGTGTTCCATGCAATACGGGAAAGTGATCGCGTATGCTTCACGGCAGCTTAAGCCCTATGAAGAAAACTACCCTAAGCATGACCTGGAACTTGCTGCAGTGGTGTTCGCATTGAAAATATGGAGGCACTACTTATACGGAGAATCATGCGACATTTTCACGGATCACAAGAGCTTGAAATATATCTTCACTCAACGTGAATTGAACATGAGACAAAGGAGATGGTTGGAACTGTTGAAGGATTATGATATTAACCTACAGTATCATCCCGGAAAAGCTAATGTAGTAGCAGATGCACTCAGCAGAAAGTCCGGAATGATCAACGGCATTGAAACCAAGGAACAAAACATAAGAGATTTTGAGCGGCTAGACATCGAAATCATGGTACGTGGGCAGCACGGATACTGGGCGAATCTTAGAGTAGAACCTGAGTTACTGTCTAGGATCAAGGAAGCTCAGAAGGATGATGGAGAAATATGGGCGATAATTCAGAATTTGGAGAAGCAGACAGAATTCAGAATGGACGCAGACGGTATCGTTTGGCAGGGCACGAGACTTTGTGTTCTTGACAATCAAGAACTCCGGGAAGCATTGTTAGCTGAAGCTCACAGCTCCCCATTTTCTATACATCCTGGGTCGACAAAAATGTACCATGACATCAGACAATACTTTTGGTGGAGTGGTATGAAACAGGATGTAGCCACTTATGTCTCCAAATGTCTTACCTGCCAGCAGGTTAAGATTGAGCACCAGCGATCGGGCGGTCTCCTTCAACCGTTGGATATTCCAGAGTGGAAGTGGGACAAAATCACCATGGATTTTTTACCGGTCTTCCGCCTACCAAGAAGAAGCACGATGCCATTTGGGTCATCGTCGATCGACTCACCAAATCAGCTCATTTCTTACCGATACGCAAGGAAGATCCGGTAAGTAAACTCGCAGATACTTACAGAAGGGAGATCATGAGACTCCACGGTGCTCCCTCCAGCATCGTCTCAGACAGAGATCCTCGTTTCACGTCGCGATTCTGGAAAGGTCTGCAAAAAGCTTGGGGTACACAACTTAAGCTGAGTACGGCCTTTCATCCTCAAACGGACGGACAGTCGGAGCGAACAATTCAGACATTGGAAGATATGTTAAGGTCGTGTGCGTTGGAATGGACAGGTGATTGGGACGATTACATCTGTTTGGTCGAGTTTGCATACAACAACAGCTAGCACGCAAGTATCAAATGTGCTCCTTTCGAAATGTTGTATGGCAGGAAATGTCGCGCTCCAATCTGCTGGGATCAAGTGGGAGAGCGAACACTCGAAGGACCAGAAATTATAGAAATGACCAATGAGAATATCGAAGTAGCTAAGCAGAAGCTGCAGGAAGCACGGTCACGTCAGAAGAGTTACGCTGATAAGCATCGTAGGGACATACATTTTAATGTGGGAGACCACGTCTTCCTCAAGGTTTCGCCGGCACGTGGTGTTAAACGCTTCGGGATCAAAGGGAAACTCAGTCCTCGTTTCATCGGACCATTTGATATCATTGAACGAATCGGTGAAGTATCTTACCGATTGGCGTTACCTCCTCAGCTTTCGCACGTGCATAACGTGTTCCATGTGTCCTTACTCAGAGGGTACAGGTATCATCCCCTTCACATGGTTCAGTATCCACTGGAACAGATACGTGAAGATCTCACTTTTATAGAGGAACCCGAACGAGTTCTTGGCAGGCAAGAACGAGTCATGAGAAGGAAGACGATTCCATTCGTCAAAATTCTTTGGAGGGACCATACCGAGCGGGAAGCCAATTGGGAAACGGAGGAGTCTATCCGGGCTTCTTACCCTCACTTCATATTTTGAGTTCGGGTATGTTACTTCTTTCTAGTTTACTTTATCTATAATTCGGGGACGAATTATTCTTTTTAGGGGGGAAGAATTGTAAAACCCGCATGCTTTTACCATGAATAGTGCCCTTATGATCGTACGTCCTAGATTAAAACTTACCCTATTTAGTATTGATCACATTCATGTGCTAATAATCAAGCAAGTGCATACGTGTATGACATGATAAGTATCGATTACGTACAAACTCATGATAAACAGTTAATAGATATTTCACGTGAACATAATTAAATCATGATCACCATTTTAAAACACGAACTAAAATAGTTACGTAAGTACTTAATTACGAGTGTAAATAATACGATAAACTACATGATAAAATAAACAAAAACACTTTAAACACGAACACGTTTAACCACGAACGAACACGAAACATCCGGACACGAGAAAAAGGTACGGGTACCCCATGTGGGGCCCCATACCCACGGCACACCAACCAAGGTGGGCTAAGCCCATGGACTTTTAACATGAAAGGGGGGGGGGGGGGGGTTATGGTAAAATTCATTTCATTTTCACATTTCAAGGAAATAAGCATTTAACCTAAAAAGTTTTCCTCTCCTCCTCTTGGTCTCTCTTTGTGCCGCCACCCTCAAGACCACCATAGGTGGTTGTTGGTTGATTTTGATCATAAAAATAAGTGCTATAAACCGTGTTTGTTCATCCTCTTTCAAGCTACGTATTGGTATATTATTCTAAACCTTTCTTTTTAATTCTTTTTAAATCTTTGATTATTTTCATGAACATGTTATTGTTATTCTTATTAAAACATGATAATTAAACATAGATCTAACATGTTTTGGGGTTAATTAAAATCAAAGGTTGTTATATGAGGGTGTTTGTTTTGGCCGCCTAGTATAACCAACCCGAGGGGGGTTCGGTTTGCTTTTTGCCGCCACCACCAAGACCTTTTTGGTCTTGGTTGGTGCATGTGGGACCCACGGCAGCAAGGGGACACAAGTACCCCGAGATGGCTCGGGGTACGGTGTCGTGTTCATGCCCGATTCACGGTTCGTTGGTTAAATCATGATTTATGCTACATGTTAATTTTATGAATTATGAACTTAGGATATAAATTAATCAATAACATGAGATATTAATTAAACCATGACTTAGGTTATTTTTAATTATTAATTTAGCATGATATTAATTTAACCTAAGTATTTTATGTTATAAGTTATAATTAATTAATTATTTAAAACATGCCTATAATTAATTAATTTAGACATGACTTAGGTTATGTTATTAATACATAATAATATACATTTTAACCTAAGTATTTTATTCCATTTTAATTAAAACATGTTATACTTTAATTAAAATGCTTAACCTATAGTTTAATTAAAATACATGAAATAATAATTAAACTATACACTATATCATATGACTTAAGAAATAAGCTTATAAACACTTAGACTTATATGTTAGCTTATGTAACAAGCTTAATTCTAATTATGGAAACTTCTATTTATAGAAACTTAATTAAATAAGGCAACTAATCTATTAATGGAAACCTTCTATATATAGAAATCTATCTATTTCAGGCAGCTAATCTAATCATGGAAACCTTCTATATATGGAAACTTATTTAATTAAGGCAGCTGATCTATTTTTGGAAACTTTCTATTTTTAGAAACTAATCTATATTAAGCAGTAAATTCTATTTTTGGAAACTTTCTATTTCTAGAAACTAATCTATATTAAGCAGTAAATTCTATTTTAGGAAACTTTCTATTTTTGGAAAATTTCTATTTTTGGAAACTTTCTATTTTTGGAAACTTTCTATTTTTGGTAACTTTCTATTTTTGGAAACTTTCTATTTTTGGAAACTTTCAATTTTTGGAAACTTTCTATTTTTTGAAACCTGCTATTTTTAGAAAGTTACTTATTATTACACAGTAAGTATAATAATACATGAATTACCAGTAATACTTTATCAGATTAATCAGAGTACAAGGTAAACACAGATAGGGCTTTAAACAGTAAACCATGACCTAAAACATACAAAGTAAGCTAAGATGAGACATAAAACCCAGTACGTAATCAGTGATTTGATACTTATACACGTGTGTATTCATGTAGCGTTAGTGATCCAGAAATAGGAGTCTTTCTTCCGTTCATTCACTGGACTTGAGGTACGGATTCCCGTCCTTTCAGTATGGACATTCTTTCCTTATTAGGATTTCCCCGTATGCAGCCAACTGTTTTCCCCAGTATTTGTTTTATTGTTTTGAACTGCTTATGTTTAATTAGCATAATCTATAGCCATATACAAGCATGACCAGTTTCACCTAGTTATGGAGGTACCATAACCATAACATTGGAGGCACCAATGTTATGACTTCCCCACGGCGGAGTGATTGCTCGTGGCGTCCCTTTCAGTTTTGGCCATATTATTATATCATGTGGGGCGTATGGGTGCATCCTAGTTACATGTTTTATTCAGTATTTCATGGTGAATGTGGTGTGTGCCTTGCATCCTTCACAAGGAGTTGATCCCTCCTACCCAGACCAGTATATTAATTAGAGGCATCCCCTCTAATCAGCATGATGAGGTCACCCCTCCAAGTATTCATGCACGTGACCTTTTCATGACCTATATGGGCTATGGTATATTTATGTTAAAACAGTTTTCATAAGATAAACATAAGGCTTTTCAAACTATAAAACCAGTTTTCTTAATACTTAACCAGTTTACTCAGAACTTAGTCTTCCGCTGTTATATGTTACATGCTTATCCTATTTCATGCTATTTTATACATCCGTGCACTGAGCGTCTTGCTCAGCCATTTTCCTTTTCATGTTCCCAAAACGGCAGGTACTCAGGGACGCTCGTAGATCTCGAACGTACGTGCATATGGACTGGAAGCTTTACTGTCTTTCTTTACTTTATGCATTTCCTTTATTTTAATACAGCTTGCAATGGACATTGTTTCGTCCTTTTCTTTTACAGTATTTATGTTTGTGTGTAATGAGCTCTACTTTGGGGTTACCGATGTTTGATTCCGGTATTTCCCTTTTATGGTCAAATAATGCTTAGACATTTATCTTTGTATGCTTTGATGACACGCCATGATTATGCGTAAGATTCCATTTCCAAAATGGGGTGTTACACAAACTAAGTATTCTTTCCTTGTAAGAATAAGACTCGTTCCCATCCTTTCTCCTTGTATGAGAAAGCTATAATAGGAACACTTGAATCTTCTCAATTCTAATCAAACTTAAAACACATCTACTCAAGAAATCGCATTGTATTGTAAGTTACAAGACAAAACGATTAAGTACGGATGCACATCTTAAAGTGTTAAGATATTGTATGAGTCTTGATTAGAAATGTAACAATCCGTCAAATTATGGTTTGTATTTTATTCTCAAATATTATTTAAAAATATTATTTTAATGTTATATTATGAACTCACTTATTTTTGGGAAGAAATTTGGATTTACATCTTGAAGTAGCATTGACTACGTCTAAACCGGAGGATTCTACGTTACGTGCTTACGTTTACATACACCGTTTTGGTGAAAGTCCGACATTTCAGGAAATAAATTTATCCGTGAATATTATTTAGGGATTTTAAATTTGTGTTGGTTCATAAACTCACAAATTTACCAGAAGAGATTAGGACTTACGATTTTAATTTAACGTCCTTTACGACTAAACCGGAAACCTTAGGATTACGTATTTACGTTTTCGAACTCCGTTTTTAATGAGACAATTTTTATTAGATTCGTTTTGTGCCGTTGATTCATAATTTATAAAAACGTTTTTCGTAAAACGACCCGAGGGCACGTAAATCGAGGAAACTAGAATCGAGGAGTAACCGTAAATTAGTGGAGATGAGACAAGTGGGACACTTGTCCCACCCCAACTATAACCGGCCAACACAAGCCTTGTGGCAAGTTTATACATAAACTTGCAAAACACATGTCTTGCAAGCTTAATAAACAAGCTAAAGCTTCCACCAAACCACTTATCTACACAAAACTAGCAACTAAAACCATTTCTTCCATTATTCAACATGCAAAACACTCTCATCTCTCTCTCTACTCCATTTGGCCGTCCATACCATTACCATAAACCATCATATGATCAAAAATTCACCCTTAATTCATGTGTTTAACTTGCACAAGTTGAATACCTTTTGAAGACTTGTTGATTGGAGGTGATCATAACATCCAAAAAGGAGACTTTATGAAGATCAAGGGCTGATTTCCCACAAGGAGTTTATAAAGATTGATGGACTTGAAGTGATAATGGTTTATCACAAGTTTTTCCATCAAAGGTCCAAGCCTTGATCATAACCTACATCATCTTGGTGGTATAAAGATTGTTCTTCCCATCCTCTTGTTATTTTGATTATGTAATCATGTATTTTCTTTCTTATTATATATGTATATGATGAATATATGATGATAAAAATGTTGTGTGGGGATCAAGTGTTGATAAACATGGGTAAAAAGATGAAAAACTATATGTAAAAGTGGTTAATCTTGCTTAATTTAGTAGGCTGTATAAAAACAGTAAATAACCATATGATGAACTGATAAAATGGTATAGATGAATTGATATACAGTGAGTATTGAGACTTGTACACATGTGAGAGTTGACCATGCAATGGAATCATAAAAATGAGTGAGATATGATCAAAACAAGTTTAGAGTGCAAATCTGAGTACACTGTTTTGGACGAATTTTATAAAATATTTAAAGGTTGATTCATTAGTAGCTATAAAGGAATAAAATGAATCACATATCATGTAGTTTCTGTGATAACAATTTGGGGTTCTATCTCCATGTAGAACTCTAGATATGATCATTTTAGTAAACTAGATTTTTAGGACTGATTTTGTGAAATTAAAGTTTAATATTATTATATAAGCACTCAAATAAATATAGTATAAAATGTGAATTAAAACACACTAACTTATATATTTCATTTATATAAAAATGCATAAGGATAAATAAATGGACATTATATAAAAATGGTAGTTTGGTAAGTTTTATAAGTTATAAAAACTATATACTAAGTTTTACGTCTTTTCGGCTAAAACCGAAAGATTAACGTTTTTGTTAAATAAAACTTAGACGGTTGGACCCGTCTAATGTAAACTTTTATAAACTCACATACTGATATATAAACATATATAACAAGTAAAAATCGATAAAACTCGAGCTTTACAACATATAGACATTAACGGGCCAAAGTAGCCTTAATGGACAATAAACCCGACTAATTTGGTAGAACACTTATAAACTTATTTATTGGGCTTAACCCGTTTGGGCCTAACATATAAAGTATAATACTGATAATAAAAGTATAATTGGGCTAATGAATAGTATTGGGCTTGTAATAGGCCCATTAGGCTTCAAAATGTAAACAAGTTGAACTAGTGTAACTAGTCATAAAAATTACCAACACATAAACACTATAATGAATGAGTAAATAAGAATATATAAACCCACATGATCATCATCATATGTACAAAATCATCATATGTATATTTGTTATTTTTATAAAGTCATTGGATAAGATTCTAAGACGAGTATTATTTGTCTAGGTTTCCGTGATTGAAGCACGTACCGTACATCCGAATTGCCGATAACCCGCTTTCCCACATCAACGTGAGTTCATAGCCTCACACTCTTTTAAATGTTTTTATGAAATATTTTATAAACCCGCGAGGGAGATAACATGTTAGTTTTTATGAAATAGGACACTAGTTGTCCCAATCGTTTGTTTATTGATTTGGACCCGAATGATTGTATGACCCGATGAATTATTAAATGACCCGATATATAAAATGAACTGGATTATTAAAGTTAGGTTATGTCACTAAAAGTCCCATTATCATGAATTGTGAACTACCGGGATTTGGTAGACGCTTATGCATATAATAGTACTATTTGGGGACGATCACCCCAGTTCGCGCCTTGACGGTTGATCCCCGTCGTGCCACATTGATTGGTAAGCGAATTTATGTATGATAAGATTTACACAAGCGTGATTATTGTGACGACACGCTAATTTAGATGGGCAAATTGAGTTTCGGGCTAGCTACCCGTTGTTTGGTATAGTAAGGTAACAATGTCATGCGACTTATAATAATCCAATTAACGAAATACTGCTTTATGCATTGAATTACGATACATTGCCTGACTAGCAATACAGGGTCTTATCATTGATATTATGTTCGTGTTTTTGTTTTATATAACCATATTCATATAACGGTTTTTATTTAATCTATACAACGTTATAAAACGTATTGTATGATGTTTTTATGTAACACACGTGAAAGTGCCGTATGATGCTAAGTTATTGTCTCAAGAGTTGTTCAGTATGAGCATCTCTCTTAAGTTGTGGCTCACTTGCGGATGTGATATCCCGAGCCCAACGTTATTTATTTAATCCTATTTTACTCATATTTTTGAAATTTTTAAGAAATTTCGTTTGCTATATATTTGGCGGTTTAAGTTGAAACCAACGTTTACGGTCGTAATTTAACGTTTGACGATTTAAGAAGAACCGATAACGACTACGATACCGACGGATGCCCCAAAATTCATATTTTACTATCGATTGATCGATATTTGAGTTTTTCGAGATTTTATTTTATTTACGTGTTAAGTCGAGTCGGAACCATGCGTATATTTGTTTTGTGTGCGTTTGAACCATTTAAATGTATTTTGAGGTAGTCGGGACAAAACTCGACTCTCGTAAATTTCTAAAAGTCGACCACTAGTCAAAACCCGCTCTTTAAAAGGATGATTGCTAAAAAGGCCAAAAGATAGCTAAAATTTCACCAAAGGTCCCTCCATTTTTACAAAAGGGAACTTAGACACACACACAATTCATTTCCACCTCAAATTTTTCACACACTCTCTCCCTCTTCTCTCCTACCCTACGGCCAAACACCACCACCCTAAAACCACCATCAAAACTTGGTTTTTGACAAATCTAATCAAAGTCCCATGTTTATAACATCAAGTTAAGTAAATCCCACCAATAAAATTTCACATGCAACAACTTTTTTTTTTAGATTTAATTTTTGAATTATTTTGAAAAATGTTATGTTTTGATCTAATTAAATTCGTGGGTTTGTGTTTAAATATGTTTAGGAACATGGATTTGAAATATTGGAGATAGGAAAATATTTTCCTTGGTGATTTCAGCCCCAAAACCCACGAAATATGTGGGGGGTTTGGGTGTTCTTGGTGTTTTGATCTTGTTTCTTGTGGGTATGGTTCTATTTCTTTGTTATTATTATTTTATATATATTTAATTATATTGCATGTTTAGTTTTTGATGTGGGTTTTGAATAAGGATGAACATACAAGTGATTTAGGGTGTTTTGGTTTGATTAGGATGGTTAGTAGATGATGTTAGGAGTATAGGAGTTGATGAAATTGGTCAAAATGATGTTTTAATATGATTTTGAAAGAGTCAATTTAGATCAGATTGTTTAAGGGTTATTTTCGTGGGTTTAAGTCTAAGTCCAGGTTGAGAAGATAGGATATTGTTGTAGAGCTTCTTTTTAGCTTCGATTCGGTATAAGGTAGAGCTTCTAACTCAAAACGAGTCAAAAGTTATGATATTTTAAAGTTTGAGGCGTACCGGGTGATGAAAATCACAAGTTACGGGTTTTTGTCAAAATATAGGTCGAATGTCTAGGATTGTAACTAGAGTTCTAAAAATGTTTGGAAGTTTTTCTTTGGTCCTAGACCTGCACAAAAGAGTGTATTTTCAAGTTTAGGAGTTGGTGTTTCAAGTTGAGTTGACTAAATAAGTCAAAGTCGAGTTGCACTTGGAAGGTGCAAATCTGTCCGAAATTTTAAGGTATAGAGATGTGTTGAGCAGTGGGTCTTGGAAGTGAAAACTTTTTATGAAATTTGTTGTGTGGTTTCTACAGATTATAAGTGATTTTTACAAATTTTCTCAGATTTTTAGGAGTGGTCTAAGTGGGGTAAAACAGCCCGTACATTCGGTATGTACCGGCAGAATTGTAAAATGAGTAAAGGTTTTGATAAAGTATAAAATTGACGTGTCTAGTAAATATCACTTGTATGGATTTTGGCGTGAGTTTATATGAACCTTGAGTGTTCTTAATTATGTACATACAGTACTTGAAGGTACTAGAATGTGTTGATTCATTACGTGTTTATTCGTTAGGTGTTGTATTTGATTTCCCGGGGCATCCTCGTCGTCGGTGATCGATTTCGTTTACGCCGTAGTGCTAATACTACCACTACTACGCAAGGTGAGTCTATAGCCTCGCTCTTTACTTTATTCAAATGTTTTTAACCCGCGAGGGGGATACATGCTAATTTAAATGAAAATGAACATAAGTCTTGATTGATTGTTGGACCCGAATGTTGCCTCGAAATTGTGTTGAGTACCTAGTTGCAAAAGTCCCTAAATTCATGAACTATTAACTATTGTCTTGCCCTTGCGAAGGGGGAAATAGCCGCTTATAAAATTTGTAGTACTACGGGGCTAACGACCCAATGCTAGCCGAGAAGCTGTACGTTGAGTAAGTTCTGCGGTAGATTATCTTGTATGAGAGATAAGGTATAATTGCAACTGATGCCTTTAGAAGGGGCACTGGTTTCATCTGAATCACGCCGGTAATTATTACGCGGGTGATTGAGTTAACGGATTAGTGTCATGAGCTTAAACACAATTGTCATATCCTTGAGTAATAGATTGTGAGTACGACAATGCTATTGAATGATCATGATTGGTTTTTAATACTTATGTTCAACTTATGATTTGATAAACCTATAGATTCGCTCAACCTTTGTGTTGACAATTTTAAGCATGTGTTTCAGGTAACCAAGATTGATAGCAGCGGAGCATGCGAGGATGGAAGTTGTGGTGGCTTGGCGGTCTACTTTGTTTTCCTCCCTTTTTGCACTTAAATTTTTTTTTTTTATACTATGTCATGTGAATGAAAATGTATTTTTGGGTTGAGATCCAGTGGGGACCTAAACGTAAACTCTGTATTGTATTCTTTTGGGGTTTGGAAAACAGTAGACATGTACATTTTAACTATGTTTGAATAATGTCAAGACTTTTACGTCTTTTGAGTCGTTTGATATATCTTGTGTGCGATGATAACTGTGTAGCACCCAAATGTTGTAGTTCCGCTGCGCATAGCATTTGTGGGGGTGTTACAGATTGGTAATCAGAGCCATGAGTTATAGAGAACTAGGTCGTTTTGAAAAATCCTAAACTATAACTTTTGGTGTCGTAAGAAATTGTCCAAGCACACAACTATCCTGCATGGCTCCGGTAAGAATTCTTTAGCATTGCTTTATATTTTAGATGTATCCCTCGAAATTGGTATGAATTCCCTAAGTATTTAGTAAGTAAATACTTTGAGATATATATTGAGATATATTGTTTTGTATGTTGAGTACTTATCATCGTAATTTGCAAATTCTTGTAAGATTATCTTATATGTTGCATGTAATTGGCATAACGGGCTACATTGCATTACATGGCAACACCGCGTTGTAATCCTACGTGTATGTAGGAATGGTTGTATGTATAAGTATGTATATACTATGGTATTTAAAGGCATTGCACGTGAAGCAATGGTCCTTGAGTAATTATCGTACATTAAAATGCGGTTTTGTTGAGAATTCGGCCTTACCGCTAATTATCAATCTTGATAATTAATTTATTGTTCGAATAACCAAATATGAACCTCGTTTGATATCCTAGATACGTAAATGATGCTTGGTAACATATTTTATATCGACTAGGTCGATCTCGATTGTCGTTATCGCACCGTGATGTGTCATTTTGGACATTTTCTTTTGAAACGTAATTTACTTACGTATTACTTTATTTCCTTTATTCCTAATGGGTTTGAAATGTTAGTTCACGTAACTATAACATAGACGAAGTATAATCGACGATGCGTACATTGGGGCGGCGAATCATGTGTGTATATTATGAAACGTGGTTGAGGCGTGTTGCCATTTAATCGTTGTTTACTATTCTACTTGAATTTTAAAGATGTGTTTTAAAATAGACTGGCGTTGTGATCAAGCGCGATAACTTGGAATTTGGTTGGTTTTTGTGTTAATTTTGTGGAGTACGATTTCGAGACTCATCCGAGGCCGATAACAACATTTAGTTGACATACGTATTCTCGTTCCATTTATTTCATTTTGTTTTGTTGTTTCATTATTTTGAAGTTAATATTTTACATGACGAGGTCCGGCATTTGTGCAAGTTAAGTAAGCATCGAACTTTGTTGATTGAATGATTTAAACATAAAGTGTTTTATATATTTAATATTTGGTGAATGAAACTTTCGGATAAAAATGACGTATGATGTGTTTTGTAACAAGTAAAATTCGTGTATAGAATAAACGGACATTGTGAAATTATTTTCCTTCAACCTTGGTTGGTAAAACGTAATAAGTAACTTGTATTACTCGTGAAATCCTTGTTTTCATATATTAAAATTTGATACTAAAAGATTGTGATGGACTTGTTAAAAATTTTTTTAAATAAATTTGAGAAAGGAGTTTATAATAAAATTTACGATATGACTGTTGAGTATATATAACTTGGATTTAGTATGAATTAATTTTCGGGTCAACGTAGTAAACTTTTGACGTATCTTGTAATATAAAACATGAGTAGAAGAATTGGTCACGTATTTTGGAGATAAAAACTTTGTAAAATTGGTTTTATTTTAAAACATAAGGCTGTGTTTACGTATGCATTGGTGTAAACTAGAACGCGTTACTTGTTGTAGTGAATAAAATGGGATAAAATCGGAATATACACTTTAAGTAAGAAATTATAATGCTTGAAACAAATTATTAAATATTGATGGAACGTTATTTTATTCCGCTGTGAGATGTGTTAATTTTAAAATCACCTGATAATGGGCTAATGATTAAAAGTTGAATTTTATATATCTTTGAATTATTGAAATAAGCATCTTAATTATTTATTATTTTATTATTTTCATCGAGATTTAAGTGTCGACAAAAATAAGTAATTTATCCGAAATAAAACTACGTGAAACCTCTTTATCATTTGAGTCGAAGTGCGCGAATATGATTTAACAAAACAGTTTTGGGGAAAACATGTGTGTAATAAAAGTCAAAGGTTGATTTTAAGAGTTAATTGGACTAGTTTGAGTCATGTTGGATACGTGTATATTTGTGATAATATAAGTCGTAATAATAAAAACGTAAAACTTGGAAAATTCTTACTACGAATGTTTTTGGTACTTAAGATATGAACATTAATGAGGTTTTGACACAAGTATGGAGATTTTCAAACCTAATGATTTGTCAATTATGATAACCGAGTCACCGCATCTACTAATGTTAATAATTTCCGAGAGATTGAAATTTTTCCAGAAATGAAAGCGTTGTAAAGATTGGAAAATGAAAGGTATAAATTCTTTAATGGTGTAACACAAATTAAAAATGTGTAAATGTTCGGTTTTACAATGTACAAGGTAACACTAATTATTATACGCAACTGGATTACACAACACACGCCTACTTGTATATTATTTAATAAAGATGTATATATAACGTTTTGAGTCACGATGGTTCGATCGTCCGACATCCCTTCTTTGATTTTGTGAGTCCGTATCTAAACATGAGTCGTCATGTGATTGTTCATTTTAATATTGTCTATGGTATGAAACCAATATTATTATATTTATTTTTGTGTCGTTACTTCGCTAGTACTTGATGATGAGGGTATGTCACCCGGTGTATTTTGTCATGATCATGGACGCCGTAACTTTCTTCTTTCGGTTAATGGAACCTAAAAAATTCTGTATTTACTTGTATGATGCTATAAATCTTCATTTGAGTGGTTGTTTATTTATATTTAACAAAAGCAAGGAGGCGTAGCCGCTTTACCAAATTGTAAGAGGTGAAAGAACTCGATCTTCCTGGTGAAATTGTTTCTATTTAACCAAGTGATTATTCTTCTCTCCCCGTATACCCTTGGTGGAATGGGTGTGCAACTCGAGACGATGGGAAGTGTGATCGTTGTTTTATTTTTGACGCTTGTGTTGATATTCAACTTTTACTCCATGTATTCGTAGATCGCTGTTGTTATCCTGAGACTTTCGTCATATATTTGAGGTATTTTCATTTCTAATGTAGTTAATTTCCGTTGACAATTATATTGCTCGTTTACCTCGTTCGATCTCATTGATCTTAATTTTATTACTTGTTGTGCTTGCAATGATCTTTAATCATGAACCACCTTACCGTTATTTTGTGAATAGTCTATTTTGAAATGATGTATGAGTGTGTGAAATGGTTCGTTGAATCAAATGTAAATGGTGTCGACTTATTTATTTATTTATTTATTTATTTTCCCATAAAAAGGCAAAGCAAAAATATGTTCCCAAAGTGGACGAAAAATGTTTGATGTGTTTCTTAAAACGATAGTAGCAATATTTTCCCATTTCAAATTTCATTTCAAATGATTTAATTATTTTGAAGGCTAGGTCGAAAACTTCCATAGTCGTGTTTGGTATGTAATAATAATGTTTGTGTTGTCACTCGATCCTCAATTATGCACAGCTTAGCTAACTATGCATAATTCGGGAAGAGTCCTGTTTTGTTGGTTGTTGTTGCTTGATCCTCAAGTATGCATGATCTAGCTAATTCTGCATAGTTTAGGAAGGGCACTATCGTGTCAAACAAATTGGTCATCTTGAAACTTGTAGTGTTTTGATAAATGTTTGGATGAGAACGTTTTTTAAAATGGTGGATCCTTATGCAAGTAATCGCATTTTCTTTGATTCCTAAAGACAATTTTTGAATTTTTCCTGTATTCCTTGAAATCTTTTCTTTCGTTTTGTGTTGACTTGGTAAGTCACTGTGACCGAGTAGTTTTTTTTGGAAAATGTTTTTATGAGTTGTGTGTAACGTGCAAATTTCATCGGAATCACGAGGGTGTTGATGAAATACCAAAGGGGCGCGAATCGACACTGAGAAGAGTTTTTAACAAAAATAGAAGACTTCCGAAGTAGAGGAAAACCGAGTTTGAATAACTCTAAGTGAAATGACGAAGACTTCTCCTACGTCGAATGTATCGTACTTTATTTATTATTCTTTTCTTGTTCTTTTGATATGACAACGACACGCGATAAACTGTTGAAGTTTACCAACTGTGCATCAGTAATTGGAAGACAATTCCATTGTCGTTTTCGCTTATTTAAGTGAGGAATCCTCTTTGCTTGACTCAACCATCCTTGATTATCGACGGTTAAACGATAGATATCCCTAGTTGAGGTTTTTGTGGTAAACCACTGCTTTTTATGTATTTATGTGTTAAGAGATATGGTTGAGTGATCGTAAGTTGTGAGAACTTGAGACGACATTGTCCAATGAAGTCCGATCATGGAGAACACGTGCCATGTAATATATTTCTTTTTATATTTAACTGTGAACGGTGATGCTTGTTGAGATTTTGACCACGTTTGGGACGGAAGTGAGATGGTGTTATTGTAATATCTTTTGGGTATGGATCCGTGTGTGAGCACCCTGCGATGACATATGTATGTATTTTATTTCTTTTTGGATATGCATCCATAGCTAGCAAGCTCGTGAATCTTCGTAATAATGCAATTTTCTTTTGACTAGACTCATCCGAGAAATGTGTCAACATTTCTTATTTTATCATGGCTTGGCCGATTAACAAGCGTGGGTTAACTTGATTGAGCGGATTGACTTGGCGTGGTTTGGCTATGTTGCAAACATGTCGTAATGTGATTGTATGTGTTTCATAATGGCTTTTGTGTTTGTTTGGATTGTGATGTCTTCGAGAGAGTTATGTATACGCCGAATGATTTCGTATCGATGAATTCGTTTTTGACGAAGTAGGGTTGTATGTACGTAATATCGTAATAAGGTGATTTGGTACGACTAGTATTGATTACTTCGTCTTTTATATTTTGAACGTTTTTCTATGAGGTGATGTGTGACCCGTGCGATTTTATTTTGTGAGTAGTTGTTTTTATGAGATGATGAACCAAGTGAAAGGACGATTCGAAAGTTGAAAGACATGCTCCGAACGTGTGTGATTGATTTTGATAGTTGTTGAGATCGACACTTGCCGTTGGTAGTACCTTTGTACAACGACATTTACCATGTTAACAATGAAGATGCAACATTTGAAGAATTATGATGATGAAAATGCAGATCGCCAGTTGGATAGAATGAAGTAAGGAAAAGTCAGTTGAATGGACTTGAAATGATTTGAGAGACTCCGGAAGAGATGGTGTAGATTGAGAATCACTTGTTGACCGCGAGAAGCTGTGAGAAGAGACGTGTTGATAACCGTAGGAAGAAATTGGGAAATTGAAGTGGAGATCAAGGATCGAGATGTTAAGAGATTGGAGCAAGGTATAATACTCATAGTGAAGGTATGATGGAACCATAGACGTGAACCGAAGTCCACATTGGAACGTGAAGACCTCTTTAGGAAGTAGTACCATCATCTTGCTAGTAGTACAAATGCGAGTATAAGAACCGGAGAGCGCCGGGACGTCGCTCCCTTAAGGGGGGGAGGATGTAACACACGTGAAAGTGCCGTATGATGCTAAGTTATTGTCTCAAGAGTTGTTCAGTATGAGCATCTCTCTTAAGTTGTGGCTCACTTGCGGATGTGATATCCCGAGCCCAACGTTATTTATTTAATCCTATTTTACTCATATTTTTGAAATTTTTAAGAAATTTCGTTTGCTATATATTTGGCGGTTTAAGTTGAAACCAACGTTTACGGTCGTAATTTAACGTTTGACGATTTAAGAAGAACCGATAACGACTACGATACCGACGGATGCCCCAAAATTCATAATTTACTATCGATTGATCGATATTTGAGTTTTTCGAGATTTTATTTTATTTACGTGTTAAGTCGAGTCGGAACCATGCGTATATTTGTTTTGTGTGCGTTTGAACCATTTAAATGTATTTTGAGGTAGTCGGGACAAAACTCGACTCTCGTAAATTTCTAAAAGTCGACCACTAGTCAAAACCCGCTCTTTAAAAGGATGATTGCTAAAAAGGCCAAAAGATAGCTAAAATTTCACCAAAGGTCCCTCCATTTTTACAAAAGGGAACTTAGACACACACACAATTCATTTCCACCTCAAATTTTTCACACACTCTCTCCCTCTTCTCTCCTACCCTACGGCCAAACACCACCACCCTAAAACCACCATCAAAACTTGGTTTTTGACAAATCTAATCAAAGTCCCATGTTTATAACATCAAGTTAAGTAAATCCCACCAATAAAATTTCACATGCAACAACTTTTTTTTTAGATTTAATTTTTGAATTATTTTGAAAAATGTTATGTTTTGATCTAATTAAATTCGTAGGTTTGTGTTTAAATATGTTTAGGAACATGGATTTGAAATATTGGAGCTAGGAAAATATTTTCCTTGGTGATTTCAGCCCCAAAACCCACGAAATATGTGGGGGGTTTGGGTGTTCTTGGTGTTTTGATCTTGTTTCTTGTGGGTATGGTTCTATTTCTTTGTTATTATTATTTTATATATATTTAATTATATTGCATGTTTAGTTTTTGATGTGGGTTTTGAATAAGGATGAACATACAAGTGATTTAGGGTGTTTTGGTTTGATTAGGATGGTTAGTAGATGATGTTAGGAGTATAGGAGTTGATGAAAATGGTCAAAATGATGTTTTAATATGATTTTGAAAGAGTCAATTTAGATCAGATTGTTTAAGGGTTATTTTCGTGGGTTTAAGTCTAAGTCCAGGTTGAGAAGATAGGATATTGTTGTAGAGCTTCTTTTTAGCTTCGATTCGGTATAAGGTAGAGCTTCTAACTCAAAACGAGTCAAAAGTTATGATATTTTAAAGTTTGAGGCGTACCGGGTGATGAAAATCACAAGTTACGGGTTTTTGTCAAAATATAGGTCGAATGTCTAGGATTGTAACTAGAGTTCTAAAAATATTTGGAAGTTGTTCTTTGGTCCTAGACCTGCACAAAAGAGTGTATTTTCAAGTTTAGGAGTTGGTGTTTCAAGTTGAGTTGACTAAATAAGTCAAAGTCGAGTTGCACTTGGAAGGTGCAAATCTGTCCGAAATTTTAAGGTATAGAGATGTGTTGAGCAGTGGGTCTTGGAAGTGAAAACTTTTTATGAAATTTGTTGTGTGGTTTCTACAGATTATAAGTGATTTTTACAAATTTTCTCAGATTTTTAGGAGTGGTCTAAGTGGGGTAAAACAGCCCGTACATTCGGTATGTACCGGCAGAATTGTAAAATGAGTAAAGGTTTTGATAAAGTATAAAAATTGACGTGTCTAGTAAATATCACTTGTATGGATTTTGGCGTGAGTTTATATGAACCTTGAGTGTTCTTAATTATGTACATACAGTACTTGAAGGTACTAGAATGTGTTGATTCATTACGTGTTTATTCGTTAGGTGTTGTATTTGATTTCCCGGGGCATCCTCGTCGTCGGTGATCGATTTCGTTTACGCCGTAGTGCTAATACTACCACTACTACGCAAGGTGAGTCTATAGCCTCGCTCTTTACTTTATTCAAATGTTTTTAACCCGCGAGGGGGATACATGCTAATTTAAATGAAAATGAACATAAGTCTTGATTGATTGTTGGACCCGAATGTTGCCTCGAAATTGTGTTGAGTACCTAGTTGCAAAAGTCCCTAAATTCATGAACTATTAACTATTGTCTTGCCCTTGCGAAGGGGGAAATAGCCGCTTATACAATTTGTAGTACTACGGGGCTAACGACCCAATGCTAGCCGAGAAGCTGTACGTTGAGTAAGTTCTGCGGTAGATTATCTTGTATGAGAGATAAGGTATAATTGCAACTAATGCCTTTAGAAGGGGCACTGGTTTCATCTGAATCACGCCGGTAATTATTACGCGGGTGATTGAGTTAACGGATTAGTGTCATGAGCTTAAACACAATTGTCATATCCTTGAGTAATAGATTGTGAGTACGACAATGCTATTGAATGATCATGATTGGTTTTTAATACTTATGTTCAACTTATGATTTGATAAACCTATAGATTCGCTCAACCTTTGTGTTGACAATTTTAAGCATGTGTTTCAGGTAACCAAGATTGATAGCAGCGGAGCATGCGAGGATGGAAGTTGTGGTGGCTTGGCGGTCTACTTTGTTTTCCTCCCTTTTTGCACTTAAAAAAAATTTTATACTATGTCATGTGAATGAAAATGTATTTTTGGGTTGAGATTCAGTGGGGACCTAAACGCAAACTCTGTATTGTATTCTTTTGGGGTTTGGAAAACAGTAGACATGTACATTTTAACTATGTTTGAATAATGTCAAGACTTTTACGTCTTTTGAGTCGTTTGATATATCTTGTGTGCGATGATAACTGTGTAGCACCCAAATGTTGTAGTTCCGCTGCGCATAGCATTTGTGGGGGTGTTACATTTTACGACATTGGCTCGTATAATGATTTTGAAGGAAAATGCCTATATTATGATTTTCGATAAGGATTTGTATAAAATGACTTTAGCTATTTTATGGCCTATTATAAACATTTGTACAAAACGATTTTCGGTAATAATTATGTACCAATGATATATTGATGGTTTTATTAAACTCTATGAATTCACTCGGCGTTATCGCTGACCCTTTTCTTTTAACATGTTTTATCTCAGGTACTTGAAGGTAATTCTCGGGAAGACAACAAGAATTCATGGCCCGCACCTAAATAAATATTTCCATTCAAATGCTTTGTAAAACCTGTATTAAATACAATGACTTGGGACCTATGTAAACTTGATATTTATGAATGGAAATGCTTTATTATTAAACGACGCGATTTTTATGCGTTGTCTATGATGTGAGTAATGTGCTATTCCGTAACACCAACGAGTCTTCCGCTGTATTAAATTGTATAAATTTGGGGGTGTTACAGTTTGGTACCAGAGCTCTCGTTATAGAGCACGAAAGATTTTTAAAACCAAGGTTTTGAATAAAACATTTCAAAATCTTTTAACTATAAACATTTTTCACAAAATGTCTAAAAATCTTTTGACTATAACGGTGCCGAAGAATTCCCGAGTTACCGACAAGGCCATACTGAGAAGTGTTATTTTAATATATATATAACTTGGATTATATATATATATATATATATATATATATATATATATATATATATATATATATATATATATATATATATATATATATATATATATATATATATATATATATATATATATATATATATATATATATATATATATATATATATATATATATATATATGATGTAATTTTATTACATGATTGTTTGATGATTATTTTGATATTTATACGAGGTATTTATACGACGTAGATTGTCACAAGGAACCCTAAATCCCCTAGTAAATTAATCGAAGCTATTCTTGTAGGAATTCTAGCTATCCTAGATCTAAACCAAGTTGCGGATATTTATGATCCCAACAAAATGGTTAATATTCGTAGAAATGTAGATAGTAGTTGATTGTGATATTAAAGAAGAATTGGCGAGATTAAAACTGATATCGATGTCATGACGATCTTTCCTTATAGAGTGGAGTTTGACAAAACGTTACAACCTAGAAAGGTGTCATCTGATTCGTTGTCACCCAATTCTTAAATTTGAAATCGAAAGGGTGAATTTTGCACTTGAGGCTGTCATTGGAACCATTACCCAAAAGCCTCATGCCACTAGTACCTTTCCGAGAAGTTTAATTGAATGTGTGAGTCATTGGAACCATTACCCAAAAGCCTCATGCCACTAGTACCTTTCCGAGAAGTTTAATTGAATGTGTGATTCATTTCATATCGAGCTTTTATTGCCCTTTTAAGGTTTAAAAATAAAGTTGAAGTATTGGGAAATGAGGTAGGATATCGAATTGAGTATAATTTGGTTGAAACTTGAATAAAGAAAAATTTAACCCGTATGGAATATGAGATTGTTAAGAGGAAGTCGTTAAGTCCTGTGATTGAATTATAAGGTTCTAATTGATTGTTGATTTGTGTTAAGGGTTGTTCCTAGGCCATTGTCCAACAATGAGGATGCCCAGTGTCCAGGAAATAAATTGAAGAAATCTTCTTCTGAATAGGGACCGATGGATCTTCCGGGACAGGTGGAACACCTACTGACCCATGTAGATTAGTATTCATTGTAGTATCTTTTAAAAATCCCTAACTTAACTGAGACATTAGTTGGTAAGATGAGTTCTTGGAATTGTATGACATAGTGACACGTAATGTGTTACGGTACAATTTTGACTTGTTTGTGATTAATGAAAAGACTACCTTTGATTGCTAAATCCTACATGTATCGATGTTATCTATCTTTTATTGCTTCATCCTAATGTTCGCATTAGTGATGCAACCATTGAAGAAGTACTCATCTTGATTTGAGTTACGTTGTGGATTATTCTCTTTTTATTCATGAGTGCCATCGAGATCATGAACCTCATGATTATTTGGCTAAGCTCATTTCCTATTATATATTGTAGTTAGTTCTTGTTGAAAAAATTTTCATCACTCCTTTGCAGATCACTAATTGTTTTTATAAGTTAAAACAGTATCCCTTGAGAAAAATTGAATTTTCATCACTATAAGGATTATTCAAAGTGATATTTATAAGTGATCATTCTTGAAATAAAGTTAATTATGAAATACCTTGAAAAACTTAATTGTTTTCATAACAAAGAAAATCTTTGTAAATTTATTTTTGATTCTTATTTACGAATTAAGCATGAAAATATTTTTATTATAAACATGATGATAAAATTTTGACGAACTGAGTATTGCATCGTTAATCTTGAAATTATATATAGTTGCGCGCCTACATACAATTTGGAAGGGACCATGCAAGATTGATTAGTAGTCACCATGAAATTATTACTAAACACTAAATTTTCTTTGAAGATTGTGAAAGAATAACTTTTATGAGATCTGCAAGAAGTGAAAAATAGGGACATAGTGTTAGGGACACCTACATATGTGCCTGTAGCATCTATTCTTTTGAGTCGAATTTTCTCATTTATGGAAATTGTCTTATATGACAATTGACAATTCTTTCTTGTCCAATTCTCCCGTAGTGACATTCTTAGGAAAAGTATCTGATTACCGAGTGTTGATACCCAACTTGATGTATCGACGTTCTTATCATTTCTTTTGAATGACCTGGGTAACGATCCGAGGAGCTTTCGAATGCGTACTCAAATTATGAAAACATGGGATATATTCATATTCGTTAAATGTTTTCATCTGTATCTGATTTGAAATTCTCTCGCGTAGATCATGCGTTAACCTTACTCTTTTTAAGGTTAGTTATGTCTCCAAATATCCGTAAATTGTGAAGGATTATGAGTTATTATTAGTCTTTTGAGAAGTTCACATCTTATCGACGGCAATAAAACTGAAAAGTTGATAGTGCCAGTAGAATGGATTGATTATTTATGACATGACGACATTGTCTTAATTGATGGGAACTTGAATAGAATTCCCCTAAATGATAAGATGTTGATTATCAAAAGTGATCTAAATAATTCTTGATGGATGACCATATCCTGCATTTAGACTTGAAATTATACCATGAGTGGTTGTGAACTAGTCATAGATGTTATAATCTAGAAAGAACCTAATATGAACTTATTAAAAGATGTTTATGTTATCTGAAACTTTAGGAAGTATTTGTTGGTAAATTACCTAGACTTTCACCATTAAGGCAAGTTGAAATTGGTATAGATTATATTCCCGGTGTTGCACCTGTGGCGTGTGCATTGTACGTCAACACCATCTGAATTAAAAGGAATTACCGTACAACTGAGAGAGTTGTCGGAGAAAGATTTTATTCTACCAAGCTCGTCATCATGAAGAGCTATGCTGTTATTATTTCTTATATTTATATATTACTGTGAACTGAGTAAATTGACAATCGAAAACGATATCCATGACTCGAAATGGAAGATTTGTTAGATCATTTACAAGGTTCTAGCGTATGTTTTAAAGATTTGATCCATGGCATGGTTATCATCAACTTCGCGTCCGCGAAAAAGATTTTCTATTCCATTCATTACATCCAGAACTTGTAATGAACATTATGAGTTCACGTGATGTCGTTTGGATTGACTAATACACATGTAGTATCCATAAATTTGGTGAATCACGTGTGTAGGCTGTAATTTGATAACTTCATGCTTGTGATCATTAAGGACCATTTGTTTGTTTATAAGTATAGGAAGGAGTTAATAATTATTTATAGATTGTCCTGAATTGACCGGACACGAAAACCTGTACCTTGAATATTTAACATGTGATTTAAGGCTTAATCCTTTACATTATTTGACCGTGCGATTAATAGAAAACGGAATCTATATTGACTCTTCAATAAATTGAGCCATTTAAGATTTTGGGTTTTACCAAAAAGAAAGTGGAAATATGTTTTGACAAATAATTTGTTAAAGGATTTTTAAGAAATTGTTCTCTTATACACAAATCATTTAACTAAACTCCTGTTTAGGGGTAAATGTTTGTGTATACCTCAAGACAACCTAAGAGGGATTGAGGAAACCGTTAAACCATGACCTAAAATTTGAAACGACAATTTTTGCTTTTCAACTAAGAAAATTTTGACCAAAGTATAACCAAAGATTTTTCAAACATTTACGAATCTTATTAATTATTTTCGATAAATCAGCAAAAATCGTGTTAATTAAATTCAAATTTTTTTTGAACATTTTATTATAATTGGTCGAACTAAGAAATTTAAACTTTTAACGTTTACGTTTCATAAAAACTTAATATTTATTGTTAATTTACGTGTAATACTTATCGACGCTTTAAAACGTCGGATCAAGCAAAACTGATAAAAATAATAGTTGAGACGAAACTAAAACTTAGAAAATATGAAGAAAGAAATTTTGAATGAATACGGTCATGACAATTATTTTATAAGGAAAGGTGAATGTAGATACCGACCATTATGTAGAAAAGATAAAGATTCACATAGGATGTGTTCCTTAATAATGAAGGTGCAAAATAATTTGCCCGAACAATTTAGAAATAATTGATGCTTGTAAGAAGGATAATATAGATAATAAAAAGGGGTTCGCAGCTAATGTGAACCATTAGAATTGAGAAGCCGATGGCGTTAAATGTATAAAAGGCCACTTGTGGTTGCTTAAATATTGAGATATAGTTATGTTGGAATCTTGTAAGTCTAAGTATTCTATTTTACGTCATTTCTGACTAAGTGTATCTTATCTGAAGAAGATGTACTGATGGCGAATTATGAAGGCAGACATCGCCTCATACATTAGTAAACATCTAACTATTGCAAAGGTCATCATCTGAATTTGATTTGATTTGGGTCATCGTCGACAGACTGACCAAATCTGCTAATATCATTCCTGTTAATGATAGTTCCTTGATGAAGAAATTGACTCTTTTGTATTTAAAGGAGTTGTGTAAACATATTGTGCTTGTATCGAACATATTTATCAAGATCCTCGCTTCGCATCGAATTTCTAGAGATTTGCTCAGAAGTCATTGGGAACGAACCTTGATGAGAGTACTGTTTACCACCACAAACGAAGGGACGAGGTAAAGTAACGATACAAAATACTATAAGTGTTGTTTTACGCTTGAATGATTGACCTTTGGTAATAAACCGTATAATTGTTTTTCTTTGGAGAGATTATCATTGATAATTATCGTATTAGGATCGAGATCGAATCTCGTGAGGATATATATTAGAGCATCTGTAAGCAGGAGTTGGGATGAAGACACCCAACATACACCATTGTGAGTTGGACATGTCTTTTAGGTTTAAGGTTTCCTATGATGGCGAACCTAACCTTACAAAATACTCGACCCGCGAGACCTGAAATGATTGTTGAAATTAGGATCTGATTATTGATTGCCGGTAATGAGCAGGAGGTTATGTAAATATGAAATGTAGATCTTGAAGTGCCAGATGGGTAGCGAAGTTATGCCAAAACTTTTAACCATGGAAAAATAAATTGATGATCTGAAAAATCATGGGATATAAGTCCCCGTTGTATGGGACCATTGAGATGATGTAAAAGATTGGTTTGAAAGGCATATAAGCTGGATCTACCCTAGGACTTCAAGAGCTGCGTGAATTATGTTTCGTATATCAAACTTGATAAAATGTCTATCAAGTGAAAATCTGAATTCTTCTTGATAAAGTTTAGATCAGCGAAAAGTTGCATTCATCAAAAACCCATGAAAATCATGGATAGAGAAAGTAAGTCAACATTAAGCCTGATCTTATTCCCGTAGTTATGTCTGATGAAATTCACGTATTGTAATGGATTACACTTGTGAGAAAAGACCGAATGTGGTGGAAATACCCACATGGCTTTAACTCTATAAGAAGCAAGTAGTAAGATAAGATGATCTTTGAGGACAAAGATCCTGTTTAGGGGTAATTGCTGTGACAATCCGTCAATTTATGGATTATATTTTATTCTCAAATATTATTTAAAAACATTATTTTAATGTTATATTATGAACTCACTTATTTTGGGAAGAAATTTGGATTTACGTCTTGAAGTAGCATTGACTACGTCTAAACCGGAGGATTCTACGTTACGTGCTTACGTTTACATACACCGTTTTGGTGACAATCCAATATTTTAGGAAATAAATTTATCCGTGAATATTATTTAGGGATTTTAATTTTGTGTTGGTTCATAAACTCACAAATTTACGAGAATAGATTAGGACTTACGATTTTAATTTAACGTCCTTTACGACTAAACCGGAAACCTTAGGATTACGTATTTATGTTTTCTAACTCCGTTTTAAACCCGAGGGCACGTAAATCGAGGAAACTAGAATCGAGGAGTACCCTTAAATTAGTGGAGATGAGACAAGTGGGACACTTGTCCCACCCCCACTATACCGGCTAACACAAGCCTTGTGGCAAGTTTATACATAAACTTGCAAGACACATGTCTTGCAAGCTTAATAAACAAGCTAAAGCTTCCACCAAACCACTTATCTACACAAAACTAGCAACTAAAACCATTTATTCCATTATTCAACATGCAAAACACTCTCATCTCTCTCTCTCTACTCCATTTGGCCATCCATACCATCACCATAAACCATCATATGATAAAAAATTCAACCTTAATTCATGTGTTTAACTTGCACAAGTTGAATACCCTTTGAAGACTTGTTGATTGGAGGTGATCATAACATCCACAAAGGAGATTTTATGAAGATCAAGGGCTGATTTCCCACAAGGAGTTTATAAAGATTGGTGGACTTGAAGTGATAATGGTTTATCACAAGTTTTTCCATCAAAGGTCCAAGCCTTGATCATAACCTACATCATCTTGGTGGTATAAAGATTATTCTTCCCATCCTCTTGTTATTTTGATTATGTAATCATGTATTTTCTTTCTTATTGTATATGTATATGATGAATATATGATGATAAAAATGTTGTGTGGGGATCAAGTGTTGGTAAACATGGGTAAAAAGATGAAAAACTATATGTAAAAGTGGTTAATCTTGCTTAATTAAGTAGGCTGTATAAAAACAGTAAATAACCATACGATGAACTGATAAAATGGTATAGATGAATTGATATAAAGTGAGTATTGAGACTTGGACACATGTGAGAGTTAGCCATGCAATGAAATCATAAAAAATGAGTGAGATATGATCAAAACAAGTTTAGAGTGCAAATCTGAGTATACTGTTTTGGACGAATTTTATAAAATATTTAGAGGTTGATTCATCAGTATCTATAAAGGAATAAAATGAATCACATATCATGTAGTTTCTGTGATAATAATTTGGGGTTCTACTTCATGTAGAACTCTAGATATGATCATTTTAGTAAACTAGATTTTTAGGACTGATTTTGTGAAATTAAAGTTTAATATTATTATATAAGCACTCAAATAAATATAGTATAAAATGTGAATTAAAACCCACTAACTTATATATTTCATTTATATAAAAATGCATAAGGATAAATAAATGGACATTATATAAAAATTGTAGTTTGGTAAGTTTTATAAGTTATAAAAACTATATACTAAGTTTTACGTCTTTTCGGCTAAAACCGAAAGATTAACGTTTTTGTTAAATAAAACTTAGACGGTTGGACCCGTCTAATGTAAACTTTTATAAACTCACATACTGATATATAAACATATATAACAAGTAAAAATGATAAAACTCGAGCTTTACAACATATAGACATTAACGGGCCAAAGTAGCCTTAATGGACAATAAACCCGACTAATTTGGTAGAACACTTATAAACTTATTTATTGGGCTTAACCCATTTGGGCCCAACATATAAAGTATAATACTGATAATAAAAGTATAATTGGGATAATGAATAGCATTGGGCTTGCAATAGGCCCATTGGGCTTCAAAATGTAAACAAGTTGAACTAGTGTAACTAGTCTTGAAAATTACCAACACATAAACACTATAATGAATTAGTAAATAAGAATATATAAAACCACTTTATCATCAATATATGTACAAAATCATCATATGTATATTTGTTATTTTTATAAAGTCATTGGACAAGAGTCTAAGACGAGTATTATTTGTCTAGGTTTCCGTGATTGAAGCACGTACCGTACATCCGAATTGCCGATAACCCGCTTTCCCACATCAACGTGAGTTCATAGCCTCGCACTCTTTTAAATGTTTTTATGAAATATTTTATAAACCCGCGAGGGAGATAACATGTTAGTTTTTATGAAATAGGACACTAGTTGTCCCAATTGTTTATTTATTGATTTGGACCCGAATGATTGTATGACCTGATGAATGATTAAATGACCCGATAGATGAAATGAAATAGATTATTAAAGTTAGGTTATGTCACTAAAAGTCCCATTAGCATGAATTGTGAACTAACGGTATTTGGTAGACGCTTATTCATATAATAGTACTATTTGGGGACGATCACCCCAGTTCGCGCCTTGACGGTTGATCCCCGTCGTGCCACATTGATTGGTAAGCGAATTTATGTATGAGAAGATTTACACAAGCGTGATTATTGTGATGACACGCTAATGTAGATGGGCAAAGTGAGTTTCGAGCTAGCTACCCGTTGTTTGGTATAGTAAGGTAACAATGTCATGCGGCTTATAATAATCTAATTAACGAAATACTGCTTTATGCATTGAATTACGATACATTGCCTGACTAGCAATACAGGGTCTTATCATTGATATTATGTTCGTGTTTTGGTTTTATATAACCATATTCATATAACGGTTTTTATTTAATCTATACAACGTTATAAAACGTATTGTATGATGTTTTTACGACATTGGCTCGTATAATGATTTTGAAGGCAAATGCCTATATTATGATTTTCGATAAGGATTTGTATAAAATGATTTTGGCTATTTTATGGCCTATTATAAAGATTTGTACAAAATGATTTTCAGTAATAAATATGTACCGATGATATATTGATGGTTTTATTTAACTCTATGAATTCACTCGGCGTTATCGCTGACCCTTTTCTTTTAACATGTTTTATCTCAGGTACTTGAAGGTAATTCTCGGGAAGACAACAAGAATTCATGGCTCGCAACTAAATAATTATTTCCATTCATATGCTTTGTAAAACCTGTATTAAATACAATGACTTGGGACCTATGTAAACTTGATATTATGAATGGAAATGATTTATTATTAAACGACGTGATTTTTATGCGTTGTCTATGATGTGAGTAATGTGCTATCCCGTAACACCAACGAGTATTCCGTTGTATTGAATTGTATAAATTTGGGGGTGTTACAAGAAATTGAAATCTCAATAAATCGTGAGAAGAAAGGAAATTAATAGCATGTTTTTCTAGTATATTTTCCTTACTTAAGTAAGTTCCATAAGATTTTACGCACCTTTGAGGTAAAGTAGAAAGAGAAATTGCATGAAAAACTTTCAAGTTAATGGCATCGATGGAAATCTCATGACAAATATAGTAGAACTTGATACTTTTCTTTGAATATCTATGTACATGTTTACAAGTCTACAAGACTCACATTGGCTATAATGTGTAGACATTCAAAGTACTATAAAGTATACAAATTGCTACTTGCTTTTTCACTAGTATAGATACATTCAAAATGTTGTCCAAATTAATGGGAGGAATGCATTTTTAACTATAGGACACACTTGTAAAGTTGTCTTATTCAGTGGGAGCTATGAGCTTATCACCTTGTAAGTGACCCACTTAATTTCTAGATATTCTTGAAATAACATCATAGTTTTCTAAGCCTTATTGCATATTATTTTAAAAGATAACTAGTCGCTTATCTGATGTTGCTTCCTAAAATGTTATCTAAAAATGGTTATGCATGATTGCTTATTAAACAATGAAGTTCCGCATAACCCTTCTATACAATCTTGATTTGAGTATGACTTAAATCTTATTATATCTATGATATTTTAATATTATTCATATATGATGTTGTGCCAAGCTCAAGTGGGAGAAATATTAAATATTAGAGTGTGCAAGGTATAACACAATATTGCTTATAATATTCTATTAGGACTTATACATATTGATGTATGTTGTCTATAGAGAACTAATATCAAGAAATAATAAAAACTACTTCATCACATTACCTATATGATTTAGCTAATAAGCATATGTCTTCTTGTAAATACATAAATATGAAGTATGTAAATTAACTTGAAAATACTATTGAAGCCAAAAGTAGGCATTCAATAATAATTTATTTGTAATATGTTTATGTTTTCAAGTACACATGAACTTCCTTGAATTGTTCAAAGACTTATAAAATAAAGTAAATAATTGAATTGTTGTGTCTTCATGCTAGGGCATATACAATGAAGTTATTGAATTGTTCAATACCTTATAAAGTAAATTTAGCGATTAACATGTTATGTTTTACTTGTCAAAACATGAACATTAAGTTCTTGACCTGCTAAAACAATCATACTTTATAGCATGCAATTGGCTTGAAATATTGTTTATGCAATTTGGTTTGACCAAATTACAAAATATGTGAGCCAAAGAGAATTAGGTTATTTAAGGAATTGTGATAATGTCTCACAATCGCAACACTATGTCTTATGTGTAAAATCAAATACTATTTTATTATTTGATCCTTGATAACATTAACTACTCTCTCTCTCTCTCGTATCTTATTAAGGTTAACAAAGATTTGAATGAGCCCGTGCTTATTCAATATGGTTCCAAACAAGAAGGTAACTAAGAAACCATCAAGTTATGGAATGGGATGACTCCCAATAAGTCTTAGTTGAAGTATTCAATTTGTTGAAATCATGTTAGACGTGTTATTAACTAACTAGAATCAAGAACTGTCAATGTATTTTATACATCCTACACGAGAACAATTCATTGTTGCTTGATATGTTGTGTACTTGGAGAAAGTCTCCTCTTACAAGAAGCAAGTGGGAGCCTTTATGCATCTCTGAAAAAAGTAATGAATAAAATACAACCTTCTAAATACATTAGCGAACGATGTAATGAGGCTGAGCATGTAGATGCAAAAGCCACAAAGTGTTGTAATCCCATTCGCATATCCGCAAGGATACCTCAAGCACCTGAAGATATGAATGTCATGTCAATGTTGAGGAATATGAGTTAGAGGATCATAGTGAATCTCATAACTATCAAGACTCGTTTTTAAATTTGGAATCTAATAAATGACTCGAAACTATGAATGGCTAGATGTAGTCCATAAATGAAAATCAATTTTTGAAGTTGATTATCGTTAACCAATCAGTAAGACTGATATGTTATAAATATTCTTCTATGAGAAGATATATATGGGCACAATTGTACACTTTTGTACACACCCTCTTTGAATTGAGTTTAAGGCATGCTCAAGCAATTGATCATGGTTAAAGCTTTATTTTCTTTACAAGTGTTAAATTAATAAAGATATTAATTACCATACTTGATTTCATGGATATGAAATATGGCAATTGGTGTACAAACTCTATAAATCCAAGTGTGGATTAGAGCATGCATCTAGGATCTAGAATCTTAAGTTTGAATCAAGGATATGATCATGATTAAAACAAAGATAACTCTTTAAGCTAGTAGGAGCATATTGTATTACTTGTTCTTAAATCTCATATGTTGTTAACATATTGGAAATGACATTCCATTAAAGCTAGGTTTTAATCCTTGGTTTGGAATATATTTCCATTGAGAGATATAAGAAATAACACAATAACCTTGGAACATATTCTTATTAGAAAAAGGCATACGCGATTAATAAGTCTATTTAGGACACATCACTGAGAAAGTCTCAGAGTTCTATCTCAATTGATAAGATTGAATATGTACATGGAAACCCTTAGTTTACCTAATGGATTAATTACATATGATATGTTATATATTAGACATTTTAATACTTGCATGAATGCAAGATGAACTTATCACAAAGTATCTAAGTGAAAGTCATTAGATTACTATAGACTTGTTCATCGTTTATGGATTTTAGGTAAGGAGATTAGTGTCGAGTTTATACACTAATGCTTACTTTGATTGAGATGATACTCAATTCTATTCATAGTGGAATTTCATTTTAAATGATAATACTACTACCTAGACGTGCTTGGCGAAAAGCACTATTGCACTACTCATTAGTAAAATAAGAATACTTTACAGTTTCAGAAGTTGTTAAGAAGATTTACAAAATAGGTTTCTACTTGCTTCAAACAAACTACGTAGTGTACTATGTCGATGCTAGTATAATTGTATTAGCACCTGAGCGCAAATGTACAAAATGACAATCATCGTATTGTTCAAAATCTTTACTTTTTGTGAGTTTTTGAAATAAGTATTCTCAAAAGTTCACTCAGATGACAACTCAACAGGTCCTTGTGTAAAGTCAATCTCTTGTAAACAAACATGTTAATCATGTTAGGAACATTAGACTTTGACCTTCTAGTAGTCTCATGTATATCTGTTTTTTAAGTATTTGGATAATGGAACGTTAAGCAGTTTTACTAAATAATGAATTGATTTACTTGGTATGATCGTCTTCATTTGTACTATTGTGTTCTATATTAACATGTTTAATCCATGAATAATTTATTTATTATAAATCTTCCATTGCCGGTTGTTGATACGGGAGTATCGATGAATTAAGACAAATATGAGTGTTTTGGTCATATTCATATGGAATGAATATTAATTAATGATGCCGCCAAACTCATATGTGTTCATTGGATGAACATTGGATTGACCCAACCTACGAGAATTCACTGCATGGATCGGCGTCAATAGTGAATCTCGCAAGTGGTTGAATCTGCCATCCTTAGACTTGAGATGCAAGTAGGTTTTGTAGGTGTAGAATGTCAATCTTTGATATGGTTCAACGTTGTCCTGAATAAGGCTGCTATAAAGACCATTTTCAGGTGCGATGTGAAATACATGAACGACACGTGTAGTCAAAATAGGATTTGTTCCTTCACATGTATTGGAGTTAGATACTACTGGGCCCGTCGATGTATTGTACAGATGTTTGTGTGGCCACACCCAAATGTAATTAAGATGATTCTTGATTAATTTGGTAATCCAGTTCAATATCTATATCGAGAAGCAGAATAGTTAAACTTAAGAATGACTGTTGATCCATGTCTAAAGTTTAACAGAGTATCTTAAACAAAAGGATGACTAATATCTAACCATTTAAATAAGATGTTTGAGAAACTATCCCCATACGTTTCTAGGGGCATTGGCGTGTTGCTAGACGCTAACCATTGCTTATATAATTACATGATTATTATGACGTGCGCAAGTGGGAGCTGTTGGAGTATGCTCGTGTCATAACAACTAATTATACGTCTAGACACATATGGGCCTATGGGATCACACACATATACACTGAGGTACCATTTCAATATATCGTGTTTATCGTATTTACGGTATATAAACAACCTTCGTAACTCGAGATCATTATTGGGCTTCTAACGACTAGTAGTGTACTTAGTTATGAGACTTGTAATAGTGTATGGCAAGACCCATACAAATCCCATTGAGTCCGACCCATTAAGATGAAAAAAGGAAGGAGTTACATTTGTGATTAATATGAGTTATTAGGTAAAAACTCAAATTTATTACATTAAACACATTACCAAAAATCCTCCCTCTTTCCTCTAATTGGGATTTGCACGGTTTTGAGATGAAAAAATCGTGGGTTTATGTTTTGTAATGATCTCCATCTTTGAATCTTGTTTATTCAAAAGGTGTTACTAGGCTACGGGGTTTAAAACTAGCATCTATTGGTATACAACGATGTGTGGTGTGGATACATCATAGAGGTGATCTATTTTGATCACTTGGTTTCATATTTGATTGGTTTCTTGGTTAGATCATGTGTTCGTGATGGTCTCCGTTCGATCTTACAGAATCACGCTACAAAGGTATACTTTTATGTCCTTTTTATTGATTAATCATATGACTCTATGGATCCGTTTGTTGGGTCAAAAAGTTGATGTGGCAGAAACTCAAAAACGAAGAAAACATGAAGATATTGTCCAAGCGTTGTCAAGAGCAATCCAAGCGTTGACAAGAGCAAACTAAGCGTTGATGGCTCAAGAGTTGTCATGTACAATCTAAGAATTGTCAAATGCAATTCAAGAGTTGATAAAAACGTAGACAAGAAGCTTATGGAAGCTTCTATTTCGATAAACATGCAAGATTTATTCTGCATAAGTTTATTTAAATAGAAGATTTACTTGTTTATTTGTTATTATCTCTTGTAAAACCCTAATCCTTACACTATAAAAGGAACCAAGGGTCTTAGGTTTTATTCATACTTTCATTCACAATGTAAACCTAAAAGCGTGTGTGCACTAGACGTGGGATTCAATGTATACACGTCTAGTGGTTGTTTATTATTAATATAATGAGCAACCCATTTGTTTTAATTCATGTTATTGTGCCTAAACACCTTGTTAATGTGTCGTGTTCTAATTCCGCTTTGATTGTATAATCATATGAACATGATGCATTCCTAGTAGCTTCAAAGATCCGGAAACCAAGTTTTCCACAATTGGTATCAGAGCCTCGTGGCTCGTGATGCTAGGACCAACAAGGTGTTCGTGTATGGTGAAAAGAAGAAAAATCCGTCTAGGGTTTTTCTGGACGTTTTTGTGTTTAACACCCCCAAATTTACACGCAGCGGAATACATCTTTGGGTGCTAAACAATGATACAACAACACATAATTTATAAAGAACGACTCGAAAAGAGACGTTTTAGATTTATCGTTCCTAAAATATTTGTCAGAGTAGCGTAGTCCCAAGTAATCGTTACCAAAAGATAAGTTAAAACAACATATTAGTTTGTTTTAAAAATGGAACGATAAATAAATCAAATAGTTTGAACAACAAAAGCAGTGCACAACTTCATTCCCATGACCTCCAAGCTTCCACTTCTTGATTACCTGAAATACATGTGAGTAAAACAATCAGCAAAAATGCCGAGTGAATTTATAGGTTTATGTAATCAATTTGAACACAAGCAAAGATTATAAGTTTGTGGCATGCTTATAAGCATCAAATAATAATTTGTATCAACAATGATAATTGTATATAGCATAAATTGCAATAAGCTCATGGAACCGAGCCCTTAGACACTCCCATATCAGTCTAATAAGACGAGAGATTTATTAATTGTCAGTTACCTCCAGATTATTGGTACATTGCCGTATACCTGACTTCTCAATACAATATGTTCAAACAGTGTGGAGGTCAGGCCTAAGCTTCTATGACAAGTCCAAAAAAACTGAACCGGGGCGGCTTACCCCATAGATCTATTAATTGTACTAGCGGTTAACCCATCATAGGTTAATTAACGGTCCATAATTGAGGTTTTAACAAAGGCAATCACTTAATGCAATTTAAAGGAAACCACGGGTCCATTCATAGAGGGACAAAGCATACCATAAATATCTTGTGTTCTAGGTTTATAAAACATGTATTCCCCCTCGCGGGTTTAAAATCATTTAATAACTAGTATAAAGCGAGGCTATAGACTCACGTTAATAATGAAAGGCGGATTATCGGCTACGGGCGTGCTTCGGTCACGGAAACCTATATAAATAATAATCGGTCTTAGACTCTTGTCTAATGACTTTTATCAAAATAACAATATACATATGATGATTTTATACATATGATGATGATCAAGTGGGTTTATATATCCTTGTTTACTCATTTTAGTGTTTACGTTTTGGTAACTTTTTACTAGTTTACTAATTTTACCTACTTACCTATTTAAGTCCAATAAGCTTAGTATAAGTTCTTTAACTTGTTTTAATCTATTTTATACCTATATTATCAGTATCTATACTTTCCATGTTGGGCCCAAATGAGTTAAGCCCAATAAGTTCTTTTTATAAGTGTTTATCTTATTTAGTCCAATTATTAGTCCAATTATTAGTCCAATATGCTTATTTAGCTCGTTAATGTCCGTATGTCCTATAGTTCGGGTTTTATCGGTTTTTACTTGTATTAGTTACTTATATATCAGTATATGACTTTATAAACTTTACATTAGACGGGTTTGATCGTCTAAGTTTTATTTGGCGAAAAACGTTAATTTTACGGTAATAGCCGAAAAAGTCGTAAAAATCAAGTTTATAGTTTTTATTACTTATAAGTATTATTCTACAACCATTTATATAAATCATCCATTTAATTAACCTTTTATATATTTATATAAATAAGTTTCATAAGTTAGTGGGTTTTTATTTTACATTTTATACAATAAAATTTGAGTGCTTATATAATAATAATAAACATTAATTCTCAAAATCTGATTTTTATCTTCATGTTCACTATTTTTATCATATCTAGAGTTCTATAATGAATTAGAAGCTCATTTTTGGATGACATGTTCTTCATATTATGTGGTACATTTAACTTAGTTATAGCTACTGCTCATTTTAAGTTTATCTTGCCTTAACAGTCCCTACAAAACGGCTTATTCAGATTAGAACACCCAACTTGTTTTGATCATATCTCACTCATTATAATGATTCCATTGCATGGCCAACTCTCACATGTGTATAACATCTTGTAATTACTGTAAATGGATCATACCATGCAATTTTTTCAGTTCAAGTTTTAGTTATATACTGTTTTTATACAGCCAACTAAATAAGCATGATTTTAGCCTTAATTTCTTATAGTTATTAACCTTTTTAAGCATATCTATCAACACTTGATCCCCACACAACATTTTTATCATCATATATACATCATATACATATACAAAATGAAAGAAAATACATTTGTTCTTTACAAATATAACAAGAGAAAATGGAGAGGATGATCTTCTTTACCAACCAAGTGTATTTCTTGTTTTTGGAAGACAAGAACTTGATGAACACCAAAAGTAACTCCAAGATCATCAAACACCAAGAACGATAGTTGAGAAATCAGCCCTAGGACACAAGCAAATCACCTCCTATGTTGTTAATATGGCCACCAAATGATCAAGGCTTCAAGATAACTCCATGATAGAGCTAGATAACATGTATTTCATGGCTAGAAAAGATCAAAAGGGGTGTTTTGTGCTTTGAAGTGGATGGCAAAAGGGTGGGGTTTTTGAGAGAGTTTGAGGTAGTTTGCATGTATGAAATGGTGGTGTGTGTAGTAGCTAATGGTTTTGAGTGAATGGAAAGCTTAAAGTGTAAGCTTAGTCTTACACTTGTAAGTACTTAGCTAACATGATGCCACATCCTTAGATGTGGTGTCATGTGCCATCCCATGTTAGCTAGTGGGGTGGGATAATGTATTTTGTCCCACCTCACTAATTTACGGGTATTCCTCGATTCTAGTTTTCTCGATTTGCGTGCCCTCGGGTTGTTTTACGAAAAACGTTTTTATAAATTATGAATCAACGACACAAAAAGAATCCAATAAAATTGTCTCATCAAAAACAGAGTTCAAAAACGTAAATACTAATCCTAAGGGTTCCGGTTTAGTCGTAAAGGACGCTAAATTATGCACGTAAGCCCAAATTTAAATCCGTAAATTGTGAGTTCGTCAACCAACACAAAAATAAGTTTCAAAATATTATACGAGAAAATATTTCACTACCCGAAATGTTAGATTGTACTTTTTAAAAGTTTAAACGCACACGAAAAATAATAATATAACGACTCGATACGTAATTGAAACGATATCGTCGAAAGTATTAAATATCGAAACTATCGATAATAAAATATAAAATTTTTGGCATCCGTCGGTATCGCGATCACTAGTAGTCCTCGTTGCTCGTCAAAATATTAAAATATAATATTTAATATCGGTTTCAACTTAAACCGTTAAACATAATAATATTTAACGTTATAAAATACTTCAAAATAATTGAAAATAGAATTAAATTATGACCTTATTTTTACGGGTTTTACATCCTCACCACCTTAAGGGAGCGACGTCCCGGCGCTCAACTCGCCTCACTTTCGCCAACGCGCATTAAAGTCTCAATAAATATCGTCGTTGAAAGTCAAAAAGATATTACATAATATATGTTCTACATGATCGGACGTCATCGGATGATGCCGTCTCAAGTTCTCACAACTTACGATCATTTGACTAGATCACACACCATATAAGTACATAAAAGAAAAGGTCGAACACAAACATCGAGTATAGATCTCCACCGTTAATCATCGGGAAAACCTTGAACGAACCCTTGATAATATCTCAAGAGTCTTTCCACTTGCGGTGTCGGCTTCAACATACCCCTCGAGGTCGTAACGAATTTATTAACTCCATTCATTAAGAGATTCGGTCCTCAATCATTCCACGAGTACACACATAAATCCTGGTGATACTTATCGTTTCTTCTTATACACTGCTTCCCGAGATTCATTTTAAACTCAAAATAAAATAGTGATCTTCAATACGAGGAACAGAACGAGGTAAAAAAAATGAATTCAGTAAACGCATAAACGGACAAGATGTGGTAAAATAATTTAAGGTCGACGATCGACGAGGGATCTCGACTCACGTAACCGTAAAACATAATAATTCACAATTCTAGAAAAATGAGGGCGAAGAATGAACTAAATATTAACATTAAAATAACGTTTGTCATAGTTATCCGTCCCGGATTTGGTATTATCTTAAGACTCAATTGAGGTACTTTCTTGATAAAGATGATATATTAAAAATAGAAGTTAAATAGCTTCATAATTTATTTTGGTTGTCTTAAGAAACTTTGAAAGAATGACATGAATTTTATAAATTAAACTCATATTGTTGGTTACAATTAGAAGATATAATTTCCAAATTAAATCATTATTAGGAATATAAATTAAACCGGTAATTTCATTACATTAAAAGTAAAGTATGATAAGTCAATTAGTTCAAAAGGTAGAACATAATTTTATTTTTAACATTAGTTTTAGTTATACAAAATATGGTTTATAAATTTGACCTTTTACTTGTGATGGTTATTTCGATAATTGAAAATCATTAGAGAATGTAGACAAGTTCCATAAAATAAATATGGGATATATTCGGGTTTCGAAAGGTGACAAGATAACAACGAACACGAATGGAAATAATAGTCAACAATTAGTACGAAATCAACGGTACAAAAGAGAATGAAGCAAATGTCGTATGAATTCTTAAAGAGAATAATAAAATAAAGGCATTGATGGTATGACGATAAGAAATAATAGATTAAACAAGTTGTCAATTTTGTTAGTGCGGTCGGTAATTCACCAACATCAGCTCGTTAACTTACCGGTGGTCGATACATGATCGGAAATAAGATCCATACAAAAATTTAATCTAAGAAAATTCCTAATAATCTCTTGTAATTAAAACAAATCAAATGAACGATGTTAGTGTTTAAAGAGAGAAGTCAAATCACGGTTCACAAGAGTGGATTTCGAGACAAACGAGAGTGACAGTCGTCATCCCGGATACACGGAAATCACTCTAGTGATAATTCATTATTCACGTGTAGAGACATTCCAAAGATCTACCCAGTCGCATAAAGAAGATTGGACGAGAAGGAAGGATAAAACATCGAGACTTTCAAGTCATTTACCAACAGTCAGTAATTAGACGAACAGTCAAAAGAAATAAGTTATAAGATAAAATGAAGTAACAAGTGGAAAAACGATTGTCGAGTAAAAACGTATTCGTAAGCGCGTAATTCGTTCAAGAAAAGGTAAGAAAACATATGCGGATGCATAGAAATTGCGCTACTTGCATGAAATATAAAGGTTTTTAAAACTACTTTTCATTTTATTTCATTTTATTTATCTTTATCATAAATACAAGTAAAAAGTTGATTATTATCAAGATTTTTAAGTGGACTACTATTCAGCCTAGCATGGCTCCATCTAAATTAGACATAGGTGATCAGGCCATGTATAATTTAGGAATAGCAATGCAGTGCTCAGTTTCGTCGAAAAGTATTACGTTTCTTATGTTTATATATAAACCATGCCATTTGTAAAATGGAATTTAAAAATACTTTATAAATTTATAGGATACAAGTAATTTGTGAGATACTTAATAAGCAACTTTTAATCTTACGAAAAATATTTTTATAAGACCAAAGTAAAAATAATAGGTGAAAATAATCGTAAAACAATATCAGATTTATTTATAATATGACATTATGACAACGTATAAAGTAGTCAAAATTTTGCAAAAAGTGGCAAATAGTAGCTCATAAAACAACCAATGAAATGGTTACAAGTTGTTAAGTTTTCAAAGGGTTATAAGGTTTAGACGAAAACGTCATGAGATACGCGATAAGAATGTCAACGAAGAATGTGAAGGCAAAACTTCAAAACTCAACTCAAATCAGTGGAAGGTTAGAAGAAAACGAAAATAAAATAACATCGAATGACAAATGAGTCATATATATGAAGAGAATAAAACAATCCACATGTGTATTCTTTGTAAGATACTCGACACAACATGCTTTTAAGAAAGTATGTTATTCGTTTTTAAATTACACCATTAATTCGGTAATTGTTAATCCTGTACTGTTTTTATTTTTAAATATTTTCACATGCAACTAGTATTCATTAGTTATAAAATAATATTTGTTAAAATTTTAAGATCTCAAATGAAATCAAAACAGCTTAGAAACATTTAAAACTCATGTTTCGAATTTTTTGTCAGATTTGATTTTTAAATATGAGCCGATTAATTGACCCGATTAACGACATTTCCAAGACTCGGAGTCTAAAGCATTTTGATACAAAACGACGTTTCAGACAACTTTCTAATTTTGCCCGAGACCTGAAACCTAATATAAAATGACTAAAATATCCCGGCAAGTTCTGTGCAATTTTGACTATTTTATTTTAAAAATGCAGGTTTTACTTTTAAGATTTGACCTGTTTATACTGCCCCTACAGTTTCTGCATAAAGTGTATTTTTCGACACTTCTTAACGGCTCAAAATATATATAAATATATACACACATGTCTTGTGGATTTTACAACAACGAAAAAAATAAATCTCGTAATGAGCATCAAAATAAAATATAGCATGATGAATGACAGAAAATGCTTCAAGGTATTCAACACGAAATTTAGGAAGCAAAACGGTGAAAGACGTTCGTAATTTAGATTTCAAAATGCAATGTAGGCAAATCTCCTTGGTGCCACGATTGTCAAAAACACAAAACATAGCAAGAAAAGAATGGAACATTAACATACTACACTCCGGGAGCGAGAAGGTTAATAAAAAACAAATGATACAATTTTATAGAAGTAAAATCGTATTCCAATCTAGCGCCATAATCTAGACGATGATTTATAAAATGAAGATGACGTTACCGAGATATAAGTGAACCATACACTTCGGAGTCGATACATATATAAATGTCAATAAATAGCGGTTAGTCTATTCCAAGGACACATTGAGCTACACAATGGTCTAGAAATTACGTTTCAAGACGTCTAAACACAAACAGTCGGAAGACGATTTGGATATCTATATAGATATCTCAAAGGGTTAAGCAATAAAAGTAACGCGCGCAGATGGAGGTATGTAAGGTCATAATATAAAATTTTCAATAAAAGCAATTTAAATACTTCAAAAATAAATACAGAAAGATCTTGAAAATTCAATGTATTTATTTAAATTAATCATTAATAAATGATAAACTTTTATCGAAAAGTTTAACGACATAAATATATATCGATAAAGGATTATAGTATTTATTTAGAAATACTTAGCAATAAGGCATACATAATAATGTATACTAAAGTTGTAATCCTAGAAGTAGCTTGAACCTGAAGTCACGCGAAATCATGTGCACCGACTCTTTGAAAAATAAAACCGACAGTTATAGTTTAGGTTTTTAGAAAAAGACCTAGTTCTCTATAACTCATGGCTCTAGTACCAATCTTTAACACCCCCAAATTTACACGCAGCGGAATACATCTTTGGGTGCTAAACAATGATACAACAACACATAATTTATAAAGAACGACTCGGAAAGAGACGTTTTAGATTTATCGTTCCTAAAACATTTGTCAGAGTAGCGTAGTCCCAAGTAATCGTTACCAAAAGATAAGTTAAAACAACATATTAGTTAGTTTTAAAAATGGAACGATAAATAAATCAAAGAGTTTGAACAACAAAAGCAGTGCACAACTTCATTCCCGTGACCTCCAAGCTTCCACTTCTTGATTACCTGAAATACATGTGAGTAAAACAATCAGCAAAAATGCCGAGTGAATCTATAGGTTTATGTAATCAATTTGAACACAAGCAAAGATTATAAGTTTGTGGCATGATTATAAGCATCAAATAATAATTTGCATCAACAATGATAATTGTATATAGCATAAATTGCAATAAGCTCATGGAACCGAGCCCTTAGACACTCCCATATCAGTCTAATAAGACGAGAGATTTATTAATTGTCGGTTACCTCCAGATTATTGGTACATTGCCGTATACATGACTTCTCAATACAATATGTTCAAACAGTGTGGAGGTCGGGCCTAAGCTTCTATGACAAGTCTACAAAAACTGAACCGGGGCGGCTTTCCCCATAGATCTATTAATTGTACTAGCGGTTAACCCATCATAGGTTAATTAACGGTCCATAATTGAGGTTTTAACAAAGGCAATCACTTAATGCAATTTAAAGGCAACCATGGGTCCATTCATAGAGGGACAAAGCATACCATAAAAATATTGTGTTCTAGGTTTATAAAACATGTATTCCCCCTCGCGGGTTTAAAATCATTTAATAACTAGTATAAAGCGAGGCTATAGACTCACGTTAATAATGAAAGGCGGATTATCGGCTACGGGCGTGCTTCGGTCACGGAAACCTATATAAATAAAAATCGGTCTTAGACTCTTGTCTAATTACTTTTATCAAAATAACAATATACATATGATGATTTTGTACATATGATGATGATCAAGTGGGTTTATATATCCTTGTTTACTCATTTTAGTGTTTACGTTTTGGTAACTTTTTACTAGTTTACTAGTTTTACCTACTTACCTATTTAAGTCCAACAAGCTTAGTATAAGTTCTTTAACTTGTTTTAATCCATTTTATACCTATATTATCAGTATCTATACTTTTCATGTTGGGCCCAAATGAGTTAAGCCCAATAAGTTCTTTTTATAAGTATTTATCTTATTTAGTCCAATTATTAGTCCAATATGCTTATTTAGCTCGTTAATGTTCGTATGTCCTATAGTTCGGGTTTTATCGGTTTTTACTTGTATTAGTTACTTATATATCAGTATATGACTTTTATAAACTTTACATTAGACGGGTTTGATCGTCTAAGTTTTATTTGGCGAAAAACGTTAATTTTACGGTAATAGCCTAAAAAGTCGTAAAAATCAAGTTTATAGTTTTTATTACTTATAAGTATTATTCCACAACCATTTATATAATTCATCCATGTAATTAACCTTTTACATATTTATATAAATAAGTTTCATAAGTTAGTGGGTTTTTATTTTACATTTTATACAATAAAATTTGAGTGCTTATATAATAATAATAAACATTAATTTTCAAAATCTGATTTTTATCTTCATGTTCACCATTTTTATCATATCTAGAGTTCTATAATGAACTAGAAGCTCATTTTTGGATGACATGTTCTTCATACTATGTGGTACATTTAACTTAGTTATAGCTACTGCTCATTTTAAGTTTATCTTGCCTTAACAGTCCCTACAAAACTGCTTATTCAGATTAGAACACCCAACTTGTTTTGATCATATCTCACTCATTATAATGAATCCATTGCATGGCCAACTCTCACATGTGTATAACATCGTTTACTTACTGTAAATGGATCATACCATGCAATTTTATCAGTTCAAGTTTTAGTTATATACTGTTTTTATACAGCCAACTAAATAAGCATGATTTTAGCCTCATTTCTTATAGTTATTGACCTTTTTAAGCATATCTATCAACACTTGATCCCCACACAACATTTTTATCATCATATATACATCATATACATATACAAAATGAAAGAAAATACATTTTTTCTTTAGAAATATAACAAGAGAAAATGGAGAGGATGATCTTCTTTACCAACCAAGTGTATTTCTTGTTTTTGGAAGACAAGAACTTGATGAACACCAAAAGTAACTCCAAGATCATCAAACACCAAGAACGATAGTTGAGAAATTAGCCCTAGGACACAAGCAAATCACCTCCTATGTTGTTAATATGGCCACCAAATGATCAAGGCTTCAAGATAACTCCATGATAGAGCTAGATAACATGTATTTCATGGCTAGAAAATATCAAAAGGGGTGTTTTGTGCTTTGAAGTGGATGGCAAAAGGGTGGGGTTTTTGAGAGAGTTTGAGGTAGTTTGCATGTATGAAATGGTGGTGTGTGTAGTAGCTAATGGTTTTGAGTGAATGGAAATCTTAAAGTGTAAGCTTAGTCTTACACTTGTAAGTACTTAGCTAACATGATGCCACATCCTTAGATGTGGTGTCATGTGCCATCCCATGTTAGCTAATGGGGTGGGATAATGTATTTTGTCTCACCTCACTAATTTACGGCTATTCCTTGATTCTAGTTTTCTCGATTTGCGTGCCCTCGGGTCGTTTTACAAAAAACGTTTTTATAAATTATGAATTAACGACACAAAACGAATCCAATAAAAATTGTCTCATCAAAAACGGAGTTCAAAAACGTAAATACGTAATCCTAAGGTTTCCGATTTAGTCGTAAAGGACGCTAAATTATGCACGTAAGCCCAAATTTAAATCCGTAAATTGTGAGTTCGTCAACCAACACAAAAATAAGTTTCAAAATATTATACGAGAAAATATTTCACTACCCGAAAATGTTAGATTGTACTTTTTAAAAGTTTAAACACACACAAAAAATAATAATATAACGACTCGATACGTAATTGAAACGATATCGTCGAAAGTATTAAATATCGAAACTATCGATAATAAAATATAAAATTTTTGGCATCCGTCGGTATCGCGATCACTAGTAGTCCTCGTTGCTCATTAAAATATTAAAATATAATATTTAATATCGGTTTCAACTTAAACCGTTAAACATAATAATATTTAACGTTATAAAATACTTCAAAATAATTGAAAATAGAATTAAATTATGACCTTATTTTTACGGGTTTTACATTGTGTACGCAGCAGTATTCAGAAGGTCATAACTTTTGATTGAACCGTTGGATCGTCACAAAATTTCTTGTGTGTGTTCTATACACATATATCTAGATATCCACCGGAGGGATTGTCGAGTTTTATCCCCAGGAAAAAGTTATTAAGCGTCAAAGTCAGCAGTGAGTGAATGCAGTTTTCTATAAACAGCCATGTTCAAAACACGTTTTCTCCTTCGTTAACCGTTGGATCTTCGTGATTTTTGAACTGTAGATTCTTGGCACTTGTTTCTAGGATCTCACCGAAGGGATCTTCGATCTGAGCCCTCATGAAAAAGTTATTCGAGGTCGAAGTTGGCTGCATAACATGGTACGAAGTTTTTGTTTTGACATAAAATTATAAATTAGGGTTTTCTCCAAACCCTAGCTCGATTCAAGACAGAAAAAATATGGTTTGCAGCAGGGTTGTGTAATTAGTAGCAGCAAGAATAGGGTTTCGTCCTAAACCCTAGATTCGTTTTATTGAAACTTTGAAAGGAGCAGATTAAATTGCATTATAGGGTTTCAAAACCCTAGCTGTGATCTATGTAAGTAGCAGAAGGGTAATGGATCGCATGTTTTGGAAGGATACAACAAGAAAGTGGTGTACATGTCAACGCTTGTCATATGCAAGCATTTTATTCAAGCGTTGTCATATCAATGAGGCAACTGTTTTATTCAGCAAGAAACATGGAGCTTAAGGTACGATTGCTTTATTGTTGCTGCCACAAATAGCAAGATATGAATTGCCTTCTGATTGTATAGGATCGATTTTGAAAGAGAAATCCCTGTTTTTTAGGGATGAGTATATATTCCCAAAACAAGTCGATTGATGTTCACGTGACTGATGTGGTCCCAGGCTTTAAGATATTGGTTTAACTGATGTTTGACTTATTCTTCACATGGGTTAAGGAGTGGTAAAGTCAAATACGATTACAATGTGTATACTGGTGGATTATGTAAAGGTTAAAGCAAAGGACGCAAGAGTAACACGTGAGATTGGATATCATAAAGCTGGTCCAATGGTAGTTAAGAAAGTGACGTCAGGATATATTATATTTTGAGCAAGCTACGTTGGTGAAAGATTTTTGAATATCAATTTGTTGATCACGTGGGAACTAATACAGCCAACAAGAGACGTAAGGAATGGTCATATATTCATTTTCCTATTTTTGTGGGAATGTGGTCACGTGAAAGTTTGCTTCAAAAGAGGGAAGTATTTGTTTTTTTTATAGTCCACGTGATATATTCTACTTTTGTCTTACGTAAGTATAACAAAAAGGAAGATCTCACAGCTGTCGCGTTATTTATGGAAGATCTCAAAATAGGATAATTGTGATGCGAAATTTTGGGATTATGATTGAAAATGACGTGTGGAGAGGATAAATAGGGTACGACTGCTGGTACCTATTTGATGGCTTAAGGAAAATGAGCTGCTGATGTTTGTTATTTAGGCGCTGACGTTTGTGATTTAGGCGCTGACAAGGTTTATGATTCGACGCTGACAAGAATAAGTCAAACGCTGACAAAGAGCGTTGAAAAGTGTTGTCCGATATATGGGGTTCCAAGCACTGATACGTATTGTCCGATATTAGACAATACATCTGCCAAAGATGTTGGATAAAGGAGGATATTGGATAACATAAGGATAGCTGCTGTTGAGAAAATTGGTACGTTTTTAGCACACGAAAAGGAGGAATTTACACACGAAGGTACATGGAATCTCCGTTTTAAATAGAATATCATGTTGATATTTATGGCTCGGATACTTTTAAAAGGAATTAATGATCTTAAAGCGAGTTAGCAACTATTCGTGGGAATTTGATGGATATTTTAAACTATGTAATCGGGATAGCCTTGTGAAAGAATTATCCATCAAATACTTTTACATATGGTATGAAGATGTTATTTCATTAAATTCGTCATGAAGAGGTGTTGGCTTAAGGGGAAGAATTCTTATGGTAAGTTTGATGATTGAAGAAGATTTTCGCGAGTTTGTGTTCTATCATATCTTAAATTCATGCACTTACAGCCACTGACTTTAAAGATAACTTGTTCGTGCTTTACATGGTTGGTGATGAAGACTTGTCATAACACTTGAAGGAGTTACATTATCGTGCTCAGTGTCTCACATAGGATGAGAATATTGACAAGGGATCGAGGTCTACTTATAATTTGCTATAGGTATAAGTTCTTCATCACATGGATAGTACAAGACATGGAACACAAGGTTGGGTTATTCTACTTCTACATCAAGAATACTTTATTTATTTTTCTTCAAGAACATTACATAGAGCTACATTTGGAGAATCTTCAAGATTGCATACATTGTTTACTTCCCTGTTGATGTGACAAAAAGGGGAAGACATACATGCTACACTTGAGGGGAAGCAATTTGAAGATCATGTACAACTTACAAGAGATACACATAGAGTTTTGCCGACATCAACTAGGGGAAGATTGTTGGGTCAAAAAGTTGATGTGGCAGAAACTCAAAAACGAAGAAAACATGAAGATATTGTCCAAGCGTTGTCAAGAGCAATCCAAGCGTTGACAAGAGCAAACTAAGCGTTGATGGCTCAAGAGTTGTCATGTATAATCTAAGCATTGTCACATGCAATTCAAGAGTTGATAAAAACGTAGACAAGAAGCTTATGGAAGCTTCTATTTAGATAAACATGCAAGATTTATTCTGCATAAGTTTATTTAAATAGAAGATTTACTTGTTTATTTGTTATTATCTCTTGTAAAACCCTAATCCTTACACTATAAAAGGAACCAAGGGTCTTAGGTGTTATTCATACTTTCATTCACAATGTAAACCTAAAAGCGTGTGTGCACTAGACGTGGGATTCAATGTATACACGTCTAGTGGTTGTTTATTATTAATATAATGAGCAACCCATTTGTTTTAATTCATGTTATTGTGCCTAAACACTTTGTTAATGTGTCGTGTTCTAATTCCGCTTTGATTGTATAATCATATGAACATGATGCATGTCTAGTAGCTTCAAAGATCCGGAAACCAAGGTTTCCACACCGTTGATAGGTGATCTTTCCGCTGCATTTATTATTTATTCATATCATGTTTATATGGATAATCACCTATAAACATAACAAAAGAGGCTTTTGATTTTAAGACCCGCTTTAAAATACAAAAGGAATTAGCTCATTTATCAGCGTGTGTGCCCCAAAGTTTGTCAAATGAAAACCTTCCTAGTACGTCTCCTACACTTGTAAAAAAGGATTAACTAAGTTAATTCCGCCGGTAAGTAAGGTGTCTACTAAATTAAATGCGTTGCACCAACACATTGCCGATTTCAACAAGGTCATTAAGGAACTTATGACGGCTACGGCTATAACGGAAAGTGAATGGAATTTTAAACACACTAGAGCTATGTTTCGAGACGAAATTATTCCGTTTGTGGACAATATTAATGCGTGTTTTAGAAATCTTGATCATGATTTGGTTTTGGAAATAAATGAAGTTCAACGAATTTTCTATGAAATAGATGATGCTTATGAAAACGGTTTAGTTGAAAAGGAACGAATTTCACGCCAAAATTATCAACTTCTGAAGCATGTGATGTCGCATGATATTTGTATCTGTTTGTGTGAATAGTAGTGTTAATAATGATTCTATTGTGCATAATGTTGAATATGTGAATACTGTGGTAGATAGTAATTTTCACAAATCTGACACTGAATTTTTCGAGCTTAAATATTCGTATAATTCGCTTTCAAAATGTTTTGATGATATTAAAAAACATTGTATTTCGCTTGAATGTGAAAAACAATTTATTCAAGAGATTTTGAAACGTCACACGAATGTGTTAATATAGATGATCCTAATGTTAAAAACGATTTTCAATTAAATAAACGATCAAAACAACTTCAGAAATGTGACAAAGTTGCTAAATCATTACCGACAGAAAATGAGAATATGGAAAGGACACTAGAGGCCGCTGACACTCAATATTTGATTGAGACCCTTAATCATAATTTTGTGGAAACCTGAGATTTACATGCGATCATTAGTGATAAAGATATATCATCGGTATAAAATTGTTACCGAAAATCAGTTTATACAATTCCTTGTCGTAGGCCCTAAAATAAGCCAAAAACATTTTATACAAATCCTTGTCAAAATCATAATATAGGCTTTTGCCTTCAATACCATTATACGAATCAATGTCGTAAAAACATCATACAATACGTTTTATAACGTTGTATATAGTTAAATAAAAACCGTTATATGAATATGGTTATGTAAAACCAAAACACGAACATAATATCAATAACAAGACCCCGTATTACTAGTCAGGCAATATATTGTAATTCAATGCGTATAGCAGTATTTTCGTTATTTGGATTATTATAAGCCGCATGACATTGTTACCTTACTCCAACAAACAACGGGTAGCTAACCCGAAACTCAATTTTCCCATCTAAGTTAGCGTGTCGTCACAAAAATCACGCTATGGAAATCTTCTCATACATAAATTCGCTTACCAATCAATGTGGCACGACGGGGATAAACCTTCAAGGCGCGAACTGGGGTGATCGTCCCCAAATAGTACTATTATATGCATAAGCGTCTACCAAATCCCGGTAGTTCACAATTCATGCTAATGGGACTTTTAGTGACATAACCTAACTTTAATAATCCATTTTATTTCATACATCGGGTCATACAATCATTCATCGGGTCATACAATCATTCGGGTCCAAATCAATAAACAAACCATCAGGACAAATGGTGCCCTATTTTATCAAAACTAACATGTTATCTCCCTCGCGGGTTTATAAAACATTTCATAAAAAAACATTTAAAAGAGTGCGAGGCTATGAACTCACGTTGATTGGGAAAGGCGGTTATCGGCGATTTGGATGTACGGTACGTGCTTCAATCACGGAAACCAAGACAAATAATACTCGTCTTAGACTATTGTCCAATGACTTTATAAAAATCATTACCATGTATACATGATGATTTTATAAATATGATGATGATCAAGTGGGATTGTACATCTTTACTCATTCATTATAGTGTTATGTGTTGGTAACTTTTTATACTAGTTTCACTAGTTTATCTTGTTTACATGTTTAGGCCCAATAAGCTCATTATAAGTCCATTACCTTAAATTAGTCCATTTTACACTTTTAATATCAGTCTTATACTTGCATGTTAGGCCCAAGTGAGTTAAGCCCAATAAGTAAGTTCATAAGTGTTTAGCCAAATTAGTTGGATTAATAGTCCAATAAGGCTAATTTGGCCCGTTAATGTCCGTATGTTATAAAGCTCGGGTTTTATCGGTATTTACTTGTAATATGTACTTATATATAAGTATATGAGTTATAAAAATTTTACATTAGACGGGTCCGACCGTCTAAGTTTCAATTTACGAAAACGTTAATTTTACGGTTTTAGTCGAAAAGACGTAAAAATCAAGTTTATAGTTTTATAACTTATAAAACTTATCGAATTACCATTTTTATAAAATGTCCCATTTATTTATTATTGTACATAATTATATAAATTTAATATATAAGTTAGTGGGTTTTAATTTTACATTTTATACTATATTTATTTGTGTGCTATTATAATACTATTAAACATTAATTTCACAAAATCTGATTTTTAGTTTCACTTTCACCATTTTTATCATATCTTGAGTTCTACAATGAGATAGAAGCTCATTTTTGGATGACATAAACTTCATATTATTTTCTACAAATAACCTAGTTTTAGCTACTGGTCAATCCAAGTCTAAGTATTCCTAACAGTCCTCACAAAACAGACTATTTAGATTGATACATTAATTTTGTTTTGATCATATCTCACTTATTATAATGATTCCATTGCATGACCAACTCTCACATGTGTACAAGACCTAATAATTACTGTATATTGATTCCACTTTTCCATTTTATCAGTTTATCATATGGTTGCTTACTGTTTTTAAACAGCCAACTTATTAAGCAAGATTTTAACCTTTTTACATATGGTTTTCCATCTTTTTAACCATGTTTATCAACACTTGATCCCCACACAACATTTTTATCATCATATATCATCATATACATATACAATAGGAAAGAAAATACGTTATACATTTACAAAATAACAGTGAAAGTGGGAAGAATGATCTTGTTTACCAACCAAGACTATAACTTGTCTTTTGAGGACAACACCTTGATGTACACCAAATTTATCTTCAAGATCACCTTCCACAAGGAATAATTGTTGAGAAATCAGCCCAAGGACACAAGAAAATCACCTCCTTTGATGTTATAATGATCACGAATCAACAAGGCTTCAAAGGTTCTTTATCATATGTGTAGATAATACAAAGTTTGTGGTTAAAATTTATTAAAATGGGGTGTTTGATGGTGGTATGGGACGGAAAGGAGTGGGAGAAAGAGAGAGTTGGAGAGTGGTTTGCATGAGTTGAATGTGTGAGAAATGGTTTAGTGAAAAGTGGTTTGATGGTTTTGTTAACTTATCAAGTTAAGTTAACATGTGTTAACTTGTAAGCTACAAACTTGACACATCATGGTGTGGTGTCCATGGTTTGGCCGTCCCATAGAGTGGGGTGGGACAAGTGTATACTTGTCTCATCCAATTAATTTACGGGTATTCCTCGATTCTAGTTTCCTCGATTTGCGTGCCCTCGGGTCGTTTTATGAAAAATGTTTTTATAAATTATGAATCAACGGCACAAAATGAATCTAATAAAAATTGTCTCATCAAAAACGGAGTTCAAAGTCGTAAATACGTAAACCTAGGGTTTCTGGTTTAGTCGTAAAGGACGTTAAATTATTCACGTAAGTCCTAATCTCTTCTCGTAAATTTGTGAGTTTATGAACCAACACAAATTTAAAATCCCAAAATAATATTCACGGATAAATTTATTTCCTGAAGTGTCGGAGTGTCAACAAAATGGTGTATGTAAACGTAAGCACGTAGAATCCTCCGGTTTAGACGTAGCCGATGCTACTTCAATACGTAAACCCAAATTTCTTCCCAAAAATGAGTAAGTTCATAATATAACATTAAAATAATGTTTTTAAATAATACTTGAGAATAAAATATCAACCATAAATTGACGGATTGTCACAGCATTTACCCCTAAACAGGATCTTTGTCCTCTAAGATCGATTTATCTTATTACTCGCTTCTTATAGAGTTAAAGCCATGTGGTTATTTCCTCCGTATTCAATCTTTTCTCACAAGTGTAATTCATTACAATACGTGAGTTTCATCAAACATAACTACAAGAATATGATCAGGCTTAATGTTGACTTACTTTCTCTATCCATGATGTTCACGAGTTTTTGATGAATGCAACTTTTCGCTGATCTAAACTTCATCATGAAGTAATCAGATTTTCACTTGATAGACATTTTATCAAGTTCGATATACGAAACATAATTCGCGCATCCCTTGAAGTCCTTGGGTAGATCCAGCTTATATGCCTTTCAAACCAACTTTTACATCATCTCAATGGTCCCATACAACGGGGACTTATTTCCCATGATCTTTCAGATCATCTATTCATTTTTCCAAGGTGAAAATTTTTGGCATAACTTCGCTACCCATCCTGCACTTCAAGATCTACATTTCATATTCACATAACCTTCTGCCCACTATCAGCAGTCAATAATCAGATCCTAATTTCAACAATCATTTCAGGTCTCGCGGGTCGGGTATTTTGTAAGGTTAGGTTTGTCATCATAGGGAACCTTAAACCTAAAAGACATGCCCAACTCACAATGGGGGTATGTCGGATGTCTTCATCCCAACTCCTACCTATAGATGCTCTCATATTTAGATCCTAACAAGATTCGATCTCGATCCTAACACGATAATTATCAATGATGATCTATCCAAAGGAAAGCGGTTATACGGTTTATTACCAAAGGTCAATTATTCAAGCATAAAACAATACTTCTAGTCTTTTGTATCGTTACTTTACCTGGTCCCTTCGATTAGGGTGGTAAACAGTACTTTCATCAAGGTTCGTTCCCAATGACTTCTAAGAAAATCTCTAGAAATTTGATACGAAGCGAGGATCTTGATAGAGATGATCGATACAGGCACACTATGTTTACACAACTCCTTTAAATATAAGGAGTCAATTTCTTCATCGAGAATCTATCATTAACAAAAATGATATTAGTAGATTTGGTCAGTCTGTCGACGTTGACTCAAATCGAATCAAATTCAGATGATGACCTTTGCAATAGTTATACATTTACTAATGTATGAGGCGATGTATGCCTTCATAATTTGCCATCAGTACAACTTTTTCAAATAAAGATGCATTTAACCAGAAATGGCATGAATAGAACACTTAATCTTATGAGATTCCAACATTACTAAATCTCACAAACCTCCATATTTAGGCAACCACAAGCGGCCTTTTATACATTTAATGCCATCAGCTTCTCAATTCTAATGGTTCACATTAGCCGCGAACCCCTTTTATTATCTATATTATCCTTTTTACAAGCATCAGCTATTTTTAAGTTGCTAGGCAATTTATTGCACAGTCAGTACTAAGGAAAACATCCTAATTGGTTCTTTATCCTTTCTATATAATATGTCAGTATTTACATTCACCTTTCCTGATGAAATAATTATCATGACCACAACTCACTCAGAAATTCTTTCTTCATATCTTCTAAGCTTTAGTTTCGTCTCTACTAATATCTTCATTGGTTTTGCTCAATCCGATGTCAAAAGCGTTGATAATTATTACAAGTAATCAAATAATAAATATTTAATTTTTATGAAATGTAAACGTAAAAAGTTTTAAATTTCTTAGTTCGTCCAATTATTTAAAAATGTTCAAAATAAATTTGAATTTAATTTACACGATTTTTGTTGATTTATCGAAAACAATTAATAAGATCCGTAAGTGTTCGAAAAATCCTTGTTTATACTTTGGTCATAATTTTCTTAGTTGAAAAGCAAAAACTGTCGTTTCAAATTCCAAGTCATGGTTTAAATGGTTTCCTCAATCCCTCTTAGGTTGTCTTGAGGTATACACAAACATTTACCCCTAAACAGGAGTTTAGTTAAATGTTATGGGTTTAAGGGAATGATTCCTTAAAAATTCTTTTGATAAAACATTTGTCAAAACAAATTTGCACTTTCTTTTTGGTAAAACCCAAAGTCTTAAATGGCTCTAACTTTTAAGGAGTCAATATAGATTCCATTATCTTTTAATCACACGGTCAAATAATGTAAAGGATTAAGCCTTAAATCACATGTTAATTATTCAAGGTACATATTTTCTTTGCTCGGACAACTCCGGACATTTTATAAATAATTATTAACTCTTTCTTATACTTATAAAACAAACAAATGGTCCTTAGTGATCACAAGCATGAATTTATCAAATTACAGCCTACACACATGATTCACCAAATTTATGGATGCTACATGTGCGTTAGTCAATCCAAACAACATAACATGAAACCATTATGGTCATTACAAGTTCTGGATGCAGTTATTGGAATAGATAATATTTTTCGCGGATGCGAAGTTGATGATAACCATGTCGTGGATCAAATCTTTAGAACATACGCTAGAACCTTGTATATGATCGAACAAATCTATCATCTTGGGTAGTGGATATAGATTTTGATCATCAATTTACCTAGTTCATTGTAATTCAAAAAATATAAGGAATAATAACACCATAGCTCTTCATAATGACGAGCTTGGTAGAATAAAAGCTTTCTCCAACAACTCTCTCAGTTGTACGGTAAGTATTTTAATTCAGATGGTGTTGACGTACAGTGCACATGCCATAGGTGCAACACCAGGAATATAATCAATACCAAATTCAACTTGCCTTATTGGAGAAAGTCTAGGTAATTCACCAACAAATACCTCCTAAAGTTTCAGATAATAGAAACATCTTTTAATACATTTACGTTAAGTTCTTTCTAGATTACAATATTTATGATCAGTTTATAACCATTCATGGTTTAATTTCAAGTCTAAATGCAGGATATGGTCATCCATTAAGAATTATTTAGATCACTTTTGATAATCAACCTCTTATCTTTTAGGGGAATTCTACTCGAGTTCCCATCAATTAAGACAATGTCGTCATGTCATAATCAATCAATCCATTCTATTGGCACTATCAACATTCCAGTTTCATTGCCGTTGATAAGATGTGAACTTCTCAAAAGACTAATAATAACTCATAATCCCTCACAATTTCAAGGATATCAGGAGACATAACTAACCTTAAAAGAGTAAGGTCAACGCATAATCTACGCGAGAGAATTTCAAATCAGATACAGACATAAACATTAACGAATATGAATATATCCCATGTTTTCATGAATTAAGTACGCATTCGAAAGCTCCTCGGATCGGTACCCAGGTCATTCAAATGAAATCTAATCAAAAGAAATGATAGGAATGTCGATACACCCAGTCGGGTATTAATATTCGATAATCAGATACTTTTCCTAAGAATCTCACTACGAGAGAATTGGACAAAAAGGGAATATCAATTGACAATTAAAACAATATCCACAGATGAGTAAATTCAATTCAGAAGAATGAATGGTACGGGCACATATGTAGGTGTTTCTAACAATATGTCCCAATTTTGCACTTCTTGCATATCTCATAAAATTTAATCCTTCACAATCTTCAAAGAAAATTTAGTGTTTATTAATAATTTCATGGTGACTACTAATCAGCCTTGCATGGTCCCTTCCAAATTGTATGTAGGCGTGCAACTATATATAATTTCAAGATTAACGATGCAATACTCAGTTCGTCAAAATTTTATCATCATGTTTATATTAAAAACATTTTCATTCTTAATTCTTAAATAAGAATCAAAAATAAATTTAAAAAGATGTTCTTTGTTATGGAAACAATTAAGTTTTCCAAGGTGTTTCAGAAACAACTTCATTTCGATAACAATTACTTATAAATCTCAGGTTGAATAATCCTTATAGTGATGAAAATTCAATTTTTCTCAAGGGATACTATTTTATCTTATAAAAACAATGAGTGATCTACAAAAGAGTGATGAAAAGTTGTTCACCAAGAACTAACTACAATATGCTAGGAAATGAGCTTTAGCCAAATAATCATGAGGTTCATGACCTCGATGGCACTCAGGAATACAAAGAGAATAATCCACAACGTAACTCAAATCGAGATGAGTACTTGTTCAATGGTCGAATCACTAATTCGATGATTAGGATGAAGCAATAAAGGATAGATAACATCGATATATGTAGGATTTAGCAATCAAAGGTAGTCTTTTCATCAATCATAAACAAGTCAAAATTGTACCGTAACACATTACGTGTCACTATGTCAAACAATTGCAAGAACTCATCCTACCAACTGATATCTTAGTTAAGTTAGAGATTTTTAAAAGATAACACAATGAATACTAATCTACAAGAGTCATTAGGTGTTCCACCTGTCCCGGAAGATCCATCAGTCCCAATTTAGAAAAAGATTTCTTCAATTTATTTCTTAAACACTGGGCATCCTCATCATTGGACAATGGTCTAGGAACAACCCTTAACACAAACTAACAATCATTTAAAACCTTGTAATTCAATCACAGAACTTAACGACTTCCTCTTAACAATTTCATATTCCATACGAGTTAAATTTTTACTTTATTCAAGTTTCAACCAAATCATACTCAATGCGATATCCTACCTCATTCTCCAATACTTTCAACCTTATTATTAGACCTTAACAAGGGCAATAAAAGTTCGATATGAACAACACTTAATTTCCAATCCTATAGCTCTTTCATCAATAGTTATCAAATGAGTCACTAGTATAAAATGACTCACACATTCAATTAGACTTCTCAGAAAGATACTAGTGGCATGAGGCTTTTGGATAATGGTTCCAATGACAGCCTCAAGTGCAACATTCACCCTTTCGATTTCAATTTAAGAATTGGGTGACACCGAATCAGATGACACCTTTCCATGTGGTAACGTTTTGTCAAACTCCACTCTATAAGGAAAGATCGTCATAACATCGATATCAGTTTTAATCTTGCCAATTCTTCTTCAATATCACAATTAACCAATATCTATATTTCTACGAATATCAACCATTTTGTTGGGATCATAAATATCCACAACTTGGTTTAGATCTGGAATAGCTGGATTTCCTACATGAATAGCTAAGATTAATTTACTAGGGGATTTAGGGTTCCTTGTGACAATCTACGTCGTATAAATACCTCATATAAATATTAAAATAATCATCAAATAATCATGTAATCAAATTACATCATATATAATATATATATATATATATATATATATATATATATATATATATATATATATATATATATATATATATATATATATATATATATATATATATATATATATATATATATATATATATATATATATATATATATATATATATATATATATATATATATATATATATATATATATATATATATATATATATATATATATATATATATATATATATATATATATATATATATATATATATATATATATATATATATGTATATATATAATATTAAAATAACACTTCTTAGTCTGGCCTTGTCGGTAACTCGAGAATTCTTCGGCACCGTTATAGTCAAAATATTATTAGACATTTTTGTGAAAAATGTTTATAGTTAAAAGATTTTGAAATGGTTTATTCAAAACCTTAGTTTTAAAAATCTTTCGTTCTCTATAACGAGAGCTCTGGTACCAAACTGTAACACCCCCAAATTTACACAATTCAATACAGCAGAAGAGTCGTTGGTGTTACGGGATAGCACATTACTCACATCATAGACAACGCTTAAAAATCGCGTCGTTTAATAATATAACATTTCCATTCATAAATATCAAATTTACATAGGTCCCAAGTCATAGTATTTCATACAAGTTTTACAAAGCATTTGAATGGAAATTTGTTATTTAAGTGCGGGCCATGATTTCTTGTCGTCTCCCCGAGAATTACCTTCAAGTACCTGAGATAAAACATGTTAAAAGAAAGGTCAGCGAAAACGCCGAGTGAATTCATAGAGTTTAATGAAATCCATTAATATATCATCGGTATAAAATTGTTACCGAAAATCAGTTTATACAATTCCTTGTCGTAGGCCCTAAAATAGGCCAAAAACATTTTATACAAATCCTTGTCAAAATTATAATATAGCCTTTTGCCTTCAAAATCATTATACGAACCAATGTCGTTAAAACATCATACAATACATTTTATAACGTTGTATACAGTTAAATAAAAACCGTTATATGAATATGGTAATGTAAAACCAAAACACGAACATAATATCAATTACAATACCCCGTATTGCTAGTCAGGCAATATATTTTAATTCAATGCGTATAGCAGTATTTTCGTTATTTGGATTATTATAAGCCGCATGACATTGTTACCTTACTAAAACAAAAAACGGGTAGCTAACCCGAAACTCAATTTGCCCATCTAAGTTAGCGTGTCGTCACAAAAATCACGCTATGGAAATCTTCTCATACATAAATTCGCTTACAAATCAATGTGGCACGACGGGGATCAACCGTCAAGGCGCGAACTGGGGTGATCGTCCCCAAATAGTACTATTATATGCATAATCGTCTACCAAATCTCGGTAGTTCACAATTCATGCTAATGGGACTTTTAGTGACATAACCTAACTTTAATAATTCATTTTATTTCATACATCGGGTCATATAATCATTCATCGGGTCATGCAATCATTCGGGTCCAAATCAATAAACAAACCATCGGGACAAATGGTGCCCTATTTTATCAAAACTAACATGTTATCTCCCTCGCGGGTTTATAAAACATTTCATAAAAACATTTAAAAGAGTGCGAGGCTATGAACTCACGTTGATTGGGAAAGGCGGTTATCGGCGATTTGGATGTACGGTACGTGCTTCAATCACGAAAACCTAGACAAATAATACTCGTCTTAGACTATTGTCCAATGAATTTATAAAAATCATAACTATGTATATATATGATGATTTTATAAGTATGATGATGATCAAGTGGGATTGTACATCTTTACTCATTCATTATAGTGTTATGTGTTGGTAACTTTTTATACTAGTTTCACTAGTTTATCTTGTTTACATGTTTAGGCCCAATAAGCCCATTATAAGTCCATTACCTTATATTAGTCCATTTTACACTTTTAATATCAGTCTTATACTTACATGTTAGGCCCAACTGGGTTAAGCCCAATAAGTAAGTTCATAAGTGTTTAGCCAAATTAGTTGGATTAATAGTCAAATAAGGCTAATTTGGCCTGTTAATGTTCGTATGTTACAAAGCTCGGGGTTTATCGGTTTTTACTTGTAATATGTACTTATATATCAGTATATGAGTTATAAAAAGTTAACATTAGACGGGTCCGACCGTCTAAGTTTCAATTGACGAAAACGTTAATTTTACGGTTTTAGCCGAAAATACGTAAAAATCATGTTTATAGTTTTATAACTTATAAAACTTATCAAATTACCATTTTTACAAAATGTCCCATTTATTTATTATTGTACATACTTATATAAATATAATATATAAGTTAGTGGGTTTTAATTTTACATTTTATACTATATTTATTTGAGTGCTATTACAATACTATTAAACTTTAATTTCACAAAATCTGATTTTTAGTTTCACTTTCACCAATTTTTATCATATCTTGAGTTCTACAAGGAGATAGAAGCTCATTTTTGGATGACATAAACTTCATATTATGTTATACAAATAACTTAGTTTTAGCTACTGCTCAATCCAAGTCTAAGTATCCCTAACAATCCTCACAAAACAGACTATTCAGATTGATACATTAATTTTGTTTTGATCATATCTCACTTATTATAATGATTCCATTGCATGGCCAACTCTCACATGTGTACAAGACCTAATACTTACTGTATATTGATTCCACTTTGCCATTTTATCAGTTTATCATTGGTTGCTTACTGTTTTTATACATCCAACTTATTAAGCAAGATTTTAACCTTTTTACATATGGTTTTCCATCGTTTTAACCATGTTTATCAACACTTGATCCCCACACAACATTTTTATCATCATATATCATCATATACATATACAATAGGAAAGGAAATACATTTTACATTTACAAAATAACAATGAAAATGGGAAGAATGATCTTGTTTACCAACCAAGACTATAACTTGTCTTTTGAGGAAAACACCTTGATGTACACCAAATTTATCTTCAAGATCACCTTCAACCACAAATAATTGTTGAGAAATCAGCCCTAGGACACAAGAAAATCACCTCCTTTGATGTTATAATGATCACCAATCAACAAGGCTTCAAAGGTTCTTCATCATATGTGTAGATAACACAAAGTTTGTGGTTAAAATTGATCAAAATGGGGTGTTTGATGGTGGTATGGGACGGAAAGGAGTGGGAGAAAGAGAGAGTTGGAGAGTGGTTTGCATGAGTTGAATGTGTGAGAAATGGTTTAGTGAAAAGTGGTTTGATGGTTTTGTTAACTTATCAAGTTAAGTTAACATGTGTTAACTTGTAAGCTACAAACTTGACACATCATGGTGTGGTGTCCATGGTTTGGCCGTCCCATAGAGTGGGGTGGGACAAGTGTATACTTGTCTCATCCCACTAATTTACGGGTATTCCTCGTTTCTAGTTTCCTCGATTTGCGTGCCCTCGGGTCGTTTTATGAAAAACGTTTTTATAAATTATGAATCAATTGCACAAAACGAATCTAATAAAAAATTTCTCATCAAAAACGGAGTTTAAAGTCGTAAATACGTAAACCTAGGGTTTCCGGTTTAGTCGTAAAGGACGTTAAATTATTCACTTAAGTCCTAATCTCTTCTCGTAAATTTGTTGGTTTATGAACCAACACAAATTTAAAATTCCCAAAATAATATTCACGGATAAATTTATTTCTGGAAGTGTCGGACTGTCACCAAATCGGTGTATGTAAACGTAAGCACGTAACGTAGAATCCTCCGGTTTAGACGTAGTCGATGCTACTTCAAAACGTAAACCCAAATTTCTTTCAAAAATGAGTGAGTTCATAATATAACATTAAAATAATGTTTTTAAATAATACTTGAGAATAAAATATCAACCATAAATTGACGGATTGTCACACTAGGACTAAAACATCTCAAACATTGGTCACAAAAGATAAGGCTAAGTCAAAATCGGTCTCTAATGTTCCCATGTTGCCTTCTACAGGAGTAAACACCACTACTAAGGCTCAAAGATCTAAGCTTAAAGGAAACACGAAGAAAGATAAGATCTTGCCCTCATCTAGTAGTCAAGTGATGAAGAAAGTAGAAGCCCACCCTAGGAATGTTATTTCTGTTTTGAATAAAAAGAATCATGTAGCTAAACCTAAAGGCTCTACGATAGTACAGCGTTCTAAGCCTACTATGAATTCTAATTTGAGATGCTGGAATTGCAATGAATGTATGTTTTCTAGTCGTCATGATTCTTGCCTTATCGACCATGTAAATGAGATGTATGCATGAAAGCACAACTTAGAATGGAAACCGACTGGGAAAGTGTTAACCCAAGTTGGATGGATATGGCGTCCTATTGGTAGAACCTTCACTATAGTAGGAAATGCATGCCCTTTAACTAGGATCACTCCCACTACAACGAAGAAAGCGTTCCCTTTAACTAGGAGTACTAAGGCTATCAAAACACAAGTGTGTCCTTTAACAAGGAACACCAACACTACTATAGGAACAAAGTGCCCATTAAATAGGTCTACTCCTGTAAAACCCGCATGCTTTTACCATGAATAGTACCCTTAAGATCGTATGTACTAGATTGAAACTTTCCTATTAGAGCATGATTACGTTTACATGTTAGGATTTTACGTATTACGAACGTGTTAGAACACGATAAGTATTTATTACGTACGAACACGCAATAATTATTTAACAATAATTAATCACGAACATGCGATCATGAAATCATGAACGTAATTAAATCATGAACTAATATTAATTACGTACATATATTTATTACAAGCGTGAGTAAATATATTAGGTCACGGTAAATATTTAACGAGAACACATAAAACGCGAACACAAATAAACACGAACGAATACTTAAACAACGAGACACGGAAAACGGTACGGGTACCCCATGTGGGGCCCCTACCCAAGGCAACATCAAGGAGATGGGCCAAGCCCATCTCAAAATTTACTAAGAAGGGGTTAAGGTAATTTTTACTACTCATTTTCACTTTACAGAAAACCAAAACAAAAACCTAAAAATATTTTTCTTCTTCTCCTTCTTGTCTTCTTGTGGCCGCCGCATATAACACACTAAAGGGGGGTGTTCATTTGATTTCGATCTTGAATCTTGTACGTGTGTTCGTGTGTGTTCATCCTCGTTATATCCACGCATTCGATATATTCTTTTAATCCTTTTTCTTTTTGATTTGATCTAATAAAATTAATTAATAACATGATGTTTTTAAAAACCTAATTAAAAACATAACTCAATCATGTAAATGGTTATTGGGTAAATCAAAAAGGTTGTTTTTAGGGGTGTTTGTTTGGCCGGCGCCTAAACCGAACCCCAAGGGGGTCTCGGTTTGGCTAATAGACCACCACCGAGACCATATGGTCCCAGTTCGGTGGTGTGGGTCCCACGACAGCAGCAAACCAAATGGAACCCCGAAGTGGTTCGGGGTATGGTGTCGATTTCATCTCCGGTTCATGGTTTCTAGTCAAGATCTGGTTCACGGTTTATGTTAAGATTATTTTTTTTTATAATAATCATATGTTAAAATTAAATTAATAAATATGACATTATTAATATAATAAACATGACTTAGGTTATAATTTAATTATTAGAATCATGGAATTATTAACCTAAGTATTTTATATTTTCTAGACATTATAATTAATTAATTATTAAAGAACCATAGTTATAATTACTTAATTAACATGACTTAGGTTATATTATTAATAAATAATAATACATGTTTTAACCTAAGTATTTAACTTTATTTAATTAAAAACATGATATATTTAATTAAATACTTTTAACCTATTGTTTATTTAAATTACATGTAATAATTAATAAACTATACATTATATCATTATGACTTAGAAAATAATCAGAAAAACACTTAAGCTTATATACTTAGCTTATTTAACCAGCTTATATCTAATTACGGAAACTTTTTATTTTTAGAAACTTATTTAATTAAGGCAGCTAATCTATTTATGGAAACTTTCTATTTTTAGAAACTTATTTAATTCAGGCAGCTAATCTATTTATGGAAACTTTCTCTTTTTAGAAACTTATTTAATTAAGGGAGCTGATCTATTTATGGAAACTTTCTATTTTAAGAAACTTATCTATTTTAAGCAGTAAGTCTATTTTTGGAAACTTCCTATTTTTGGAAACTTTTTATTTTTGGAAACTTTCTATTTTTGGAAACTTTCTATTTTTGGTAACTTTCTTTTTTTGGAAACTTTCTAATTTTGGAAAATTTCTATTTTAGGAAACCTGCTATTTTTGGAAAGTTACTTATTATTACAAAGTAAGTATTATAATACATGAAATACCAGAAATACTTAACCAGAATAGACAGAATATAAGATAAACACAGTTTAAGGCGTTAAACAGTAAAACATGATATGAACATATAAAATAAGCTAAGACATGACATAAAACCAGTTACGTATTTAGTAAGCAGATACTTATTCATGTATGTATTTATGTAGCATTAGTGATACCGAAGTAGGATTCTCCTCAGTTCATCTTCTTCGTTCACTGGACATAAGGTACGGATTCCTGTCCTTTCAGTATGGACATTCTTTCCTTATTAGGATTCCCCGTATGCAGCCAAATGTTTTCCCGTAGTATAAATTTATATGTTTGACTTGCTTATGTTTAATTTAAAATACCTATAGCCATATACATGCATGACCAGTTTCACCTAGTTATGGAGGTACCATAACCATAACATTAGAGGCACTGATGTTATGACTTCACCACAGCGAAGTGATTGCTCGTGGCGTCCCTTCAGCTTTTGGCCATATTATTATATTTATCATGTGGGGCGTATGGGTGCATCCTAGTTACATGTTTTTCAGTAGATTACTCAGTGTGAATGTGGTGTGTGCCTTGCATCCTTCACAAGGAGCTGATCCCTCCTACCCAAAACCAGTATATTAAATTAGAGGCAACCCCTCTAAATTGCATGATGAGGTCACCCCTCCAAGTATTCATGAACGGTGGATTTTCATGACCTATATTGGCTAATGGTAGAACATGTTAAACAGTTTTTATAAGATAAACATAAGGCTTTTCAAACTATAAAACCAGTTTTACCAAGACTTAACCAGGTTATTCGGGACTTAGTTTCTTCAGCTGTTTTCCTTTTCTATGTTCCCAAAACGGCAGGTACTTAGGGACGCTCGTAGACTTTAAGCGTACGTGCATATGGACTGGAAGCTTTCTAGCCTTTCTTTACTTTATGCATTATCTTTACTTTGATACTCTGGTATGGACATTGTTTAGTCCTTTCCTTTACAGTACTTATGTTTGTGTGTGATGAGCTTTACTTTTGGACTACCGATGTTTGATTCCGGTATCTTCCTTTTATGGTCATGTAAGGCTTAGACATTTTTCCTTGTATGCTTTGATGACACGCCATAATTACGCGTGACATTCCATTATCAAAATGTGGTGTTACAGTTATGGTATCAGAGCTAAGGCTTCGACCTTTAGGCTCTCAAAATATGACCTGTGATTTGTGGGTAGTCGCTATGGTCTTCCTAGAACTGACAGTCGTTTTCATGCATTCATCATTTTTATGCATACATATATGTGTCACTATCGCAGGTTTATGACTAAGTAATGGTTGGTACAGGACTGGCCCTATTTAGTCGCATGTGTTATATCGAAACTTTTAAATTTGGGACCGACCCATAGGCGTCCCCTCGCCATGTCTTTTATTTTGGGTGAACTGACCATAGGCGTTCACTCTCGAGCATACAAAAGTTTTCATAAAACTGCATCATGCATTCATACACAAAATTTTCTTGCATAAAATTTTTCTCTTGAAATTTTGGTATAAATTTTTTTCATGTAGATATATTTTATGTTTTGATCTGTTTAATCATATGTTTTATGTTATACTGTTAGATGGTTCTCACACGCGAGCAGGAACAACTTAATGTTGCAATCCAAGCTGCAATGCAAGCTTTGCTTCCTCAACTGAGGAAACACATCAGGGCTGAGGTTCAAGCTGCCAACAATCAGCAGCATAATCAGGCACCTCCTCCTCCTTCTCTAGTGACATTGGCAGTATGGCTGGAGAGATTCAACAAGCTCCGTCCTCGAGCTTTTGAGAAAACAGATAGCCCCAGTGATGCTGAAAGCTGGTTGGCTCACATCGAGAATATTTTCAATGCTATGGGTTGTGACCCCGCGTACCAGGAGAGGTTGGCATGCTATCGGTTCGAAGGCGATGTGCTAAATTGGTGGTTAGCGTTGATGCAGTCTGAGGGAGGTGATGAGTGGGTTGTTGGTTTGACTTGGGCCCAGTTCAAGGACAGGGTGATGGAGCAGTTCTTTCCCAAGGCTGAGCAAGACAAGATCAAGAGGGAGTACCATGAGATCCGACAGAGAGCTGGGGAGAATAGATACGAGTTTATGCAGCGCTTTCTGCGCTTAGCTAGTTTCCTTGGTGCGGCAGAAGGTACTCCTGAAGAGCAGGCACACCACTTTAGGTGGGCTCTTCGCACATCGGTCGCAAAAAATCTGGTGTGTGCTACGTTCAACACTGTAGCACAAGTGACCGATGCAGCACGTAAGTTAGAGATGCTGCAGGAGAGAGATGAGTTCGGGGAAGCTGAGAGACCCGACAAGAGGTAAGCATTCATATTCAAGCGGTGATCAATCCGTATTCTCTCCATATATGTCAATTATTCATCTCATTAAAATGTATCTTCCAGGCAGAAAACTGGGGACCGGTCTCAGCCGGCTACTCAGCAGCAGCCTCATCAGCCCAAGGGAAACAGTCAGACTAACGACCGTTCTGCTACGGATAGGCGTGGCGGTAATGATAATTACCGTCACAATGCTGGACACTCCAATGGCACCAGGTCCAAATACTTACACATTTTCTTATAATTTCATGTTATAACCCATATTTTGACACTTTAGCAAAACTTCTACCAGCAACCATGGAAATGGTAGGGACTAGAACTAGAGAGGTTCACAGCCTAGCCGTCCAACTATCACTGGTATTCAATCTTACGATTATCCGCATTGTCCTTTGTACCCTATTATCATGTCTTATGTAAAATGTTTTATCAGGTTCCCAGGCAGCCAGAGCACCTACTGGAGGATATACTCATCCTCTTTGCTCTACTTGCCACCGTAGGCACCCAGGGCCATGTCGTCGTAACACGGACGCATGCTTCAAGTGTGGCCTTCCTGGCCATATCATAAAGGATTGCCGTAAGGGCGAGATGGAGGGCACATCAGGACATGCTGATTCTAATCCGCCTCCTACCACTGGGCGTGTCTACACGACATCTCGAGACTAGGCCAACAAGTCTACAGGTACCATCACTGGAATCTTGTATATGTATGGTCAAGCTGCGTGTGTTCTTTTCGATACGGGTGCTACTCACTCGGTCATTTCTACTGCTTATGCTAAGAACATTAGGATGCTCCCCATGCCACTAGAGAATAGGCTTACTATTTCCACGCCTTTGAGGGACTCAGTATTAATCACCCATGTATACAAGAGTGTTACACTAGAATTTGACGATAAGGTTCGACCTGTTGACGCACTTCCGATGGACATTAATGACTTCGACATGATTTTGGGCATGGATTGGCTATCCAAGCATCATGCTACCATAGACTGCCATTCATATCGAGTTATCTTCGGTGATGTGAATGCACCAGAGTACATTCATAACGGGTTCGTACCCGGACGGTCTGTACAAATCATATCTACCCTGCAAGCGCGTGCACTACTGTCACATGGCTGCGAGGGTTATCTAGCTACGGTTCACGACATGGATGATGAATCTCCATCAATTCAGGATCAACCAATAGTGTCGGAATTCCAAGTTGTATTTCCAGAAGAACTTACAGGCATACCACCTGCACGAGAAGTGGAATTCAATATCGAGCTTATTCCAGGAGCTGAACCAATCTCCAAGGCTCCTTATCGCATGGCTCCCATAGAGCTGAAGGAGCTGAAGGATCAACTACAAGAACTTCTTGAACGAGGTTTCGTTCGACCGAGCGCATCTCCATGGGGCGCACCGGTCTTATTTGTTAAGAAGAAGGACGGCAGTATGCGTCTCTGCATAGACTATCGCGAGATTAACAAGATTACTATCCGGAATAGGTATCCGCTGCCGCGTATAGACGATCTGTTTGACCAAATCCAGGGGGCCAAACACTTCTCCAAGATTGATCTTAGGTCAGGCTACCATCAGCTACGGGATAAGGAGCAGGACATAGCCAAGACTACTTTTCGTACCCGCTATGGCCACTACGAGTTTGTAGTTATGCCATTTGGCCTGACAAATGCTCCAACAGTGTTCATGGACTTGATGAACAAAATCTTCCTTGAAGTTCTGGACAAGTTCGTCATTGTCTTCATCGATGGCATCCTGATTTTCTCAAAGTCCAAGGAGGAACACGAAGACCATCTTCGTACAGTACTACAGATTCTTCGCCAGAAGCAGCTGTATGCTAAATTCTCCAAGTGTGAGTTCTGGTTAGAGAAGGTGGCATTCTTAGGTCACATTGTATCAACAGAAGGAATCACTATGGATCCAGCGAAGGTTGAGGCCATTACTAAGTGGCTGAGGCCAACATCAGTGACGGAAGTCCGCATTTTCTTAGGCTTAGCTGGCTATTACAGTAGGTTCGTGGAGAACTTTTACCTCTTAGCACTACCATTGACCTAACTGATGCGGAAAGGGGAGAAATTCGTCTGGACTGAAGAACGAGAGAAGAGATTTGAAGACCTGAAGTAGAAGCTAGTATCTGCACCTATTCTTACTCTCCCATCTGGTACGGGTGGATTTCAAATCTACAGTGATGCATCGGGGAAGGGACTTGGATGTGTTCTCATGCAACATGGGAAAGTGATCGTGTATGCTTCACGACAGCTTAAGCCTTATGAAGAAAATTACCCCACGCATGACCTGGAACTTGCTGTAGTCGTGTTTGCATTGAAGATATGGAGGCACTATTTATATGGAGAATCATGTGACATTTTCACGGACCACAAGAGCTTGAAGTATATTTTCACTCAACGTGAATTGAACATGAGGCAGAGGAGATGGTTAGAGCTGTTGAAGGATTATGACATTAATCTACAGTATCATCCCGGAAAGGCAAATGTAGTAGCAGATGCTCTTAGCAGGAAGTCCGGAATGATCAACGACATTAAAATTGAGGAGGAAATCATAAGAGACTTGGATCGACTAGACATCGAGATCATGGTACGTGGAAAGCACGGTTACTGGGCTAATCTTAGAGTAGAACCCGAGTTACTCTCTAAGATCAAGGAAGCTCAGAAATATGATGGAGAGATCTGGGTGATAATACATAATTTGGAGAAAACCGACAGAATTCAGAGTAGATGCTGATGGTATCGTATGGTAGAGCACGAGACTTTGTGTTCCTGATGACCAAGAACTCCGGGAAGCCTTGTTAGCTGAAGCTCATAGCTCCCCATTCTCTATACATCCTGGTTCAACCAAGATGTACCATGACATCAAGCAATACTTTTGGTGGAGTGGTATGAAACAGGATGTTGCGACTTACCTCTCTAAATGTCTTACCAGGCAGTAGGTTAAGATCGAGCATCAACGATCTGGCGGTCTTCTTCAACTGTTAGATATTCCAGAGTGGAAGTGGGACAAAATCACCATGGATTTTGTTACTGGTCTTCCGCCGACAAAGAAGAAGCACGATGCAATTTGGGTTATCGTTGATCGACTTACCAAATCAGCTCATTTCTTACCGATCCGCAAGGAAGATCCGGTAAGTAAACTCGCTGATACGTATAGAAGAGAGATCATGAGACTCCACGGTGCACCATCCAACATCATCTCAGACAGAGATCCTCGTTTCACTTCGCGATTTTGGAAGAGTCTGCAGAAAGCTTGGGGTACACAACTTAAGCTTAGCACGGCTTTTCATCCTCAAACGGACAGACAGTCGGATCGAACGATTCAGACATTGGAAGACATGTTGAGGTCATGTGCGTTGGAATGGATGGGTGATTGGGACGATTACATCTGTTTGGTGGAGTTTGCATACAACAACAGTTGGCACGCAAGTATCAAGTGTGCTCCTTTCGAGATGTTGTATGGCAGAAAGTGTCGCGCCCCAATATGCTGGGATCAGGTTGGAGAGCGAACACTTGAAGGACCAGAAATCATAGAGATAACCAATGAAAGGATCGCAGTAGCTAAGCAGAAACTTCAGGAAGCACGGACACGTCAGAAGAGTTACACCGATAAGCATCGTAGGGACATACATTTTAATGTAGGATATCACGTCTTCCTTAAGGTTTCGGCGGCACGTGGTGTTAGACGCTTCGGGATTAAAGGGAATCTCAGTCCTCGTTTCATCGGACTGTTTGATATCGTTGAACGAGTCGGTGAAGTATCTTACCGGTTGGCGTTACCTCCGCAGCTTTCGCATGTGCACAATGTGTTTCATGTGTCCTTACTCAGAGGGTACCAGTATCATCCCCTTCACATGGTTCAGTATCCACTAGAACAGATATGTGAAGATCTCACCTTCATAGAAAACCCGAACGAGTTCTTGACAGACAAGAACGAGTCATGAGAAGGAAGATGATTCCATTCGTCAAAATCCTATGGAGGGATCATACCGAGCGGGAAGCCACTTGGGAAACAGAGGAGTCTATCCGTGCTTCTTACCCTCATTTCATATTTTGAATTCGGGTATGTTCTTCTTTTTCAGTTTACTTTATCTATAATTCGGGGACGAATTATTCTTTTTAGGGGGGAAGAGTTGTAAAACCCACATGCTTTTACCATGAATAGTACCCTTAAGATCGTACGTACTAGATTAAAACTTTCCTATTATAGCATGATTACGTTTACATGTAAGGATTTTACGTATTACGTACGTGTTAGAACACGATAACTATTTATTACGTACGAACACGCAATAATTATTTAACAATAATTACTCACGAACATGCGATCATGAAATCATGAACGTAATTAAATCATGAACTAATATTAATTACGTATATATATTTATTACGAGCGTGAGTAAATATATTAGGTCACGGTAAATATTTAACGAGAACACATAAAACGCGAACACAAATAAACACGAACGAACACTTAAACAACGAGACACGGAAAACGGTATGGGTACCCCATGTGGGGCCCCTACCTGCGGAAACATCAAGGAGATGGGCCAAGCCCATCTCAAAATTTACTAAGAAGGGGTTAAGGTAATTTTTACTACTCATTTTCACTTTACAGGAAACCAAAACAAAAACCTAAAAATATTGTTCTCCTTCTCCTTCTTGTCTTCTTGTGGCCGCTGCATATAACACACAAAAGGGGGGTGTTCATTTGATTTCGATCTTGAATCTTGTACGTGTGTTCGTGTGTGTTCATCCTCGTTAGATCCACACATTCGGTATATTCTTTTAATCCTTTATCTTTTTGATTTGATCTAATAAAATTAATTAAGAACATGATGTTTTTAAAAACCTAATTAAAAACATAAATCAATCATGTAAATGGTTGTTGGGTAAATCAAAAAGGTTGTTTTAAGGGGTGTTTGTTTGGCCGGCGCCTAAACCGAACCCCAAGGGGGTCTCGGTTTGGCTAATAGACCACCACCGAGACCATATGGTCCCCGTTTGGTGGTGTGGGTCCCACGGCAGCAGCAAACAAAAGGGAACCCCAAAGTGGTTCGGGGAATGGTGTCGATTTCATGTTCGGTTCATGGTTTCTAGTCAAGATCCGGTTCACGGTTGATGTTAAGATTATTTTTTTATAATAATCATATGTTAAAATTAAATTAATTAATATGATATGATTAATTTAATAAACATGACTTAGGTTATAATTTAATTACCAGAAGCATGGAATTATTAACCTAAGTATTTTATATTTTCTAGACTTTATAATTAATTAATTATTAAAAAACCATAGTTATAATTAATTAATTAACATGACTTTGGTTATATTATTAATAAATAATAATACATGTTTTAACTTTAGTATTTAACTTTATTTAATTAAAAACATGATATATTTAATTAAATACTTTTAACCTCTAGTTTATTTAAATTACATGTAATAATTAATAAACTATACATTATATCATTATGACTTAGAAAATAATCAGAAAAACACTTAAGCTTATATACATAGCTTATTTAACCAGCTTATATCTAACTACGGAAACTTTCTATTTTTAGAAACTTATTTAATTAAGGCAGCTAATCTATTTATGGAAACTTTCTATTTTTAGAAACTTATTTAATTCAGGCAGTTGATCTATTTATGGAAACTTTCTATTTTTAGAAACTTATCTATTTTAAGCAGTAATTCTATTTTTGGAAACTTTCTATTTTTGGAAACTTTCTATTTTTGGTAACTTTCTATTTTTGGAAACTTTCTAATTTTGGAAACTTTCTATTTTAGGAAACCTGCTATTTTTGGAAAGTTACTTATTATTACACAGTAAGTATTATAATACATGAAATACCAGAAATACTTAACCAGAATAGACATAATATAAGATAAACACAGTTTAATGCGTTAAACAGTAAAACATGATATGAACATATAAAATAAGCTAAGACATGACATAAAACCAGTTACGTATTTAGTAAGCAGATATTTTGTTGGAAATACGTTTTACGTATATAGAAAGTCTCGGTCACTCCAACAATGTAGTTATAGGCTCGTAGTAATGTTAAGTTTCATTTATTAAATAGCCGACCCATGAGCATGTTCATGGGCCAGAAGCCCAAGTCCATTAAGGACTAGGGGTATTTAAACCTCTTTCCACCATGGAAAGAGGTGTTGGTTGTTTATTTCTCACATTTCAATATACAAGTTTCTTTCACTTCTCTCTCTAAGTTTCTCTCTCTAGAAAAACATCAACCCCCTTGTTTCACAAAGATTATCATTGTTCTACAATTGGTATCAAGAGCATGGGATGAGATATAGGTTTGTTTTTGTGTTGTGTATTGGTTTATAAACATTTCGTAGGGTGTTGGTTTGTTTTTGCCGAATCTTCAAATTTTTTTTTTTGTGTTTGATCGTAGTTTCAAGTAGTGTAACATAGGGATTCGTGTTAAAGTGTTTTTGGTATCTTGGTTTTGGTTAAAACACAATCTTTCTTGGATCAAAAGTGAAAAAAGGTCTTGTGTTCTTCATTCCGAAATTCAAGCAGAAATCTCCATCGGAAAGTACAAGTGAACAGAGGCTTCCATCGCAATAACTATCACCATCGGAAAGGGTTTGGTTCTACATTGCGATACTTGGGTTTCATTACTTATTCCGATCTGGACATTCCGATCGATCTTTGTGATCTGGGATTCCGAAGGCTATAAGGAAGTTTTTAAGTCGTTACTCTGCTTAAATTTTGTCAGCTACATTGCGATCTGAGCATTCCGATCTGAATCATTCCGATAGTCTTTGCGATCTGAGCATTCCGATAGGTTTTGCGATCTGAACATTTCGACAGCTTTGCATTGCGATCTAGGCATTCCGATACCAACATCATTCCGACAAGGTTACATTGCGATCTGAGCATTACGACCTGAATCATTCCGACAAGCACTTTGCGATCTGAATCATTTCGATAGCTTTGCATTACGATCTAAGCATTCCGATAGTAAGATATTCCGATCTGGGTATTCCGACAGAAAGAACATTTCGATAGAACTTGTTTTTAGATACTTAGGGGATTTTCTTCTATTTGGCATTTAATTTGGTAATTTGGAAAATTTCAAAAGCAAACACAACAACAAGATAACAACATCTTTTAGTTAACAACACAAAAAACTCATAACCTTATTTCATTGTTCGATCATCTTTGATAATCTTTTTTTTCAAGGGATCACAAAATGAATTCACATTTATTTATGCCAACTATGACTTCACTCACCGATATATCGATCATTTCGGGTACCGATACTCGCCCGCCTTTGCTCATCAAAGATCTATTTGAAGCATGGCAAGGCCGTATGAGAACGTACATCATGGGCAAACAAAATGGTCGACTTATGCTTAAATAGATTGATAAAGGACCATTAGATTGGGGAGAGGTTAACGTCAACAATGTGACAAGGCCAAGGGAGTATCATGAGTTAACCGATGCCAATAAAATCATTGCAGATGCTGATGAAAGGGCTGTTCAAACAATTCTTCAAGCCCTTCCACCCGATATCTTTCGAATGGTAAGTGAACATACATTAGCAAAGAATCTTTGGGATCGACTTGCGGTTTTGCTACAAGGGACATCTCTCACTAAGCAAGAACGAGAGTGTCAACTGTATGATTTGTTTGATAGGTTCAAATACATTCCAGGGGAGACTCTTCATGATTTTTACTGGCGTTTTACCACTCTGATGAATGACATGAATGTCTATAATCTTAGGATTGAACAGTTTCAGTTAAACACCAAGTTTTTGAACACATTACCCCCTGAATGGAGTCAATATGTCACAGATGTCAAAATGATTCGTGATCTACACAAGTCCAATTTAGATCAACTCTATGCTTTCTTACAACAACATGAGAAGCATGTGATCCAAAATCAAATTTCTCAAGGACCTTATCATGAACCAATGGCATTATTGGCAAACCATCCTACACTGTCATACCACAACTCTCAGCTTGCTTTAGGACACAAATCTTCATATCAACTTGTGTATCAAACACCAAGCTTCCCACAGTACTCGATTCTGCCACCGCCGCCAACATCTTATCACCAACCAGCAACATCATCATCACAAGGAGATTCACACCCAGTACCTTATGTTTCACACCAGTATTCACCGTATCAACCTCCCACCAACCTTGCTAGTGCCTATCCACAACTTGAGGCTCCTCAACCTCATTACTCAAAACAAGTCAGTGCTCGAACCAATCAGACTGTAGCTCAGGCAGCACCAGCTTTCTACTGTGAAGATGACATCCCTGTCCCTGAATTTAGACAAGGAGATAGCCCTACTGAAATCCTTGCTCTGATGTCTGCTTATTTAAGTCAAACATTGAACAAACAAGGGTATCGAGGGCCAGCAACAACTAACAATCAGTTAAGGAACTCGTCTAACTCTCGACAACAGGCAACAATTCAGGATGGAAGAGTCATGGTGCAACCACTTCAAGGGAGATCGAATTTGTCTACTGCTGGTGCACGTTCATCCACTACTACTGCTACAAGGGCAAACAACACTGGTAAAATGAAGGTGGTTATTTGCTACAACTGCAAAGGGGAAGGGCACATGGCCAGAGAATGCAAGCAGCCTAAGAGGAGAAGGGACGATACATGGTTTAAGGAGAAGATTTACCTGGTGAATGCTCAAGCCCAAGGTCGTGAGCTTGATGAAGAAGAATTGGCATTCCTTGCAGATCCGGGAGTAGCGGAAACTGATGGTCTCACAACAGTCATCACCAACAATGCTGCATATCAATGTGATGATTTGGATGCATATGACTCTGATTGTGATGATCTTAACACCACCAAATCAGCTCTTATGGCAAACCTTTCACTATATGGAGCTGATACCATTTCTGAGGTACCAAATACTGCTACAGATACTAGTATTGTACCCTTATCAAGTTGATCAAATGTCGGAGTATTCGAAACAGCCTCCGGGGGTTAGTAACTCAATCGACGAGACAAACAATGATAGCAGTAACATTGCAAGTCCTCAGACTTTGAGTGAACCACAACCGGGTGCTCTTACGACTATCAATTCGTCTGCTCAACCTGATTTGGTTAGAGTCCCAACATCTTTGCTTAGCAGAATAAATAGTATGATCCTTGAAACCATGAATGCTAATCAGACTTTATTGTCCGAGCTTGCTTTGCATAAGGACAAGGTTAAAACCTTGGAAATGACTCCTGTGTCCACTACCTTAACCAATCCTGAATTTGATAGGTTTAGGAAAGTTCAAATGGACAATCTGCTAGAAATTGAAAGCTTAAGAGCAAATCTTTCGAATGAACTTAAAGAAAAAGAGTCAGTCGTTACTAATTTTCAACAACTTCAAACGGATTTTGAAATTCTTGAGTCCAAACAGCTTGAAATGGAAATTAAGACTTCTGAAAGAATAAAAGAAACGGAAATTAAGCTTTTAAAACAATATGCTGCTTCACATCTAGTACACTTGTTTCATGCATCATTTAAAGAGTTCAATATATCGCGTCTTATAGACTTACCACCTAACCCGGGGTATGTAAAGCAAGCACTTACCCACAACCCACGACTTTATGATGCAACAAAGTTAGGATTGGTATTACATCCGATTGTGTTCTCAAGTGATTATGTGAGTATGACACCATATGATGAGAAGCAATTAAAAATACTTTCTACATATCCTGAATATGATTATGCTCAAATGAATGAAAAAAATGCCACAATAGATCTTAGAATTCGTTTTAATATGAAAAAGAGAACTCTCCAAACATCCACTTTCATGCCTACTAGAGAATGCCTTAGTATAATTCCTACACTCGTTAACTCGGACAAACCAAAGGAAATTCCTAAGAATCTTCCACCGGTTAGTACGGTAAAGCTCAGCTTGGAAGAGATTGGGCAGTACCTTACCGAGTTTGACAAGGTCATTTTGGAATGTACGACTTCAACGGCTCAAACCGCTGGAGAATGCGCGTTCGAACACATGAAAACGGTGTTTGAGAATGAGATCGTTCCGTTTGTGGACCATATTAAACAAGGAGTCTATGATCTAGCGTGCAATCTAAGTTTTGAAATTGGTGAAGTTCAAAAAGTTTTCAATAAAATGGATGATGCTTATGAACAACACTTAATTGAAAAGGAAAAGATACTCATGAAATTTCATCTACTGTGAATATTTGTGATGATGTGCATGAATCTGTGAATACTGTTGAACATGTGAATACTTTAGAAAATCATTCTTGTCATGAATCCAACGCTGAATTTTTAAAGCTTCAAGATTCAAATAATACACTCTCAAAAAGTTTTAATGAGCTTCAACAACATTCTATATCTCTCGAAATTGAGAATCAATCTAAAAATGAAACTCTTTCAAAACTAAATGATGGTGTAAACTCCGTTGAGACAAGTGACAAGATGATTCAGATGGTTCAGAATTTAGAAGAAGAGATGATGAGAATTAAGAGAGAATTACTAGAAACAAAAACGGAACTAGAGGCTGCAGAGACTAAGAATCATGTCCTAGAAAATAGAATTAATTCTATACTAGGAGTGTAACACCCCATTTTGGAAATGGAATATTACGCATAATCATGGCGTGTCATCAAAGCATACAAGGATAAATGTCTAAGCATTATTCGACCATAAAAGGGAAATACCGGAATCAAACATCAGTATCCCCAAAGTAAAGCTCATCACACACAAACATAAATACCGTAGAGGAAAGGACGAAACAATGTCCATAGCAAACTGTATTAAAGTAAGGAAATGCATAAAGTAAAGAAAGACAGTAAAGCTTCCAATCCATATGCACGTACGTTTGAGATCTACGAGCGTCCCTGAGTACCTGCCGTTTTGGGAACATGAAAAGGAAAACGGCTGAGCAAGACGCTCAGTGCACGGATGTACAATATAGCATGAAATAGGATAAGCATGTAACATATAACAGCGGAAGACTAAGTTCTGAGTAAACTGGTTAAGTATTAAGAAAACTGGTTTTATAGTTTGAAAAGCCTTATGTTTATCTTATGAAAACTGTTTTAACATAAATATACCATAGCCCATATAGGTCATGAAAAGGTCACGTGCATGAATACTTGGAGGGGTGACCTCATCATGCTGATTAGAGGGGATGCCTCTAATTAATATACTGGTTTGGGTAGGAGGGATCAACTCCTTGTGAAGGATGCAAGGCACACACCACATTTACCATGAAATACTGAATAAAACATGTAACTAGGATGCACCCATACGCCCCACATGATATAATAATATGGCCAAAACTGAAAAGGGACGCCACAAGCAATCACTCCTCCGTGGGGAAGTCATAACATTGGTGCCTCCAATGTTATGGTTATGGTACCTCCATAACTAGGTGAAACTGGTCATGCTTGTATATGGCTATAGATTATGCTAATTTAAACATAAGCAGTTCAAAACAATAAAACAAATACTGGGGAAAACAGTTGGCTGCATACGGGGAAATCCTAAAAAGGAAAGAATGTCCATACTGAAAGGACGGGAATCCGTACCTCAAGTCCAGTGAATGAACGGAAGAAAGACTCCTACTTCTGGATCACTAACGCTACATGAATACACACGTGTATAAGTATCGATTCACGGATTACGTACTGGGTTTTTATGGCTCATTTTAGCTGACTTGGTATGTTTTAGGTCATGGTTCACTGTTTAAAGCCTTAAACTGTGTTTATCTTGTATTCTGATTAATCTGTTTAAGTATTACTGGTATTTCATGTATTATTATTATACTTACTGTCTATTAATAAGTAACTTTCCAAAAATAGCAGGTTTCCAAAAATAGAAAGTTTCCAAAAATAGAAAGTTTCCAAAAATAGAAAGTTTCCAAAAATAGAAAGTTTCCAAAAATAGAAAGTTACCAAAAATAGAAAGTTTCCAAAAATAGAAAGTTTCCAAAAATAGAAAGTTTCCAAAAATAGAAAGTTTCCTAAAGTAGAATTTACTGCTTAAAATAGATTAGTTTCTAAAAATAGAAAGTTTCCAAAAATAGATCAGCTGCCTTAATTAAATAAGTTTCCATATATAGAAGGTTTCCATGATTAGATTAGCTGCCTGAATTAGATAGATTTCCATATATAGAAGGTTTCCATTAATAGATTAGTTGCCTTATTTAATTAAGTTTCTATAAATAGAAGTTTCCATATTTAGAATTAAGCTGGTTACATAAGCTAACATGTAAGTCTAAGTGTTTATAAGCTTGTTTCTTAAGTCATATGATATAGTATATAGTTTAATTATTATTTCATGTATTTTAATTAAACTATAGGTTAAGCATTTTAATTAAAGTATAACATGTTTTAATTAAAATGAAATGAAATACTTAGGTTAAAATGTGTATTATTATTATTAATAATATAACCTAAGTCATGTCTAAATTAATTAATTATAGGCATGTTTTAAATAATTAATTAATTATAACTTATAACGTAACATACTTAGGTTAAATTAATATCATGCTAAATTAATAATTAAAATAACCTAAGTCATGGTTTAATTAATATTTCATGTTATTAATTAATTTATATCCTAAGTTCATAATTCATAAAAATTAACATGTAGCATAAATCATGATTTAACCAACGAACCATGAATCGGGCATGAACTCGACACCGTACCCCGAGCCAAACTCGGGGCACGTGTGCCTCCCTGCTGCCGTGGGTCCCACAAGCACCAACCAAGACCAAAAATGGTCTTGGTGGTGGCGGCAATAAGCAAACCAAACCCCCCTCGGGTTTGTTTGCTAGGCGGCTAAAACAAACACCCTTTTTATAACATTCTTTGATTTTAATTTACCCCAAAACATGTTAGATCAATGTTTAATTATCATGTTTTAATAAGAATAATAATAACATGTTCATGAAAATAATCAAAGATTAAAAAGAATTAAAAAGAAGGGTTTAGAATGATATACCAATACGTAGCTTGAAAGGGGATGAACAAATACGGTTTCAAGCACTTGTTTTTAATGTCAAAAATCAACAACACCCTCCTATGGTGTTGATGTAGGTGGCGGCACAAAAAGAACCAAGGAGGAGGAGGAGAAAACTTTTTAGGTTAAAATGTTATTTTGCTTGAAAGTGAAAAATGAAAAACATATTTACCATAACCCCCCTTTACTTGTAAAAGTCCATGGGCTTAGGCCATTTCTTGTTGTTGTGCTGTGGGTATGGGGGCCCCACATGGGGTACCCGTACCTTTCTCGTGTACTGATGTTTCGTGTTCGTTCGTGGTTAAACGTGTTCGTGTTTAAAGTGTTTCTGTTTATTTTATCATGTCGTTTATCATAATCTTAACGCTCGTAATTATATTATATGTATTTACGTAATTATTCTAGTTCGTATTTTAAATGGTGATCATGATTTAATTATGTTCTCGTGACATATTTATTAACTGTTTATCATGAGTTCGTACGTAATCGATACTTGTCATGTCATACACGTATGCACTTGCTTGATTATTAGCACATGAATGTGATCAATACTAAATGAGGTAAGTTTTAATCTAGGACGTACAATCTTAAGGGCACTATTCATGGTAAAAGCATGCGGGTTTTACAATTCTTCCCCCCTAAAAAGAATAATTCGTCCCCGAATTATAGATAAAGTAAGCTGGAAAGAAGTAACATACCCGAACTCAAAATATGAAGTGAGGGTAAGAAGCCCGGATAGACTCCTCTGTTTCCCAAGTGGCTTCCCGCTCGGTATGGTCCCTCCAAAGAATTTTGACGAATGGAATCGTCTTCCTTCTCATGACTCGTTCTTGCCTGTCGAGTACTCGTTCGGGTTCTTCTATAAAAGTGAGATCTTCACGTATCTGTTCCAGTGGATACTGAACCATGTGAAGGGGATGATAATTGTAACCTCTGAGTAAGGACACATGGAACACGTTATGCACGTGCGAAAGCTGAGGAGGTAACGCCAATCGGTAAGATACTTCACCGATTCGTTCAATGATATCAAAAGGTCCGATGAAACGAGGACTGAGTTTCCCTTTGATCCCGAAGCGTTTAACACCACGTGCCGGCGAAACCTTGAGGAAGACGTGATCTCCCACATTAAAATGTATGTCCCTACGATGCTTATCGGCGTAACTCTTCTGACGTGACCGTGCTTCCTGCAGCTTCTGCTTAGCTACTTCGATCTTCTCATTGGTCATTTCTATAATCTCTGGTCCTTCGAGTGTTCGCTCTCCCACTTGATCCCAGCAAGTTGGAGCGCGACACTTTCTGCCATACAACATTTCGAAAGGAGCACATTTGATGCTTGCGTGCCAGCTGTTGTTGTATGCAAACTCGACCAAACAGATGTAATCGTCCCAATCACCTGTCCATTCCAACGCACACGACCTTAACATATCTTCCATTGTCTGAACTGTTCGCTCCGACTGTCCGTCCGTTTGAGGATGGAAGGCCGTACTCAACTTAAGTTGTGTACCCCAAGCTTTTTGTAGACCTTTCCAGAATCGCGACGTGAAACGAGGATCTCTGTCTGAGATGATGCTGGAGGGAGTACCGTGGAGTCTCATGATCTCCCTTCTGTAAGTATCTGCAAGTTTACTTACCGGATCTTCCTTGCGTATCGGTAAGAAATGAGCTGATTTGGTGATTCGATCAACAATGACCCAAATAGCATCGTGCTTCTTCTTGGTAGGCGGAAGACCGGTAACAAAATCCATGGTGATTTTGTCCCACTTCCACTCTGGAATATCCAACGGTTGAAGGAGACCGCCTGATCGTTGATGTTCAATCTTAACCTGCTGGCAGGTAAGACATTTGGAGACATACGTGGCTACATCCTGTTTCATACCACTCCACCAAAAGTGCTGTCTGATGTCATGGTACATTTTTGTCGACCCAGGATGTATAGAAAATGGGGAGCTGTGAGCTTCAGCTAACAATGCTTCCCGGAGTTCTTGATTGTCAGGAACACAAAGTCTCGTGCCCTGCCAAACGATACCGTCTTATCGCCCAAATCTCTCCATCATCCTTCTGCGCTTCCCGGAGTTCTTGATTGTCAGGAACACAAAGTCCATTCTGAATTCTGTCTGCTTCTCCAAATTCTGAATTATCGCCCAAATCTCTCCATCATCCTTCTGCGCTTCCTTGATCCTAGACAGTAACTCAGGTTCTACTCTAAGATTCGCCCAGTATCCGTGCTGCCCACGTACCATGATTTCGATGTCTAGCCGCTCCAAGTCTCTTATGTTTTGTTCCTTGATCTCAATGCCGTTGATCATTCCGGACTTTCTGCTGAGTGCATCTGCTACTACATTAGCCTTCCCGGGATGATACTGTAGGTTAATATCATAATCCTTCAACAGTTCCAACCATCTCCTTTGTCTCATGTTCAATTCTCGTTGGGTGAAGATGTACTTCAAGCTCTTGTGATCCGTGAAAATGTCGCATGATTCTCCGTATAAGTAATGCCTCCATATCTTCAATGCGAACACCACTGCAGCAAGTTCCAAGTCATGCGTAGGGTAGTTTTCTTCATAGGGCTTAAGCTTTCGTGAAGCATACGCGATCACTTTCCCATGTTGCATGAGAACACAACCCAGTCCCTTCCCCGATGCATCGCTATAGATCTGAAATCCACCTGTACCAGATGGGAGAGTAAGAATAGGTGCAGATACTAACTTCTGCTTTAGGTCTTCGAAGCTCTTCTCTCGTTCTTCCGTCCAGACGAATTTCTCTCCTTTTCGCATCAGTTTGGTGAGAGGCAATGCCAAACGGGAAAAGTTCTCCACGAATCTGCGATAATATCCAGCTAAGCCTAAGAAACTGCGGACTTCTGTCGCTGACGTTGGTCTTGGCCATTTAGTGATAGCCTCAACCTTCGCTGGGTCCATAGTGATCCCTTCTGCTGATACAATGTGACCTAAGAATGCCACCTTGTTTAACCAGAACTCACACTTGGAGAATTTCGCATACAGCTGCTTCTGACGAAGAATCTGTAGTATTGTACGAAGATGGTCTTCGTGTTCCTCCGTGGACTTAGAGAAAATCAGGATGTCATCGATGAATACAATGACAAACTTATCAACGAATTCATGGAAGATTCTGTTCATCAGATCCATGAATACTGCTGGAGCGTTGGTCAGGCCGAATGGCATGACCATAAACTCATAATGGCCATAGCGGGTACGAAAAGCAGTCTTAGCAATGTCCTGCTCTTTAACCCTCAGCTGATGGTAGCCTGACCTTAGATCGATCTTTGAGAAGTGTTTGGCTCCTTGAAGTTGGTCAAACAGATCATCTATACGTGGCAGTGGATATCTATTGCGGATGGTAATCTTATTAAGTTCGCGGTAGTCAATGCAAAGTCGCATGCTGCCGTCCTTCTTCTTAACGAACAAGACCGGTGCGCCCCATGGAGATGCGCTTGGTCTAATGAACCCTCGTTCAAGAAGTTCCTGCAGTTGGTTCTTCAGTTCTTTTAGCTCTATGGGAGTCATACGATACGGAGCCTTAGAGATTGGCTCAGCTCCTGGAACAAGGTCTATATTGAACTCAATCATGTCTAGGGGAAGTGCATCTACTGCACGAACTTTATCGTCAAACTCTAGAGGAAGACTCTTGTATACATGAGTTATTAATACAGAGTCCTTCAAAGGCGTAGAAATGGTAAGCTTATTTTCTAATGGCAAGGGAAGTGTCCTGATGTTCTTAGCATACGAAGTGGAAATAACTGAATGAGTGGCACCCGTGTCGAAAAGAACACATGCAGCCTGGCCATACATATACAAAATTCCAGTAATGGTACCTGTAGATTTGTTTGCCTGATCGCGCGATGTCGTGTAGACACGCCCAGTGGTAGGAGGCGGTTTAGTATCAGCATGACCCGAAGTACCCTCCATTTCACCCTTACGGCAATCTCTCATACGATGGCCAGGGAGGCCGCACTTGTAGCACGCGTCGGAATCACGACGACATGGGCCAGGGTGTCTGCGATGGCAAGTACTGCAAAGAGGATGAGTGAATCCTCCAGCAGGAGTCCTTGCTTGCTGAGGGCCTGCTGATGACGAAATGTGTTAAAATAAGGTATATGCACGAGTATAAGACATATGCGTCATAAGATGTTTACCAGTGTTAGCTGAACGGTTAGGCTGAGAACCCCTGTGGTTCTGGTCCTTCCCGTTACCGTGGTTCCTGGTAGAGATTGATATAGTGTCAGCATGAGAGATATAACATGAAATCATAAGAAGATGCGTGAATAGTAGGACCTGCTGTTGTTGGAATGTCCCGCATTGTTACGGTAATTATCATTACCGCTGCGCCTTTCCACAACAGAACGGTCGTTAGAGTGACCGTTTCCTTTGGGCTGATGAGGCTGCTGCTGGGTAGCCGGCTGAGACCGGTCCCCAGTTTTCTGCCTGGAAGATACAGTTTAAGAGATGATTATAGAACATATAATGATAGGATGCGGTCTGGTTATTGATAGAACATGAAATGTTTACCTCTTGTCGGGTCTTTCAGCTTCCCCGAACTCATCTCGTTCCTGCAACATCTCAAGCTTCCTTGCTGCGTCGGCTACTTGTGCTACTGTATTGAACGTAGCACATACCAGATTGTTCGCGACCGAGGTGCGAAGTGCCCACCTAAAGTGGTGTGCCTGCTCCTCAGGAGTACCAGCTGCTGCTCCCAGAAAACCAGCTAAGCGAAGAAAGCGCTGCATGAATTCGTTGCTATTCTCGCCCGCTCTCTGACGTATCCCATGGTATTCTCGCTTGAGTTTGTCCTGCTCTGCCTTAGGAAAGAACTGCTCCATCACTCTCTCCTTGAATTGGGCCCATGTCAAACCAGCGACCCATTCATCACCTCCTTCTGACTGCGTCAAAGCTAGCCACCAGTTGAGTACATCGCCTTCAAACCGGTAGCATGCCAATTGATTGTAGAGGTTTTACTACTCTTTAGGAAAAGAGCGTAAATAGCGGAAAGTATTAAGTACGACGGTTTAGGAAAACCGTGCACAAATGACCCACAATCAAATAAAAAGAGAGAAGAGATTCGTTTCCCAAGGAGGTATATGTGTGTGTTCTAACTTGTATTTATTTGAGATTAATATTAAGAAGAATGGGGATGAGAGGATGAAAGACGGTTACGTTAAAATTAAACTACGACGAAAAAGACGTAAAACCGTGAAAAACTACTCAAATTAAAAATTATCTAAAACCAAAAACAAAATTAATAATTAAAAAGACTAAAAAGAAGTCTAAAATAATATAAATAAAGATAAAAATCCAACAAAGATATTTTAAAACCTTTTATTAATTAAATAATTAATTTTAAATGCTAATTAAAGCCCTAAAATTAAATTTAACTAATTCAAATGTCTAAAATATGATTTTATTGAATAATCACTTAACTTATATTATTAGAAGACTAAAAAGTAATTTTCTAAAAATTAAAACTTATTAAGACTATTTTTAAAACTCTAAAAATGATTAAAAATGATTAAAAACTAATTAAACTTAAATTAATTATAAAAATAAATCTAAAAGCTATAAAAATATTCTAAAAATGGAAGTAGTCCTAATTAATGACAAAGAACCTAGGAAAAATGAAAAAGAAAGAAAAATAAAATTTTGAAAAATTAATATTAAAATAATATTAAAATAATACTAAAAGATAAAAGTTTCTAAAATTTGAAATAAAAAATTTATAAAAATCCTAAATAATATAACTAAGAGAAAAACACAAATTATAGCTTCTAAACCTTTTTTAATAATTTTATAAAAATCTTTAAAGTTTATAAAAAACCTTAAAATAATTTAAAATTAAAAATAAATGTTTTTGAAACCAAAACTTGATGTAAACCTCAAAATAATATTTTAAAAACTAAAAACTATTTTTCCTACAAATAAAAACTCTTTTTGGTATTTTTTAATGACTTATTAAAAACCGGGTATTAAATAAATCCTAGAAATTAATTTAATAAATGGAAAAATATAAAAACTAGCTAAGAAAATCAATAACACTAGTACTGTCCTAGGAAAAATAAGGAAAACCAAATTGGCTTAAAGAATAAGCTCAAATAAGCTTGAAAACTCACGGCTTTTTAAATAAGCAATAACTGACAAACAGGTCAAAAGAAATAACTTTGCACCCTTGGTCAGTAAAAGACCCAAGGGCGCAATGGTTATGTCTTATGTGTGTGGGATTGGTGACGGGGGTTCGAATCTTAGCAACCCTTTTTTTTTTTTTTTTTTTTTTGCTTTTTAACTTTTCACAACCAACTCAGTGACCTTTAACAAGCTTGTAACCAATCCAATACTCTTTTTATGCCAATGATTCAACAGGTTAAATGATCAAAAACTTGCCCAGTTGGGCTTGAAACTGATGGGAAGGTGTGAGTGCACACTTGTGCCTACTTGATGCCAAGAGGAGCTTGACAATTGCTTCTCTGATGCTTATTATTGGAACATTAAGGCACTCTTGTGCTCCTTTGAGCACAAGAAGTCAAAATCAACAAGAATCAAGCAATTAGCAATCAAAACAGATGCACATTTAAGCAAAATCAATGCACAAACAGGCTATGAAAGTTTCTGTGATGTATTGAGCAGATCAGTGGACTCTTAGGCAAAATTCTAGCAATCTGTTGAATTTCTAGGCCACAAATTTAGCATACAAACTCTCCCAATGTTACACAAACAATCTCAAACCTTAAATCACCCAGTTACTACACAGAAATCAAACATCAAGCACCAAAATTCAACAAAACTGGCAGAATGTGGATATGCAGGTTTTAGACTCACTTGTTTCCTCTTTTAACACACAAACCTAGCTTAAACTTGCACCAAACTAATTTATGACTAACAAGTAACCTATCTAACCTTCTTTCAATTGGTCTAACACACAATCAAAGCAGCAATTAAATGTTCTACCCTGCTAACATTCGTTGCCAAACACCACTTAAGATTATGAAAACCAAACTTTTTCAAAGAAAAACCTTACAAAACCTATGAAAACTATTTCAATAGCATCTAAACATGCATAACAACTCAAAATAACATCAATCCAACAGCTTAGAACACACAGATCACCAAATCAATTAAGGTCACATGCACTTGCACTTTTATGAAATTTTTCAAAGGGACAAGGAGAATTACCCTAGGGTCTTACATCCAAGACCCTTGTGACAGCCTTGTCACCTCCTTCCCAACTCGGGTTGGAGCTGAACATACAAATCAACACCCTTGAACCTGTTTAAGAACAAAATCAAAGGAAAAGCAAAATAGTATATATTCTGTTTAACTTTTTCTTTATTCTTAAAATTTTCCAAAAACTTTCAAAACCCTCTTAACAAGTTTTAATATTACTCTTAATCACTAACAAATCCAAATTCTAACTTACCAAAACCTTGGACAGATTCTTACCAAAATCTTCCAATTTTCCTCAAAACCTCAAATAACTTTAAAACTCAAAGTTACTTTACCAAATTAAAGTATGGAACTCAGAATCCCTTCACAATTAGACACAAACTTTAACAAATAAAAAAGGAATTATAATTGAATTTTTTTCAAAAACCAAACTTTTTATTTCAATTAAAAGGAATTACAAATTATGAAGGAAAACTGGAACAAGGGATCACCACAGGCTGGTGTCTCCTTTTATAGAGCTCTAAGAACTATCTAGAATGCAAATAACAAAACCCTAATACATAGAAAATCCCAAAGTTGCCCTTGACGGTTTTGAGTGAATGAGTTGTCCAAATTTGATCCTGGCTGTTCATTTGTGCGTTGTGAGTAAGCATTATATCTTGGCTGTTCATTTGGGACACGTCATGATGCTTGGGGACTAAGGTATTTTCTGATTGGTGGATTGAGGAATTGGGGGTAGGGTCCACACGCATGGGATTGGGGATTTTAGGAGTGGGATGAGTTTTGGTGCGTGTGAATTACAAGTGTGCCAGGTTAATTGGGTTTTACCCAAGTAATGAGTAAAATTGGACCTGGGGGTGAAAGTGGTACAGTAACTCGTATTTGATCCTAATTTGGGGGAGAGATAGTTGTTAACCGCCAGTTTTGGTTTGAATGTTTAGGTTTGGCACATTTGGTCCTCATATTTTGATATTTTTGGCATTGAAAGTTTTCCAGCCCTAAAACGTTTTATCCTTTGTATTTAACTTTCCCAACTTTGCATTTTTTGCACAAAAGTTTTCCAAAAGGTTTCAAAGGTGTATTTTTGACATGTTTGAATAATTCAAGGGCTGAACTTGGACTATATTGATCTTCAAAGGTCTTCTTTGCATCTTTAACTTCATGAGGGACCATAGTTGACAAATTTGATTTGTTGAGGGACCGATCTTGCCATTTCTTCAAAGTTGAAGGACCTTTTTGCAATTTTGACAAACTTAAGGGACCAAACTTGTAATTATTAATATACAAGGGTTTTAAGTGTCATTTCTTCATAGAATGAGGATCAATCTTGTTTGTTTTCAAGTCTTCAAGGGTATTTGATGAAGATTTCATGATTAGGGCCCGGTTCATTGTACGGCTTCGTTTCTCGTGTCCGTTTTTCCTTGTATCTTGTGATCTTTTGTCTTTTTCACGATATCCATACCTAAAATACACAAGTTGTAACACCCCCACAAATGCTATGCGCAGCGGAACTACAACATTGGGTGCTACACAGTATTCATTGCACACAAGATATATCAAACGACGCTAAAAAGACGCCAACTTAAAACTTGAATTAAAAATTGTTAGATGATACATGTCCACGGTTTTTCCAACCCCACTTGGTACAACATAGTTTAGCGTTTTCGGTCCCCATGAATCTCAACCCAAAAATTTCAGTTTCACAACAACATTACATTAAACTTTAAAAATGTTTAAGTAGAAAAAGGAGGAAAAACAAGCGGACTCCAAACCATACACACAACATCCATCCCATGCATGCTCCATTCTACACTTCAGCGGTTACCTGAAACACATGCCAAAATTTTGGTCAACGAAAACGTTGAGTGGAATTCATAGGTTTTACAATCCATTTGAACGTATATAAAATAAAAACCATTCGTGATCATTTATAGACTTGTCGATCAAACAATCTATATTCAGGATACTGACAATTGTGTTTAAGCTCATGACACTAATCCGTTAACTCAATCACCCGCGTAATAAATACCGGCGTGATTCTGATGAAACCAGTGCCCCTTCTAAAGGCATCAGTTGCAATTATACCTTATTTCTCATACAAAATAATCTACCGCAGAACTTACTCAACGTACAGCTTCTCGGCTAGCATTGGGTCGTTAGCCCCGTAGTACTACAAATTGCATAAGCGGCTATTTCCCCCTACTCGAGGGCAGGACAATAGTTAATAGTTCATGAATTTAGGGTCTTTGGCAACTTGGTACTCAACACAATTTCTAAGGCAACTTTCGGGTCTAACAATCATTCATGATATACGTTCCTTTTAAAAACTAGCATGCATTTCCCTCGCGGGTAAAACAATTTGAAATAAATATAAGCGAGGCTATAAATTCACACCTTATATATTAAGTAGTCGGTAGTTCGAGAGATGATCACTGACGACGATACGGATGCCCGGGTAAATCAACACCTATCAACAAATAACGCGTAATGAGTAATCTCATTTTAAATACCTTACGGTACTGTATAACCTACTTAGATACTAGTCACTTAGGACAATTATAACTCACGCCAAAAACAAAACAACAAGCATCACTCATTTTACACCATTCGTTCTCATTATTTACGCTATCTATTTTTACTCATTCTCGCCGGTACTTACCGAAAGTACGGGCTGTTTTACCATATTTAACCATACTTATAAAATTTGACAAAATTCTCAAAAATCCTATAAGACCTGTAGATGACATGTTTTTAACCCCAATAAAAGTTTTTACTTTTACGACTCGTTACTCGACGCTTTTCCAAAACTACATTTTACGGGCTGAAATTGCACTTCGACCAATTTTGACTTCATTGACCTATATGAAATGTACCTTTGACTTCTTTGACTCCTAAGTCAACTTATAGACTCATTTATACAGGTTTGTGACCAAATTTTGACCCTTGACCATTTACCAATTCATACTTGTGCTCCTCGGGATTTGACTAAAACTATACATAAATTCGGATTATGAAAGTCCTCGTCTCCCGGTACTCGATCTTTAAAACCTCATAACTTTTAGCTCGTTTTGAGTCACGGGCTCTACCTTATACCAAATTAAAGATAAAAAGACCCTCTACAACTACATTTAGTTTTCAAGACCTGTAGGAAAAATAATTTTTGTGAAATGACCTTAAACTTTCTGCCTAAATTTGACTACTCCAAAATCATGTTTAAACTCGATTCCAATGCTACTAATCACCACTAGGCATCATCCTAAGCTTCCCTAAACATATCCAAATACAAGTTTTCAGTCCTACCCCTATTGATCAACCAACCTCATAATCTAAAATCAAAGAAACAAACATGCAACCACTTAAACCTATTCAAACACACCCGAAACACCCTTATAAACACAAACCCATGACATTTCATCAAACACCTTGAACACACCCCAAAACCCCAAAAATTCGTGGCTTTTAGGGGCTGTGGAGAACCCATAACATAAAACCCATCTTGTTTTATGGATTAATTGATACTATAAACACATGAATTAAACATGCATTACAACAATTAGCCTCAAAAACGAATTTGGATCATCTTGAAAAATTTTGGAAAATTTACTTGAATGCATGTGGGATTTAAGTACATAGAAATGTGGGGAATGACAAGATTAGATGTGGTCTAATCTTAATTTTAATGAAAATCAAGTGAAAAATTTTTTTGATGGTGTTCTTGGTGGTTTGGGGGTAACCGTCGGCTAGAGAGGGCAAGAGAGGAGAGTTTGATTTTTGTTTTGTCTAAAATGTTCTATGTGTTTGTGTTTGTGTCATTTTGTGTGATTGGGAGGGACCAATTTGGCAATTTTTGGTTTCTTTTGGCCTTAAGTATAAAACGCCATCAAAACTTTGCGGGTTCGACTCACTAGTCCATTTTGAAAATTTTACGGGAGTCGGAAATCATCCCGAACACTCCAAAATATTTTTGGGATACTTTAAATGTACTCGGAAGGCTATAAAACTCACCCGACTCAACTTAACACGAATCGTAAGTAAAATTCTCGAAAAATTACATTATCGATAAATCGTCAATAATTATAGAAATTTGGGCATCCATCGGTATCGTAGTCGTTATCGGTTCTTCTTAAATCGTCAATCGTTAAATTACGACCGTAAACGTCGGTTTCAACTTAAACCGTCAAATATATAGCAAACGAAATTTCTTAAAAATTTCAAAAATATACGTAAAATAGGATTAATAAATGACGTTGGGCTCGGGATATCATATCCACAAGTGAGCCACAACTCAAGAGAGATGCTCACACTGAACAGCTCTTGAGACAATAACTTAGCATCATACGGCACTTTCACGGGTGTTACATCCTTCCCCCCTTAATGGAGCGACGTCCCGGCGCTCTCCGGTTCTTATACTCGCATTTTGTACTACTAGGAAGATAAAGGTACTTCTTCCTAAAGAGGTCTTCATGTTCTGTTCTGGACTTCGGTTCACGTCTGGTGTTCCATCACACCTTCACCATGAGTATTATACCCTGCTTCAATCTCTTAACATCTCGAACCTTGATCTTCACTTCAATTTCTCAAACCCTTCCTTCGGTTATTGACACGTCTCTTCTCACAGCTTCTCGCGGTCAACAAGTGATTCTCAATCTACACCATCTCCTCCGGAGTCTCTCAAATCATTTCAGGTCCATTCAACTGACTTTTTCCTACTTCATTTCATCCAACTCGCGGTCTATATTTTCATCAACATAATTCTTCAAATGTCGCAGCTTCCAAGCTAACATAGTAAATGTCATCGTACAAAGGTACTACCATCGGCAATGGTCGATCTCAACAACTACCAAAATCAATCACACACGCTCGGAGCACGTCTTCCAACGTTCGAATCATCCTTTCACTTGGTTCGTTGTCTCATACAAACAATTAATCATAAAGAAAATCACACAGGTCGCACATAACCCCATCGGAAAATGTTCAAAATATAAAAGACGAAGTAATTAACACTAGTCATACAAAATCACCTTATCGCAATATTACGTACATACAACCCTAGCTCGTCAAAACGAATTCATCGATACGCTAATCATTCGACGTATACATAACTATCTTAAAAACGTCACAATCCAACCAAATACAAAATCCATTATGAAACACATACCACCAAATTACAAAATGTTTGCAACATAGCCAAACCATGCCAAACCAATCAGTTCAATCAGTTAACCCACGCTTGCTAATCAGCCAAGCCAAGATAAAACAAGAATATTGACATAATTCTCGGATGAGTCCAGTCAAAAGAAAATTGCAAGTTAAAGAAGGTTCAAGAGCTTGCTAGCTATGGATGCATATCCAAAAAGAAATAAAATACTTACATGTCATCGTGGGGTGCTCACACACGGATCCATACCCAAAAGATACTACAAGAACACCATCTTACTTCCGACCCAAACGTGGTCAAAATCTTAATAAATATCATCGTTCATAGTAAAAAAAAATACATTACATGGCACGTGTTCTCCATGATCGGACTTCATTGGACAATGTCGTCTCAAGTTCTCACAACTTACGATCACTCGACCAGATTACTTACCACATAAATGCATAAAAGGCAAGGGTTTACCACAAAAACATCAACTAGGGATATCTATCGTTTAACCATCGATAATCAAGGATGGTTGAGTCAAGCAAAGAGGATTCCTCACTTAAATAAACGAAAACGACAATGGAATTGTCTTCCAATTACTGACGCACAGTTTGTAAACTTCAACAATTTATCGTGTGTCATAAAACATATCAAAGGAACAAGAAAGAAAATATATAAGGTACGATACATTTGATGTAGGAGAAGTCTTCGTTATTTCCCTTAGAGTTATTCGAACTCTGATTTCCTCTACTTCGGCATTTTTCCATCTTTATTAAAAACTCTTCTCCCGGTGACGATACGAGCCCCTTTGGTATTACATCAACGCCCTAGCGATTCCGATGAAATTCGCACGTTACACACAACTCATAAAAACATTTTCCAAAATTACTCGGTCGCAGTGACTTACTAAGTCAACGCCAAACAGAAGAAAAGATTTCAACGAACACAAGAAAATTCAATAATTTTCTTTAAAAATCAAAGAAAATACGATTATTTGCATAAGGATCCACCATTTTTAAAAACGTCCTCTTCCAAACATTTATCAAAAACACTACCGGTTTTTTTTTAAAGACGACCAATTTATTTGAAACTACATCGCCCTTCCAAAACTATGCATAACTAGCTAGATTATGCATACTTGAGGATCAAGCAACAACAACCAACAAAACAGGACTCTTCCCGAATTATGCCTAGTTAGCTAAGCTGTGCATAATTGAGGATCGAGTGACAACACAAACATTATTATTACATACCAACACGACTATGGAAGTTTTCGACCTAATCTTCAAAATAATTAAGCCATTTGAAATGAAATTTGAAATGGGAAAATATTGTTACCACCGGTTTAAGAAACACATCCAACATTTTTCGTTCACTTTGGAAACATACCTTTTGCTTTGCCTTTTTATGAGAAAATAAATAAATAATTAAATAAATAAATCGTCACCATTTGCATATAGTTCACCAAAACATTTGACACACTCATACCTATTTTCACAATGGACTATTCACAAAATAACGGTAAGGTGGTTCATGATTAAAGATCATTGCAAGCACAACAAGTAATAAAATTAAGATCAATGAGATCGAACGAGGTAAACGAGCAATATAATTGCCAACAGAAATTAACTACATTAGAAATGAAAATACTTCAAATATATGACGAAAGTCTCAGGATAATAACAGCGATCTACGAATACATGGAGTGAAAGTTGAATATCAACACAAGCGTCAAAAATAAAAATAAAAATAAAACAACGATCATAATTCCCATCGTCTCGAGTTGCACACACATTCCACGAAGTGTATACGGGAAGAGAAGAATAATCACTTGGTTAAATAGGAACAATTTCACCAGAAGGATCGAGTTCTTTCACCTCTACAATTTGGTAAAGCGGCTACGCCTCCTCGCTTTTGTTAAATATAAATAAACAACCACTCTAATGAAGATTTATAGCATCATTCAAGTAAATACATAATTTTTGGTTCCATTAACCGAAAGAAGAAAGTTACGGCGTCCATGATCATGACAAAATACACCGGGTGACATACCCTCATCATCAAGTACTAGCGATGTAGCGACACAAAAATAAATATAATAATAATGGTTTCATACCATAGACAATATTAAAATGAACAATCACATGACGACTCATGTTTAGATACAGACTCACAAAATCAAAGAAGGGATGTCGGACGATCGAACCATCGTGACTCAAAACATTATATATACATCTTTATTAAATAATATTCAAGTGGGCGTGTGTTGTATAATCCAGTTGCGTATAATAATTAGTGTTACCTTGTACATTGTAAAACCGAACATTTACACATTTTCAATTTGGGTTACATCATTAAATAATTTATACCTTTCATTTCTCAATCTATACAAAGTTTTCATTTCTGGAAAAATTTCAATCTATCGGAAATTATTAACATTAGTAGACGCGGTGACTCGGTTATCATAATTGACAAATCATTAGGTTTGAAAATCTTCATACTTGTGTCAAAACCTCATTAATGTTCATATCTTAAGTACCAAAAACATACGTAGTAAGAATTTCCCAAGTTTTACGTTTTTATTATTACGACTTATATTATCACATATATACACATATCCAACACGACTCATCCTAGTCCCATTAACTCTTAAAAATTCAACCTTTGACTTTTATTACACCCATGTTTTCCCCAAAACTGTTTTGTTAAATCATATTCGCGTAATTCGACTCAAATGATAAAGAGGTTTCACGTGGTATTATCTCGGATACTTACTGATTTTTGTCGAGACTTAAATCTCAATAATAATAATATAATAAACAATCAAAATGCTTATCTCAATAATTTTAAAATATATAAAATTCAACTTTTAAATCCTTAGCCCATTGTCAAATGATTTTTTTTTTTAAAATTAACACATCTTGTCGCGGAATAAAACAAAAGATTTTTCAAACGATTTTAAACAAGCCTCATCAAATTACACATATTGATTCGCTATAATGACAATTAAACAAACAAATGATTTCCAATGACGTTCCATCAATGTTTAAAATTTTATTTCAAGCATTATAATTTCATACTTAAAGTGTATATTCCGATTTTATCCCAGTTTATTTACTACAACGAGTGACGAGTTCTAGTTTACACCAATGCATACGTATACATAACCTTATGTTTAAAATAAACCAATTTTTACAAAGTTTCTACCTCCAAAATATATGACCAATTTCTACTCTATATTACAAATTATGCCAAAAGTTTGCTACATTGACCCGAAAATTAATTCATACTAAATCCGAGTTACATATACTCAATAGTCATCTCGCAAATTTTATTATAAACTCCTTTCTCGAACTAATTTAAACAAATTCTTAACAAGTCCATCACAATCTTTTAGTATCAAATTTTAATATATGAAAACAAGGATTTTACGAGTAATAATAATTACTTATTACGATTTACCAACCAAGGTTGAAGGAAAAATAATTTCACAATGTCCATTTATTCTCTACACGAATTTTACTTGTTACAAAACACATCATACGTCATTTTTATCCGAAAGTTTCATTCACCAAATATTAAATATATAAAACACTTTATGTTTAAATCATTCAATCAACAAAGTTCGATGCTTACTTAACTTGCACAAATGCCGGACCTCGTCATGTAAAATATTTACTTCAAAATAATGAAACAACAAAACAAAATGAAATAAATGGAACGAGAATACGTATGTCAACTAATTGTTGTTATCGGCCTCGGATGAGTCTCGAAATCGTACTCCACAAAATTAACACAAAAACCAACCAAATTCCAAGTTATCGCGCTTGTTCACAACGCTAGTCTATTTTTAAAACACATCTTTAAAATTCAAGTAGAACAGTAAACAACGATTAAATGGCAACACGCCTCAACCACGTTTCATAATATACACACATGATTCGCCGCCCCAATGTACGCATCGTCGATTATACTTCGTCTATGTTATAGTTACGTGAACTAACATATCAAACCCATTAGGAATAAAGGAAATAAAGTAATACGTAAGTAAATTACGTTTCAAAAGAAAATGTCCAAAATGACACATCACGGTGCGATAACGACAATCGAGATCGACCTAGTCGATATAAAATATGTTACGAAGCATCATTTACGTATCTAGAGTATCAAACGAGGTTCATATTCGGTTATTCGAACAATAAATTAATTATCAAGATTGATAATTTGCGGCGAGGCCGAATTCTCAACAAAACCGCATTATAACTTGTACGATAATCACTCAAGGACCATTGCTTCACGTGCAATGCCTTTAAACACCATAGTATATACATACTTTTACATAAAAATCATTCCTACATACACGTAGGATTACAACGCGATGTTGCCATGTAATGCAATGTAGCCCGTTATGCCAATTACATGCAACATATACGATAATCTTTACAGGAATTTGCAAATTACGATGATAAGTACTCAACGTACAAAACAATATATCTCAATATATATCTCAAAGTATTTACTTACTAAATACTTAGGGAATTCATATCAATTTCGAGGGATACATCTAAAATATAAAGCAATGCTAAAGAATTCTTACCGGAGCCATGCAGGATAGTTGTGTGTGCTTGGACCATTTCTTACGACACCAAAAGTTATAGTTTAGGATTTTCAAAAACGACTTAGTTCTCTATAACTCATGGCTCTGATACCAATCTGTAACACCCCCACAAATGCTATGCGCAGCGGAACTACAACATTGGGTGCTACACAGTATTCATTGCACACAAGATATATCAAACGACGCTAAAAAGACGCCAACTTAAAACTTGAATTAAAAATTGTTAGATGATACATGTCCACGGTTTTTCCAACCCCACTTGGTACAACAGAGTTTAGCGTTTTCGGTCCCCATGAATCTCAACCCAAAAATTTCAGTTTCACAACAACATTACATTAAACTTTAAAAATGTTTAAGTAGAAAAAGGAGGAAAAACAAGCGGACTCCAAGCCATACACACAACATCCATCCCATGCATGCTCCATTCTACACTTCAGCGGTTACCTGAAACACATGCCAAAATTTTGGTCAACGAAAACGTTGAGTGGAATTCATAGGTTTTACAATCCATTTGAACGTATATAAAATAAAAACCATTCGTGATCATTTATAGACTTGTCGATCAAACAATCTATATTCAGGATACTGACAATTGTGTTTAAGCTCATGACACTAATCCGTTAACTCAATCACCCGCGTAATAAATACCGGCGTGATTCTGATGAAACCAGTGCCCCTTCTAAAGGCATCAGTTGCAATTATACCTTATTTCTCATACAAAATAATCTACCGCAGAACTTACTCAACGTACAGCTTCTCGGCTAGCATTGGGTCGTTAGCCCCGTAGTACTACAAATTGCATAAGCGGCTATTTCCCCCTACTCGAGGGCAGGACAATAGTTAATAGTTCATGAATTTAGGGTCTTTGGCAACTTGGTACTCAACACAATTTCTAAGGCAACTTTCGGGTCTAACAATCATTCATGATATACGTTCCTTTTAAAAACTAGCATGCATTTCCCTCGCGGGTAAAACAATTTGAAATAAATATAAGCGAGGCTATAAATTCACACCTTATATATTAAGTAGTCGGTAGTTCGAGAGATGATCACTGACGACGATACGGATGCCCGGGTAAATCAACACCTATCAACAAATAACGCGTAATGAGTAATCTCATTTTAAATACCTTACGGTACTGTATAACCTACTTAGATACTAGTCACTTAGGACAATTATAACTCACGCCAAAAACAAAACAACAAGCATCACTCATTTTACACCATTCGTTCTCATTATTTACGCTATCTATTTTTATTCATTCTCGCCGGTACTTACCGAAAGTACGGGCTGTTTTACCATATTTAACCATACTTATAAAATTTGACAAAATTCTCAAAAATCCTATAAGACCTGTAGATGACATGTTTTTAACCCCAATAAAAGTTTTTACTTTTACGACTCGTTACTCGACGCTTTTCCAAAACTACATTTTACGGGCTGAAATTGCACTTCGACCAATTTTGACTTCATTGACCTATATGAAATGTACCTTTGACTTCTTTGACTCCTAAGTCAACTTATAGACTCATTTATACAGGTTTGTGACCAAATTTTGACCCTTGACCATTTACCAATTCATACTTGTGCTCCTCGGGATTTGACTAAAACTATACATAAATTCGGATTATGAAAGTCCTCGTCTCCCGGTACTCGATCTTTAAAACCTCATAACTTTTAGCTCGTTTTGAGTCACGGGCTCTACCTTATACCAAATTAAAGATAAAAAGACCCTCTACAACTACATTTAGTTTTCAAGACCTGTAGGAAAAATAATTTTTGTGAAATGACCTTAAACTTTCTGCCTAAATTTGACTACTCCAAAATCATGTTTAAACTCGATTCCAATGCTACTAATCACCACTAGGCATCATCCTAAGCTTCCCTAAACATATCCAAACACAAGTTTTCAGTCCTACCCCTATTGATCAACCAACCTCATAATCTAAAATCAAAGAAACAAACATGCAACCACTTAAACCTATTCAAACACACCCGAAACACCCTTATAAACACAAACCCATGACATTTCATCAAACACCATGAACACACCCCAAAACCCCAAAAATTCGTGGCTTTTAGGGGCTGTGGAGAACCCATAACATAAAACCCATCTTGTTTTATGGATTAATTGATACTATAAACACATGAATTAAACATGCATTACAACAATTAGCCTCAAAAACGAATTTGGATCATCTTGAAAAATTTTGGAAAATTTACTTGAATGCATGTGGGATTTAAGTACATAGAAATGTGGGGAATGACAAGATTAGATGTGGTCTAATCTTAATTTTAATGAAAATCAAGTGAAAAAAATTTTTGATGGTGTTCTTGGTGGTTTGGGGGTAACCGTCGGCTAGAGAGGGCAAGAGAGGAGAGTTTTATTTTTGTTTTGTCTAAAATGTTCTATGTGTTTGTGTTTGTGTCATTTTGTGTGATTGGGAGGGACCAATTTGGCAACTTTTGGTTTCTTTTGGCCTTAAGTATAAAACGCCATCAAAACTTTGCGGGTTCGACTCACTAGTCCATTTTGAAAATTTTACGAGAGTCGGAAATCATCCCGAACACTCCAAAATATTTTTGGGATACTTTAAATGTACTCGGAAGGCTATAAAACTCACCCGACTCAACTTAACACGAATCGTATGTAAAATTCTCGAAAAATTACATTATCGATAAATCGTCAATAATTATAGAAATTTGGGCATCCATCGGTATCGTAGTCGTTATCGGTTCTTCTTAAATCGTCAATCGTTAAATTACGACCGTAAACGTCGGTTTCAACTTAAACCGTCAAATATATAGCAAACGAAATTTCTTAAAAATTTCAAAAATATACGTAAAATAGGATTAATAAATGACGTTGGGCTCGGGATATCATATCCACAAGTGAGCCACAACTCAAGAGAGATGCTCACACTGAACAGCTCTTGAGACAATAACTTAGCATCATACGGCACTTTCACGGGTGTTACACAAGTAAACAAACACAAGCATATATATGGTATTTTATGACATTTTTATACATTTAAAGCCCGAAAAGAACGATGAGATCATGTATAAATGCCATCTCATCACTCCCCCATACTAAGCCATTGCCGTGCCCTCACGCAATGCTAGAATAAAGTATCTAAGCATCACCAAAGTTCAATTTTATTAACCTTTATTGAAAAGTAAAAGACTTGCAACATACTACGAGATTGTGTAAAGACATAATGTATGATTTTCATCACCAAAAGGTGACTTTTAGGGTCAAAGAATAGAAACAAGTTAATGTCCCTTAGAGTAAACTTCGTCATCCTTGATTGTCATACATTCCATGCTAAGTGCAAAAACAAGATCATTGTTGGTACAAGTCACAATGCTAACACTACTCATACGTTCAAATTGTGTAATACTTTTTCTCCCCGCAATCCTAGTTATTATAAAAAGAAATGGGTTACTAGCATTTTTTATCTATTTGTCATGGATCACAAGTGATTCATATTGACTTATTTGAGTAATTATTAGTCCGAAAGCAAAGTAGCACGATTTGATCAATAGTTAGCCGAAGGACAAAATCTTTTAAAACGGCTTCTCGTGTATCTCCTTAAGTTCATATCTTGGCATAACTCGTTTCACGATTTGAGACCTTTCTCGGACCGATATTTGGCATGTACTTCATACTTCAAATCTTGGGAAGACGTTCTTGAAATAATGGTCTTCTCTTCATATATTTGGAATTTCTTCACTTGACGTTTTTGAGAGATTCTTCATATAGGACCACGACTTCATCATTTTTCTTTAATCTTTACTTTGGATTTTGATATACAACGATCCGCCTCCTTTTCGGACTTGGATATATTTATCCTCATACCTTGTTAGGGTCTTTTTGGATAGACTTTCTCCATTCTTTAGGGGAGTAATAGCTTCTCGTCGTGTGTCTCGATCCTTCATATTGATTTTGGAATAATGATACTTCACATCATCTTTGGATCTTTAGCAAAAATAGAGCTCCTCATGCCTTGTTAGGGCCTTTTTGGATGATCGCCAATCTTCGCGTCCCGCTTCAATAAGTTATGCCTTGGCTATGAACTCTATTCAACCCCGAGCAACTTTTAAACGATCTTGCGCTAGAAGCTAAGTAACTTTTTCAAATCGTATGACCTTACTTATTGCAATTATGATTTATTCCTAATGCATTGATCTTATGGGAAGAAAAAGCCACAATTAAAAACATATGAGTTTTTGAAAGAACACTTTCATGTTCTACGTTTAGCATGATCACTTGTCTAACTCTATCATTTCTCGTTCTTCACTATTTAAAGACCTCTAATTAAAGAGACTCGTGAATACTTAGCCGTGCAAGTCAAAATTAAGCCAAATTTGGATTAGCTTTCATTAAGACTATATCAAATCAAAGTTTTGGGTTTTCAAGCCACCTATAGGATCTTGCACTTTCTTGGACTTTTTCAAGTTTAGAGAATGCGTTTTAAAGTTCCCTTGATAAGTGACTTTCTAGAATCAATTATAGGAACTTGCGAAAAGTTCTTGTTCTTAACCCGAATGAATTAAGACTTTCGCGTTTTAAAGCTCCCTATATAAAAGTCTAGCAAAACTTGAATTGAGCGGGTTAAGGAATGTAAATGGCTCCAAATGCCCATCAAGTCAAAAATTAACTCTTATTCTACCCATCGGAAAATATACATTCGTGTCTTAAAAACACTTATGAAAAACTAAGAAAAATTTTAAAATTTGGCCATTTTTAGCCTTATTAGCAAAACAAAACATTGAAAGTTGGAACACGTGAGGGTGTAGCAAAGCAAGTACCTATTCACCCCCCCATACTAAAAGTAAACATTGTCCTCAATGTTTCGAGTCTAAAGGTGGAGCACCCCCATACTAGAGACGAAGAATCGAATGCTTAGGATCTAGCATGGAAAGGGTGATCAACAATATATCTAAACCCGTTTATTAATTATGCTAAAAGATAATTGTTAGAACAATAAAGGATATGTCATGGAATCGTGAAAAACTTCTTCAAACGAACGATGGAGGCTCACGTAAACGAACACGAGAGTCTTCAATCGTAGATGATGATGATGATCTAGATAACACAATCACAAACAACCACGAGACAACGAGTTGGAAGGGTACAAGTCCCCTTATTAGTGAACATAAAATCCTAAAGATAAGCATGGGATCTCCCCCACGAGGCACCTCGTTTTTGATTACCGAGTCATGAGCTCGACTCGATCCCCTCAAAATGTGAACATTTAGGGAAATTCATGGTTTGGTCAATTTTTGATGGGGCTTACATGATAAACAAGGCCCAAAAAGCAACCGGTAAAAAGGACTAGGTCCTCAAATGATGCAAAATACCGGGGTCGAAGATGGCGTTCTCGTTTCCATTGGAAAAACAAATTAACGCCACTTTAACATGTGCCATAAACTCAAAGAGTTTGAAGAAAATAGATGAGAAGTAGAAGGATGAGACAATTGGTAAGACAAACGTTTGAGCTACTCGAGGTAGACTCGCACCAAGCAAATAGAAAGATTTTCCATTTATTGCATCGGTGGAAGACCGAGATTTCCCTTTACATGAAATTCCGGGATCGAATATCTCGTCCTCGGTGGACAAGGATGAGGGAACATAAGGGGCTTCCCCCATACTAGAACCACACAAAACATCGTCAAAAGGAGTAGACGAGTTTGTAGTACTCAAATCACGTGGTGATGACGGAGTTAGATTTGTAGAAAAATCAATTAAATCACATTTAAGATCATTTCCTTTTTTATCTTTTAAACTCTCCTTATGAAAACCCTTTTTGATTATGTCGAAAATATTTGGTGTTTCTAAGACGATGTTAGTCACACTAAAAATTCTCACATTTTGAAAACGTTTTGGTTTTGGTGGTGGCAAGTTCTCAAAACGTTTATCGACGAAGAAAACCTCCCCATCGGGGCCAACATATTCATCATCCGAAAGATCTTCCGTAGAAACCGGCAACTTATCAACACTTTTCAAGAATGAATGTGAAGGATTTTTCGATTCAAGTATTGATGGTTTCTTCTTTGTAGGCTTAGCACTCATAACCTCCACCGGCGGAGGAAATGGTAAATTGTTTTTGGAGACATTCCCTAAAACTCTTGGTGAAAATTCTTTGCAAATGACATTGGTCGAGTCACCATGGTTTAAAGTTGCAATAGAATATACATGAGAAAGATTGGAGTTTTGTGTTGCATTGATGACAAGTTCTTCTTCATTGAAACGAAGGGTGATTTTTCGAGCATGAACATCGATAAGTGCTCGTGATGTATCCAAAAATGAACGACCCAAAATGAGAGGAACTTTTCGATCGATGGGAATGTCTACAAAGATAAAGTCAACGGGATAGTAAAACTTTCCGACTTTAACGAAAACGTCCTCGGCTACTCCACATGCCATGATCGTAGAATGATCGGCCATCTCGATGGACATGTTCGAAGGAGTAAGAGCCGGAAGCGAAAGCGATTTGAAGATCTCGAGAGGCATTAAATTAATACTAGCGCCAAGATCGGCCAAGGCGTAGCATTCCTCCATATCTTGAATAGCACACGGAATTAAGAATTTACCGGGATCACCGACTTTTTGTGGTATGCGGCTTAGAAAAACCGATGAACAACTAGACGATTATTGTAACTTCTCTTTGTTGTTAAGCATACTTTTGAAGTTCGCGGCGAATCGAGGCATCATGATTAAAGCATCGGCAAAACTTATGTTAAAGTGCAAATCATGAAACATTTTCATAAATAGCTCAAATTGATAATTGTTCCTTTCTTGTGCTTTCTCTTTGTTACGTCTCGATGGGTAGGGTAAAGGTGGTGTGGGTTGGTCATTAGGCAACGGCCTTGGAAACTCGGGTTCCACAATTGGTATTGGTGTAACCGTAGGTGTGGTTTGAGCGGTACTTCGTGGGATTGTAATGTGCTCCTTTTCGACCATCACCTCGGGTTCTTTCTCGATTTCCTTCTCCGTAGAAGTACTTGGTCGAGAGATTGGTTCCTTGAAAGTTTTACCACTTCGGGTAGTAATAACCTTCATTTCTCCCTTCGGGTTTGCAATGGTATCACTAGGAAGACCACCCGAAGAAGAGGGCTTACACATGATTGCTTCGAACATCTTAGCCATTCGGTCCTCAAATTTTGATTGCCTAGCATCCGCTTTCAATAACTCTTGCTTAATCTCATGTTGTCCTAATTCCATCTTTTGTTGGTTTTGTTGAAGACGTTGGACATTTCCTTCCATTTTGTTTGCATGAGTTTTAAGTTCATTAGCAAGTTCATTTTTAAGCTCGTTTTTCAATTCGGACCTTAAGCTAATCATCTCACGTTGCATATTATCAAATTTAGCATCATTTGCTTTTGCATAATCTAAAAATTCTCCTTGCAAATTTTTCGTGTGAGCATTTTGAAAACCTTGTGTAGTGTTTTGAAAATCACGGTTTTGGTTTTGATTAGAGATTTGTCCATTCCCACTTTGATAATTCCCTTTGTTGTAATTGCGTGTGTTGCCTTGGTAATTACCTTGGTTGTTGTTTCGATAATTGTTAACATTTTGGTTTGGTGGAGCTTGATTTTGGCGGGAACCTTGGCCGTTTTGGTTGAAAGTTCCCGTTGCTACATAAGCACTCGAAGTGTTACCATCCGCGGTAATGCACTCGGAAAGATCATGAGCTCCTCCACACGATAAACAACTCTTAGCAACCGCTTTAACCGAAGCGGAATTGGAAGCTTCTTGAGCCTTCCAATGGGACATTAGATTAGCAAATCTATCAAAAAACCGATTTTCCTCATTAGCTTCATCATGTAAGGCGTTAATGCTACGAGACGATTGTGATGACGATGACGAACCCATATTGGCAACACTCGGTGTGTTACGAGGGCTATAAACCTTAGATCGATTTTCAATGATTTGTAAAGCTTCATTTGTCGTCTTGCACAAAAAATTACCACCCGCGGCGGCATTCAAATAATCTCGTTCATGATCATTAAGCCCATTATAAAATGTATCAATTTGATGCAATTCCGAAAAATCATGGTGAGGACATTCATGTAACATCTCTTTAAATCGTTCCCATGCCATCGAAAAACTTTCATTGTTACGTTGCACAAATCGTGAAATCTCATTTTTCAAATGTGTTGTTTTCGATGGTGGAAAAAACTTGTTCACAAACTTAGAAACGAGATCGGCCCATGTCAAAATCGAATTTGGCGGTTCTTTCTCGAGCCAAATTTTTGCGGGTCCATCCAACGAATATGGAAACAACATCATCTTAATGGCGTCATGTGGAACATCTTTGAATTTGCTAGTAGCGGTGAGACGGTTGAAATTCCTAATATGGTAATGCGGGTTGTCTTTCTCGTGACCTCGAAATTTGTTTGCTTGTAGCATCGACATTAAACCCGTCTTAATCTCGAAATTCTCCGCAAGGATGGCGGGCATAACAATGGCCTCTCCAAAACCCTCGGTGGGTGCTTGTAGCAACTCCATCATAGTACGATTAGCCATTACGACTTCTTGTTCTACAATAGGTTCAACAATTGGAGGTTCTTCAACAATCAACGATCCTTGATTTGCTTGCTTTTGAAGACGTTTACGAGCTCGTTTAGCTTGATTACGAGTGATCATAAACTTCACGAAGAATGGGAGGTGAGCAAAGAAGATTCTTTTTGGTTGTTTTGTGGATTTTCAATTTTTTTGTGTTTTTGATGATATTTAATTTTTTTTGGATTTTGGTGTATCTTCATAGACAACAATCTACAAAATCTCTCCTCGAATCAAACTCTTGATTAAAGAAGCCTCAAAGGAATGAAAACGATCACGTGGAGTGAACGCCTTCGAATGACTTTAGAACTTTGGTGAAAACCAAATTGTTCACGAGGGTTTAATCACAAAGAAAACCAAGCAAATATAGTATACGTATTAATACTTTGGGCGGCAAAACCCTCGATTAGCTTTCAATCTCAAAATACTCACAAGCAAGCGGGGAAACGAGGCGGCGCGAAGCACTTAAGAGCCTTTTTCCTTAGGGTATATTTTATAATACCCGCCTTATACCCACCTTATAGTTCGTATCTTTCAAAATCGAGCTTCTCGAAAGTATTTATCTATTTTTTGCCTTTTCTTTTTGTTTGAGATTCGAATACAATAATTAGGAGATCAAATCCCAATTAAGGTTGTGTTTTCACACTTTTGGAGATATTGTATATTGATTGTGATACTTAATACAATATATTAATAATATTTGTATAAGAAAAACCAAGAAAACCGATAATACGTGTTAAGGGAGTTCCACTTAACACAAATACTATTTATGGATAATATCAAAACAAAATGCTTCCAAATTAAAGCACAACACACCTCCCCGGCAGCGGCGCCAAAATGATTGTAGAGGTTTTACTACTCTTTAGGAAAAGAGCGTAAATAGCGGAAAGTATTAAGTACGACGGTTTAGGAAAACCGTGCACAAATGACCCACAATCAAATAAAAAGAGAGAAGAGATTCGTTTCCCAAGGAGGTATATGTGTGTGTTCTAACTTGTATTTATTTGAGATTAATATTAAGAAGAATGGGGATGAGAGGATGAAAGACGGTTACGTTAAAATTAAACTACGACGAAAAAGACGTAAAACCGTGAAAAACTACTCAAATTAAAAATTATCTAAAACCAAAAACAAAATTAATAATTAAAAAGACTAAAAAGAAGTCTAAAATAATATAAATAAAGATAAAAATCCAACAAAGATATTTTAAAACCTTTTATTAATTAAATAATTAATTTTAAATGCTAATTAAGCCCTAAAATTAAATTTAACTAATTCAAATGTCTAAAATATGATTTTATTGAATAATCACTTAACTTATATTATTAGAAGACTAAAAAGTAATTTTCTAAAAATTAAAACTTATTAAGACTATTTTTAAAACTCTAAAAATGATTAAAAATGATTAAAAACTAATTAAACTTAAATTAATTATAAAAATAAATCTAAAAGCTATAAAAATATTCTAAAAATGGAAGTAGTCCTAATTAATGACAAAGAACCTAGGAAAAATGAAAAAGAAAGAAAAATAAAATTTTGAAAAATTAATATTAAAATAATATTAAAATAATACTAAAAGATAAAAGTTTCTAAAATTTGAAATAAAAAATTTATAAAAATCCTAAATAATATAACTAAGAGAAAAACACAAATTATAGCTTCTAAACCTTTTTTAATAATTTTATAAAAATCTTTAAAGTTTATAAAAAACCTTAAAATAATTTAAAATTAAAAATAAATGTTTTTGAAACCAAAACTTGATGTAAACCTCAAAATAATATTTTAAAAACTAAAAACTATTTTTCCTACAAATAAAAACTCTTTTTGGTATTTTTTAATGACTTATTAAAAACCGGGTATTAAATAAATCCTAGAAATTAATTTAATAAATGGAAAAATATAAAAACTAGCTAAGAAAATCAATAACACTAGTACTGTCCTAGGAAAAATAAGGAAAACCAAATTGGCTTAAAGAATAAGCTCAAATAAGCTTGAAAACTCACGGCTTTTTAAATAAGCAATAACTGAAAAACAGGTCAAAAGAAATAACTTTGCACCCTTGGTCAGTAAAAGACCCAAGGGCGCAATGGTTATGTCTTATGTGTATGGGATTGGTGACGGGGGTTCGAATCTTAGCAACCCTTTTTTTTTTTTTTTTTTTTTTTGCTTTTTAAGTTTTCACAACCAACTCTGTGACCTTTAACAAGCTTGTAACCAATCCAATACTCTTTTTATGCCAATGATTCAACAGGTTAAATGATCAAAAACTTGCCCAGTTGGGCTTGAAACTGATGGGAAGGTGTGAGTGCACACTTGTGCCTACTTGATGCCAAGAGGAGCTTGACAATTGCTTCTCTGATGCTTATTATTGGAACATTAAGGCACTTTTGTGCTCCTTTGAGCACAAGAAGTCAAAATCAACAAGAATCAAGCAATTAGCAATCAAAACAGATGCACATTTAAGCAAAATCAATGCACAAACAGGCTATGAAAGTTTCTGTGATGTATTGAGCAGATCAGTGGACTCTTAGGCAAAATTCTAGCAATCTGTTGAATTTCTAGGCCACAAATTTAGCATACAAACTCTCCCAATGTTACACAAACAATCTCAAACCTTAAATCACCCACTTACTACACAGAAATCAAACATCAAGCACCAAAATTCAACAAAACTGGCAAAATGTGGATATGCAGGTTTTAGACTCACTTGTTTCCTCTTTTAACACACAAACCTAGCTTAAACTTGCACCAAACTAATTTATGACTAACAAGTAACCTATCTAACCTTCTTTCAATTGGTCTAACACACAATCAAAGCAGCAATTAAATGTTCTACCCTGCTAACACCCGTTGCCAAACACCACTTAAGATTATGAAAACCAAACTTTTTCAAAGAAAAACCTTACAAAACCTATGAAAACTATTTCAATAGCATCTAAACATGCATAACAACTCAAAATAACATCAATCCAACAGCTTAGAACACACAGATCACCAAATCAATTAAGGTCACATGCACTTGCACTTTTATGAAATTTTTCAAAGGGACAAGGAGAATTACCCTAGGGTCTTACATCCAAGACCCTTGTGACAGCCTTGTCACCTCCTTCCCAACTCGGGTTGGAGCTGAACATACAAATCAACACCCTTGAACCTGTTTAAGAACAAAATCAAAGGAAAAGCAAAATAGTATATATTCTGTTTAACTTTTTCTTTATTCTTAAAATTTTCCAAAAACTTTCAAAACCCTCTTAACAAGTTTTAATATTACTCTTAATCACTAACAAATCCAAATTCTAACTTACCAAAACCTTGGACAGATTCTTACCAAAATCTTCCAATTTTCCTCAAAACCTCAAATAACTTTAAAACTCAAAGTTACTTTACCAAATTAAAGTATGGAACTCAGAATCCCTTCACAATTAGACACAAACTTTAACAAATAAAAAAGGAATTATAATTGAATTTTTTTCAAAAACCAAACTTTTTATTTCAATTAAAAGGAATTACAAATTATGAAGGAAAACTGGAACAAGGGATCACCACAGGCTGGTGTCTCCTTTTATAGAGCTCTAAGAACTATCTAGAATGCAAATAACAAAACCCTAATACATAGAAAATCCCAAAGTTGCCCTTGACGGTTTTGAGTGAATGAGTTGTCCAAATTTGATCCTGGCTGTTCATTTGTGCGTTGTGAGTAAGCATTATATCTTGGCTGTTCATTTGGGACACGTCATGATGCTTGGGGACTAAGGTATTTTCTGATTGGTGGATTGAGGAATTGGGGGTAGGGTCCACACGCATGGGATTGGGGATTTTAGGAGTGGGATGAGTTTTGGTGCGTGTGAATTACAAGTGTGCCAGGTTAATTGGGTTTTACCCAAGTAATGAGTAAAATTGGACCTGGGGGTGAAAGTGGTACAGTAACTCGTATTTGATCCTAATTTGGGGGAGAGATAGTTGTTAACCGCCAGTTTTGGTTTGAATGTTTGGGTTTGGCACATTTGGTCCTCATATTTTGATATTTTTGGCATTGAAAGTTTTCCAGCCCTAAAACGTTTTATCCTTTGTATTTAACTTTCCCAACTTTGCATTTTTTGCACAAAAGTTTTCCAAAAGGTTTCAAAGGTGTATTTTTGACATGTTTGAATAATTCAAGGGCTGAACTTGGACTATATTGATCTTCAAAGGTCTTCTTTGCATCTTTAACTTCATGAGGGACCATAGTTGACAAATTTGATTTGTTGAGGGACCAATCTTGCCATTTCTTCAAAGTTGAAGGACCTTTTTGCAATTTTGACAAACTTAAGGGACCAAACTTGTAATTATTAATATACAAGGGTTTTAAGTGTCATTTCTTCATAGAATGAGGATCAATCTTGTTTGTTTTCAAGTCTTCAAGGGTATTTGATGAAGATTTCATGATTAGGGCCCGGTTCATTGTACGGCTTCGTTTCTCGTGTCCGTTTTTCCTTGTATCTTGTGATCTTTTGTCTTTTTCACGATATCCATACCTAAAATACACAAGTAAACAAACACAAGCATATATATGGTATTTTATGACATTTTTATACATTTAAAGCCCGAAAAGAACGATGAGATCATGTATAAATGCCATCTCATCACCAATCTCGCCTTGAATGCGGGGTCACACCCCATAGCATTGAAAATCTTCTCAATGTGAGTCAACCAGCTTTCAGCATCGCTGGGGCTATCAGTCTTTTCAAAAGCTCTAGGACGAAGCTTGTTGAATCTTTCCAACCACACTGCTAGTGTCACTGGGGGAGGAGGAGGTGGTGGCTGATTGTGCTGCTGATTGTTGGCAGCTTGGACTTCAGCACGAATGTCATTCCTCAGTTGAGGAAGTAAGGCTTGCATGGCAGCCTGAATTGCAGCATTGAGCTGCTCTTGCTCGCATGTGAGAACCATCTGACAGTATAACATAAACATATGATTAACAGTTCAAACATAAAATATAACTTATATATATACATGAAAAAAATTTTATACCAAAAATTTCACGAGAAAAATTTTATGCAAGAAAATCTTTGTATGAATGCATGATGTAGTTTTATGAAAACTTTTGATGCTCGAGAGTGAACGCCTCTGGTCGGTTCACTCAAAACAAAAGACATATCGAGGGGACGCCTATGGGTCGGTCCCAAATTTAAAAGTTTCGATAAAACACATGCGACTAAATAGGGCCAGTCCTGTACCAACCATTACTTAGTCAAAAACCCTGTAACAATGACATGTATATGTATGCTTAAAAATGATGAATGCATGAAAACAACTGTCAGTTCTAGGAAGACCGTAGTGACTACCCACTAATCACAGGTCATATTTGAGAGCCTACAGGTCGAAACCTTGGCTCTGATACCATAATTGTAACACCCCATTTTGGAAATGGAATATTACGCATAATCATGGCGTGTCATCAAAGCATACAAGGATAAATGTCTAAGCATTATTCGACCATAAAAGGGAAATACCGGAATCAAACATCGGTATCCCCAAAGTAAAGCTCATCACACACAAACATAAATACCGTAAAGGAAAGGACGAAACAATGTCCATAGCAAACTGTATTAAAGTAAGGAAATGCATAAAGTAAAGAAAGACAGTAAAGCTTCCAGTCCATATGCACGTACGTTTGAGATCTACGAGCGTCCCTGAGTACCTGCCGTTTTGGGAACATGAAAAGGAAAACGGCTGAGCAAGACGCTCAGTGCACGGATGTACAATATAGCATGAAATAGGATAAGCATGTAACATATAACAGCGGAAGACTAAGTTCTGAGTAAACTGGTTAAGTATTAAGAAAACTGGTTTTATAGTTTGAAAAGCCTTATGTTTATCTTATGAAAACTGTTTTAACATAAATATACCATAGCCCATATAGGTCATGAAAAGGTCACGTGCATGAATACTTGGAGGGGTGACCTCATCATGCTGATTAGAGGGGATGCCTCTAATTAATATACTGGTTTGGGTAGGAGGGATCAACTCCTTGTGAAGGATGCAAGGCACACACCACATTCACCATGAAATACTGAATAAAACATGTAACTAGGATGCACCCATACGCCCCACATGATATAATAATATGGCCAAAACTGAAAAGGGACGCCACGAGCAATCACTCCGCCGTGGGGAAGTCATAACATTGGTGCCTCCAATGTTATGGTTATGGTACCTCCATAACTAGGTGAAACTGGTCATGCTTGTATATGGCTATAGATTATGCTAATTTAAACATAAGCAGTTCAAAACAATAAAACAAATACTGGGGAAAACAGTTGGCTGCATACGGGGAAATCCTAAAAAGGAAAGAATGTCCATACTGAAAGGACGGGAATCCGTACCTCAAGTCCAGTGAATGAACGGAAGAAAGACTCCTACTTCTGGATCACTAACGCTACATGAATACACACGTGTATAAGTATCGATTCACTGATTACGTACTGGGTTTTTATGGCTCATTTTAGCTGACTTGGTATGTTTTAGGTCATGGTTCACTGTTTAAAGCCTTAAACTGTGTTTATCTTGTATTCTGATTAATCTGTTTAAGTATTACTGGTATTTCATGTATTATTATTATACTTAATGTGTATTAATAAGTAACTTTCCAAAAATAGCAGGTTTCCAAAAATAAAAAGTTTCCAAAAATAGAAAGTTTCCAAAAATAGAAAGTTTCCAAAAATAGAAAGTTTCCAAAAATAGAAAGTTACCAAAAATATAAAGTTTCCAAAAATAGAAAGTTTCCAAAAATAGAAAGTTTCCAAAAATAGAAAGTTTCCTAAAATAGAATTTACTGCTTAAAATAGATTAGTTTCTAAAAATAGAAAGTTTCCAAAAATAGATCAGCTGCCTTAATTAAATAAGTTTCCATATATAGAAGGTTTCCATGATTAGATTAGCTGCCTGAATTAGATAGATTTCCATATATAGAAGGTTTCCATTAATAGATTAGTTGCCTTATTTAATTAAGTTTCTATAAATAGAAGTTTCCATATTTAGAATTAAGCTGGTTACATAAGCTAACATGTAAGTCTAAGTGTTTATAAGCTTGTTTCTTAAGTCATATGATATAGTATATAGTTTAATTATTATTTCATGTATTTTAATTAAACTATAGGTTAAGCATTTTAATTAAAGTATAACATGTTTTAATTAAAATGAAATGAAATACTTAGGTTAAAATGTGTATTATTATTATTAATAATATAACCTAAGTCATGTCTAAATTAATTAATTATAGGCATGTTTTAAATAATTAATTAATTATAACTTATAACATAACATACTTAGGTTAAATTAATATCATGCTAAATTAATAATTAAAATAACCTAAGTCATGGTTTAATTAATATTTCATGTTATTAATTAATTTATATCCTAAGTTCATAATTCATAAAAATTAACATGTAGCATAAATCATGATTTAACCAACGAACCATGAATCGGGCATGAACTCGACACCGTACCCCGAGCCAAACTCGGGGCACGGGTGCCTCCTTGCTGCCGTGGGTCCCACAAGCACCAACCAAGACCAAAAATGGTCTTGGTGGTGGCGGCAATAAGCAAACCAAACCCCCCTCGGGTTTGTTTGCTAGGCGGCTAAAACAAACACCCTTTTTATAACATTCTTTGATTTTAATTTACCCCAAAACATGTTAGATCAATGTTTAATTATCATGTTTTAATAAGAATAATAATAACATGTTCATGAAAATAATCAAAGATTAAAAAGAATTAAAAAGAAGGGTTTAGAATGATATACCAATACGTAGCTTGAAAGGGGATGAACAAACACGGTTTCAAGCACTTGTTTTTAATGTCAAAAATCAACAACACCCTCCTATGGTGTTGATGTAGGTGGCGGCACAAAAAGAACCAAGGAGGAGGAGGAGAAAACTTTTTAGGTTAAAATGTTATTTTGCTTGAAAGTGAAAAATGAAAAACATATTTACCATAACCCCCCTTTACTTGTAAAAGTCCATGGGCTTAGCCCATTTCTTGTTGTTGTGCCGTGGGTATTGGGGCCCCACACCCGTACCTTTCTCGTGTCCCGATGTTTCGTGTTCGTTCGTGGTTAAACGTGTTCGTGTTTAAAGTGTTTCTGTTTATTTTATCATGTCGTTTATCGTAATCTTAACGCTCGTAATTATATTATATGTATTTACGTAATTATTCTAGTTCGTATTTTAAATGGTGATCATGATTTAATTATGTTCTCGTGACATATTTATTAACTGTTTATCATGAGTTCGTACGTAATCGATACTTGTCATGTCATACACGTATGCACTTGCTTGATTATTAGCACATGAATGTGATCAATACTAAATGAGGTAAGTTTTAATCTAGGACGTACGATCTTAAGGGCACTATTCATGGTAAAAGCATGCGGGTTTTACAAGGAGAGCGTGAACAAGTAAGGCAGGGAGACTCACAAATTTATGGTTCAATAGAAGAACACCTCGCGTTTAATGCGACAGAGCAAAAGTCTTTAATTGACAAACTGAACAAGAAATGTGAGGAAACCTCTGACCTAAAAGTTCAGCTCATAGACAAAAACATGGTTCTAGCAGAATTAAAGGAGACACTTCAACTCAAAGGACGAGAAAGTGTTGATAATCCAGCTACTGTCTCTGCCTCGACCTCTAGTGCTCCCAAACCCAACCCACGTGTGCTATATCGGGATCCAAAATTTAAGAAGAGTCCCACTAAGTTTTCCACATATATGAAAAATGCCTTAGAACATGCTGATCTAGCTAGAGAGATTGTTGATGAAATGCGTGAACGTGATCCCACAAGTCATAGTGTATATGAGCTTTTATTATATGTGGATCACGTTCAGGATTGTTTAGCAAACTTAGAGTACATTGGGCAACCAATATCTGTACCATCTAAACAACAAACCACCATTGCCATTACTCCATTCAACAAAACCCCAGGAGCTAAGCCTGTTTTAAACACACCCATCAAGGCTAAGTCAAAATCTGTAACTAATGTTCCCTTGAATTCTACAGGAGTAACTGTGTCCACTAAGCTAAAGGATCTCAAGACAAGAAAGATAGGATCAAGCCTTCCACTAATAGGACTAAGAAGAAGAAAGTAGAAGTGCACCCTAGGAACGTTATTTCAGTTTTAAATAAAAAGAATCATGTAGCTAAGACAAAAGGTTCTCTTTATGAGTGGAAACCTAAGCAAAATGTGAATTCTAATGCGAAATGTTGGAATTGTAATGAATGCATGTTTTCTCAGCGTCATGATTTATGCCTTGTTGATCACGTGAATGAAATGTATGCTATTAAGAACAATCTTGAATGGATTCCAATAGGGAAGAAATTTACCCAAGTTGGGTGGCAATGGAAACCCACTGGTAGGACCTTTACTGCAAATGGAACTAAGTGCCCTTTAACTAGGATCACATCCACGGAAGTTAGGTCTAAGCGTCCTTTAAATAGGAACACTAACACTAAGAAATGGAAAAAGCGCCCCTTAACTAGGTCTGCCCCCACTATTGTGCCTACCAGTGGTAATGTCCCCAGTCAAAAAGTACCTCAGAATACTAGACAACTAGAATCTATGCCAACCACTAGTAAGAAAATCTGGAAACCTAAAGTTTCGTCTGATAGCAAATCTAAGATAATTATATCTGTACCCGCTAACTCAAAAGAACAATTAGAATCCAATACATCGTCTGTGTTTGGTAATATTTTCAGGTCGTCCAAATTATTCTTTGGTATTTGGACTCGGGGTGCTCCAAACATATGACTGGAGACCGCTCGATGCTCAGAAATTTCGTCAGCAAGTTTCTAGGAACGGTTAAATTCGGCAACGACCATATTGCAAAGATTATGGGTTATGGTGAATATCAAATTGGAAATGTCACGATTTCAAGGGTTTATTATGTAGAGGGACTTGGTCACAATCTATTCTCAGTAGGACAATTTTGCGATTCAAACCTTGAAGTGGCCTTTCGACAACATACTTGCTTCATCCGCGATCTTGCAGGAAATGATTTGTTAAAAGGTTCTCGAGGGGATAATCTCTGTACTTTGTCTATTCAAAACATGATGGTCGCCTCTCCTGTTTGCCTACTCTCCAAAGCATCTAAGACCAAGTCATGGTTGTGGCATCGACGGTTATCTCATCTTAACTTTGATGCTATTAACCATTTGGCTAGAAACGAACTTGTTCGTGGTCTTCCAAAACTTAAGTTCGACAAGGATCACTTATGTTCCGCGTGTTCATCGGGGAAAAGCACCAAGAAATCTTACAAACCTAAAGCAGAAGACACCAACCAAGAACCACTATATCTTTTGCACATGGATCTTTGCGTGCCAATGCGTACGGCTAGTGTGAGTGGTAGAAAATACATCCTCGTCATAGTGGATGATTTCTCAAGGTTTACATGGGTAAAGTTCTTAGCATCCAAGGATCAAGCACCAGAGTATATCATTACTTTCTTAAAGATGATCCAAGTACGTCGTAATGCTACTGTTCGCCGCATTCGGACTGATAACGGCACTGAGTTCGTTAATCAGACTCTTCGAAATTATTATGAAAAGGTTGGTATTTCTCATGAAACATCTGTGGCTCGCACTCCACAACAAAATGGTGTCGTTGAAAGACGTAACCGTACACTTATGGAAGCTGCTCGAACTATGTTGATTTATGCGAATGCTCCTTTATTCTTATGGGCTGAAGCAGTGGCAACGGCATGTTATACCCAAAACCCTTCATCATTCGCAAACGTCATGGTAAAACTCCATATGAGCTACTTCATGGACACAAACCCGATATTTTATATCTTCATGTGTTTGGTGCACTTTGCTATCCAAATACAAATAGTGAGAATCTGGGAAAACTTCAACCGAAGGCTGATATTGGAATTTTCATTGGATACTCGCCTGCAAAGAAAGCTTACCGAATTTATAACCGTCATCTTGGCAAGATAGTAGAAACTTTAGATGTCGATTTTGATGAGCTGACAGCGATGGCTTCTGAGCAACACAGCTCTGAACCTGCATTACACGAGATGGGAACCGGTACAATCAGTTCCGGATTAATTCCCAACAATCCTACTTCTCCATCATTTATACCACCAACAAGGTCCGAGTGGGATAAGTTATTTCAACCTATGTTTGATGAATTCTTTAATCCACCGAGTAATGATTCTCCAGCACCTGTAGCAGTAGCTCCGATTCCCGAAGTTGTTGCTCAAGATAATGGAAATCTTTCTGAGGCATCTACTATTACTCTTGAACCAGATGTCCCATCCCCCAACAATTCACAAACAACACCTGAATCTTCACCCCCACTCGTTCCTAATGATGTTGAAGAGGATCTATATGATCACGATCTGGAATATGCTCACTTACAAGAGCTTCCCTTCTTTGGTTCTCATATACCTGAAGACCCTACCGGTGCGTCTACCTCAGAGGAAGCTCCTACAATCGTTCACTCCCGACCACCACGGATTGAAACTCACAACACTAAATGGACAAAGGATCACCCAATCCGCAATATTATTGGTGACATCGATCGACCAGTCTTAACACGACATCAACTCCAAGAACATGCATTATATTGCTATTTTGATGCATTTCTTTCAGACACTGAACCTAAAGACTGGAAACAAGCCATGACCAAATCATCATGGATTGAAGCCATGCAAGAGGAACTCAATGAATTCCAACGTCTTGAAGTGTGGGAATTAGTTCCCTTACCCAGCAACGTTGAAATCTTGACATTGTTGTGGGTATACAAGGTTAAACTCGATGAGTTAGGTAGTGTGCTGAAAAACAAAGCTAGATTGGTTGCTAGAGGTTACAAACAAGCTTTGGGTATTGATTTTGAAGAATCCTTTGCTCCTGTTGCACGATTGGAGGCAATTAGACTATTCCTTGCTTATGCTGCTCACATGAATATGATCGTCTACCAAATGGATGTTAAGACGGCATTTCTTAATGGTGAATTAACGGAAGATGTCTAGGTAAGCCAGCTGAATGGATTCGTCAATTCAGAGTATCCTAATCACGTGTACAAGCTCAAGAAGGCTCTTTACGGGTTGAAACAAGCTCCACGCGCGTGGTACGATCTCTTATCGTCGTATCTCATCTCTAAAGGCTTCTCCAAAGGCAAAGTGGACCCAACATTATTCATTCTCAAGGAGGACAACGACATGATACTGGTACAAATTTATGTTGATGATATAATATTTGCTGCTACTAATTAACGTTTGTCTGACCGTTTGAGAAAATTATGTCCACACGCTTTAAGATATCGATGATGGGAAAAATTTCATTTTTCTTAGGGTTGCAAATTTCTCAGAATCCCAGAGGCATCTTTATTAATCAATCCAAATTTGCTCTTGAATCATTAAAGAAATATCATTTTGAAAACTTTGACCCCGTGGATACTCTAATGGTGGAGAGATCCAAGTTAGATGAAGATAAGGAAGGGATAGCTGTCGATCCTAAACTTTACCGTGGAATGATCGGCACCCTTCTCTATCTGACTGCTAGCAGGCCTGATTTGCATTTGCTATAGGCATGTGTGCCCGGTATCAGGCTCGGCCTACCGAAAAGCACTTACATGTTGTGAAACGGATCTTTCGGTATCTAAAAGGAACACTTCATCGTGGTCTGTGGTATCCAAAGGATTCCTCTATTGCACTAATTTCATATGCAGATGCGGATTATGTCGGGTGTCAAGATACCAGACATAGCACTTCTGGCAGTGTGCACCTTCTTGGAGATAGACTCGTTAGTTGGCCATCAAAAAGGCAGAAAAGCGCTGTGATATCAAGTACTGAGGCTGAATACATTGCTATGTCCGGTTGTTGTGCTCAAGTTCTTTGGATGAGGTCACAATTGACTGACTACGGTCTTGGATTCAACAAAATCCCGATGTACTGTGATAACAAAAGTGCAATCGCTCTATGCTGCAACTACGTTCAACACTCTCGAGCAAAGCACATTGACATCCGCTACCACTTCATCAAGGAGCAAGTGGAAAATGGAGTGATCGAACTGTACTTCGTCAACACTGAGTATCAGCTGGTAGATATATTCACAAAGGCCTTAGATCGAGGACGTATCGAGTTTTTGATCGAAAAGCTAGGCATGAAATCATTTTCACCAGCGACACTTAAGGAGTTGGCAGAAGAATCTGAAGAATAGTAATGGTAAACTATTCTCGAGTATCCCTTGATCGTGATCTTGTATATTATTGTACATATTTAAACCATCAAAAGCAAAATACAAAAATAGAAAAAATAGAAAATCCATAAAAAATATAAAACATAGAAAATCCTAAAATATTGTTATTTTTTTTAAAAATCGGGCATGTCTTTTAGTACGGTAATATTTACGGCTTTAGAAATGTCGATTAATATTGACACGGCGCCATAATAGAGTCCGTATAAAAGTTGTACAAGTTTTAAAACATGCCCATTATGGCTTGTAGTTATTTCAGACTGCAACCCGTTTTTCGCATTAAAGTCACGTATTTCTTTTGAAAACGTATTTCTTTTGAAAACGTTTTTCGCATTAAAGTCACAACGGGAATTAATTTTCTCGGGCAAGGTTTACTTTAAAACCTTGTAAGGGACTAAGTGTACTTTATAACTTGGTCTAACACAAATTTGTGTACGTTTCAGTGCACTTATTTTGTAAAAATAAGAGAAATCTTATTGCCACAAGAATCGTTCTATAAAAGCACTAAACCGGCAATTGTCCTCATTAATAGTTGTGTCCTTAAAATCATTGACTATAGCTCTTTAAATAGAAAACGGGTCAGGGATTAAGGGCGAGCAAATATTAATTCTTTGTGGAAACAAATTTGGTCATTAAAAAGGGTTGTCAGAAAATATTAGCTATTCTTCATCATCAGTTATGCTATGTGTGCCTTGTGTGATATAGAATCTCATGAATAATTCATTAAAATTTTGGCGTTAAGTATTTGTGGTCGTGTTTGTGAGCGGGTTTATTTTTTGTTAAGTTAATTCATTTAACTTTAACTAACATTCTAAACCAGGGGGACCATTAATGCACTTTGTGCAAAATGGTGGGTGCTTGACCAATTTGACCAAGTCAAAACCTTTCACCCCCCCTCTCTTCCCTGTCACAATCACAAACACACACAACTGAGTATTCATCCGCCATTGTTGAAAACCTTCAACACCTTCGTTCCTTGTGTTTTAGCATCTCTGATTACTGATCATCTTCTAGGTAAGGTTTTATGCTACTACTTCTACCACTAAAACATCATCTAATTCATCTAAACTATTCAGATTCCTGTATTCATATCCAAGATTTAGGGTCTCGTATTTTTTGCTATGGATATGGTATTTAGGTTGTGGGATTTGTTCTATATGATTAGATGATCATTGGGTTTGCCCAGAATCACTTAAAACATTGCCTAAATTCCAGATCGAGAAGTCAACGTTTGAGATCGAATCCCTGTCATGGATTTCGATGCACATTACGATACCATCATTGCGATGCCCGTCATTGCGATGAGTCATTCCGATGACTCATTGCGATGGGATATTGCGATGAGTCATTTCGATGGCTCATTGTGATGGCTCATTGCAATGTGTTATTGCGATGGTTCATTGCGATGGGCAGTTGCGATGGGTCATTCCGATGGCTCGTTGCGATGGCTCATTGTGATGGTCATTTCGATGGCTCATTGCGATGGCGTATTGCGATGACGCATTCTGATGCGTTATTGCGATGGCTTCGCACTAGGTATTGCGATGGGTAATATTGCGATGAATTCTCATTTATTCTGATGGAAATGTACTGATTGCGATGGACATAGATATTGCGATAGGCTTTTAAATCATTAGGATTACGATCTTGATTCATTGCGATGGTTTAGATAGGATTCCGATGGATTGATACATTGCGATGGACTTAGGTTTCTTATGATTATGCACTTGCCTTAGAATATCTAATGAGTTCGGCCTAGCTTGCACTATTTCCTCCTTAGGTTTAAGTACTTTAGGGCCACTTAAACGAAACCAAGTGTTATTGAAACAAGTCAATTTTTATCTCATAAGAATACTTGAACGGTTTCTTATTACAGAAGTTCATCCTATTTAATAAGTTGATTCCTATGTAAACAAAAGAGATACAAATTACTTAGTCAATGTCTTGTGTTTTGTTGCCAGGCCATGGAAGACAAAGCTTCATCTTTGTTCAAGCCCACTATCTTTTGGGTTGAGGATAATCCTACAATTCCTGACGTAGTGGTTGAAACTGAACCATAAGCCACTGAAGTTTTGGTTGAAATCAAACCAAGACCTACTGAGGTGTTAGTAGAAATAAAACCTAAACCTACTGAGGTTTTGGTCATGACCACCGAGAAATCCAAATATTTTAAGAACTAATGCTAGGTCGGTATCTCTTTAGAATAAAAATGTCTTTGGAGTTATGTCATTATCCTAAGTGTATTGCTAAATGTAAGGACCTTGTTCATCTGATGTATGTGTGAATGTTGTGGTAATGATTGTAATGATATTTTCCCTACGTTTCAACTTGGCATAGACTTAAGACACCTACATATTTTGTGTATATCATTTGTGCTTATGTCATCAAAGCAAGAAAATGTCAATCACTGAGGAACAACAACGACTTCGTGATCTTGAACTTGTTTCGCTCAGTAATAGGCTTCCATATGCTGAGAACAACTCTCGATTACAAGATGATTTTGATCGGGCTTTACCATCTTTCAAAATAGCCACGGATATCCTAGACATATCACCCATCAGAGACACACTCAGACGTACTGCATCTGTTCCCGAAGTCTACATGCATGAATTCTGGAACACTGCATCTTTCTCCAAAAAGACTATCTCTTTTGAACTGAACAAAACACCAAGGGTACTCAACTTGAGCATTTTTCGGAAATTGTTTAAACTTCCTAGGTTGGCACAAGGAGAACAATTTTTGGCTAACCCAAATAATGATGAAATGCTTCGAGTCATTCGTGCCATGAATTATGAGGGTGAAATCAACAACCTATCACAATTTAACACCTCACACATAGGGCAACCCTGGGAAGCACTTATCACCATCATCGTCAAGTGTCTTACTGGAAAAACTAGGGGCACCGATGCAATGAGACCACCACAGGCTCACTTATTTTGGGGATTGTATACTGCATCCAAAGTCGACTATGCACTTCTTCTCTGGTAAGAATTTTGTTATCAGTTTACTGGAACGAAGAAGAAATCCGTGCATCTTCCATTCCCGAGATTCACCAAGCTCATTATCCACCATTTTATGAAGAATGACCCAACCATTGACACTTGCGGGAATTTCTTCTATCACACCAAAGATGATGATTATGTGATTCTCTCAATGAATGCAGACACTAATTCCACAAAATATGCATTACTTCCTGGACTAGTACCCGACACAATGCTTAATGATGGAATTAAGGAGAGTGATAAATACCAAGAGATGCTTAATGATATTGACGCACAGTTTAAACGGGCAAATGCACATCCTTCAGAGAAGCAAAAAGGGAAACGCAAGAAACGAGATTCAAAGCGCCAACCAGCTGCTTCTAAAGATAAGGGCCCAGGAAAAATGCAAATTGTTGATGAAGATGATGAAGATGAGCTGATCCATTATGAAGAAGAACAGGAAGAAGTACCACTCCGCAGGCCTAAGAAAGCAAGGAAAGCTAAAGGCAAAGAGGAAAGTGTTGCTGCAAATGAACCTACTCAACAACAAATTTCTGAAGCCAAAAGATTGCGTATTGTTCTTCAACAAAGCCGACAGGAAGCTTTTGGAGGATCAGGCTCAAGAGTGTTTGACGATTTAGCAGATTTTGGTAATCCTGATGATGATACGGCATTTTATGACGATCCTAATGAGGAAGATACTTATGAAGATGCTTATGAAGATGCTGCTAACTATCATTTTAAAAGTCGTGAACCAAGTGAAGAATATGAGAGCAGTGCTGACACTGATACAAGTATGATGTATCGAGATGCCAATATCACCACATCTTTGCCTCAACCTACTCACATGGTGCTAAGTGAAGATGCTCATGCAGCTTTCATACCAGAAACGCAACTTCAAAGTAAGTCTACTTCAAATTCTGATGATGTTATGAAATATCTCAATTTAGAAGGGGAGGGTGTCGAGGTCACAAACACTGATCCGTCAACAAATGAAGGAATGGTGGATGTTCCCATAACCACTATTACATCGACCACCACTCCACTACTATCCACCCCGGTCATCAGTGAGGTCATAACCACCACTATCACACCCGCACTTGTTGAACAACCAGTATCAACCACCACCATCATCACTGAATCTACACCGTCATCCACAGCCGAACAACCTGTATCAACCACCGTCCCAACCACTGAATCTACATCAACACCGATCCCTGTACAACCAGTATCATCCACCACCACCTTAACGGTTATGGTTACACCTCCACCAACAGAACCACAAATATCATCCACATCAAATCCTTTCCTCACAGTCAATGATCCATTGATCCAGTCTCTTCAACAACAGCTAGAGGCTCAAGCTACAGAAATAGCTACGTTGACTGAAAGGTTTGCCACTCCTCCCAAGGAACCGCAACCTGATGAGCCTACTCTTCAGAAGCTAACAGACAAAGTGTCAAAGCTTAATACACAACATAAATCATTTCTTAAAGAGAAGAAAACTCAGGATAAAGAAAATGCTGCTTTTCTCGGGTCAATTGACGAGCAGATGACCACGATCATTCGACGCGAAGTCAAGTCTTATGTTGATCAACAAGTACCATATCTTGTCGGTAATGGTCTATCTACTCTTCAATTAATGACATTGCTACAGACACGTCTGCTAGATTTGGGAGCTCATAAATCGAAATACAAACGCAAAGTTCTACAATATCTCAACAAAGCAATTCTTGAAGAGAAACCTGCAGACACTATCGACTCTGAGTCTGACGATGAAAATGAGTTAGAAGAGGAAGATGACGAAGGAAACGGTGAAAAGGATGATAAGGATAAGGATAAGGAAGGAGATGAGGAGGAAGAAGAGGATGAACAAGGAAAGGATAAGAATGAAGATGAAGATGAGGACGAGGACGAGGATACAGATGATGATCAGGATGACGATGATGATAATGAAAAGGGTAATGAAGTCAACAAGGGTGATAAGAATGACGACACCGGTACAAATGCCGAAGAGACAAACAAGGATGACAATGATACGACCACCGAGAAAGGTTTAGAGGACACTACAGAAAAGATTGCTGACACCACAGAAAAGACACTGGAGTCAACAGTATCAGAAACTCAGCAGTTTGCTACAGGTATATCTATTGCACCAGAATTCACTACTGATTCTCACATCGAATCTGTAGAATATATGCAAGCAGAAGAACCGACAGAGACAATGCTTGAAGAAGAACCTCACGATGATATACCGGTGATGCAAACTCAACCTTCAACATCATCTGCAGTTCAACATGACGATGATATGGAAGTTGAAGATTTAAATGTTCCAGAACCGACATTTGCTGAATCCCTTATCATCGATGATACTGTACAAGAGCAACTTTGGCTAACAAATGCAGCACCACAGCATCCATTTGACACTGCAACTGAAATGGAGATGACTCAATTCCTCAACAACCCTATCGACTTCTCGGCTTTTCTGAGGTATTCTCATGGGAAACCGACGATGACCCCGGATCTGATCAAAATGGCAGCTGCAAATGTGGACTTCTTTGACACGTTAAAGATCAGCCATAATGAAGCAGAATATCACCTGAATGAGCTTACAAAAGCAATGAGAGCGACAACTACAGGAATTCAGACTCCCGTGTTGCGACCTCTTACACCAACGGTCATCACCGGTTCTGCCACTATCCCAAGAGAGCATTTTGTCTCTCACGATCTTGAATACCTTGAAAATGGAGCAAAGAAATATGCCACGTCATTAACAATGCTCAAGGCTGTTAACTTGGAGAATGTACCATGGATAGAGGATAAAGTGCCTGAGTCAATATGGAGAAAGAAGCTGCTCAAGTTTTATGATACCTATGCTTCACTTGGCATATCTCACTGGAATAAAAAGAAGAAGTTAGCTTATAATCACTTCCATCGTCCTAAGAGAGGTGCTTCTATTGTCTCAGCTCACAGAATCAAAAGCATCCAAGGAGAAACCACTCAGACGGTCTTCGGTTATGATTACTTAAATGTAATTGTGTTCAAACGTACCGATGAGAAAGAATACCGCATTGACGAAAGTGATCTCCAGTACCTTCAACTTGAAGACATCGAAGATCTTTTGTTGCTATTGGCTCAACAAAAAGTTGATCATCTATCACCAGAGATTGTCATAGCCATGAGCTCCAACTTTCGTCAATATGCCAGGAAAATAGTCACTCAAAACCGGGTGGAAGACTTTCAACTTGGAGTAGAAAGCTATCAGAAGAAGCTAAACCTGGAACGTCCCCATACGACTCCACTCAGTAATTTCCATAAGAACAAGAAGGTCTACATGGGGACAACAACGCCAGAAGCAGGGATCTTCTATCCAAATGAGACTAGGGTCATGCAATACATGCGCTTTTCAGAACTGCACAAATTCAGTGATGGAACGCTAAAGAATGTTCGAGATGATCTGTCGGTTCTCAATGCCAACTTACCTCTTCCGGCAGTCACATACACCTGGACAACCCAGTGCAGAAAGGGATCATCGTACGCAATCAGGAAGATTGAGGAACTTCTAAGGAAGCGCCGGTTGCTACGAAGTATAGAACGATTCGTCGGTGGACGACCATATGGAGCTCACCATCGGTTCACGGAACGAACCAATTAATTTTGGTTCGTCTTATAACAGGTCAACTCCATATGTCTATAATTGTGAATATGTTATCTTTTTTCTTTATCAGCTTTTGTGGCTTGTTGTAGTGTAAAAGTATGATATTTTTCTAGAATTTCTCTCGAGATTCTAAATCTTTCAAACAAATCATACTCAAGCACTACAACTTACCCTCATTAATTTGAGGGGGGGCATTAATATGTTCTTTGGCCAACATCATCTAATTTCATTTTATTACCCAACGACCGGTTAATCCATTATTATCCAAAATATTGATGGTTAACATTTTGGAAAGGGGGGGATATTCGGCTAAAACAATGAAAAAGGCTTAAAAGATTAACCAACTTAACATGTGTAATGCACAAGTTAAGGGGAGCGTTTTTGATGATCAAAACACTTAAGGCAAAAAACCTTTGATTTTAATATCACAAGTGCTTTAAGTGATTTTCAAGAATTTTTCATGGTGACTATATCAACCCAAAACACACTTAACTCACGACGGATGTGGTGACAAAAGGGTGGTAGGTATAGGTATTAGTCCAATGCTTCACCAGAACCGATGGAATCTTCCCAAGGACAACTCCCAAGATAGAACTAGAAGTCCTAGGAAAGATGGAGAATGAATGTGAACGTAGCTGAATGCCGACCAAGTACTTAAGCTAGCACTGGAACAATCACAACAAGGTGCTAGTGATGACGTATTGGTAAGCATTGAAGGGGTTGAAGAATGAAAAAGAATTGTAAAGATAAAGGGTGTAAAGAAAGAAGCCCTACTTACAACTTTAGGCAGAAACCGGGTCAATACATATGCTATTGAGATCATTAGTTAATGATTCTCGATATTGAAGAAAGCCATCATGGACCCAGTGATGCAATGCACAACCCTCCCCAGCTAACTCAAATATCTCTCAAAAGGTATTTGTTTTAATCACACGGAGATCAACGCGTTATCTATTGGTTTATTCACTCCGAATAGACTGATATTGAATAGGTGGCACTCCTCTCCAGCCATCGATCACTAAATCAAAACGCACTATCGAGTCTAGAGCCACGAGATCATCAAAAGTCTCATTAGGACACTTTCCATTTAATCCTTGCTTCTTCACACACTGTGAAAAGTAAGAGATCTTTTATGAGTCCTACGCAGTATTCTTGTAATATTGCCAGAACATCCGAGTGATACGCAAGTATTACAGTGAAGATGGAAATCCTGCTTGAGCCAACATCAAACAAGCTCATGGTAGGTGACACGTGCGGTTCTTTACGAACTAATCTTGTGACAACTGGAAAGAAACAGTAGTTTAATTCTTAATTGAACTTAAACTCGTTCCAGGCCTCTACGCATTATCGTATGATCTTGCCAGAACACTCAGAGTGACACTCTTTAGTGTTCACAGTGACGAGTGGAAATCCTTCTAGTGTTAACATTAAACAGCACTTGGTGGGTGACAAGCAAGATTCTATTTGAATCAAGTTTGTGACAAGTGGAAAGCAACGATGGTGAATATCTTTATTGAAATTCACTTGTTCCAGGTTTCATGAATTGACGGCTTCAATCATAAGGATTTTTAATCCAAATGATTCACTCTTTATGTTCGCAGTCAGCTTTGGACGGTCGAATAAAGAGAACGGGTTTACCTGGGAAATTCTGTCAGGAAGTTACTTAATTGAAACTATCCGTCACGGGTACGATATCTAATATCGTCCAACGGTCTTCACCGACCGGAGGTAAAACGCTACCGAATTAGAATAAAATGTCAAAGCCATTTATTCGTGTCTTATGTTGTGTACCTGTTGAAGACGGTGGCGTTGCTGTGTACCTGTTGAAGACGGTGGCGTTGCTGTGTACCGGTTGAAGACGGTGGCGTTGCGGTGTACCTGTTGAAGACGTCCTCACCTGCTTATTCCTTCTGCATTAAATACTCCTGCAAATTCAAGAAAGTATGACCAGAAAGTATTCCGCTGTATCGACTCTGAAACTTTCAAGAATTCAACAAAGGATAAGTGTGTGGGACATGAAGTCAAAAAGAGGCGAACCTCACAAGAAAATAAAGATTGCACGTGAAAGGCCAAAAGAACGTGTTCCAAGCAAAAGGCTGATATCATTCAACACCATATTCACAAAAGAAAGAAAAAGAAAGAAAAGAAGACTACGAGCTCAAGAACAAGATCTAACATGCTAGTGATAGGTGTGAAAACACCCATCCTTTTTACCACTTAATTACAATAATAACCGAGCCAAAACGTGTATTTTATGTCATTTATGTCGGAATTATGCGTGGTTTGTGTTTTTGTTGTGATTTAGGACGAAAAAGTGAAAAGTGGAGAAAACACGGCATTCACGGGCTTTTATCGAAGAAAAAGACGAAAGACGAAGTCGAAAGATCAAGAGTGGAAAAAGAACGGAAGTCCAAGACCAATTCTGAAGATTTATCGAAGAAAAAGTCAAAAGACGGAAGTTTACTAAAAGCCGAAGAACTCGAGTCTAATTTACGAAGAAAATTCAAAGACGAGTTTAAAGAAATCCCAAGACAAAATCATTAAGTCCAAAATTAACAAACAATTAAGAAGAAAAGGGCTTAAGTGTGCAAATAAGGAAAAGAGGAAAGAGGGAGGAAGCTTCCTAAGCTCCTCCCTAATCACCCCTATATATAGCTTAGGCTAGCTTCATTTTCATGTTGTTGGTGGCTTGACAAACCACTCTTCCACCATTTTCATTTCTTGTTATTTCATCTCTTGCACTTTAATTAATTGTTATGCACCTTTAATCATTTAATTTTCAAGTAAGTTTTCATTTATTGTTCTTGAATCTTTACTCTTCTTGTTTAATCTCTTATCTTCCTTTCTTGATTCTAGTTTACTTTTGGTGCGAATTACATATGATCCGTTTGTTCATTAATGTTTTCGTGCTTAAAAAGTTAATTTTTTTATGGCATGATTTAAAAGTTTGTTTATTTTAAGTTTGGAAAAGTTGTTATTTGTGCTTATTAAGTCTTTTTCACGTTTGATTCGTTTAAGTTTGGTGTTAGCTTATTCCTTTAGCTTATAGCCTAGCTTATTGTTTCGAATCCCACACAAATCGGAAAGGCTAAACCCCTTTCCGATCGAGTTATTCCGACCAGCTCCTCACCCTCTTTCCGATCACCCAATCGGAAAAGGGTTTGGTTATTCCGATTGGCTTGCTTTAGTGGATTCCGATTGTGATGGTTTCTTCACATTCCGATTGGAACATTTTGCTTAACATTCCGATTGGGTTCTTTTTTAGTATTCCGATCATGTCCCTTCTAAAACATTTCGATCATGCTCCATTTGTATTCATTCCGATTAGGGCCATATTCCGACGGTGGGAGTGTTTACATTCCGATCGATAATCGGAATATATTCCGTTGGACCTGTCTTTTAAACATTCTGATTGGATGATTGTTTTGTTTTGATATTCTGTTTTAGTTAAAGTGTCAATTTTTCTCGTTTTATTTTTAGTCCATTTTAATTTCGTTTTGCATTTTTATTTACTTGTCAATTTACTTTATGTTAAGCTTTAATTTTATGTCATTTAAATTCTCGTCATTTACTTTTAACGTTTTAAATTTTGCATCGTTTTACGTTTCAACTAGTTTTAGTTTTAATTACTCGTCCTTTATTTTTAAGTCTTGCACATTTATTTTATCAAAACCAAAAATATTGTTTTCACCAAGAACAACTGAGTCACACAATTAACCAGAGATCAATTCGAGAAGATACCGAGAAACGAACTTTTTCAACGAGTAAAATCTTTACATTAAAATGGCGTCGCTGCCGACTCTTTTCGTGAAGATTAACGGTTTTTTGTGAGAGACGCGTTGGCTTTTGGGATCCGTTCACTCGTGAACGTTATTTTTCGTGTCGAAAATTTTCAAAAATCCCAAAAACATTTAAAAAAATCATAAAAAGCATTTCTTTTTCAAAGTTTTGCACCAAAAATATTCTTCTTGCTTATCTATCTTTCTTTATGGATTTTTATGTCCATTGCGTCGGGTGTGGGAGACGATTGTACGGGAACGACTCTTGTCAATGGTGTACATGTGAGCGGTGCGGAAACGATATCGACAACACACAATTCGGATTTTGTACGTTGTGCAACTCGACTAATTCATTCTTTTTGAACCCACATCCTGTTCCCCCGTGCATCTATTGTGGAAGCAATTCTCATTGGCATGTTTCGTGCCCGGTTCGATACCCGTATGGTCACGGGAAAGAAGCGGGGTACAATTATGACAATGAAAATAGCTATCCACAAGACGCACCCAGTCTTTTTCCTCACCCGTTTTGCAACAACTGTGGGGGTCCTCACGAAAGTTTTCACTGTCCTACAGGGGATCACAATTACTATAATTATACCCCTTCCAGTTTTGACCAACCCCTGCAATACCCAATTGATCATCCGCCTCGTCACGGGATGAGTTACCAAGAACCAATTGACGATCTTGCTACAGCCTTTCAAGAACAAAGAAACGATCTTGCTGCAGCTTTTCAAGAACAAAGCAAAGAGCTTTTACACACGCTGCAAACTTATATGGAGTCATTTTTACAGCAACGAGATCAGGCGAGTACTCATATCCCTGAGCTTATTATTGGCCCTTTAGGTAATGAGGAGAGCGATGACGATATTGAGGTTATTTTCGACGAGGAGGAATTTCTAAAGCAAAGCAAAACTTCTCCCCTTCCTCATTCGTCTATTGCTATCACACCCGAGGAGCCCGTTGGCTCTCTCATCATGGAGGATGAGCATATTGACGTTATCTCGGCAACTGAATCGGACAAATTCCTAAAGTCTCGTGTCGAGGAACTTGTCGTCATCCCAAGTGAGCCCGCAGGTATTCCGGAAAATCTGTGTGATGTGCCGACTTTTGCGGAGCTTAAGGACGAGGTCGATCTGACAGTCATTGATCACATAATCACAAATCCACAAGCGCTAATTGATTTTTCCAACAAGAGTTCAACATGTGGTGAGTATGATGATTTCGTCTTCGAGCCCGAGATTGAGGAAATTATCGACCGAGAGCTAGCTCTTTTACCTCTGCTTCCTCCTACAAGCGAGGTCGACTTTTCCAACATCGATGCCGAACTTGATTAGTTGGAACGTCTTATTTTTCATAATAATGACGAACCAACTAACATGCCCAAACATCCTATTCTCGAGGAGTTACCTAATCAACACTCCTCTTATGAGAATTACGTTTACCACATTCGTGAGGATTTACCTTATCAAAAATCCCCACAAATGAATGATGGTTTCGTACTTGACCGTGATCTTTTCAATCGAGTTTCTACACTCCTTATCCACGATGACATTCACAAGATCTACTTTCATGAGGATCAATGCTTTGACCCGGGAGGTGACATGGACCATTCTATTATTGATAACTTTACGGCTTTGCCAATTGGTCTGCATCCATTGTCTTTGGAGGATGACAATGTGATTCCCTTACCCACCCCACCTCCCGTCAATCTGGATTTCACTTGCTTTTCTTATATTGAGCAGACTTTCCTACCATTCAAGACTTATCCTCCCGCCTCTCCTTTGTTAATGTCCTCCGGGAACGAGGACAAGGTCTTTGATCCCGGTATCACATTCGAGGCTTCCCCATGGACCATTTAATTCGGGGACGAGTCAGGCTCGTGACTCGCGCTTTTTGGGAGGCAACCCAATTATCTATCTATCTTTCCTGTTTTCACCATAAGTGTAGGGGGAGCCCTGTTGGTGTTTGTTGTTCTCTTTCTTATCATGTGCAGGGATTAGAGCTTCAAAGACACACTCTTGATGACTTTTGACGAACCGTGATTCCGTGTTCCCTTCTTCCCGGTTCTATCCTAAACTCTTTTCGATTCACTATTTTATATTTCTCAATATTAAAATAGGAATCTCTTTAGTGGTCTTTTCCTTAACGAGATTTAAACAAAGTGCACAATGTCCTAAGTGTAGGGGAGTTTACTCTCACATGCTTAAACATTGAGGACAATGTTTATATTAAGTGTAGGGGGACTTCTATCGAAGTTAAGTGGTCTTTTCCTTGTATTTGTCCTCATTTTAACCGGAAAATCAATTTTTCGACATTTTTCAAAAATTTTAATCTATTTTGGCCTAGTTGTAGTCTCCTTTATTTTTGTTACTTTCTAGCATTTTAATAAAATGGTTTTAGCAAGTTTAGATATCTTAGATATATTAGGCCCGTTGTGAATATTTTGACTCAACCCGAGTTTACTTATCCAAGTTCACTCTAGCTAGTATCCTTAACCATGTAGACCTTAATTGGTTTATTAGGCTAAGCATCCACGAGTCTCATTCCTTGAGATTTTAAATTGTGGAGAACGAGAAATGATAGAGTTGGTTACAAGTTTGGTATTCTTTCATTAACTTATGTGAGTTAATTATGATCTTTTTCTCCCCTCGCTTGTAAATAAATAAATGCAATAAGTAAGGTCGTACGACTTGAAAAGTTACTTAGCTTCTAGCCCAAGATCGTTTAAAAGTTGCTCGGTAATGATAAGAGTTCATAGCCAAGGCATAACTTATGAAGCGGGGCGCGAAGATTGGCGAGTCCGAAAAGGCCCTAACAAGGCATGAGGATTCCATTTTATTGCTGAAGATCCAAAAGTGATGTGAAGAGCATTATTCCCAAAATCAATATGAAGGATCAAGACTCACGACGAAAAGCAATCAACTCCCATAAAGATCATGGAGAACTCTATCCGAAAAGACCCTAACAAGGTATGAGGATAAATAGATCCAAGTCCGAAAAGGAGGCGGATCGTTGTATCTCAAAATCCCAATTAGAGATTGAAGAATAATCATGAAGTCGTGGTCAACAAAGTTGGAATACCCCTCAAAAGTCTCCAAGTGAAGAAACTCTATTAACGATGAGAAGACCATTATCTCAAGAACGTCTCTCAAGATATGAAGTATGAAGTACATGCCAAATATCGGCCCGAGAAAGGTCTCAAATCGTGAACTGAGTTATGCCAAGATATGAACTTTTTGATATCCCGAGAAGCAGTTTTAAGAGATTTTGTCCTTTAGCTAACTATTGATCAAATCGTCCTACTTTGCTTTCAGCCTAAATAAATTATCGAAATAAGTCAACAATGCATCCTCGTGATCATTCAAGACATCAATAAAATATAAGAGATACTCGTAGGAATAAGGGAGTTTAAGTGATTAATTGAACCACATGAGTAAATGTTTGTTATGTTAACTTGAGCTAACAATGATCTTGTTTTTAAGCTTGGCATGGGGAACGTGAAACTTGAGGGTGATGAACATTCATGACACACAAGCCCTAATGTAAGTCTTAGATTTCTTTACAAGTTTCTTCCTTGTTGCATCTTGTTATTTTCTATCTTTTTGATTTTCCTTAGTTGTTTAATAAAGGCCAAGGTAGGTTGATTATGATGGAAAATGTAAAACGTGCTTTGTAACTAATGCATTGCATGAGGACATTGCAATGGTTAAGTGTAGGGGATTTGATAGGTGTGAAAACACCCATCCTTTTTACCACTTAATTACAATAATAACCGAGCCAAACCTTGTATTTTATGTCATTTATGTCGGAATTATGCGTGGTTTGTGTTTTTGTTGTGATTTAGGACGAAAAAGTAAAAAGTGGAGAAAACACGGCATTCACGGGCTTTTATCGAAGAAAAAGACGAAAGACGAAGTCGAAAGATCAAGAGTGGAAAAAGAACGGAAGTCCAAGACCAATTCTGAAGATTTATCGAAGAAAAAGTCAAAAGACGGAAGTTTACTAAAAGCCGAAGAGCTCGAGTCTAATTTATGAAGAAAATTCAAAGACGAGTTTAAACAAATCCCAAGACAAAATCATTAAGTCCAAGATTAACAAACAATTAAGAAGAAAAGGGATTAAGTGTGCAAATAAGGAAAAGAGGAAAGAGGGAGGAAGCTTCCTAAGCTCCTCCCTAATCACCCCTATATATAGTTTAGGCTAGCTTCATTTTCATGTTGTTGGTGGCTTGACAAATCACTCTTCCACCATTTTCATTTCTTGTTATTTCATCTCTTGCACTTTAATTAATTGTTATGCACCTTTAATCATTTAATTTTCAAGTAAGTTTTCATTTATTGTTCTTGACTCTTTACTCTTCTTGTTTAATCTCTCATCTTCCTTTCTTGATTCTTGTTTACTTTTGGTGCGAATTACATATGATCCGTGTTGTTCATTAATGTTTTCGTGCTTAAAAAGTTAATCTTTTTATGGCTTGATTTAAAAGTTTGTTTATTTTAAGTTTGGAAAAGTTGTTATTTGTGCTTATTAAGTCTTTTTCACGTTTGATTCGTTTAAGTTTGGTGTTAGCTTATTCCTTTAGCTTATAGCCTAGCTTATTGTTTCGAATCCCACACAAATCGGAAAGGCTAAACCCCTTTCCGATCGAGTTATTCCGACCAGCTCCTCACCCTCTTTCCGATCACCCAATCGGAAAAGGGTTTGGTTATTCCGATTGGCTTGCTTTAGTGGATTCCGATTGTGATGGTTTCTTCACATTCCGATTGGAACATTTTGCTTAACATTCCGATTGGGTTCTTTTTGAGTATTCCGATCATGTCCCTTCTAAAACATTCCGATCATGCTCCATTTGTATTCATTCCGATTAGGGCCATATTCCGACGGTGGGAGTGTTTACATTCCGATCGACAATCGGAATATATTCCGATTGGACCTGTCGTGTAAACATTCCGATTGGATGATTGTTTTGTTTTGATATTTTGTTTTAGTTAAAGTGTCAATTTTTCTCATTTTATTGTTAGTCCATTTTAATTTCGTTTTGCATTTTTATTTACTTGTCAAATTACTTTATGTTAAGCTTTAATTTTATGTCATTTAAATTCTCGTCATTTACTTTTAACGTTTTAAATTTTGCACCGTTTTACGTTTCAACTAGTTTTAGTTTTAATTACTCGTCCTTTATTTTTATGTCTTGCACATTTATTTTATCAAAACCAAAAATATTGTTTTCACCAAGAACAACTGAGTCACACAATTAACCAGAGATCAATTCGAGAAGATACCGAGAAACGAACTTTTTCAACGAGTAAAATCTTTACATTACTAGATTAGGACTTTGTAAATTTGGAGTGACCCCCCTTTGGGGGAGACTGTTGGAAATACGTTTTACGTATATAGAAAGTCTCGGTCACTCCAACAATGTAGTTATAGGCTCGTAGTAATGTTAAGTTTCATTTATTAAATAGCCCGACCCATGAGCATGTTCATGGGCCGGAAGCCCAAGTCCATTAAGGACTTGGGATATTTAAACCTCTTTCCACCATGGAAAGAGGTGTTGGTTGTTTATTTCTCACATTTCAATATACAAGTTTCTTTCACTTCTCTCTCTAAGTTTTCTCTCTAGAAAAACATCAACCCCCTTGTTTTACAAAGATTATCATTGTTCTACATACTTATTCATGTATGTATTTATGTAACATTAGTGATACCGAAGTAGGATTCTCCTCAGTTCATCTTCTTCGTTCACTGGACATAAGGTACGGATTCCTGTCCTTTCAGTATGGACATTCTTTCCTTATTAGGATTCCCCGTATGCAGCCAAATGTTTTCCCGTAGTATAAGTTTATATGTTTGACTTGCTTATGTTTAATTTAGAATACATATAGCCATATACATGCATGACCAGTTTCACCTAGTTATGGAGGTACCATAACCATAAAATTAGAGGCACTGATGTTATGACTTCACCACGGCGGAGTGATTGCTCGTGGCGTCCCTTCAGCTTTTGGCCATATTATTATATTTATCATGTGGGGCGTATGGGTGCATCCTAGTTACATGTTTTCCAGCAGATTACTTAGTGTGAATGTGGTGTGTGCCTTGCATCCTTCACAATGAGATGATCCCTCCTACCCAAAACCAGTATATTAAATTAGAGGCAGCCCCTCTAATTTGCATGATGAGGTCACCCCTCCAAGTATTCATGCACGGTGGATTTTCATGACCTATATTGGCTAATGGTAGAACATGTTAAACAGTTTTTATAAGATAAACATAAGGCTTTTCATACTATAAAACCAGTTTTACCAAGACTTAACCAGGTTATTCGGGACTTAGTTTCTTTCGCTGTTATATGTTGTATGCTTATCCTATTCATGCTTTATTGTACATCCGTGCACTGAGCGTATTGCTCAGCTGTTTTCCTTTTCTATGTTCCCATAACGGCAGGTACTCAGGGACGCTGGTAGACTTTAAGCGTACGTGCATATGGACTGGAAGCTTTCTAGCCTTTCTTTACTTTATGCATTATCTTTACTTTGATACTCTGCTATGGACATTGTTTAGTCCTTTCCTTTACAGTACTTATGTTTGTGTGTGATGAGCTTTACTTTTGGACTACCGATGTTGGATTCCGGTATCTTCCTTTTATGGTCATGTAATGTTTAGACATTTTTCCTTGTATGCTTTGATGACACGCCATAATTACGCGTGACATTCCATTATCAAAATAGGGTCACCGTGGTGCTTGTCACTAATCCAAAACCTCAGGAAGATGGAACTATAAAACCGGCAATTAAACAAACATACGTTAGAAAACATAGGAAAACTAATGATGACACAAATGTTAGCAATTTTGATATTGTATATGTATCTGCTAAGACTCCGGAACTAATAGTTTCTAATGCATTGTCTACTGTTGATGTTTTAAACAGGTGGTCCAAATCGTCTTGTGGTATTTGGACTCCGGTTGCTCCAAGCATATGACCGGAGATCGCTCTCAGCTCAGAAATTTTGTCAGCAAGTTTCTTGGTACGGTTCGATTTTGAAATGATCACATTGCAAGAATAATGGGTTACGGTGATGGAAGGACTCGGTCACAATTTATTTTATGTGGGACAATTTTGTGATGCAAACCTAGAAGTTGCTTTTCGAGAGCATACCTGCTTCATTCGCAATTTAGAAGGGGTAGATTTTGTTAATGCAAAGCAATGCCTAAAAACATTGTTAGTACTAATTAATCTTTCTTAGTTTTGATCACGACAAATTACAAAGACATTTATTGTCAAACACAATCATAAAACGAATTATCTAACAAATACTATCATCAAGGTAATAATCATTACATTAACATATCTTAATCATGCTTAGTGATCATAAAAGTGATTAGCCTTAAAACTCACATTTTCAAATGTAACAAAAGATTTTTATTAAAATGAAATGTAAATTTGAATATGGCATATTCCAAATACCATAAGAATATCATTTGAAGGTTTAAACATCCTCAGATATTTCAAATTCATTAAAATACAAAAAGAAGCGGAGTCTACACTTCCCGGTTCCTTAAGTGCCTATGTGGTTCGCTATCGATAAGGAACCACCTAGGTAGCTAAGGAACCGCCCCCAGCTAGCCGTTGAGATTTGTTTTCTATAAAGAGTGGATCAAATCTGTGTTTTCATTAACCCTTTTTCGACATCTCTTTCATCCTTCTTTCTCCTATCTAATCCTAGTCATTTATAAATGATCACTTAATGTGTTAAGTATGTTTACTTATGATTATCCTCTTGATATCCTTCTTTACCTTGTCCAAAGAGAAGATCACTCACACACTTGTGATGTGATTAAAGATGAAGCCTTGATGAAGATTATCCTCTCCTAAAGATCTAGTCATGTTCATCATTTGTTTATTTGTGTCTTGTGTAGATCCAATGTATTTGTGAATACTTGGACTAGTTGTGTTCATCCAAGCTATGTGTGAATACTTGGATTATAGTTGTGTAAATCCCTAGTTGGTAAATTCACACTCGTTATGAAAACGAGGTAAAAGCGGAAAGTATTAAACAAAAGGTTTAAGAAAACCAAGTGTTTATGACCCAAAATGGTGAGTTCGTTCTCAAGGAGGCTAGTGTGTTGTGTAAAGAGATGATTAATATTTGTGATTATGATTATGAGAAAAGAAAAGAGAAAAGGATGACGGCTACGATTAAAATTACACTAAGACGAAAGTCGTACACGTAAAACCGTAAAATATGACGAAATTTATAAATTACCCTAAAAATTCCTAGAAAAGTGCAATAACTCCTAAAAATGTAATTAGAGTATACAAAAAATAAAAATTCACTCCAGCCTTCTATTTAATTAAATAATAATTTTTTAATAATTAAAGCCCAAAAAATCAATTTATTAACAAAAAGCCAAAATGGGATTTTTCAATTTGTAAACCTCTAAAATAACTTAACTAACTAAAAAACTATTTTTGGATAATTTAAAATTTATTAAAACTGTTTAAAAATGATTAAAAACTATAAAAATATTAAAATAATTCTAATAATTAATAAAATGACAAGAAAATTTATCTAAAAGTTTTAAAAATCCTAACTTAATGTATTTAACCCAAGAAAAATGAAAAAGTTGCAAAAATATTAAAAACTAATTTTAATAATAAAATAATAATAAAATATTAATAAAAATTTAAAATTTATAAAAAATTCTAAAAACTTTAAACTAGTTTAATTTAACTTAAATAAACAGAAAATGAACTTGAAATGACCTAACTACCCCTAATGGGCCTCCAAATGGGCTAAAAGGCCAAACAGTCCACTAATTGGGCTTTTTAAGGCCCAATAAGAAAAAGTTGTCCAATTAAGCCCAAAACTTCAAGTTAAGCTTTAAATTCAAATCTAAACACAAAATTCCAAAGGCCCAAAAGCTGAATATGAGCTTATTACAACTTATTTCAAAATAGCTTATTCTTAATGGGCTTTTTGGCCCATTAAGATATAAGCTGATGCCATAAGCTGAAATTTGACACACAACCTTCTCTTGACCTAAATAAGCCTTTTGTAAAAATAATTTTTGAATAAGCCCAAGAAATAAGCCTGAAATAAGCAAAAGCTTTCTACACAAAAAGACAAAATAGTCGTTTTCAAGTTTTAGGCAGTTTCAAGTGCTGATTCTTTTTGCAAAATGTTTCAAATCACTTAACTAAGCTTAATAATAAAAAAAGATTTCCAAAAAGCACAATGAATAAGCTGGAAAAAGCAAATAAGCACTTATGTAAAAGTCAACTAAGTTGGTTTCCTAGTCAAACCTAAAAGTCAAAGTCTCAAATGCTCCATAATAGTCAAATGGGTCAATTAAGGAAGATTGATTACAAACACAAAGTTGTTGCAGGTCTAAATAAGCTATTATAGCTTACTGATAAGCTGATTGAAAAATTGCACTAGCAGTGGCTAGTTTTGGGTGTCCAGCAGTGGGAAAAGTTGCCAGTGCTTGACTTGTTTGACTTTTTGTCTTATATGGATTTTTGTTGGAATCAAATAACACAAAGGAACCCTTATAACAAGTGGGTTATAAGGGCAATAACAATAAAACAAACACAAATCCAACCATCCAATTAGTACAGTTTAATCAATTTATGCCCAAATATGATACAGACTTGAACAATAAGCAGTTTTGAACCAATAAGCAGATTAAGCAAGAATAATCCAACCAAATTGAACCATATGCATACACAAGCTATAATAAACTCAAATAAGAATACATGAACTTGTTTCATACACAGAATCAAAGATTAGATCTTGTTTTAACCTTATGAGTGTTACTGATGAATAATGAAGAACACAAAAATGACTTTGCTGATGTACTTGAACACAAGCCCAATTTCAAACCCTTAAATCTCTTAAATAGGTTACACAAACTTTGTTTAAACACTTTTTAACCCTAAGCATGCATACACTCAAGGTGTTTCAAAGATTTTAGGTTAAATCAGTAAAAAACAAGCAAGCTGTTGCACAATCTAGAATTTGATGTTCAAGAACACAAGAGTTGCATATACCAGCACACAATCACTTAATAAACAGATACCAACACTTAACAACCTTAAATCCTAACTTAAACTTAAACTGAAACCTTAAAACAGTAGACCCAAACACCCCTTTCACTTTCAAATCAAAATTTAAACAAGTAAAAGTGTATAACAAGTTTACCCAAGCTTAATCTAGCATCATAACAACATAATCATGCAGTAAGAACAAGATTCAAGCCACAAGAACAAAACATATAACAGCAGATCACAAAATCACATAAAATCACTTTTTTATCAGATTTTTGGAAAGATGGCTCAAACCTCATGAATGTACATCCACACTCACGAATTTTAGAGCTTATGTGCCTAACTTAACAAGGCACAAGATTCCAATAAGCTGCTAAGAACAACAAGGTTAGAACAAACAGATTATATGAAAAATTGAAAAATAAAGCTGATTAATTCAAGCTTGTTCCCACTCCTTGAATATCCCTAAACCAGAAGCTCACTACACCTTGATAAGCTCCTTATCAGGGTGTTATGACAACTTGTAATCCAAAAATTTCAAAGGTTTGAACCAAGACTTAGAAAAATATCAAATTTTGGAAAACTTTGCAATTTCTTACACAACATTTAAAACCAAACTATGAGACTTCACAAACACAAACTTTGAACAATAACACGCATAGAATAAGATTGGAACTTGGAATTCATCAACAATATCATACACTTTTTCATTCACTAAGAAAATAGGATTTACGGATTTGTGACTAAGGAATCCAAGAACAATGCTAAATGTTGCATACTAAACCCTTTATATAAGGGGTTACAAGTCCTACAAAGATGAAAAGATGAAAAGATAAACTGAAACCCTAGTGGTGAACTTCTAGTAATGCCCTTGAAATTTTGAAAAATGCATGATCATGTGAATTCTTCTTGGCATCTTGTGAAGTTGCTAGCTGGTGGAATATGATCAGAGGGCTCAAAACAAGCTTAAACTGTGAGTTGAATGTGGTGTGTTGATTCTTTGCATGGTTTTGTCTTTTTCCCCAAAAAGGTGTGCAGGGGAGGTTTCATGTGAGCTTCGTGGTGATGTGGCAAGGGAAAAGTGAGTTGGGTTATGATCATTAGTCCCTTAATCTTATATCTGGAAGAGATTAAGGACTAATTTTATGTAATTAAGAAAAACCCAAATTTGATATGAACATGAAGAACACTGGATTTGATCTTGTTTAGTGTTTAAACAAAGTGTTTAGGCACCAAATTAGTTTAATATTAAACCGGGTTAAGTGGTTTAGTGAGTTGGCAGGTTGGTGGCATGTGATTGGTTGAAAAGTATGAGTGGGGCACGTGTCAACATAGCAGTGGTCTATGTATCTTTCTTGTCTTGGAAATTATCACCCCTCTTCTTTCTTTCTTTCATTTCAGTTTTAATAGCAGTTTTTATACTTTTGCCCCAAAAAGTTTTGTAAAGTGTTTTCAAGGACTTGTTTTGCCATTTGATGATTTTTGAAGGACCAATCTTGTAATGTCTTCATTCTTCAAGGTCTTGACTTGTAATGTTGACTTTGTGGAGGACTAATATTGACAAGTCTTCATACTTAAGGGACTATTCTTGCCAATTCTTCAAAGTGGAGGGTCTTTTTTGCAATTTGACAAACTTTAAGGACCAAACTTGTAATTATGAATATACAAGGGTTTAAAGTGTCAATTCTTGAATATTGGAGGACCCTTCTTGTACAATCTTCAATTCTTCAAGGGTTTTTCTTGGAAACTCAACTCTAGGGCCCGGTTCATTGTGCGGCTTCGTTTCCCGTGTTCGTTTTTGCTTGTTTCTTGTGATCATTTGTCATTTTCTCAATATCCGTACCTAAAATACACATTGAACAAACACAAGCATATATTTGTCACATTTTATGATATTTTATGCATTTTAAGCCCATTTTGGACGATGAGACTATGTATAAAAGCAGTCTCATCACTCCCTTATACTAAACCATTGTCGTTCCCTCATTCAATGCTAGAATAAAGTATTGTAGCACCTCCAAAATTCATTTTTATGCACTTTTATTGAATCATAAACTTGATAAACTACTACTACTTGCTACTACTTGTGTTTTAGACATAATGTAGGATTTTCATCGCAAAATGGGACGTTTAGGTTCATAGAACAAGAACACGTGAATGATTCGTTAGAAATAATTTCGTCGTCCTTGATTTTCACCCAATTCCATGCCAAGCGTATGAGGAGATCGTTGTCATTATAAGTTAGTAATGCTAACACTACTCATATGCCCTAATCACATACTTAGACTCCCATTTTCCTAAGTGTTATCTCTTAGATTTTATTTTTGTCTTGAATGATCACGAGGATACATTTTTTACTTATGCGATGATAGAGATTTAGGTCTAAAAATAGAGTCATAACGGTGTAGCAAATACCATCGAATTAATAACCCCCCTAATAGACAACGATGTCAAAAAATTAAGTCAACAAGAAGGATCGATAAACACGGTTTTATAACGGTTTTGAACATGAGACTAATTACCAAGACTTTTATACGCCCCCTAACGGATGGGCCTTATTATCATAGGTTTACCTCTATCTTTTATTCAACTTCGCCATGAAGCTTTTATTATGATTTTGGTCTTGCCTTGCCTTTTATTATCATCCTCATCGGTGGTTTTATTATGGCCAAAGACGTATATCCTCACGCTAAGGCGAATTTTGGATCTTTAAAGGTTCAATGATTAATGCATAATTCACTTTCAATTTCGCATAGATTTTTCGGCCTTGTGAGATTCAAATTGTTTGCTTGATTTAGCTGAGAACTTGAAATCTTATTATTAGGTGAAGCTTTCGATTATTCGGGTTGCCAATACTTCAAAACCGTAACGCTGGCGATACCTTAATGTCTTCCCAATTTAATTACATGAAAGCTACTAGAAAATACTAGAAACCAACAATCAAGACTAAACCGCTAAGCCAATACTTATTAAGCAAAATATATATACAAGCGAAAGGAGAATAAGCAAACAACGAGAAAACATGAGTTTGTGAAAGAATACGAGTACTCTACGTTTAGCATAGTAACTTATAATTAACTCTATCATTTCTCGTCCTCATTTAAGAGACTTAGCCTAATATAAAGTTAAGGAATCGAAGCTAAGTGCTCATCATGCATGGTCGAGTCAAAAATTACTCTTGTTCTCGCTATCAAATCTAATTTCGTGTCTTCAAACACTTATAAAACACTTATAAATCTAATTTCATTGTCCTCAATGTTTCGAGTCTAAGGGTAGGATACCCCCATACTAGAGACGTAGTCGAATGCCTAATCTAGCATGGAAAGGGTATAACCATTAAATCAATAACCGTTTATGAAGTGTGCTAAAAGACCTAAAGTTAGAACATATAAGGATATATCATGTGGATATCGAGAAATTCTTCAAAGCAAACGATCGAGTTCTCCCATAAAACGAACTTGAGAGGCTCCAATCGTGAAGATCATGATCATTTAAAAACCACAATGCACAAACAACCACGGAACAAAGGTTGGAAGGGCACAAATCCCCCCACGTAAGCGACATTAGAAAGCGATAATATGTACATGGATAAGCATGGGACTCCCCCACTAGGCACCTCATTTTTTATTACTGAGTCATGAGCTCGACTCGATCCCCTCAATACTAATTATCATTGGGGAAGGTGACTTGGTCGAGGTAGTTCAAAGAGGGAACTTCCCCACCAAAGTAGTGCTTCAACCTATGACCATTCACCTTGAAATTAGGGCCATCATTTTGAGCTAGCTCGATGGTCCCATATGGAAAAACTTGGGTAATGGTGAATGGACCTGACCAACGGGATTTCAACTTGCCGGAAAAGACTTTCAAACGTGAGTTAAAAAGCAACACTTGATCTCCAATGTTAAAAACCCGGTTTTTTAATTTTAGAATCGTGAAACTTTTTGGTGTTCTCTTTATAAAAAAATGAATTTTCATAAGCAATGTCTCTCAATTCATCCAATTCATTTAATTGCATTTTCCGGTGTTTTTCCGCGGACTCAATGTCACCATTACAATGCTTTAGGGCCCAATAAGCTTTGTGTTCGAGTTCAATTAGTAAGTGGCAATTCTTCCCATACACAATCTTGTAAGGAGTGTACCCAATGGGCGTCTTATGAGCGGTACGAAAGGCCCATAAAGCATCGTCTAATTTATCCGACCACGATTGTGGGTTCTCCCCTATCGATCTCTCCAACATCCTCTTCAACGCTCGGTTTGAAACCTTGCCCACTCGTTTGTGGGTGATAATCCGTAGAAAGCCGATGTCTAACCCCATATTTCCTTAGGACCCTTTCGAATTGGTCATTACAAAAAAGGGTTCCACGATCGCTTATAATAGCACGAGGGGTTCCAAACTGAGAAAACAAATTCTTCAAAAACTTGACTACCACACGAGCATCGTTCGTGGGCAAAACCTTAGCTTCCAACCACTTGGATAGGTAGTCAACGGCGACAAGGATGTACTTATTACCACGAGATGATGGGAATGGCCCCATAAAATCAATTCCCCAAACGTCAAAGATCTCACACACTTGGATGATGTTTTGTGGCATTTCATCGTTTTGTGAGTCTTTGCCTTGACGTTGGCATGAGTCACATGACTTGATAAGTGCATGTGCATCTCAGTAAATAGTAGGCCAAAAGAAACCGGCATCAAAGACCTTCTTCGCCGTGAGATTAACACCGTGGTGACCACCCGTTGGCCCCTCGTGACAAGCTCTAAGGATATTAGAAGCTTCGGTGCCAAACACACAACGTCAAATGATTTGATCCGCACAAGTGCGAAATAGGTAGGGGTCGTTCCAAAAGTAGAACTTGACGTCACGAATGAATTTTCGTTTTTGTTTAGTCATCATACCCTTAATGATGAAGTTTCCCACATGGTAATTTGTGATGTCCACAAACCATAAGGTAGATGAGTCAAGCTTAGAATTCACTACACCAAGTGTCTCGAGAGGAAATGTTTCGGTGATTTCCTTGTTCTCGTACACACTTTGGTGAGGATCTTCCAAGCGAGAAAGATGATCAGCCGCTAGATTCTCGGCTCCTTTTTGTCAAGGATTTTGACATCAAATTCTTGTAGGAGGAGAATCCAACGAAGCAATCGCGGCTTTGCATCTTGTTTAGCCATGAAATACTTGATTGCCGAGTGATCCGTATACATTATGCATTGGGTCAAGACGAGGTAAGGTCGGAATTTCTCAAATGCATACACCACGGCAAGGAATTCCTTTTCCGTTGTAGTGTACTTAATTTGAGCCTCGGTCATCGTCTTGCTAGCATAGTGGATAGGAAAGAAGTTCTTTTCATGACGTTGCCCCAAAACAGCCCCAATAGCGTAATCACTTGCATCACACATAAGTTCAAAGGGGAGGTTCCAATTGGGAGCAACAAGAATTGGAGCTTTGGTAAGTTTCCTCTTAAGGATTTCAAAGGCTCGTACACAATCTTCGTTAAAGACAAAAGGAGCATCTTTTTTCGAGGAGATGTGTAATAGGTCGAGAAATCTTTGAAAAATCCTTGATGAATCGACGATAAAAGCCCGCGTGGCCTAGGAAAATCCTAAATCCCTTAACGGTTTTGGGATGAGATAATTTGGCGATGACGTCTACCTTAGCTTTGTCAACCTCAATCCCCGCTTTTGAGACCTTGTGCCCTACGACGATTCCTTCCTTAACTATAAAATGACATTTTTCCCAATTGAGCACAAGGTTGGTTTCCTCACAACGTTTTAAAATTCTCTCAAGAATCGACAAATACGAAGTGAACGAACAACCAAACACGGAAAAATCATCCATAAAGACTTCCATCGTCTTCTCGATCATGTCATGAAAAATAACCATCATGCACCTTTGAATGGTTCTCGGTGCATTGCAAAGTCCGAATGGCATTCTACGATTGGCAAACGATCCTGTCGACGTATAGTCGATATGCAGCCCGGCCCAACAGGCCCGCGGCCCACACACACCTAACTTATTCTTCAAGAAACCCTAAGCCTATAAATACAAGGGTAGGGGTCTCATTCTACAACAGGTTCTCTCTCATAACTACACCTCTTATACCACATATTCATCCGATACTAACTTGACCGTCGGAGGTGGACCCCGGGGCTCTGGCCTCGGGTCCACGTCTAACCGGTTTACCTTTGTTTGCAGCATTACTTAGGACCCGGGAAGACGACGAACGGCCCAGGATAGTCGTCGAACCGGCCCAGCCAAATTATGCTCTAACAAGTTGGCGCCATCCGCGGGACCACTACTAAATCAAGTTTCGTGTTCTCATACTACCGGAAAACAAAAATCGATCTGAGATCGGTAAGTTCGAAACTATTGTTTTTTATTGTTTTCTACTTTCTACGTGCTACTACGCTTGGAAAATGGATTCGTTTAAATATCGCCATGCAAAAAATCAATCGCCATGCAAAATTGATTCGTTTACTATGTCTGGAAAACAAAAACGTATGATTTTTAATATCACCTCAAATTTCCAGTTGGTGATAATTTTTTAAATATACATGTGATTATAAAAATCATCAAAAAAGAGCAACAAAGATGCACCAGTAAGTATCCTCGGCATCATTAACATTTTTTCCATGACTTCATTATGACAAACTGTCTTCCGCAATATTCCGCAACTAGGCACATATTTTTTATTTTAATAAATAATATTGCTGATATCTTTGTAAATCTTAACAAAATTTTATCCATATATTTTAAATTTATAAAAAATATTATGTATATTTTTTAATTACAAAAAGATATTTTCGACATTTTTTATACTCATAAGAAATATGAATATTTTTTAAAGAGATATTACAACTATCTTTTATTTGGATTGTTATATTTTTCGTATAAATCACGGCCCGACCTACTAATATTGGGTCGCGGCCCGACCTCTTTTCCGCGGTCATGGTACGTTCATCCGCGTTGATCTAAACTTATTTTATTTTATCTGCGGCTATGGTCTATCCAACCACACTCATTTGTATGTTCGGTCAAATTTTATTACTACGGTCATGAGTTGCGTCTATAGCAATCAATCCGCATGTTCGAGTATATTGTTTATATTAATGAAAATATTACACATATTTTTTGAGTTAATAAAATATATTATTTATCTTTTAAATTTGACAAAAGTATATTCTTATATTTTATAAATGGATAATGTATCATCCATATCTTCTAAATAGGTGGTAAGATATTACCTATATTTTTAAACCAATAAAAGATATTACTTATATCTTTTATATTCGAAAGATGTAACATATATCTTTTAATTTGGTTACTATATTTTCCGTATAAGTTGTGATCCGACCTACTAATACCGTGTCGCGACTCGCCCTTTCCGTCCGCGGTCATGGTCCATCCATCCGCACTTGTCCTCACATTCATCATTATTACGTATAATTTAAATAATATATTTTTTATCCGCGGTTATGGTACGTCCATCCGCGCTTGTTCATACATTCGGACATCTTTAGCCTACGGGCGTACATGTGCACATCGTTCCCAGGCGGAATAAGAGGATTGAGTGAACCTAATAATTCAACTTGTCGTATAAGAGGGATGCAACCCCAACGACCATGGATCATGTATCCTTGTTAGACACCTTACTATCAAGACGTTGTAGTAAGTTACGCAAACCACATGACTCATGATGGACTTGCAAAAGACACACTGTGCACGTCTAACAAAATTTTGTCATACATTTGACAGTCCTTATGGTAGTAGCGGTACGCCGCACGTAATGGCATAGCTCATCCCATAAGTTAGTTAAGATACGTCTTATACTATGTGACAATTCACGGTTGTCGCACGACCCATCCGCGTTGGTTCGCACGTTCGAACCCAATTTCTATCTTTCGTACGCGGCTATGGTACATCCATTCGCGTTGGTCTACACGACCGTTTTTTTTGAATACTTGATTAAGTTTAATACTACTAATCGAGTGTAGCATCATTAAACTTGGGGAGCTACCAGGGTATAATAATACCACTATTTCCGTGCATGACACGCAAATATCTTTGGATATATTTCTTTGCCGCAGAAGTCCGCCTTATGCGGGGTTATTCCTTTGCCATGGAAGTATTACTTCCATTGGCTTATCCCTTCGCCGCAGAAGTACTCCTTCCGCGTGCTTGTTTCTGCGCCATGGAAGTATCTCTTCCATTGGCTTATTCCTTCGTGCTCATTCTCTTTGCCGTGGAAGTATTCTTCCACGGTCTTATTATCTTTCGCCGTGGAAGTATTCTTCCACGGTCTTACTATCTTTCGCCGTGGAAGTATTTTTCCACGGTCTCATTATCTTTCGCCGTGGAAGTATTCTTCCACGGTCTCATTATCTTTCGCCGTGGAAGTATTCGACCACGGTCTTATAATCTTTCTCGTGGAAGTATTCTTCCACGGTCTTATTATCTTTCGCCGTGGAAGTATTCTTCCACGGTCTTACTATCTTTCGCCGTGGAAGTATTTTTCCACGGTCTCATTATCTATCGCCGTGGAAGTATTCTTCCACGGTCTTATTATCTTTCGCCGTGGAAGTATTCTTCCACGGTCTTACTATCTTTCGCCGTGGAAGTATTCTTCCACGGTCTTATTATCTTTCGTCGTGGAAGTATTCTTCCATGGTCTTACTATCTTTCGCCGTGGAAGTATTCTTCCACGGTCTTATTATCTTTCATCATGGAAGTGTTCTTCCACGGTCTCATTATCTTTCGCCGTGGAAGTATTCTTCCACGGTCTTACTATCTTTCGACGTGGAAGTATTCTTCCACGGTCTTATTATCTTTCGTCGTGGAAGTATTCTTCCACGGTCTTATTATCTTTCGCCGTGGAAGTATTCTTCCACGTTCTTACTATCTTTCGCCGTGGAAGTATTCTTCCATGGTCTTATTATCTTTCGTCGTGGAAGTGTTCTTCCACGGTCTCACTGTCTTTCGCCGTGGAAGTATTCTTCCACGGTCTTACTATCTTTCGCCGTGGAAGTATTCTTCCACGGTCTTATTATCTTTCGTCGTGGAAGTGTTCTTCCACGGTCTCATTATCTTTCGCCGTGGAAGTATTCTTCCACGGTCTTACTATCTTTCGCCGTGGAAGTATTCTTCCACGGTCTTACTATCTTTCGCCGTGGAAGTATTCTTCCACGGTCTTATTACCTTCGCCGTGGAAGTGTTCTTCCACGGTCTCATTATCTTTCGCCGTGGAAGTATTCTTCCACGTGCTTGTTATCTTTGCCGTGGAAGTATCCCTTCCACGTGCTCATTCTCTTTGTCGTGGAAGTATTCTTCCACGGTCTTATTATTTTCGCCGTGGAAGTATCTCTTCCACGTGCTCATTATTTTCGCCGTGGAAGTATCTCTTCCACGTGCTCATTATTTTCTCCGTGGAAGTATCTCTTCCACGTGCTTGTTATCTTTGCCGTGGAAGTATCTCTTCCACGTGCTCATTATTTTCGCCGTGGAAGTATCTCTTCCACGTGCTTATTATCTTCGCCGTGGAAGTATCTCTTCCACGTGCTCATTATTTTCGCCGTGGAAGTATCTCTTCCACGTGCTCATTATTTTCGCCGTGGAAGTATCTCTTCCACGCGCTTGTTATCTTTGCCGTGGAAGTATCTCTTCCACGTGCTCATTATTTTCGCCGTGGAAGTATCTCTTCCACGTGCTTATTATCTTCGTCGTGGAAGTATCTCTTCCACGTGCTCATTATTTTCGCCATGGAAGTATCTCTTCCACGTGCTTATTATCTTCGCCGTGGAAGTATCTCTTCCACGTGCTCATTATTTTCGCCGTGGAAGTATCTCTTCCACGCGGTTGTTATCTTCACCGTGGAAGTATCCCTTCCACGTGCTCATTCTCTTTGCCGTGGAAGTATTCTTCCACGGGCTTATTATTTTCGCCGTGGAAGTATCTCTTCCACGTGCTTATTGTCTTCGCTGTGGAATTTTCTCTTCCACGCGCTTGTTATCTTCGCCGTGGAAGTATCCCTTCCACGTGCTCATTCTCTTTGCCGGGGAAGTATTCTTCCACGGGCTTGTTATTTTCGCCGTGGAAGTATCTCTTCCAAGTGCTCATTATTTTCGCCGTGGAAGTATCTCTTCCACTAGCGCCTTATTTTAAACGTGGAAGTATTCCTTCCATGGGCTCGTTTTCTTCGTCGTGGAAATACGTCTTCCACTCTCTTGTTGCCTTTGCCTTGGAAGTACGCCTTCCGCTGGCTCATTCTGCCACATAAGTACGTCTTCTGTTGGTACATATCTTTGTTACGGAAGTACGTCTTCCGTGACGAATTACTTTGCCCGACCATGGAGTGATGTTTCCAAAATTTACATCGTTTATACTTAATTAGATGGAGCTTGATCAACTATGTTTAATCTAGGAAAAACTGTGACAAATTTTGGAAGTCATTATCGGATTTCGGGGCTGTAAGACGGATGTAATATCCGCATCACTTGGCCACAGAAGTACGAATTCTGTTGGCCTTAGGACGAATGCAATATTCGCACTATGCTGCATCATTAATGGGTATTAGAAGTACGTCTTCAAATGTTCACGATGCAGCATACGGGTTCCACCTTCACCTTCACAAAACCTTCTTATCATCCTCACGGTAGAGATGAATAAGAATGATACCTTGCCAATGCCAGTGTTACCCCGGCTATAGAAACATGTTTTCTTCTTACGGGGTCCTTACTGTCTGAACACGGGAAACCAAGCATTCGAGCACAACCACCCGTCTTACGTATACATGTTTTCCGATTTCTTTCGACGTGGATATGCTTACAGGTAGCGGATATGGTGTAAAGTCTAGTAACCTCGGTGACAACCTCGCTTACTAGACTGGGGGGACATGATGGCGTATAGTGGCTATGCTCACTATACGCAATCCCATCCTATCATCTTTTTGCTAAAGGTAGCCCATTTACGAGTGGAGCCATATGTTACGGACGACCCACGAGGATGTCCTAGCAACAAACCGCACGCGGTTGTTAAGTAAGCGTGATACATAATGAGTCTAGCATAACATGATCATGAACCATATCATACTAGACTGGGGGACATGTCGACGTATAGTCGGTATGCGGCCCGGCCCAACAGGCCCGTGACCCACACACACCTAACTTATCCTTCAAGAAAACCTAAGCCTATAAATACAAGGGTAGGGGTCTCATTCTACAACAGGTTCTCTCTCATAACTACACCTCTTATACCACATATTCATCCGATACTAACTTGACCGTCGGAGGTGGACCCCGGGGCTCCGGCCTCGGGTCCACGTCTAACCGGTTTACCTTTGTTTGCAGCATTACTCAGGACCCGGGAAGACGACGAACGGCCCAGGAGAGTCGTCGAACCGGCCCAGCCAAATTATGCTCCAACAGATCCATATGGACACGTAAACGTAGTTTTTTCTTGATCACGAGGATCGATGAGGATTTGCAAGTAACCGGAAAAACCATCTAAAAATCAATAGAAATCGTTTCCTGCAAGACGCTCCAACATTTGATCCACGAAGGGAAAGGGAAAATGGTCTTTACTAGTGGCGTCATTCAACTTACGATAGTCGATACACACCCTCCAACTGGTCACGAGTCGAGTTGGAATTAACTCGTTGGCATCGTTTGGCACAACGGTCATTCCTCCCTTTTTAGGGACACAATGAATAGGACTCACCCAAGTGCTATCGGAAATAGGGTAAATCATTCCCGCGTCAAGGAGTTTAAGGACCTCCTTTTTGATGACGTCGTGAATTTTGGGGTTCACCCTCCTTTGACATTGGATTGCGGGTTTGTAGTCCTCCTCCATTAAGATTTTGTGGGTACAAAATTTACGATCAATCCCCTTAATGTCGGATATTTTTCCACGCAATTGCCCCTTTGTGGTCCTTTAGAACATCGATAAGTGCGGTTTTTTAACCATTCGAAAGATATTTCGCAATAATAACCGACAACTTATCGTCTCCTTCCAAGAATATGTATTCAAGATGAGGAGGTAAATCTTTCAACTCGAGGATTGGTGGTTCCTCAATTGAAGATTTGTGTTCGATACTCATAACCTCCTCGTGTGGAGGAAATGGGAAATCGTTAAGAAAATCCTTGATAATCGAGAAGTCCTCATCGTTGTCGAGGTCTTCGTTACAAGTACGAGGAACATCAAATTCTTCCAACGTAAAATCACCACCTTCAAATGAAGTGAAGGATGGTGTCGAATTATCAAGAATAGGACCGTGCATAGTGGGATTGCCACTATTTTCTCCATTACCAAAACCTAAAAATTCGTGTGAAAATTCCTCGCAAACGACATCGATCATATCAACGAGGTTTATGGTCGCGACAGATAAACATGAGAAATTTGAGAGTTTTGTGTTGCGTTTATAACAAGTTCCTCATCGTTGAAACGTAAGGTGATTTTTCTAGAATGCACATCAATCAACGCCATTGACGTATTCAAAAACGAACGACCTAAAATTAGATGAACTTGAGGATCGGTGGGAATATCGACCACGATAAATTCTACCGGAGAATAGAACTTTCCCACTTTCACAAAAACGTCTTCGGCCAATCCACATGCGGGAATCGTGGAATGATCGGCCAATTCGATAGACATTAGTGAAGGAGTAAGATTAGGAAGATAGAGAGACTTGAAGATTGCAAGAGACATCAAGTTAATACTAGAACCAAGATCGGCCAAGGCATAGCATTCTTCCATAACTTGAATAGCACATGGAATTAGGAATTTACCGGGATCACCGACTTTTTGAGGTATGCGGTTAAGATAAACCGATGAACAACTAGATAATTGTTGTAATATCTCCTTATTGATTAACATACTCTTAAAGTTAGCGGCAAATCGAGGCATCATGACCAAAGCGTCAGCAAAACTTATATTGAAATGCAAATCACGAAACATTTTCATAAAAAGCTCAAATTGGTAATCCTCACGTTCTTGTCGTTTCTCCTTACGAAGTCCCGATGGGTAAGGCAAAGGTGGTGTGGGTTGAGGCATAGGCATAGCCTTTGCAATCTCGGGTTCCTATGATGGTAATGGGTCAACCGTAGGTGTGGTTTGAGCGGTAATTCGTGGGATTAGTATATGCTCCTCTTCGACCACCACCTCGTATTCTTCCTCAATTTCCTCCACCGTTGGAGTAATTGGTTGAGGAGTCTTGTTGGAAATACGTTTTTCCAAGGAAAGTCTCGGTCACATCATTATTAGCATAGATCACGAGCTATAGACTATTTAGGACATTGTAACTTGGAGTGACCTCCCTTTGGGGGAGATTGTTGGAAATACACTTTATGTGACGACATTTAAGAATTCCCATTAGTTATCATAGTCACACACGCTTAGACTAGACTAGGAAACAATGTATAGTTTAGTGCGATGTGTGACTACATATACCCCTCTAAGGCTTCCAAGGAGGGGCGTTACTTGTGTTTTCATTTGTGTTTAATACATCTTTTCTTTCTTTCACACACAACCTTTTCTGCCTCAACCCATCCATGGCTTCCACAACCATCTACCACCCTACTAGACCATCGGATCTATAAAAGAAAATCCACAATTGGCATCAAAGCTTCGTTCAATCCTTGGATCGTGTTTTTTTGTTATTGATTTTGGTGGTCTAAAAATTTTTTTTGTCTCGTATCTATCCTTTTTTGTCACAGGTTGTGTTTATGTTCAATATTCATAACTTTTTGTCCTAGTCTGTTAACTTGTTAAAGATTTTATCAGATGTATACGTCATGTTGTCATGTGGTGTCATTAGTCATGGGTTTCATTAGTCTCGTTTCTTGTTGGTTTCATCAGTCCATGTCTAGTTTTTCGAGCTTATCTTATTGGTCTACACACTTTTTTGAAATAGTTTGCAAACTTATCATAAGATGTCTACTGTTTCTGATTTCACTTTATCAGATCTAGTGTCTACTGTCTACTATCTGGTCAAAAATGCATGTCTGGGGTTTAAATTTTATAGGTTTCTTTATTATTTTTATGAAGATGAAGGTGAAAACCCAGATTTGCCAGAAAAATCAGACCCAGAAACAAGTTCCTGAAAAAACAGAAAAAAGGACATCTCTTGGATAAGATCGCATTAATTGCGATGGCTGGACTGCGATGGTACCATTGTGATGGAACCATTGCGATGAAACCATTGCGATGGAACCATTGCGATGGTGTCCATTGCGGTGGTGTCCATTGTGATGTTATCCATTGCGATGGTGTCCATTGCGACGGTGTCCATCTAGACTGCGATGGCAATATTTTTTAGACTGCGATGGGTTTAAAAAGATAGACTGCGATGACCATATTACTTATGTTGCGATGGGTTTTAAAAACTCACTGCGATGGAATGTATTATAAGGGACTGCGATGGCATTACTTTTAGAATGCGATGGCCTTACTAGTTTTTTTATTGCGATGCAGTTGAAAAACCTTTATGCCCAGTATAACAAACACGAGATCAGTTCAACATAAACAAACTCATCCAGTGACTGTCTTGACCAGGACCAACACTTACCATCACCTTTTATCTCCTCAAATCCACCATAAACTAACTTATACCCATCGTCTACTATCCCATCGTATCTAGACTCATAAACACATGCAATAATTATTAGATCTCAGATTTAATTCGTTTTAGACATGCATGCCAAGATCTATATAGATCTCACGAATTTCAATCATCATCGATCAATATATATGGTATCAACCATCATTTAATTTTCAAACATAAAGGAATCCGTATAACAGTTATGTTATCCGTCTCCTTTTATTCGACTGACTCTCAAACATCCAATCATTTTATACCTACCTTTAGCAACATCTTCAAGCCGTATGTCTTTAAATTTCTTCGTGGTTATTGAGTCAACAACATCGAAACATGTGGATTGATTCGATTCTTGTGAACAATAGCTTGGATGAGGGATTCGTTTGATTTTATTTGATATTGAGATGGAGTACGTTTTGTGTTAATGAAGTTTGGATAGATTGAGATGAGATTCGTGTAGGTATATTATCATGTTGATGCGATGGTTTTGCTAGAGTGATGGTTTAGTATTGAATTGGAAGAGATTTAAGAGTTGATAATTTCTTTGTCTGCCATTGGAGAAAGGGAGAGATGGGGGCGGAGGAATTTAGGAGTGATTAGGTTAACTGATGTGTATGATTAGGGGTTTGGAGTATTTTATATCTCGTCGGTATAGATGGGCTTGTAATCAATGCAGTTGGATGTTTAAGATGATGATTGGGCTTCACAATGACATCCTAACTTTAATTTGTATACACGAATGACAAATAGTCAAATGGAAAGAAGAGAATCGACTATTGAAGCTCTATGTTATACGAGTAGTAAATAGTCCATGTGCAATCTTCTTTCTCAATTTGTATATGGCCATTGGTTTTGGACCGTGTGTTTACAAAATGGTATGTTGTTGGGCTAATAATTAGATTATTGATGATGGCAAAGATATTGTATATTATTGACCGTGTTGATAGAAAATATTTTGTATTGACGCCGATATTTCTAAAGTGTTGAGATTTAAAATCAGTGACGTGATAAAGAGACGTGACAAGACAAATTGGCAAGACAATATGACGAGATAACGTGACAAAATGTATTTTGACGAGACCAAGAGAAAATGGCTATACTTTTTAGTGGCTATGGATTTTTGTATCGGGTATTATTATTTGAAGTTGAAGATGGATTTTTTCGAATGAGTGCACTTATTTTATCTTTGAAAGATGACTTGTTCGTGCTTAATCTTAGAATGACAACTTGTTTATCTAGTTTCCGGGTTCGGGGTGGTTGGTTGATGACTCGGATAACTATCACTTAAAGGGGTTACATTGTTGTACTAAGTGTCACGCGCTTAGTCGACGTGGATAATTTCAAGACGTGTTGTGCTTATATACTTCTTCAGTGATGTATTGGGTACTTAGAGATTTCTCCACCGTTCCTCATTCAACAATTGTGCAAGCTTAAGTCACAAGATCGAAGGATTTTTATTCAGTTTCACGTTTGATGTATCCGGTTCATTCTATTAGTGGTCACTTCAAATTGCCTACAATGGGGTTGGTAAAGATGGCCATGGAGAGTTTATGAGTAGAGAATTTCGATCAACAACTGATTCTCGCCGAATATATAATTCAGCTTATTTATTACTCTCACTAGATGTCAGGTACATGTGCGTACGATTTATTGTTGGTTCCGAGTTTCAAAACCATCAAGGGGGAAGAAGAAGACACATTAAACGCACAACGAGTACACGTGATGAATTTCATACCTTCTTTTGATTTGAAGACATTCCGGGAAGACATTTGTCATAACCACAGAGAAAATCAGTGGTTTAACTCGTGGCGTTATCAATCTCTAAACGCTACACTACTGATTCGATGCTTAATTGTTTTGATGTTGCAATTATTCATCATCATTATCCTATATGGTGAGATATGCACTTCCGGGACTTAATGGACTCTGGTGCATCTCCGGAAGAAGATATGTGCATTTCCGGGACTTAATTGACTCTGGTGTTACGATGTCAACTTCATGAATGGGATAAAGTGTCCACTTCAGTATTTGAGCTTCATAATTGGGATTGGTTTACTTTCTTCAACTATGTGGGGGAAGAAATGTCTTGATTCTTTCTAGTATGCATAACTTGAACTCTCAGGGGGAAGAAAAATTCAGAAGAATTATTCAAGCGTGAGAAGAGAAGTTGTTGATCTACTTGGTGTGCCCCAAACTTTCAATCCCTCATAGCAACATTATCATTTTATATGATGGGGTTTGCTTTTTACATTCCTCTGTGCGCTTAATCATTCTAAGATTTATTGAAAGCTTTGAAGTTGCTTACGAGGATTATCGGTTTAGGGGGAAGCTATTTAAAAGCTTCTACATCAAGTTTATATGGCATGAATTAGGGGGAAGTTAATTCAGAAGCTTCTCCTTAACCATAAGTATATGTATTACTTAGCTCGTGTCGTTACAATATTTCTACTACAAGTTACTTTAAAGATGAGTTGTTTTGAAGTGAAGACTTGAAGTCAAAGACCTCAGAAGACTTCATCAGCATTGGACGCTTCATGGAAGCTTTTGTTCTTAATCATTATGTACTTGTTAGGAAAAACACGTCGTCGCATGGGGGAAGATTGTTGGAAATTCACTTTATGTGACGACATTTAAGAATTCCCATTAGTTATCATAGTCACACACGCTTAGACTAGACTAGGAAACAATGTATAGTTTAGGTGCGATGTGTGACTATATATACCCCTCCAAGGCTTCCAAGGAGGGGTGTTGCTTGTGTTTTCATTTGTGTTTAATACATCTTTTCTTTCTTTCACACACAACCTTTTCTCTCTCAACTCATCCATGGCTTCCACAACCATCTACCACCCCACTAAACCACCGGATCTATAAAAGCAAATCCACAATTGTAGGTCTACGTTTTCTAAGGATTAAGCATGTTATGGATTATCTATTGAATGGAAGGGAAAGAGAACTTAGAGAGAGAAAGGTAGGGAGAGAAAGGAGAGAAGAGAGAAGAAAGATGGAATGTGATAAATGGTTAAGTATTCAACCCCTACTAACATGCTAGGAGAGGGTTTATATAGCCCACCCTACATGTGGGCTATATGGGCTATATTGGATCACGAGCCCAATACTTGATTATATCATTGGAGTGACCGATCCTTTCTAAATACGTAAAAACGTATTTCCAACAATCTCCCCCCAAGGGAGGTAACTCCAAGTCACAATGTCCTAAATAGTCTATAGCTTGTGATCTATGCTAATAATGATGTGACCATGACTTTCCTTAAAAATACGTATTTCCAACAATCTCCCCCTAAGGGAGGTCACACCATTTTACAAAATCTTAAACCTAGCATACTATGCTTGAGTCTTCGATCTTGTTCTTGTGAATATGCTGATGATATCTTTGACTTTAGTCTTGAGCATGTTCTCTTTCCTTGACCTTGTGCATTCATCACTTGTGATATTTTCCTCTTCGTGACTTCATGATCCACATACTTATACTTTTATAAATTTTTGAAAGCTTCAGAGTTTGATACAGCGGAAGACTTGACTTTTAGACTTTCTTGAATTTGTTGAAGTATTAAGTGCAGAAAGCATAAGCATGTGTTGACGACTTCTTTGTTGATCCCAAACTTAGATCGATTTAGCTTGTGTAAACGAGATTAAATCAAGTTAAACACGTAGGGAAACTTTGTTGTGTATAAAACAATTTAAGTATTATGCGGAATTAATACTTAAACAAGGACACACAAACAATTGTAAAACAAACTTTCACTTGATTGATTAGAACAAACTTGCTTACAATGAAAGTGTTAAACGTATGAAAACTTATATGAAACAAAACCTAAAGGTCTTCTTTTATAGACATAAGAAGCCTTGTACAAGAGTCTACGTATCAGCTATTCTAGGTAAAGATAAATATAGAAAATACATTGTTGATCCTATCTTTACTAGAAACAAACTAGAAACATAATACGCGTAGACTATATCTTTCTATCAGTGCTTGACTTCATCCTATCAATGCTTGACTTCTTCCTGTCAACGCTTGATCCGTCAACGCTTGTTTTCTTCTTATCAACACTTGTTTTCTTCTTGTCAGCATTCAAGTGTACTGGCTACATTTTATTCCCAACAATCCTCCCCTAAACTTGATATCTACTCTAGCAATCAAGTTTCTGAAATTAAGAACTAGGTGGAATCTTACAAATCATATCATATTGGTAATAAACATGCCTAATCAAATCTTTGGCCACGTCACTTGAATAGTCAATCTCCAGCTGTGTTGTCTTCATCTTTTCCAAAAATTCTTTGGACATGGGATACTCAGCATCTACAAGAAGATACTCAGCAAACTTTGTAGAACTCAAATAATACACACCAGCAGCTGAATACAAACGCCATTGAAATCCACTGATATCATCCTCAAGATCCTTCCAAACATGATCTTCTTCTTCTGGTGCACACATTCTCTTGAATGTTGACCAAAGCTTTATTCCATTGACTGAAGTAGGTGCTTCAGTCTCATACTTGGCCAGTAACAACCTCCAAAGGTCTGCCAAGTCTTCCCTATCCATACTTGTAAAGAGAGACATAAGAGTAGTAAATGTGTGTACCTCTTTCCCATATCTGCCAATCATCCAAAACCCACTTGCATCTTCATCATAACTAATGATAGGGTTTCTGGAATCAAGAGGTAACACTTGTACCATATCTGAAGCTTCCATGGGTGAGAGCTTAATGCTCCTTCTAAGAACATCTTCACTGGGAGTCACTTTATTTAAACCTTTAGGGAACTCAAGTGGAACTCCCTTCTTCAAAGGCCTTGGAACAATCATTGCCTTTTGAATCTCCATCTCTTTTGCAAGTTCTTCTTTCCTTTCATCTGAGAGAAGTCTGATAGTATTCATTTCCTACACTCTTGCCTAAATAGTATAATCCTTATACTCCAATTCTTCAAAGGATAATCCTTGTAATTTCTTGAAGGTCCATCCAGTTCCATGACATCTGAGTAACATGTATTAAAGCTCCCTTCTATCCCTCTTCAGCAGTGAGAAAACATTCCTAGCCTTATGCTTCAGAATTACCTTGCAGTCTCTTTGAACTCTTAGAAGAATCTCCAATCCCCAAATTTGATCTGAAATGGTCATATCTGGATTCTCCATAACCTTATCTTCCCAAGCATGGTACATCTGAGCAACTTCTGGCATATCATAATCTACTTGCAAGTTTAACTCTCTAAGCTTCTCTCTTGCCAACTCATCACCATATTCAAGTCTTTCTGGTTGTTCAATTATCATAACACTTGAATCTAAACTCCCTTCATCACTTCCTTCTTGTTCCTCAGAAGTAACAACAAATGGTGATTCACCAACCTTCTTTATTTCTTGTTCCACAAGTTGTGCAACCAATTTTGAATCAAACTCTACTTGTGCTGCATCCTTTGGAACTTCTGTTTCTACCAAAATTCCTTTACCCTTATCTAATGGATCAATGATGGGTAAAGATGATGATGGTACCTGTGAAGACACTTCCTTGATGATAGCTGATGACTGGAATACATCAACCACATATGTAGGTCTGTCGACGCTCAAATTCTGTGTGTCAGCGCCCAACTTACTCTTGTCAGCGCTTGGTGTGTCAGCGTCCAAAGTTTGCTTGTCAACGCTAACCTTACTTGTCTCAGCGCCTCTTGTGAACTGCTCCATCATAGCTGTAAAGGAAAAGTTCAAGTTTGTAGGAGTAACCAAAGATGTATCAAAACCTGGTTGCTTCTTCAATTCAGTAATGGCTTCAGCAACACCCAAAGATTCTCCATCATGTGAGCCTTTGTCACTCACATGAATCTGCTCATCCTCCCCTTTGGAAGATTCTTCCATACCACGCCTATTGTTAGCATCCTCCAAAAGAACAAGCCTCTACCTCAATTGCTTGAGTTCAAGGCCTTGTGTATTGACTGTTTGTACCAGGTCTGCATTTTTCTTTTGCAAGCGAATCCAGACAGCCGTCAATTCCATCATTGTGTATGGTTCCAATCTGCCCTCCTATAGAATGGCCATTTGACCTCCCAAAGTAGAGTCATGGGGCATGGATGAGGTCTTAAAGATGTTTGGACTGGCTTGGCCTGCATCTAAGCGAGTACCAATAGTCCCAGCCTCATCCATAGCACCAACCACACTTGTGGTGGTGGTTCTCTCTGCAACATGGCTAGGACCACTAGAGGAGAACACTCCAGTAGTCCTTGGGCGTTTTTGCAACCTATATTCAGGGGGTGTAGAAGATGATGTGGATTGGGTGGTAGTTTGAAGATTAAGGGGTGTTTGGGTCTGTGAAGGAAATGTGTCAACGTTTGGATTACTGGTGTCAACGCCAACATTTAACGTGTCAGCGTTGAAGGATTCTTGGTCAAGTTCCATGTGTTGAGGTGAAGGTAAGGGATCTGGTATTGGGTCAAGTTGTGGTTGTGGGTCAGGTTGACGTTGTGCTGTTGCAATAACAGCAAGCATAGCTTGGGTGAGGGGTAAGTCACGGTGAGGGGGTGAGTTCATCTTACTAAAAATAGCTTTCTTTTGCATAGGGATCTCATAAAAATCATCATGATCCCTTATGCAGTACCTTTGTTCATCAAAAAGTATTTGTAAAAATCTGGTATAAGCCAAAGTCATCTTATTACCCTTATTTTTACACATGCCATCAAAAATCAGTTTAGAAAAGTTATACTTTTGCCCATTTGTAATGCACACAATTGCACTAGCAATAGATCTATTAATTTCATTATGTGTAGTACATTTGGGACTCAAACATTGAAGGATGACATGTATGAGGTACTTCTAGGCTGGGGGAAATTATGGTTTATGATATTTATTTAAAGTACCCTCTTCAGGGAAAGGATACCCCAAAGCCCGAAGTCCTTGTTCTATTTCATTAATAGGGAGAGTGGTTATACCATCTGCATCATTAAGATGCAAAGCCTGGCGAACCAAGGCTTCAGTAACCACCTAAGAACGCCCATGAACAATAGCTGTTAACGTAGTCACATTATTAAGTGTTGAGGAACTAACGGTGTTCCAAAACTATTTAATATGAGTGACAGGGATGAGAGGAGCATGAGAAAGAGCATACCGTAATAGAGATGCATTCAAATACACCACCATCTGGGTGTATTGTGGAAATAAAGTATCATCAGCCTCCAAAAAAGCAATCATATTGTGTTGACTTCTGAATCCCAATACCAAGTCACTTGGTTTAAACTTTGGTGCCATTGTTGAAGAAAGCTGTTTGTGAAAGAGTGATGAAAGATGAATTATAGGAGAAAAAGTGTTAGACAAGAATATGAGAGTACCCTGTTTAAAAATAGGAGCCAAATATATAGGAGAGATAGGCACATGTGATTGGTCAAAAATAAGGCAAGTATTTTCAAAATATAATGATGAAAATATTGAAAAGAAAATAAGTTATCTTGTGCATTAATTAAAAGTTATCTACTCCCAAAATTAGAGCCCCAAAATTTGTCAAAATTAACAACTGGGTAGGTCCCAATGTGTGTCAACGGTCAAAAGTAACCCATCAACGCCTAACGGCTATATTCTTGTCAGCGTTTGCAAAAGCCATGTCAACGTTTAGATTGGTCACAACAACGCTTGGAAATATATTTGTTAGCGTAAAAAAATAAAAGTAATAAAAATGAAAAAGGACCATAATAAAGTAATTTAGCCTAGTGAAGATAACCAATAAACTGAAAATTATTATAGGGCGGCAAGCACTGTCCAGTTATGCACACTTGCTTATGCAAGATAGACATAACAGTCCTCTAGTGTCCCTTGCTAACCAAAATTCTTAACAATTAAGTTATCTCATAAAATCCCTTGTAACTCCCAGGTAAACCCAATATAAATCATACCCAAGTCTCCCAACAGACCACATCCAATTCTAGGCCAAAAAGGTCTTGGCAGCATGCATAGTATATCAACTTTGCATGCTACAGTTCCTTATGAGATAGAAAACTAACTCATACTCACCTGTGGACACAATCTAGAATTGTGATAAGAGTATCATAAGAATACCTAAAAGTCCTAAAGGTTCCTAAAACCTCCCCTTAGAATGTGATACATAAGTTGCCAAATAATATGCATGTAAATAAAAATTTATGTCAAGATAGAAATATAAATATTCCAACCATCATCCATAAATTGAAACATGCTCCAATGATTCTTCAAGGATCCATAAGCAACTCTGTATCCAATGGTACAATGCTAACAACGCCTGCACACTTAGATCAAAAACCACAAACTAACATGTTGCTGACAACGTCACGATAACACTTATCAACGTTAAGATAACCTTTGTCAGCGTTAGAGAAATAAAGTGGAAAATCTAACATCACAAACAGACCAATAACAATGCATATCCTGTACATACTTTTACAAAAAGATCCCAAAACACATATTAAGTCAAATTGATCATTCCAATACTTGTTACCAAGTATTGAAACCTTCTAGTATCAAAAGGTTTAGTTAATAAATCAGACACATTTTCTTCTGTGTCAACCCTATCTGGTTGTATTAAACCCTTTTCAAAACAATCTCTTATAAAATGATGTCTAATTTCTATGTGTTTTGTTTTACAATGATGTACAGGATTTTTAATAATGCATAAAGTACTGTTATTGTCTACAAAAATCTTGGTTTACATGAAATTATACCCATAATCCAACAGCTGGTTCTGAATCCATAAGACTTGTCCACAACAAGAAGCTGCTACAACATACTCTGCTTCAGTTGTAGAATTTGCCACCACTATTTGTTTCTTGCATTGCCAAGATATCAACCTACTCCCAAGAAACTGACATCCACCAGTTGTGGATTTTCTATCAAATTTGTCACCAACATAGTCACTGTCTGAATATGCAATAAGCTCCAATGGTGAATATTTTGGATACCATAATCCTAGGTCTGGACATGTAACACCCCCACAAATGCTATGCGCAGCGGAACTACAACATTTGGGTGCTACACAGTTATCATCGCACACAAGATATATCAAACGACTCAAAAGACGTAAAAGTCTTGACATAATTTAAACATAGTTAAAATGTACATGTCTACTGTTTTCCAAACCCCAAAATAATACAATACAGAGTTTGCGTTTAGGTCCCCACTGAATCTTAACCCAAAAATACATTTTCATTCACATGACATAGTATAAAATTTTTAAGTGCAAAAAGGGAGGAAAACAAAGTAGACCGCCAAGCCACCACAACTTCCATCCTCGCATGCTCCGCTGCTATCAATCTTGGTTACCTGAAACACATGCTTAAAATCGTCAACACAAAGGTTGAGCGAATCTATAGGTTTATCAAATCATAAGTTGAACATAAGTATTAAAACCAATCATGATCATTCAATAGCATTGTCGTACTCACAATCTATTACTCAAAGATATGACAATTGTGTTTAAGCTCATGACACTAATCCGTTAACTCAATCACCCGCGTAATAATTACCGGCGTGATTCAGATGAAACCAGTGCCCCTTCTAAAGGCATCAGTTGCAATTATACCTTATCTCTCATACAAGATAATCTACCGCAGAACTTACTCAACGTACAGCTTCTCGGCTAGCATTGGGTCGTTAGCCCCGTAGTACTACAAATTGTATAAGCGGCTATTTCCCCCTACTCGAGGGCAGGACAATAGTTAATAGTTCATGAATTTAGGGACTTTTGCAACTAGGTACTCAACACAATTTCTAAGGCAACATTCGGGTCCAACAACCATTCATGACTTATGTTCATTTTCTTTTAAATTAGCATGTATCCCCCCTCGCGGGTTAAAAACATTTGAATAAAGTAAAGAGCGAGGCTATAGACTCACCTGGCGTAGTAGTAGTAGTTCTAGCGAAGACGTAACGAAAAATGTCACCGACGACGTGGATGCCCGGGAAAATCAAACACTTGACCTAAAAATCAAGGTATGTAAACCAAATCAATACTCCGCGTACATAATTGTACTAAACACACGCAAATGCAAACACACTCAATACTTATGAAAACTCACGCCAAAGTCAAACAAGTAGTTGTTACTAGACTTATACCATTTTATACATTATTAGAATTATTGCGCATTTTACAACTCTGCCGGTACATACCGAATGTACGGGCTGTTTTACCCCACTTAGACCACTCCTAAAAATCCGAGAAAATTTGTAAAAATCACTTATAATCTGTAGAAACCCCTCACCAAATTTCATAAAAAGTTTTCACTCCTAAGACCTTCTGCCCGACACATCTTTGAAGTACAAAATTCGGACAGTTTTGCACACTCGACTCGTAAGATTGTTTTGACCATCTTAACCAATGCCATTTGAAAATCTGACTCTTGATTATGAAAATAGACTCAAAATGCTAAACTTGGGGCCTGAGAACAGCCCTTGACTCATTTTGAAACTCATTTTATGGTCCCCGAGATTCGACGCAAATATCGACAACAATTTTCGGATTGTGCCGATACTCGTCTCCCGGTACACGAAAATCAAAACATCATAACTTTTGACTCGTAATGAGTTAGAAGCTCATTCAAGCGGCAAATCGAAGCTAAAAGAATTCTCTATAAGCCCATCCTAGTAGTTTCACCATTTACAAACAGTAAGATTTCCAAAAACTTCGTTTTACCCACTGGTCTAAAATGACTACTTAAAAATCATACCAAATCAATTTTTCAATCCATTCCAACAATTCCTATGGTCCTAATATCACCCTAATATCATCCTAACACATCTAATTAACCTATATCATCCTCAAATTCAAAAACCCAAAAATAAAAATTCAACTAGCAAACACCCCACTATGTAATATAATAATATTAACACATTCTTCTCCACAAAAATGGATCAAACATGGTGTTCATCATCAAAAACTTGAAAAAAAATAAAGTTTATGCATGTGTATAAAAATCATACCAAAATGTAGCCCTTGAAAAATTAGGAGGTGGTCTTTGCTTAATTTCTCTTGAATCAAACTAGGAAATCAAAAATCTTGAGGGTTTTGGTGTTGGGGTGTACGGCCAAGGAAGGGAAAAAGAGAGAAGAGAGATGATTTTCTAGTTTTATGAATTTTTAAATGAGTTGTGCTAGTGGGAAAAATATATATAGTGTAAGGTTAGGGTAGTTTTTGCCAATTTGCATTCTTTTGGTCCTAAAATGCAAGTAAATAGTTTACAAGGTAGAAAATGTAAATTGTAAATTTTAAAATATTTACGAGACTCGGGTTTCGTAAAAATACTAAAAAGTTCAAACGCACACGAAAAATAATAATATAACGACTCGATACGTAATTAAAACGATATCGTCGAAAATATTCAATATCGAAACGATCGATAATAAAATAATAAAATATAAAATTTTTGGCATCCGTCGGTATCGTAGTCGTCATCGGTTCTTCTTAAATCGTCAAATGTTAAATTACGACCGTAAACGTTGGTTTCAACTTAACCCGTCAAATATATCGCAAACGAAATTTCTTAAAAATTTCAAAAATATCCGTAAAATAGGATTAAATAAATAACGTTGGGCTCGGGATATCACATCCGCAGGTGAGTCACAACTTAAGAGAGATGCTCATACTGAAGAGCTCTTGAGACAATAACTTAGCATCATACGGCACTTTCACGGGTGTTACATCCTCCCCTCCTTAAGGGAGCGACGTCCCAGCGCTCTCTGGTTCTTATACTCGCATTTTGTACTACTAGCAAGATGATGGTACTACTTCCTAAAGAGGTCTCCACATTCCGACGTGGACTTCGGTTCACGTCTCGGGTTCTATCACGCCTTCACCATGGGTATTATGCCTTGCTTCAATCTCTTACCATCTTGATCCATGATCTCCACTTCAATTTCCCTAAATTCTTCCCACGGGTATCAACACATCTCTTTCCACAGCTTCTCGCGGTTAGCAAGTGATTCTTAATCTACACCATCTCTTCCGTAGCCTCCCGAATCATTTCAAGTCCATTCAACTGACTTTTTCCTACTTCATTTCATCCAACTCGCGGTCTATATTTCATCAACATAGTTCTCCAAATTCGACACATGAAGAGTATTATCATTTCCACGGAGTTCATCCAGAAGTTCCAACTAGTAAGCAACTGGTCCAACATACCTTTGGACCCACCTTTCTTATTTTCCAAAAGGAATCACGCCCTTCCACGATCTCAACTCCCCCCAAAATCAAACACACATGCTCGAAGCATGTTTTCCAACCTTCGAATCATCCTTTCACTTGGTTCATCATCTCATAAAAATAATTGCTCATGAAGAAAATCACACGGGTCGCACATCACCTCATAGAAAAACGTTCAAAATATAGAAGACGAAGTAATCAATACTAGTCGTACCAAATCACCTTATTACGATATTACGTACATACAAACCTACTTCGTCAAAAACGAATTCATCGATACGAAATCATTCGGCGTATACATAACTCTCTCGAAGACATCACAATCCAAAGAAACACAAAAGCCATTATGAAACGCATACAACCATATTACGACATGTTTGCAACTTAGCCAAACCATGCCAAACCAACCAGTTCAATCAGTTAACCCACGCTTGCTAATCAGCCAAGCCAAGATAAAACAAGAATATTGACATAATTCTCGGATGAGTCCAGTCAAAAGAAAATTGCAAGTTAAAGAAGGTTCAAGAGCTTGCTAGCTATGGATGCATATCCAAAAAGAAATAAAATACTTACATGTCATCGTGGGGTGCTCACACACGGATCCATACCCAAAAGATACTACAAGAACACCATCTTACTTCCGACCCAAACGTGGTCAAAATCTTAATAAATATCATCGTTCACAGTAAAAAAAAAAAATACATTACATGGCACGTGTTCTCCATGATCGGACTTCATTGGACAATGTCGTCTCAAGTTCTCACAACTTACGATCACTCGACCAGATTACTTACCACACAAATGCATAAAAGGCAAGGGTTTACCACAAAAACATCAACTAGGGATATCTATCGTTTAACCATCGATAATCAAGGATGGTTGAGTCAAGCAAAGAGGATTCCTCACTTAAATAAACGAATACGACAATGGAATTGTCTTCCAATTACTGACGCACAGTTGTAAACTTCAACAATTTATCGTGTGTCATAAAACATATCAAAAGAACAGGAAAGAAAATATATAAGGTATGATACATTTGATGTAGGAGAAGTCTTCGTTATTTCCCTTAGAGTTATTCGAACTCTGATTTCCTCTACTTCAGCATTTTTCCATCTTTATTAAAAACTCTTCTCCCGGTGACGATACGAGCCCCTTTGGTATTTCATCAACACCCTCGTGATTCCGATAATCTTCACACATTACACACAATTCATAAAAACATTTTCCAAAAACTACTCGGTCACAGTGACTTACCAAGTCAACACCAAACGAAAGAAAAGATTTCAAGGAATACAAGAAAAAATTCAAAAATTGTCTTCAGGAATCAAAGAAAATGCGATTACTTGCATAAGGATCCACCATTTTTTAAAACGTTCTCATCCAAACATTTATCAAAACACTACAAGTTTCAAGATGACCAATTTGTTTGACACGATAGTGCCTTTCCTAAACTATGCATAATTAGCTAGATCATGCATACTTGAGGATCAAGCAACAACAACCAACAAAACAGGACTCTTCCCGAATTATGCATAGTTAGCTAAGCTGTGCATAATTGAGGATCGGGTGACAACACAAACATTATTATTACATACCAAACACGACTATGGAAGTTTTCGACCTAATCTTCAAAATAATTAAACCATTTGAAATGAAATTTGAAATGGGAAAATATTGTTACCACCGGTTTAAGAAACACATCCAACATTTTTCGTTCACTTTGGAAACATACCTTTTGCTTTGCCTTTTTATGAGAAAATAAATAAATAATCAAATAAATAAATCGACACCCTTTGCATTTGGTTCACCAAAACATTTGACACACTCATACCTATTTTCACAATAGACTATTCACAAAATGACGGTAAGGTGGTTCATGATTAAAGATCATTGCAAGCACAACAAGTGATAAAATTAAGATCAATGAGATCGAACGAGGTAAACGAGCAATAAAATTGCCAACAGAAATTAACTACATTAGAAATGAAAATACTTCAAATATATGACAAAAGTCTTTAGGATAACAACAGCGATCTACGAATACATGGAGTAAAAGTTTAATATCAACACAAGCGTCCAAAATAAAACAACGATCACACTTTCCATCGTCTCGAGTTGCACACCCATTCCACCAAGGGTATACGGGGAGAGAAAAATAACCACTTGGTAAAATAGAAACAATTTCACCAGAAAGATCGAGTTCTTTCACCTCTACAATTTGGTAAAGCGGCTTCGCCGCCTCGCTTTTTTTTTTTTTTATATAAATAAACAACTACTCTAACGAAGATTTATAGCATCATACAAGTAAATACAGAATTTTTAGGTTCCATTTGCCGAAAGAAGAAAGTTACGGCGTCCATGATCATGACAAATACACCGGGTGGCATACCCTCATCATCAAGTACTAGCGATGTAGCGACACAAAAAAAAAAATATAATAATAATGGTTTCATATCATGGAAAATATTAAAATGAGCAGTTACATGACGACTCAAGTTTAGATACAGACTCACAAAATCAAAGAAGTGATGTCGCACGATCGAACCCTCGTGACTCAAAACATTATATATACATCTTAAGAGAATAATACAAATATTCGTTTGTTGGGTAATCCATTAGAGTAATATAATTTGTGTTACCTTGCACATTGTAGAAGCGAGCATTCACACATTTTTAATTTGTGTTACACCATTAAAGAATTTATACCTTTCATCTTTCAATCTTTACAAAGTTTTTATTTTTGGAAGTTATAATCTCAAGAAAATTATCAACATTAGTAAATGCGGTGACCCGGTTATCATATTTGATAAAATCATTAGGTTTGAAAACCTCCATACTTGTGTCAAAATCCCATTAATGTTCATATCTTAAGTACCAAAAACGTACATAGTAAGAATTTTCCAAGTTTTACGTTATTATTACGGCTTACCTTACCACACATACATACACGTATCCAACACGACTCAAACTAGTCCAATTAACTCTTAAAATCAACCTTTGACTTTTATTACACACATGTTTTCCCCAAAACTGTTTTGTTAAATCATATTCGCGTAATTCGACTCAAATGATAGAGAGGTTTCACGGGGTATTATCTCAGATACTTACTGATTTTAGTCGAGACTTAAATCTCAATAATAATAATATAATATACAATCAAAATGCTTATCTCAATAATTTTAAAATATATAAAATTCAACTTTTAATCCTTAGCCCATTATCAAATGATTTTAAAATTAACACATCTCGTCGCGGAATAAAACAAAAGATTTTTCAAACGATTTTAAACAAGCATCATCAAATTACACATATTGATTCTCTATAACGACAATTAAACAAACAAATGATTTCCAATGACGTTCCATCAATGTTTAAAATTTTATTTCAAGCATTATAATTTCATACTTAAAGTGTATATTCCGATTTTATCCCAGTTTATTCGCTACAACAAGTAACGCGTTCTAGTTTACACCAATGCATACGTAAACACAACCTTATGTTTTAAAATAAAACCAATTTTACAAAGTTTCTACCTCCAAAATATATGACCAATTTTTCTACTCTATATTACAAATTATGCCAAAAGTTTGCTACATTGACCCGAAAATTAATTCATACTAAATCCGAAGCTACATATACTCAATAGTCATCTCGCAAATTTTATTATAACTCCTTTCTCGAACTAATTTAAACAAATTCTTAACAAGTCCATCACAATCTTTTAGTATCAAATTTTAATATATGAAAACAAGGATTTTACGAGTAATAATAATTACTTATTACGATTTACCAACCAAGGTTGAAGGAAAATAATTTCACAATGTCCGTTTATTCTCTACACGAATTTTACTTGTTACAAAACACATCATACGTCATTTTTATCCGAAAGTTTCATTCGCCAAACATTAAATATGTAAAACACTTTATGTTTAAATCATTCAATCAACAAAGTTCGATGCTTACTTAACTTTGCACAAATGCCGGACCTCGTCATGTAAAATATTAACTTCAAAATAATGAATCAACAAAACAAAATGAAATAAATGGAACGAGAATACGTATGTCAACTAAATGTTGTTATCGGTCTCGGATGAGTCTCGAAATCGTACTTCCACAAAATTAACACAAACCACCCAAATTCTAAGTTATCGCGATTGATCACAACGCTAGTCAAATTTTAAAACACATCTTTAAATCCAAGTAGAATAGTAAACAATGATTAAATGGCAACACGCCTCAACCATGTTTCATAATATACACACATGATTCGCCGCCCCGATGTACGCATCGTCGATTATACTTCGTCTATGTTATAGTTACGTGAACTAACATATCAAACCCATTAGGAATAAAGGAAATAAAGTAATACGTAAGTAAATTACGTTTCAAAAGAAAATGTCCAAAATGACACATCACGGTGCGATAACGACAATCGAGATCAATCTAGTCGATATAAAATATGTTACGAAGCATCCTTTACGTATCTAGAATATCAAACGAGGTTCACACTCGGTTATTCGAACAATAAATTAATTATCAAGATTGATAATTAGCGGTAGGGCCGAATTCTCAACGAAACCGCATTTTAATGTACGATAATTACTCAAGGACCATTGCTTCACGTGCAATGCCTTTAAATACCATAGTATATACATACTTATACATACAACCATTCCTACATACACGTAGGATTACCACGCGGTGTTGCCATGTAATGCAATGTAGCCCGTTATGCCAATTACATGCAACATATAAGACAATCTTACAAGAATTTGCAAATTACGATGATAAGTACTCAACGTACAAAACAATATATCTCAATATATATCTCAAAGTATTTACTTACTAAATACTTAGGGAATTCATATTAGTTTGAGGGATACATCTAAAATATAAAGCAATGCTAAAGAATTCTTACCGGAGCCATGCAGGATAGTTGTGTGCTTGGACAATTTCTTACGACACCAAAAGTTATAGTTTAGGATTTTTCAAAACGACCTAGTTCTCTATAACTCATGGCTCTGATACCAATCTGTAACACCCCCACAAATGCTATGCGCAGCGGAACTACAACATTTGGGTGCTACACAGTTATCATCGCACACAAGATATATCAAACGACTCAAAAGACGTAAAAGTCTTGACATAATTTAAACATAGTTAAAATGTACATGTCTACTGTTTTCCAAACCCCAAAATAATACAATACAGAGTTTGCGTTTAGGTCCCCACTGAATCTCAACCCAAAAATACATTTTCATTCACATGACATAGTATAAAATTTTTAAGTGCAAAAAGGGAGGAAAACAAAGTAGACCGCCAAGCCACCACAACTTCCATCCTCGCATGCTCCGCTGCTATCAATCTTGGTTACCTGAAACACATGCTTAAAATCGTCAACACAAAGGTTGAGCGAATCTATAGGTTTATCAAATCATAAGTTGAACATAAGTATTAAAACCAATCATGATCATTCAATAGCATTGTCGTACTCACAATCTATTACTCAAGGATATGACAATTGTGTTTAAGCTCATGACACTAATCCGTTAACTCAATCACCCGCGTAATAATTACCGGCGTGATTCAGATGAAACCAGTGCCCCTTCTAAAGGCATCAGTTGCAATTATACCTTATCTCTCATACAAGATAATCTACCGCAGAACTTACTCAACGTACAGCTTCTCGGCTAGCATTGGGTCGTTAGCCCCGTAGTACTACAAATTGTATAAGCGGCTATTTCCCCCTACTCGAGGGCAGGACAATAGTTAATAGTTCATGAATTTAGGGACTTTTGCAACTAGGTACTCAACACAATTTCTAAGGCAACATTCGGGTCCAACAACCATTCATGACTTATGTTCATTTTCTTTTAAATTAGCATGTATCCCCCCTCGCGGGTTAAAAACATTTGAATAAAGTAAAGAGCGAGGCTATAGACTCACCTGGCGTAGTAGTAGTAGTTCTAGCGAAGACGTAACGAAAAATGTCACCGACGACGTGGATGCCCGGGAAAATCAAACACTTGACCTAAAAATCAAGGTATGTAAACCAAATCAATACTCCGCGTACATAATTGTACTAAACACACGCAAATGCAAACACACTCAATACTTATGAAAACTCACGCCAAAGTCAAACAAGTAGTTGTTACTAGACTTATACCATTTTATACATTATTAGAATTATTGCGCATTTTACAACTCTGCCGGTACATACCGAATGTACGGGCTGTTTTACCCCACTTAGACCACTCCTAAAAATCCGAGAAAATTTGTAAAAATCACTTATAATCTGTAGAAACCCCTCACCAAATTTCATAAAAAGTTTTCACTCCTAAGACCTTCTGCCCGACACATCTTTGAAGTACAAAATTCGGACAGTTTTGCACACTCGACTCGTAAGATCGTTTTGACCATCTTAACCAATGCCATTTGAAAATCCGACTCTTGATTATGAAAATAGACTCAAAATGCTAAACTTGGGGCCTGAGAACAGCCCTTGAATCATTTTGAAACTCATTTTATGGTCCCCGAGATTCGACCCAAATATCGACAACAATTTTCGGATTGTGCCGATACTCGTCTCCCGGTACACGAAAATCAAAACATCATAACTTTTGACTCGTAATTAGTTAGAAGCTCATTCAAGCGGCAAATCGAAGCTAAAAGAATTCTCTATAAGCCCATCCTATTAGTTTCACCATTTACAAACAGTAAGATTTCCAAAAACTTCGTTTTACCCACTGGTCTAAAATGACTACTTAAAAATCATACCAAATCAATTTTTCAATCCATTCCAACAATTCCTATGGTCCTAATATCACCCTAATATCATCCTAACACATCTAATTAACCTATATCATCCTCAAATTCAAAAACCCAAAAATAAAAATTCAACTAGCAAACACCCCACTATGTAATATAATAATATTAACACATTCTTCTCCACAAAAATGGATCAAACATGGTGTTCATCATCAAAAACTTGAAAAAAAATAAAGTTTATGCATGTGTATAAAAATCATACCAAAATGTAGCCCTTGAAAAATTAGGAGGTGGTCTTTGCTTAATTTCTCTTGAATCAAACTAGGAAATCAAAAATCTTGAGGGTTTTGGTGTTGGGGTGTACGGCCAAGGAAGGGAAAAAGAGAGAAGAGAGATGATTTTCTAGTTTTATGAATTTTTAAATGAGTTGTGCTAGTGGGAAAAATATATATAGTGTAAGGTTAGGGTAGTTTTTGCCAATTTGCATTCTTTTGGTCCTAAAATGCAAGTAAATAGTTTACAAGGTAGAAAATGTAAATTGTAAATTTTAAAATATTTACGAGACTCGGGTTTCGTAAAAATACTAAAAAGTTCAAACGCACACGAAAAATAATAATATAACGACTCGATACGTAATTAAAACGATATCGTCGAAAATATTCAATATCGAAACGATCGATAATAAAATAATAAAATATAAAATTTTTGGCATCCGTCGGTATCGTAGTCGTCATCGGTTCTTCTTAAATCGTCAAATGTTAAATTACGACCGTAAACGTTGGTTTCAACTTAACCCGTCAAATATATCGCAAACGAAATTTCTTAAAAATTTCAAAAATATCCGTAAAATAGGATTAAATAAATAACGTTGGGCTCGGGATATCACATCCGCAGGTGAGTCACAACTTAACAGAGATGCTCATACTGAAGAGCTCTTGAGACAATAACTTAGCATCATACGGCACTTTCACGGGTGTTACAGGACAACATCTAAGGTACCTAAAGATTCTCTTGACAGCATGAAGATGACACTCTTTTGGAGTCACTTGGTGGCGTGCACATGCACACACAGCAAACATAATGTCAGGTCTTAAGGTTGTGAGATACATCAGTGAACCAATCATTGATCTATAATGCCTGACATCCACATCTTTTCCATCTTCAACTTTTCCCCAAGGGTGTTCTCTATCTATAGGAGTGCTAGCCCTTTTCTCATGTGGAGAAAAGCCAAACTTCTTCAAGATTTCTGCCACATATTTATCTTGAGAAATGAAGATACCATCTTCTTTCTGCTAAACTTGTAACCCTAGAAAGAATTTCATCTCCCCCATTGCACTCATCTTGAATTTGTCTGTCATAAGCTTGGAAAAGTCTTCACTCATCTTTGGACTTGATGAGCCAAAGATGATATCATCCACATAAACCTGGACAAGTAAGAAATCCTTACCAGTCTTCTTTGTAAATAAGATCTGGTCTATGGTGCCCCTTTTGAATCCATTTTCCACCAGATAGGTGGACAATGTGACATACCATGCTCTTGGGGCTTGATGAAGTCCATACATAGCTTTCTTGACTCTGTACACCTTGTCTGGATGTTCTGAATCCTCAAAACCAGGAGGCTGCATTACATAAACCTCCTCTACAATTGTGCCATAAAGAAAAGCACTCTTCACATCCAATTGATAGACAATAAAGCCCATGCAGGAAGCATAGGCTAGAAATATCCTGATAGCCTCAATCCTTGCAACTGGTGCAAAGACCTCCTTATAGTCTATCCCTTCCTCTTGTGTATATCCTTGAGCCACTAAACGTGCCTTGTTCCTGACCACAATGCCTCTTTCATCCTTCTTATTTCTAAGAACCCATCTTGTCCTAATAGGTCTGACATGTCTGGGACAATCAACCAATTCCCAAACATCTTGTATAGAAAATTGGTGAAGTTCATCCTGCATTGCTTCCACCCAACTTGGTTCTTTGAGAGCATCAAAAATCTTCTTGGGTTCCTGTTGTGACAGAAAACATGCAAACAAATATGCTTGAACAAGAGGGTTATAACCCTTCTTGGGTTCCTGTTGTGACATAAATCCTCCAAGATTCTGATGAGATCTTCTAGTTTGAACCGGAGACATCACATCACCAATAATTAGAGAAAGGGGTGATCCTTCAATGTAGAAGTAAGAACTCCTCCCTCAAAAAGTGGGTTGTCTTCAATCTCATCTTCCATGTTACCAATATCTTCTTCAGACGCTCTTCCCTCAATATCTGAATGAACCTCTCCATTTCTGTTTGAACGTTCACCTTGTTCAATATTGGAAGAGAAAATATGGTCAAGAGAGTTGTCAGCGCCTGGATCATGGATGTCAACGTTTGAGCCATCAACGTCTGAAGTTGTCTTGTCAGCGCCAGATTTTCCTTTGTTAGCGCCTGAAAGATCATGCATGTTGTCAACTGGTGATACTTGGGGACCACCATTTTCCTTTCCAGCAGCAGCAGCAACAGCAAATGCATATGTCCATATGGGAATAGTGACATACTCAAGTATGGGTGATGATTTGTCTACTTGTGATCCAACCTCTTCATTAACCTGTGTACCTGAAACATCAATAACTGGTTCTTCCACAACATTTGAAGTTACCTTCACAATGTTTGGATTAGTAACAAGTATATAATTCAAAGTCCTAGATAGAGGTTCCAAGTCAAATATCCAATTTGGACGACTTTCAGGATCACTGGGTTTACTTTCTAAAAACCTAACATGTACTTTTTCAAGTATACGTTTTTCCTTCTTAATGTAAATCCTATATCCTTTACTCTGCACTGAATAACCCATGAAGTAGCCTTCATCACCTTTAGCACTAAATTTACCTAAGGCATCACTAGTATCCAACACAACTACATGACAACCAAAAGGTTTAAGAAAACCAATATTAGGTTTCCTTCCCCAAAGTAACTCATAAGGTGTTTTGTTATGAATCTTGTTGAATAATGCTCTATACTATGAGGGTTCTATTCTTTCTCTCAGCAACCCCATTTTGCTGCGGGGTTCTGGCTATACTAAACTGTTTAGTAATCCCTTTCTTGGCACAAAAATCATCCAACAACTTATTTCTAAACTCACCACCATTATCACTTCTAAGCATCTTAACTTCATTACCAGACTTTCTCAATTTGGTTAATAAAGTTAATTTAAGTATCAGCAGTGTCACTTTTCAAAGCTAAAAAGAAAGTCCAAGTAAACCTAGAAAAATCATCAGTAATGACAAAGCAGTAAGATTTACCATTCAAGCTTTCTATATTAGTTGGACCAAACAGTTTCATATGCAGCAAGTGAAGTGGTTTAGAACTAGAGTGCACCTGTTTAGACTTAAATGAAACCTTGTGTTGTTTGCCTTTAAGTCATGCAACACAAGAGTGGTCATTGTGGAAAGCCTTTTCTGGCAAACCATCAACCAAGCCATGTCTCACAAGTCTGTTTATATTTTTAAAGTTAATGTGCCCTAATCTCCTGTGCCAAAGATTACTCTCATCAACTGAAGCCTTAGCATAAAGACATGACAAGTTATTATTCATCCTAATCTCATTGAGAGTCACATTATAAATGTCCTTATGCCTAGGTGTTCTATAATCAATGAATTTATCATCTGGTATTTTAAAATCCTTGATCAACACCAAGCATTCAATATCAGTGAAAAGAACCTTATTTTTGTTATCACAAACTTATGATATACTAAACAGATTATAGTCAAGTTCTTTTACCAGAAACACGTTTTCAAAACGCAAATTGTTGGTGAGAAGAGTTCCTTTGCCTGTGATAGTTCCATATCCGCCTCCAAAGTAAACTTTGTCACCATCCTTAATGGGAGTGAAGTTTGTGAGATAATCTTCCTTCCCAGTCATGTGCCTAGAGCATCCACTATCCCAATAGCCATAATCATTAACCTGCTTTTGAATGCCCTGTACATAAAGAAAACAAATTAGTTTTATTTGAGAACCCAAGCCTGAGCAGACTTGGATTCATTTGGTTTTTCAACAAGAAAAGACTTAGTCCTCATAACAACCCCTTGTTCATCCCTTCTTGGATTAAATACCCAGTTAACCCCAATTGGTTTTGTGCTGACCTTTGAAATATAATTAAATCCGTTACAGGTCATAGAAATCCCATCTGAATTAGGGTTTTGATCTTGCTTAGGTCTCCATGTCAAGCTAGAAGAAGCTTTAGACCCCTTTTCCTTTGGTTGAAAATATTTACCATTATTTGGTCTGGCAACGTTTCTGTCAGTGTTTGATTTGGTCTTGTCAACGCTAAAATTACCCCTATCAGCGTTAAACCTAGGGTTTGCTACAGGAACCCATTGTCTATTAGACCATGTATTGGTCTTCTGAAAAGGTCTTTGTCCATAAGTATTAGACCCTTTAGTAAAGAATGGGGCTGGTCTAACAACTTGTGGACTTTGCTGAACTAAAGTTTTAGGTTTGACAGTGTTTGACTTTTTGTCAGCGTTGTCCTTTGAAGCATTGACACACTTATAGGCTAAATGTGAAAAACTACCACAAGTATAACAGGATTTTCTAGACATAACTCTAGGTCTAGAAGAAAAGAAACCTGTTCCATTATCACTAATTTGGCTTTTTGGTGACCTAGTTTTTCTGTACATTTCTGCATATTTAATGCTAGGTTTTATAACAACGTTTGAGCCAAGGTCATCAGTCTTGCCAGTGATTGGGTTTGTTACTTTGATAGGTGTGGACTCATTTGGGCATTCACTAAGCATGCCACCCTTAACAAACAAGGTAGGGTTGGCTTTCTTCCATTGGTCCAAATCAGTCAACTTCTGCCTATATTCTTCTACTGGGGTAAGAATTCTTGGTGGAGGAATAAAATCCTCTTATTGGAGTTCTGGTAAACCAGTCCAAGATAAGTCCTTTCTTTGGACACCATAGAAGTCCCCAATTGGTGGTGGAACACCAGCATACTCTTTCATCCCAATCCCAGTCATATCCCTAGAATCCCTTTGTTTACTAACACATTCTCCTAGGGTTTGTGAGGCTTTATCAAATCTCTGAATTTTAAGATCTACATTATCCTTATTCTTAATAGCCTCACCTAACTTAGCCTGTAATTCAGCATTGACCCTCTCCATGATGTTTCTAATATCAGTACTAGCATTTAAATCATGTTTTAAGATATTGATTTTATCTTTTAGTTCAAGCTCCATTTTCTTATACTCAGCTACAGTCTTTTCAGTTTGAGTAAGAGCAAATTGATAGTTAGACAACTTGCATCTTTCATTACCCACATCTGTTGACAATCTTAAGACTTCTTTATTAAGTCTTTCAGTATTTAGACGACAACCCTTACTACAAAAAGCATCATCATATACCTCATTGTCTGATGAAGATGAGGAGTGTGCCATGAGAGCATAGTGAACATGCTCTTCTTCTTCCATCTCAGCAACCAAAGCTTTATTCTCTTCCTCATCCTTAGCCAAATTGCTCCAATCCCATCCAACACCATTAATTTCAACCATGGCCTTGGGATCTTGAGCCTTAAAAATTTGGCGTGAGGGTTTTCCAGCATCAGATCTTCTTGGAGATCTGCATTCTCTCATGAAGTGTCCCATACGATGACAATTGTAACACTCAACCTTGGATTTATCAAATCCAACAGTGTCCTTAGCATTAAAAGTCATCTTCTTCCTCTTGAATCTTCTATTCCATCTGTTTGCTCTTATACTTGCAAGAGCCATATTCCACTTTATGTCCATTTCCTCCAAATGCTCATCACTAACTTGCTCAAGGTCCTCATAAGTAATCACTGAACAATTGGGAAATGAAGCAATGTATGCACATACAGTATCCAGATCTATACCAGCAGGCTTAACTCTTGGTGAGTCAATTTTGTATGTGTCAACGTCTGAATGTGAGGCGTTGACAGGATATGATATAGCGTTGACACAGGTTGATCCAGTAACTGGGTGCATGTATGACTCCTTTTGATCAAATTGACTTTCACTATGTGAGAAGAAGGCCATGTTTCCATTGGTAGACTTGCTTCCATGATCCAAAAGAGTTTCATTCTCTATTAGTCTCAGTTTATTGTAAACATCATCAAAAGTAGAACTTTTGTGTGTTATTAGCAATTATAGACCTTGCTTCAATCTTCCATGCATCACAAAGACTTTTAAGAAAAGTGGAGATGATATCAACATCACCAAGCACTTTTCCCATGAAGGACAGTTTGCTTGTAATGTCAAGAAGTCTGCTTCTCACACTACTTAGATTCTCATTAGGTTGAGCCTTAAAAACAACATACTCATGCAAGAGTTGCTTCTTTTTCTCTTGCACAGTATCAGCATTACCACCATAAGCAACATCAAGAGTTGCCCAAAGATCTTTTGCAGACTCATAGCTTCTGTATTTGTGCTGATTTTCTTGCCCCAAAGAGAGTTTCAGAATGCTTAGGGTTTTCATGTCAACCCTTCTCTTTGTTATATCCTCAGTTGAGACAGCTCTACCATCTTCAGGTTTTTCTCTTCGATCCTCTTCAGTAGAACCTTGAACAGCTGTTCTTTGAGCGATGGCATCTGCAATCTTTTGAGCTTTATTGAATGTGTTTCCATATTCAACAATTTCCCATAGGGTGTAGTCATGGATTTGTAGATATTGCTCAAATTTAAACTTCCACAGCTCAAAATTGTCTGGGTCTAGCATGGGAATCTTGCTGTTGTGGTTTGAGGAGGAGGAGGAGTTTACTTCTGGGGTAGACATGATGTTTTTAGGGTTTTGTGAAAATTAGGGTTTTTGGTAATTAAGGGTTCTTGTGTTCTTTAGATCAATGTTTCTCAACAAGCTCTGATACCAATTGTTGATCCCAAACTTAGATCAATTTAGCTTGTGTAAACGAGATTAAATCAAGTTAAACACGTAGAGAAACTATGTTGTGTATAAAACAATTTAAGTATTATGCGGAATTAATAATTAAACAAGAACACACAAACAATTGTAAAACAAACTTTCACTTGATTGATTAGAACAAACTTTCTTACAATGAAAGTGTCAAACGTATGAAAACTTATATGAAACAAAACCTAAAGGTCTTCTTTTATCGACATAAAAAGCCTTGTACAAGAGTCTACGTATCAGCTATTCTAGGTAAAGATAAATATAGAAAATACATTGTTGATCCTATCTTTACTAGAAATAAACTAGAAACATAATACGCGTAGACTATATTGTTGATCCCAAACTTAGATCGATTTAGCTTTATGTATACGAGATTAGATCAAGTAATACATTTAGAGAAACCTTTGTATATGTTTATAATAATCTAAGTGTTATGCGGAATTAACACTTAAACAAGAACACACAAGATATAAACAAATTTTCACTTTGATTAATGATATCAAACTTGCTTACAATGAAAGTAGTTTACGAATGAAAACTAATATATGAAACATTAACCTAAAGGTCTTCTTTTATAGACTTAAGAAGCCTTGTATAATAATCTACGTATCAGCTATTCTAGGTAAAGATAAATACAGAAAATACATTGTTTTTCCTATCTTTACTAGAAGTAATCTAGAATACAATAAACGCGTAGAGTATATCTTTCCATCAGTGCTTGTCTTTAATGTATCAACGCTTGACTTTATCTAGTCAACGCTTGAGCTGTCAGCGTTTGTTTTACTCCTGTCAACGCTTGATTTACTCTTGTTAGCGCTCAAGTGATCTGGCCATAATTTATTCCCAACAATCCTCCCCTAAACTTGATATCCACTCTTATGATCAAGTTTCTGAATAAGCATTAAGGACTAGGAGGAATCTTACAAACCTTCTCATATTGGTAATAAATAAATCTGATCAAGTCTTTTGCCACATCACTTGAATAATCAATTTCCAGCTGAGTGTTCTTCATCTTCTCCAAGATATCCTTGGATATGAAATACTGACCATCCACAAGTAGATACTCAGCAAACTTTGTAGAACTCAAATGATAAACACCAACAGCTGAATACAATCTCCATTAAAGACCACTGAGGTCATCTTCAAGATCCTTCCAAACAGCAGGATCCTCATCTTTTGGTCCATACATTCTCTTGAATGTGGACCACAGTTTTATTCCATTTGCTGAAGTTGGTGCTTCAGCCTCATACTTGGTCTCTAACAATCTCCATAGATCTACCAAGTCTTCTCTATCACAACTTGCAAACAAAGATATAAGAGTGGTAAAAGTGTGAACCTCTTTACCATACCTGCCAATCTTCCAAAATCCACATTCATCTTCTTCATAGCTCACAATTGGATTTCTGGAATCTAGTGGTAACACTTGTACCATATCTGAAGCTTCTAATGGTGAGAGCTTGAGGCTCTTTCTTATGACTGCTTCACTTGGATATAATGGATCCATATCTTTGGTAAGCTCAAGAGGAACTCCCTTTTTCAGTGGTCTGGGAACAAACATTGCCTTCTTGAGCTCCATCTCTTCTGCAAGTTCTTCCTTTCTTTCATCAGAATGAAGTCTGAGAGTGTTTGCTTCCTGCACTCTAACCCAGATGGGATAAGCTTTGCATTCCAACTCATCAAATGTCAATGCCCTCAATTTCTGATAGGTCCATCCTACTCCATGACATCTGAGCAACATGCTGTATAACTCCCTTCTATCCCTTTTCAACTCTGAGAGAATATTGCTTGCCTTGTGTTTCAAAATAACCTGGCAATCTTTTTGTACTCTGAGGAGAATCTCCAAACCCCATATCTGATCTGAAATGGTCATGTGTGGATTCTCCATACATCTTTCTTCCCAAGCATGATACATTTGAACCACCTCTTGCATATCAAAGTCAACCTGCAATTTCAACTCTCTCAATTTCTCCTTGGCCAACTCATCTCCATACTCAAGTCTCTCTGGCTGTTCTAAGATCATAACACTTGATTCTGAGCTAGCTTCATCACTTCCTTCTTTCTCTTCTGAAGTGACAAAAAATGGTGACTCTTTTACCTCCTTTCTGTGTTGTTCCATAATTTGTGCAGCCAACCTTCTATCAAACTCAATTTGAGCTTCCTTCTTTGGAACAACCTCTTCTACCATAATACCCTTACCCTTATCTAATGGATCAATTGTTGGTAAGGTAGATGGTGATACCTGTGAAGAAACCTCCTTGATGATGGATGATGACTGGGATACATCACCCTCATGTGCAGGTCTGTCAACACCCAATTTTGTTGTGTCAGCGCCCAAAATATTTCTGTCAGCGTCCAAATTCTCCTTGTCAACGCCCAAATTTCCTGCCTCAGCGCCTTTTGCAATTTCCTCCAACATGGTTGTAAATGATAAATTTAAGTTTGTAGGAGAGACTAAGGACGTATCAAAACCTGTCTGTTTCTTCAAACTTGTAAGGGCCTCAGCAACATCCAAAGATTAACCATCATGGCTGCCCTTGTCACTCACATTTATTGGATCTTCCTCCCCTTTGGAAGATTCCTCCATCCCCCTCCTGGCACTAGCAGTCTCCAAAATAACAATCCTCTCCCTCAATTGCTTGAGTTCAAGGCCTTGTGTGCTGACAACTTGTACCAAGTCTGCATTTTGCTTTTGCAAGCTCATGCAGACTGCCGTCAATTCAAGTAGGGTCATTGGTTCCAATCTGCCCTCTTCTAAAATGGGTATTTGACCTCCCAAGTCAGATTCATTGGGCATGGATGAGGACTTAATGATGGTGGGACTGCCTTGGCCAGCCTCTAAGCCAGAACCAATAGTCCCAGCCTCATCCATAGCACCAGCCACACTTGTGGTGGTGGTTCTCTCTGCTACATGGCTAGGACCACCATAGGAGAACACTCCAGTAGTCCTTTGGCGTTTAATCAGTCTATATTTAGGGGGTGTAAAAGATGATGTGGATTGGGTGGATGTGGGTTGTGTGTCAACGTTGGAAATAGCCACATCAACGCCAACATTTAACGTGTCAGCGTCGAAGGGTTCTTGGTCAAATTGCATATGTTCAGGTGAAGGTAATGGTTCAGGTATTGGGTCAATTTGGGGTTGGGGGTCTGGTTGAGGTTGAGCTGCTGTAATGACAGCAAGCATAGCTTGGGTTAAAGGTAGGTCACGATGTGGGGGTGAGTTCATCTTCATAAAAATCGCTTTCTTTTGCACAGGGATCTCATAAAAATCATTATGATCCCTTGTGCAGTATCCTTGAACATCAAAAACCATTTGTAAAAATCGGGGATAATCTAAATTCATTTTGTTCCCCTTATTTTTACACATGTCCTCAAAAATCATTTTAGAATAATTAAATTTTTGCCCAGTTGCAATGCACACAATAGCATTGGCAACAGATCTATTGGTCTCATTGTGTGCAGTGCATTTGGGACTCAAACATTGTAGGAGGACATGTATGAGGTACTTCTAGGCTGGGGGAAACTCCTGTTTATGATATTTATTTAAAGTTCCTTCATCAGGAAAAGGATAACCCAAAGCCCTTAGTCCTTGTTCTATTTCTCTAATGGGAAGGGTGGCTATACCATCAGCATCATCAAGATGCAAGGCTTGGCGTACCAAAGCCTCAGTAACCACCCAAGGTCTCCCATGAACAATAGAAGTTAATGTAGTCACTCTATTAACTGTTGAGGAACTTACATTGTTCCAAAACTGTTTAATATGTGTGACAGGAATGAGTGGTGCATGAGAAAGAGCATACCTAATAGGAGATGCGTTCAAATACGCCACCATTTGTGTGTATTGAGGAAACAGAGCATCATCAGCTTCAAGATACGCGATCATGTTATGTTGACTTCTGAACCCCAATTACAATTCTGATGGTTTAAACTTTGGTGCCATTGTTGAAAGCTGTTAAAATTGATTGATGAAGATGAAGTTGATAAGAGAAAATTGTGTTAGACAAGAATTATAGATACCCTGTTTAAAAATAGGAGCCAAATTTATAGGAGAAGAAAATACATGTGATTGGCCCAAAAATAGGCAAGTATTTTCAAAAAGCAATCATGAAAATATTGAAAAAGAATAATTTTATCTCATGCATTAAATGAAGGTTATCAGCTCCCAAAATTACGGCCTAAAAATATGTCAAAAAGTAACAACTGGGTAGGACCCATTGAGTGTCAACGGTCAAAAATAACCTATCAACGCCCAACGGCTATAATCTTGTCAATGTTTGCCTATAGCCATGTCAGCGTCTAAATTGGTCACAACAACGCTTGGAAATATACTTGTCAGCGTCAAATATAAAAATGTTTAAAAATGAAAAATGACCTTAACAAAGTAATTTATCCTAGAGAAGATAACCAAAAAGATGATAATTATTATAGGGCGGCAAGCACTGTCTAGTTATGCACACTTGCTTATACAAGATAGACGTAACAGTCCTCTAGTGTCCCTTGCTAACCAAAACTCTTAACAACTAAGTTACCTTATAAAATTCCTTGTTACTCCCAGGTAAATCCCATAACAAAATTATTCCCAAGACTCCCAACAGACCACAACCAATTCTAGGCCAAAAATGTCTTGGCAGCATGCATAGTATATCAACTTTGCATGCTACAGTGCCTCATGATTTAGTAAAACTAACTCATACTCACCTGTGGACACAATCTAGAATTGTGATAAGAGTATCATATGGATACCCAAACATCCTAAAGGTTCCTAAAACCTCCCCTTAAACTATGATACATAAGTTGCTAAAAACATACATGAACATAAAAATTTATGTCAAGATAGGAATTAAAAATTCCAACCATCGTCCATAAGCAACTCTGTATCCAATGGTATACTGCTAACACCACCTGCACATTTAGATTGAAAACCACAAAACTAACATTTGTTGCTGACAACGTCCCGATAACACATGACAACGTTGAGGGATGCTTTGTCAGCGTTAGACAAATATATTGCTGACAACGTCACAAAAACACTTATCAGCGTTCAAGCAACCTTTGTCAGTGTTAGAAAAATATAGTGGATAATCTAAATCATCAATAAGACCAATAACAATGCATCATCCTGTACATACTTTTACAAAAAGACTCCAAAACACATATAATGTGAGATTGATCATTCCAATACTTGTTACCAAGTACTGAAACCTCCCAGCATCAAAAGGTTTAGTTAGTAAATCTGACACATTTTCTTCTGTGTCAACCCTATCTGGTTGTATTAAACCCTTTTCAAAACAATCTCTTATAAAATGGTGTCTAATTTCTATGTGTTTAGTTTTAGAATGATGTACAGGATTCTTAATGATGCATAAAGTGCTGTTATTGTCAACAAATATCTTGGTATGCATGAAATTATACCCATAGTCTAACAGCTGGTTCTGAATCCACAGAACTTGTCCACAACAAGAAGCTGCAGCCACATACTTAGCTCCAGTTGTAGAATTAGCCACCACTGTTTGATTCTTGCATTGCCAAGATATCAACCTGCTCCCAAGAAACTGACATCCACTAGTTGTGGATTTTCTATCAAACTTATCACCTCCATAGTCACTGTCTGAATATGCAATCATCTCCAATGGTGAATCCTTTGGGTACCACAAACCAAGACTGGGGTAGCATCTTAGGTACCTAAAGATCCTCTTCACAGCATAAAGGTGACATTCTTTGGGAGTCACTTGATGGCGTACACAGGCACACACAGCAAACATGATGTCAGGTCTAGAGGTTGTAAGGTACATCAATGATCCAATCATGGACCTATAGTGCCTGACATCAACATCCTTTCCATCTCCAATCTTTCCCCAAGGGTGTTCTCTATCCATAGGAGTAGTAGCCCTCTTTTCATGTGGAGAAAAGCCAAACTTCTTCAAGATCTCAGCCACATATTTATCCTGGGAGATGAAGATACCATCTTCTTTCTGCTGAACTTGTAAACCAAGAAAGAAGTGCATCTCCCCCATAGCACTCATCTTGAATTTGTCTGTCATAATCTTGGAGAAATCCTCACTCATCTTTGGATTAGTAGACCCAAAAATGATGTCATCAACATAGACCTGAACAAGAAACACATCCTTACCTTTCTTCTTTGTAAATAGTGTCTGATCTATGGTGCCCCTTTTGAACCCATTGTCCACTAAGTAAGTAGACACAGTACCATACCATGCTCTTGGGGCTTGATGAAGTCCATACATAGCCTTTTTGACTCTATACACCTTGTCTGGATTCTCTGGATCCTCAAAACCAGGAGGCTGCATCACATACACCTCCTCAACAATAGTTCCATAGAGGAAGGCACTCTTAACATCCATTTGATAGAAAGTAAATCCCATGCAGGATGCATAGGCTAAAAAGATCCTTATAGCTTCAATCCTTGCAACTGGTGCAAAGACCTCCTCATAGTCTATCCCCTCCTCTTGTGTATATCCCTGAGCCACTAACCTTGCCTTGTTTCTGACCACAATGCCTCTTGCATCTCTCTTGTTTCTTAGAACCCATCTTGTCCCTATAGGTCTGACATATCTGGGACAATCAACCAGCTCCCAAACATCCTGAATTGCAAATTGGTGAAGCTCATCCTGCATTGCTTCCACCCAACTTGGTTCTGTGAGAGCATCAAATATTTTATTGGGTTCCTGTTGTGACAGAAAACAGGCAAACAAACATGCTTGCACAAGAGGGGTATCAACCTTCTTGTGAATATTTGCAATAAACCCACCAAGACCTTGATGAGATCTTCTAGTCTGAACTGGAGTCATAATATCACCAATGATTTGAGAAGTGGGGTGATTCTTCATAGTGGAAGTGAGAACTCCTCCTTCAAAAAGTCTGGTGTCCTCAACCTCATTCTCCATGTTGCCAATATCTTCTTCATCAGACTCTCTTTCATCAACATGAGGATGAACCTCTTCATATATATTGGAAGGTTCACCTTCTTCAAAAATGGAAGAGAAAAGATGTGCAGAAGTGTTGTCAACGCCTGAACCTTGTTTGTCAGCGCTTGGGCTAACAACGCTTGAACTGTTGTTGTCAACGTTTGAGCCATCAACGTCTGAATTGGTCTTGTCAGCGCTTGAAGGACCATGCATGTTTGTATCTGGTGGTACTTAGAGACCACCATTATCTTTACCAGCAGCATCAGCAGCAGCAAAAGCATCTGTCCAAATGGGAATTGTAACATATTCTTGGATAGGAGATGACTTCTCTGCTTGTGATCCAACCTTCTCATGAACCTGTGTACCTGAAACATCAACAACTTGTTCTTCCACAACATTTGAAGTTACCTTCACAATGTCTGGATTCATGACAGGCAGATAATTTAAAGTTCTAGATAAAGGTTCCAAGTCAAACAACCAATTAGGACCACTTTCAGGATCACTAGGTTTATTCTCTAAAAACCTAACATGTACTCTTTCAAGTATACGTTTTTCCTCTTTAAGATAAACCCTATATCCCTTGCTCTGCACTGAATACCCCATGAAGTAGCCTTCATCACCTTTTGCACTAAATTTACCTAAGGCATCACTAGTGTCTAAAACTACTACATGACAACCAAAAGGTCCGAGAAAACCAATATTAGGTTTTCTTCCCCAAAGTAACTCATAAGGTGTTTTGTTCTGAATTTTGTTAACCAATGCTCTATTTTGAACATAACAAGCTGTATTAACAGCCTCAGCCCAAAAGGCTATAGGAAAATGAGCATCAGCCAACATTGTTCTGGCTGCTTCAATTAGGGTTCTATTTTTCCTCTCAGCAACCCCATTTTGCTGTGGGGTTCTTGCAATACTAAATTGCCTAGTAATTCCTTTCCTGGCACAGAAATCATCTAGCTTCTTATTCCTAAATTCACCACCATTATCACTCCTAAGCATTTTAACTTCATTGCCAGACTTCTTCTCAATCTGAGTGATAAAATCAATTAGAATATTAGTTGTGTCACTCTTCATAGCTAGAAAGAATGTCCAAGTAAACCTAGAAAAGTCATCTGTGATAATAAAGCAATATGACTTACCATTCAAACTTTCTATATTAGTTGGACCAAAGAGGTCCATGTGTAGCAAATGAAGAGGTCTAGTACTAGAGTGCACCTGTTTGGACTTGAATGAGACCTTGTGCTGCTTGCCTTTAAGACATGCAACACAAGAGTGGTCATTGTGGAAGGCCTTCTCAGGCAAACCATCAACCAAGCCAAGTCTCACAAGCCTATTTATATTCTTAAAATTTATGTTCCCTAGTCTCCTGTGCCACAAATTACTCTCATCTACTAAAGCTTTAGCATAAAAACAAGACATATTGTTATTCATTCTAACCCCATTCAGATTCACATTGTATATGTCTTTATCCCTAGGTGTTCTATATTCAATATATTTCTCATCAGGGATCTTATAATCCTTACTTAACACCAAACATTCAGTATCAGTAAACATAACTTTATTTTTGTTATCACACACTTGTGATACACTAAAAAGATTGTAATCAAGTTCTTTTACCAGAAATACGTCTTCAAAACGCAAGTTCTTGGTGAGAAGGGTTCCTTTGCATGTGATAGTACCATATCCGCCTCCAAAGTAAACCTTATCACCATCCTTAATGGGAGTGAAGTTAGTTAAGTAATCTTCCTTCCCTGTCATGTGCCTTGAGCATCCACTATCCCAATATCCATGGTCATTGACCTGTTTTTGAATGCCATGCACATAAAGAAAACAAATTAGTTTTCTTTGGGAACCCAAGCCTTAGAAGACTTGGATTCACCTTGTTCAATAAGAACAGACTTAGTTCTCATAACAACCCCATTTTCATCCTTCTTAGGATGAAATACCCAGTTAACCCCAATAGGTTTTGTAATGACCTTTGAAATGTAATTAAATCTGTTGCAGGTCATTGAAATCCCATTATCATTAGGGTTTTGATCTGTCTTGGGTCTCCATGTTAAGCTTGAAGAAGCTTTAGACCCCTTACCATGTGGTTGCAAATATTTAGGTCTGGACACGTTTTTGTCAGCGTTGGAATTGGTCTTGTCAACGCTGAAATTACCCTTGTCAGCGTTGAACCTAGGGTTTGCTACAGAAACCCATTGCCTATTAGACCAAGTATTTGTCTTTTGAAATGGTCTTTGTCCATGAGTGTTAGACCCTCTAGTGAAGAATGGGGCAGGTCTAACAACTTGTGTACTTTGCTCCACACAAGGTTTGGGTCTGACAACGTTTGACTTCCTAACAACGTTGACTTTGTTCCTGTCAGCGCTGAATTTGTTCCTGTCAGCGCTGGCTTTGGGAGCGTTGACACACTTATATGCCAAGTGTGAAAAGCTACCACAAGTGTAACAGGCTTTTCTAGACACAACCCTAGGTCTAGAAGAGAAGAAGCCTGTTCCATCATTGCTAACCTGGCTCTTAGGTGACCTAGTATTCCTATACATCTCTGCATACTTAATGCTAGGTTTTCTATCAGTGTTTGAGCCTAGGTCAACAGCTTCACCAGTGATTGGGTTTGTAACCTTAATGGGAGTTGACTCATTAGGACTTTCACATAGCAAGCCACCCTTAACAAATAATGTAGGGTCAGCTTTCTTCCATTCATTTAGGTTAGTCAACTTTTGTTGATACTCTTCAACTGGAGTGACAACTCTTAGTGGAGGAATGAATTCCTCCTCTTGGAGTTCTGGCAAACCAGTCCAAGATAGGTCCTTTTGTTGGACACCATAGAAGTCACCAGCTGGTGGTGGAACCACAAAGTAGTCTTTCATCCCAATCCCAGTCACGTCCTTAGGATCCCTTTGTTTTCCCACACAGTCTCCTAGGGTTTGAGTGGCTCTATCAAATCTTTGAATTTTAAGGCCAACATTGTCTTTATTCTTAATGGCCTCATCTAATTTAGCCTGTAACTCACCATTAACCCTTTCCATGATGTTTCTAATATCCATACTAGCATTTAACTCATGTTTTAAGATATTTATTTTATCTTTTAAGTCAATTCCATTTTCTTGTATTCAGAAACTGTCTTCTCAGTTTGAGTGAGAGCTAGTTGGTAATTAGACAGTTTGTACTTTTTAGTACTCACATCACTTAATAACCTTAACACCTCTTTGTTAAGTTTCTCAGTGTTTAACCTACAACCTTTACTACAAAAAGCATCATTGTATACCTCATTATCAGATGAAGAGGAGGAGTGTGCCATGAGAGCATATTCAACATGCTCTTCTTCTTCAATTTCAGCAACCAAAGCTTTATCCTCTTCCACATCCTTAGCCAGATAGCTCCAATCCCATCCCATACCATCAATTCCTTGAACTGCAACCATGGCTTTAGGATCCTGAGCTTTAACAATTTGACTTGAGGGTTTACCAGCATCAGATCTTCTAGGAGATCTGCATTCCCTCATGAAGTGCCCCATACGATGACAGTTGTAGCATTCAACTTTGGATTTATCAAATCCAGCTGTGTCTTTTGCATTGAAGGTCATCTTCTTCTTAAACCTTCTGTTCCACCTGTTTGCTCTTATACTAGCAAGAGCCATGTTCCACTTAATGTCCATCTCTTCCAAGTGCTCATCATTTATCTGCTCAAGGTCCTCATATGTAATCACTGAACCATTAGGCAAAGAAGCAATATAAGCACATACAATATCCAAATCCAAACCAGCAGGTTTTACTCTTGGGGAGTCACTTTTGAATGTGTCAGCGTCTAAAAAGGAGACGTTGACAGGACTCTTTCTAGCGCTGACACATGATGATCCAGTAACTGGATGCATGTAAGAGTCCTTCTGATTGAATTGACCTTCACTATGAGAGAAGAAGGCCATGTTACTGTTGGTAGACTTGCTTCCATGCTCTAAAAGAGTTTCATCTTCCAACAGCCTCAGTTTGTTGTAAATGTCATCAAACATGGAACTTTTGTAAGTATTATTGGCAAGAATAGATCTTGCCTCAATCTTCCATGTCTCACCAAGACTTTGAAGAAAGGTAGCATTAATGTCAACATCACCAAGTTGTGTCCCCATGAAGGACAATTTGCTTGTAATGTCAAGAAATCTGCTTCTCACACTACTCTGCTTCTCATTGGGTTGAGCTTTGAAAACAGCATAATCATGAATGAGTTGTTTCTTCTTTTCTTCCCTGGTATCTGCATTGCCACCATATGCAACTTCAAGAGCTGCCCAAAGGTCTTTAGCAGAATCATAGCCTCTGTATTTATGCTGGTTCTCTTGTCCCAAAGAGACTTTCAGAATATTTAGGGTTTTCATGTCAACCCTTTTCTTTGCTATGTCTTCAGCAGACACAGCTCTACCATCTTCAGGTTTTTCTTTCTTATCTTCTTCAAAACATCCAGCAATAGCTGATCTTTGAGAAATAACATCAGCAATCTTTTGGGCTTTATCGAATGTGTTTCCATATTCAATGATCTCCCAGAGTGTGTAGTCATAGATCCCTAGATATTGCTCAAAGTTGAATTTCCACAATTCAAAGTTGGTTGCATCAAGCATGGGAATCTTGATGTTTGGTAAAGGTGAGGAGGAGGAGGAGGTTATTTCTGACATGATGTTGTTAGGGTTTTTGAGAAAATTAGGGTTTTGGTGATTTTTAGGGTTCTTGTGTTCTTTAAGATCAAAAGTTCCTCAACAAGCTCTGATACCACTTGTTGATCCCAAACTTAGATCGATTTAGCTTTATGTATACGATATTAGATCAAGTAATACATTTGAGAAACCTTTGTATATGTTTATAATAATCTAAGTGTTATGCGGAATTAACACTTAAACAAGAACACACAAGATATAAACAAACTTTCACTTTGATTAATGATATCAAACTTGCTTACAATGAAAGTAGTTTACGAATGAAAACTTATATATGAAACATTAACCTAAAGGTCTTCTTTTATAGACATAAGAAGCCTTGTACAATAATCTACGTATCAGCTATTCTAGGTAAAGATAAATATAGAAAATACATTGTTGTTCCTATCTTTACTAGAAGTAATCTAGAATACAATAAACGCGTAGAGTATATCTTTCCATCAGTGCTTGTCTTCAGTGTATCAACGCTTGACTTTATCTTGTCAACGCTTGAGCTGTCAGCGTTTGTTTTACTCCTGTCAACGCTTGATTTACTCTTCTCAGCGCTCAAGTGATCTGGCCATAATTTATTCCCAACATATATCTTTCTATCAGTGCTTGACTTCATCCTATCAACGATTGACTTCTTCCTGTCAACGCTTGATCTGTAAACGCTTGTTTTCTTCTTATCAACGCTTGTTTTCTTCTTGTCAGCGTTCAAGTGTACTGGCTACATTTTATTCCCAACATTCTTCTGGATTTAACACCGTAATGCCACCTTCTTGTTACGCTGCATAAGACAGTTAGCAACAAAACATATACACGGATGAAATGGCCTTTAACTTTTCATTATAACTCGGTAGCATTTTACCGCCGGTCGGTGAAGACCGTTGGACGATATTAAATATCGTACTTGTGGCAGGTAGTTTTAATTAAGAACCTCCTTGACAAGATTTCGCGGGTAAACCCGTTCTCTTTATTCGATCGTCCAAAGCTGACTGCGAACATAAAGAGTGAATCATTTGGATAATAATATCCGCATGATTTGAAGCCGTCAATTCATGTTCCTAGAACAAGTGAAATTCAATTAAGAACCGCACCATCGTTGCTTTCCAGTTGTCACGAGCTTGATTTGTATAGAATCTTGCAAGTTACCTACCAAGTGCTGTTTGAGGTTAACACTAGAAGGATTTCCACTCATCACTGTGAACACTAAGGTATCACTTTAAGTGTTCTGGCAAGATCACTAAGATATTACGTAGAGGCCTGGAACGTGTTTAAATTCATTTAAGAATTAAACCACTGTTGCTTTCTAGTTATCAAAAGTTTGATTCATAAAGAATCGCACAAGTCACCTACCATGAGCTTTTTGATATTCGGTCAAGAAGGATTTCCATATTCATTGTAAATACTTTCGTATTATTCGGATGATCAGGCAAGATCATGAAGATTTTTCGTAGGACTCTTAAGATCTTTCTTACTTTTCACAAAGCGTGTCCTAATGAGATATTTGATGATCTTAAATGGCTCTAGACTCAATCGTGCATTTTAGATTTTAGTGATCGGAGGCTGGAGAGGAGTGCCACCATTTCAATACCAATTTATTCGGAATGAATAAATCAATAGATAATGCGTTGTCTCTGTGTGATTAAAACCAATATCTTTGGAGAGATATCTGAGTTAGCTGGGATAGGTTGTGCATTGCATCACTGGGTCCATGATGTCTGTCTTCAATATCAAGCATCATTAAAAATGATCTCAATAGCATATGTATTGACCCGATTTCTGCCTAAGGTTGTACGGAGGGCTTCTTTCTTAACACCCTTTATCTTTACAATTCTTTATCATTCTTCAACCGCTTCAATGCTTACCAATACGTCATCACTAGCACCTTGTTGTGATTGTTCCAGTGCTAACTTAAGTACTTGTTCGGTATTCAGCTACGTTCACAATCTTTCTCCATCTTTCCTAAGGACTACTATTTCTAGCTATGTAATGTCCTTGGGAAGATTCCTTCGGTTCTAGAAGAATCATTGGACTTTAACCTATCCTACCATCCTTACGTCACCACAATCTTCACCATCGTGAATAGAGATGTTTTAGGTAAGTGTATGTCACCATGAAATCCATTTTGAAGTGCAAATCCATTTTTCTCCCCCTTAACATATGCCACGATATCCGAAAACATTTCGCACATGTCGGGATGAGCTATCACCTTAAGTCAACCTATTTATGATTAATCATTTCTCATATTAAATCACATTTTCTCCCCCATATTAAAAATATAAACCCAATCGATGTTTTTAATATCAATTAATTTAATAGCATTTTAAGAAAATTTAGGAAGAAAGATGCAAATCCAATTATCTTCATGAATTACACAAGCTCCCCCTCAAATTAATGAGGGTGTACTTGAAACGTGAATGAAGTACCTTTTAAACACAAGTGTAAGGTACTTATCACGTGCAAAGATCATATTTGATAATGTATTCACAAGATAAGCGATTTATGAGGTTGGACCTAAATGATGGAGAACATCATATGAAAGAAGCACATGGTTCTTGTTCACGAGTGTTGGTCGTCTCATCACGTCTAAAGTTATCTCTTGACTTCATGTGTACGATTGATATCGTTGTCTTGACACCAATATGTGAACTTGGCGTATCGTCGAGTATGTAGATATCAATTGTAAATTGCTACGGTTGGTGGGGATGAGAACTTCAAAAAAACAAGATTTCTCTTGTTTTAACAAATAAATGCACTGAAACGTACATAAATTCATGTTAGATTGTGTTATTACGTAAACATAATCCCTTACATGGTTATAAAATAAACCATGCCCGAGAAAATTAATTCCCGTTGTTGAGTCAAAGCTTTCCGGTGAAATGCTTGACTTTAATAAGAAAAGCGGGTTACTATCTGAAATAATAGCAAGCCATTTTGAGCATGTTTCAAAAGATTTGAACTTCTGCTCGAACTTTATTTACAACCCCGTGTCATTATTGAATGACATTTTAGTATCGTAAATATTATCATTCCAGAAGACATGCTCTTGTTATCAAAACATTTTAGAACACACAATTTTGAAAGATTTAGAAAAAACCTTTTGAAAAATTCTCGAAAAATTGTGTTCAAAGTTTTGAAAACCGATTACTTGAGCTTAAGATGTTGAATATCTTACAAAACGAGCTCAAGTCCGAGAAGTTGTAAACTTCCCGTTGTTAAGGATAAGTTTATCATCGGCGATAAACTTTCCTTTTAACTGAAGAACGAGTCCTAAGTTGACATTTACTTAGAAGTCGTTTTTCATGAGCTTGAAAAACTTTGAATGTTATAATGTAAAGCTCATGACCGAGAAAAATGAATTTCTCGTTATGAGGAAAAGTTCTCTTATTTAAAAGATACACTTTCCTTTCTGAGCTTAAAACTCGGAATGTTTTAATACAAGCTCATGACCGAGAAAAAATTAATTTCCCGTTACGAGGATAAGTTATCATTAAAGATAAGCTTTCCTAAAATTAAAGTCTGAGTTATAGTTTGATATTTAACTGTAAGTCATTGTGCATGAGCTTAAAAACTTCGAATGTTTTTATTATTTGCTCATGCCCGAGAAAAATTAATTTCTCGTTGTAAGGATAAGTTTATCATCGGCGATAAACTTTCCTTTTAATTGAAGAACGAGTTCTAAGTTGACATTTACTTAGAAGTCGTTTTCATGAGCTTGAAAAAATTTGAATGTTTTAATGTAAAGCTCATGACCGAGAAAGATGAATTTCTCGTTAAGAAGAAAAGTTCTCTTATTTAAAAGATACACTTTTCTTTATGAGATTAAAACTTGGAATGTTTTAATACAAGCTCATGACCGAGAAAAATTAATTTCTCGTTACAAGGATAAGATATCTTTAAAGATAAGCTTTCCTAAAATTAAATCTGAGTTACAGTCTGATATTTAACTGTAAGTCATTGTGCATGAGCTTAAAAACTTCGAATGTTTTTAATATTAGCTCATGCCCGAGAAAAATTAATTTCTCGTTGTAAGGATAAGTTTATCATCGGTGATACACTTTTCTTTCTTTGAAGTTCGAGGCATAATGTGAAATATAATTATACGCCATGTACACGAGCTTAAAACATTTGAATAGTTTTAATGTAAGCTCGCGTCCGAGAAAATTTAATTTCTCGTTAATGAGGATAAGTTTATCATCGGTGATAAACTTTCCTTTATTTGAAGATCAGGTCATCATCTGATATTTAATGATGAGCCTTATACACGAGCTTAAAACCTTTTAATGGTTTTAGGATAAGCTTGTGTCCAACAAAACTTAATTTCTCGTTAGTGAGGATAAGTTTATCGTTGCGTAGATAAACTTCCCTGTCTCTGAAGTCCGGGTCATCATTTGTCATTTAACGAGGAGCCATCGTGCATGAGCTTAAAAACTTGGAATGTTTTTTATATAAGCTCATGCCCGAGAAAATTAATTTCTCGTTGTTAGGATAAGTTTATCATCAGCGATAAACTTTCCTTTCTTTGATGAACGAGTTACAGTCTATGATGTGACTATAAGTCCTTGTGCATAAGCTTAAAAACTTTGAATGTTTTTAAATTTTAGCTCATGCCCGAGAAAACTTAATTTCTCGTTATGAGGATAAGTTTATCATCGGCAATAAACTTTCCTTTCTTTGAAGATCGAGTTACAGACTGTAATGTGACAGCAAGTCATTTGTGTAAGCTTAACCATGATTCCCCTGAGACATTTGTTTCTCTGATATCTGCTTCTTCAGTAACCAAACTCTAAGAGTGTCCTTAGTTGAACGGTATACAATGATTTGACCTCATCGTTCATTTGGAACATCAACTTTGGTACCTGCATTCTCATTAGGAATTTGCATGCTTTGATAAGGGTTAGCGATATCTATCTTAGAAGCAAGTGGGGCTTCACAGTTAGCCTTACTTGTGCCAGAGGTGACCTGAGGAGATAATTCACTTGTCTTAGTTGGCAAACGTTTCCTTTTATAAAAAACCTTAAGTTCGGGCTTAAGTGATATATCATCCTTATCAATTTCCTCCCTAGTAGTCTTAGTAGAATCGGAGACTATCCTAGTTAAAGGGCGCTCGTTTCCTACAAGAGTGAAAGTTCTACCAGTGGGGCGCCACATTTTACCAATGGGTTTGATTTTAGCTACCCACTGGGATTTAAGTCTAGCCGGGAGTTCACCTCATTAAGTAATTTCTTGATACAAGAATCATGATTGGCTTGAAAGACAATTTTCCTACATGTTTTACAAGTAGCATATCTAATGTTCGAGTAAGATCTAGAATTCCTAGATGATTGATTGATGCTCCTAGGATGTGACATGCTACGGTTAGCAATGTTGGGTAAAACTAGAAGGCATCTGACTAGGTTTGAAATTTCTATCTCTTACTTGTGTCTTTTGCTTAGCTTCCCTTAGACCAAATGTATGGCGAACGTCATTTGAACTAGTTCGAGACGTATTCTTTGGACTATGTCTAGGGAGACTAGATGCAATCATGTGATTAGGTCTTGCAAAAGCTGTTTTAGTCACATTGGCCCTAGTTGGTGGAGTGACTGTTCTAGAAATATGAGCCATATCAACTTGGGAGGCAAACCACGGTCTCGAGGATTGTGATCGCTCGGATCTAAATGCAGTCGGTTGTCGAATGAACTGATTTGTAGGCGGTTTCCCTAAGATTGATGGTTTTTCAAGCTTAGTGTCCACACTAGTTCCTTTAGTTTTCCTTAATTCATTTCTCAAAGCAGCTATAGCAAAGACCTTTTCCTGAACTTGAGCCTTTAAAGTCTCATTCTCTTTGAGCAAGTTATCTTGGGATGCCTATTTAGATTCAAGAAACTTAATTTGTTTCAAAATATTATCCTTTTCAGCTTTAGAATCTAGAACAGTTTGATCCAATTTTCGTTCAAGAACAACATTTGACTTTTCAAGTTTTTCAAAATATGTTTCAAATTTTTCCGTTTTCTTTGAAAATTCAATTTTGGCATCCTCAAGCTCTTTTGATTGCTGAGCTAAAAACGTTTCGACCTCTTTAATCTTGGAATCGGAATCAGTTAATAAAGCATTCATAAAGCATTTATCATGATGTACTATAGCATTCTGAACAATCTCTCCCCCAGTATGACTCACATCGGATGAATCAGAAGTGGTATTTCTATCACTCTTTTCCATCCCATGTTTGTCATAATTAGGTTCAGAATGCTCAATATGCGGCATATCATCAGTGTATACATCATAAACAACATTACATTGTACCATGTTCGAAGGCTCTTCGTTATAAACGGGTAAAGTGTCATCAAAAGAGATCTCGTGACCATTCCCTGACGTGCCACTGGTATCATGTTGTCCTCTTGATTCCGTGCTCTTGCCATCGTTAGGCTCTAAGTTGTCAACCGTATGACCATTCTCCTCTTGCATCTGCATCATAGATTCTTGCACTCCATTATCATACGCTTGTTGAAGTCTGGATCTTTCATAAATCAAAGACGAAACCGATATCATAAATTTCAACAGTTTATCACGGAAGTCTTTAACCTCGTTCTGTGTATATTGAAGAAATGACCGACATATCCCTGAATTGTCATACTTGATGATATTGAATTGGAGGAAAGGCGTAAGTTGTGTCACAAGAGCCTTATAATCAAGTGTCGATGCAGAGTGATTGAAGTCTTCTTTTTGAAGTTGATCAGCAAGTTGGTGTAAGTTGAGAAATAGTGAATCGATGAATGTATAATGATTTTGACCAAAGAGTGTCATAAATTCGCTTCCTCCTTGAACCCATGCAATGGTCATAAGATTTGACTGAAGTAGTCGAACTGAAGTGATACCACTTTCTCTAGATATGTCTTTCATTTGATGCGATTCTCCCTCTTGAAAAGTCGAATTCAAAGACTCCATTGAATTATGATGAAAAATGATAGTGGATGTGGTTGTTTTCGGAATTACCAATTCATGAAGAAACTTAGAAAATGGAAATTCACGGGATATGACAACACCAACAAAAGAACCGTAAATAACACTTAAAAATTCTCGATTGCTGATATTACTCTTTTCTCGGCTCAAAAATTTTTTTCGGCTCAAACTAACAACTTATATCCAATGTTTCTCGGTTTCGTCAGATAAATGTTATCATTTTCGGTTATTTTGTAATACCCGCCTCAACACGATGTACCAAATCACACTACCAATGTCAAATAGCTAAGCCCAAGTTAAAACCCGATCCAAAATACAAATGCTGATTATGCCCGATTATAATAAATATTTATGGATCCAAAATACGGATTGAGTAAGATATGTAAATAAACATGGCCCAAAACTTGTATTAAATTAGAAATGTAGCCCAAAATATTTAATTAATACTCGGACTAATACAATATAACCAAAAAAACAAAGTGGCTTAGACAAAACGTGTCTTGGTGGGTTTTGGATATATGATTACGTGTGCATATTTAGAAACGTGGCTAAATAAAAAACAATGTGAGGAGATATAAAATAGACCAAAAAACTCACAATAGACCAAAAACCAAACAGTCAACAAACTTAAAAACCACTCACTACTCACAGTACCCAACCATTTCTTGTTTACTTCGTCAGTTAAGAAATCGTCATATCCCAATCTCAATCAAAACCTCTGACCAATTACTCCTACCAATCAATGTTGTTACAAGCTATACGATGGCATCAAGATCTCTTTGAGGTCTAAGGTAGGTAAATTGATTTACAGTGATTATGTGATACACAAAAATGAAACAAGATTGGATTATAGGAGATTTGTTATAGATCTTATCTTCTTCTTCGAATATTAAATTGGATTTTGTCCAAGAACAGATCAATGATGATAATATTTTCGTGATAGATCTTAAATGATCTAGACATGCATGTTACAAAATCACGAAACCTAAAAAACTGAGATCGAAAGTCAGGGTCCGTTTTATTGTGATGTTGGATTCGAGAAAGGGTGTTCAAGGCTTGGGTGTTAGTGGTTTCGAGAGTCTTGTCGGAGTCTAAGGTGGGTGTTGGGTTGAGGTTTGAGTGTCGAGGCTGAGTGGCTTTTCGAGTCTTGAAAGAAAGCTGTGGGAGTCGAGGGTCTTGGTGAGTGTTGGTCTCGTGTGATGGTGTTAGACGAGGGTGTCTTGTCTGATTTTATTTTGGTCAGTTTAATCTCTTGTGTTTGTTCAAATGGTTAAGTCGAGTCAAAAACTTTGGTCAAATTGCAACATTTAAAAGAATAAAGTCATCGCAGTCTTGCATCGTACTTAGATTGCACATGTACTCAGATCGCACTCAGATCGCAGCTTTGATCGCACTCAGATCACAGCTTCGATCGCACTCATAACGCAACTTCGATCGCACTCAGATCGCAGCTTCGATCGCACTCAGATCGCAGCTTCGATCGCACTCAGATCGCAGCTTCGATCGCACTCAGATCGCAGCTTCGATCGCACTCAGATCACAGCTTCGATCCCACTCGTGATCGCAGCTTCGATCGCACTCGTGATCACAGCTTCGATCGCACTCGTGATCACAGATTCGATCGTGACTACGATCGTGACTTTGATCGTAAGAAGGCTATCGCAGTTTACAAACCCTAGGGTTTATGCAATCGTAACGAACAAACTTGGACCTTTTCGATGGAGTATGGATCGAAATGAATAAAAGCCTGGATTCTTGATGAACACGAGAAAAAAGATATACTTGATCAAGATGACTGAAACTTAAACTCAAATAAGACAAAAAAATTGATAAAAAATTATATATATAAAAAAAAACCTGATACTATTGACACTTTTTATAAAAAATGATACTTGAGATGATAAAACTAAAAACTGATATTTTTTCAAGAATGGTATCTTAATATTTAAAAATATGATCCGTGACCAAAAAATTAAGATAAACTTTAAAAGAAAGAAAGAAAAAATTAAAATTAAAATTTTACCATAACAATAGATTAAAACACGCCAATCCAAAGAATCAACCAAGCTCTTGATACCGATTGTAGGTCTACGTATTCTAAAGATTAAGCATGTTATGGATTATCTATTGAATGGAAGGGAAGGAGGAACTTAGAGAGAGAAAGGTAGAGAGAGAAAGGAGAGAAGAGAGAAGAAAGATGGAATGTGCTAAATGGTTAAGTGTTCAACCTCTCCTAACATGCTAGGAGGGGGTTTATATAGCCCACCCTACATGTGGGCTATATGGGCTATGTGACAATCCGTCAATTTACGATTGATATTTTATTCTCAAATATTATTTGAAAACATTATTTTAATGTTACAATGTGAACTCACTTATTTTTGGGAAGAAATTTGGATTTACGTCTTGGAGTAGCATCGACTACATCTAAATCGGAGGATTCAACGTTACGTGCTTACGTTTACATACACCGTCCTTGGTGTCAGTCCGACATTTCAGAAAATAAATTTATCGGAGAATATTATTTTGGAGTTTTAAATTTGTGTTGGTTCATAAACTCACAAATTTACGAGAAGAGATTAGGACTTACGATTTTATTTTAACGTCCTTTACGACTAAACCGGAAACCTTAGGATTACGTATTAGTTTTTTGAACTCCGTTTTTGATGAAACAATTTTTATTAGATTCGTTTTGTGACATCGATTCATAATTTATAAAAACGTTTTTCGTAAAACGACCCGAGGGCACGCAAATCGAGGAAACTAGAATCGAGGAGTACCCGTAAATAAGTGGGATGAGACAAGTGGGACACTTGTCCCACCCCACTCCCAAAACCGGCCTAAGTTGCTAACTTAGCACCATGAGGTGTCAAGTGTAAGCTAACAAGCTTCACACTTGTCCTAAGTAGCTTACACCTTAAGACTTTCCACTCACACCTCAAAACTAGCTAACTAAAAACCATACACACATTTCACTCAACATGCAAACCACTTCTCTCTCCCTCCTTCTCCATGGATGCCGTCCCAAAAAGCTCCACAAAACACCCATTTCATACAAGTTTTAACCATAAATATATGTTATAATTAACATATGTTAATCTCCATTCAAAAAGATGAAGATTGGTGCAACTTATAACATCCATGGAGGTGTTTTCATGGTGTCATAGGGCTGATTTCCCACAAGGTTCTCATGGAGCATGGTGGTCTTGAAGATGGTCATGGTTGTCTACAAGTTCCTCCATCAAAAACCATGCCAAACTCATAACCTACATCAAGATGGTGGTATAAAGATTGTCCTCCTCAACTTCTTGTTATTTTGATTATGTAAACATGTATTTTATTTCCTATTGTATATATTTATGATGATTATATGATGATAAAAATGTTATGTGGGGATTTGTTGTTGATAATCATGGATAAAAAGGTGAAAAACCATATGAAACAAGGTTAAAATCTTGATTAATTTACATGGCTGTATAAAACAGTAAGTAAACAGGTCATGGACTGATAATATGATGAAATAGAATCCATTAACAGTAAGCTAAATGTCTTGTACACATGTGAGAGTTGGCCATGCAATGGAATCAAAATAATGAGTGAGATATGATCAAAACAAGTTTAAGGTATAAATCTGAAGTTACTGTTTTGGACGATTTTTAGAAAATACTTAAAGGATGATTCAACAGTAGCTATAGAAGAGTTAAATGTAGCACATATCATGTAGTTTATGTGATAAAAAATTTAGCTTCTATCTCCATGTAGAACTCAAGATATGGCAGTTTTGGTGAAGATGAAGTTAAAAATCAGATTTTTGGAAATTAAAGAATAATACTATTATATAAGCACTCACATTTTAATATATAAAATGTAAAATATAAACCCACTAACTTATAAAACTTATTTATATAAATCTATAAAAGGTTATTTAAATAGGTAAAATATATAAATGGTGGTAAAATAATATTTATAAGTAATGAAAAATATAAATATGATTTTTACGACTTTTTCGGCTATCGCCGTAAAATTAACGTTTTTGTTAAATAAAACTTAGATGGTTGGACCCGTCTAATGAAAACTTTATAAAACTTATATACTGATATATAGACATGTATAACAAGTAAAAACCGATAAAACCCGAACTATAGGGCATACGGACATTAACGAGCTAAGTAAACACATTGGGCTAATAATTGGACTAAATAAGTTAAATACTTGTAAAAAGAACTTATTGGGCTTAACCCATTTGGGCCCAACATGGAATATATACATACTGATAATATAAGTGAGAAAAGGATTAATAAGAGTTAAAGAACTTATAATAAGTTTATTGGACTTAAGACACGTAAACGGGTAAAACTAGTAAACTAATATAAAAGTTATCGACATATAACACTAAAAGGAGTAAACGAGAACATGTAAACCCACTCGATCATCATATATATATAATCATCATATGTATACATAATTGATATTTTTATAAAGTCATTGGACAAACGTCTAAGACCGATTATTATTTATATAGGTTTCCGTGATTGAAGCACGTACCGTACATCCGAATTGCCGACAACCCGCCTTCCCACATCAACGTGAGTTCATAGCCTCGCACTCTTTTAAATGTTTTATAAATGCTTTATAAACCCGCGAGGGAGATAACATGTTAGTTTTTATAAAAGTTTGGACACCATTTGTCCCGATTGTTTGTTTATTGATTTTGGACCCGAATGATTGAATGACCCGATTGTATGACCCGATAAATGATTAATGGACCCGATAGATGAAATTAAATGGATTATTAAAGTTAGGTTATGTCACTAAAAGTCCCATTAGCATGAATTGTGAACTACCGGGAGTTGGTAGACGCTTATACATTTAATAGTACTATTTGGGGACGATCACCCCAGTTCGCGCCTTGACGGTTGATCCCCGTCGTGCCACATTGATTGGTAAGCGAATTTATGTATGAGAAGATTTCCAATAGCGTGACCTTTGTGACGACACGCTACTTTAGATGGGCAAAAATGGTATCGGGTTAGCTACCCGTTTTGGTTTAGTAAGGTAACAATGTCATGCGGCTTATAATAATCCAAATTACCAAATTATTACTGGACGCTCCGAATTACGATGTATTGCCTGACTAGCAATACTGGGTCATACTATTGATATTATGTTTGTATTTTGGTTTTCATAACCATATTCATATAACGGTTTTTATTTAATCTATACAACGTTGTAAAACGTATTGTATGATGTTTTTACGACATTGGCTCGTATAATGATTTTTAAGGCAAATGCCTATATTATGATTTTCGATAAGGATTTGTATAAAATGATTTTGGCTATTTCATGGCCTATCAAAACGATTTGTACAAAATGATTTTCAGTAATACTTTTATACTGATATTATATTGATGGAATTTATTAAACTCTATGAATTCACTCGGCGTTATCGCTGACCTTTTCTTTTAACATGTTTTATCTCAGGTACTTGAAGGTAATTCTCGGGAAGACGACAAGAATTCATGGCCCGCACTTAAACAATATTTTTCCATTCAAACACTTGTAAAACTTTTGTATGAAATGTAAAGACTTGGGACCTATGTAACTTTGATGTTTATGAATGGAAATGATTTATTATTAAACGACGCGATTTTTATGCGTTGTCTATGATGTGAGTAATGTGCTATCCCGTAACACCAACTAGTCTTCCGCTGAACTGAGTTGTATAAATTTGGGGGTGTTACAGTTTGGTACCAGAGCTCTCGTTATAGAGAACGAAAGATTTTTAAAACCAAGGTTTTGAATAAAACATTTCAAAATCTTTTAACTAAAAACATTTTTCTAAAAATGTCTAAAAATCTTTTGACTATAACGGTGCCGAAGAATTCCCGAGTTACCGACAAGGCCAAGACTGAGAAGTGTTATTTTAATATATATATAACTTGGATTATATATATATATATGATGTAATTTTATTACATGATTGTTTGATGATTATTTTGATTTTTATACGAGGTATTTATACGACGTCGATTGTCACAAGAAACCCTAAATCCCCTAGTAAATTAATCGAAGTTATTCTCGTAGGAATTCTAGCTATCCTAGATCTAAACCAAGTTGTGGATATTTATGATCCCAACAAATGGTTGATACTCATAGAAATGTAGATATTAGTTGATTGTGATGTTGAAAAAGAATTGGCGAGATTAAATCTGATATCGATGTCATGACGATCTTTCCTTATAGAGTGGAGTTTGACAAAACATTACCACCTAGAAAGATGTCATCTGATTCGTTGTCACCCAATTCTTAAACTTGAAATCGAAAGGGTGAATGTTGCACTTGAGGCTGTTATTGGAACCATTACCCAAAAGCCTCATGCCACTAATACCTTTCCGAGAAGTCTAGTTGAATGATCAAGTCATTTCATATTAAATGACTCATTTGATAATTGTTGTTGTGAGAGCTATAGGATTGGAAATTAAAGTGTTGATTTATATTGAGATTGTATTGCCTTTACAAGGCCGAAGAATAAGATTGAAAGTATTGGAATATGAGTTAGGATATCGAATTGAGTATAAATTGGTTGAAACTTGAATAAAGTGAAACTTAACCTATATGGAATATGAGATTATTAATAGAAGTCGTTAAGTTTTGTGATTGAATTATAAGGTTTTAATTGATTGTTGATTCGTGTTAAGGGTTGTTCCTAAGCCATTGTCCACTAACGAGGATGCCCAGTGTCCAAGAAATAAAGTGAAGAAATCTTCTTCCGAATTGGGACCGATGGATCTTCCGGGACAGGCAGGACACCTAATGACTCTTGTAGATTAGTATTCATTGAGGTATCTTTGAAAATAATCCCTAACTTAACTGAGACATCAGTTGGTAGGATGAGATATTGGAATTGTATGACATAGTGACACATAATGTGTTACGGTACAATTTGACTTGTTCGTGATTAATGAAAAAGACTACCTTGATTGCTAAATTCTACATGTATCGATGTTATCTATCTCTTATTGCTTCATCCTAATGTTCACATTAGTGATGCAACCATTGAACAAGTACTCATCTCGATTTGAGTTACGTTGTGGATTATTCTTTTTTGAGTGCCATCGAGATCATGAACCTCATGATTAATTGGCTAAGCTCATTTCCTATCATATCGTAGTTAACTTTTGGTGAACAAACTTTCATCACTCTTTTGCAGATCACTCATTGTTTTTATAAAGTTAAAACGGTATCCTTTGAGAAAATTTAATTTTCATCACAATAAGGATTATTCAAAGTGAGAATTATAAGTGATTGATATCAAAATGAAGTTGTTTATGAAAAGCTTTGGAAACTTAATTGTTTTCATAACAAAGAAAATCTTTGTAAATTTATTCTTGATTCTTATCTAAGAATTAAGCATGAAAATGATTTTACTGTAAACATGATGATAAAATTTTGACGAACTGAGTATTGCATCGTTAATCTTGAAATTGTATATAGTTGCGCGCCTACATACAATTTGGAATGGACTATGCAAGACTGATTAGTAGTCACCATAAAACTAATGAATAGACACTACATTTTCCTTGAAGATTGTGAAAGATTAAAATTTATGAGATCTGCAAGAAGTGAAAAATAGGGACATAATGTTAGGGACACCTACATATGTGCCTGTAGCATCTATTCTTCTGAGTTGAATTTACTCATTTGTGGAAATTGTCTTATTTGACAATTGATATTCCCATTCTTGTCCAATTCTTCCGTAGTGAGATTCTTAGGAGAAGTATCTGATTATCGAGTGTTGATGCCCGACTGGATGTATTGACGTTCTTATCATTTCTTTTGATTTGATTTCATTTGAATGACCTGGGTAACGATCCGAGGAGCTTTCGAATGCGTACTCAAATTATGAAAACATGGAATATATTCATATTCGTTAAGTGTTTTCGTCTGTATCTGATTTGAAATTCTCTCGCATAGATTATGCGTTGACCTTACTCTTTTAATGGTAGTTGTGTCTCCATGTATCCTTGAATTTGTGAAGGATTATGAGTTATTATTAGTCTTTTGAGAAGTTCACATCTTATCAACGGCAATAAAACTGGAAAGTTGGTAATGCCAGTAGAATGGATTGATTGATTATGACATGACGACATTGTCTTAATTGATGGGAACTCGAGTAGAATTCCCCTAAATGATAAGATGCTGATTATCAAAAGTGATATAAATAATTATTGGTAGATGACGATATCCTATATTTGGAATTGAAATTATACCGTAAATGGTTGTGAATTAGTCATAGATATTGTAATCTAGAAGAACCTAATATGTATTTATTAAAAGATGTTTATCTCATCTGAAACTTTAGGAAGTAATTGTTGGTGAATTACCTAGACTTTTTCCATTAAGGCAAGTAGAAATTGGTATTGATTATATTTCCGGTGCTGCACTTGTGGCTTGTGCACTGTACGTTAGCACCATCTGAATTTAAGGAATTACCGTACAACTGAGAAAGTTGTCGGAGAAAGATTTTATTATACCAAGCCTGTCATCCTGAAGAGCTATGGTGTTATCTTTCCTTATATTTATAGAATACCGTGACTGAGTAAATTGATAATCGAAAACGATATCCATAACTCGAAATGGAAGATTTGTTCGATCATTTACAAGGTTTTTAAGATTTGATCCGTGGCATGGTTATCATCAACTTCGAATCTGCAAAAGAGATTATTTATTCCAATCACTACATCCGGTACTTGTAATGAACATTGTGAGTTCCACGTGATGTCGTTTGGATTGACAATGCACATGTAGTATTCATAATTATGATGAATCACGTGTGTAGGCTGTAATTTGATAAATTCATGCTCGTGATCATTAAGGACCATTTATTTGTTTATAAGAATAAGAATGAGTTAATAATTATTTATAGACTGCCCTAAATTGGCCGAACAGTGTAAACCTGAACCTTGAATAATTAACACATGATTAAAGACTTGAACCTTTACATGATTCGACTATGTGATTAAAAGGACAATGGAATATAAATTGACTCTTTAAAAACTAAGAGCCCTTTTAAGACTTTGGATTTTACCAAAAAGAAATGGAAATATGTTTTGACAAATGTTTTAACAAAGGATTTTAAGGGATTATTCCCTTATACACAAACCATTTAACTAAACTTCTGTTTAGGGGTAAATGTTTGTGTATACTTTTTGACAACTTAAGAGGAATTAAGGAAACTATATAAAACATGACTTGAAATTTGAAACAATAATTTAAGCTTTTCAAACTAAGGAAATTTTGACCAAAGTATAAACAAAGATTATTCAAACATTTACGAATCTTATTAATTATTTTCGATAAATCAACAAAAATCTTGTTAATTAAATTCAAATTTATTTTTGAACATTTTATATAATTGGTCGAACTAAGAAATTTAAAACTTTTACGTTTACGCTTCATAAAAATTAACTAATAATTATTTAATTAATTATAATAATTATCAACGCTTTAGACATCGGGTTGAGTAAAACGGATAAAAATGATAGTTGAGAAGAAACTAAAACTTAGAAAATATGAAGAAAGTTGAACGTAAATACTAACACATAATATAGAAAGAATATCTGAGTGAATTGTAGACATGATAATTATATCATCATGAGAAGTGAATATAGATACCGACGCATTATGTAGAAAAGATAAAGAACCAGTTAGGACATGTTCCTTAATAATGAAGGTACAAAATAAATTGCCGAACGATATAAAAATAAACGATGTTTGTAAGAAGGATAATATAGATACTAAAATAGGTTCGCGGCTAATGTGAACCATTAAAAATTGAGAAGCCGATGGCATTAAATGTTTCAAAAAGACCACTTATGATTGTCTGAATTTGGTAGATTGTGAGATATAGTTATGTTGGAATTTGTAAGTATAAGTATTCTATTTATATCATTTATGACTAGAAGTATCTTTGTCTGAAGAAGTTGTACTAATGGCAAATTATGAAGGCAGACATCGCCTCATACATTAGTAAACGTCTAGCTATTGCAAAGGTCATCATCTGAATTTGATTCGATTTGGGTCACCGTCGACAGACTGACCAAATCTGCTAATATCATTCTCGTTAATGATAAATGCAAAAGAATTATGTAAACATAGTGTGCCTGTATCGATCATCTATATCAAGATCCTCGCTTCGCATCGAATTTCTAGAGATTTGCTCAGAAATCCTTGAGAACGAACCTTGATGAGAGTACTATGTACCATCCCAAATCGAAGGGACGAGGTAAAGTAACGATACAAGGTAATATAAGTGATGTTTTATGTTTGAATGATTGACCTTTGGTAATAGACCGTATAATCGTTTTCCTTTGGAGGGATTATCATTGATAATCATCGTATTAGGATCGAGATCGAATCTTGTTAGGATCTGAATCTTAGAGCATCTGTAAGCAGGAGTTGAGATGAAGACATCCGACATACACCCATTGTGTGTTGGACATGTCTTTTAGGTTTAAGATTTCCTGTGATGGCGAACCTATCCTTGCAAAATACCCGACCCGCGAAATCTGAAATGATTGTTGAAATAGGATCTGATTATTAACTGCCGATAGTGGGCAGGAGGTTATGTGAATGTGAAATGTAGATCTTGAAGTGCCAAATGGGTAGCGAAGTTATGCCACAACTTTTAACCTTGGAAAAATGAATTCATGATCTGACAAATCATGGGATATAAGTCCCCGATTGTATGGGACCATTGAGATGATGTAAAAGTTGGGATTGAAAGGCATATAAGCTGGATCTACCCTAGGACTTCAAAGACTGCGTAAATTATGTTTCGTAAATCGAACTTGATGGAATATCTATCAAGTGAAAATCTGATTGTTCTTAGTAGAGCTTAGATCGGCGAAAAGTTGCATTCATCAAAAACCCGTGAACATCATGGATAGAGAAAGTAAGTCAACATTAAGCCTGATCTTATTCCCGTAGTTATGTTTGATGAAACTCGCGTATTGTAATGAATTGCACTTGTGAGAAAAGACCGAATGTGGAGGAAATACCCACATGGCTTTAACTCTATAAGAAGCGAGTAGTAAGGTAAGATGATCTTTGAGGACAAAGATCCTGTTTAGGGGTAAATGCTGTGACAATCCGTCAATTTACGATTGATATTTTATTCTCAAATATTATTTGAAAACATTATTTTAATGTTACAATGTGAACTCACTTATTTTTGGGAAGAAATTTGGATTTACGTCTTGGAGTAGCATCGACTACATCTAAATCGGAGGATTCAACGTTACGTGCTTACGTTTACATACACCGTCCTTGGTGACAGTCCGACATTTCAGAAAATAAATTTATCGGAGAATATTATTTTGGAGTTTTAAATTTGTGTTGGTTCATAAACTCACAAATTTACGAGAAGAGATTAGGACTTACGATTTTATTTTAACGTCCTTTACGACTAAACCGGAAACCTTAGGATTACGTATTTACGTTTTTGAACTCCGTTTTTGATGAAACAATTTTTATTAGATTCGTTTTGTGACATCGATTCATAATTTATAAAAACGTTTTTCGTAAAACGACCCGAGGGCACGCAAATCGAGGAAACTAGAATCGAGGAGTACCCGTAAATAAGTGGGATGAGACAAGTGGGACACTTGTCCCACCCCACTCCCAAAACCGGCCTAAGTTGCTAACTTAGCACCATGAGGTGTCAAGTGTAAGCTAACAAGCTTCACACTTGTCCTAAGTAGCTTACACCTTAAGACTTTCCACTCACACCTCAAAACTAGCTAACTAAAAACCATACACACATTTCACTCAACATGCAAACCACTTCTCTCTCCCTCCTTCTCCATGGATGCCGTCCCAAAAAGCTCCACAAAACACCCATTTCATACAAGTTTTAACCATAAATATATGTTATAATTAACATATGTTAATCTCCATTCAAAAAGATGAAGATTGGTGCAACTTATAACATCCATGGAGGTGTTTTCATGGTGTCATAGGGCTGATTTCCCACAAGGTTCTCATGGAGCATGGTGGTCTTGAAGATGGTCATGGTTGTCTACAAGTTCCTCCATCAAAAACCATGCCAAACTCATAACCTACATCAAGATGGTGGTATAAAGATTGTCCTCCTCAACTTCTTGTTATTTTGATTATGTAAACATGTATTTTATTTCCTATTGTATATATTTATGATGATTATATGATGATAAAAATGTTATGTGGGGATTTGTTGTTGATAATCATGGATAAAAAGGTGAAAAACCATATGAAACAAGGTTAAAATCTTGATTAATTTACATGGCTGTATAAAACAGTAAGTAAACAGGTCATGGACTGATAATATGATGAAATAGAATCCATTAACAGTAAGCTAAATGTCTTGTACACATGTGAGAGTTGGCCATGCAATGGAATCAAAATAATGAGTGAGATATGATCAAAACAAGTTTAAGGTATAAATCTGAAGTTACTGTTTTGGACGATTTTTAGAAAATACTTAAAGGATGATTCAACAGTATCTATAGAAGAGTTAAATGTAGCACATATCATGTAGTTTATGTGATAAAAATTTTAGCTTCTATCTCCATGTAGAACTCAAGATATGGCAGTTTTGGTGAAGATGAAGTTAAAAATCAGATTTTTGGAAATTAAAGAATAATACTATTATATAAGCACTCACATTTTAATATATAAAATGTAAAATATAAACCCACTAACTTATAAAACTTATTTATATAAATCTATAAAAGGTTATTTAAATAGGTAAAATATATAAATGGTGGTAAAATAATATTTATAAGTAATGAAAAATATAAATATGATTTTTACGACTTTTTCGGCTATCGCCGTAAAATTAACGTTTTTGTTAAATAAAACTTAGATGGTTGGACCCGTCTAATGAAAACTTTATAAAACTTATATACTGATATATAGACATGTATAACAAGTAAAAACCGATAAAACCCGAACTATAGGGCATACGGACATTAACGAGCTAAGTAAACACATTGGGCTAATAATTGGACTAAATAAGTTAAATACTTGTAAAAAGAACTTATTGGGCTTAACCCATTTGGGCCCAACATGGAATATATACATACTGATAATATAAGTGAGAAAAGGATTAATAAGAGTTAAAGAACTTATAATAAGTTTATTGGACTTAAGACACGTAAACGGGTAAAACTAGTAAACTAATATAAAAGTTATCGACATATAACACTAAAAGGAGTAAACGAGAACATGTAAACCCACTCGATCATCATATATATATAATCATCATATGTATACATAATTGATATTTTTATAAAGTCATTGGACAAACGTCTAAGACCGATTATTATTTATATAGGTTTCCGTGATTGAAGCACGTACCGTACATCCGAATTGCCGACAACCCGCCTTCCCACATCAACGTGAGTTCATAGCCTCGCACTCTTTTAAATGTTTTATAAATGCTTTATAAACCCGCGAGGGAGATAACATGTTAGTTTTTATAAAAGTTTGGACACCATTTGTCCCGATTGTTTGTTTATTGATTTTGGACCCGAATGATTGAATGACCCGATTGTATGACCCGATAAATGATTAATGGACCCGATAGATGAAATTAAATGGATTATTAAAGTTAGGTTATGTCACTAAAAGTCCCATTAGCATGAATTGTGAACTACCGGGAGTTGGTAGACGCTTATACATTTAATAGTACTATTTGGGGACGATCACCCCAGTTCGCGCCTTAACGGTTGATCCCCGTCGTGCCACATTGATTGGTAAGCGAATTTATGTATGAGAAGATTTCCAATAGCGTGACCTTTGTGACGACACGCTACTTTAGATGGGCAAAAATGGTATCGGGTTAGCTACCCGTTTTGGTTTAGTAAGGTAACAATGTCATGCGGCTTATAATAATCCAAATTACCAAATTATTACTGGACGCTCCGAATTACGATGTATTGCCTGACTAGCAATACTGGGTCATACTATTGATATTATGTTTGTATTTTTGTTTTCATAACCATATTCATATAACGGTTTTTATTTAATCTATACAACGTTGTAAAACGTATTGTATGATGTTTTTACGACATTGGCTCGTATAATGATTTTTAAGGCAAATGCCTATATTATGATTTTCGATAAGGATTTGTATAAAATGATTTTGGCTATTTCATGGCCTATCAAAACGATTTGTACAAAATGATTTTCAGTAATACTTTTATACTGATATTATATTGATGGAATTTATTAAACTCTATGAATTCACTCGGCGTTATCGCTGACCTTTTCTTTTAACATGTTTTATCTCAGGTACTTGAAGGTAATTCTCGGGAAGACGACAAGAATTCATGGCCCGCACTTAAACAATATTTTTCCATTCAAACACTTGTAAAACTTTTGTATGAAATGTAAAGACTTGGGACCTATGTAACTTTGATGTTTATGAATGGAAATGATTTATTATTAAACGACGCGATTTTTATGCGTTGTCTATGATGTGAGTAATGTGCTATCCCGTAACACCAACTAGTCTTCCGCTGAACTGAGTTGTATAAATTTGGGGGTGTTACAGGCTATATTGGATCACGAGCCCAATACTTGATTATATCATTGGAGTGACCGATCCTTTCTAAATACGTAAAAACGTATTTCCAACAAAATATATCATCTAAATATATCATCTAAATATATATCATCTAAATATATCATCTAAATATATCATCTAAATATATGTTTTTTTTATATATATAATTTTTTATCAATTTTTTTGTCTTATTTGAGTTTAAGTTTCAGTCATCTTGATCCAGTATATCATTTTTCTCGTGTTCATCAAGAATCCAGGCTTTTATTCATTTTGATCCATACTCCATCAGAAAGGTCCAAGTTTGTTCGTTACGATCGCATAAACCCTAGGCTTTGTAAACTGCGATAGCCTTCTTACGATCGAAGTCACGATCGTAGTCACGATCGAAGCTACGATCACGAGTGCGATCGAAGTTGCGATCACGAGTGCGATCGAAGCTGCGATCTGAGTGCGATCGATGTTGATCCCAAACTTAGATCGATTTAGCTTTATGTATACGAGATTAGATCAAGTAATACACTTAGAGAAACCTTTGTATATGCTTATGATAATCTAAGTGTTATGCGGAATTAACACTTAAACAAGAACACACAATGATATAAACAAACTTTCACTTTGATTAATGATATCAAACTTGCTTACAATGAAAGTAGTTTACGAATGAAAACTTATATGAAACATTAACCTAAAGGTCTTCTTTTATAGACATAAGAAGCCTTGTACAATAATCTACGTATCAGCTATTCTAGGTAAAGATAAATATAGAAAATACATTGTTGTTCCTATCTTTACTAGAACTAATCTAGAATACAATAAACGCGTAGAGTATATCTTCCCATCAGTGCTTGTCTTCAATGTATCAACGCTTGACTTTTTCTTGTCAACGCTTGAGCTGTCAGCGCTTGTTTTGCTCTTGTCAACGCTTGTTTTACTATTGTCAGCGCTCAAGTGAGCTGTCCTTAATTTATTCCCAACAATCCTCCCCTAAACTTGATATCCACTCTTATGATCAAGTTTCTGAATAAGCATTAAGTACTAGGAGGAATCTTACAAACCTTCTCATATTGGTAATGAATAAATCTGATCAAGTCTTTTGCCACGTCACTTGAATAATCAATTTCCAGCTGAGTGTCCTTCATCTTCTCCAAAATAGCTTTGGATATGAAATACTGACCATCCACAAGTAGATACTCAGCAAACTTTGTAGAACTCAAATGGTAAACACCAGCAGCTGAATATAATCTCCATTGAAGACCACTGAGGTCATCTTCAAGATCCTTCCAAATAGTAGGATCCTCATCTTTTGGTCCACACATTCTTTTGAATGTGGACCACAGTTTTATTCCATTAGCTGAAGTTGGTGCTTCAGCCTCATACTTGGTCTCCAGCAACCTCCATAGGTCTACCAAGTCCTCCCTATCACAACTTGCAAACAAAGATATGAGAGTGGTAAAAGTGTGTACCTCTTTTCCATAACTGCCAATCTTCGAAAACCCACATTCATCTTCTTCATAGCTCACAATAAGGTTTCTGGAATCTAATGGTAACACTTGCACCATATCTGAAGCTTCTAATGGTGAGAGCTTGAGACTCTTTCTTATAACAGCTTCACTTGGATATAGTGGATCCATATCTTTGGGAAACTCAAGAGAAGTTCCCTTTTTCACTGGTCTGGGAACAAACATAGCTTTCTTGAGCTCCATTTCTTCTGCAAGTTCTTCCTTTCTTTCATCAGAAAGAAGTCTGAGAGTGTTTGATTCCTGCACTCTCACCCAAATGGGATAAGCCTTGCATTCTAACTCAAATTCTGGTAAGTCCATCCTACTCCATGACATCTGAGCAACATGCAGTATGGCTCCCTTCTATCCCTTTTCAATTCTGAGAGAATATTGCTTGCCTTATGTTTCAAAATTACTTGGCAATCCTTCTGAACTCTGAGGAGAATCTCCAAACCCCATATCTGATCTGAAGTGGTCAAGTGTGGATTCTCCATGCATCTTTCTTCCCAAGCATTATACATTTGAACCACCTCTGGCATATGAAAGTCAACCTTCAATTTCAATTCTCTCAATTTCTCCTCAGCCAACTCATCTCCATACTCAAGCCTTTCTGGTTCTATAATCATAACACTTGAGTCTGAGCTAGCTCCATCACTTCCTTCTTCTAAAGTAACAACAAATGGTGACTCTTTCACCTCCTTTCTATCTTGTTCCATGATTTGTGCAGCCAATCTTCTATCAAACTCAACTTGAGCTGCATCCTTTGGAACAATCTCTTCTACCATAATACCCTTACCCTTATCTGATGAAGCAATTGTTGGTAAGGTAGATGGTGATACCTGTGAAGAAACCTCCTTAATGATGGATGATGACTGGGATACATCACCCTCATGTGCAGGTCTGTCAACGCCCAATTTAGCTGTGTCAGCGCCCAAAATTCATTTGTCAGCGTCCAAATTCTCCTTGTCAATGCCCAAATTTCCTGTCTCAGCGCCTTTTGCTATCTCCTCCATCATGGCTGTAAATGATAAATTCAAGTTGGTAGGAGAAACTAAGGACGTATCAAAACCTGTTTGTTTCTTCAAACTTGTAAGGGCCTCAGCAACATTCAAAGATTGAAAATCATGGTTGCCCTTATCAATCAGATTTATTGGATCTTCCTCCCCTTTGGAAGATTCCTCCATACCCCTCCTCGCACTAGCATTCTCCAAAACAACAATCCTCTCCCTCAATTGCTTGTGTTCAAGGCCTTGTGAGCTGACAACTTGTACTAAGTCTACATTTTGCTTTTGCAAGCTCATGCAGACTGCCGTCAATTCTATAAGAGTCATTGGTTCCAATCTGCCCTCTTCTAAAATGGGGATTTGACCTCCCAATTCAGATTCATTGGGCATGGATGAGGACTTAATGATGGTGGGACTGCCTTGGCCAGCTTCTAAGCCAGAACCAATAGTCCCAGCCTCATCCATATCACCAGCCACACTTGTGGTGGTGGTTCTCTCTGCTACATGGCTAGGGCCACCAGAGGAGAACACTCCAGTAGTCCTTTGGCGTTTCATCAACCTATATTCAGGGGGTGTAGAAGATGGTGTGGAAGAATGGGTGGATGTGGGTTGGTTAAGGGGTGTTTGGGTTTGTGAAGGTTGTGTGTCAACGTTTGAAATAGGCACATCAACGCCAACATTTAATGTGTCAGCGTTGAAGGGATCTTGGTCAATTTGCATATGTTCAGGTGAAGGTAATGGTTCAGGTATTGGGTCAATTTGTGGTTGGGGGTCTGGTTGGGGTTGAGCTGCTGCAATGACAGCAAGCATAGCTTGGGTTAAGGGTAGGTCACGATGGGGTGGTGAGTTCATCTTCATAAAAATAGCTTTCTTTTGCACAGGGATCTCATTAAAATCATTATGATCCCTTGTGCAGTATCCTTGAACATCAAAAACCATTTGTAAAAACCGGGGATAAGCTAAAGTCATTTTGTTCCCCTTATTTTTACACATGCCCTCAAAAATCATTTTAGAATAATTAAATTTTTGCCCAATTGTAATACACACAATAGAACTTGCAATAGATCTATTGATCTCATTGTGTGCAGTGCATTTGGGACTCAAACATTGAAGGAGGACATGTATGAGGTACTTCCAGGCTGGGGAAAATTCCTGCTTATGATACTTGTTTAAAGTACCTTCATCAGGAAAAGGATATCCGAAAGCCCTAAGTCCTTGTTCTATTTCATTAATGGGAAGGGTGGCTATACCATCAGCATCATCAAGATGCAAGGCTTGGCGTACCAAAGCCTCAGTAACCACCCAAGATCTCCCATGAACAATAGAAGTCAATGTAGTCACTCTATTAACTGTTGAGGAACTGATAGTGTTCCAAAACTGTTTAATATGTGTGACTGGAATGAGTGGTGCATGAGAAAGAGCATACCTTAAGGGGGATGCGTTCAAATACGCCACCATTTGTGTGTATTGGGGAAACAGAGTATCATCAACTTCAAGATACGCGATCATGTTGTATTGAGTTCTGAACCCCAATTCCAATCCTGATGGTTTAAACTTTGGTGCCATTGTTGAAAGCTGTTAAAATTGATTGATGAAGATGAAGTTGATAAGAGAAAATTGTGTTATACAAGAAGTATAAATACCTGTTTAAAAATAGGAGCCAAATTTATAGGAGAAGAAAATGCATGTGATTGGCCCAAAAATAGGCAAGTATTTTCAAAATGTAATCATGAAAATATTGAAAAATTATAAGTTTATCTCATGCATTAAATGAAAAGTAACAACTCCCAAAATTACGGCCTAAAAATATGTCAAAAAGTAACAACTGGGTAGGACCCATTGAGTGTCAACGGTCAAAAATAACCTATCAACGCCCAACGGCTATAATCTTGTCAACGTTTGCCTATAGCCATGTCAGCGTCTAAATTGGTCACAACAACGCTTGGAAAAATTCTTTTCAGCGTCCAAAAAAATGTTTAAAAATGATAAATGACCTTAACAAAGTAATTTATCCTAGAGAAAATAACCAAAAAGATGATAATTATTATAGGGCGGCAAGCACTGTCTAGTTATGCACACTTGCTTAAGCAAGATAGACATAACAGTCCTCTAGTGTCCCTCGCTAACCAAAACTCTTAACAACCAAGTTACCTTATAAAATTCCTTGTTACTCCCAAGTAAATCCCATAACAAAATTATTCCCAAGTCTCCCAACAGACCACAACCAATTCTAGGCCAAAAATGTCTTGGCAGCATGCATAGTATAACAACTTTGCATGCTACAGTGCCTCATGATTTAGTAAAACTAACTCATACTCACCTGTGGACACAATCTAGAATTGTGTTAAGAGTATCATATGGATACCCAAACATCCTAAAGGTTCCTAAAACCTCCCCTTGAACTATGATACATAAGTTGCCAAAAATATGCATGAACATAAAAATTTATGTCAAGATAGGAATTAAAAATTCCAACCATCATCCATAAATAAAAACTTGTCCAAATGCTTCTCCATTGATCCATAAGCAACTCTGTATCCAATGGTATACTGCTAACACCATCTGCACATTTAAATTGAAAACCACAAAACTAACATTGTTGCTGACAACGCTCCGATAACACATGACAGCATTGAGGGAACCTTTGTCAGCGTTAGACAATTATATTGCTGACAACGTTACAAAAACACTTATCAGTGTTAGAAAAATCTAAATCATCATAAGACCAATAACAATGCATCATTCTGTACATACTTTTACAAAAAGACTCCAAAACACATATTACCAAGTATTGAAACTTCCCAGCATCAAAAGGTTTAGTTAGTAAATCTGACACATTTTCCTCAGTGTCAACCCTATCTGGTTGTATTAAACCTTTTTCAAAACAATCTCTTATAAAATGGTGTCTAATTTCTATGTGTTTAGTTTTAGAATGATGTACAGGATTCTTAATGATGCATAAAGTACTGTTATTGTCAACAAATATCTTGGTATGCATGAAATTATACCCATAGACCAACAGCTGGTTGTGAATCCACAAAACTTGTCCACAACAAGCAGCTGCAGCCACATACTCAGCTTCAGTTGTAGAATTAGCCACCACTGTTTGTTTTTTGCACTGCCAAGATATCAACCTGCTCCCAAGAAACTGACATCCACCAGTTGTGGATTTCCTATCAAATTTATCACCTCCATAGTCACTGTCTGAATATGCAATCAGCTCCAATGGTGAATCCTTTGGGTACCACAAACCAAGACCAGGATAGCATCTTAGGTACCTAAAGATCCTCTTCACAGCATAAAGGTAACATTCTTTGGGAGTCACTTGATGGCGTGCACAAGCACACACAGCAAACATGATATCAGGTCTGGAGGCTGTAAGATACATCAAGGATCCAATCATGGATCTATAGTGCCTGACATCAACATCTTTCCCATCTCCAATCTTTCCCCAAGGGTGTTCTCTATCCATAGGAGTAGTAGCCCTCTTTTCATGTGGAGAAAAACCAAACTTCTTCAAGATCTCAGCCACATATTTATCCTGGGAGATGAAGATACCATCTTCTTTCTACTGAACTTGTAAACCAAGAAAGAAGTTCATCTCCCCCATAGCACTCATCTTGAATTTGTCTGTCATAAGCTTGGAGAAATCCTCACTCATCTTTGGATCAGTAGACCAAAAATGATATCATCAACATAGACCTGGACAAGCAACACATCCTTGCCTTTCTTCTTAGTAAATAGTGTCTGATCTATGGTGCCCCTTTTGAATCCATTGTCTACCAAGTATATAGAAAAAGTACCATACCATGCTCTAGGGGCTTGATGAAAGCCATACATAGCCTTTTTGACTCTATACACTTTATCTGGATTCTCTGGATCCTCAAAACTAGGAGGCTGCATTACATATACCTCCTCAACAATAGTTCCATAGAGGAAGGCACTCTTGACATCCATTTGATAGACAGTGAAGCCCATGCAGGATGCATAGGCTAGAAAGATCCTTATAGCTTCAATCCTTACAACTGGTGCAAAGACCTCCTCATAGTCTATCCCCTCCTCTTGTGTATATTCCTGAGCCACTAACCTTGCCTTGTTTCTGACCACAATGCCTCTTTCATCTCTCTTGTTCCTTAGAACCCATCTTGTCCCTATAGGTCTGACATATCTGGGACAATCAACCAGCTCCCAAACATCCTGAATTGCAAATTGGTGAAGCTCATCCGGCATTGCTTCCACCCAACTTGGTTCTTTGAGAGCATCAAATATTTTCTTGGGTTCCTGTTGTGACATAAAACAGGCAAAAAAACATGCTTGCACAAGAGGGGTATCAACCTTCTTATTTATATTGGCAATAAACCCACCAAGACGTTGATGAGATCTTCTGGTCTGAACTGGAGTCATAATATCACCAATGATTTGAGAAGTGGGGTGATTCTTCATAGTGGAAGTGAGAACTCTTCCTTCAAAGAGTCTGGTGTCCTCAACCTCATTCTCCATGTAGCCAATATCTTCTTTATCAGACTCTCGTACATCAACATGAGGATGAACCTCTTCATATATATTAGAAGGTTCACCTTGTTCAAAAATGGAAGAGAAAAGATGTGCAGAAGTGTTGTCAACGCCTGAACCTTGTTTGTCAGCGCTTGGGCTAACAACGCTTGAACTGTTGTTGTCAACGTCTGAACCATCAACGTCTGAATTGGTCTTGTCAGCACTAGATTTGCCTTTGTCAACGCCTGAAGGACCATGCATGTTTGTATCTGGTGGTACTTGGAGACCACCATTATCTTTACCACCAACAGCAGCAGCAACAAAAACATCTGTCCAAATGGGAATTGTAACATATTCTTGTATAGGAGATGTCTTTTCTGCTTGTGATCCAACCTTTTCATGAACCTGTGTACCTGAAATATCATCAACTTGTTCTTCCACAACATTTGAAGTTACCTTCACAATGTCTGGATTAGTGACAGGCATATAATTTAAAGTTCTAGACAAAGGTTCCAAGTCAAACAACCAATTTGGACCACTTTCAGGATCACTAGGTTTATTCTCTAAAAACCTAACATGTACTCTTTCAACTATACATTTTTTCTTTTTAAGATAAACCCTATATCCCTTGCTATGCACTGAATACCCCATGAAGTAGCCCTCATCACCTTTTGCACTAAATTTCCCTAAGGCATCACTAGTATCTAAAACTACTACATGACAACCAAAAGGTCTGAGAAAACCAATATTAGGTTTTCTTCCCCAAAGTAACTCATAAGGTGTTTTGTTCTGAATTTTGTTAACTAATGCTCTATTTTGAACATAACAAGCTGTATTAACAGCCTCTGCCCAAAAGGCTATAGGAAAATGAGCATCAGCCAACATTGTTCTGGCTGCTTCAATTAGGGTTCTATTTTCCTCTCAGCAACCCCCTTTTGCTGTGGGATTCTAGCAATACTAAATTGCCTAGTAATTCCTTTCCTGGCACATAAATCATCTAGCTTCTTATTCCTAAATTCTCCACCATTATCACTCCTAAGCATTTTAACTTCATTGCCAGACCTCTTCTTAATCTGAGTGATAAAATCAATTAGAATATCAGCTGTGTCACTCTTCATAGCTAGAAAGAATGTCCAAGTAAACCTAGAAAAGTCATCTGTGATGACAAAGCAATATGACTTACCATTCAAACTTTCTATATTGGTTGGACCAAAGAGGTCCATATGTAGCATATGAAGAGGTCTAGAACTAGTATGCACCTGTTTGGACTTGAATGAGATCTTGTGTTGCTTGCCTTTAAGACATGCAACACAAGAGTGGTCATTGTGGAAGGCCTTCTCAGGCAAACCATCAACCAAGCCAAGTCTCACAAGCCTATTTATATTCTTAACATTTATGTGCCCTAGTCTCCTGTGCCACAAATTACTCTCATCTACTGAAGCTTTAGCATAAAAACAAGACATATTATTATTCATTTTAATCCCATTTAGATTCACATTATATATGTCTTTATGCCTAGGTGTTCTATATTCAATATATTTCTCATCAGGGATCTTATAATCCTTGCTTAACACCGAACACTCAGTATCAGTAAACATAACTTTATTTTTGTTATCACAAACTTGTGATACACTAAAAAGGTTGTAATCAAGTTCTTTTACCAGAAAGACGTTCTCAAAACGCAAATTCTTGGTGAGAAGGGTTCCTTTGCCTGTGATAGTACCATATCCGCCTCCAAAGTATACCTTATCACCATCCTTAATGGGAGTGAAGTTGGTCAAATAGTCTTCCTTCCCTGTCATGTGCCTTGAGCATCCACTATCCCAATATCCATAATCATTGACCTGTCTTTGAATGCCCTACACATAAAGAAAACAAATTAGTTTTCTTTGGGAACCCAAGTCTTAAAAGACTTGGATTCATCTGGTTGTTCAATAAGAACAGACTTAGTTCTCACAACAACCCCATTTTCATCCTTTTTCGGATGAAATACCCAGTTAACCCCAATAGGTTTTGTAATGACCTTTGTAATGTAATTAAATCTGTTGCAGGTCATTGAAATCCCATTATCATTAGAGTTTTGATCTTTCTTGGGTCTCCATGTTAAGCTTGAAGAAGCTTTAGACCCCTTACCCTGTGGTTGCAAATATTTAGGTCTGGTCACGTTTCTGTCAGCGTTGGAATTGGTCTTGTCAACGCTGAAATTACCCTTGTCAGCGTTGATTCTAGGGTTTGTTATAGAAACCCATTGCCTATTAGACCAGGTGTCTGTCTTTTGAAATGGTCGTTGTCCATGAGTGTTAGACCGTCTAGTGAAGAATGGGGCCGGTCTAACAACTTGTGGACTTTGCTGCACACAAGGTTTGGGTCTGACAACGTTTGACTTCCTAACAACGTTGACTTTGTTCCTGTCAGCGCTGAAATTGTTCCTGTCAGCGCTGGCTTTGGGAGCGTTGACACACTTGTATGCCAAGTGTGAAAAGCTACCACAAGTGTAACAAGCTTTTCTAGACACAACTTTAGGTCTAGAAGAGAAGAAACCTGTTCCATTATTGCTGACTTGGCTCTTGGGTGACCTAGTATTCCTATACATCTCTGCATATTTAATGCTAGGTTTTCTATCAGTGTTTGAGCCTAGGTCAACAGCTTTACCAGTGACTCGGTTTGTAACCTTAATGGGAGTTGACTCATTGGGACTTTCACATTGTAAGCCACCCATAACAAATAAAGTAGGGTTAGCTTTCTTCCATTCATTCAGGTCAGTCAACTTTTGTTGGTACTCTTCAACTGGAGTGACAACTCTTGGTGGAGGAATGAATTCCTCCTCTTGGAATTCTGGCAAACCAGTCCAAGATAGGTCCTTTTGTTGGACACCATAGAAGTCACCAGCTGGTGGTGGAACCAAAGAGTAATCATTTATCCCAATCCCAGTCATGTCCTTAGGATCCCTTTGTTTACCTACACAGTCTCCTAGGGTTTGAGTGGCTCTATCAAATCTTTGAATTTTAAGGCCAACATTGTCTTTATTCTTAATACCTCATCTAATTTAGCCTGTAACTCACCATTAACCCTTTCCATGATGTTTCTAATATCCATACTAGCATTTAACTCATGTTTTAAAATATTTATTTTATCTTTTAAGTCAAATTCCATTTTCTTGTATTCAGAAACTGTCTTCTTAGTTTGAGTGAGAGCTAGTTGGTAATTAGACAGTTTGCACTTTTCAGTACTCACATCACTCATTAATCTTAACACTTCTTTGTTAAGTTTCTCAGTGTTTAACCTTCAACCTTTACTACAAAAAGCATCATTGTATACCTCATTATCAGATGAAGAGGAGGAGTGTGCCATGAGAGCATATTCAACATGCTCTTCTTCTTCAACCTCAACAACCAAAGCTTTATCCTCTTCAACATTCTTAGCCAGATAGCTCCAATCCCATCCCATACCATCAATTCCTTGAACTGCAACCATGGCTTTGGAATTCTGAGCTTTAACAACTTGACTTGAGGGTTTACCAGCATCAGATCTTCTAGGAGATCTGCATTCCCTCATGAAGTGCCCCATACGATGACAGTTGTAGCATTCAACTTTAGATTTATCAAATCCAGCTGTGTCTTTTGCATTGAAGGTCATCTTCTTCTTAAACCTTCTGTTCCACCTATTTGCTCTTATACTAGCAAGAGCCATGTTCCACTTAATGTCCATCTCTTCTAAGTGCTCATCACTTATCTGCTCAAGGTCCTCATATGTAATCGCTGAACCATTGGGCAAAGAAGCAATATAAGCACATACAGTATCCAAATCTAAACCAGCATGTTTAACTCTTGGGGAGTCACTTTTGAATGTGTCAGCGTCTGAATAGGAGACGTTGACAGGACTTGTTCCAGCGCTGAAACATGATGATCCAGTAACTGGATGCATGTGAGAGTCCTTCTGATTGAATTGACCTTCACTATGAGAGAAGAAGGCCATGTTACTGGTGGTAGACTTGCTTCCATGCTCTAAAATAGTTTCATCTTCCAACAGCCTTAGTTTGTTGTAGATGTCATCAAACGTGGAACTTTTGTAGGTATTATTGGCAAGAATGGATCTTGCCTCAATATTCCATGCCTCACCAAGACTTTTAAGAAAAGTAGCATTGATGTCAACATCACCAACTTGTGTCCCTATGAAGGACAATTTGCTTGTAATGTCAAGCAATCTACTTCTCACACTACTCAGCTTCTCATTGGGTTGTGCTTTGAAAACATCATAATCATGCATGAGCTGTTTCTTCTTTTCTTCCCTGGTATCTGCATTGCCACCATATGCAACTTCAAGAGCTGCCCAAAGCTGCTTAGCAGAATCATAGCCTCTATATTTATGCTGGTTCTCTTGTCCCAACGAGAGTTTCAGAATATTTAGGGTTTTCATGTCAACCCTTTTCTTTGTTATGTCTTCAGCAGCCACAGCTCTACCATCTTCAGGTTTTTCTTTCTTATCCTCTTCAGAACATCCATCAACAGCTGATCTTTGAGTAATAGCATCAAAAATCTTTTGGGCTTTATTGAATGTGTTTCCATATTCAATGATCTCCCAGAGTGTGTAGTTATAGATCCCTAGATATTGTTCAAAATTGAATTTCCACAGTTCAAAGTTGGTTGCATCAAGCATGGGAATCTTGATGTTTGGTAAAGGTAAGGAGGAGGAGGTTATTGCTTCAGACATGATGTTGTTAGGGTTTTTGAGAAAATTAGGGTTTTGGTGATTTTTAGGGTTCTTGTGTTCTTTAAGATCAAAAGTTCCTCAACAAGCTCTGATACACTTGTTGATCCCAAACTTAGATCGATTTAGCTTTATGTATACGAGATTAGATCAAGTAATACACTTAGAGAAACCTTTGTATATGCTTATGATAATCTAAGTGTTATGCGGAATTAACACTTAAACAAGAACACACAATGATATAAACAAACTTTCACTTTGATTAATGATATCAAACTTGCTTACAATGAAAGTAGTTTACGAATGAAAACTTATATGAAACATTAACCTAAAGGTCTTCTTTTATAGACATAAGAAGCCTTGTACAATAATCTACATATCAGCTATTCTAGGTAAAGATAAATATAGAAAATACATTGTTGTTCCTATCTTTACTAGAAGTAATCTAGAATACAATAAACACGTAGAGTATATCTTCCCGTCAGTGCTTGTCTTCAATGTATCAACGCTTGACTTTGTCTTGTCAACGCTTGAGCTGTCATCGCTTGTTTTGCTCTTGTGAACGCTTGTTTTACTCTTGTCAGCGCTCAAGTGATCTGGCCTTAATTTATTCCCAACAATCGAAGCTGCGATCTGAGTGCGATCGAAGCTGCGATCTGAGTGCGATCGAAGCTGCGATCTGAGTGCGATCTGAGTACATGTGCAATCTAAGTACGATGCAAGACTGCGATGACTTTATTGTTTTAAATGTTGCGATTTGACCAAAGTTTTTGACTCGACTTAACCATTTGAACAAACACAAGATATTAAACTGAACAAAATAAAATCAGACAAGACACCCTCGTCTAACACCATCACACGAGACCAACACTCACCAAGACCCTCGACTCCCACAGCTTTCTTTCAAGACTCGAAAAGCCACTCAGCCTCGACACTCAAACCTCAACCCAACACCCACCCTAGACTCCGACAAGACTCTCAAACCAACTAACACCCAAGCCTCGAACACCCTCTCTCGAATCCAACATCACAATAAAACAGACTCTGACTTTCGATCTCAGTTTTTTAGGTTTCGTGATTTTGTAACATGCATGTCTAGATCATTTAAGATCTATCACAGAAATATTATCATCATTGATCTGTTCTTGGACAAAATCTAATTTTAATATTCGAAGAAGAAGATAAGATCTATAACAAATCTGTTATAATCCAATCTTGTTTCGTTTTTGTGTATCACATAATCACAGTAAATCAATTTACCTACCTTAGATCTCAAAGAGATCTTGATGCCATCGTATAGGTTGTAACAACATTGATTGGTAGGAGTAATTGGTCAGAGGTTTTGATTGAGATTGGGATATGACGATTTCTTAACTGACGAAGTAAACAAGAAATGGTTGGGTACTGTGAGTAGTGAGTGGTTTTTAAGTTTGTTGACTGTTTGGTTTTTGGTCTATTGTGAGTTTTTTTGTCTATTTTATATCTCCTCACATTGTTTTTGATTTAGCCACGTTTCTGAATATGCACACGTAATCATATATCCAAAACCCACCAAGACACGTTTTGTCTAAGCCACTTTGTTTTTTTGGTTATATTGTATTAGTCCGAGTATTAATTAAATATTTTGGGCTACATTTCTAATTTAATACAAGTTTTGGGCCATGTTTATTTACATATCTTGCTCAATCCGTATTTTGGATCCATAAATATTTATTATAATCGGGCATAATCAGCATTTGTATTTTGGATCGGGTTTTAACTTGGGCTTAGCCATTTGACATTGGTAGTGTGATTTGGTACATCGTGTTGAGGCGGATATTACGAAAGAACCAACGTGATAACATTTATCTGACGAGACCGAGAAACATTGAATATAAATTGTCAGTTTGAGCCGATAAAAATTTTTGAGCCAAGAAAAGAGTTATATCAGCAATCGAGGATTTTTAAGTGTTATTTACGGATCTTTTGTTGGCGTTGTCATATCCCGTGAATTTCCATTTTCTAAGTTTCTTCACGAATTGGTAAATTCCGAAAACAACCACATCCACAATCATTTTTCATCATAATTCAATGGAGTCTTTGAATTCGACTTTTCAAGAGGGAGAATCGCATGAAATGAAAGACATAGCTAGAGAAAGTGGTATCACTTCAGTTCGACTACTTCAGTCACATATTATGACCATTGCATGGGTTCAAGGAGGAAGCGAATTTGTGACACACTTTGGTCAAAATCATTATACATTCATCAATTCACTATTCCTCGACTTGCACCAACTTGCTGATCAACTTCAAAAAGAAGACTTCAATCACTCTGCATCGGCACTTGCTTATAAGGCTCTTGTGACACAACTTACGCCTTTCCTCTAATTCATTATCATCAAGTCTGACAATTCAGGGATATGTCGGTCATTTCTTCAATACACACAGAACGAGGTTAAAGACTTCCGTGATAAACTGTTGAAATTTATGACATCGGTTTCGTCTTTGATTTATGAGAGATCCAGACTTCAGCAAGCGTATGATAATGGAGTGCAAGAATCTATGATGCAGATGCAAGAGGAGAATGGTTATACGGTTGACAACTTGGAGCCTAACGATGGCAAGAGCACGGAATCAGGAGGACAACATGATACTACTGGCACGTCAAGGAATGGTCACGAGATCTCTTTTGATGACACCTTACCTGTTTATGACGAAGAGACTGCGAACATGGTGCAATGTAGTGTTGTTTATGATGTATACACTGATGCTATGCCGCATATTGAGCATTCTGAACCTAATTATGACAAACATGGGATGGAAAAGAGTGATAGAAATACCACTTCTGATTCATCCGATGTGAGTCATACTGGGGGAGAGATTGTTCAGAATGCTATAGTACATCATGATAAATGCTTTATGACTGCTTTATTAACTGATTCTGATTCCAAGATTAAAGAGCTCGAAACGATTTTAGCTCTACAATCAAAAGAGCTTGAGGATGCCAATATTGAATTTTCAAAGAAAACGGAAAAACTTGAACATATTTTGAAAAACTTGAAAAGTCAAACGTTGTTCTTGAACGAAAATTGAATCAAACTCTTCTAGATTCTAAAGCTGAAAAGGATAATCTTTTGAAACAAATTAAGTTGCTTGAATCTAAATCGGCATCCCAAGATAACTTGCTCAAAGAGAATCAGACTTTAAAGGCTCAAGTTCAGGAAAATGTCTTTGCTATAGCTGCTTTGAGAAATGAATTAAGGAAAACTAAAGGGACTAGTGTGGACACTAAGCTTGAAAAAACATCATTCTTGGGGAAACCACCTACAAATCAGTTCATTCGACAACCGACTGCATTTAGATCCGAGCGATCACAATCCTCGAGACCGCGGTTTGCCTCCCAAGTTGATATGGCTCATATTTCTAGAATAGTCACTCCACCAACTAGGGCCAATGTGACTAAAACATCTTTTGCAAGACCTAATCACATGTATGCATCTAGTCTCCCTAGACATAGTCCAAAGAATACGTCTCGAACTAGTTCAAATGACGTTCGCCATACATTTGGTGTAAGGGAAGCTAAGCGAAAGACACAAGTAAGAGATAAGAATTTCAAACCTAGCCAGATTCCTTCTAGTTTACCCAACATTGCTAACCGTAGCATGTCACATCCTAGGAGCATCAATCAATCATCTAGGAATTCTAGATCTTACTCGGACATTAAATATGCTACTTGTAAAACATGTAGGAAATGTGTCTTTCAAGCCAATCATGATTCTTGTATCAAGAAATTACTTAATGAGGTGAACTCCCGGGCTAGACTTAAATCCCAGTGGGTAGCTAAAATCAAACCCATTGGTAAAATGTGGCGCCCCACTGGTAGAACTTTCACTCTTGGAGGAAACGAGTGTCCTTTAACTTGGATAGTCTCCGATTCTACTAAGACTACTAGGGAGGAAATTGATAAGGATGATACATCACTTAAGCCCGAACTTAAGGTTTTCTATAAAAGGAAGCGTCACTACTACACAAAACGCTAAAGAGACCCCCTTAAAAAGACTGGTTATAAAAAAACATGTCTCTATGATCAAAAATGGTGGGAAGGGAATGCATGGAAACTGGTTTTTTTGAAAAAACCCAGTCTCCATAATGTGAATTCTAAAGAAACCGGTTTTTAAGATGCAACCAGTCTTTTTTATAAAAGTAAAGACATTGGTTTTTACGTAACAACATGTCTCTATATGTTTGTTTTATGGACACCATTTTTTTTAAAAAAAACAGTGTTTTTACACATTTTAAGACATTGGTTTTTAAAAAACCAGTCTTGTTTTATTTTAAGATATTGGGTTTGAAAACGGGTAATATTTTGCAAAACTAAAAAACTACACAGTCTGCGTACCGACACAACTAATAATTAAATCTATATTTTCACGAGATATTTAATACAAGGATTTATTAAAGTAATTAATATTTTATTTCATTAACGTTTATTAAAAACGAGAACATTTAAGTGAAGTCTATTTTTCGTTATATTTAAGTTAAACCGTGAGACTAGATAAATTATCAACATTTTTGAAAGAGTTTACGAAATATTATGAGACAATGGTCAATTGAATACTCGTCCTTATTGGAAAAATCATTTGAAATGCAACGGCGAAAATTTCGTGTTTTTAATCATCCGTTAACTATATTAAACGAGTCCAGAATCATTCATTAACAAAACTTATAACAAATGTTACACTTCTAGTCCCTGCAGTAATATTTACAACATTTACCCTAAACTATTATTAACTTTTCACATAATTTTTATACTTTATTATATAAAAGAAAAATTTAGGGTTAGGATTCATTTGATAAAACCCTAGCACACACACATAACTTTGTGGCAGCCACCATTTTTCTGGCGACTTTTTCCGGTCGACCGCCGCTGTCCAGCCACCGCAACCACCTAAGGTTCCACCAGCCATCATCACACCCTGATCTATACATCTTATCATCACCCCGCCGCCACTCAACACCACACCAGTCATCACGGCGCAACCCTACTGCTGCTGTCAACCACCATGTTACACCACCCTTCCTGTCCATCAGCCACTATAAACCCCACCATAGTCGTGGTTTCAGACCACCAACGTTGAATTGAAACCCGAATTGAATTGAAAAGTAAACCCTAGAAAATGAAGAAGGAATACACGAAGCTGTTGGAAGAAACGGTTGAGTTTTGAAGAGAATCTCAGTCACAAATAACGAAGGCGACCGCAGCATCCTGAACGTGGCCTGCCAGAAAGTGAAGGGTGTTTGCGGTAAGGTATCTGATCTTTCAACTTCTGATTTTATTTATTATTAATTCAAGTGATCATAGCTCTTGGACTCCGGATCCAGGCCAGGATCTCGATTCATAATCTGGATCAACATTCGGGAACTGATTGGATCCGTATATGTCATGAATTATTTTATTTTTGACTAAAACCTAAGCATATTTGCTAAAAAATGTGGATGGAGCGACTCTTCATTTGGTTGCTCTTATATATTACATGTGTAAATTATTTAGGAAATTGAGAAGTAGTACTAAAAATAAATCCGTTTCTTTATTCTTCCAAGGATATAGTCCACATGACAGGGTTTAGAATGCTAAAAGTAATGTTTCTTGAAATATCTATTGATGACGCTGTTTGGCGTTGCGTTGTTGATTTAAAAAACCTAATTTTATTTTTTGATCGTACATAGCTGGCGATTTAAGGGACGGATAAAGGTTTGGTTGTTCATGTAGATGTGATACTAATGGACGGATAAAGGTTTGGTTGTTCATGTAGATGTGATACTAATGGACGGATAAAAGTTTGGTTGTTCATGTAGATGTGATACTAATGGATGGATAATAATGGACGGATAATTTGGTTGTTCGTTCGCTGCGATTTAAGGGACGGATAAAGGTTTGGTTGTTCATGTAGGTGTGATACTGATAATAATGAAAACAAATTTTTATATTTATTTAATTTTCAATGTTTGTGTTCTATGTCAAAATATAAATAATTGAAATTTTGTTTTAAATTTTTATATTTATTTAATTTTGATTAAATTACTTGTAGGTACCGTGGAACAACGAGCGTCCGTCGAATAAGAAAGAGTTGAACCCGATTGTTGGGAGCTTGGTTTACATTGTGGCGACAAGTTAAATAAAAACAAATTTGATTCAAAATATGTATTTGACAATTTTAATCCTTACAATTAATAAAGTTGTCTTTATTTACATACATTTGTTGTTTATGACAATTCAAGTCCTTTAATTTAGTTTTTATATAATTCTTGTATTTACATTATTTCATTGTAGAGGGTTAAATTTGTAAAATCTGGAATTTAATAAAAATTTCAAATTTTTTTTTAAAAAAATTAATTAAAAAGAGACTGGTTTTTAGAAAAAAACATATTTTTTACTCCATAAAAAGACTGGTTAGATGCTCTTAAAAAGACTGCTTTCTGGAGATTAGTATGGAGACCAATCTCTAAAGAGACTTGTTTTTATGAAGATAACCAGTGTCGATTCTTTTAATAGAGACTGGTTTAAAAACCAGTTTCATTATGTTTCGAGCAAGGAGATCCTCCACATAGAGACGTCCTACAAAACCAGTCTCTATTGCCTTTTTGGACCACTCTCCATGGACTTTTTTGTAGTAGTGCGTTTGCCAACTAAGACAAGTGAATTATCTCCTCAGGTCACCTCTGGCACAAGTAAGGCCAACTATGAACCCCCACTTGCTTCTAAGATAGATATCGCTAACCCTTATCAAAGCATGCAAATTCCTAATGAGAATGCAAGTACCAAAGTTGATGTTCCAAAAGAACGAAGGGGTCCAATCATTGTATACCGTTCAACTAAGGACACTCTTAGAGTTTGGTTACTGAAGAAGCAGATATCGGAGAAACAAATGTCTCAGGGGATTCATTGTTAAGATTACACAAATGACTTGCTGTCACATTACAATCTGTAACTCGATCTTCAAAGAAAGGAAAGTTTATTGCCGATGATAAACTTATCCTCATAACGAGAAATTAAGTTTTCTCGGGCATGAGCTAAAATTTAAAAACATTCAAAGTTTGTAAGCTCATGCACAATGTAAAACCCGCAAAATAAGTTCATTATTTAATCTTACTTTTAAAATATTTTTGAAGTATTTTATGACGTTAAATATTATTATGGTTAACGATTTAAGTTGAAACATATATTGAATATTTTATTTTAATATTTTGACGAGCAACGAGGACTACTAGTGATCGCGATACCGACGGAAGCCCACAATTTTATAATTTTATTATCGATCGTTTCGATATTTAATACTTTCGATGATATCGTTTTAATTACGTATCGAGTCGTTATATTATTATTTTTCGTGTGCGTTTAAACTTTTAATTATTTTTACGAAACCCGAGTCCCGTAAATATTTGTAAAATTGACTTTTAGTCATTTCCCGCTTTTTAACTAATATTTACATTTTAGACCAAAACTATCACAAATTGGCAAAAACTATCCTAACCTCACACTACATATAATTTTTCCACTAGCACTTTTCATTTAAAAATTCATTTAACCAAAAATTTCTTCCTTCCTCCTCCTTTTTCTTTCTTAACCGTACACCCCCATCAACAAAAACCCTCAAATTTCTTGATTTCAACTTTGAATCTTCCAAAACAAATTAAAGTCCCATCCTAGAAATCACAAGGGCTACACATTGGTATAAAATTTTTATACATGCATTACATTTTTATTTTTTATGAATTTTGATCAAGTTGATGCTTGTATGATCATGTATATATATTAATTTTATATTGTGACTAGTGTTTTTGCTAGTTGTTGTGTTTAAATATTTGAATAAATTTTGTAAAGGGTCATGCAAGTGTGTTAGGAGGTTTATCATAGTGTAGGAGTGTTAGTATGATCATGTTAGTGGTATAAAAATGGGTAAATTTTGTTGAAAATTTGATTTTGTATGGTTTTTAAATGACCAATTTTAGGCAGTAGGTTTGAGGCCATTTTCCGGGGTCTTAAGTCTGAATATAGTTTGTTATTATGGGATTATGTCGTAGAGAATTTTGTTAGCTTCGATTTGATATAAAGTAGGCCTTCCAACTCCAAACGAGGTGGAAGATACACTAGTTTGATTTTCGTGTACCGTGAGACGAGTGTTGACACAATCCGAAAATTGTTGTCGATATTTGGATCGAATCTCGGGGACTATAAAATGAGTTTCAAAATGATTCAAGGTCTGTTCTCAGGCTCCAAGTTTAGTATTTTGAGTCTATTTTTAGAATCAAGTGGTGGTTTTACAAATGGAATTGTTTAGAATGGTCAAAATAGTTTCGTAAGTCAAGGTCGCTAAACTGTCCAGATATTGTGATTCAAAGATGAGTCGGGCAGGGATCTTTAGAAGTAAAATCTTTTAATGGGCTCTTGGGAGGACTTTCTATATATACTAAGTAAGTTCTCTGAGTAGTATCATGAAGTTTTGATGTGTCTAAGTATGGGAAAACGGCTTGGACATTCGGTATGTTCCGGCAGATTTTTATTAAAGGCATAGAATAATAAAATGAATACATAGGAGAGTATAATAGAACCACTTGCATCGTTTTCTCTCGAGTTGTCGTGATTTTATACTTGAGTTTGATTTTATTAAGTATCATTTATTTCTCGAGTCTATTATTAATGTACGCACCTTAATTGCTAGGTTGCGGTTGTCGTGTTTTTCGGGCATCTACTATCGTCGGCGATCGTCTTCAACTACTTCTACTACTTAAGGTGAGTCTATAGCCTCGTTTGCGCAATTATATGATTTTAAAACCCGCGAGGGGAATACATGTTTTATAAACTTAGAACACAAGATTTTTTGGGTATGCTTGTCCCTCTATGAATGGACATGTGGTTGCCTTTAAATTGCATTAAGTGATTGCCTTTGTTAAAGCCTCAATTATGGACCGTTAACTAGCTTATGATGGGCTAGCCGCTAGTACAATTAATAGATCTATAGGGGAAGCCGCCCCGGTTCAGTTTTGGTAGACTTGTCATAGAAGCTTAGGCCCGACCTCCACACTGTTTGAACATATTGTATTGAGAAGTCAGGTATACGGCAATGTACCAATAATCTAGAGGTAACCGACAATTAATAAATCTCTTGTCTTATTAGACCTAACGGAGTGTCTAAGGGCTCGGTTCCATGAGCTTATTGCAATTTATACAATTCTTATTGTTGATGCAAATTATTATTTGATGCTTGTTGCCTTCAAGTATGGCACAAACTTATAATCTTTGCTTGTGTTCAAAATGATTATATAAACCTATAGATTCACTCGGCATTTTTGTTGATGATTTTCTCACATGTATTTCAGGTAATCAAGAAGGGTGTAGCTTGGAAGCCACGGGAATGATGTTGTGCACTACTTTTGTAATATAAACTCTTTGAATGTTTGTCGTTCCTTTTGTTCAAAACAATTTAAGATCTTTTGTTTTGTTTGTACTTTGGTTACGATGTCTTGGGACTACGCTACTCTGACAAATGTTTTAGGAACGATAAATTTGAAACGTCTCTTTTCGAGTCGTTCTTTATAAATTATGTGTTGTTGTATCATTGTTTAGCACCCAAAGATGTATTCCGCTGCGTGTAAATTTGGGGGTGTTAAAGATTGGTACCAGAGCCATGAGTTATAGATAACTAGGTATTTTTCTAAAAACCTAAACTATAACTATCGATTTTATTTTTTAAAGAGTCATTGCACATGATTTCGCGTGACTTCAGGTTCAAGCTACTTCTGGGATTACAACTTTAGTATACATTATTATGTATGCCTTATTGCTAAGTATTTCTAAATGAATACTATAATCCTTTATCGATATATATTAATATCGTAAAACTTTTCGATAAAATTTTATCATTTACTAATGATTTATTTGAATAAATTTCTTAAAATTTCCTGTATTTATTTTGAAGGATTTTCTATATTTATTTAAAGTTTTGTAAATTATTTTATTTCATTTTATTATGACCTTATACCTATTTTGTGAATTTACCACCGTCAAATTTACGTCTTCGATGAGGAGGAAGCAGGTTCCACTGCTGCAAGCGAGTCACATTCAACAAAGCCATGTGGATCTCCACGTGACTAGTGTCTATTATTTTGTGTCATTGTACTCTAGTTGTCTTTAGGATCATTCCTTGTTGATCGATGATAATTGTTTCCTTTGATCCTTATAATGATTGTGAATCCTTATATTGATAATGTGTATGCATTTGATGATTGATTTTGTACATGATATGACTATACCATGAATACAATTAACTCATTCATTTTATCTTCTCTCTTTGTGATGTGACAGAATCATGCCACCTAGGAGAATGAAAAATGATGCCATTGCAAGGCTAGTTGCTGAAGAGGTTGCGAAAGCATTAGCTGCGGATAGAGCTGCACGTGTTAACACTGAAGGAGCAGGTGGCTCTGGAGGTGCGGGTGCTGAAGGTGAAGGTGAACCTGCTGGACCAGAAGCTGTTGGAGGAGCAGGTGTAGCTGAAAATCCTGCAGATGAGGTTGCTCCGGCTGCTGCTGCGGTTAAAGAGTGTACTTTTGCTGGATACATGAAGTGTGGATCCACCACATTTCAAGGAACTGGTGGAGCACTGGAATTATTCAGGTGGATTGAGAAAACAGAAACAACATTTGAGATTAGTGATTGCTCAGAAAGGAACAAGGTTAAGTTCACAGTTGCTACTTTCAAGGATAGAGCTTTAAGCTGGTGGAAGACTCAAGTTGCTACAGTTGGTTTAGAAGATGTAAACAGGAAACCATGGGATGAAATTAAAAGGTTGTTGAAAGAAGAGTTCTGTCCAGAAGAAGAGTTATCTGCTTTGGAGGATGAGTTGAGGCACCTGAAGCTGAAAGATAATAACATTGTTGCATATACTAGCCGATTCAATGAGTTGGTTTTGTTGTGTCCAGATGCTTTTGTTACTGAGAAGAAAAAGATGGATCAATACATCAAAGGGCTGCCTGGGTACATTAAAGGGGAGACAACTTCATCTCGACCCAAGAACTTTGTTGAAACTGTAAGAATGGCTCATACGCTTATGGGGAAGAAGGTTCAGGATAGGGCTGAGAGAGACGCTGAGGGTAGTAAAAGGAAATGGGAAAATTCGCAGAGTGGTAATCAGGGTAGTAACCGCCATAAGCAGTATAATCAGAAGAGAAATGATGGGGCTAGAGTTGCAACTAACAAGGATAATAATACTGACCATGGGGGACCAGCCCAGAAATGTAAGAGCTGTGGTGTTTGTCACTTTGGTAATTATCACCAAGGTGTACTAAATGTGGAATGGTTGGGCATGTTGTGGAGAAATGCAAGGCAAGGACCCCTGCCACTGAGCAAATGCTGTTCCGATCAAGACTTGTTTTGAATGTGGAGAACGTGATCATTATTACCCTAGATGTCCAAAGTTGGTGAACAAGAAATCAGGTGAAGCTGTTGGGGCAGTTTATGTTGTTAAGGATGCTGATCAGGCACAAGGTCCAAATGTGGTGACGGGTACGTTCTTACTCAGCCATCATTATGCTAGTGTGTTGTTTGACTCAGGATCTAATAGGATCTTTATAAGCACTTCCTTTAGTCGTTTAATTGATATTGAGCCAACAAGCCTAAATGCTAGTTATGAGGTCGAGTTAGCTTATGGACAATTAGTTAGTACTACCACTATATTTAAGAAGTGTCCTTTGAAATTAGCAAATCATTTGTTTGAAATTGATTTGATGCCGATAGAGTTGGGTTCGTTTGATGTGATTGTTGGTATGGATTGGTTGGTGGCTCATGATGTGGTGATTGTATGTGGGGAGAAAGTTGTTCACATACCGGTTAGGGGCAAGGTGTTAGTAGTTAAATGTGATGTCGGTAGATCTCGTCTGACGGTGATATCTTGTATCAAGGCGAGGAAATATGTAGAAAGAGGTTGTCACCTGTTCTTGGCTCAAGTAGTGGAGAAAGAACTACCGGTAAGGCGTGTGGAAGATGTTCCGGTTATTCGTGATTTTCCTGAAGTATTTCCCGATGACTTGCCAGGGCTTCTGCCTCAGCGAGAAGTCGAATTCAAGATTGATCTAGTGCCATGAGCTGCACCGGTGGCGCGTGCACCTTATTGTTTGGCACCATCTGAGATGAAGGAGTTGGTAGATCAGTTCAAGGAGTTAATGGAGAAGGGGTTCATTAGACCAAGTTCGTCACCTTGGGGAGCTCCAGTATTGTTCGTGAAGAAGAAGGACAAATCGTTTAGAATGTGCATAGACTACCGAGAGTTGAACAAGTTAACTATTAAAAATCGTTATCCACTTCCTAGGATCGATGATTTGTTTGATCAACTTCAAGGTTCGTGTGTGTAATCGAAGATCGACTTGAGGTCGGGTTATCATCAACTTCGCGTTAAAGAGGAGGACATACCTATTACAGCTTTTCGGACGCGTTATGGACACTTTGAATTTCAAGTGATGCCGTTTGGGTTAACAAACGCATCTGCGGTATTCATGGATTTAATGAATAGTGTGTGTAAACCATACCTCGACAAGTTTGTGATTGTATTTATCAATGATATCCTGATTTATTCTAAAAGTCGGGAGGAGCATGAAGGTCATCTGAGGATTATTTTGGAGTTGTTGAAGAAGGAGAAGTTGTATGCAAAATTCTCCAAGTGTGAATTTTGGTTGGATTCAGTCCAATTCCTTGGGCACGTGATCGATAGTAGCGGTGTTCATGTTGATCCTTCCAAAATTGAAGCTATTAGAGATTGGGCTAGGCCTACAACCCCGATGGAAGTTAGACAATTTTTGGGATTAGCTGGGTACTATCGGCGATTCATCGAAGGATTCTCTTTAATTTCTAAACCTCTTACTAAACTTACACAGAAAAACAAGAAGTATGAGTGGGGTTTAGAAGAAGAAGAAGCATTCCAAACTTTGAAGCGGAAGCTGTGTTCTGCACCAATTTTGGCTTTGCCCGACGAAGCTGAAGACTTTGTGGTATATTGTAACGCGTCATGTAAGGGTTCTGGTGCTGTGTTGATGCAAAGGGATAAAGTGATCGCGTATGCATCTCGTCAATTGAGGAAGAATGAGGAGAATTATACTACACATGATTTGGAATTAGGAGTTGTTGTCTTTGCTCTTAGACTTTGGAGACACTATCTCTATGGTACAAAGAGTGTGGTATATACCGATCATAAAAGCCTGCAACATATTCTAGATCAGAAGGAGCTCAATATGAGGCAGAGAAGATGGGTAGAATTGTTGAGTGATTACGACATTAAAATTTGCTATCATCCCGGCAAGGCGAATGTAGTTGCCGATGCTCTTAGTAGGAAGGATAGAGAAATAACCAAAAGGGTTAGAGCTTTAGCCATGACAACTTATTCTGATTTATCTAATCGAATACTTAAAGCTCAAACAAAGGCGATGAAAGAGGAGAATGTGAGAGATGAAGACTTGGGTATAAGGATGACACCTATATTCGAAATTCGTGATGACGGAATTTGGTATTTCGAGAATCGTGTATGGTTACCGGTGTATGGAGGACTGAGAGATCTAATTATGCACGAATCTCATAAGTCTAAATTTTCGATTCACCCAGGATCGGATAAAATGTACCAAGACTTGAAGAAATGCTACTGGTGGCCGAATATGAAGGCTAACATTGCTACTTATGTTAGTAAATGATTGACGTGTGCTAAGGTGAAGTTTGAGCACAAGAGACCTTCGGGTTCACTTCAACAACCTGAAATTCCAGAATGGAAATGGGAGAGGATCACTATGGATTTTGTTTTGGGACTTCCGAGAACTTCTAGTGGTTATGATATGATTTGGGTGATTGTTGATCGCTTGACTAAGTCGGCTCACTTCTTGCCGATAAAGAAAACTGATGACTTAGACAATCTTACTCGGTTGTATTTGAAGGAAGTTGTTTGTAGACATGGAGTTACTTTGTCAATTATTTCTGATCGAGATAGTCGGTTCATATCTGAGTTTTGGAAATCGCTTCAGCGAGCTTTGGGGACTCAGTTGGATATTAGCACTGCGTATCATCCGGAAACGGACGGACAAAGTGAAAGGACTATTCAGACCTTGGAGGATATGTTACGAGCGTGTGTAATAGACTTTGGAGGTAGTTGGGGTCGACACTTACCTTTGGTGGAGTTCTCATACAACAACAGTTATCATGCAAGTATCAAGGCTGCGCCTTTTGAAGCACTTTACGGGCGAAAGTGTAGATCACCAATTGGTTGGTGTGGAGTTGGAGAAAGTCAATTGACGGGTCCTGAATTGATTAGAGAAGCGACTGAGAAGATCGTGCAAATCAAGAATCGTTTATTGACAGCTCGTAGTAGGCAGAAGAGTTATGCGGATAAGAGGAGAAAACCATTGGAGTTTGATATTGGCGATATGGTTATGTTGAAAGTATCACCTTGGAAAGGAGTAATTCGATTTGGCAAGCGAGGAAAGCTTAGTCCACGCTATATTGGTCCATTCAAGATTATTAATCGAGTTGGTCCTGTGGCATATAAGTTGGAATTTCCAGAGAAGTTAAGTGCTATTCACAATACTTTTCACGTTTCTAATCTTAAGAGGTGTTTGGAGGATGAGAATTTGATAATTCCACTTGAGGAGATTCAACTGGACGACAAGCTGCATTTTATTGAGGAACTGGTGGAGATTATGGATCGAGAGGTGAAACGGCTTAAGCAAAGTCGGATCCCGATAGTGAAAGTGCGATGGAATTCCCGACGTGGACCCGAATACACTTGGGAGCGAGAGGAGTAATTCAAGAGCAAGTATCCGCATTTATTCGTAGACGGACCTAAGGATAAGTAAGGCCCGGGACGGTGCTCTCTTAAGGTGGTGAGGATGTAAAACCCGTAAAATAAGGTCATTACTTAATCTAACTTTTCAAATATTTTTGAAGTATTTTATGACGTTAAATATTATTATGGTTAACGATTTAAGGTGAAACCGATATTGAATATTTTATTTTAATATTTTGACGAGTAACGAGGACTACTAGTGATCGCGATACCGACGGATGCCCACAATTTTATATTTTATTATCGATCATTTCGATATTTAATACTTTCAACGATATCGTTTTAATTACGTATCGAGTCGTTATATTATTATTTTTCGTGTGCGTTTAAACTTTTAAGTATTTTTACGAAACCCGAGTCCCGTAAATATTTGTAAAATTGACTTTTAGTCATTTCCCGCTTTTTAACTAATATTTACATTTTGGACCAAAACTATCACAAATTGGCAAAAACTATCCTAACCTCACACTATATATAATTTTTCTACTAGCACTTTTCATTTTAAAATTCATTTAACCAAAAATTTTTTCCTTCCTCCTCTTTTTTCTTTCTTAGCCGTACACCCCCATCAACAAAAACCCTCAAATTTCTTGATTTCAACTTTGAATCTTCCAAAACAAATTAAATTCCCATCCAATAAATCACAAGGGCTACACATTGGTAAAAAAAATTTTATACATGCATTACATTTTTATTTTTGATGAATTTTGATCAAGTTGATGCTTGTATAAAAATATTAATTTTATATTGTGACTAGTGTTTTTGCTAGTTGTTGTGTTTAAATATTTGAATAAATTTTGTAAAGGGTCATGCAAGTGTGTTAGGAGGTTGATCATAGTGTAGGAGTGTTAGTATGATCATGTTAGTGGTATAGAAATGGGTAAATTTTGTTGAAAAATTGATTTTGTATGGTTTTTAAATGACCAATTTTAGGAAGTAGGTTTTAGGCTATTTTCGGGGGTCTTAAGTCTGAATATAGGTTGTTATTATGGGATTATGTCGTAGATAATTTCGTTAGCTTCGATTTTATATAAAGTAGGCCTTCCAACTCCAAACGAGGTGGATGATACACTAGTTTGATTTTCGTGTACCGGGAGACGAGTGTTGACACAATCCGAAAATTGTTGTCGATATTTGGATCGAATCTCGGGGACTATAAAATGAGTTTTAAAATGATTCAAGGTCTGTTCTCAGGCTCCAAGTTTAGTATTTTGAGTCAATTTTTAGAATCAAGTGGCGGTTTTACAAATGGAGTTGTTTAGAATGGTCAAAATGGTTTCGTAAGTCAAGGTCGCTAAACTGTCCGGATTTTGTGATTCAATGATGAGTCGGGCAGGGAAATTTAGAAGTAAAATATTTTATTGGGCTCTTGGGAGGACTTTCTATATATAGTAAGTAAGTTATCTGAGTAGTATCATGAAGTTTTGATGTGTCTAAGTATGGGAAAACGGCTTGGACATTCGGTAGGTTCTGGCAGATTTTTATTAAAGGCATAGAACAATAAAATGAATACATAGGAGAGAATAATAGAACCACTTGCATCGTTTTCTCTCGAGTTGTCGTGATTTTATACTTGAGTTTGATTTTATTAAGTATCGTTTATTTCTTGAGTCTATTATTAATGTACGCACCTTAATTGCTAGGTTACGGTTGTCGTGTTTTTCCGGCATCTACTATCGTCGGCGATCGTCTTCAACTACTTCTACTACTTAAGGTGAGTCTATAGCCTCGTTTGCGTAATTATATGATTTTAAAACCCGTGAGGGGGAATACATGTTTTATAAACTTAGAACACAAGATTTTTATGGTATGCTTGTCCCTCTATGAATGGACCCGTGGTTGCCTTCAAATTGCATTAAGTGATTGCCTTTGTTAAAGCCTCAATTATGGACCATTAACTAGCTTATGATGGGCTAGCCGCTAGTACAATTAATAAATCTAAGGGGGAAGCCGCCCCGGTTCAGTTTTTGTGGACTTGTCATAGAAGCTTAGGCCCGACCTCCACACTGTTTGAACATATTGTATTGAGAAGTCAGGTATACGGCAATGTACCAATAATCTAGAGATAACTGAAAATTAATAAATCTCTTGTCTTATTAGACCTAACGGAGTGTCTAAGGGCTCGGTTCCATGAGCTTATTGCAATTTATGCTATATACAATTATTATTGTTGATGCAAATTATTATTTGATGCTTGTTGCCTTCAAGTATGCCACAAACATATAATCTTTGCTTGTGTTCAAAATGATTATATAAACCTATAGATTCACTCGGCATTTTTGCTGATGATTTTCTCACATGTATTTCAGGTAATCAAGAAGGGTGAAGCTTGGAAGCCACGGGAATGATGTTGTGCACTACTTTTGTAATATAAACTCTTTGAATGTTTGTCGTTCCTTTTGTTCAAAACAATTTAAGATCTTTTTTTTTGTTTGTACTTAGGTTACGATGTCTTGGGACTACGCTACTCTGACAAATGTTTTAGGAACGATAAATTTGAAACGTCTCTTTTCGAGTCGCTCTTTATAAATTATGTGTTGTTGTATCATTGTTTAGCACCCAAAGATGTATTCCGATGGTTGTAAATTTGGGGGTGTTAAACACAAGGACTCATAGTCACATCACAGACTGTAACTCGTTCATCAAAGAAAGGAAAGTTTATCGCCGATGATAAACTTATCCTAACAACGAGAAATTAATTTTTCTCGGGCATGAGCTTATATCAAAAACATTCCAAGTTTTTAAGCTCATGCACGATGGCTCCTTGTTAAATGACAGACGATGACCCGGACTTCAGAGACATGGAAGTTTATCTACGCAACGATAAACTTATCCTCACTAACGAGAAATTAAGTTTTCTTGGACACAATCTTCTCCTAAAACCATTCAAAGGTTTTAAGCTCGTGTATAAGGCTCATCATTAAATATCAGATGATGACCCGATATTCAAATAAAAGAAAGTTTATCGCCGATGATAAACTTATCCTCATTAACGAGAAATTCATCTTTCTCGGTCATGAGCTTTACGTTAAAACATTCAAAGTTTTTCAAGCTCATGAAAATGAATTCTAAGTAAATGTTAACTTAGAACTCGTTCTTCAATTAAAAGGAAAGTTTATCGCTGATGATAAACTTATCCTTACAATGAGAAATTATTTTTTCTCGGGCATGAGCAAATAATAAAAACATTCGAAGTTTTTAAGCTCATGCACAATGACTTACAGTTAAATATCAGACTGTAACTCGGACTTTAATTTTAGGAAAACTTATCTTGAATGATAACTTATCCTCGTAACGGGAAATTCATTTTTCTCGGTCATGAGCTTGTATTAAAACATTCCAAGTTTTAAGCTCAGAAAGGGAAGTGTATCTTTTAAATAAGAGAACTTTTCCTCATAACGAGAAATTCATTTTTCTCGGTCATGAGCTTTACATTAAAACATTCAAAGTTTTTCAAGATCATGAAAAACCACTTCTAAGTAGATGTCAATTTAGGACTCGTTCTTCAGTTAAAAGGAAAGTTTATCGCCGATGATAAACTTATCCTTAACAAAAGGAAGTTTACAACTTCTCGGAATTGAGCTCGTTTTGTAAGATATTCAACATCTTAAGCTCAAGTAATCGGTTTTCAAAACTTTGAACACAATTTTTCGAGAATTTTTCAAAAGGTTTTTTCTAAATCTTTCAAAATTGTGTGTTCTAAAATGTTTTGATAACAAGAGCATGCTTCTGCAATCGATAATATTTACGATACTCGAAATGTCATTCAATAATGACACGGGGTTGTAAATAAAGTTCGAGCAAAAGTTCAAATCTTTTAAAACATGCTCAAAATGGCTTGCTATTATTTCAGATAGCAACCCGCTTTTCATATTAAAGTCAAGCATTTCATCAGAAAGCTTTGACTCAACAACGAGAATTAATTTTCTCGGGCATGGTTTATTTTATAACCATGTAAGGGATTGTGTTTACCTAATAACACAATCTAACACGAATTTATGTACGTGTCAGTGCATTTATTTGTTAAAACAAGAGAAATCTTGTTTTTATGAAGTTATCATCTCCACCAACCGTAGCAATTTACAGTTGATATCTACATACTCGACGATGCGACTACTCAAACAGCAACTACAGCTCTTCCAATAGAACACGGGTCAACAATTGAGGGGGAGCAATTGTCCAGCATTCAGAATCTTTGACGCCGAATGTGCCAAGTTCACATGTTGGTGTCAAGACAACGATATCAATCGTACACATGGAGTCAAGAGATAACTTTAGACGTGATGAGGAGACCAACACTCGTGAACAAGAACCATGTACTTCTTTCATATGATGTTCTCCATCATTCAGGTCCAATCTCATAAATCGCTTATCTTGTGAATACATTATCAAATATGATCTTTGCACGTGATAAGTACCTTACACTTGTGTTTAATAGGTACTTCATTCACGTTTCAAGTACACCCTCATTAATTTGAGGGGGAGCTTGTGTAATTCATGAAGATAATTGGATTTACATCTTTCTTCCCAAATTTTCTTAAAATGCTATTAAATCAGTTGATATTATAAACATCGATTGGGTTAATATTTTTAATATGGGGGAGAAAATGTGATTTAATATGGGAAATGATTAGTCATAAATGGGTTGACTTAACGTGATAGCTCATCCCGACATGTGCGAAATATTTTAGGATATCGTGGCATATGTTAAGGGGGAGCAAAATGGATTTGCACTCCAAAATGGATTTCATGGTGACATACACTTACCCAAAACATCTCTATTCACGACGGTGAAGATTGTGGTGACATAAGGTGGTAGGATAGGTTAAAGTCCAATGATTCCTCTAGAACCGGAGGAATCTTCCCAAGGACATTCCATAGCTAGAAATAGTAGTCCTTAGGAAAGATGGAGAAAGATTGTGAACGTAGCTGAATGCCGACCAAGTACTTAAGTTAGCACTAGAACAATTACAACAAGGTGCTAGTGATGACGTATTGGTAAGCATTGAAGGGGTTGAAGAATGAAGAAGAATTGTAAAGATAAAGGGTGTAAAGAAAGAAGCCCTCTTACAACCTTAGGCAGTAACCGGGTCAATACATATGCTATTGAGATCATTTTTAATGATGCTTGATATTGAAGACAGACATCATGGACCCAGTGATGCAATGCACAACCCATCCTAGCTAACTCAGATATCTCTCAAAAGATATTTGTTTTAATCACACGGAGACAACACATTATGTATTGATTTATTCACTCCGAAAAAATTGGTAATGAAATGGTGGCACTCCTCTCCAGCCTCTGATCACTAAAATACAAAATGCATGATTGAGTCTAGAGCCACTTGAGATCATCAAATATCTCATTAGGACACGCTTTCATATTTCCTTGCTTCTTCACACACTATGAAAAGTAAGAAAGATCTTAAGAGTCCTACGCAAAATCTTCATGATCTGGCCTGAACATCCGAATAATACGGAAGTATTTACAATGAAGATGGAAATCCTTCTTGAGCGAATATCAAAACGCTCAAGGTAGGTGACTTGTGCGATTCTTTATGAATTAAACTTGTGATAACTGGAAAGCAACAGTGGTTTAATTCTTAAATGAATTTAAACACGTTCCAGGCCTCTACGCAATATCTTAGTGATCTTGCCAGAACACTCAAAGTGATACCTTAGTGTTCACAGGGATGAGTGGAAATCCTTCTAGTGTTAACCTCAAATAGCACTTGGTAGGTAACTTGCAAGATTCTATACGAATCAAGCTCGTGACAACTTGAAAGAAACGATGGTGCGGTTCTTAATTGAATTTCACTTGTTCCAGGAACATGAATTGATGGCTTCAAATCATGCGGATATTATTATCCAAATGATTCACTCTTTATGTTCACAGTCAGCTTTGGACGGTTGAATAAAGAGAACGGGTTTACCCGCGAAATCTTGTCATGGAGGTTCTTAATTGAAACTACATGCCACAAGTACGATATTTAATATCGTCCAACGGTCTTCACCGACCAGCGGTAAAATGCTACCGAGTTAAAATGAAATGTTCAAGGCCATTTCATCCGTGTATATGTTTTGTTGCAAACTGTCCTATGCAGCGTAACAAGAAGGTGGCATTGCGGTGTTCAATCCAGAAGAAGTCGTCAACACATGCTTATGCTTTCTGCACTTAATACTTCAACAAATTCAAGAAAGTCTAAAAGTCAAGTCTTCCGCTGTATCAAACTCTGAAGCGTGATCCAATATAGCCCATATAGCCCACATGTAGGGTGGGCTATATAAACCCCCTCCTAGCATGTTAGGAGGGGTTGAACACTTAACCATTTATCACACTCCATCTTTCTTCTCTCTTCTCACCTTTCTCTCTCTACCTTTCTCTCTCTAGTTCTTTCTTTCCCTTCCCTTCAATAGATTAACCATAGCATGCTTAATCCTTAGAAAATGTAGACCTACAAGTCTTTTCCTTAAGTGCCTTACCATTACGTGTGGTAATCACTTTCATCTCTCCCTTAGGGTTCGATATGGTGTTACTAGGAAGACTACTCGAAGAATACGGTCTACACATTATTGCCTCAAACATGGATGAAATTTTATTCTCAAACATAGATTGCCTCGTATCGGCCTTAAGCATCTCTTGTTTTATCTCATGTTGCCCTTGTTCCATCTTTTGTTGGTTTGGTTGTAACCTAGTCACATTACCCTCAATTTTGTTGGTATGAATCTTAAGTTCATTTGCGAACTCGTTTTTCAACTCCTTTTCAAGTCATTCTTAAACTCGGATCTTAGGCTAATGATCTCCCTTTGTATATTATGAAACCTAGCATCATTACCATTTGCATATTCAACAAATTCATTTGGAAGATCTTTCAAGTTTTGCAAACTCTTGTTGTTGTTTTGAAAATCATGGTTTTGATTTTTGTTTTGCACTTGATTATTAGCCCCTTGATTCCCATAGTTGTTACCCTTATAATTGTTCTTGTAACCAACTTTATTGTTTCGATAATTGTTAGCATTTTGATTTGGTGCAAAACCCCGGTGGAGTCATTTGATTAGAGCGGGTAACTTGACCGTTTTGGTTATAAGTTCCCGTGGCCGCGTAGGCACTCGAACTGTTACCACCGTTGGTAATGCACTCGGAGAAATCATGACCTCCACCACAATAAATACAAGAAACCTCAACGGCTTTAGCCGTAGCGAGAGTGGATTGTTCACCAACTTTAAACTCAATCAAAAGTCCATTAAGCTTATCAAAGATTTTGTTCTCCAAATTTGCCTCAATTTGGCAAGCATCGATGGTATGAGACAATGAAGGCAAAGCCGAAGACGATGTCTTACGAACACTCGATGTGCTACGAGGGCTATAGACCTTAGACCTATTCTCAATAATCAACAACGCTTCCTCGACTGTTTTACACAAAAAATTACCACCCACGACGGCATTAAGATAATCTCTCTCATGATCGTTCAATCAATTGTAAAACGTGTCAATTTGATGCAAGTTGGAAAAACCATGATGAGGACACTCATGTAACATTTCCTTAAACCGATTCTAAGCCGTAGAAAAACTCTCATTAAACTCTTGTGAAAACTTTGAAATCTCGTTTTTCAAATGCGTAGTCTTAGAGGGCGGAAAAAATTGGTTCACGAACTTCGAAACGAGATCCTTCCACGTCAATATAGAATTGGGTGGCTCTTTCTCTAACCAAATTTTAACGGTCCCCGCTAAGGAATACAGAAAAAGCATGATCTTAATTGAGTCGTTCGAGACGTCCTTAAACTTGTAAGTGGCGGTAAGACGATTGCATTGGCAGATACGATTGTGAGGGTTGTCCTTTTCATCACCACGGAATTTGTTGTTTTGGATCATCGACAACAAACCCGTCTTAACTTCAAAATTCTCCGCAAGGATGGCGGGAATCACAATAGCCTCTCCACAACCCTCGGTGGGTGCTTGAAGTAACTCCATCATAGTACGATTAGCCATGGTTGCTTCTTGTTCTACGATAGGTTCGTCAATAGGAGATTCTTCACTTGAAAGGGTAGGTGTGGTTTTCTTTCGGTTTCTTCGTTTACGTGCAGGTCTAGCTTGGTTACGAGTTTGCATAAACGTCACGTACAACGTGGGGATGAGCAAAGAAGATTCTTTTTGGGTGTTTTTAACTTTTTCCAATTTTTTGTTGTTTGTGATTGTTTTTACTTTTTTTGGATTTTGTGATGTATTACGTAGACACAAATCTACAAATCTCTTGATTAAAGGAGCCTCAAGGAATGAAAACGATCACGTGAAGTGAATGCCTTTGATGAATTTAGAACGTTGGTGGAACACCAAAACATTCAAGAGGGTTTAATCTTTTGAAGCCAAAAAAATTTATAGATACGTCGATAATTTTTTGTTGGCAAACACTCGATTAGCCCTTTTTATCTAAACACGCACAAGAAAGCGGAGAAACGAGGTGGTGTGAAGCACTTAAGAGCCTTTGTGTGAATATTATTACTATATTGTATACGTAAAAAAAACTAATTTATAAAAGCAATTTAAAATTTCAAAAAGTAATAAAAATATTTATTTTTTTTATTTTTTTTATTTTTTTAAAAACATTATATTTCTTAAACTTTATAAAAGTAAACTTATAAAAAAAATTTATTAAAAATAATTAAACAAAACTTATAATTAAACTAATTTAAATAAACTGACAGTGACTAATAAACCTATATTAAATAAAAAGACTGAAGTTAAACCAAAAAGAAGAACTAGAGTAGTGGTTAACACGTTTGGTTATTGAACTAGAGGTCGTAGGTTCGAGTCTCGTGAAGGACAATTTTTTTTGTTGATTAATTTTTTTATTTATTTATGGAATGCTGAACAGACAGACCAATTGAGTCTGTTGCTTTATGCAGCTAGTAACTTATCAAAACCAAATTAGCATATAAACTTAAACAGAAGACACTAAAATAAGTAAATGAATCCTAAACAGAAAATAAGTAACTAAATCTTAAACTTAACGAAATCAAATAAGCTAATCAGTAATAAAACCAAAGCAGCAAAGCAAGACAGATAGCAGGCAGCCTAATCAAATAAGCAAATAGACTATACTGAAAATAAGCAAGTCTAAACAATAAGCAAAACAAAAAGCAATAGAACTAAGCAAAATCAAATAAGCTAAAAAAGGTTCTAACAAGCAAATTAAACTGATAATAAAAATACACTACTTAACTCAAATTTAGTAAATCAATCGAAAACCAATTAAACTAGCAGACTTAAAATAAGATAACTAAAACAGATATGTAGACTCAAGCAAACTTACTAAAACACTAAATAACTACAAACTTAAACAAACATATATCAACTCATCATATTACCATTATCAAGCAAAGCAAATACAGATTTAAAACAGATTAACTAAAACTTTGCAAATAAAAAGGAAATTAAACCTGATCCTTTGGGAAGAAGGAGAGGCGCTGAACCCCCTTTTAATCTAAACCGAGACCACCATTAAACATCAACACCGTTCGAATAGCATTAAACATCAACAACTCACGAACAGATTTATATAAAACTTCCCAGTGGGGAAGTTTTTCATCCACTTTTACTTTTATTAAACAATTTAATAATTATAATAAAAACAAATAACAATACTAATTATGATAAAAACAGATTGAAGATGAATTATAGTAAACCTTGACAGAAATTTAAAGTTGAGACAGAATTTAACTAAAATAAATTTTATTAATTATCAAAACTCATTACAAATACTGAAAAAGGAAAATTATAGTTAAACCTATTTCTAAATTAAAATAAAAACAGTAAATTAAAGAAAAAAATGGAATAACAATTACAGGAGATATGGGGGTATTTATAGCCAACCCCCATGGCTTGCTGGTGAAGCTTGGTGAGGACGATCTTCAATCGTAGCCGTTTAATCCATTTTTACTCTTTCTCTTTCTTCTTATTATCGATCTAACGATGGATAAAAGCCCTCATCACGCGGATCGCCAAGGTGGATTGGGATATGTGTTTCTTGTGCTTCTTCATGCTGATGTGTAATCAGATGATTGTATGATTTAGGAGAGTGATGTGTATTAGCCAATCACATGAGAGAATGGGGCCACGTTGGATTGATTGCAGCACCTTCTTCATCCCGATTTTGTGAGGAATTAATTAGGGCGCGTGAGCTTCAATCTCCCAAGAAAAGAAAAGCCCCAAATTGGATTAGGGTTTGTGGAGTAGTCTTGTGGTTATGGCTGTGTTCTTTCTATCCCTCTGTCTTCACTTCTCTCGTTTTATTTTTTCTTGTTTATGATGTTTGACCAAACCAAGATAAATAAATACTCCATCCACCGTCACTTGTTATTGTGGGCCTTGATCCAATCTATATTACTCCTCCTTGTTATATAAATTGAATTGATATGGGCTTCAGCCCAATTACTTTAAAACAAATCATCCGTACATTTGTACACTTAATATTGGGCTTTGTTTTGTGCTTGGACCAAAAGTAGATAATACTTGCATCCTTATTGGGCTTTTGGGCCCAATAGTCGAATGTGGGACCCACAAGCCCATTTATCTTCATAAAAAGTTAAATCCACTAAAATCGAGCTTGATTTGGCTTCCTTGATCTCTTCTTTAAACCCGTGTCAATTTTTCCGGTTTTCGTGATCTTTGGTACACTTTTGGTTCTTTGACTTTGACTTTGTCTCTTTCTTGGACTTTTCTTCAACAATTGACCATGAAATCCCGTGTGTTTCTTTCCTTTTGATCTTTTGTACCTATTTAACACAAAACACAAAACCACGCGTAATTCCGACATTTACGATACTAAACACATGATTAGGTCTTGTTTTTCCTTAATTTTAGTGGCAAAAGGATAAGTGTTTACACACTTATTAAATCCCCTACACTTGACCATTGCAATGACCCTATGCAATGCATAATTTTAAAGCATAAAGTTACATTTTTCTCATAATTAACCCATCTTGGCCTTTATTAAGATATACTATTACTACTACGATGAAAAGATAAAAACTTTAAAGGAAACAAAAGTTATAACAATTTATTAACTTGGAAATTATTTGATGGAAGAAACTCGTAAAGAAATCTAAGACTTATATTAGGGCTTTGGTGTCATTAATATTAATCACCCTCAAGTTTCACGTTCCCCATACCAAGCTTAAAAACGAGATCATTGTTTACCATAAGTTCTTAGGTTAAAACCACTTATATAAGACAATTGTGTAATACTCTTTCTCCAATTCCTAAGTTGTATCTCTAGCTTTTAAGGATTGTCATTCACCCGTAGGCTCATTTGACTTATTTGATAATTCTTATTCCAAAAATGAAGGCAAAACGGTGAAAAACCGACACTCAGAACCTAACCTCGTCCTAAAAAACCGTTGTCACTAAAGTAAGCCCACATCAAGGATAATTTAACACGATTTGGGAAATAAATTCCCGGATCCAAAATTTGGCCAATAGTACTACTTATTATTTATTCCTCCAAAGTCATGTAGACTTTATGTGGATTTTAGCAAGTTCACATCATATACCCTTAGGATCTTTAAGATGTAAAAATGATCTTCATCTATTGTCCACACCCTAAGGCTCCTTGAACGATAAACAAGGGAATTTATTTTTTTGATCAATTTTTATTCAACACTTACCATGTCATACACCCTAAAGCTCTAAAGACAAGGTTCGTGCTACATGCCCCACACCCTAAGGCTCCTTGAGGTCATGTTTTAATCTTATTCTTTCTTTATTTATGATATATATATTAGGCCAAATTCCGCGGTCCCATGGTCTGAATACCTCCTACTTAGTGGTTATGAGCCACCTTAGTCGGAAGTCCACAATGCTGGCACCCTCAATGTGTTCATGCTTTAATTACAAGGAGATAAAAGATTTGGCTAAGAGCTAAGATATCGAATCTACACCACAAAAATCCTCATTTATTAAGCAATTAAATATACAAGCGGGAAGAAAGAGCCACAAAAACTCATATAAGCAAGAATTAACCTTTAAACTTATTATCAACTCTATCATCTCTCGTTCTCCACAATTTAAAATCTCAAGGAATGAGACTCGTGGATGCTTAGCCTAATAAACCAATTAAGGTCCATATTGTTAAGGATACTAACTAGAGTAAACTTGGATAAGTAAACTCGGGTTGAGTCAAAATATTCACGACGGGCCTAATATATCAAAGACATCTAAACTTGTTAAAACCATTTTATTCATTTATTTATTTTTTTGACTTTATTCTTGAAATGTAAAATATATATACGATGCGATGACAAAAGGAAAAAAATAAATGAAAATACTACTAGGCCAAAATAGATCAGAAATTTGAAAAATGTTGAAAAATTTTAATTTTCCGGTTAAATAAGGTCAAATTCATGGAAAAGCCCACTAAAATTCGATAGAAGTCCCCCTACACTTAATATAAACATTGTCCTCCATGTTTAAGCATGTGGGAGAATAAACTCCCCTACACTTAGGACAATGAGTACGTTGTTTAAAATCGAGCTAAGGAAGAGACAACTAAAGTGATTACATTTATTCATCTTATTTATATATATGTATGAATCACAATAGCAGAAACGAATCGAAGAAACCAGGTACACAGGAACACGGGATCACGGGTCGCGTCAAAAACACCAAAAGTGGATCATTAAAGCACACATCCCTACACAACTTCACAACACAAACAACCCACTTGGCTCCCCCTACACTTATTGGTGGAAATGGGTGAAGGTGAAAAAGGGTGGAAGGGTAAAAATCTAACCTATTTATACGATGCTTGATTTATTTATCACGAGTCTCTAGCTCGACTCGATTTCCCTAATATCATCATTCAAATGGGAAAATCATGGAAAACCGAGATTTCCAAGGGAGGAAAATCTCTCCATGATAAAGGGTGAAACATAGTAAAAAAGGAATACCCCATGAAAATCCACCCGGGTCAAACACATAATTTCCATCACGAAAGGAAATAAACCCCAAGGTGGTAACATCAAATAAGGAAAAGAAAAGTAGGGTAGCCTTAGTCAAAAATTTCTTACAAGGAAAGGTGTTATGGTGATATGGCAATGAAAGTACAAGAGTCTCTATTCCGGGATCAAACACCAGTTCCTTAACAGGAAAATAGCAAGAGGTGTTGACATTTAAACTCAAAATATCATCATAATCCAAAGTGGGAAAGTCGTCCTCTTCCAAACTTGATGTGAAAACATAAGTATCATCGGAGTCATAGGAAAACTTATCCTCGTGAGGAAAATAGGTATTTAGAAAGATATCTAAATCCTCCTCAAATGGAATATCCTCTAAAGTAGGAATGATCTCTAAGAGTGGAGGATCCTCCTCGAATGTCATGACTTCTAAAATTGGAGTATAAAAGTCAAAAGGAGTCTCCATAATGTAAGAATCACTCATAAAGATATGAGGTGTATTAAGATCATGAGGTGGTTCATCAAAAATAATGAGATCACTTAAAGAAGTGTCATCATCGTAAGTATCAAAGATTGGTGGATCAAAAATGTGTGGGGTCAAAAGTGGGTGGGTCAAAAGATAGGTCGTCTAAACCGAAGATAGTGTGATCACTTAAAGAAGTGTCATCACTATAAGTATCGTAAATAGGAGTTTCAAAAATTTGAGGCTCTAAGGGAAGGGATGAAGTTATCACAAAATCATTTTGATTAGACTTTTGAATTCCAAAAGGATTAATAAAAATCTCTTAATGATCATAATTAAGAACATCAATCATATTGACCGACTCTTTTCCATTTGATTTAATTGTGATTTTTCCCATTTTAAAAACTTGTTGTTCATCCCTAACCCTAAGATTTAACTACCCTTCGACCATATCAACTAAGGCTTTTCAGGATCTTAAGAATGGTCTACCAAGTATTAACGGAATACGAGGATCCATCTCATAGTCGACGACGACAAAGTCCACGGGAAAAGTGAATGTACCAACTCGAACAAAAATGTGTTCGGCAATACCAACGGGCGAGAGTTCTATTAGCTAACTCGAGAGTCATGCGAGTCGGTACAAGGTCGGGTAATGATAATTGTTTCCATACTGAGAGTGGCATAAGATTGATGCTAGCGCCGAGATCCGCTAAAGCCATACAATCATCAATTTGAGGAAACGAGCAAGGTAACACGAATCGTCCGGGATCTCCTAGTTTTCGGGAATCTCTTTGAGAAGAATCGCGGAACAATTCTCATTTAAACGAGTATTAACGAGCTCAACCATTTTTTCTTTCTTATTAAGAAAATCTTTGAATATTTTCACAAATTTAGGCATTTGAGCAAGTGCCTCAATAATGCTAATGTTAACATTCACTTGGGAAATCATTTTCAAAAAGTTGGAAACATGAACGTCATCTTTGGTGAGCACTTTAGCCTTGTCCAACCTAGAGGGGTAAAGAATATTGGGCTTAGAAGTTAAAGGTTGAGAAGGAGAAGGACTCGCTTTTTGAACAACCTTAGGGATAGGATCTTTAGGAAATGGAGAACTAGTACTGGGAGTGGTAGTGGGAGGAATCACCGAAGGGGGAGTAGGGTTACTCATTATGACCTCTGAGCCTTGTCTCTCCTTTATGGGCGAAGAGATGGAAGGTCCCACTAAAGTGGCTCCACTTCGAGTAGTGATAGCACTCACATTAGCATGAGGGTTAATCTCGGTATTATAAGGTAAGGCTCCTTGGGTTCTAAGGGCTTGCAACATTTGCACGAACTTCCTATCGGTGGACTCTTGCATTTGTTTCATAGTTTTCTCATGTTCGGTCAATTTTTGTAGAACCAATTCCATTTGAGGATTATGCATGTTCATTTGATTATAATCTTGATTTGGAAAACCTTGGTTTTGATATTGAGGTTGAAAACCGTTGTTATTATGAAAACCTTGGTTGAAGTTATTATTTTGAAACCCTTGATTTTGACCATTAAAATTCCCTTGATTTTGACCATTAAAATTCCCTTGATTTTGACCATTAAAATTCCCTTGATTTGCATTCCCTTGAAAATTTCCTCTTTGAGGAGCTTGGTTCCTATTTTGGGCGGGTGAGGGTGGTCTTTGTGGATCTAAAAAACCCGGGGGAGCCAAATAGTTAGTACTCTTATTAGACAAATGGTTAACATCAACATTTTGTTTGAAATGAACCCGCTTATTTTCATTGTTGTTATAAGCATAAACTTGTTGTTGTTGATTGTAAACCTTGTCACAATTATAATACGAATGTGGTCCACCACAAGTCTCACACGTTTCACAAGTCTCTTTTAAGGCATTTACTTGACCATTGATGGCTTTGTTATTGTTAGCGGTTTGTAGAGCAATTGTTTCAACAAGCGAAGTAAGCTTATCAATTCTCTTGTCGCTCTCACTAGTACTAGCACTTGCCATAGTAGCCCTAACACTCTTGTTTTGTACTTTTGCCTTGTTTTCAATTATTGCCCAAGCCTCGTTCGTGGACTTCACAAGAATATTACCCCCCGCGGCACTGTTAAGTGAGTCTTGATCATTAAGAGTTAAACCATTATAAAACGTATTAATTTGATGCACTTTTGTAAAACCATGTTGTGGACATTCTCGTAAAAGCTCCTTAAAACGGTCCCAAGACTCACTAAACGTTTCCCCATATTTTTGTTCAAAGGTAATGATGTCATTCCTTAAAGAGGTGGTCCGTAATGGTGGGAAACAGTAGTTAATGAACTTGGTCTCTAAATCCGCCCATGCAAGAATGCTTTAGGGTGGTTCCTTATCAAGCCAAATCCGGGCTTGTCCTTCGAGGGAAAAAGGAAAGAGCAACAAACGTATTGCTTCTTGAGTCACCCCATTGTATTTCACCGTATTAGTCAAATGGATAAATCTCTTAATATGATCATGGGGGTCATCTTGGGAACGGCCCAAAAATGGTGTAGCGGAAACCATTTGAATAAAACCCGTTTTGATTTCAAAATTATTTTCTCCAATTGCGGGGACAACGATAGCGTCATCGTTTCCCTCAACGTGTGATTGCAAAATCTCGATCATAGGTCGGTTATCCGTTGCCATCGTATTGTCGAAAGCGCGATTCTCGGGATCGGCTTGATTGACGGTCTTCTTGTTCTACTTCTTCTTTTTGGAAGAATTAGAAGTATTTGGTACACCAATCGGTATGTATGTATGCGCGCGAGTGCGCATACAATTAAACTTGAGGAATGAGGTAGGAGACCTCGGTCGACTTTGAGAGAAAAGGGATTATCCCTCTGGAGGTTCAATATGAAAAAGCTACAAAAAATATAGACGTAATACTACTTGAGTTGGCAAACCAATAATCAGTCGTCCCTCTAAATATATGATTGTAGTGTTTTACCACACCTTTAGGAAAAGGAGGTAAATAGGGAAAGTATTAAATACGACGGTTTAGGGATACCGTGTACAAATGACCGTAATGAAATGAAAGTTCGTTTCCCAAGGAGGTATATGTGTGTGAGTAATTCGTAATTGGTTTGAGATTAATATTGGATAGAAGGGGATGAGAAAAGAGAATGACGAAGACGTGAAATTAATTACTACAATGACTAAACATAAAACCGTAAAAAGTACAAAAATAAAAATTAATTCTAAAAATTCCCAAAATTTACCAAAAACCAAAATAAATAAACTAAGAGTTTACCAATGATCAAAACTTTTTCAAACCTTTTAATTAATTAAATACTAATTTTTAAATGCTAATTAAAGCCCTAAAAATAAAACTAATTATCAAAAATCCCAAATAAAGATTTTACAATTGTTATACCTCTTAAATGACCTAAAAAGATTAAAACTATTTTTATAAATTTTTAAACTAATAAAAACTATTTAAAATGATTTAAAAACTATTAAAACTTAAAATGATTATAAAAATTAATCTAAAGATGATAAAATTAATCTAAGGGTTGCAAAATTCCTATTTTAATGTATTTAAGCTAAGAAAAATGTAAAAAGTGCAAAAATGTGAAATTTGAAAAATAATAATAAAATAATATTAAAATAATATTAAAAATTCAAAAATTATAAAAAATTCTAAAAACTTGCAAACTAGTTTATTTTAACCTAAGTAATCAAAAAATGAAAGTGTAATTACCAAATTACCCCTAATGGGCCCTCAAATGGGCTAAAAGCAAATCCAGTCAACTTTAATGGGCTTTTTAGCCCAAAAAATCAAAATAAGCCCAAATGACTTGGAAAAGCCATATCTGACTCAAAATTCAATTCTAAACACAAAACTCTGAAGGCCTAAAAGCTGAAAATGAGCTTATCACATATTAATTAACACACAATTTATTCTTATTGGGCCAATAAGCCCATTAAGCAATAAGCCAATGCCATAAGCTCTAATTTGACACACAACCTTCTTTTGGGATACTAAAGAGATCTGTAAAAAGAAATTTTGAAAAAGCACACTCAATAAGCCAGAAATAAGCCAAGTACAAATCCACTAAAAGACAAAATAGTCGGGATAGAGTTCTAGGGTGTTTCAGAAGCTCTAGTTTGTTGCAAAAGCTCACAAATAGCTTAACTAAGACTAATCAACAAAGAAAATCCCAATAAGCCAAGTACAATAAGCTGCGTGAACAAATAAGTACTCTTTTAAAATAAGAAAACTTAATTTCCTAGTGAAAAGCTCTTATTAAGTTCTGATTTCTTCTAGTATAGCTTAAAAGGTGAGATAATTGACGAAAAGTACAAAAACTAATTTGTGGGACGTTTCAATAAGCTACACTGATTGATAAGCACTTTTTGCCTTGGTCAACAAAAGTCAACTCACTCCAAAATTCACCAAACTTGTAGAACTTGGTTATGAGATGTGAATAAGCTTGTTAGAAGCTGTTTTGGATCAAGTCTAGAGGTCTAGACCAATGAACTTAGCAAAACAGTTGGCTTGCTAAGCTTGTTTTTGGCAGATTAAGCACTATAAGCCAGTGGGCTTATAAGCTTGTGAGATAAGCAGTAAACAAAAGGCACACACCAAGTAATGCACAAGGAACCAAATACAATCATCAAACAACAAAAATCAAACCAATTGCATCAAAATCACATATCATGCATTTGCTGATCTAAATGACCAAAAGCTGAAATTCAATAAGCCATAGACTACTCAATAAGCAACCAAACTCTAAAACCAGATGATGCAGAGTTGAACAACCAACAAATCTATAAGCAAACCAAGTTTCACACCTTAATTCAAACAAACAAACAAATTAGACCTGCTGATGTGTTTGACTGAAAAAAGTGTCCAAAAACTAGCAACCTATGATTTTTAGTTATACCTTGTTTTAGACCTATCCAACACTTGAAACAACTTTCATACCAGCAAACAAATAGTTATAAACCAAAAGGAGCCAAGCTCCAAGGCCCTAAGGCCTTTGAACCAGCAGACACAAACACACCTTAATCCGCAACTTTTCAAAGCAACTTGTGATTTCTAAGCACAACCTACTGATTTTATGCTTCAAACACACTTCCTAGATGACAACTAACAGATTCAAACACAAAAATCACAACCTCAAACACAAGAACACAAAATCACAGTCCAAAATTCCAAAACAGGCTATATCATGAAATTTTTAGGGGAAACTTAAACAAGAGGCCATACCTGTCCTCCACAACATCCTATGAGGACCAGCAATGCTCCTTGGACCTTGTTCAACAACTAGAACAACACCAAGGTTCTTCACAAAGAATATCCAAACCTGCTGATGTTCAAAGTAGAACCAGGTTTTGATGCTTTTGATTCTTCAACACAAATGAACAAACAACTCACCCAATAGCTTAAATCTCTTCTCAGGCTTGGTGTCAACAAGCTTGAAGGAGCTTTAGGCTTTTGGCTAAGGATTAGTACAAGATTATAGGTAAAACAGAAACAAAGATTTCAAGGTTTTAGAACCTTTGAAAACCTAACAAACATAGACGTGCCTTAACCACTAGGTTAAGGAAGGTCTATAACATCAAAGGGAACTCAGATTTCAGCTTTTCTAACACCAAACTTTTATAAAACACAAAAGAGATTTCACAATTCTAAGAAATTCAAATTTTATTTTAATAAAAAGGAATTACAAAGATAATAGCCAAAATCTGGAACAAGGGACTCTCACAAGTTGAGGTCTCCTTATATAGGACTAATGAACTATTCTAGAAAGCTGAAAATACATGAAAACCCTAGATATGAATTTCCAGGAATGCCCTTGAGTGCTTTATGTCGTTTGATGTTTGTGAGCTGTCCAAATGCATTAGAGACGTTCATATTAGCTTGCTGGTTAAGCAGTGAGTCTTGGCTGTTGATTTGGCCACGTGTCCTTACTTGGAGAGGAGGGTGTGATGTGATTGGTTAACGGGTTGGATGGTAGGTTCCATTGGTGAGTGGAGAAGAGGGATTTATTGTTGGGATGGGTTTCAGGTGAGGTGAATCACACGGGGGAACAACCAATTTCATTTTACCCTTTGTTGGTAAAAAAGTAAAACATGGGTTCTTGGGGTGAATAGTAACTTGTTTTGATCCGAAATCAGTGGAGGGTAATTGTATTTGGCGCAATAAACATATAAATGTTTCAAATGCCCATGTTTAGTCCTTGTCTTTTGGGAAAAGATGCAAAACACGTTTTCAGCCAACAAAACTCCATTCCCTTTGTTAAATAAGTTATGAATTTCACACTTTTGCCCTAAAACTTTGGCAAAAGTGTTTCAAGGGTTGTTTTTGCCATTTTTCCATAATTGAGGGACTGATTTTGGACTTTCTTGATCTTCAAAGGTCTTCATAGTATCTTTGACGTCATGAGGGACCATATTTGACAAATTAGATTTGATGAGGGACTAATCTTGCCTTTTCATCAAAGTTGAAGGACCGTTTTGTAATTTTGACAAACTTAAGGGACCAAACTTGTAATTATGAATATACAAGGGTTTTAAGTGTCATTTCTTCATAATTTGAGGATCAATCTTGTACATCTTCAAGTCTTCAAGGGTTAATCTTTGATAATTCATGAACTAGGGCCCGGTTCTTTGTACGGCTTCATTTCTCGTGTCCGTTTTTCCTTGTTTATTGTGATCTTTTGTCTTTTTCACGATATCCATACCTAAAACACACAAGTAAACAAATACAAGCATATATAAGGTAATTTATGACATTTTAATGCGTTTAAAGCCCAAAAAGAACGATGAGATCATGTATAAATGCCATCTCATCACTCCCCCATACTAAGCCATTGTCGTGCCCTCACACAATGCTAGAATAAAGTATCTAAGCATCACTAAAATTCAATTTTATTAACCTTTATTGAAAAGTAAAAGACTTGCAACAATACTACGAAAATGTGTAAAGACATAATGTATGATTTTTATCACTAATGTGACTTTTAGGGTCAATGAATAGAAACAAGTAAATGCCCCATAGAGTAAATTTCTTCATCCTTGATTGTCATACATTCCATGCTAAGTGCAAAAACGAGATCATTGTTGGTACAAGTCACAATGCTAACACTACTCATACGTCCAAATTGTGTAATACTTTTTCTCCCCGTAATCCTAGTTATTATAAAAGGAAATGGGTTACTAGCATTTTTTAACTATTTGTCATGGATCACAAGTGATTCATATTGACTTATTTAAGTTTTTGTTAGTCCGAAAGGAAAGTAGCACGATTTAATCGATAGTTAGCCGAAGGAAAAAATCTTTTAAAACCGCTTCTCGTGTATCTCCTTAAGTTCATATCTTGGCATAACTCGTTTCACGATTTGAGACCTTTCTCGGACCGATATTTGGCATGTACTTCATACTTCAAATCTTGGGAAGACGTTCTTGAAATTATGGTCTTCTCTTCATATATTTGGAATTTCTTCACTTGACGTTTTTGAGAGATTCTTCATATTTGGACCACGACTTCATCATTTTTCTTCAATCTTTATTTTGGACTTTGATATACAACGATCTGCCTCCTTTTCGGACTTAGATATATTTATCCTCATACCTTGTAAGGGTCTTTTTGGATAGACTTTCTCCATGATCTTTAGGGGAGTAGTTGCTTTTCGTCGTGTGTCTCGATCCTTCATATTGATTTAGGAATCATTATACTTCACATCATCTTGGATCTTTGGCAACAAAATATAGCTCCTTATGCCTTGTTAGTGCCTTTTTGGATCTTCACCAATCTTCGCGTCCCGCTTCAATAAGTTATGCCTTGGCTATGAACTCTATTCGACCCCGAGCAACTTTTAAACGATCTTGCGCTAGAAGCTAAGTAACCTTTTAAATCGTACGACCTTACTTATAGCAATTATTTTTATTCCTAATTCATTGATCTTATGGGAAGAAAAAGCCACAATTAAAAACTATGAGTTTTTGAAAGAACATTTTCATGTTCTACGTTTAGCATGATCACTTGTCTAACTGTATCACTTCTTGTTCTTCACTATATAAAGACCTCTAATTAAAGAGACTCGTGAATACTTAGCCATGCAAGTCAAAATTAAGCCAAATTTGGATTAGCTTTCATTAAGAATATGTCAAATCAAAGTTTTGGGTTTTCAAGCCACCTATAGGATCTTGCACTTTCTTGTACTTTTTCAAGTTTAGAGAATGCATTTTATAGTTCCCTTGATAAGTGACTTTCTAGGATCAATTATAGGAACTTGCGAAAAGTTTTTGTTCTTAACCCGAATGAGCTAAGACCTTCGCGTTTTAAAGTTCCCTATATAAAAGTCTAGCAAAACTTGAATTGAGCGGGTTAAGGAATGTAAAGGGCTCCAAATGCCCATTAAGTCAAAAATTAGCTCTTATTCTACCCATCAGAAAATATACATTCGTGTCTTAAAAACACTTATTAAAACTAAGAAAATTTTAAAATTTGGCCATTTTTGGCCTTATTAGCAACAAAATAAAATAAAACAATGAAAGTTGGAAAACGTGAGCGCGTAGCAAAGCAAATATCTATGCACCCCCCATACTAAAAGTAAACATTGTCCTCAATGTTTCGAGTCTAAAGGTGGAGCACCCCCATACTAGAGACGAAGAATCAAATGCTTAGGATCTAGCATGGAAAGGGTGATCAACAATATATCCAAAGCCGTTTATGAATTATGCTAAAAGATAATTGTTAGAACAATAAAGGATATGTCATTGGATTCGTGAAAAACTTCTTCAAGCAAACGATGGAGGCTCACGTAAACGAACACGAGAGTCTTCAATCGTAGATGATGGTGATGATCTAGATAACATAATCACAAACAACCACGAGACAACGAGTTGGAAGGGCACAAATCCCCTCTAATTATTTACTAGAAAGCATAAAAGGATAAGCATGGGATATCCCCCACGAGGCACCTCGTTTTTTATTACCGAGTCATGAGCTCGACTCGATCCCCTCAATGCTAATTATCATTGGGGAATATGACTTGGTCGAGGTCAACCATTGAAGGAATTTCCCCACCAAAGTAGTGCTTAAGCCTATGTCCATTCACCTTGAAGTTAGGACCATCATCTTGAGCTAGCTCGATGGCCCCATAAGGAAACACTTGTGTAACGGTGAAAGGACCCGACCAACGAGATTTCAATTTCCAAGAAAATATCTCAAGTCTAGAGTTAAAAAGTAACACTTGATCACCAACGTTAAAAACCCGGTTTTTAATCTTTGCATCATGAAACTTTTTAGTCTTTTCTTTGAAAATCAATGAATTTTAATAAGCATTATCTCTTAGTGCATCCAATTCATTCAATTGTATTTTCCGGTGATCTCCCGCGGTCTTTAAGTCAAAGTTTGCATGCTTAAGGGCCCAATATGACTTGTGCTCCAATTCAGTGGGCAAATGACAATTCTTCCCATAGAATAACTTATAAGGAGTGCAGCCGATAGGTGTCTTATAAGCGGTCCTAAAGGCCCATAAAGCGTCATCGAGTTTGGCGAACCATGGAGCACGGTTTTCTCCAATCGACCTCTCTAAAATCCTCTTCAAAGCTCGGTTCGAAACCTCGACTTGCCCACTCGTTTGCGGGTGATAAGCCGTAGAAAGACGATGAGTAACTCCATATTTCTTTAAGACCTTTTCGAATTGGTCATTACAAAAATGGGTTCCACGATCGCTTATAATAGCACGAGGGGTTCCGAACCGAGAGAATAGTTGCTTCAAAAACTTCACTACCACACGAGCATCATTAGTAGGTAAAGCCTTAGCTTCCACCCACTTATAAAGGTAGTCCACCGCGACGAGGATATACTTGTTACCATGAGACGATGGGAACGGTCCCATAAAGTCTATGCCCCAAATGTCGAAAATCTCACACACTTGAATTATGTTTTGCGGCATTTCATCACGTTGAGACGATTTTCCTTGACGTTGGCACGAATCACACGACTTCACAAGTGCGTGTGCATCTCGATAGATAGAAGGCCAAAAGAAGTCGGCATCGAACACTTTCTTAGCCGTGAGATTAGCACCATGGTGACCACCCGTGGGTCCCTCGTGACAAGCTCTAAGGATGTTAGAAGCTTCGGCACCAAAAACACAATGTCGAACGAGTTGATCCGCACAAACCCGAAAGAGATAAGGGTCGTCCCAAAAATAGAACTTGACGTCACGAAAGAATTTTCGCTTTTTTTTGTGTCGTCATACCCTTGATTATGAAATTCCCCGCATGGTAATTTGCAATGTCGGCAAACCATGGGGTGGTGTCTTTAGAATTCACTACACCGAGAGTCTCGAGAGGAAATGTTTTGGTGATTTCCTTGTTTATGAAAAAATCTTTGTGAGGATCTTCTAGACGAGAGAGATGATCGGCCACTAGATTCTCGGCTCCTTTTTTGTCAAGCACGATGACATCAAATTCTTGGAGGAGGAGCATCCAACGAAGCCATCTCGGCTTAGCGTCTTGCTTAGCTAAGAGATACTTGATAGCCGAATGGTCGGTATACATGATGCTTTTAGTTAAGACGAGATAAGGTCGGAATTTCTCAAAAGCATAGACCACGGCAAGGAATTCCTTTTCCGTTGTGGTGTACTTTAATTGAGCCTCGGTCATCGTCTTACTAGCATAATGGATAGGACGAAAATGCTTTTCATAGTGTTGCCCTAAGACGGCCCCTATAGCATAATCACTTGCATCGCACATGATTACAAAGGGTAATTCCCAATTAGGAGCAACAAGAATGGGAGCTTCGGTAAGTTTCCTTTTAGGAGTTTCGAAAGCTCTAACACAATCCTCATTGAAATTAAAAAGAGCATCCTTCTCGAGAAGGTGTGTCATAGGTCGAGAGATTTTCAAAAAGTCTTTGATGAAACGACGATAAAAGCCCGCGTGGCCTAGGAAACTCCTAACTCCCTTAACGGTTTTGGGATGAGGTAACTTGGCGATGACGTCTACCTTAGCTTTATCGACCTCAATCCCCACTTTAGAGACCTTATGTCCTAAGACGATTCCTTATTTACACATGAAATGAAACTTCTCCCAATTAAGCACAAGATTGGTTTCTTCACAACGTTTTAACATTTGCTTGAGATTAGATAAACACGACGTGAACGAATTGCCAAATACCGAAAAGTCATCCATAAACACTTCCATCGACTTCTGGATCATATCGTGAAAAATGGCCATCATACACCGTTGAAACATACCCGATGCATTACAAAGTCCGAAAGGCATCCTACGATAAGCAAACGTTCCATAAGGACACGTAAACGTAGTCTTCTCTTGATCACGAGGGTCGATAGGGATTTGAAAGTAACCGGAAAAACCATCTAAAAAGCAATAGAATTCATTTCCCGCAAGTCGCTCCAACATTTGATCCATGAAGGGCAAAGGAAAGTGGTCTTTACGAGTGGCGTTATATAACTTTCGGTAGTCAATACACACCCTCCAACCGGTCACAACACGAGTGGGAATTAACTCGTTGTTTTCATTAGGCACAACGGTCATTCCTCCCTTTTTAGGGACACAATGGATTGGGCTCACCCATGGGCTATCGGAGATAGGATAAATCATTCCCGCGTCAAGGAGTTTAAAAACTTCCTTTTTGATGACATCGTGAATTTTGGGGTTTACCCTTCTTTGACTTTATATTGCGGGTTTGTAGTTAATAAGTGTGAAAACACTTATCCTTTTACCACTTATTTCCAATAATAACAAGACCAAAACGTGTATTTTATGTCGTAAAAGTCGGAATTATGCGTGGTTTGTGTTTTTATTATGTTTTAGGACCATAAGATGAAAAAGGAAGAAAACACGGGCTTTCACGGGCTTTTATCGAAGAAAACGGGAAAAGACGAAGTCAAAAGATCAAGAGTGCTTAAAGAACGGATGTCCAAGACCTATTCTGAAGATTTATCGAAGAACAAGTCTAAAGACGGAAGTTTAATGAAGTCAAAGGACTCGAGTCTAAATAAATGAAGAAATTTAAGACGAGTTTAATTAATCCCGAGACGAAATCGAGAAAGACAAATGAATTAAATCGAGTCGAGAAGAAAAGAAGGAAGCACCACACATGCACTTCTCACTTCCCTATAAATACCCTCCTAATCACATTAGGAGGGGGTTAGCTAGTTTTACTTTTAATTTTTCTTTCTAGTTTTAGAGAGAGAAAGTTCATAACTTTCTCTCACTAAGTTTTTCTTTGTTTTCATCTTTTAAATTTAAGCTTTCTTTAATCTTTGTATTTGGATTCCATTAATCAAATTCAAGTTAAGTTTTAAGTCTTTAATCTTCTTCTACATTTCTTAGTTTACTTGAATTTTTGATTTGAAATCTTTTCTTTGATCCGTATCCTCATGATCCGTGATTGAAGTTGAGGTTGTATGTTAAGAAAGCTCATTTCTCGTTCTTACAAAAGCTTGTACACGTTTAGGCCATAAGCTCTCTATGCTTATTGGCTTATTTCAAGTTCTAGCTTATTGATTTTCGGATTTCTTAAAGGTTTTTGTCACGATTAAAGTTCTTTTCATAAAGTATTTGATCTTTATGTTTAAGAAGTTGTCAAATTTAAGCTTTTTGAATTGTTTTAGGTTCGGGTAGAATAGCTTATTGTATCAGCTTATTGAGTTTTAAACTTGCCACCATTTTCGGATTAATCTTGTGTTCATCGCAATATTTTGATTCTCCACATTCCGACGGGGTACTGGATTTGATCGCAATAACCCTTAAGGGTTCTACTTTGCGATCGGTGGGCCATTTCCCCTTATTCCGATCTGGATTGCGATCGCGCATTGCGTTCGCACATTCCGACGGGACTAAGGTTTTTGTTAAGACGAAGTGCTGCCCATTTTTCGACAGCAACATTGCGATAGCCATTATTCCGATAGATGCACATTGCGATAGAGGTGTTTTAGTTATTCCGATCTGAAACATTGCGATAGAGGATATTCCGATAGATGCACTTTGTGATAGAACCTTATTCTGATAGAATTGCATTTTACATTCCGACAGCTTTACATTTATGTATTCCAATGGTTGTGATTTTGGTGTATTCCGATGGACATGATTTGCATTATTCCGATTGACTAAGTTTTTAAGTTTTAAAGTTTTACAAAGTTTTAAGTTTTAAGTATTTTCCTAATTAATTTTTAGTTTAATTTTGTCAAAGCTTCTACTTTACTCATCGACATTTTCATACTTGCTTTTAAATTAGATAACCAAACCAAACCAAATCATTTTGTTCACCAAAAGTCAATTGAGTCGCACTCTTAACTTGTAATCAATTCGAAAAGACTTGGGACTACGAATTTTGATACTTGGGGTAAAAGCCATGTATTAAATGGCGCCGCTGCCGGCTCTTTTCGTTACGATTAAAGGTTTTTAGTGAGAGACGCATTGAATTTTGGGATCCGTTCTTTGAACGTTATTTTCCTTGCTTTAAAAAATTTCAAAAACCCTAAAAATATAAAATTCTTCAAAACTACAAAAACATTGAAAAATCATAAAAAGCAATTCTTTTCCAAAGGTTTTGCACCAAAAAGATCATATATATATTCTCTCTGTGCATATTTTTCTTCTGCAGGTGTATGCGTACTAGATCTTCGAACTATTCTGAGCCCGAGACTCATGAAGAATTAGATATGGCTGGTGTTAATAACAACAATAATAACCCACCTCTACCCAATTTGAATAACAATAACAACAACAACAATGTCCCCCTACCTGATTTACGAACAATGGAGGAATTGTGCCAACCCACCATGAACGGACGCGGAGGCCCGATTGCGCCAATGCACGTCACGGCTCAGGAGTTTTCGTTGAAGCATCACATGATCCAACAAGTGCAAACTAACCCATTTCACGGAATTCCGGATGATGACGCCAACAAACACCTCGACAAATTCATTACCATCACCCAAAGCATGAAGTCCCCCGGTGTTTCTATGGATGACCTTCGCCTCCAACTCTTTCCCCACTCACTTTTTCACCATGCCGAAAAATGGTTTGACCGTCTCCCAAAGGATTCTATTCATACTTGGAATGACATGACTCAACGCTTTTTGTCGCGCTACTTCCCACCATCCATGGTCACAAGCCTTCGTAGCCAAATTAGTGGATTCATGCAAGACAATGATGAATCGCTCTTCGATGCTTGGGAACGATACAATTATTTGATCGACCGTTGTCCAAATCACAACATGCTCCCCGTCACTCTCATTGATACTTTCTACAATGGTCTCACTGTTCGTGATCGTGACACGATCAACGCTGCCGCCGGTGGTACTTTTATGAAAAGGAGACCGGAGGAATGTAGAGTGTTGATTGAAAACATGACTACTCACCACAAGAATTGGGATTCATCCGCATCCTCAAGATCTAACCCGAGATTCAATGTTTCTTCTACTACTTCCAATCCCGAGATGACTGAAATTTCTCGACAACTCGCTGAGATGAACAAGAATTTCATGACCATGGCCACAAACCACTTTCAACAAGCTAAAGCCGTTGCTATTTCTTGTGACACATGTGGTGGTCCTCATTCTTACAATGATTGTCCTTCTACCCAAGGCAATTTTTCTGAAAACGTTAACACATCATACGTTACTTGTTGTCCCTTTAATATGAATGATATAAGACGAATTATTAAGAAAGAAAGGTAGAAATGAGATGAATTTTAGAGAGAGAAACTAGAGAGAGAAAAGAGAGAGAAGTGTGTGAACTTGGTGAAATTAGATTAGAGAGAAGTGAGAAATACAAATGACCATCCACCCTCCTAACATGCTAGGAGGGTAGTATATATAGTCCACCCACATGCGGGCTTTAATGGACTATATATTGGGCCAGGCTTGTAGTTTGGACTTTAATTAGTTTAAATCCAAGCCCGTGAATCACGACTAAATAACTACTTATTACAACGTTCTAATAAATAATACAATAGAAACCTATGACCGAACATTCTTGTTTGACTCAATATTTTGAGGCTAACAATCTCCCCCAATGTGAGGTTATTCCTCTTTGATATTTGGATTCCAATGGAGATTTATGAATTTCGTCATAAATGAGTCTTGAACGTGTAACAGTAGTTTTGTTCCTTCATGCTGTGATCTTTGAGCCTTTGTCGTTGTCTTTCGACTTTGTCTTTTAGTCTTGAGATCTTCAAATCATTCTTGACTTGTCTTTGCCATCTTGTGATCTTGTGTCTTTATCCACATGCTCACACTATCAATTGTTGGATAAGTCTTTGGGGCATGAATATGTGGTTGTGTATATCTGACTTTGCTGAGTACACCGTGACGCCACCTTCTCGAGACAAAACATAGACACGGACTGAATGGCTTTGACATTCGTCCTAAATCGGTAGCGTTTTACCTCCGGTCGGTGAAGACCGTTATACGATATTAAATATCGTACCTGTGATCAGGTAGATTCAATTAAGAATCTCCTTGACAGGGTTTCGCGGCAGTACTAGCCGTTCTCTTTACTCGACCGTCTCAAAGCAAGACTGCGAACATAAAGAGTGAATCAATTGGATAAATATCCGCTTGATTAAAGTCGTCAATTCAAGTTCCTGGAACAAGTTTGATTCATAAAGAATCTTACCATTGTTGCTTTCCAGTTGACACAAGTTTGATTCATAAGAATCTCACAAGTTACCTACCGTAGCGCTGTTTGATGTTGACGCTAGAAGGATTTCCATTCGTCACTGTGAATATTAATAAATATCACTCTGAATGTTCTGGCAAGACCATAAAGATATTGCGTAGAAACCTGAAACGAGTTTGAATCAATTCAGAATCAAACCACTGTTGCTTTTCAGTTTTACATATGTTCAATTCATAAAGAATCTTGCATATGACCTACCGCAGTGTTGTTTGATGTTAACACTGGAAGGATTTCCACTCATCATTGTGAATACTAAGTAGTATCACTCTGAGTGTTCTAGCAATATCACAAGGATATAGCGTAGGACTCTCTTGATCTTCATCCGTGTGTCCTAACGAGATTTGATTGATCTCTTGGCTCTAGACGCGATTTGTGCACTTTTAGTGGTCGGAGGCTGGAGCAGATGCCACCTATTCAATATCAACAATCTCGGAGTGAGAAAGTCAATAGAAGTCGTGTTGATCTCCGTGACAATAAAACAAACTTCTTTTGAGAGAAGCCTGAGTAGCTAGGAAAGGGTTGTGCTTCACATCACTGGGTCCATGATGAGTTTGTCTTCATGATGAGTTGACCCGGTTTCTGCCTAAGTTGTATGGAGGGCTTCTTTCTTTAGACCCTTTATCCTTACATTTCTTTTTCATTCTTCAACCCCTTCAATGCTTACCAAGACATCATTACTAGCACCTTGTTGTGATTGTTCCAGTGCTAGCATCGGTACTTAGTCGGCATTCTGCTGCGTTCACATTCTACTCCATCTTTCCTAATAATCTATTGGATTGTCCCTGGGAAGATCCCTCCGGTTCTGGTTGGATCATAGGACTTAAACCTAACCACCCTTTTGACACCAATAACGTCGTGAATTAAAGATGTTGTGGGTATTTTATCGTAACCATGAAAACCACTTTAAATTCTAACAAAGTGTTTGAAAACCATTTAACACCTTGCTAGTTTTGTCGTTTTAGAAATGCTCCCCCTTCACATGTGCATCGATAATCGAAAGTGTTTCGCACATGTAGGTAGGAGTGTAAGTGCTTGAGTCTTATATTAGATCACATTTTAATCACATTTTCTCCCCCTATCTCTAATATATAAAATCTTTTGATATTAGAGATACCAAATTTGATTAAAATATATTTTGAAAAAATAGTCTTGAAATCTCTGGGAGAAAGATGTGTTAATCTTTTGCATGAAGTTAAAATGCTCCCCCTCAAAAAATTGATCCAATTGAATTGTCATTATGAGGATATGATCCACATTTCGCTTTTTGAGGATGGGAGTTTGTTGAACACACAATTTTTGAAAGATTTTGAATAATCATTGATAAATTCTTGAAAAAATTGTGTTCAACGCTTTTTGAAAAATCCTATTTCTTTTTGTCGAAGAGGTTTTTCTAAAGCATAAACTTGAGTTCACAGACTTTGAATGTCTTGACGAATCCACTCAAGTGTAAGAAGATTTAACTTCTTTTGCTAAGGGTAAGAGCACGAAATCGTACACTCCCCCGTGAATATTGATCCGGGTTGCAATCTGAAAGTGATTTCAAGCCATTGTGTTGAGCTCAAAACGTTGAATGTTTTGTGACAAGCTCAACCCAAGATAGATTGCTCTACCCGTTGTTGGAAATATTGTCCAAAATAGACAATTTCCTTTTGAAAAAAAAAATAGAAATGACATGTTTTGAAAAATATTTACAACTTTCATTCGAGCTTTATGTACACACCCGTGTCGTTATTGAGCGACATTTCTAGGTACGTCCATATTATCGATACTGAAAGACATGTCGAGAAGAATATTTTTGGATTTTGAAAGATTTTTTAATTTTGTGTTTTGCTTTTATGTGTTTTATATTTTTGTATTTTGCTTTTTCAAAGATATTTACAGGTTGATGTTTGATAGATAAATCAAGCAGGCACCTTTGCTAGAATCTCCAGGTCTGCTGGAGTCAAACATCTCATACCAATTTGCCTAACGAGGTACTCAAACCTATCTTTCGACAGAGCTTTCGTAAACAAGTCGACTAATTGGTAATCCGTTCCAACAAAGTATAATTCAACGATACCTCTTTCAACTTGTTCCTTTATGAAGTGGTATCTGACATCGATGTGCTTCGTGCGGGAATGCTGTACCGGATTGCAGGAGATGGCTATGGCCGACTTTGAGTCACAGTACATAGGTACTTTATCAAAGTGGAAGCCATAATCCGTGAGTTGTGTTCTCATCCAAAGAACTTGAGCACAACACGCAGATAGAGACACATACTCCGCTTCGGCTGATGAAAGTGACGTGCAATCCTGCTTCTTGGAAGACCATCCCACAAGCTTATCTTGACCTAGAAGTTGTGCACCACCAGAAGTACTTTTTCGTGTATCAAGACACCCTGCATGATCAGAATCTGAATAGGCCGTTAGAAAGAAACCGGTTTCCCTCGGATACCAGAGTCCCATGTGAATGGTATTCTTAAGGTACCGAAAGATCCGTTTAACCTCCTTGAGGTGCTTTTCAGTGGGTCGTGCTTGATATCGTGCACAATAGCATGTAGCATGATGAATATCTGGTCTACTTGCTGTCAAGTACATGAGGGACCCGATCATGGAACGATATCTCGTTTGATCTATGGGTAATCCCTCCAAGTCAGCATCTAGGGATGTGGTTGATAATGGTGTCCCAACGGGGTCACATGAAGTCATACCATGCTTTTTGATTATCTCTTGACAATACTTAGCTTGGTTTATAAAGATACCACTTGGGGATTGGTGAACTTGAATTCCTAGAAAGAATTTTAGTTCGCCCATCATCGACATTTCAAATTTGCTGTGCATTACTTTTTCAAACCATTTTGAAAGTTTTGGGTTTGTAGACCCGAAAATAATGTCATCAACATAAATTTGCACAAGCAAAATGTCATCCCCATATTTATAAGTGAACAAAGTTAGATCAATGGAACCTTTTGAGAAACCTTTGGATACCAGAAATTTTGAGAGCTCGTCGTACCACGCCCTTGGAGCTTGCTTGAGTCCATATAGTGCCTTGTGGAGAAGATACACCTTGTCAGGATAATGAGGATTGACGAATCCTTCCGGCTGCGTGACATAGACTTCTTCCTTCAAAGGACCGTTAAGAAATGCTGTCTTTACGTCCATTTGATAGACAGTGAATCCCTTATGTGCAGCATAAGCAAGAAAAATCCTGACTGCTTCCATTCGAGCTACTGGTGCAAATGATTCTTCAAAATCAATTCCCTCTTTCTGGCCATACCCCTTAGCCACTAGCCTAGCTTTATTCTTGATGATCGTATTCTCTTCATCCATCTTGTTTTTCCAGATCTAACGAAGATTTAATAGAGTCACATCGTATGGTCTGTCAACAAGTTCCCAGACTTTAAGTCTTTCAAATTGTTGAAGTTCATCCGTCATCGATTCAATCCAAGCATGATCAGCCATGGCTTCTTTGATGTTTTTCGGTTCGACAATACTCACGGCGAGTGCGAACATACAAACATCGCCATCAGTGGCTAGTTGTCGTCTTGTACGAACAGGCTGTGAAGGGTTTCCAATTACGTGAACCAAAGGATGATCTCGGGTCCAATGATGTGTTGAAGGATGTCGTTGATAAAACGTATGCATATTTGACGGATCAACATGGCGAGTAGAAGACTCTCCAGTTTCGTGTACCGGTGTACCGAATGGGTTGATAAATTCGTCATCGTCAGATGATGCACCGTCTGCTTGATTTGTGTTCTCTGGAGCAATGACAGTAGTTGTGGATGTTGTAGGATCGATTATTGAAGTGATATTCTGAGGAGGTAAATCTGCAACAACCCGTGTTGAAGTAGATGAAGTTGTATTCTTTTGTTGATGATGATCGATATCATCATTCGTATCATGAGTGACAGCGGAAGACTTCGATACAACTTGTTTCTCCCCCGTGAAATATTCATCATACATTGGTCCATACAACATTTCCAACTCTTCAATTGTCGTGTCGACTGTCATATCAGCTCTAGGAATATTTTCTGGAACCAGCGTTGAACTTGACGGTTCATTGCTGTGGTCTTGAGTTCCGAGTTCCGTGCGGTTGTGAACGGAAGTCGTCTGTCGTTGTGGATCGGGACTTAAACTGTTTTGTTCAAGTGCCATTTCTTGAGATTCATCAAATCGGATGTGAATTGTCTCGACAATCAATTTTGTTCTTTTGTTGAACACTCTATATCCCTTAGACTGAGTTGCATATCCCACAAGAATACATGCATCACCTTTTTCTTTCATCTTATCCAAATTTTCACCATCTCGTATAATGTAACAAATACATCCAAAAACATGAAGGTGTTTGAGTGAAGGTTTACGATCATGAATTATGTGATATGGTGTCTTTTCGTGTCTTGGGATAATTAAGGAGCGGTTTTGTGTGTAGCATGCGGTTGACACGGCTTCGGCCCAAAAGTATAGTGGAAGTTTTGAAGCGGATAGTAATGTTCGAGCAGCCTCAACTAAAGTACGGTTTCGTCTTTCAACAACGCCGTTTTGTTCGGGTGTTCGAGCAATAGATGTTTCATGTTCAATCCCTTCGGCTTCAAAATACTTTCTCAGATTTGAATTCAAAAATTCTGTACCTCTGTCAGTACGAACCACTTTAACTTGAGCTTGAAGACCACGTTGTATCAATTTAAGGAAGCTAATGAGAACATCGGGTGTTTCATCCTTGGACCTCAAGAAGTGAGTCCATGTGTACCTTGAGTAATCATCGACAATTACCAGAATATATTTCTTTCCATTGATACTCTGAACACGCATGGGACCACATAGATCCATATGAAGAAGATCTAACCGTCCTTTAGAGCTTGGTGTGGTCTTTGTTTTGAAGCTACTTCGTTTAGCTTTACAAAGTTCACAAGAAGAACAAAGATGATCTTTGATGAATTTCAAGCTTGGAAGGCCTCTCACAATATCTTTCTTGGAAAGCAAGTTAATGGTATCAAAGTTGAGATGAGAAAGACGTTGATGCCATAACCATGCCTGAGTCGTTGAAGCTTTAGCCATGAAGCAAATTGGAGTTGATGAAGTTGTGTCTTGAAGTGAAATTGTATAAAGATCAGTACCCCGTGTACCGGTAAGTAAGTCATTCCCATCATAATCACGAACAAAACATGTCTTCTTTCTGAAAGCAACTTCCAAATCCGCATCACAGAATTGACCAACCGAGAAAAGATTGTGATTGAGCCCTTCGACGTAGTATACCCTTTTAATCGTGATATTCCCCTGAACCAAATCTCCATATCCTAGGATCGGTGCAAATTGATCATTTCCGAATCGGACCGTACCTAGGAACTTCTCCACGAAGTTAATTAGAAGCTTGAGATTCCCCGTCATGTGCTTCGTGCATCCGGAGTCCATTATGAAGAGAATTATTTGTATCACCTGCAGAAGAGTTAGAACACGATGGAGCATTTGCTAAATTGGATACCACAGTAGTTGTGATAGTAGAATCATTAGTGTCCTTATCAACATTTAAAGGCAAACTAACACTCATTTTCACATTTTCTGTCCTAACTTTTGGCATCCATTTATATCCGGGAGGACATTGATTAGCAAACCACCATTTCCAAGACTTACTGGCAGACTCATATAATTCCTTAATTTTGCTTCTAGGATTCTTAGTGGTGGAGTCTGATGCATTACTTTTCTTAGTGGGGGTTGCACCAGAATGGTTCACTTTGCGTTTGGGTTTACTAGCTCTAATAGGCATTGCAACTTGCTTCTTAGTTCTAGTATCTACGCCTTTGACTTTATTTATAGCACACATAGAATGATTAGCATTAGCACACTTGCCACATTTGACACAAACAAATTTCACATTCATAGCATTCAAAGTTGAATCATTCAAATCGTCATGACACGCGATTACAGACGTTTTATTCTTAGAAACATTGAAAATCCTAGGGTGTTCTTCTACTTGCTTCATCTTCCCTTGATTCTTGTGTTTCCAGACCTTATCATTCTCTTGAGTGCTCTTAAGCTGAGGCTGGCTAACACTAGTAGTGGAGACTATTCCTGTAGTAGAAGACACATGAATATTAGTGTTTCTAGAAGTCTGAGGCGAGTAAGAATCTTTGTTTGTGGGCTTAGTGGATATTCTATACATTCCTGGTTTAATGACATTATTGTGCCTAACGCTTGGTGCTATAGGATTCCTTATGGGTTGAGCTTGTGGTAACCTTTCCTTTCCATCCATCTTGGGGGCAAACACAGGTTTTGCAAACGAGGAATTAGATAAAGCAGATGGTTTTCCCAAGATAGAGGATCTATTCTCTTTAGAGGCATTGGGTTGTCTAACAACATTTTTCTTAATGCTAGGTTCCACAATTTTTCCACCCATTTTAGCAATGAGTTTCTGCAACTCTGCTATCGCTCTGTCCCTGTCTTGTAATTGAGCTTTCAACCCTTTAATTTCCAAATTCTGTTCATTCATTTCTCGAAATGTTTGGGAAAGTTTTTCTTGCAATTTATTATCATGTGGAAAACGACCAACATCTTTTTGCAAAGCAAGTTCAAGTGAATGACAATGTTTTTGAAGGAAATCAGTTTTGTGTTGAAGTAACTCAAAAGCCTTTTTATCAACATTTTCTTTACGTTTCGAAAGCTCAATTTCAAGACGTTCACATTCTTTGATCTTATCAAGATATTGGCATGCAACTTCAGAATATTCATCAATATCAGCACAAGATGTAAAATAAGCACACATAATATCTTTAGAAACACATTCTTGCAATAGTAAATCATATTCATCAGAGAAAACGGACTTGTCCATTTGAAGATTATCAATTTCTTTCTCAAGAGACTCAACATATTGTAAATCATCAAACATTTCAGACCGAATTAAGCTTTCGAATTTAAGAACATTTTCTTTTAGTGTGGCCGCGTTCGGTATTAAGATTTGTTTGACAAGCACTGTTATGTCTTGAGGAATTGGTTTCTTCCACTCGTCATTTTGTCGTTGTTTCCAATCATTATCAATAATGGACTTAATATTATCTATGTAATGAGTAAGAAACCCAAATATCTGCCTACTCTTGCTTTTAGAAGCATCTAGGGGCAAGTAGTTGATGAACTTAGAAACGTTTGTTTTCTTAGTGGCAAACGCTTTCTTCCATTGAATTCTCTTTTGCCTGCATTCTAAAAATACTTCCTCACGAGATTTCTGAGTTTATTTGTGGAACAGACCATAAAGACTATTCTCATAAGCATAATTATATGGTTTCACAAACTCCTTATTAACTGATGGTTGACTATCAGCATCCCAAAGGGCAGTCTCTTCACTATTGGCACTTAGAGGCATGCAATCAAGATCTGTCCTTTCAGTCTCATCAAGATAAAGATGCGGGTTCGCAGCTTGAGCTTTGGCAAGGTACTCAGGACTTGCAAAGCTAGCTTGACCCTTAAACATCGATGGAGGTGCTAGCATTCTTACGGATTGAATAGAATCATGCGTTTTATAAACAACGTTCTTCAAAAAGTCGACTTGTGCTTCTAGTTTCGTAACTTTTTCGGTTTCTTTATCATATCTACTTTTGAAGGCTTGTTTTAACGCATCTACCTCTTGTTTCTTATCCTCTAGAATTTTAGCAGAATCAGTAGTGGTCATAGAGAGCTTTTGTTCAAGTTCATTAACTTTGGTATTGGCAAGGTACGTTTTTTGACGTTCATCCATTAAGAAAACATTATATTGACGCTTCTCTTTAGCTAATAACTCAAGGGTGGTATTATATTTGTTTTCAAAATCGTCCTTTTGACTTTTTAACGCACTTCCCTTGTACCCCTCAAGCTCTTTGGTTTTCTGAAGGAGCTCATCTCTATAGTTTTCAGTCATCTCAGTAGATTTGATAAGAGCAGCTTTGCATTCTTCAAAACTTTGAGTGAGCGTAGCGTTTGCCTTCTTTAATTGCTTTTGACTCTTTTTATTTTCAGTGACATCTTTTTGTAAAGTAGCAATTAAATTAGCAAGCGCAATACGTTCCTCTTCATCATATTCATTTGCATGTTGATCATCCTCAGACTCATTATTGCACATGTCTGATGAATCAGGTGTGGTATTACTATCAACCGTTTCCATCATACACGTGTCATTAATGGCATTGGGTAGATCACTATGCTCAGGGATATCACCAAACACATTATATTCATCAGTAGTGTGTACCTTATCGATTGGCTCAGTGTCAAAGATAGGACCATTGTCATCTTCAGTGACTTTGAGAACTTCTTCAACATGTGCCATGTACGAGTAATGTGCTTCTAATTCCTGGTCGGAGGCTTCATCATCAGTGTCATCAAGCATAGCTCCTTCCTCAGCTGACAGTTTGACCCCTGCTTCCATCTTTTTGCATAGCAACATCTTTTCCTTGTGATAGCTGGAGTCTCTAACCCTTTTCGGCTTCCTGCATTCCTTTGCCATAGGCCCAAAACCTTGGCAATTAAAACATTGAATCCCGCTTTGCTGAACCACTTGACTTCCAACCGTTTCCCTATTCCCAGTAGCAGCAGCAATCCTCTGAGTATCATACTTTGCAGTTTGTCGATCATATCTTGCAGAACCCTCAACATGCGTTGGATTATGTCGATCATACCTAGAAGGACTTTCACCACGTCGACGTGTGTCATACCTTGGAGGACTCGCAACATATCGGTTCTTTGTGTTAGATGATGTTCGAAGATTGTTGTTGGTGGGTTTGTAGATCTTCTGGTAAGTCTTCATAATGAAAGTAATTTGTTGTTTCATCTCATGATTCTTCTGAGCTTGATCTTCATCACTATCTTCTTCAGATGATGACTCAGATGGTGGTGAAGTTGCTCTTGGTGCTTTGTCGCGTGATCTTGTGGATGATGAAGACTTGGATGATGTGGAATATCGTGGTGAGGATGATGGGCTAGAGTATGGCTTAGGAGCACGAGATCGATGATCTTGAACATTTTGAGTGGTAGTTAATAAAACAAGTGGATTAGCCGTCTTTGCAACTCGTTCAGCTTGAATCTCATTTGCTTCATGCTGAAACTGTTTCAAGATATCAAAGAGAGTGTGATAGTTTACCTTGTCTAACTGCTTCTGTTGTTTCACCAAAGTGACAAAACGTGTCCACTCTGGTTGGAGTTGTTGTAGAAATTGCACATTGACTTGCATGGTGGATACTTCCAAGTTGTTTCTTGTCATATCATTCATCATCTTGTAAAATCTTGAATAATAGGACTCAGTTGATTCTCCATCCAATGCAGTAAACTTACCAAAGTTCCAAAACAAGTTTGTTTTGACATCTTGCTTGTTGAGAGACTCTCCTTGTTGCAAGCGTTCAATGGCCGTCCACATTTCTTGTGCTGTAGGACATGCATCGACTGTGGAATAAATATCATCTCCAATTCCACTTAGGATCATATAGATCGCTTCTTTTTCTGCATCATGCCAAGCACGTTTCTCGGGTGTAAGGTCAGATAAAGTTTCCTTTTTGTTGGATTGATTCACACGACTATATCAATAAATAAAGATGATGTAGAACAAGATTAAAACTAAGAATGGAATATTAGATTAGATGAAGAAGAATTAGAAAGATACAAGGTAGATGTTTCTAGTGAGAGAAACTAAGGAGAGTTTCTCTCTCTAAAACAAGAAGAAGAGAAAAGATACAATGGGAGACACACACACAAATGAGGATGGTTATGCCTTTTATACTAAGGCTTACATGAATAGGAGGCCTTCCTCATTTGTGTGTTCGGGACTAATTTCCGTTTCATGCATACTAATGACATAGAACTCTCGACACTGTTGAATAGCATTTTCCACGAGCTTCGCAACGGTATATTATATGACCATCACTTTAAATACTTCTAACAATCTCCCCCTAAGGGGTGGTCATATAATATGTGACTTCACTTCTTTGACCATCACTTTAAATACTTCTAACAATCTCCCCCTAAGTGGTGGTCATGTATTATGTGACTTCACTTCTTTGTTGTTGCAGACTTTGAAGCTCGTTGTCTTGAGAGTTCTTTCATTGATCCTTTCATGACTTGTGATCTTGGATCTTTGATCTTTGCCTTGACTTGATCTTGTAACTTTGCCAGCTTGTGTTCTTGTGTCTTTGCCCACATGCTCATGTTTTGAGTTGACATGAAAGCTTGTTAACAATCTCCCTTGATCATCAGAGTAGCGGAAGTCTTTGTCTTTAGATGTTCTTGAGCTTTCTTCAATAATCTTGAATATGTGGCCTTGAATTGCGACTCTTGAGATAACGCCACCGTTTGCATTCCACCGGTTTCCCGTTATACAGTACGAATACTGTACCTGTGATCAGGTAAGTTCAAAGAACTTCCTTGACAGGATTTCCAGCTGTGGTAGCCGTTCTCAATACTTGAATATATCGAAAGATAATTCAAAGTAAGGAGTGAATCATGCAGTTCCATTCTGATGATTAAGTCGTCAATTCACTTTCCTGGAACAAATCTGAATCAATTAAGAATCAAACCATCGTTGCTTTCTAGTTGACACAAGTTTGATTCATATAGAATCGCACAAGTTACCTACCGCAGTGCTGTTTGATGATGACACTGGAAGGATTTCCATTCGTCACTGTAAATACTGAAAAGTATTACTCTGAATGTTCTGGCAAGATCATAAAGATATTGCGTCGAGACCTGGAACGAGTTTGAATCAATTAAGAATCAAACCACTGTTGTTTTCCAGTTAACATATGTTTAATTCAAGTGAATCTTACATATGACCTACCGCAGTGCTGTTTGATGTTAACACTGGAAGGATTTCCATTCATCACTGTGAATACTAAAGAGTATCACTCTGAATGTTCTAGCAATACCACAAGGATAGAGCGTAGGACTCTGTAAATCATCGCTTGTGTTCTAATGATGAACAACAATTGATCTATGGAATAAGTGTCCTAATGAGATTTTTGATGAATCTCGTTGGCTCTAGACTCTATAAGTGCACGTTTATTTAGTGATCGGAGGCTGGAGCAGACTGCCACCTATTCAATATCTACTATCTCGGAGTGAGAAAGTTGATAGAAATGAGTTGAACTCCGTGACAATAAAACAAACTTCTTTTGAGAGAAGCTTGAGTAGGCTGGGAAGGGTTGTGCATTGCATCACTGGGTCCATGATGCTTTGTCTTCAGTATCAGAAATCATCAAAGTAATTCTGATAATAGATGTATTGACCCGGTTTCTGCCTAAGTTGTATGGAGGGCTTCTTTCTTTACACCCTTTATCCTTACATTTCTTTTTCATTCTTCAACCCCTTCAATGCTTACCAAGACGTCATAACTAGCACCTTGTTGTGATTGTTCCAGTGCTAGCTTAAGTCATTAGTCGGCATTATTCCCGTACACTCAACTACTCCATCTTTCCTAAGGACTTATAAGTTCTAATGGATTGTCCCTGGGAAGATCCCTCCGGTTCTGGATGGATCATAGGACGAATACCTAACCACCTTTTGACACCAATACCATCGTGAATTTATGTGTTGAAGGGTATAGATATCGTAACCAGAAAAATCAATTGAAAATGCAGTCAAGGTGTTGATGAAATCAATGTTTACACCTTGAAAGTTTTCTATATCACCAAAAACGCTCCCCCTACATATGTGCATCATAAAAGGAGAGATTTTTGCACATATTAGGAAGAGAAAGCACTTATATCAAAGACCTTATTCAAGATAACACATTTTAATCACTATTCTCCCCCTCAAAAATTGCATGAAATTGAAATTTTTGTGAAAGTAGTGATGAAACATGGAGAGAATAATGTGTCATGAAACTTTGGAACAAATGTTTATACAAACATTATACTCCCCCTCGAAAAGAGATTGTATTTAAATAGGGGAGTATATGAGCACATTGTTTTGAAATACTTTGAAAAATTATGCTCAAAAGTCCGAGAAAAATTGTGTTCATGAGCTTAAAACTTTGAATGTTTCGATATAAGCTCATGACCGAGAAAAATGAATTTCTCGTTGTTGAGGATAAGTCAAAGACTTTCCTTTATTTAGGGACCGGGGTATAGTCTGACATGTGACTATAAGCCATTATGTTGAGCTCAAAACTTTGAATGTTTTGTGACAAGCTCAACCCGAGATAGATTGCTCTACCCGTTATTAGGATAAGTTATCTTTAAAGATACACTCGCCTTTATTTGAAGTTCGAGTTACAGTCTGACATTTAACTGTAAGTCGTTTACATGAGCTTAAAACATGGAAAGTTTTTATCGGAATCTCATGACCGAGAAAAATGAATTTCTCGTTGTTAAGGATAAGTTATCATCCGTGATCAACTTTCCTTTATTTGAGGCACGAGTCACAATCTGAGGTAATTGCAAATCATTTGAAGAAAGAGGAAATGACATGTTTTGAAAAACATTTAAACTCTCATTCGAACTTTATGTACGTACCCGTGTCGTTTTTGAACAACATTTCTAAGTGCGTCCATATTATCGATGCTGAGAGACATGTCGAAGAAGAATATTTTTTGGTATTTTTGAAAAATTTTCACATTTTTTATTTTGTTTTTATAAGTTTTATATTTTTGTATTTTGATTTTCAATGTTTTCGAAAATAATCCAAAATAGACCTTTGTACAGCAGAAGAAGGTGATGTCGAATGTACAGAATTGGAACCCTTTGAAGAAATGGATTCAGAATCCGCTGAAGTACCTGCAATGACAAAAGAAGAATTTGCACAAATACTAGTGTTAGGAGTAACAAATGCATTTTCTATATTCAAGACACTCGCATTAGTGCTGGAGCAGGTGTCATCACTCTTCTTGATGGGAATCCACTTAAGACCGACTTTCTTAAAGATCCTACCCGTGGGTTTCCACTGAAGACTAGATCTAGGAGTAGTGTTCTCTTGCACAGCGGAAGACTTCTTTGGAGAGAAACTAGGTCCTGCATTGATCCGCCTTGAGGATTTCTTGTCATTGCTCTTCTTTGTGACGGGTAATGATCTCCTTGTTGTTGTATGGGATTCTGCATTCTTTCTCTGTGTGAAGGCACGAGAGTTTACCTCATAGAGGTATTGCAGAATGCAATGAGCATGATTTCCATGGTGAATGCCCTTTTTGCACGTGGGGCATACAGGGAGTTTGGGATTCTCGAAAGACCTTGTGTACCTAGGGTTTGCTGACCGTTCAGGCGCCATGTTCGAAACACGACTATTCATTTGTGGTTGCCAATTCCTAGGTTGTTGGGAAGGAGTCCTAGGTTTTGGTTGATTACCATTAGGAGTGTGTAGAACTCTAGCGGTTGTTGGTTTACTAGGTTTTGAATACACTTGGTTAACTTTCTGAATGTTCCCTTTTTGCTTACCATCCCCTAGGTTGTTGGTTTAACCAACGTCATTTGAACCTTTAGATTCCTTTGTGGGCGTAAGAGTCACACACTTGGGAGTACTCTTAGAAGTAGTGCAAGGTGCATTCACAGAGTTGTGTTTAGCAAGAGTGGGTTTTCTAAATGGAGGAACATAGGGTGATATGGCTGGTTTTGGAATAGTTGATTGCGCATCGGTATTAGGAGGTAACCTAGAAACATTAGAAGGTGGTTTTCCAAAGATAGATGGCTTTGGTACTCTGTACGCATTGGGTTGTCTAACAACTGGTTTTACAACCTTAGGTTCCACGGTTTTTCCACCCATCTTTCCAACAAGTTTCTGCAACTCAGCAATCGCGATGTCTTTGTCTTGCAACTGAGCTTTCAGATCAGAAATATCCTTACTCTTTTCATTCAATTCACGAAATGATTCAGAAAGTTTTACTTGTAAATTACTGTCATCAGGAACTTTTCCAACTTTGGTTTGCAAAGCAAGTTCAAGAGAATGACAATGTTTCTGAAGAAAATCATATCGGTGTTGAAGAATCGTGAACTCTTTTTGATTACCATTTGATGAAGGCTCACTGTCGCGAAATTCACCTCCTAACTGAGCTTGCAGCTGTTCGATTGTTTGTTGAAGTTCATTGTAAGCTTTATCATACGAGAGTTTGTCATCCTTACATTCATCACATTTTTTGACATATTTATTCCAAAGATCGGTGAATTCGTTGTCCTTTTTGATGACATAAGACTCCATTTTCTCTTTCGTACGATCAAGCTCATTTTGGAGGGTTTCATTGTCTGACACAGAGATGTTTACCGCAACGGGGTTACTATCAACACAATCACCACTGTCACTTGATTTCGAGAGACATGCGAGGTCGCTTTCCAAAACTTTAATTCTATCAAGAGATTCATCAGCCTCCTTCACCAAAGATTTAAAGTCTTCAACAAATTTGGCTAGTTCTTTTAGAAAAGCGTTCTCAAGATTGCCTATCCTCGCATCAACTTGATTAATAATCGGATTGATTTCAGTATGAAGCACTTTTTGGAACTCGACATGAACGGGTGAAGTAAAGTTTCCTCCAGTCATTTTGGCGTTAACAACCCGTTTGAGAATGACAAAATTATCTTTGAGCTCGTTTAGATACCTACGTGTGATACTCGGTTTTGGAGGGTCATCAGACAATTCCTCACTTGGTAGCAAAAGCATTTCAGAACTCGTTTTAGACCGAACAAAAACAGTTGGAGGATTAACTTTCGGATAATAAACGGGTGTCACTTCTTTATTTAGCTTTTGCATTCTTAAACGAGTTTCTTCAGCACGTTCAGTAGTTTCCTCAGAATCATGCACACTAGGAGGATCATGCTCATCAGACAAGAGCACACTACCATTATATAGAGTTTGATTTGTGGCCTGAACCTGCTTAAGATATTCTGGATTGGGAGGAAGAGGACAACCTAAAGCCATTTTGTAACGGGTGTAATTTATCTCATTCACTTTAGGTGCGAGCATATTTATCGTCTGCATAGATTGTCCACGTTTTACCAAAAGGTTGTCTAAGTCCCTAATCCTATCCTGAGCATTGCAAAAATCCTCAAGAAGCCCATCTTCTCGAATTTTGAAATCATGTTTCAGCTTTTTTATTTCTCCTTTTAAATCAGAAACGATAGATTTTTCAGTTGAAAGCTGTTTATTAAGAGAGGTGATTTCATCATTCAATTCGCTTATCTTTTTTGCACTACTTAAATGTAAGGCATTTAATTTCTTAGTGGTGCATTTTTCTTGATAAACCGATGTAGCATGAGCTTGTTCAAGTTCCTTGATTTTAGCATGATGAATCTCAAAACTTTTCTCCCGTTCCTTATATCCCGCAAGATCAGTGGTCAATTTGGCATTAGTTTCTCTGAACTTATTATTAACCACATTCGCATGAGCAACATCCTTGGCAAGCTTATCAAATAATGATTTATAATACGCATGCGTCTCGTCAGGAAGGGTTGTAGGTTGGGCAACTTGATCCTCACTAAGGTTCACACTGGGTGCATTAGAAATAATATTGCTATTATTCGTTTGAACCCCGTGTGTCTCAGTGGAAGGCTCAAGTGACTCAGTATACTCTTCCTCCTGATTAGACATATTATATAACTCATTAGCATTGAGACGTAGGTGTACCTCAGAGGAACCGTCTGAATCATACACAGGAGCTCTGTCAGGTTGAACTACCGATGTGGATGATTGTTGCGAATTAGCCATCAAGATGGAGTCGGGAGTCACCTCTTCTGCCTCATCATATGCTGCTGCAGATGCCATGATATCAAACTCTTCAGCTAGAAGTGGAATTCCTGCTTCTTCCTTTTGTGCTATAAGAAGCTGAGACTGGAGATGGGCAAGATTCCTCTTCTTTCTTACATGTCTATCACGATGCTCAAAACCCGCAGCATCACTATCTTGTTGATAACTCATAGTAGAAGTCGTGTGAAAAACAGGATCTCAATTCGTAGAAAGCGTGTGTTGGGGTGTCAACAAAATCAAAGTTTGCCAAAATTTTCCAGCCCGACAAAAAAATTCCTCAGTCCGACAAAACGGTAATCCGAAAAAATTTTGAAACACTAAGTTTTTAAATCGAGTTAGAAATAGCCAATAACTAGTAGGGAAAAAGTTTGAAAAAATAAAATTTTTAATGAAAAATAAAACCTAAAAAATTTGAAATTTGGCCTAAAAATTTGAATTTTGGTCCGAAAATTTGAATTTTTGGTCGAAAATTTTTTCGCATAGCCAAAATTTGAAATTGAAGCTTAAATGGCCTAAAAATGGTCTAGGAAAAATTAAATTTTACTATGGTTTTCCCACCAAACTTTGATCTTCGTGTAAAGTATGTTCCGAGACTAGTCTAGATAGTGGCTAAGTCTAAAAATTACTCAAACAAAATTTACATCGGAATGTTGATCGGAATAATCCATCGGAATGTCCCTCTATCGGAATGTGCAGATCGGAATCCTAGATCGGAATGTGTAGATCGAAATCCTAGATCGGAATGTGTAGATCGGAATCCTAGATCGGAATGTGCTTCTATCGGAATGTCCTACTATCGGAATCCTAGATCGCAATGATGACCTGTCGGAAAGCTTAGATCGGAATGTTCAGATCGGAATCTTCAGATCGGAATGTGGCTAAGATCAATTTGGCAGAGTAGCGTCTCAAAGTTCCTTAAAAACCGTCGGAATCCCAGATCGCAAAGAACGATCGGAATGTCCAGATCGGAATAGGTATCGAAATCCTTAGATCGCAAAGTAAAACCCTTGGGTTATTGCGATCAAAACCGTACTTACCTTTCCCGAAATTGTAGCAATCGCAATAAGAGAACTTTCTTCCAACTTTTTAGGCAACGATTTTGGCAACTTTTAGGCAACAAATTGGCAACTTTAAGGCAACAAATTCGTGTTTTTGAGCGAACCAAAATACCCACAACACGAATACATGTAACAACAAAAAAAACACGAAATTTTTATTTTTTTATTATTTTTTTTTTTTTGAATCTTTAGTAAAAAAACAAAAACCCACGGAATTAACAAGAAACAAGGACAACACCAAAGAGCTATCCACGAATCCTTTGGCGAATGATACCACTTGTTGGATTGATTCACACGACTATATCAATAAATAAAGATGATGTAGAACAAGATTAAAACTAAGAATGGAATATTAGATTAGATGAAGAAGAATTAGAAAGATACAAGGTAGATGTTTCTAGTGAGAGAAACTAAGGAGAGTTTCTCTCTCTAAAACAAGAAGAAGAGAAAAGATACAATGGGAGACACACACACAAATGAGGATGGTTATGCCTTTTATACTAAGGCTTACATGAATAGGAGGCCTTCCTCATTTGTGTGTTCGGGACTAATTCCCGTTTCATGCATACTAATGACATAGAACTCTCGACACTGTTGAATAGCATTTTCCACGAGCTTCGCAACGGTATATTATATGACCATCACTTTAAATACTTCTAACACTTTTTCTTTGTTGCAGGTACTTCTGGACATGTGTCTGTGGCTGGTGTATAAGGAACATCAATTTCAGAAAAAACATATGGGCCATGGTTAATACATTGTCTCAAGGCATCACCATTAGGTCTTGTATCAAGATAGCGAAGAAAGCGTGATTGCCATTGAGCATATCGACCAGCCACAAGCATTGGTGGTCTCTCTTTATTACCCGCGACCATGATGTTGTTGTTCGTCACACGATATTCTGCAGTAGAATCCATCCCAAAATTCTCTGAAATGATGAAGTGAATATTGATCTTAAGTAGATTTGTTGTGATTGTTGTTGTGGTTTAAATTCCGAAAATTGCAATTTTTCTCCAGGCCGACAATAAATTCTCCAGTCCGACAAAAACGGTAGTCCAAAAATTTTGTAATCGCCAAAATTTGAAATCGAGCTAGAAATGTCCTAAAACTAGTATGGAAAAAATTTGAAGTTACTTGACGAAAAAATTTTAACTCTTTTTTTTTTTTTTTTTTTTTTTTTTTGATCTTCGTGGAAACGATATTCTGAAACTAGTCTAGATGGTGACTAAGTCTAAATATTACTCAAACAAAATTTAGCGAAAACATGTCATCGGAATATCCATCGGAAAGTGCTATCGGAATGAAGGTTGTCGGAATGTTTAGATCGGAATGTCCTTTGGATCGCAATGTACCAATCGAAATCCCAGATCGCAATGTCCTATCGCAATATCCTTCTGTCGCAATATTCTATCGCAATGTACTATCGCAATATCCTATCGCAATATTCTATCGTAATGTGGCTGTCGCAAAGTGGGCAGAGTAACGTTTCAAGATTGCCTTAACCGTCGCAATCCAGATCGCAATAACGATCGGAATGTCCAGATCGGAATAAGGGGGCTATCGCAATACGGATCGCAAAGTAAAACCCTAGGGTTATTGCGATCGAAACCGTACTTACCTTTCCTATATTCAAGCTGTCGCAATAATGGTGCTTTTTCTTCCAACTTTTTAGGCAACGATTTTTGGCAACTTTTAGGCAACAAGTTAGCAACTTTTAGGCAACAAATTCGTGATTTTTACCAAACAAAAACAACCAAATCTCTACAACAAGTATATAGATGATTTGTAGCAAGATAAAGAACACGAAAACCACAAAAAAATTTGAATTCGAGTTGATTTATGGAAGAAATCACACGAATCAAATATAAGAAGAACAACCAATAACAAATCTACCCCGTGGCGATTGATACCAATTGTTGTCCCTTTAATATGAATGATATAAGACGAATTATTAAGAAAGAAAGGTAGAAATGAGATGAATTTTAGAGAGAGAAACTAGAGAGAGAAAAGAGAGAGAAGTGTGTGAACTTGGTGAAATTAGATTAGAAAGAAGTGAGAAATACAAATGACCATCCACCCTCCTAACATGCTAGGAGGGTAGTATATATAGTCCACCCACATGCGGGCTTTAATGGACTATATATTGGGCCGGGCTTGTAGTTTGGACTTTAATTAGTTTAAATCCAAGCCCGTGAATCACGACTAAATAACTACTTATTACAACGTTCTAATAAATAATACAATAGAAACCTATGACCGAACATTCTTGTTTGACTCAATATTTTGAGGCTAACATTACTTATCCCACAGGAGGCTATCAAGCTCGTCCTCAAGGAGACCGTAGCTTGATAAGTTATCGTTCAAACAACTATCTTGCTCCACCCGGTTTCCCTCCTTCTAACCAAAACCAACAACAAAGCTATAACCGAAATAACCAATCCCAACCTCGTGCTAACAATCAATATCAATCCCAAAGAAACCCATACCCAACTCAAGGAAATTCTCAAGCTTACCAAGTTCCACCTCTCAATCAACCGATGGAAGTGAATCAAGACGTCGAGACGTTCATGAAGACTAATCGAGAGATGGTGACGAATATTCAGAGTCAATTCGTTAACTTGAAGAATGACATGGCGAAACAAGGGAGCGATATTCGAGCCGAGCTGAGGAATGACATGGCAAAACAAAGCAATGAAATTCGCGCAGACATCAGAGACTCTTTCAGCACTCAAGCGCTTAACATACGTGATATGATCGGTTCGCTCATCCACGGTAATCAACCCTCTTCTTCAGGTACTCTTTCGAGTAACACCGTTGCGAACCCACGAGGGGAGATGAAAGCAATCACCACTCGTAGTGGAAAAGGTTATACGGAACCCGAGCTTCCTACACCTCCACCCGTGATTGTGAATAAGGAAAAAGAGCAACTTTTCCCACCTCCTACACCTTCTATCCCCATTTCCCCACCACCCGTGGTTGTGAGTGATCCTACCCCCCTAAAGCCTTCTTCTTCATCCAATATACCTTATCCTTCAAGGTTGAGGAAAGAGAAGCAAAAGAGCAAGGATGATATTCAAGTTTCAAACTTTCTCAAAATGTTTAAACAATTGAATTTTAACATCTCCTTTGCCGAGGCTCTCGCTCACATGCCCAAATACGCGAAAATGTTTAAAGATCTTCTTAGTGACAAGGAGAAGCTTCTTGACATTGCTCAGACCCAACTTAATGAGAACTGCTCTGCAGTGCTCTTAAGGAAATTGCCCACCAAACTTGGTGATCCGGGTCGCTTCTTGATTCCTTGTAACTTCCCGGGAGTAGAGAATTGCATGGCCCTAGCCGATCTAGGTGCCAGTATAAACTTAATGCCTTTAAGTGTTTGGAAGCAATTATTTCTCCCCGAGCTAGTCCCCACCAAAATGACTTTGGAATTAGCCAACCGTACGGTTGCTTATCCAGTGTGGATAGCCGAAGATGTCTTCGTTGGCGTTGACAAATTCACCTTCCCGGCGGATTTTGTTGTCGTTGACTACGAGATGGATCCTCGTGTTCCATTAATCGTTGGACGTCCCTTCTTGAGGACCGGTCGCACTCTCATTGATGTAGCCGCGGGCGAAATAATCATGAGAGTTGGTGACGATAAAATTGTCTTCAACATGGGTAAGATTTCTAAGCAACCTTATTCATATGAGAGTGTTAATGCTATTGATGTTCTCGATGAAGCTTGTGAAGAACATTTTCATAATGCTTGCAAAAGTACTCTTTCTTCTCTACCCAATGTTGAGACTGTTGCCTCAATTGCTCCGGCATTGACTCCTTTTGGAGAAAGTGACTTGGATGATTTCGAAGCTAGCTTGGGTCCTCTCGATATTAAGTATGATAATTCGTCCACCGATTGGGATGAATACATTCGTACTATTGAGAGACTTCTCAATGAAGACCCGTTTCCTCCTCCCTCTCCTAAAGAGGTGACTAATGATGATCCATCGTTAGTTACACCATCTATTGAGGATCCTCCTACTCTTGAGCTTAAGGACCTACCTCCTCATCTAGAGTACGTTTTCTTGGAAGACGACAAGAAGTTACCGGTCATCATCGCAAAGGACCTGAAAGAAGACGACAAAGCCCGACTTATCGCCGTGTTGAAGAAGCATAAAAGAGCTATCGCTTAGAAAATCTCCGATATTCGCGGAATTGATCCTCACTTTTGCACACATAAAATTCTCATGGAGGACGACTTTAAGCCCACAATTCAAAGCCAACGAAGGGTGAATCCTAAAATCCATGAAGTCATCAAAAAAGAGGTTATCAAACTTCTTGATGCGGGTATGATTTACCCTATTTCGGATTCACCATGGGTTAGTCCAGTCCATTGTGTGCCTAAGAAAGGCGGCATCACCGTTGTGCCCAATACAAACAACGAGTTGATTCCTACACGTCTCGTTACTAGGTTGAGAGTTTGTATAGACTACCGCAAACTCAATGATGCCACGAGAAAGGATCATTTCCCTCTTCCTTTTATGGACCAAATGCTTGAACGTTTAGCGGGTAATGAATATTACTGATTTCTTGATGGTTTCTCGGGTTATTTCCAAATACCCATCGATCCCCAAGATCAATAGAAGACAACATTCACTTGTCCATATGGCACATTTGCTTACAAAAGAATGCCTTTTGGCTTATGCAATGCCCCCGGGACTTTCCAAAGGAGCATGTTGGCTATCTTCCATGACATGGTTGAGCAAACCATGGAAGTCATCATGGATGATTTCTCGGTCTTTGGGGATTCCTTCTCTTCTTACCTTTCCAATTTGGAACGTATGCTTAAGCGGTGCGAAGACACTCGCCTTGTTCTGAATTGGGAAAAATGCCATTTTATGGTAAAAGAAGGCATTGTGCTAGGACACAAAATCTCTAAAGCCGGTCTTGAAGTCGACCGTGCTAAAGTAGATGTCATAGCAAAATTACCTCCACCGTCCACCGTGAAGGGTGTGAGAAGTTTTCTAGGTCATGCGGGCTTCTATCGTCGATTCATTCAGGATTTCTCTAAAATCGCTCGCCCGATGACCCACCTCTTGGAAAAAGATACTCCTTTTATCTTTTCTAAAGAGTGTATCGAAGCCTTCAATCTTCTTAAGGATAAGCTAACTAAGGCACCGGTCTTGGTTACCCCTAATTGGGAGCTGCCTTTTGAATTGATGTGCGATGCTAGCGACTTTGCTATTGGTGTGGTTTTGGGCCAAAGAGTGAATAAACACTTCCAACCAATCCACTATGCTAGCAAAACAATGACGGGGGATCAATTGCATTATACGACAACCGAAAAAGAGCTTTTAGTTATTGTCTATGCTTTTGAAAAATTTCGCCCCTATCTTGTTTTATCCACCACCATCGTATACACGGACCACTCCGCCTTTAAGTACTTGATGACTAAGCACGACTCTAAGCCAAGACTTCTTCGCTGGGTTTTACTCCTTCAAGAATTCAACATTGAAATTCGTGACAAGAAGGGAGCCGAAAACCTGGTCGCGGATCATCTGAGTCGACTTGAGGATCCTTATCAAGGGGATCATCCGAACAAAGAGATCAATGACTCTTTCCCCCTTGAAACCTTAATGTCTATAAATCTCAATCTTGATGACACCCCGTGGTTTGCCGACATTGCAAACTACTTAGCGGGTGGTGTTCTCATCAAAGGGTTAACATCCCAACAAAAGAAGAAGTTCTTGAATGATGTTAAGACTTACTTTTGGGATGACCCTTTTCTATTGAAACAATGTGCTGATCTGATCATTCGTCGATGTGTTGACGGACCGGCAGCTTTTGACATTCTCTAGGCTTGCCACAAAGGACCCACCGGTGGTCACTTTGGTCCCAACTACACCGCTAAGAAAGTGTTTGACTTTGGATTCTATTGGCCCACCATTTATCGTGACGCTCACGAAATGGTTAAGCATTGTGATGCTTGCCAACGCCAAGGCAAGATCACACATAAAGATGAGATGCCTCAAAATTTCATGTAGGAATGTAAAATCTTTGACGTATGGGGCATCGACTTTATGGGGCCATTTCCATCCTCCAAAGGGAACAAGTACATCCTCGTAGTCGTTGACTAAGTTTCTAAATGGGTTGAAGCTAAGTCTCTCCCTACGAAGGATGCGAGGGTGGTTGTGAACTTTTTAAAGCAGCTGTTTGCTCGATTCGGCGTTCCTCGTGCTATTATCAGTGACCGCGGGACTCATTTTTGCAATGATCAATTTGCAAGAGTCATGGCTAAGTATGGTGTCAATCACCGTCTTTCCACCGTCTATCATCCCCAAACCAATGGGCAAGCCGAGATTTCCAACCATAGATTGAAGCGAATTTTGGAGCATACTGTGGGAGAGCATCGTGCCGCGTGGGCCGATAAGTTAGATGATGCTCTGTGGGCTTTCCGTACTGCTTATAAGACCCCGATCGGCTGTACGCCTTATCGTCTTGTGTACGGGAAAGCATGCCACCTCCCCATCGAGCTGTAACATAAGGCGCACTGGGCCTTGAAGTGGGCTAACTTCGACATCAACAAAGCCGGTGATCATCGCAAGATTCAACTCAACGAGCTCAACAAACTGAGGAATGAAGCTTACAAGAACTCGCTGATCTACAAGGAGAAGACCAAGATCATTCATGACGCAAGGATTAAAAACCGAGAGTTCCACGTTGGTGATCAAGTCTTACTTTTTAACTCTCGGTTGAAGATATTCTCTGGCAAGTTGAAGAGCCGTTGGTCTGGTCCATTCACCGTCGCCAAAGTCTTTCCTTATGGGACCATTGAGCTCTCTCAGCCAAATGGACCCAATTTCAAGGTGAATGGCCAGCGTTTGAAGCTGTACTTTGGTGAGGACATCTCTTATGAGATGATTCCATCCCTCATCACGTTTCCCATAAACTAAATTTGGGTTGAGTCAGGCTCGTGACTCGGTTATCAAAAACAAGCGCTTCTCGGGAGGCAACCCGTGATCTATCCTTTACTGCTTTCATAATAAGTGTAGGGGGAGCCCCGTATGTGTTTGTTGTCTTGTTTCTTATCTTGTGCAGGGATTCAAGCTTCAAAGAGCACCTTGATGACTTTTGACGAACCGTGATACCGTGTTCCCATCTTCCCGGTTCTATCCTAAACTCTTGTGATTCAATATTTCATATTTTATATGTTCACCTTGAATTCACCTAGTTGTCCTTTCCTTAGAAAGATTTAAACAAAGTGCACAATGTCATAAGTGTAGGGGAGTTCACTCCCACATGATTAAACATTGAGGACAATGTTTATCTCAAGTGTAGGGGGGACTTCTATCGAAGTAAGTGGTCTTTTCCATGAATTTGCCCTCCTTTTAACTGGAAAATTTGATTTTTCGACATTTTTCAAAATTTTTAATCTATTTTGGCCTAGTTGTATAGTTGTATTTTCCTTTGTTATGTTTATTTTCTTTCCTTGCTAGAATAACTTTTCAATAAAGTGGTTTTAAAATTTTTCTTAGTCGTGAACATTTTGACTCAACCCGAGTTTACTTATCCAAGTTTACTCTAGCTAGTATCCTTAACATGTTTAAGTCAAGTTTTGCTAGGCTTTTATATAGGGAGCTATAAAACGCGAAAGTCTTAACTCTCACGGGTTAAGAACAAGAACTTTTCGCAAGTTCCTATAATTGATCCTAGAGAGTTGTTTATCAAGGGAACTCTAAAATGCGATTTTTAAACTTGAAAAAGCCTAAGAATTTGCAAGATCCTATAGATGACTCGAAAACCCAAAACTTTTATTTAATAGGCTAAGCATCTACGAGTCTCATTCCTTGAGATTTTAAACTGTGGAGAACGAGAGATGATAAAGTCAATTATAAGTTTGGTATTCTTTTGTGAATTTATGTGAGTTAATTATAAGCCTATTCTCCCTTCGCTTGTTAATAAATTTATCTGCAATAAATAAGGTTGTACGATTTAAAAAGTTACTTAGCTTCTAGCCCAAGATCGTTTAAAAGTTGCTCGGTACGGATTAGAGTTCATAGCCAAGGCATAACTTATTGAAACGGGATGCGAAGATTGGCGAGTCCGAAAAGGCCCTAACAAGGCATGAGGGCTGCAGTTTGTTGCTAAAGATCCAAAAGTGATGTGAAGAATCATTTATCGAAAATCAATATGAAGGATCGAGACACACGACGAAAACCAAATACTCCCCTAAAGATCATGGAGAAATCTATCCAAAAAGGCCCTGACAAGGTATGAGGATAAATAGATCCAAGTCCTAAAAGGAGGCGGATCGTTGTATATCAAAGTCCAAAATAAAGATTGGATAAAAATGAAGAAGTCGTGGTCCTAATATAAAGAATCTCTCAAAACTTCAAGTGAAGAAATTCCTATCTTGAAGAGAAGACCATTATTTCATGAACGTCTCTCAAGATTCGAAGTATGAAGTCGCTGCCAAATATCGGTCCGAGAAAGGTCTCAAATCGTGAAGCGAGTTATGCCAAGATATGAACTTTATGAGGTCCCGAGAAGCAGTTTTAAAAGATTTTGTCCTTTAGCTAACTATTGATTAAATCATTCACTTTATTTTCGGCTTAACTAACTATCAAAATAAGTCAAACAATGCATCTTCGTGATCATTCAAGACAAAAATAAAATATAAGAGATACACCTATGAATAAGGGAGTCTAAGTGAATAATTGGCCCACATGAATTCGTGTTGGTTTGCTAACTTATAATAACAATGATCTCGTTTTTAAGCTTGGTATGGGGAACGTGGAACTTAAGGATGATAAACGTTCATGACAGCCAAAAACCAATGTAAGTATTAAATTTCTTTACTTTTTTTTATCTTTTTACTTTCCTTAAATGTTTAGTAGTTAATAAAGGACAAGGTGGGTTATTTATGATGAAAAATGTAAACCGTGCTTTTAAACTAATGCATTGCATGAGGGCATTGCAATGGTCAAGTGTAGGGGATTTAATAAGTGTGAAAACACTTATCCTTTTACCACTTAATTCCAATAATAACAAGACCAAAACGTGTATTTTATGTCGTAAAAGTCGGAATTATGCGTGGTTTGTGTTTTTATTGTGTTTTAGGACCATAAGATGAAAAAGGAAGAAAACACGGGCTTTCACGGGCTTTTATCGAAGAAAACGAGAAAAGACGAAGTCAAAAGATCAAGAGTGCTTAAAGAACGGATGTCCAAGACCTATTCTGAAGATTTATCGAAGAACAAGTCTAAAGACGGAAGTTTAATGAAGTCAAAGTACTCGAGTCTAAATAAATGAAGAAATGTTAAGACCAGTTTAATTAATCCCGAGACGACATCGAGAAAGACAAATGAATTAAATCGAGTCGAGAAGAAAAGAAGGAAGCACCACACATGCACTTCCCACTTCCCTATAGATACCCTCTTAATCACATTAGGAGGGGGTTAGCTAGTTTTACTTTTAATTTTTCTTTCTAGTTTTAGAGAGAGAAAGTTCATAACTTTCTCTCACTAAGTTTTTCTTTGTTTTCATCTTTTAAATTTAAGCTTTCTTTAATCTTTGTATTTGGATTCCATTAATCAAATTCAAGTTAAGTTTTAAGTCTTTAATCTTCTTCTACATTTCTTGGTTTACTTGAATTTTTGATTCGAAATCTTTTCTTTGATCTGAATCCTCATGATCCGTGATTGAAGTTGAGGTTGTATGTTAAGAAAGCTCATTTCTCGTTCTTACAAAAGCTTGTACACGTTTAGGCCATAAGCTCTCTATGCTTATTGGCTTATTTCAAGTTCTAGCTTATTGATTTTCGGATTTCTTAAAGGTTTTTGTCACGATTAAAGTTCTTTTCATAAAGTGTTTGATCTTTATGTTTAATAAGTTGTCAAATTTAAGCTTTTTGAATTGTTTTAGGTTCGGGTAGAATAGCTTATTGTATCAGCTTATTGAGTTTTAAACTTGCCACCATTTTTGGATTAATCTTGTGTTCATCGTAATATTTTGATTCTCCACATTCCGACGGGGTACTGGATTTGATCGCAATAACCCTTAAGGGTTCTACTTTGCGATCGGTGGGCCATTTCCCCCTTATTCCGATCTGGATTGCGATCGCACATTCCGACGGGACTAAGGTTTTTGTTAAGACGAAGTGCTGCCCATTTTTCGACAGCAACATTGCGATAGCCATTATTCCGATAGATGCACATTGCGATAGAGGTGTTTTAGTTATTCCGATCTGAAACATTGCGATAGAGGATATTCCGATAGATGCACTTTGCGATAGAACCTTATTCCGATAGAATTGCATTTTACATTCTGACAGCTTTACATTTATGTATTCCGATGGTTGTGATTTTGGTGTATTCCGATGGACATGATTTGAATTATTCCGATTGACTAAGTTTTTAAGTTTTAAAGTTTTACAAAGTTTTAAGTTTTAAGTTTTAAGTATATTCCTAATTAATTTTTAGTTTAATTTTGTCAAAGCTTCTACTTTACTCATCAACATTTTCATACTTGCTTTTAAATTAGATAACCAAACCAAACCAAATCATTTTGTTCACCAAAAGACAATTGAGTTGCACTCTTAACTTGTAATCAATTCGAAAAGACTTGGGACTACGAATTTTGATACTTGGGGTAAAAGCCGTGTATTACTAGTCCTCCTCCATTAAAATCTTGTGAGTACAAATTTTTGGGTCAATACCCTTAATGTCGGAAATTTTCCACGCAATTGCCCCTTTATGAGCTTTAAGAACTTTTAAGAGCTCGGTTTTTTCATCATTAGCAAGACCTCTTGCAATAATAACCGACAACTTGTCATCACCTTCCGAATGCGTATTCAAGGTGAGAAGGAAGATATTTCAATTCAAGGATAGGTGGTTCCTCGACTGAAGATTTTGGCTCAACACTCATAACTTCCATCGGCGGAAGAAATGGTGGAATAGAAGTATCATCACTAATAAACACCTCATCTTCATTGTCGATTTCATTTGAAGTAAAATCGCCTCCTTGGAATGGAGTGAGATTTGGTGTGGAATTAGCAAGAATCGGATCCAAAATAGTGGGATTGCCACTTGACGAGCTATCGGAAAAACCTAACACTTCTTGTGAAAACTCATCGCAAACCACATCAACTAAGTCAATGTGATTGATGGTAGCGATTGCATAAACATGAGAAGGTTTTGAGTTTTGAGTAGTGTTTATAACAAGTTCCTCTTCGTTGAATTTCAAAGTGATAGTTCTTGCATGAACGTCGATAAGCGATCTCGAGGTGTCTAAAAATGGACGACCTAAAATTAGAGGAACTTGAGGATCCACGGGGATGTCAACTAATATAAAATCAACGGGATAGTAGAACTTCCCCACATTCACGAAAACATCTTCGGCTACTCCACATGCTAAAATCGTAGAATGATCGGCCATCTCGATAGACATGTTCGAAGGAGTAAGAGCCGGAAGCGAAAGTGATTTCCAGATGGAAAATGGCATCAAATTAATGCTCTCACCAAGATCGGCCAAGGCGAGGCACTCTTTCATATCTTGTATGTCACAAGGAATGAGAAACTTTCCGGGGTCACCAACTTTTTCTGGTATGCGGTTAAGATAAACCGAAGAACAATTAGCAAGCTTTGAAAGCTTTTCCTTATCGCTCATCATACTTTTAAAAGTGTAAGCGAAACGAGGCATAGTGATGAGACTACTTTTATACATAGTCTCATCGTCCAAATCAGGCTTAAAATGCATAAAATATCATGAAAACTGCAAAATATATGCTCGTGTTTGTTGCTTGTGTATTTTAGGTACGGATATTGAGGAAATGACAAAAAGATCACAAGAATCATTCAAAAACGAACACGGGAAACGAAGCCGCACAATGAACCGGGCCCAAATATGGAATTTCCAAAAATGCCCTTGAAGTTTTGAAGATTGGCAACTTTAATCCCTCATTTTTGAAGACTTGGCAAGTTAAGACCTTGAAGAAATCAAGTTATGCAAGAATGGTCCTTGAGGAATAAAGATTGTACAAGATTAGCCCTTGGAATTAGAAGAAATTACATTTGAAGTCCTTGTTTTAAGATTGTAAACAACTTGTGCCAAAATTGACAAGTTGTTCAAAGTTGTTGCATGGAAAAAAGGAGTTGTTGCTGATTATTTATAACATGAAGAAAGAAGTAAACATGGGGGGGCCAATACTGCCAGACAACTAAACTTCCTCACCCAACCAGTGATTGACACCTCACCATAACCCACCCATTTACCCATTTACCCTACCCAACCCGTCCAAAACCCAACCCAAACCCACCAGGTTTATTAAATAAACTTGGTCAAATTAGTCAACATTTTTCCCACCAAACAACAATTTTAAACTTAATTAACCCAAAACAGATCAAAACCCACCTTAATCCCCCACATAAACCGTAATTTTTCCAGGCATAATCAGATTAAAAACAAAGGGGTTTTTCCCCTATTTGTGCAGATTGATGATTAAGTTATTTGTCACCAAAACCCACTTCCCAAATTCACACAAGACACACCCATGTGTCTTGTGGGACCCTCCCCTGCCCCGTCCCTTTCCCTCAAAACCCTAAAACCGACAAGACCAATGGTTGGATGTTACTCCTTGGCCCCCAAGGACATTTTAAACGTCCAAGATCATACTACAACAGCTGGACATCACAACAACATCACATGATGCACTTTGACTGATTTTGAAGAAAGAAGACCAAGGGCATTTCAGGGAAATCAAGAGCTAGGGTTTCACATTGTTTTATTGATTCTAGATAGTTCTATTTACTTGTATAAATAGGGACGAAATGTGTTCCTATTTCCTTGTTCCAGAAATTTTAGCAAAAATTTTATAATTCCTTTTTTAATCAATATAAAGTTGGTGTTTGTTTAAATGTAATTCCTTTTATGATTTTTTAAAAAGTTGGTATTTGTTTAAGCTAAAATTATGAGTTCCATTGATATATTGCAAAACACTTTGTGTTTTGAATTTTCAGAAAAAGTTTCTGAAAATTGGTGGATTTTGGTAAAATCTTGTTTCAAGGTTGGATTTTGCAGGTTTGTAAGTGTTTGGTGTAGGAGTTTTTGAAAGGAAAAGTTTTTGAGAAAGTTTTGAAAAGGGTTTTAAAGGTTTTAAAAAATTCAGATTATTGTGTATTGTGCTTGTTGATTGATTTTAGCAGGAATCCATTGGGAGTTTTGTCCAAGGATCAGCTCAGGTCCGGACCTGATTGGAGGTGGCTAAGCAGCCACTGAGGGACCTGGATGTAGGTCCCTCTAGGTAGCATCCTACTTCCCTTTTTCAGTTTTCATTTTCAGTTATTGGTGATTTGTATGAAATCTTTGAGAAATTTGTTAAGTGCTTGTTTATTGGTTTGTTATTGCTTGTTATAGGTTTTTATGCATGCTAGTTTGAGTTTGAATCAGTTTGGTAAGAGTTTGAATAGATTTGATGTGTTAATTTGATTTTCAGTCATATAAAGGAGTGTTTGGATCTGGTGTTTAAAGTAAGATTGGTGAAAGTTTTAGGGTTAAAATCTTGTTAGAAACATTCCTTAGGATAGGTGAAGTATAAGTGTTAGTTTGGTTTTCTATTTGGTAGAGTTTTGAACAAATTTGTGTGCTAAAAAATTGAAAACATAGCCTAAATCCAGTAACTGCTATTTGTGTCTGATTTTGTGTGAAATTGTTCATCAAAGTTTGATAATCTGCTAGATATCAGGTCATTTTAGGGTTGTGCATTGCTTATATGCTGTTTGGTGAATTTGTATGCAAGATCTGAGCATTGGAATCTCACTTTTATGCCATTGGAACCAGCATACTATTCATCAGTCAACATAAGCTTCATCAGAAACTTGTAGGAGCATTTTGGTTTGACTGTGCTTGATACTTGCTTATTTCTTGTTGTTATTGACTCCCTATACTCAACTGAGTATAGGGGTGCCCCATTTGTCCATCAAACATCCACAAAAAACGAAAATCAAGTCCTCTTGATCCTTTCTTCACAGGTGAAGAAATCACTTTGAGTTCATCACACTAGTAGCCTAACTGGGCACGTTTTTTATTTTTAAAAGCCTGATTCTAGTTTATTTTTTGGTTAAAAGCCTGTTTTAGATTAAGTGTAAGCACTAGTTTTGAGTTTTAAAAGTTTAAAAAAGAAAAAAAAAGTTTTTTTTAAAAAGGACGTGGCCAGGACTCGAACCTGCGCCACTCCTCCCACACATCAACGTGATAACCAGTTGCCCTAAGGTCTTTGACTGGTTATCACTTGGCTTGTTTAATATATAAGGGCTACTTGTTTCTAGCTTATTCAACCATTCAGTTTGGTAATAAGCTGATTTCAGCTTATTCTTTTTAGCTTTTTCCCTTTTAGCATTTTTCTATTGATATTTAATAGGTTAGGGACTTTTTGGTTTAAAAAGTTTATTTTTCCCGTATTTAATTAATTTTCTAGGATTATTTTTAGTTTAAATTTTAGAAAGTAAATAAAAAATAGGAAAAAGTATTTTAAAAATCTGAAAAAATAGTTTTTAGGTTTTTATTTATATTTTTGAGGTTTACATCACTTAAAGTTTTCAAAAAGTCTTATTTTTGATTTTATAGGATTTTAGGGTTTTTAACCAACTTTAAAATTTAATATAAAATTATTAAATAGGTTTTAGAAACTTTTAATTGCATTTCTGTCTTAGTTATAATATTTTAGTTTTTTGGTAATTTTTTTGATTTTTTTATAATCTTTGAATTTTTTTGATTATTTTATTATTATTTTATTATTAAAAATTGAAAGTTTGTTTTTTCTAATTTTTTCATTTTTTCTAGATTGTAGACACTAAATTAGAAATTTTGTAACTTTCCAAATATTTTTTAGGCTTTTCAATTATTTTCTAGAATTAATTTAAGTTTTAATTGATTTTAATAGTTTTTAAGTATTTAAAAATAGTTTTGATTTGGTTTTAAAATTTTTAAAAATACTTTTTAGCTTAATTAGGACATTTTTGAGGTTTACAAACTTTAAAATCTTGTTTAGGGCTTTTTAATAATTAATTTTGATTTTTAGGGCTTTAATTAGCATTAAAAAGTCATTATTTAATTAATTAAAAGGTTTTAACAAGTTTGGATTTTTTGTAAACTCTTAGAATATTATTGTGGATTTTTAGTAATTTTTAGAAACTTTTAGGTTAAATTTTTAATTTTTTCACTATTTACGGTTTTACGTGAACGCTTTTTCGTCTTAGTTTAATCCGTCTTCGTAACCGTCTTTTCTTTCTTATTTCTCTTTTCTTTTCTTCTAATAACAATCACAATCAAAATCATTTCATCACACAACACACGTGCCTCCTCGAGAACGAACTCACTCTTATTTTGGGTCATAACTTGTGGTTTTCCTAAACCGCTTGTTAATACTTACCCTATTTATTGCTCTTTTCCTAAAGGGTAGTAAAAACACTACATCATTTTGGCGCCGCTGTCGGGGAGGCGTGTTGTGTTTTGATTGAACACTTGTTGTTTTTATACTAACCATAATTAGTAATTGTATTAGTAGCACTCTACTAATACGTATTATCGTTTTTCGGTTTTTGTGTGAATATTATTACTATATTGTATACGTAGCACAATAAATTCACAAGTACTCCAAATACGTGAGAAATCACAACCTTGACTTGGGAGGTCATTACCCAATCATTGTATTCGAATCTCAAACCAAAGAAAAAAGGAAAAAATAGATAAATACTTTCGTGAAGCTCGATCTTAAAAATACAAACTATAAGGTGGGTATAAGGCGGTTGTATTTCACAACCTAAAGGAAAAAGGCTCTTAAGTGCTTCGTGACGCCTCGTTTCCTCCGCTTGCTTGTGCGTATTTGATTTTGAGAGCTAATCGAGGGTTTTGCCGCCCAAAGTATTATTACATATCATATATATTTTCTTGGTTTCTATTGATTAAACCCTCTTGAAAGATTTGGTGTTCCACCATCGTTCTAAAGTCATCGAAGGCGTTCACTTCACGTGATCGTTTTCATTCCTTGAGGCTTCTTTAATCAAGAGATTTGATTAAGGAGGAGATTTGTAGATTTGTGTCTACTTAATACATTCACCAATTTCCAAAAAATTTAATACCATCAAAAACCACAAAAAAAATTGAAAAATACAAAACACCAAAAAGAATCTTCTTTGCTCGTCTCCTCGTAGTACGTGACGTTTATGCTAACTCGTAATCAAGCAAAACGTGCACGTAGACGAAAGAACAAAACTCCCACTCCAACTCATTCTAGTGAGGAGTCTCCTATTGACGAACCCATTGTACGAGAAGCACCAACCATGGCGAATCGAACTATGATGGAGTTACTTCAAGCACCCACCGAGGGTTATGAAGAAGCGATTGTGATTCCCGCAATCCTTGCGGAGAATTTTGAGGTGAAAACTGGTTTGTTGTCGATGATCCAAAACAACAAATTCCATGGTGATGAGAAGGACAATCCCCACAACCATATCCGCCAATTTAATCGTCTTACCGCCACGTGCAAATTTAAGGATGTCTCGAGTGACTCGATTAAGATGATGCTTTTTCCGTATTCCTTAGCGGGGCCCGCTAAAATTTGGTTAGAGAAAGAACCACCCAATTCTATATTGACGTGGAAGGATCTCGTTTCAAAGTTCGTGAACCAATTTTTTCCGCCCTCTAAGACTACGCATTTGAAAAATGAGATTTCTAAATTTTCACAAGAATCTTTTCAACGGCTTGGAATAGGTTTAAGAAGATGTTGCATGAATGTCCTCATCACGGTTTTTCCGACTTGCACCAAATTGACACGTTTTACAATGGACTTAATGATCATGAAAGAGATTATTTAAATGCCGCCGCGGGTTGTAATTTTTTGTGTAAGACGGTTGAAGAAGCTTTGGTCATAATTAAGAATAGGTCTAAGGTTTATAGCCCTCGTAACACACCGAGTGTTGCCAAAATGGGCTCATCATCGTCTCGAAGTATCAATGCCTTACATGATGAAGCTAATGAGGAGAATCGGTTTTTCGATAGGTTTTCGACTCTTATGACTCATTGGAAAAATCAAGAAGCTTCGAATTCTGCTTCGGTTAAAGCGGTTTCTAAGAGTTGTTTGTCGTGTGGTGGAGCTCATGATCTTTCCGAGTGCATTACCGCGGATGGTAACACTTCGAGTGCTTATATAGCCACGGGAACTTATAACCAAAACGGTCAAGGTTCCCGCCAAAATCAAGCTCCACCAAATCAAAATGCTAATAACTATCGAAACAACAACCAAGGAGGTAATTATCAAGGAAATCAAAGGAATTATAACAAGGGTAATTATCAAAGTGGAAATGGGAAAATTTCAAACCAAAACCAAAACCGTGATTTTCAAACTACCACACAAGGTTTTCAAAATGAACACACCAAAAATCTTCAAGGAGAGTTTTTGAATTATGCAAAGGCTAATGATGCTAAGTTTGACAATATGCAACGTGAAATGGTTAGCTTAAGATCCGAGTTGAAAAGAGAGCTTAAAAACGAACTTGCTAATGAACTTAAGACTCATGCTAATAAAATGGAAGGAAATGTCCAACGACTCCAACAAAATCAACAAAAAATGGAGCAAGGTCAACATGAGATTAAGCAAGAATTGTTAAAAGCGGATGCTAGGCAATCTAAGTTTGAAGACCGAATGGATAAAATTTTTGAAGCTATCATGTGTAAGCCCTCTTCTTCGGGTGGTCTTCCTAGTGATACCATCGTGAACCCGAAAGGAGAATTGAAGGTTATTACTACTCGTAGTGGTAAAACTTTCAAAGAACCCATTTCTCGTCCAAGTACTTCTATGGAGAAGGAAAAAGAGAAAGAACCCGAGGTGGTGGTCGAAAAGGAGCAAATTACAAGCCCACAAAGTATCGCTCAAACCACACCTTCGGTTGAACCAATACCAATCATGGAACCCGAGATTCCAAGGCCGATGCCTATGCCTATACCCCAACCCACACCACCTTTACCCTACCCTTCAAGACGAGAAAAGGAAAAGGCACAAGAACGAAATAACTATCAATTTGAACTCTTTATGAAAATGTTTCGTGACTTGCATTTTAATATAAGTTTTGCCGACGCCTTAGTCATGATGCCTCGATTTGCTGCGAACTTCAAAAGTATGTTGAATAACAAAGAAAAATTGCAAAAAGCGTCTAGTTGTTCATCGGTTTTTCTAAGCCGCATACCTCAAAAAGTCGGTGATCCCGGCAAGTTCTTAATCCCATGTGCTATACAAGACATGGAAGAATGCTACGCCTTGGCCGATCTTGGTGCTAGTATTAATTTGATGCCTCTTGAGATTTTTAAATCGCTTAATCTTCCAAATCTCACTCCTTCAAGAATGTCAATCGAGATGGCCGATCATTCTACGATTCTAGCTTGTGGAGTAGCCGAGGACGTCTTCGTGAAAGTTGGAAAGTTCTACTATCCCGTAGACTTTATTGTTGTTGACATTCCTATCGATCCTAAAGTTCCGTTAATTTTAGGTCGATCTTTTTTGGATACCTCGAGAGCACTTATCGATGTGCATGCAAGGAAAATCACTCTTCGTTTCAATGAGGAAGAACTCGTCATTAATGCAACTCAAAACTCCACACTTTCTCATGTGTATTCTATCACGTCTTTGTACAATGTCTATCCCATCAAAAACATTTGCAAAAGAATTTCAAATAGAGTTTTAGGAGTTGTTGAGAAAAATGAATTTCCGTCCCCTCCGCCGATGGAGGTTAAGAGTGTTAAGCCTACGATTCCAATCTCGAGTGATTCTTCGGATGATGAATATGTTGACCCAAGTGGGGGAGTTTTCTTTGTCGACAAACGTTTTGAGAACTTACCACCACCTATACCAAAACGCTTTTCAAATGTGAGAATTTTTAGTGTGACTAACATTGCTTTAGAAACACCAAATATTTTTGACATAACTAAATCGGGTTTTCACAAGGAGAGTTTAAAAGATGAAAAAGGAAAAGATTTTAAATTGAATTTAAAAGATTTTTCTACAATTCTAACTCCGTCATTACCACGTGTTTTGAGTGCTACAAGCTCGTCTTCTCCTTTTGACGATGCTTTGTGTGGACTTAGTGTGGGGGAATCCCCTTATGTTCCCTCCCCTTTCTCCACCGAGGACGAGATATTTGATCCTGGAATTGCTTATATAGGGAAATCTCGGTCTTCTACCGATGCAATAAATGGAAAATCTTTCTATTTGATTGGTGTGAGTCTACCTCGAGTAGCTCAATGTTTTCATGACTTACCCATTGTCCCACCCTTCTATTTCTTCTCTCCTATTTTCTTGAAACTCTTTGAGTTTATGTTGACTCATGATGAAGTGGCGTTGATTTGTTTTTACAATGAAAACGAAAACGCCATCTTCGATCCCGGTATTTTGCACCATCAAAGGACTTAGTCCTTAATACCGGTTGTTTTTTGGGCCTTGTTTATCATGTAAGCCCCACTAAAAATTGACCATACCATACCATCCCTAAATGATCACATTTATGGGGATTCGAGTCGAGCTTTTGACTCGGTTATCAAAAACAAGGTGCCTCGTGGGGGAGACCCATGCTTATCCATGTGCATATTATTGCTTTCTAATTAGTTAATGTGAGGGGATTTGTGCCCTTCCAACCTTTGTTCCGTGGTTGTTTGTGCATTGTGGTTTTTAGATCATGATCTTCACGACTGGAGCCTTTCGTGTTCGTTTTATGGGAGCACTCGATCGTTTGCATTGAAGACTTTCTCAATATCCAAATGATATATCCTTTTGATGTTCTAACCTTAGGTTTTTAGCACACTTCATAAACGGCTATTAATTTATTGGTTAAACCCTTTCCATGCTAGATTAGGCATTCGACTACGTCTCTAGTATGGGGGTGTTTGCACCCCTAGACTCGAAACATTGAGGACACTGTTTAACTTTAGTATTGGGGGGTGAATAGATACTTGCCTTGCCAAACCTTCACGCTTTCCAAAGTTTATCGTTTTGTTTATCGTTTTTGTTGCAAAATAAGGCTAAAAAGTGTTTGAAGACACGAATGTAGGTTTTCCGATGGCGAGAATAAGAGTAATTTTTGACTCGACCGTGCGTGTTGAGCACTTAGCTTTGATTCCTTAACTACACATTAGGCTAAGTCTCTTAAATGAGGACGAGAAATGATAGAGTTAATTATAAGTTACTATGCTAAACGTAGAGTACTCGTATTCTTTCAAAAACTCATGTGTTCTCGTTGTTTGCTTATTCTCCCTTCGCTTGTAAATATTTTTTGCTTAATAAATATTGACTTAGCGGTTTAGTTAGGATTGTTGGGTTTCTAGTCTTTTCTAGTAGCTTCCGTGTAATTAAATTGGGAAGACATTAAGGTATCGCCAGCGTCACGGTTTTGAAGTATTGGCACCCTAATAATCGAAAGCTTCACCCGTTAATAAGATTTCAAGTGCTCACCTAAATCTAGCAAACAATTCGAAGCGCACAAGGCCTAAAATCTATGCAAAATTGAAAGTGAATCAAGCCTTAATCTTCGAAGCTTTAAAGATCCAAAATTCGCTTTAGCGTGAGGATATACGTCTTTGGCTAATAAAACCACCGATGAGGCGGATAATAAAAGGCAAGGCAAGACCGAAGTCATAATAAAAGCTTCATGGAGAAGTTGAATAAAAGATGGAGGTAAACCAAAGATAATAAGGCCCTTCCGTTAGGGGGCGTATAAAAGTCTTGGTAATAAGTCTCATGTTCAAAACCGTTATAAAACCGTGTTTATCAATTCTTCTTGTCAACTTAATTTTTTGACATCGTTGTCTATTAGGAGGGGTTATTGATTTGATGGTCTTAGTTACACCGTTAGGACTCTATTTTTAGACCTAAATCTCTATTATCGCATAAGTCAAACAATGTATCCTCGTGAAACATTCAAGACAAAATAAAATATAAGAGATACAACTTAGGAATAATGGGAGGATAAGTACGTAATTAGGGCATATGAGTAGTGTTAGCATTACTAACTTATAATGACAATGATCTCGTTACATGCTTGGCATGGAATTGGAGTGAAAATCGAGGACGATGAAATTATTTCTAACGAAGCATTCACGTGTTCTTATTCTATGAACCTAAACGTCCCATTTTGCGATGAAAATCATACATTATGTCTAAAACGCAAGTAGTAGTAATAGTAGTAGTGTAGCTAGTTTATCATTCAATAAAATGAATAAAAATGAATTTTGGAGATGCTACGACACTTTATTCTAGCATTGCGTGAGGGCACGGTAATGGTTTAGTATGGGGGAGTGATGAGACTACTTTTATACATAGTCTCATCGTCCAAATCGGGCTTAAAATGCATAAAATATCATGAAAACTGCCAAATATATGCTCGTGTTTGTTGCTTGTGTATTTTAGGTACGGATATTGAGGAAATGACAAAAAGATAACAAGAATCATTCAAAAACGAACACGGGAAACGAAGCCGCACAATGAACCGGGCCCAAATCTAGAATTTCCAAAAATGCCCTTGAAGTTTTGAAGATTGGCAACTTTAGTCCCTCATTTTTGAAGACTTGGCAAGTTAAGACCTTGAAGAAATCAAGTTATGCAAGAATGGTCCTTGAGGAATAAAGATTGTACAAGATTAGCCCTTGGAATTAGAAGAAATTACACTTGAAGTCCTTGTTTTAAGATTGTAAACAACTTGTGCCAAAATTGACAAGTTGTTCAAAGTTGTTGCATGGAAAAAAGGAGTTGTTGCTGATTATTTACAACATGAAGAAAGAAGTAAACATAGGGGGCCAATACTGCCAGACAACTAAACTTCCTCACCCACCCAGTGATTGACACCTCACCATAACCCACCCATTTACCCATTTACCCTACCCAACCCGTCCAAAACCCAACCCAAACCCACCAGGTTTATTAAATAAACCTTGTCAAATTAGTCAACATTTTTCCCACCAAACAACAATGTTAAACTTAATTAACCCAAAACAGATCAAAACCCACCTTAATCCCCCACATAAACCCTAATTTTCCCAGGCATAATCAGATTAAAAACAAAGGGGTTTTTCCCCTATTTGTGCAGATTGATGATTAAGCTATTTGTCACCAAAACCCACTTCCCAAATTCACACAAGACACACCCATGTGTCTTGTGGGACCCTCCCCTGCCCCGTCCCTTTCCCTCAAAACCCTAAAACCGACAAGACCAATGGTTGGATGTTACTCCTTGGACCCCAAGGACATTTTAAACGTCCAAGATCATACTACAACAGTTGGACATCACAACAACATCACATGATGCACTTTGACTGATTTTGAAGAAAGAAGACCAAGGGCATTTCAGGGAAATCAAGAGCTAGGGTTTCACATTGTTTTATTGATTCTAGATAGTTCTATTTACTTTTATAAATAGGGACGAAATGTGTTCCTATTTCCTTGTTCCAGAAATTTTAGCAAAAATTTTGTAATTCCTTTTTTAATCAATATAAAGTTGGTGTTTGTTTAAATGTAATTCCTTTTATGATTTTTTAAAAAGTTGGTATTTGTTTAAGCTAAAATTCTGAGTTCCATTGATATATTGCAAAACACTTTGTGTTTTGAATTTTTAGAAAAAGTTTCTGAAAATTGGTGGATTTTGGTAAAATCTTGTTTCAAGGTTGGATTTTGTAGGTTTATAAGTGTTTGGTGTAAGAGTTTTTGAAAGGAAAAGTTTTTGAGAAAGTTTTGAAAAAGGTTTTAAAGGTTTTAAAAAATTCAGATTATTGTGTATTGTGCTTGTTGATTGATTTTAGCAGGAATCCATTGGGAGTTTTGTCCAAGGATCAACTCAGGTCCGGACCTGATTGGAGGTGGCTAAGCAGCCACTGAGGGACCTGGATGTAGGTCCCTCTAGGTAGCATCCTACTTCCCTTTTTCAGTTTTCATTTTTAGTTATTGGTGATTTGTATGAAATCTTTGAGAAATTTGTTAAGTGCTTGTTTATTGGTTTGTTATTGCTTGTTATAGGTTTTTATGCATGCTAGTTTGAGTTTGAATCAGTTTGGTAAGAGTTTGAATATATTTGATGTGTTAATTTAATTTTCAGTCATATAAAGGAGTGTTTGGATCTGGTGTTTAAAGTAAGATTGGTGAAAGTTTTAGGGTTAAAATCTTGTTAGAAACATTCCTTAGGATAGGTGAAGTATAAGTGTTAGTTTGGTTTTCTATTTGGTAGAGTTTTGAACAAATTTTTGTGCTAAAAAATTGAAAACATAGCCTAAATCCAGTAACTGCTATTTTTGTCTGATTTTGTGTGAAATTGTTCATCAAAGTTTGATAATCTGCTAGATATCAGGTCATTTTAGGGTTGTGCATTGCTTATATGCTGTTTGGTGAATTTGTATGCAAGATCTGAGCATTGGAATCTCACTTTTATGCCATTGGAACCAGCATACTATTCATCAGTCAACATAAGCTTCATCAGAAACTTGTAGGAGCATTTTGGTTTGATTTTGTGCTTGATACTTTCTTATTTCTTGTTGTTATTGACTCCCTATACTCAACTGAGTATAGGGGTGCCCCATTTGTCCATCAAACATCCACAAAAAACCAAAATCAAGTCCTCTTGATCCTTTCTTCACAGGTGAAGAAATCACTTTGAGTTCATCACACTAGCAGCCTAACTGGGCACGTTTTTTATTTTTAAAAGCCTGATTCTAGTTTATTTTTTGGTTAAAAGCCTGTTTTAGATTAAGTGTAAGCACTGGTTTTGAGTTTTAAAAGTTTAAAAAAGAAAAAAAAAATTAAAAAGGACGTGGCCAGGACTCGAACCTGCGCCACTCCTCCCACACACCAACGTGATAACCAGTTGCCCTAGGGTCTTTGACTGGTTATCACTTGGATTGTTTAATATATAAGGGCTACTTGTTTCTAGCTTATTCAACCATTCAGTTTGGTAATAAGCTGATTTCAGCTTATTCTTTTTAGCTTTTTCCCTTTTAGCATTTTTCTATTGATATTTAATAGGTTAGGGACTTTTTGGTTTAAAAAGTTTATTTTTCCCGTATTTAATTAATTTTCGAGGATTATTTTTAGTTTAAATTTTAGAAAGTGAATAAAAAATAGGAAAAAGTATTTTAAAAATCTGAAAAAATAGTTTTTAGGTTTTTATTTATATTTTTGAGGTTTACATCACTTAAAGTTTTCAAAAAGTCTTATTTTTGATTTTATAGGATTTTAGGGTTTTTAACCAACTTTAAAATTTAATATAAAATTATTAAATAGGTTTTAGAAACTTTTGATTGCATTTCTGACTTAGTTATAATATTTTAGATTTTTGGTAATTTTTTAGATTTTTTGTATAAACTTTGAATTTTTTTGATTATTTTATTATTATTTTATTATTAAAAATTGAAAGTTTGTTTTTTCTACTTTTTTTCATTTTTTCTAGATTGTAGACACTAAATTAGGAATTTTGTAACTTTCCAAATATTTTTTAGGCTTTTCAATTATTTTCTAGAATTAATTTAAGTTTTAATTGATTTTAATAGTTTTTAAGTATTTAAAAATAGTTTTATTTGGTTTTAAAATTTTTAAAAATACTTTTTAGCTTAATTAGGACATTTTTGAGGTTTAAAAACTTTAAAATCTTGTTTTGGGGCTTTTTAATAATTAATTTTTTTTTAGGGCTTTAATTAGCATTAAAAAGTCATTATTTAATTAATTAAAAGGTTTTAACAAGTTTGGATTTTTTGTAAACTCTTAGAATATTATTGTGGATTTTTAGTAATTTTTAGGAATTTATAGGTTAAATTTTTAATTTTTGCACTATTTACGGTTTTACGTGAACGCTTTTTCGTCTTAGTTTAATCCTTCTTCGTAACCGTCTTTTCTTTCTTATTTCTCTTTTCTTTTCTTCTAATAACAATCACAATCAAAATCATTTCATCACACAACACACGTGCCTCCTCGAGAACGAACTCACTCTTATTTTGGGTCATAACTTGTGGTTTTCCTAAACCGCTTGTTAATACTTACCCTATTTATTGCTCTTTTCCTAAAGGGTAGTAAAAACACTACATCACATATATAACAATGCGTCGGCTAAACTCACATCAAAATGCACTTGTTGAAACATTTTTATAAAAAGATCGATTTGTTGTTTGTTACGTTCTTGCAATTTCTCTTTGTTTCGTCTCGAAGGGTAAGGTAAGGGTGGTGTGGGTTGGACATTAGGCAACGGCCTTGGAATCTCGGGTTCCATGATTGGTATTGGTTCAACCGTAAGTGTGGTATGAGCGGTACTTCGTGGGATTGTGATATGCTCCTTTTCGACCATCACCTCGGGTTCTTTCTCGATTTCCTTCTCCGTAGAAGTACTTGGACGAGAGATTGGTTCCTTGAAAGTTTTACCACTTCGTGTAGTAATTACCTTCATTTCTCCCTTCGGGTTTGCAATGGTATCACTAGGAAGACCACCCGGGGAAGAGGGTTTACACATGATTGCTTCAAACATTTTTGTCATTCGGTATTCAAATTTTGATTGCCTTAAATACGCTTTTAACAATTCTTGCTTAATCTCATGTTGTCCTTGTTCCATCTTTTGTTGATTTTGTTGAAGACGTTGGACATTTCCTTCCATTTTATTTGCATGAGTTTTAAGTTCATTAGCAAGTTCGTTTTTAAGCCCGTTTTTCAACTCGGATCTTAAGCTAATCATCTCACGTTGCATGTTATCAAATTTAGGATCATTTGCTTTAGCATAATCCAAAAATTCTCCTTGAAGATTTCTAGTGTGAGCATTTTGAAAACCTTGTGTAGTGTTTTGAATATCACGGTTTTGGTTTTGATTAGTAACTTGTCCATTCCCATTTTGATAATTCCCTTTGTTGTAATTACGTGAATTGCCTTGATAATTACCACCTTGGTTGTTGTTTCGATAGTTATTAGCATTTTGATTTGGTGGAGCTTGATTTGGGCGGGAACCTTGGCCGTTTTGGTTGTAAGTTCCCGTTGCTACGTAAGCACACGAAGTGTTACCACCGGCGGTAATACACTCGGAAAGATCATGAGCTCCACCAAAAGACAAATAACTCTTATCAACCGCTTTAACCGAAGCGGAATTCAAAGCCTCTTGTGCTTTCCAATGACTCATAAGATTTGAAAACCTATCGAAAAACCGATTTTGCTCATTAGCTTAATCATGTAAGCCATTAATGCTACGAGACGATGACGACGATGACGAACCCATATTGGCAACACTCGGTGTGTTACGAGGGCTATAAACCTTAGATCTATTCTCGATAATCTTTAAAGCTTCATCGGTCGTTTTTTACAAAAAATTACCACCCGCGGCGGCATTCAAATAATCTCGTTCATGATCATTAAGCCCATTATAAAAAGTATCAACTTGATGTAATTCCGAAAAATCATGGTGTGGATATTCATGTAACATTTCTTTAAATCGTTCCCATGCCATTGAAAAACTTTCATTATTTCGTTGTACAAATCTTGAAATCTCATTATTCAAATGTGTTGTTTTAGATGGCGGTAAAAATTTGTTCACAAACTTAGAAACGAGATCACCTCATGTCAAAATTGAATTTGGCGGTTCTTTCTCAAGCCAAATTTTAGCGGGTCCATCTAACGATTATGGAAACAACATCATCTTAATGGCGTCATGTGGAACATCCTTAAACTTGCTAGTTGCGGTGAGACGATTAAAATTCCTTATGTGGTAATGCAGGTTGTCTTTCTCATGACCTCTAAACTTATTAGCTTGCAACATAGACATTAAACCCGTCTTAATCTCGAAATTCTCCGCAAGGATAGCGAGAATCACAATGGCCTCTCCAAAACCCTCGGTGGGTGCTTGAAGCAACTTCATCATAGTACGATTAGCCATGACGACTTCTTGTTCTACAATAGGTTCAACAATTGGAGTTTGTTCTTCAATCAACGTCTCTTGATTTCCTTGATTTTGACGACGTTTACGAGCTTGTTTTGCTTGATTACGAGATATCATAAACTTCACGAAGAATGGGAGGTGAGCAAAGAAGATTCTTTTTGGGTGTTTTGTGGATTTTCAATTTTTTTGTGTTTTTGATTGTTTTTAATTTTTTTTGGATTTTGGTGTATCTTCGTAGACCACAATCTACCAAATTTCTCCTCGAATCAAACTCTTGATTAAAGAAGCCTCAAAAGAATGAAAACGATCACGTGGAGTGAACGCCTTCGAATGACTTTAGAACTTTGGTGAAAACCAAATTGTTCAAGAGGGTTTAATCACAAAGAAAACCAAGCAAATATATTATACGTAATAATACTTTGGGCGGCAAAACCCTCGATTAGCCTTCAATCTCGAAATACTCACAAGTAAGCGGGGAAACGAGGCGGCGCGAAGCACTTAAGAGCCTTTTTCCTTAGGATATATTTTATAATACCCGCCTTATACCCACTTTATAGTTCGTATTTTTTAAAATCGAGCTTCACGAAAGTATTTATCTATTTTTGCCTTTTTCTTTTGTTTGAGATTCGAATACAATAATTAGGAGATCAAATCCCAATTAAGGTTGTGTTTTCACACTTTTGTAGATATTTTGTATTGATTGTGATACTTAATACAATATAGTAATAATAATTTCACAAGAAAAACCAAAAAACCGATAATACGTATTAGTAGATTTCTACTAATACAAATACTATTTATGGTTAATATTAAAAACAACAAGACAAAATAATCACGACACACCTCCCCGGCAGCGGCGCCAAAATGATTGTAGTGTTTTACCACACCTTTAGGAAAAGGAGGTAAATAGGGAAAGTATTAAATACGACTGTTTAGGAAAACCGTGTACAAATGACCCTAATGAAATGAAAGTTCGTTTCCCAAGGAGGTATATGTGTGTGAGTAATTCGTAATTGTTTTGAGATTAATATTGGATAGAAGGGATGAAAAAAGAGAATGACGAAGACGTGCAATTAATTACTACAATGACTAAACGTAAAACCGTAAAAACTACAAAAATAAAAATTAATTCTAAAAATTCCCAAAAATTTACCAAAAATCAAAATAAATAAACTAAGAGTTTACGAATGATCAAATTTTTTTCAAACCTTTTAATTTATTAAATATTAATTTTTAGATGCTAATTAAAGCCCTAAAAATCAAATTAATTATCAAAAAGCCCAAATAAAGATTTTACAATTGGAAAACCTCTAAAATGACCTAAAAAGATTAAAAACTATTTTTATGAATATTTAAACTAATAAAAACTATTTAAAATGATTTAAAAACTATTAAAACTTAAAATAATTATAAAAATTAATCTAAGATGTTAAAATTAATCTAAGGGTTGCAAAATTCCTATTTTAATGTATTTAAGCTAAGAAAAATGTAAAAAGTGCAAAAATGTGAAATTTGAAAAATAATAATAAAATAATATTAAAATAATATTAAAAATCCAAAAATTATATAAAAATTCTAAAAACTTGCAAACTAGTTTATTTTAACCTAGTTTTTGGCAGATTAAGCACTATAAGTCAGTGGGCTTATAAGCTTATGAGATAAGCAGCAAACAAAAGGGACACACCAAGTAATGCACAAGGAACCAAATACAAGCATGAAACAACAAGAATCAAACCAATTGCAACAAAATCACATATCATGCATTTGCTGATCTAAATGACCAAAAGCTGAAATTCAATAAGCCATAGACTACTCAATAAGCAACCAAACTCTAAAACCAGATGATGTCGAGTTGCACAATCAACAAATCTATAAGAAAACCAAGTTTCACACCTTAATTCAAACAAACAAACAAATTAGACCTGCTGATGTGTTTGACTAAAAAAAGTGTCCAAAAACTAGCAACCTATGATTTTTAGTTATACCTTGTTTTAGACCTATCCAACACTTGAAACAACTTTCATACGAGCAAACAAATAGTTATAAACCAAAAGGAGCCAAGCTCCAAGGCCCTAAGGCCTTTGAACCAGCAGACACAAACACACCTTAATCCACAACTTTTCAAAGCAACTTGTGATTTCTAAGCACAACCTACTGATTTTATGATTCAAACACACTTCCTAGATGACAACTAACAGATTCAAACACAAAAATCACAACCTCAAACACAAGAACACAAAATCACAGTCCAAAACTCAAAAACAGGCTATATCATGAAATTTTTAGGGGAACTTAAACAAGAGGCAATACATGTCCTCCACAACATCCTAGGAGGACCAGGAATGCTCCTTGGACCTTGTTCAACAACTAGAACAAGACCAAGGTTCTTCACAAAGAAGATCCAAACCTGCTGATCTTTAAAGTAGAACCAGGTTTTGATGCTTTTGATTCTTCAACACAAATGAACAAACAACTCACCCAATAGCTTAAATCTCTTCTCAGGCTTGGTGTCAACAAGCTTGAAGGAGCTTTAGGCTTTTGGCTAAGGATTAGTACAAGATTATACGTAAAACAGAAACAAAGATTTCAAGGTTTTAGAACCTTTGAAAACCTAACAAACATAGACGTGCCTTAACCACAAGATTAAGGAAGGTCTATAATATCAAAGGGAACTCAGATTTTAGCTTTTCTAACACCAAACTTTTATAAAACACAAAAGAGATTTCACAATTTTAAGAAATTTAAATTATTGTGGTAAAAATACGACCTTTTAGGAAAAAGGCGTAAAAGCGGTAAGTATTAAGTGATGATTTAGGAAAATCAAGCACTAATGACCCAATGAAGTTCGTTTCCCAAGGAGGTATATGTGTGTGAGTAATTCGTAATTGGTTTGAGATTAATATTGGATAGAAGGGGATGAGAAAAGAGAATGACGAAGACGTGAAATTAATTACTACAATGACTAAACGTAAAACCGTAAAAAGTACAAAAATAAAAATTAATTCTAAAAATTCCCAAAAATTTACCCAAAATCAAAATAAATAAACTAAGAGTTTATCAATGATCAAAACCTTTTCAAACTTTTTAATTAATTAAATATTAGTTTTTAAATGCTAATTAAAGCCCTAAAAATCAAATTAAGTATCAAAAAGCCCAAATAAAGATTTTTCAATTGGTAAACCTCTAAAATGACCTAAAAGTATTAAAAACTATTTTTATAAATTTTTAAACTAATAAAAACTATTTAAAATGATTTAAAAACTATTAAAACTTAAAATAATTATAAAAATTAATCTAAAGATGATAAAATTAATCTAAGGGTTGCAAAATTCCTATTTTAATGTATTTAAGCTAAGAAAAATGTAAAAATTGCAAAAATGTGAAATTTGAAAAATAATAATAAAATAATATTAAAATAATATTAAAAATCCAAAAATTATACAAAATTCTAAAAACTTGCAAACTAGTTTAGTTTAACCTAAATAATCAGAAAATGAAAGTGAAATTACCAAATTACCCCTAATGGGCCCTCAAATGGGCTAAAAGCAAATTCAGTCAACTTTAATGGGCTTTTTAGCCCAAAAAGTCAAAATAAGCCCAAATGACTTGGAAAAGCCCTATCTGACTCAAAATTCAATTCTAAACACAAAACTTTAAAGGCTCAAAAGCTGAAAATGAGCTTATCACAACTTAATTAACACACAACTTATTCTTATTGGGCCAATAAGCCCATTAAGCAATAAGCCAATGCCATAAGCTCTAATTTGACACACAACCTTCTTTTGGGATACCTAAGAGATCTGTAAAAAGAAATTTTGAAAAAGCACACTCAATAAGCCAGAAATAAGCCAAGTACAAATCCACTAAAAGACAAAATAGTCGGGATAGAGTTCTAGGGCGTTTCAGAAGCTCTAGTTTGTTGAAAAAGCTCACAAATAGCTTAACTAAGACTAATCAACAAAGAAAATCCCAATAAGCCAAGTACAATAAGCTATGTGAACCAATAAGCACTCTTTTAAAATAAGAAAACTTAATTTCCTAGTGAAAAGCTCTTATTAAGTTCTGATTTCTTCCAGTATAGCATAAAAGGTGAGATAATTGATGAAAAGTACAAAAACTAAGTTGTGGCACGTTTCAATAAGCTACACTGATTGATAAGTACTTTTTGCCTTGGTCAACAAAAGTCAACTCACTCCAAAATTCACCAAACTTGCAGAACTTGGTTATGAGATGTGAATAAGCTTGTTACAAGCTGTTTTGGATCAAGTCTAGAGGTCTAGACGAATGAACTTAGCAAAACAGTTGGCTTCATAAGCTTGTTTTTGGTAGATTAAGCACTATAAGCCAGTGGGCTTATAAGCTTGTGAGATAAGCAGCAAACAAAAGGCACACACCAAGTAATGCACAAGGAACGAAATACAAGCATGAAACAACAAGAATCAAACCAATTGCATCAAAATCACATATCATGCATTTGCTGATCTAAATCACCAAAAGCTGAAATTCAATAAGCCATAGACTACTCAATAAGCAACCAAACTCTAAAACCAGATGATGTAGAGTTGCACAACCAACAAATCGATAGGCAAACCAAGTTTCACACCTTAATTCAAACAAACAAACAAATTAGACCTGCTGATGTATTTGAATGAAAAAAGTGTCCAAAAACTAGCAACCTATGATTATTAGTTATACCTTGTTTTAGACCTATTCAACACTTGAAACAACTTTCATACCAGCAAACAAATAGTTATAAACCAAAAGGAGCCAAGCTCCAAGGCCCTAAGGCCTTTAAACCAGCAGACACAAACACACCTTAATCCACAACTTTTCAAAGCAACTTGTGATTTCTAAGCACAACCTACTGATTTTATGATTCAAACACACTTTCTAGATGACAACTAACAGATTCAAACACAAAAATCACAACCTCAAACACAAGAACACAAAATCACAGTCCAAAATTCCAAAACAGGCTATATCATGAATTTTTTAGGGGAAACTTAAACAAGAGGCCATACCTGTCCTCCACAACATCCTAGGAGAACCAGCAATGCTCCTTGGACCTTGTTCAACAACTAGAACAAGACCAAGGTTCTTCACAAAGAAGATCCAAACCTGCTGATGTTCAAAGTAGAACCAGGTTTTGATGCTTTTGATTCTTCAACACAAATGAACAAACAACTCACCCAATAGCTTAAATCTCTTCTCAGGCTTGGTGTCAACAAGCTTGAAGGAGCTTTAGGCTTTTGGCTAAGGATTAGTACAAGATTATAGGTAAAACAGAAACAAAGATTTCAAGGTTTTAGAACCTTTGAAAACCTAACAAACATAGACGTGCCTTAACCACAAGATTAAGGAAGGTCTATAACATCAAAGGGAACTCAGATTTAAGCTTTTCTAACACCAAACTTTTATAAAACACAAAAGAGATTTCACAATTTTAAGAAATTTAAATTATTGTGGTAAAAATACGACCTTTTAGGAAAAAAGCGTAAAAGCGGTACGTATTAAGTGATGATTTAGGAAAATCAAGCACTAATGACCCAATGAAATTCGTTTCCCAAGGAGGTATATGTGTGTGAGTAATTCGTAATTGGTTTGAGATTAATATTTGATAGAAGGGGATGAGAAAAGAGAATGACGAAGACGTGAAATTAATTACTACAATGACTAAACGTAAAACCGTAAAAAGTACAAAAATAAAAATTAATTCTAAAAATTCCCAAAACTTTACCAAAAATCAAAATAATTAAACTAAGAGTTTACCAATGATCAAAACTTTTTCAAACCTTTTAATTGATTAAATATTAATTATTAAATGCTAATTAAAGGCCTAAAAAACAAATTAATTATCAAAAAGCCCAAATAAAGTTTTTTTAATTGGTAAACCTCTAAAATGACCTAAAAAGATTAAAAACTATTTTTATAAAATTTTAAACTAATAAAAACTATTTAAAATGATTTAAAAACTATTAAAACTTAAAATAATTATAAAAATTAATATAAATATGATAAAATTAATCTAAGGGTTGCAAAATTGCTATTTTAATGTATTTAAGCTAAGAAAAATGTAAAAAGTGCAAAAATGTGTAATTTGAAAAATGATAATAAAATAATATTACAATAATATTAAAATCCAAAAATTATAAAAAATTCTAAAAACTTGCAAACTAGTTTATTTTAACCCAAATAATCAGAAAATGAAAGTGAAATTACCAAATTACCCCTAATGGGCCCTCAAATGGGCTAAAAGTAAATTCAGTCAACTTTAATGGGCTTTTTAGTCCAAAAAGTCAAAATAAGCCCAAATGACTTGGAAAAGCCCTATCTGACTCAAAAATCAATTCTAAACACAAAACTCTGAAGGCCCAAAAGCTGAAAATAAGCTTATCACAGCTTAATGAACACACAACTTATTCTTATAGGGCCAATAAGCCCATTAAGCAATAAGCCAATGCCATAAGCTCTAATTTGACACACAACCTTCTTTTGGGATACTAAAGAGATCTATAAAAAGAAATTTTGAAAAAGCACACTCAATAAGCCAGAAATAAGCCAAGTACAAATCCACTAAAAGACAAAATAGTCGGGATAGAGTTCTAGGGCGTTTCAGAAGCTCTAGTTTGTTGCAAAAGCTCACAAATAGCTTAACTAAGACTAATCAACAAAGAAAATCCCAATAAGCCAAGTACAATAAGCTGTGTGAACCAATAAGCACTCTTTTAAAATAAGAAAACTTAATTTCCTAGTGAAAAGCTCTTATTAAGTTCTGATTTCTTCCAATATAGCTTAAAAGGTGTGATAATTGATGAAAAGTACAAAAACCAAGTTGTGGAACGTTTCAATAAGCTACACTAATTGATAAGCACTTTTTGCCTTGGTCAACAAAAGTCTACTCACTCCAAAATTCACCAAACTTGCAAAACTTGGTTATGAGATGTGAATAAGCTTGTTAGAAGCTATTTTGGATCAAGTCTAGAGGTCTAGACCAATGAAATTAGCAAAACAGTTGGCGTGCTAAGCTTGTTTTTGGCAGATTAAGCACTATAAGCCAATGGGCTTATAAGCTTGTGAGATAAGCAGCAAACAAAAGGCGCACACCAAGTAATGCACAAGGAACCAAATACAAGCATGAAACAACAAGAATCAAACCAATTGCATCAAAATCACATATCATGCATTTGCTGATCTAAATGACCAAAAGCTGAAATTTAATAAGCCATACACTACTCAATAAGCAACCAAACTCTAAAACCAGATGATGCAGAGTTGCACAACCAACAAATCTATAAGAAAACCAAGTTTCACACCTTTATTCAAACAAACAAACAAATTAGACCTGCTGATGTGTTTGACTGAAAAAACTGTCCAAAAACTAGCAACCTATGATTTTATGTTATACCTTGTTTTAGACCTATCCAACACTTGAAACAACTTTCATACCAGCAAACAAATAGTTATAAACCAAAAGGAGCCAAGCTCCAAGGCCCTAAGGCCTTTGAACCAGCAGACACAAACATACCTTAATCCACAACTTTTCAAATCAACTTGTGATTTCTAAGCACAACCTACTGATTTTATGATTCAAACACACTTCCTAGATGACAATTAACAGATTCAAACACAAAAATCACAACCTCAAACACAAGAACACAAAATCACAGTCCAAAATTCCAAAACAGGCTATATCATGAAATTTTTAGGGGAAACTTAAACAAGAGGCCATACTTGTTCTCTACAACATCCTAGGAGGACCAGCAATGCTCCTTGGACCTTGTTCAACAACTAGAACAAGACTAAGGTTCTTCACAAAGAAGATCCAAACCTGCTGATGTGCAAAGTAGAACCAGGTTTTGATGCTTTTGATTCTTCAACACAAATGAACAAACAACTCACCCAATAGCTTAAATCTCTTCTTAGGCTTGGTGTCAACAAGCTTGAAGGAGCATTAGGCTTTTGGCTAAGGATTAGTACAAGATTATAGGTAAAACAGAAACAAAGATTTCAAGGTTTTAGAACCTTTGAAAACCTAACAAACATAGACGTGCCTTAACCACAAGATTAAGGAAGGTCTATAACATCAAAGGGAACTCAGATTTTAGCTTTTGTAACACCAAACTTTTATAAAACACAAAAGAGATTTCACAATTTTAAGAAATTTAAATGATTGTGGTAAAAATACGACCTTTTAGGAAAAAGGCAGTAAAAGCGGTAAGTATTAAGTGATGATTTAGGAAAATCAAGCACTAATGACCCAATGAAGTTCATTTCCCAATGAGGTATATGTGTGTGAGTAATTCGTAATTGGTTTGAGATTAATATTGGATAGAAGGGGATGAGAAAAGAGAATGACGAAGACGTGAAATTAATTACTACAATGACTAAACGTAAAACCGTAAAATATACAAAAATAAAAATTAATTCTGAAAATTCCCAAAAATTTACCAAAAATCAAATAAATAAACTAAGAGTTTACCAATGATCAAAACTTTTTCAAACCTTTTAATTAATTAAATATTAATTGTTAAATGCTAATTAAAGCCCTAAAAATCAAATTAATTATCAAAAAGCCCGAATAAAGATTTTTCAATTGGTAAACCTCTAAAATGACCTAAAAAGATTAAAAACTATTTTTATAAAATTTTAAACTAATAAAAACTATTTAAAATGATTTAAAAACTATTAAAACTTAAAATAATTATAAAAATTAATCTAAAGATGATAAAATTAATCTAAGGGTTGCAAAATTCCTATTTTAATGTATTTAAGCTAAGAAAAATGTAAAAAGTGCAAAAATGTGAAATTTGAAAAATAATAATAAAATAATATTAGAATAATATTAAAAATCCAAAAATAATAAAAACTTCTAAAAACTTGCAAACTAGTTTATTTTAACCTAAATAATCAAATGAAAGTTAAATTACCAAATTACCCCTAATGGGCCCTCAAATGGGCTAAAAGCAAATTCAGTCAACTTTAATGGGCTTTTTAGCCCAAAAAGTCAAAATAAGCCCAAATGACTTGGAAAAGCCCTATCTGACTCAAAATTCAATTCTAAACACAAAACTCTGAAGGCCCAAAAGCTTAAAATGAGCTTATCACAACTTAATGAACACACAGCTTATTCTTATTGGGCCAATAAGCCCATTAAGCAATAAGCCAATGCCATAAGCTCTAATTTGACACACAACCTTCTTTTGGGATACTAAAGAGATCTGTAAAAAGAAATTTTGAAAAAGCACACTCAATAAGCCAGAAATAAGCCAAGTACAAATCTACTAAAAGACAAAATAGTCGGGATAGAGCTCTAGGGCGTTTCAGAAGCTCTAGTTTGTTGCAAAAGATCACAAATAGCTTAACTAAGACTAATCAACAAAGAAAATCCCAATAAGCCAAGTAAAATAAGCTGTGTGAACCAATAAGCACTCTTTTAAATTAAGAAAACTTAATTTCCTAGTGAAAAGCTCTTATTAAGTTTTGATTTCTTCCAGTATAGCTTAAAAGGTGAGATAACTGATGAAAAGTAAAAAGACTAAGTTGTGGCACTTTTTGCCTTGGTCAACAAAAGTCAACTCACTTCAAAATTCACCAATCTTGCAAAACTTGGTTATGAGATGTGAATAAGCTTGTTACAAGCTGTTTTGGATTAAGTCTAGAGGTCTACACCAATGAACTTAGCAAAACAGTTGGCTTGTTAAGCTTGTTTTTGGCAGATTAAGCACTATAAGCCAGTGGGCTTATAAGCTTGTGAGATAAGTAGCAAACAAAAGGCACACACCAAGTAATGCACAAGGAACCAACTACAAGCATGAAACAACAAGAATCAAACCAATTGCATCAAAATCACATATCATGCATTTGCTGATCCTAATGACCAAAAGCATAAATTTAATAAGCCATAGACTACTCAATAAGCAACCAAACTCTAAAACCATATGATGTAGAGTTGCACAACCAACAAATCTATAAGCAAACCAAGTTTCACACCTTAATTCAAACAAACAAATAAATTAGACCTGCTGATGTGTTTGACTGAAAAAAGTATCCAAAAACTAGCAACCTATGATTTTTAGTAATACCTTGTTTTAGACCTATCCAACACTTGAAACAACTTTCATACCAGCAAACAAATAGTTATAAACCAAAAGGAGCCAAGCTCCAAGGCCCTAAGGCCTTTGAACCAGCAGACACAAACATACCTTAATCCACAACTTTTCAAATCAACTTGTGATTTCTAAGCACAACCTACTGATTTTATGATTCAAACACACTTCCTAGATGACAATTAACAGATTCAAACACAAAAATCACAACCTCAAACACAAGAACACAAAATCACAGTCCAAAATTCCAAAACAGGCTATATCATGAAATTTTTAGGGGAAACTTAAACAAGAGGCCATACTTGTTCTCTACAACATCCTAGGAGGACCAGCAATGCTCCTTGGACCTTGTTCAACAACTAGAACAAGACTAAGGTTCTTCACAAAGAAGATCCAAACCTGCTGATGTGCAAAGTAGAACCAGGTTTTGATGCTTTTGATTCTTCAACACAAATGAACAAACAACTCACCCAATAGCTTAAATCTCTTCTTAGGCTTGGTGTCAACAAGCTTGAAGGAGCATTAGGCTTTTGGCTAAGGATTAGTACAAGATTATAGGTAAAACAGAAACAAAGATTTCAAGGTTTTAGAACCTTTGAAAACCTAACAAACATAGACGTGCCTTAACCACAAGATTAAGGAAGGTCTATAACATCAAAGGGAACTCAGATTTTAGCTTTTGTAACACCAAACTTTTATAAAACACAAAAGAGATTTCACAATTTTAAGAAATTTAAATGATTGTGGTAAAAATACGACCTTTTAGGAAAAAGGCAGTAAAAGCGGTAAGTATTAAGTGATGATTTAGGAAAATCAAGCACTAATGACCCAATGAAGTTCATTTCCCAATGAGGTATATGTGTGTGAGTAATTCGTAATTGGTTTGAGATTAATATTGGATAGAAGGGGATGAGAAAAGAGAATGACGAAGACGTGAAATTAATTACTACAATGACTAAACGTAAAACCGTAAAATATACAAAAATAAAAATTAATTCTGAAAATTCCCAAAAATTTACCAAAAATCAAATAAATAAACTAAGAGTTTACCATTGATCAAAACTTTTTCAAACCTTTTAATTAATTAAATATTAATTGTTAAATGCTAATTAAAGCCCTAAAAATCAAATTAATTATCAAAAAGCCCGAATAAAGATTTTTCAATTGGTAAACCTCTAAAATGACCTAAAAAGATTAAAAACTATTTTTATAAAATTTTAAACTAATAAAAACTATTTAAAATGATTTAAAAACTATTAAAACTTAAAATAATTATAAAAATTAATCTAAAGATGATAAAATTAATCTAAGGGTTGCAAAATTCCTATTTTAATGTATTTAAGCTAAGAAAAATGTAAAAAGTGCAAAAATGTGAAATTTGAAAAATAATTATAAAATAATATTAGAATAATATTAAAAATCCAAAAATAATAAAAACTTCTAAAAACTTGCAAACTAGTTTATTTTAACCTAAATAATCAAATGAAAGTTAAATTACCAAATTACCCCTAATGGGCCCTCAAATGGGCTAAAAGCAAATTCAATCAACTTTAATGGGCTTTTTAGCCCAAAAAGTCAAAATAAGCCCAAATGACTTGGAAAAGCCCTATCTGACTCAAAATTCAATTCTAAACACAAAACTCTGAAGGCCCAAAAGCTTAAAATGAGCTTATCACAGCTTAATGAACACACAGCTTATTCTTATTGGGCCAATAAGCCCATTAAGCAATAAGCCAATGCCATAAGCTCTAATTTGACACACAACCTTCTTTTGGGATACTAAAGAGATCTGTAAAAAGAAATTTTGAAAAAGCACACTCAATAAGCCAGAAATAAGCCAAGTACAAATCTACTAAAAGACAAAATAGTCGGGATAGAGCTCTAGGGCGTTTCAGAAGCTCTAGTTTGTTGCAAAAGATCACAAATAGCTTAACTAAGACTAATCAACAAAGAAAATCCCAATAAGCCAAGTAAAATAAGCTGTGTGAACCAATAAGCACTCTTTTAAATTAAGAAAACTTAATTTCCTAGTGAAAAGCTCTTATTAAGTTTTGATTTCTTCCAGTATAGCTTAAAAGGTGAGATAACTGATGAAAAGTAAAAAGACTAAGTTGTGGCACTTTTTGCCTTGGTCAACAAAAGTCAACTCACTTCAAAATTCACCAATCTTGCAAAACTTGGTTATGAGATGTGAATAAGCTTGTTACAAGCTGTTTTGGATTAAGTCTAGAGGTCTACACCAATGAACTTAGCAAAACAGTTGGCTTGTTAAGCTTGTTTTTGGCAGATTAAGCACTATAAGCCAGTGGGCTTATAAGCTTGTGAGATAAGTAGCAAACAAAAGGCACACACCAAGTAATGCACAAGGAACCAACTACAAGCATGAAACAACAAGAATCAAACCAATTGCATCAAAATCACATATCATGCATTTGCTGATCCTAATGACCAAAAGCATAAATTTAATAAGCCATAGACTACTCAATAAGCAACCAAACTCTAAAACCATATGATGTAGAGTTGCACAACCAACAAATCTATAAGCAAACCAAGTTTCACACCTTAATTCAAACAAACAAATAAATTAGACCTGCTGATGTGTTTGACTGAAAAAAGTATCCAAAAACTAGCAACCTATGATTTTTAGTAATACCTTGTTTTAGACCTATCCAACACTTGAAACAACTTTCATACCAGCAAACAAATAGTTATAAACCAAAAGGAGCCAAGCTCCAAGGCCCTAGGCCTTTGAACCAGCAGACACAAACACACCTTAATCCACAACTTTGCAAAGCAACTTGTGATTTCTAAGCACAACCTACTGTTTATATGATTCAAACACACTTCCTAGATGACAACTAACAGATTTAAACACAAAAATCACAACCTCAAACACAAGAACACAAAATCACAGTCCAAAATTCCAAAACAGGCTATATCATGAAATTTTTAAGGGAAACTTAAACAAGAGGCCATACCTGTCCTCCACAACATCCTAGGAGGACCAGCAATGCTCCTTGGACCTTGTTCAACAACTAGAACAAGACCAAGGTTCTTCACAAAGAAGATCCAAACCTGTTGATGTTCAAAGTAGAACCAGGTTTTGATGCTTTTGATTCTTCAACACAAATGAACAAACAACTCACCCAATAGCTTAAATCTCTTCTCAGGCTTGGTGTCAACAAGCTTGAAGGAGCTTTAGGCTTTTGGCAAAGGATTAGTACAAGATTATAGGTAAAACAGAAACAAAGATTTCAAGGTTTTAGAACCTTTGAAAACCTAACAAACATAGAAGTACAAGATTAAGGAAGGTCTATAACATCAAAGGGAACTCAGATTTCAGCTTTTCTAACACCAAACTTTTATAAAACACAAAAGAGATTTCACAATTTTAAAAAATTTAAATGATTGTGGTAAAAATATGACCTTTTAGGAAAATGGCGTAAAAGCGGTAAGTATTAAGTGATGATTTAGGAAAATCAAGCACTAATGACCCAATGAAGTTCGTTTCCCAAGGAGGTATATGTGTGTGAGTAATTCGTAATTGGTTTGAGATTAATATTGGAAAGAAGGGGATGAGAAAAGAGAATGACGAAGACGTGAAATTAATTACTACAATGACTAAACGTAAAACTGTAAAAAGTACAAAAATAAAAATTAATTCTAAAAATTCCCAAAAATTTAACAAAAATAAAAATAAAAAAACTAAGAGTTTACCAATAATCAAAACTTTTTCAAACCTTTTAATTAATAAAATATTAATTTTTAAATGCTAATTAAAGCCCTAAAAATCAAATTAATTATCAAAAAGCCCAAATAAAAATTTTTCAATTGTTAAACCTCTAAAATGACCTAAAAAGATTAAAAACTATTTTAATAAATTTTTAAACTAATAAAAACTATTTAAAATGATTTAAAAACTATTAAAACTTAAAATAATAATAAAAATTAATCTAAAGATGATAAAATTAATCTAAGGGTTGCAAAATTCCAATTTTAATGTATTTAAGCTAAGAAAAATGTAAAAAAGTGTAAAAATGTGAAATTTGAAAAATAATAATAAAATAATATTAAAATAATATTAAAAATAAAAAATTCTAAAAAATTCTAAAAACTTACAAACTAGTTTATTTTAACCTAAATAATCAGAAAATGAAAGTGAAATTACCAAATTACCCCTAATGGGCCCTCAAATGGGCTAAAAGCAAATTCAGTCAACTTTATGGGCTTTTTAGCACAAAAAGTCAAAATAAGCCCAAATGACTTGCAAAAGCCCTATCTGACTCAAAATTCAATTCTAAACACAAAACTCTGAAGGCCCAAAAGTTGAAAATGAGCTTATCACAGCTTAATGAAGACACAGCTTATTCTTATTGGGCCAATAAGCCCATTAAGCAATAAGCCAATGCCATAAGCTCTAATTTGACAAACCACCTTCTTTTGGGATACTAAAGAGATCTGTAAAAAGAAATTTTGAAAAAGCACACTCAATAAGCCAGAAATAAGCCAAGTACAAATCCACTAAAAGACAAAATAGTCGAGATAGAGTTCTAGGGCGTTTAAGAAACTCTAGTTTGTTGCAAAAGCTCACAAATAGCTTAACTAAGATTAATCAACAAAGAAAATTCCAATAAGCCAAGTACAATAAGTTGTGTGAACCAATAAGCACTTTTTAAAATAAGAAAATTTAGTTTCCTAGTGAAAAGCTCTTATTAAGTTCTCATTTCTTCCAGTATAGCTTAAAAGGTGAGATAATTGATGAAAAGTACAAAAACTAAGTTGTGGTACGTTTCAATAATCTACACTGATTGATAAGCACTTTTTGCCTTGGTCAACAAAAGTCAACTCACTCCAAAATTCACCAAACTTGCAGAACTTGGTTATGAGATGTGAATAAGCTTGTTAGAAGCTGTTTTGCATCAAGTCTAGAGGTCTAGACCAATGAAATTAGCAAAACAGTTGGCTTGCTAAGCTTGTTTTTGGCAGATTAAGCACTATAAGCCAGTGGGCTTATAAGCTTGTGAGATAAGCAGCAAACAAAAGGCACACACCAAGTAATGCACAAGGAACCAAATACAAGCATGAAACAACAAGAATCAAACCAATTGCATCAAAATCACATATCATGCATTTGCTGATCTAAATGACCAAAAGCTGAAAATCAATAAGCCATAGACTACTCAGTAAGCAACCAAACTCTAAAACCAGATGATGCAGAGTTGCACAACCAACAAATCTATAAGCAAACCAAGTTTCACACCTTAATTCAAACAAACAAACAAATTAGACCCGATGATGTGTTTGACTGAAAAAAGTGTCCAAAAACTAGCAACCTATGATTTTTAGTTATACCTTGTTTTAGACCTATCTAACACTTGAAACAACTTTCATACCAGCAAACAAATAGTTATAAACCAAAAGGAGCCAAGCTCCAAGGCCCTAAGGCCTTTGAACCAGCAGACACAAACACACCTTAATCCACAACTTTTCAAAGCAACTTGTGATTTCTAAGCACAACCGACTGATTTTATGATTCAAACACACTTCCTAGATGACAACTAACAGATTCAAACACAAAAATCACAACCTCAAACACAAGAACACAAAATCACAGTCCAAAATTCCAAAACAGGCTATATCATGAAATTTTTAGGGGAAACTTAAACAAGAGGCCATACTTGTCCTCCACAACATCCTAGGAGGACCAGCAATGCTCCTTGTACCTTGTTCAACAACTAGAACAAGACCAAGGTTCTTCACAAAGAAGATCAAAACCTGCTGATGTTCATAGTAGAACCAGGTTTTGATGCTTTTGATTCTTCAACACAAAATGAACAAACAACTCACCCAATAGCTTAAATCTCTTCTCAGGCTTGGTGTCAACAAGCTTGAAGGAGCTTTAGGCTTTTGGCTAAGGATTAGTACAAGATTATAGGTAAAACAAAAACAAAGATTTCAAGGTTTTAGAACCTATGAGAACCTAACAAACATAGACGTCCGTTAACCACAAGATTAAGGAAGGTCTATAACATCAAAGGGAACTCAGATTTCAGCTTTTCTAACACCAAACTTTTATAAAACACAAAAGAGTTTTCACAATTTTAAGAAATTCAAATTTTATTTTAATAAAAAGGAATTACAAAGATAATAGCCAAAATCTGGAACAAGGGACTCTCACAAGTTGAGGTCTCCTTATATAGGACTAATGGACTATTCTAGAAAGCTGAAAATACATGAAAACCCTAGATGTGAATTTCCAGGAATGCCCTTGAGTGATTGATGCCGTTTGATGTTTGTGAGCTGTCGAAATGCATCAGAGACGTTCATTTTAGCTTGCTAGTTAAGAAGTGAGTCTTGGTTGTTGATTTGGCCACGTGTCCTTACTTGGAGAGGAGGGTGTGATGTGACTGGGTAACAGGTTGGATGGTAGGGTCCATTGGTGAGTGGAGAAGAGGGATTTATTGTTGGGATGGGTTTCAGGTGAGGTGAATCACATGGGGGAACAACCAATTTCATTTTACCCTTTGTTGGTAAAAAGTAAAATCTGGGTTCTTGGGGTGAATAGTAACTTGTTTTGATCCGAAATCAGTGGAGGGTAATTGTGTTTGGCGCAATAAACATTCAAATGTTTCAAATGCCCATGTTTAGTCCTTGTCTTTTGGGAAAAGATGCAAAACACGTTTTCAGCCAACAAAACTCCATTCCCTTTGTTAAATAAGTTATGAATTTCACACTTTTGCCCCAAAACTTTGGCAAAAGTGTTTCAAGGGTTGTTTTAGCCATTTTTCCATAATTGAAGGATTGATTTTGGACTTTCTTTATCTTCAAAGGTCTTCATAGTATCTTTGACTTCATGAGGGACCATATTTGACAAATTAGATTTGATGAGGGACTAATCTTGCCTTTTCTTCAAAGTTGAAGGACCATTTTGTAATTTTGACAAACTTAAGGGACCAAACTTGTAATTATGAATATACAAGGGTTTTAAGTGTCATTTCTTCATAATTTGAGGATCAATCTTGTACATATTCAAGTCTTCAAGGGTTAATCTTGGATAATTCATGAACTAGGGCCCGGTTCTTTGTACGGCTTCGTTTCTCGTGTCCTTTTTTCCTTGTTTCTTGTGATCTTTTGTCTTTTTCACGATATCCATACCTAAAAAACACAAGTAAACAAATACAAGTATATATATGGTAATTTATGACATTTTAATGCATTTAAATCCCGAAAAGAACGATGAGATCATGTATAAATGCCATCTCATCAATATAAGCACAAGCAAGCGGGGAAACGAGGTGGCACAAAGCACTTAAAAACCTTTTTCCTTAGACGGCCTTTTATAGCGCGTCGCCTTATACCCACCTTATAGTTTGTATAAATCGAGTTCAAACTTCTTACTAGTATTTATCTATTTTGCCTTGATTTTTTTGTTTTAGATTCGAATACAATAGCTAGGTGATGAAATCCCAACTAAGGTCTTATTTGAAAGTAGGTAAAATAATTGTTTTACGTAATACAATATAGTAAAAGAAAAATCGTTTTTATTTTTTAGAAAAAATATATATTCACAATAAATCGAAAGAAAACGAAACATTGCAAAATTCTTACATTAAAAAGAATTTGCACAAAAATTCCAACATTAAATTGGCGTCGCTGCCCCTTCGCTCGTTACGATTGACGATTTTTCGTGAGAAGCTTTGGATTTTGGGATCCGTTCAATTTTGAACGTTATTTTTCTTGCTAAAAAAATCAAAAACATAAAAAAATCCAAAAACTAAAAATACAAAAAAATAAAAAATCATCAAAAGGAAACTCTTTCCTAAGATTTGCACCATAAAAATTAAAAAATCCAAAAGTAATACTTTTCCTAAAGTATTACACCAAAAATATTACGTATTATTGTTATTTTTCTCTCACGTGGTGGAACTCGGTGGTTGCTACCCTAGGACACGACGCTACTTACACTCTCAAATGGACCAACTTGAAAGAGAGAATGACAGAAAAGTACTGCCCAAGGGGAGAAATGAAGAAATTGGAAGTCGAACTATGGAATCTTCGGTGTAAGAACAATGACATCGTGTTATACAACCAGAGGTTTCAGGAGTTGACCCTCATGTGTACCAGGATGTTTCCCGAGAAAGAGGAAAAGATTGAGAAGTATGTTGGAGGACTTCCCGACGCCATCCATGATAGCGTTCTCGCCTCTCGACCCACTACTGTCGAGAATGCCATGGAATTCGCTACATAGCTGGTCAACAAAAGAGCCCGTACCATATCTGAGAGACAGACTGAAAAAAAAGAAGGATAGATGACAATGTCCGCAGCCATCACCAGCCACCTCAAAAAAGGAAAAATGCCGTGCAGGTTTATAGTGCTATCTCCACCATAGAGCCAAGGACTTACGTAGGTACCAAACCTATGTGCCCAAGGTTCCACTTCTATCACAATGTTGGTAGTCTATGCAAATCCTGCTACAAATGTGGAGAGATTGATCACTTTGCTCGTACCTGCCAAGTGAATGTTGTTACCCAGATCCGACCTAACACAAATGCTAGAAACAACAATGGGGGCGGACATAATGCCTGTGGGAACGGGAATGGACAGCCGGGAAACCACAACGCTACTGGAGGAAGTAACAATGGTCCAAAGAAAGGAGTTGTGTGCTACGATTGTGGATCTCCCGGACATGTGAGACCAGGTTGCCCCAAGTTGGCTAGTCAGAACAAGAACAATGGAGAAGCCACATCAAGGGTATACGTGGTAGGCAATGCAAAGGCCAACCCAGACACCAACATTGTTACTAGTACGTTCTTACTAAACAATCGTTATGCATCCGTTCTATTTGACACTGAAGCGGATGGAAGCTTTATATCTACTGAATTTAGTAACATACTAGAAGTTACCCCATCAATCTTAGACCACCATTTCTCCGTAGAATTAGCAGACTGTCAGATCATAGAGGCCGATGCCATCATTAGAGGTTGTACTCTGAACCTTTCCAAGCATCCATTCAACATTGACCTAATTCCATTAAACTTAGGTAGTTTCGATGATATTATTGGCATAGACTGGTTAGCTAAGTATCACGCAGTCATTGTCTGCGACGAGAAATTAGTCCGCCTGCCATGGGGAAACGAGACCTTAATCATTCTAGGAGACGGTAACACTGACCTTACTGACACTAAACTTAGTGTCATCTCTTGTACCAAAGCTCAAAAATGTTTGTTGAGAGGATGTCCTATCTTTTTGGCTCATATTTCCCAAACAAATGAAGAAGATAAACCCGAGAAGAAACAAATCAAGGACGTACCTATCGTCCGAGATTTTCTTGAAGTCCTTCATGAGGAATTTCCAGGTTTAACACCAACCCGACAGGTGGAATTCCAGATCGACTTGATTCCAGGAGCGGCCCCCCGTGGCTAAAGCTCCCTATCGATTGGCACCATCAGAAATGAAAGAGCTAGCTGAACAACTTCAGGAATTGTCTGACAAAGGATTAATCCGACCCAGTTCCTCACCGTGGCGAGCTCCGGTCTTATTTGTCAAAAAGAAAGATGGTTCCTTCTGAATGTGCATTGATTACAGAGAACTGAATAAGTTAACTATAAAGAACCGTTATCCACTTCCCCGTATTGACGATTTATTTGACCAACTGTAAGGGTCGAGTGTGTATTCCAAGATTGATCTGAGATCTGGATATCACCAATTAAGGGCCAGGGAGGAAGAAAATTCAAAAACAGCTTTCAACACCCGTAACGGCCATTACGAATTCCAAGTCATGCTATTTGGGATGACTAACGCACCAACCATCTTCATGGACCTTATGAATCGTGTGTGCAGACCCTACCTGGATAAATTCGTGATAGTCTTCATAGATGATATACTCATTTATTCCAAGAATGATCAGGAATAGGGAGAACACCTTACACAAGTGTTGAAGGTGCTCAAGGTGGAACATCTTTACGCCAAGTTCTCTAAATGTGAATTCTGGATTCCCAGAGTTCAATTCCTCAGCCACGTGATTGATAGTGACTGTATTAATGTAGACCCAGCAAAGGTTGAATCTGTCAAGGGTTGGGCATCTCCTAAATCACCAACAGAGATCCGCCAATTCCTAGGCCTTGCCGGATACTATCGCCGATTTATTGAAGGTTTCTCCAAGATAGCCAAACCAATGACCAAACTCACACAAAAAGGAATAAAGTTTGACTAGGGAGAGAAAGAAGAATCAGCTTTCCAGCTGATCAAGCAGAAGCTGTGAAGTGTACCTATTTTGGCCTTACCTGAGGGCAACGACGACTTCGTTGCATATGGTGATGCGTCACACAAAGGCTTGGGTGTAGAGTTGATGCAAAGAACAAAGGTGATCACTTATGCCTCCAGGAAACTGAAGAAACACGAGAAGAACTACACCACACATTATCTAGAACTTGGATCCGTGGTTTTTGCTTTAAAAATCTAGAGACTTTATCTTTACGGAACCAAGTGCACCGTGCATACTAACCATAAGAGTTTACAACACATACTAGATCAGAAGGAGCTAAACATGAGGCAACGCCGTTGGATTGAATTGCTGAGTGACTACGACTGCGAGATCAAATACCACCACGGTAAAGCAAACGTAGTTGTTGGTTCTCTAAGCCGTAAGGAAACTGATCCTCCTATTAGAGTCTGAGCACTAGTCATGAGGATTTGCCTGGACCTATCCAAACAAATTCTAGAAGCTCAGACTTAAGCCCAGAAGCCTGAAAACCTCGTGAAGGAAGATATTGGAGGAATGCTTAGAACCGACCTCACCAAAGAGAAATTAAACCCGAGAGCGGATGGAACTCTGTGCTTGCAAGGGAGGAGTTGGTTACCTTTTTATGGAGACTTGAGGAACGTAATCATGCACGAGTCTCATAAGTCCAAGTATTCCATACATCCTGGATCTGAAAAGATGTATCAGGATATGAAGAAGTTATATTGGTGGCCGAACATGAAAGCAAACATTTCCACCTATGTTCAGAAGTGTTTGACATGCTCACGTGTCAAGACCGAACAACAAAGAACATTCGGTGTGCTAGTACAGCCTGAGATACCAAGGTGAAAATGGGAGAGCATCACTATGGACTTTATCACCAAGCTTACAAAGTCGTCTCACGGTTACGACACCATCTGGGTAATCGTCGACCGACTCACCAAATCCGCGCACTTTCTACCAATCAGGGAAACTGACTCCCTAACAAAACTAGCAAAGACATATCTTAAGGAGATAGTGACCAAGCATGGAATACCCGTCTCAATAATATGTGATCGAGACGGTAGGTTCACATCAAACTTCTGGAAGGCTTTCCAACGAGCTTTAGGGACAAACTTAGACATGAGCACTGCTTACCACCCGCAAACTGACGGTCAAAGTGAACGAACCATCCAAACCATTGAAGACATGTTGCGAGCATTTGTGATTGACTTTGGAAATAGATGGGTTGATCACATCCCTTTGGTCGAATTCTTCTACAATAGCAGTTATCATGCTAGTATCAAGGCTGCCCCCTTCGAAGCACTATATGGTAGAAAATGTCGTTCACATGTGTGCTGGGAAGAAGTAGGCGAATTTCAACTCACCGGACCAGAACTAATCCAGGAAACCACCGACAAGATCATCCTCATAAAGAAAAGGATCCAAGCTGCTCACGACCGACAGAAGAGCTATGCGGACCAGAAATGAAAGCCTATGCAGTTTGAAGTAGGTGATCGTGTCATGGTCAAGGTATCACCATGGAAGGGAGTTGTGCACTTTGGTAAACGTGGAAAGATGATCCCACGTTATGTAGGCCCTTTCAAATGATAGCCAGGATCAGGGAGGTCGTCTATCATTTGGAGTTACCACAACAATTGAGTCGAGTGCACTCCACCTTTCACGTGTCTAACCTGAAGAAGTGTTATGCTAAAGAACCCTTAGCTATGCCATTGGAAGGAGTTCAGTTCGATGATAAACTCCATTTCACAGAGGAACCGGTAGAAATCATGGAGAGGACGGTTAAGAAGTTGAAACGTAGCCGTATCCCGTTGGTCAAAGTACGATGGAACTCTAGGAGAGGTTCCGAGTTCACTTAGGAACGAGAAGACTTGTTCAAGACCAAGTACCCAAAATTTTTCACCTGACTAGTGACGTTAATCTAAGCTTTAAGGACAAAGCTAAAATAACGGGAACGTGCTTTAAAACCCCTGATTTTACCTCTTTGACTTTGTCACCTCATGTACACATGGGTTGCTTGAATATATGTAATTCCATTTCACAAAATTTTATGAATCTTCAGTCTTTCATTTAATTACACTGTCAATTCTAGTATATTTATAACTATGTGGGAACCTTGTCATCTCTTACTACTTTAACTTTCATATAGCCACATTTTATACATTTAATATCCACTATATACTTTAATAAGGGAGTTTACCTCTATATTATACCTAGTCTTAACTAATTAATCACAATTATTACATACATATTCTAGAAACCCTAAAAATGTTACTTTTCCCCTCTTAAAGCTATATGTCACACGAATTGTGTATACTTACAAGTATACACTTACCAAAATCATCCTTAAACATTAAAACACTACCTACTCACTACTAGATATTTTGAAAATCCTTTTCCCCACATGTTGTATGTTATACACGGCTAGTAGCTTCCCACAACAAACATTTGTAAAAAATTTAAACTTTAAAAACCTACACTAGACTTTGACATAAATCTTGTACAAACACTCCCTCATTATGGCATACTATTCTAGTCATCACTTGCCCCCTTGACTCTTGCAAAACCGCTGGCTATATACAAACCAAGAGCTAATGTATATACCTTGCTATTAATGGGAGGTACTAGGATATCCCAAGTACTAGATACACTTGTACCCAACATAGGAAACCCAACCTTTGCCCTCTCTCTTTTCGTGTGATCTACCCAAACCACACAAACTCATCCAACTTGTGTTAGTTAGCTACCAACCTTAAACACAATCTCACTTATATCTTCCCATATTCGGATACCAAGACATACACACATACGAAACACTTACTCCTCATTTACTACCAAATCTTGTTCTTCAAAGCATTTAGAGCTGGTCTACACGAGGGCCTTAGTGTACAAGGCAAGCCAAAACTATCCTAGGTCACATCTAAGGGGTGCCCGACGCATAGAAGTTCTTAGTTCTTTATCATTCATCATCTCCTCTACAAGACAAGTAAGTATAGATCTCCACACCTACTTTTCAATTCTTCTTACTCGTCACTACATATCATGCATGTAGGATCCTAGAAAACAAAGCTAGAAATACATGCACACGTAAGAACTTGGTGAAACTCGAACCACCAAGACTAGAACCCCACGGATTGGGTGTTTGTGGTTAACATAGTTTAATAACATGAATCTAGGGAAACCAATGTTGAGCTTTTTTAGACCTAAAAGCTTAAATTATGATAAGTTGGTAAATGGCCTTGCGTTAAAACACTAGATAAGCTAATGAATAGCCTAAAATATAAGCTCATAACTCTCGGCTTACTTTTTAGCCGAGTATAAACCAATTTTTTATTAAGCCTATGTAGCTAAGATGAATGTTTAGGAGTAGAGGACTTACTAGCAACTTAGAACATTAAATAAGTTACACAAATAAGCTATAAGCCGAAACATAATAAGCCTATAAGCCCAATACAAATGTTTAGATTAAATGGAAACGGCAAAACCTATGTTTACTAGTATAAAACAAGCTCATTAATAAGCTCGTTATGCCCAAGATATAAAACCGGACCCTTAATGGGCCAATTGAGCCCACTAAGCACCAAATATATTTAATAGAGACTTTTTGTGCCATTTTTGTAATATAGTGAATGTACTAGTAAAAAATGAAATGGTATAAAACTTATATACTTATTTTGTGACTTAAAACAAGTACAAGGACTAAACTTGCCAATTTGAAAAATCTAGGGTTGATTATTATACTAACCGAGCCATTAATTAAACCCCGAGGACTAAACTTGCCATTTTACAAACTCATTACAAGCCCTAGAATGTTTTCCTGCCATAATGATTTAGTTCGAGACTTGGGGGACTAATATTGTCAATTTCATGAACTTATTTAAACCCTAGGTTACTATTCGTGCCCTTTTTATACATTTCGAAACCACAAGGACCTACTTTGCCAATTTCGAACATAAACCAAGCCCTAGGGGGCTGTTATGTAACATGCGTACATCCCCTAACCCTAAGCCGAACTACAAGGACCAAAGTTGTCAATACCCAAAAGAAATGCATGCCCTAGTTACACGTGTAACTAGGGGGACGTGTTTTGCCAAACTTTGAAACTAAAACAAACCCCTAGGGGCGTTTGTGTAAATTGCCGAGAGTATGTATATACTTGAGGGACTAATATTGTAATTTCCCCAAACGTAAACAAACCCTGATTATATATACTTTCTCTAATATTTAAAAAGTGTAAACTTAAATAAAACGATAAATACAAAAACCATTTTCGTTCTCAAACTTGTCATTTAAATAAATTATATAAACTTCAGAGACTTTTTATTAAATAAAATGTTACACGTTTTTGTAAACATTATTTATATAAGTTATATATAAATTAAATACAACTAATTTATAAGAATAAATATATTAAATATATTTATTATTAATCTTGTACATTTTAAATAAATATAAAACCGTCTTTTAAAAATATTTAACTCACCTTATAATGGTACAAGTAGTAAGAAGATATTAATTAAACGAGTTAGTTACTTGAGTGATATTAATTACTACGCACTTAAAAATAAGTGATCTATCACTTGTACGACGATAAATCAAATTACAAGAATCATAATAAAATACTTAAAACCAGTATAAGTAATGCATAGCTTGTTTTGGTGATTTTATGCATCCTATTATACTTTTACAAAGACTTTATAATTATTTATAATTGTTGAATGTGTTGTGGGTACCACTTTGGATTCTTGTGACTTATTACTGTATTACAGAGGTGAGTTCATGGCCCCACTTTATATATTGACAAACTTTTAAATCCTTTATGGGGAAGAAATCATGCAATCTATTTTATGGATGTAAATTAAATTGTATCAACTTTTGATTACATGTGCCTATTGTAGAATTCCTCATGACCCGTGAACTGAAACTGTTAGAATTATTGGATTACCTGAATGTTATAAATAGATCTATTAGGGATTGACCATCCCCATCTGGGTGAGTAATGCTCACTGTGCCTTGGCCGGGACAACAGGTGTTTACCATGTAAGAACGGAATATTAAGAACGGAATATTTGTTGAGGGCGTAACTTCTCAAGTGTCATGTTCGGGCAATAAGCAATGTAATTACCTTTAAGTATTGATGCTATGTGCATTACTACTTCATTGAATGTTTTACCATCCAAACTTTTATTAAACCTGTGAATTCACCAACTTTATGTTGACCCTCAAAAGCATGTTTTTCTCAGGTATTTGAAGCAGGTAGTTATTATGTGCATGGATCTCAGCATCAAGATAGGCAGCATTGATAGGTGTGAAAACACCCATCCTTTTACCACTTAATTATGTTGGTTCTACTAGATGTAGATCTTGTAGCCTGTCAGGACCGGTGAATGACTTCTGTAATCACAAGTCAAATCACAAAGAGACTCTATACACAATATGAATATAGAATACAAATATAATCAAGAAGAATAGAATAACTATTAAGACTTAATCCTTTCTAAGGATTTATAATATTGATAATGACTAGAATTACGTTTTTAAAGGTGTGTCTAACCCTTCTGCCTAAGGTTCCTTTTATACTACAAGGAAATCCTAATACAGCATTAAACAAAACGTGTAAAACTGATATGCATATCCTTTCCTAACATATCTCATGCATATCCTAACAGAATATTAAGTAAATAATAAAGTTTGACTTCGACTAGGACCAGGAGCAGGACTTGCTCCTACTACTACTAGGACCAGGAGGAACTACATACCTCCTAGTCTACCTATTACATTTAACTATGACAATGGTCCTAACAATCCTCCCCTAAACTTGAATTTGACCTGTTGAGTTCAAGTTTCCTGGAAAACGTGCAAATAAAGCCCGAGGATTATATCAGCAAAACACATAGCAGCATCAGAAAGATAAGAATCAGAGTAACCGCCGCAACATGAAACACTAGAAGCTTCTCCAAAGCTTGGAACAAATCAGCATCGTGTTGAATCTTTTCAGCAACATGAGCAAATTTGATGAGCCTTTACCAAGTAGCTTCTCTCTCTTGGGCTAGCCAGTCTTTCTGGTGGAATAAGCATCACCCTGGGAGACTAGAACCCAGCCCAACTCTTAGAACGTGAATCAATGGTGAGTGGGAGTACCCTGATGATTTTAGGCAAACCATCACAGCCGTCAACAGATTTGATACGTCTTTACCAGAAGCCGTACCCCTCTGGACTCACCAACTCTTAGCAATGAAGCATCGGTGAGTTGAACACCCTATAGCTTTAAGCAAGCTATTACAGCTATCAACGGATTTGATAAGATCTTTACCAAGAGCCGTACCCCCTTGGATTAGCCACTTTTCAGTCCAAGACTATGGCAAGTGAAAACGATCCAATTTTGGGTAACCTGCAACCATCAACGGATTTGAGAATCGCACCAGGAGCCGTACCCTCAAGGTAAATCAACTTTTTCTTGTCGATGAGACATGGTAAGTTGAGAACCATTTGTTGTGTGGACCACGTCCAACACCAAGTGAAGCCAAATACCAGTACAAGCACAAATCAGGAACCAGAACCCACAATGTTAAACAGCCAAGGGATATTATTCACAAGTATAAAATCCAAGATGTGTTAAAAGTATAAGCAGATATTATATAAAAAGTTTTTTTTTTTTTTTTTTTATTTTTTTATTTTTTTTATCCTTTTTTTTATTTTTATTTTTTATTAACTATAAAGAATGAAGTTTACCAATCACTTTACATATTGGTGAAAAGAATGAGAATATGAACAAATGAACAAAAATACAAAACATAAACACTTACAACCCAATCACATCACATACCAGAAGCAGCCCTCTTATCTGCTATCAAACGCGCCTGAATACCTTCCACCAACGCCGTGGCCATAGATGACTCATTTCCTGATGGAGCATTGGAAATTTGCAAATGAGTAGCCAACATCGCCTCCATCGAAGAAATTGTGAAAGGATAATCCACATCAGTCAGCATAAAAACCATATGACCAGATTCTAATTCCAACATATGAACACCACATCCTGCATATAGCTTCCAGCGCTGAATCACCCATTGCATTTGATCCTTCCATATGCTCGAAACAGGAGCATTAGGAGGAGCATCCAACATCGGCTTAAGATCAGCCCAGATACGCAGACCAGGCCATGAAGACACAGCCATGGGGTCAAAAGGCATGCTAGAATCCACAAGTCCATACAACGCCATAAGATCCATACGGTCAGCCCACGATAACACACCCTGCAAACCCGAAGCCAAACGCACAGACCCATCACTCAAAGTAATTCAATGGGATACGCCACCAGGAAGTGTTGTGGAACGCTCAACCGTGTAACCAGTAAGGTTCCCATTTCCCAAAGGTAAGTCAGAATCACTGTCAGAAGCTGCATCAATCAAATTCTCAAGATCGTGCTTCTCATAAGGGACTGTCTTACCACGGCGAACACGTCGAGCTTGTTTCTGACGAAGCGAACGTCTAGGTGTGGGATCACGAGGTGTGGATTCAACCTTTACCGTAACCTCAGTAGTAGCAGTGGGAGCAGGAGAAGTAGACTCATGAGTTTGCCCACCCAATGGATTAATAGAAGCTGCAGCAGAAGTAGGAATTGGTTGAGTTCCAGTAACCGGTGGTGATGTAGATGGCAGATCAGGTGTAACAGCAGTAGTGGTGGTGGTAGCAAAGGTGGTGGTTGGAACATGTGTGGTGGTGGTGGTAACAGGTGTGATGGTAGAAGCATGAGTGGTGGTGGTAGCATCAAAGGTGGTGGTAGCATGACCAGCAGTAGAACCCAAAGGAGCAACCAAAGGAGAAGTAGAAGTACCAACAGTAGTAGCAACAAAACCAGATGGACTAGCAGCAGAACCAGGAGTGGGAGCAGATGAAGGACCAGTAGAAGCAGCAGGCGAAGAAGAGGTCACGCCACGAGGATGGTAAATAAATCTTTCCGGAATAGGTTGACTCTGACGCTTCACCATACTTTCATAAAGTGCCTTGAGCTCATCAAAAGTCAAAGCCCGAACCCGGTCCCACTTCCAAGGAGCATTAAAATGAGCAGCAGACTAATATTTCACATAGCGTTGCATCTGCTTGCGCTCCTCAGTCCTAGATAAAGGTATGTTCTTTCTCTTTTCCCTAAGTTGTGCAGCAAGGGCCAACTGGTGCTTACGCATCAATACCATAGACCTCGGAATACAATTGTGCTCATCAACATCATCACCCAAAAGATCTGTTAACTGAGCATAATCCCTGGTGAGAACAGTCAAAACTTGCATCCACTCACTATCACTCCAGTGCATGGCATCATGCTGAATTTGTTCACGCCTCCGCTTTCGAAGCTCTTCTTCAGCAGCCCTATCAGCTTCATCAATCTCGGCTTGAATCCGACGAGCAACCTCCTCACCTAGCCTTTCCTCTTCAAGCTGGCGACGGGTACGCTTGCGAGATGGGGATGGAGCATCAGTCATTGGGGCCTTGCCCTCCGAATCATGAGAGGGACCAGCATTGGAACCAGAAGCAGGAGAAGGAACAGCACCATCCATGGGAGTGGGAATAGCACCAGGAGAAGGAACACTGGAGGATGTTGGAGGAACCGGCAAATTATCATAAACTTTATCAGCAAAGGCAGCCTTTGCCAATAATGTCAAACCATCCTCAACATGCTCCGTACCCTCCTCATCAGAATCTGAATGGATCACATGCTTCTTGCGGTGCCGTTGCTGAGTTTCCAAAGCTTTGATGCGATCAGCCAAAGGAAGAACAAACTCCCTAGTAAGTTTCCTATGTTGGTTCAGATCAACTTCCTAGGAAATCATCCGCTCATGGTACCTGCGCATAAGATCAAGCAAAGACATAAGTGTAGTAGGCTCCTCCGCCTGCCCACCAAGAGAACCTGGGTCAGGGAAAGCGTCATTGGAGCCTGAAGCAACATATGGATCAACCTGTGGAGTACTAGTACCAAAAGGTGTATCAGCCGAGTGAGGAGCAGGACTAGGAGGTGGAGTCTCCACAAATGGAGACTTTTGTGGAACTGAAGAAGGACCAGCCTTGGAAGAGGATGGTTTTTCAACCACCACCTCCTCAACTAGTTCCTCCTCAACCACATGAGTAGGACCACCAGTAGGAGCCTCCTCCTCCATGGGGTCATCATCAATCACAACAAACTCAGGAGCCTCCTCCTCCTCACCCATAGGACCCTAAGCCAATCCCAACATGGCCTCAGTCAGGGGCCTCCATTCCCCATTAAACCCATTGACCATATTGTAATACACTTTTGCTGTAAGCTTAGACGGCACATGCTCAGTCCTATCACGAGGAATGCAAACGAGTATTTGCTGAAGAAACCTAGGGTACATAAGAAACTTCTTTCTCGAACCAGCATTAGACAGATTACTAACCATCCCCTCAAATAGATAATGAGAAAAGTTAAAAACTCTACCCTGGGCTAAGCAAATAAGACCAGTAGCCAAGGGAGTAGGGAAAGCATCCCAACTCCCAGACTTGGGACTCATACAATGGATTAGAAAGTGGACCAGAAGCTTCCATTGGGGGGAAAACCTATTTTTCTAGAAGTTAAACTTCCCCCCATGTTCGTATCCTAAAGCAGCCATCCCCTCCAATACCTCCGAATTGGGGATGGATTCAACACCACCCTCATCCTGAAGATGAAGAGAAGAGCGAATAGAAGCCTCAGTCACCACATAGGCACGTCCATCTATGGTAGCATGGAGTGCACGTGGACGACCAACCACATCCACAAGTCGAGCAGACGCCCAAAATTGACGAATAACACTATCATATATGGTGGGACATACAGTAAATGCAAACCTTAGGTTGGAAGCTTCAATGAAATCCAAGATGTCAGCAAAATGTTCACGATGTGGACCATTACCCAGATAAGCAACTCGGTTGTGAGCAGGTTGTTAAGCAAGAGCAGCCATGGATCTTGATGAATTGATGGAAGAAGGATTGTGATTAGGGTGAAGATAGTAGGAGCGGTTTTGTGTGTGTGTTTATTGTAATGAGTGAGTCAAGGGTGTATTTTGACCATAAATAAAGAAAATGGTAACTGTTCATTGACCCCTATTAATGGGGGGTTGCCCTTTCAAATTTAACCATAATTGCATAGTAACTACTTGCCCTTTTTAACATAATTACCAACTCCCAATTTACCATACTAAATTAAAAATGTGAATACCAGGATTGGGAGCGTTGACCAAAAGTCAAAACACACAATGGTCAGACCAGGAGCAAAACGTGATTAACAAAGGACAAACGGAATGAACAGTTTGCTAGACCAGTACCAGGAGCCAATCTTCACTTGACATGGAAGGATTTTGAACCACTAGAAGCCACCAATTATAACTAGAAGCTGACCAATGAGGACCTGAAGCCAGTCATGTAGGACCATATCCACTAGAAGTGAGCAAAAACCTCCACCAGTAGTAACACACACTACCAAAACCAATAAAAAATGTTGTTAAAATCTATCAATACGTCAATCTGCCCTAAGAATATGTACACAAAGCCTCCCCTTAGGCTTTGCCTCCCCTCAATCCTAGACCTCAAGGATTGACCATCCCAATATGAACCACCAAGTGGTTAAACCGAGGACCATCAAACGCTTTAGTCAGCAAATTAGCAACATTATCATCCGTATGAACTTTAAGAACCTGAATCAGCTTCTTCTCATTGGCATCTCGAATAAAATGATGCCGAATCTCAATATGCTTCGTTCGCTGATGAAAAACAGGATTCTTCATAATGCAAATAGTGCTTTGATTGTCAATAAAAATTTTGGTGTTCATAAAATTGAAACCATAATCCAACATCTGATTTTGGATCCACAAAACTTGTCCACAACAACTAGCAGCAGCAACGTATTCAACTTCTGTTGAAGAAGTAGCTACTATTGTCTGTTTCTTGCATTGCCATGAAATAAGTCGACGACCCAAGAATTAACAGCCACCAGTAGTAGACTTTCTGTCATTATTAGCACCAGCATAGTCACTATCACTATAGGCTTCTAGAACAAAAGGTGATTCTCTAGGATACCATAGACCCAATTTAGGTTGAGCCTTGATATACTTGAAAATCTTCTTCACTACATTTAAGTTCGAAACCGTTGGAGTCACCTGGTGTCTAGAACAAGCACTTACTGCAAACATGATGTCCGGACGTGAGGCAGTCAAATACATGAGGGAGCCAATCATAGACCTGTACATGTGAACATTGACCGGGAGGTCTGGCTCATTCTTTAGTTTGATTTTAGCAACTTCATAAGGAGTTGTTGCGGGTCTAAGAGGATCCATGTCAAACTTCTGAAGAATCTCATGAACGTATTTGTCTTGACTGATGAAAATCCCATCCGATTGTTGCTTGACTTGAAGACCAAGGAAGAAAGAAAGTTCTCCCATCGCACTCATCTGAAATTTGCCTTTCATCAAGTGTTCAAACTCATCACACCATTCCTTCCGTGTAGAACCAAAGATAATGTCGTCCACATAAACCTGAACAAGGATAATGTCCTTGGTATTCCTCCGAAGAAATAGTGTTTTGTCAATAGTACCCCTTCTATAGCCATTCTTTAACAAGAAAGTTGAAAGACGCTCATACCAAGCTCTAGGAGCCTGATGTAACCCATAAAGAGCCTTGACCACCTTATAAACTTTCTTGGGATGAAGTGGATCTACAAAGCCCTTAGGTTGAGTAACATACACCTCCTCGTCAATTTTGCCATAGAGAAATGCACTCTTGACATCCATCTGAAACACTGTAAAGCCCACATAAGAAGCAAAAGCCAAAAACAGACGAATGGCGTCGATCCTTGCAACCGGAGCAAAAACTTCAGTGTAGTCAATGCCCTCAATTTGAGTGTGGCCTTGTGCGACAAGCCTAGCTTTATTCCTCACAACAATTCCCCGTGCATCCTTCTTGTTCTTGAGAATCCATTTGGTATTGATCGCTGTCTTTCCATCTGGTAAGTCAACCAGAACCCAAACATTCTGAAACAAGAATTGCTGCATTTCCTCCTGCATAGCCTCCACCCAACTTTGGTCCTCAAGTGCATGAGAAACTGACCTAGGTTCCACCTGAGAAAGAAAACAAGCAAACAAACAGTGTTGAAATTCCGTATGATTATTACGCTTTTGATCTTCAATATAGCTCACAAGAGCATGATGATCAGACGAGGCCTTCTGCTGCATTCTGCGTGTCTTGACAGTAGAACCAGGATCTCCAATTATTTGAGTGGTAGGATGATCTTTATGTGATTGCAAGACTGGATTGGAAGAAACCTCCACTTCTGGTGCCAAGTTATTTAGATCACCAACAAAGTCAACATCATATGAAGCATTGTGGAAAATCCCATCGACTGGTTGTTTATGAATATCATCCAGCTTGGTAGAAGTCTTCTTTTGATGGTTCCCCAAATCAGAAGGGCTGGAGAAACGAGTATTGGAAGCGGACTCACTAGCCGGAGAACCGGTAGGTGATAAGCTAGCACTAGGAGCAGAAGCTGGAGTACCAAGAGCAGCTATGTCAGTAGGCTCAACCAAGGGAAACTCAAAACCACCTTGAGCAGCTGCTTTCGTAGCTTCTTGTTGTTGTTTGAGAAGAGTGTCAAGAGCTACTTGGGAATCCGGTACATCCAATGGAATTGCATCACTAGGAGGACTAGGAGAAACTGTGGTGGAATAGGATGGAACCACAAAAATGTCATCCTCATCATCTGAATCAGAAAGACTAGAAGGAACACCAATACTAGAAGTTGCAAACCCTTGTGGTCCTGCATCATGGTTAGTTTTGAAACGAAAATATCCTAACGAATCACTAAGATAATCAAGATCAAAATACCATTCTGGACCCTTGCCTTGGATGTTTGACTTCTCTTCAAAATACCTGAGATTAATAGTTTCAATGATCCGCTTGGCTTGGAGATTGTAGACACGATATGCCCGAGAGTGAGCTGAATATCCCACAATGTATCCTTCATCTGCCTTGCCATCAAACTTCCCCAAATAGTCACTAGTATTTAAAATGGTGACTGGACACCCAAAAGGCTTCAAATGAGCAATATTTGGAATTTTGCCTGTTAAAAGCTCATAAGGAGTCTTCTTGTGAGGATTGGTAATAGAAACCCGATTCAAAACGTAACTTGCAGTATTAACAGCTTCTGTCCAGAACATGGTTGGAAGCTTGGAATCGGCAAGCATAGTTCATGCTGCTTCTATTAGTGTCCTATTCTTTTGTTCTGCCACACCATTCTGTTGAGGAGTCCTTGCTGCACTATAATCTCTTTTGATGCCCTTAGCATTGCAAAGTGCGATGAGGTCTTTATTTTTAAACTTGTTTCCATTGTCGCAACGAATACCTTTAACTTTCTTGGACAACTGGTTCTCTATCAGAGTAAGAAAATCTCTAAGAATTGAGTAGGTCTCACTCTTGGCAGCCATGAAGAACACCCACGTAAACCTGCTATATCCATCAGTTACCACCAGACAGAATTGCTTGTGGTCAATGCTTCTAATGGAAGTAGGACCAAATAAATCCATGTGTAGTAGCTGCAATGGTTCAGTAATAAGACTAAGAGCAGTAATGGCCTTGAAGGATGCTTTGTGCTGTTTGCCTTTGCTGCAGGCAACACAATTCCTATCATTTCTAAAGGACTTGGGAGGTAAACCAGAGACCAGGTTCAGATTTGCAAGTTTGTGAATGGTCTTGAAATTCACATGCCCCATCCTTCTATGCCATTGAGTGGCTTCATCTTCTGAGGCTTTAGCAACTAGACATGCCAACTGACCAGTAGGATTGACTTCATTCAGCTTGATACTATAAAGATTGTGTCTTCTAGGGATTCTGAGGAGAACTTGTGAGTCATCCGGAAGCTGAAAGTCTTTGGAGAGCACAAGTGCATCAGTATCGGTGAAGAGAACAAACTGCTTCTTGTCACAAATCTGAGAGACAGATATCAAGTTGAAATGCTGAAGTGCTTCCACGTAGTAGACCTGCTCAAAATTTAGATTTTGCGTTTTAATTGTTCCTTTGCCAGTGATTCTGCCTTCACCCCCACCAAAATAGACCTTGCCTCCTTGAAATGGTACAAATTTAGAGAGAAGACTTTTATTTCCAGTCATACTCCTGGAGCAACCACTATCAACAATGCCTAAGCTAGGATCCTGGTATGGAGTAACCTACAACAACAAGATAATAACAATGCAAAAGTTAGTGTCTTAAGGGGACCCAAACCTTTTCAGGTTTGAGCCTGCCTTGTGGATCTTTAGAAGAGTGCCAAGAAGATTGATGAGATCCACTGTTGTTCCTTGGTTGCCTATGCGTCATATGGGTATTATTATTTGACCAAGAACAACCTGCTGAGGGCTTAACAGCAGTTCCCAAATTTCCCAAACCAAAATACGTGTGGTCCAAATTATATGGATAAATTGGATTAAAATTTTGAAAATAATTACTGGTGGTTTGAAATCCAATATTTCTCCAATAATCAGAAGCTAAAGGAGAGGACACTCCAGAAGAAGTAAACGATTGAGCACTAGGATTAAGTCTTCTAGAAGCATATGGGGCAGCTCCTGGTGAACCAGGAGCAGAATAAGCATGATTAACAGAAGCATGTGTGTCATAATAATCACAATCTTTAATTAAGTGAAAGGCACTGCCACAAACAAAACATGTTTTGAAAGACCTTTTATTAGAATGAGATTGTTTCATACTTCCTACTTTATTACACACAATTCTAGGAGAAACATTCTTCCTAGGACTCAATAAACTAGGACCAGACACACTTGACATAACATCAACTCTTTCTTCACACTTCCTAGCACCAGTAGCAGCATGTTCATTCAACTTGGAACTTGTAGGTCTTGACTCTTCACTTGAACCACTAGACAAAGTCATTAGTATTAGTAGAACTTGTTGGGGACTCAAGCATCTGTGATCCATCCAAGTCATTATGCCATGAAGTGGGCATAAAAGTTCCAGTAAGAGGAGGAGGGACAGCATGCATTTCTGCTGCTGGTTTAAACCTATTGTAACTAGGTTTTCCCTCATCCTCTTTGTCGACATAAAAGACACTTGAAAAAGATAAATCAAAGACATCTTCGGAGTCAATATATTTTTCAAATCCTAAGCCTCTTTTAGTTCTGCCAGACATGCTACTATCAATTAATTTTGAAAGATTTTTAGGTGCCTTTTGCCATTTTTCAAATCTTAGCATTGTAGCATCTAATTTTCGCTTGCATCTCCTCTTTTTCTTTGATACTAGCATCTCTTACTGTTTCTATATATTTAAGCATATTTGTCGTGTTTTCTAAATCAATGCTTAGTATCCTGATTTTATCCTCATACGCACGTTGTGTATCTTGTAACCACCTCTTTTGTTGTTCCAATGTGTTTAATGAAGCCTTATAGGCTTGAACCTCTAAAAAATACTTATCATTTTGATCATTGACTTCATTAAATTGGGACAACAATTCTGAGTATTTATCATGGCAACCAAGAGGACAATGTTGTACCTGAGGTGAGATGCCCGTAAGAGCAAACTCATCTGCTTCTTCTACATCAGAGAGATTCCCAGCAATCATTGCAAACACGTCAGTTGAGGACTCAGCTGATTCCAGAGTAGAAGCCTGATGATCATTCCAGTTGACCATAGAGTCAACAGATACCAATGCCTTCTTGTCATCTTTTATCTCCTGAACCTTGAAAGCGGAGTACCTGCTCTTCTTTTGATCATTCTTGGTAGGGAACTCCCTTGCAAAGTGACCTTGTTGCTGGCAGTTATAGCATCGAACCTTGCTTCTGTCGAATCGTGCTGGCTCCCGAGGGTTGTAATTAAATTTCCTTCCTGCTTTCTTCTCAAACTTGTGAACCCTAAGAGTAAGCATAGCCATCTACCATTTAAGATCCATCTCATCCAGGTCAAGTTTATCAACCTGTTTGAAGTCATCAAAAGCAAGTTGTTGTTCAGCATTAACATCAGCCACAAAAGAATGAAGAACAGCTTCTACCATACTACCAGACTTGGCAGTAGGTTCAGGAGCAGAAGTATGCTGAACAGTATGCTGAGAGGAGACAGTATTGCTTGGGCTACTTGCATATGACATGGGACTAGATGCCATAGAACTCACAAAGGCAGAATTAGCAGGAGTGGGAAAAGAGTCACTTGAAAATCCTCTCACATGAGGTTCGAAAGTTCTGAGCCTATGAAACAGATCATCAAAGTTGAGATAGTCAAGCCCACCTTTGGCTTTGAGAGAGATCACCACCTGATTCCATGAGTAGGGTAAGGCTTTAAGAAACCTTGCATTAATGTCACCATCATCAGGCTTTGACCGAAGTTGATTCAATTGGCTCAATATCTTCTGAAACCTATCATACCCTTGATGTAGACCTTCAGTTTCTGAGATTTTGAATTCTATGAATTCATCTCTCAATATGGATCTTCGCATTTTCTTTGACTCCTCATTGCCACCAAACCTTGCTTTTATGCCATTCCAAATCTCTCTGGCATCATCCAAATGGTAGAAGTCACCCATGTGATCTTCAGGAAGAGATTGAAGCAAAATCGTTTTTGCTTTGACCTCCTTCTGAATAGCTATGATTTCTTCATGAGATTTAGGGTCAAGAAGGGTAATATTACCATTCTTGTCTCTTCCAGTAAGCTTCCTGCTGTTTCCATTCAGAATGATCTTCCAAAGATCTTGATCAGTATTGGTGATCCACCATTCCATCTTCATTGCCCAGTTTTCATATTCACCCTTTTTCAGAAGAGGGAATTTACCATTCGTGTTTGAGACCGTAGCAAGGATCTGCTGAGGTTGCACAATTTTAGGGGTGCTGTCTTCTCCTGTTTGAGTAGAAGTTGAGGCAGACATGATAAAAAAAATATTAGTAATAAGAAAACTTGATTCTTCTTGTATAGATACCCTCCCAGGCTCTGATACCACTTGTTGGGTCTACTAGATGTAGATCTTGCAGCCTGTCAGGACCGGTGAATGACTTCTGTAATCACAAGTCAAATCACAAAGAGACTCTATACACAATATGAATGTACAATACAAATATAATAAAGAAGAACAGAATAACTATTAAGACTTAATCCTTTCTAAGGATTTCTAATATTGATAATGACTAGAATTACGTTTTTGAAGGTGTGTCTAACCCTTCTGCCTAAGGTTCCTTTTATACTACAAGGAAACCCTAATACAACATTAAAGAAAACGTGTAAAACTGATATGCATATCCTTTCCTAACATATCTCATGCATATCCTAACAGAATATTAAGTAAATAATTAAGTTTGACTTCGACTAGGACCAGGAGCAGGACTTGCTCCTACTACTACTAGGACCAGGAGGAACTACATACCTTCTAGTCTACCTATTACATTTAACTATTACAATGGTCCTAACAAATTATAATAAAAACCAAGCCAAAACGTGTATTTTATGTTGTAAATGTCAGAATTATGCGTGGTTTGTGTTTTTATTGTGTTTTAGGACCAAAAGATGAAAAAGGAAGAAAACATGGGCTTTCACGGCTTTTATCGAAGTAAACGAGAAAAGACGAAGTCAAAAGATCAAGAGTGCAAAAAGAACGGAAGTCCAAGGCCTATTCTGAAGATTTATCGAAGAAAAAGTCTAAAGACAAAGTTTAATAAAGCCGAAGAACTCAAGTCTAATTAATGAAGAAATTACAAGACGAGTTTAATTAATCCCGAGACAAAGTCGAAAAAAGTCAAAGAATTAAGAAGACGAAAAGACGAAAAAGAAGAAAGAAAGAAAGAAAGGAGCAACACATGCTTCCCTTCTCCCTATAAATAGAACCCATTTCACTTCATTTAATTTTGTTAGCTAATGTGACAATTAGTCTTTCCACCATTTTTCTTTACTTGCACAACTTTAATATCATGTCATTTACTTTCTTGTTCTTTAATTTCATGTCTTAAATTTCAAGCCTTTTAATTCCAAGTAAGTTAATTTTATTGTTGAATCCTTATTTACCTTTAATCAAACTTTTCTTTATCTTTCTCAACCTACTTTTCTTGCTTTGATTTGACTTCGGTTCGGATTAAGGATTGATTTTGCTTAATCATATTGCTTATTTGATTAAAAAGTTCATCTTTCTATTTCCATCTAGGCTTGTATACGATTTAAGCTATAAGTTTGACAATCTTATTGGCTTATTTTGTATTTAGCTTATTTACTTTTTAGTTTTCTTAAAAAGTTTAGTCTTTTTAAAGTTTGCTTATTTCTTATTTTAAAAGTTTTCAAATTTATGCTTATTGATCTTTTAAAGTTTGATTTTTATAGCTTAAAGTGTTTTAGTGCTTATTGTGTTAATTTTCTTATTTTTGATTAAGTGATTTTTAGTTAATTTTTATAAAAAGTTGTTTTTAAATATTTTTTATTATTTAGTATTTTTAAAAGTTTTTAAATTTTGCTCTATTAGCTTTTTCTTAAATTTGATTTGGTTAAGTTTTTAGATAAGTGCTTATTTGGTATTTGCTTATTTGCTTATTGTATTCCGTCGCAACTTGCTTAAGGGTTTTACTAGTGATCCAGTAAGTGTGATTGCATAAACCTCGAGGGTTTCTACTTGCGATCCATTACTGCGATCCATAGTACGATCGTCACCACGATCACACACCATAATCCTCACCACGATCACTTGTTGCGATCGTGGGTACGATCATAGATTGCGATCCAGGGTGCGATTGGCGGTTGCGATCCGTGGGTACGATCCTTGGCTACGATCCAACAGTGCGATGGAATTAGTATTGGCTACGATGGGTAAAAGTCCTACATGCATGCATGCATGCTTAAGTATCGGGTGTGATGGAATCTCCATTACAAAATGCGATGGAAGTCACCAACATGCCTGCTAGCTTACTCCCTTTTTGCCGCCAAATTAAGCAGCTAGCTTGCTAGCTTCCAACAGCTAGCCTGCTAGCTTGTTTATTTAATGGTATTGTTCCGTAATTGTTTAGTTTTATCTGAAAGTCGTTCCGTTTTTATTTTTGAAAGTTAGGTATTTTTAGTTGAATTTTTCTTCTATTTTTAAAATTAATATTTTTTCGTAAAGTTCAAGTTTTATCTTTTATTTAGTACCCGCTTTAGGTTTTTCCTCGTTTAGCTTTAAAGAACCATTTTAGTTTTATTCTCTGATTTTTCATTAGGTTAATTTTATTTTTCGATCGAAAGTTAATTTCTTCGTTTATTTTTATTTTTATTAATTGTTTCATTATAAATTCGCGTTTTATTATTTATATTGTTTTGTTTTTATTAATTAATTGCTTTTAGTTTATTGTTATTATTTTATGCATTTACCTTTTAAGTAGAATAGATAACCAAACCATTTTATTTTCCACCAAGAACAACTGAGTCACACTTTGAACCGGAAATCAATTCGTTAAGACTCCGAGAAAAAGAACTTTTTTAACCTAGCAAAATCTCAATTTCAAATGGCACCGCTGCCGGCTCTTTTCGTGAAGATTAAAGGTTTTTTGTGAGAGACGCGTTGGCTTTTGGGATCCGTTCACTCGTGAACGTTATTTTTCGTGTCAAAATTTTTCAAAAATCCCAAAAACATTTGAAAAATCATAAAAGCATTTCTTTTTCAAAGTTCTGCACCAAAAATATTCCTCTTTATCCTCTATGGTGTTTAATTCTTTTCTCTACCCCTCTTATTTTTAATTCTTCATGGATTCGTCTTGCGTACGGTGTGAGAGACCATGGCATGGTTTTCAAACATGTCAATGGTGTACTTGTGAGCGGTGTGGTTCTGATATCGACAATACACAATTCGGATTTTGTCGATTTTGCAATTCAACGAATTCGTACTTCTCCTCTTACAATACTTTCTCACCCTCTCCTGTCTATGACGATCCTTATCCTCAAAATACAACGGATTTTTCTGCATCCCCGTGGTGCTCTAAGTGTGGGGGTCCTCACGAAAGTTTTCACTGTCCAACGGGGGATCAAGGTTACTATAATTATACCCCTTCCAGTTTTGACCAACCCCTGCAATACCCAATTGATCATCAGCCTCATCACGGGATGAGTTACCAAGAACAGATTGACGATCTTGCTAACGCTTTTCAAGACAAAAAGAAAGAGCTCTTCCAAACGATGCAAACTTATATGGAGTTAATTTCAAAGCAACTAGAGCAGACGAGTACTCATATCCTTGAGCTTGTTATTGGCCCTTTAGGTAATGAGGAGAGTGATGACGATATTGAGGTTATTTTCGACGAGGAGAAATTTCTAAAGCAACGCACGAGTTCTCACATTCCTCCTTCGTCTATTGCTATCACACCCGAGGAGCCCGTTGGCTCTCTCATAATGAAGGATGAGCATCTTGACATTATTTCGGCAACGGAATCGGACGAATTCCTAAAGTCTAGTATCAAGGACCTTTTCGTCATCCAAAGTGAGCCCGAGGGTATTCCTGAAAATTTGTGTGATATACCGACTTTTGCGGAGCTTAAGGCCGAGGTCGCTTCGCTAGTCGATGATCACATACTCACAAATCCACAGGTGATAATTGATTCTCCCAACACGAGTTCAGCATGTGGTGAGTATGATGATTTCGTCTTCGAGCCCGAGATTGAGGAAATTATCGACCGAGATCTAGCTCTTTTACCTCCAGTTCCACCTACGAGTGAGGACGATTTTTCCAATATCGGGGCCGATCTTGATGAGTTGGAACGTCTTATATTTCATGATAATGACGAACCAACTCACATGTCCAAACATCCAATTCTCGAGGAGTTACCTAATCAACACTCCTCTAATGAGAATTACTTTTACCACATTCGTGAGGATTTAACTTATCAACAATCCCCACAAATGAATGATGGTTTCGTACTTGATCGTGATCTTTTCAAAAGAGTTTCTAACATCCTTATCTACGATGAAATCGAAAAGATTAACGTTCATGAGGATGAATGTTTTGACCCGGGAGGTGCCATGGACCATTCTATGATTGACACCTTTACGGCTCTGCCAATTGGCCAGCATCCATTATCTTTGGAGGATGACATTGTGATTCCTTTACCCACCCCACCTCCCGCCAATCTGGACTTCACTACTTATCCTCCTGCCTCTCCTTCATTGATGTCCTCCGGGAACGAGGACAAGGTCTTTGATCCCGGTATTACATTCGAAGCTTCCCCATGGACCATTTTATTCGGGGACAAGTTAGGCTCGCGACTCGGTTAATATAAACAAGCGCTCTTCGGGAGGCAACCCGAGTATCTATCTTTATCTGTTTTCACTATAAGTGTAGGGGGGATCCCCGTTGGTGTATCTTGTTTTCTTTCTTATTATGTGCAGGGATTAAAGCTTCAAAGACACACTCTTGATGATTTTTGACGAACCGTGATTCCATGTGCCCGTCTTCCCAGTTCTATCCTAAACTCTTCTCGATTCACTATTTTATATTTCTCAATATTAAAATAGGAATCTCGTTAGTTGTCTCTTTCTTAGCGAGATTTAAATAACGTGCACAATGTCCTAAGTGTAGGGGAGTTTACTCCCACATGCTTAAACATTGAGGACAATGTTTATATCAAGTGTAGGGGGGACTTCTATCGAAGTAAGTGGTCTTTTCCATGAATTTGCCCTCATTTTAACCGGAAAACTTGAGTTTTCGACATTTTTCAAAATTTTTAATCTATTTTGGCCTAGTAGTTTTACCATTGTTATTGTTATTTACTTTCTTTGCTAGAATAAATTTTAATAAAGTGATTTTAAATTTTTAAACGTTGTGAATCTTTTGACTCAACCTGAGTTTACTTATCTAAGTTTACTCTAGCTAGTATCCTTAACGTGTTTAAGTCAAGTTTTGCTAGGCTTTTATATAGGGAACTTTAAAACGCGAAAGTCTTAACTCTCACGGGTTAAGAACAAGAACTTTTCGCAAGTTCCTATAATTGATCCTAGAGAGTCGTTTATCAAGGGAAATTTAAAATGCAAATTCTAAACATGAAAAAGTCTAAGAGTTTGCAAGATCCTATAGATGACTCGAAAACCCAAAACTTTGATTTAATTGGCTAAGCATCCACGAGTCTCATTCCTTGAGATTTTAAACTGTGGAGGACGAGAGACGATAGAGTCAATTATAAGTTTGGTATTCTTTCGTGAATTTATGTGAGTTAATTATGAGTCTATTCTCCCATCGCTTGTTAATAAATTTATCTGCAATAAATTAGGTTGTACGATTTGAAAAGTTACTTAGCTTCTAGCCCAAGATCGTTTAAAAGTTGCTCGGTATTAATTATAGTTCATAGCCAACGCATAACTTATTGAAGCGGGATGCGAGGATTGGCGAGTCCGAAAAGGCCCTAACAAGGCATGAGGGCTATATTTTGTTGCTAAAGATCCAAAAGTGATGTGAAGAATCATTTATCGAAAATCAATATGAAGGATCGAGACACACGACGAAAAGCAAATACTCCCCAAAAGATCATGGAGAAGTCTATCCAAAAAGGCCCTAACAAGGTATGAGGATAAATAGATCCAAGTCCTAAAAGGAGGCGGATCGTTGTATATCAAAGTCAAAAATAAAGATTGGAGAAAAATGAAGAAGTCGTGGTCCAAATATGAAGAATCTCTCAAAAACTTCAAGTGAAGAAATTCCTATTATGAAGAGAAGACCATAATTTCAAGAACGTCTCTCAAGATTTGAAGTATGAAGTCGCTGCCAAATATCGGTCCGAGAAAGGTCTCAAATCGTGAAGCGAGTTATGCCAAGATATGAACTTTAAGAGGTCCCGAGAAGCAGTTTTAAAAGATTTTATCCTTTAGCTAACTATTGATTAAATCGTCCCACTTTATTTTCAGCCTAAATTACTATAGAAATAAGTCAACAATGCATCCTCGTGATCATTCAAGACAATAATAAAATATAAGAGATACACCTAGGAATAAGGGAGTCTAAGTAAATAATTGGCCCACATGAGTTTGTGATAGTTTGCTAACTTATAATAGCAATGATCTCGTTTTTAAGCTTGGTTTGGGGAACGTGAAACTTGAGGATGATAATCATTCATAACATCAAAAACCCAAGGTTAGTTTTTGATCTTTTTATTTGTTTTCTTCCTTTAAATATTTTGTCTCTTTAATAAAGGCCAATGTGGATCGATTGTGATGGAAAATGTAAAACGTGCTTTGTAACTAATGCATTGCATGAGGACATTGCAATGGTCAAGTGTAGGGGATTTGATAGGTGTGAAAACACCCATCCTTTTACCACTTAATTATAATAAAAACCAAGCTAAAACGTGTATTTTATGTCGTAAATGTCGGAATTATGCATGGTTTGTGTTTTTATTGTGTTTTAGGACCAAAATATGAAAAAGGAAGAAAACATGGGCTTTCACGGGCTTTTATCGAAGAAAACGAGAAAAGACGAAGTCAAAAGATCAAGAGTGAAAAAAGAACGGAAGACCAAGGCCTATTCTGAAGATTTATCGAAGAAAAAGTCTAAAGACAAAGTTTAATAAAGCCGAAGAACTCAAGTCTAATTAATGAAGAAATTACAAGACGAGTTTAACTAATCCCGAGACAAAGTCGAAAAAAGTCGAAGAATTAAGAAGACGAAAAGACGAGAAAGAAGAAAGAAAGAAAGAAAGGAGCAACACATGCTTCCCTTCTCCCTATAAATAGAACCCATTTCACTTCATTTCATTTTGTTAGCTAATGTGACAATTAGTCTTTCCACCATTTTTCTTTACTTGCACAACTTTAATATCATGTCATTTACTTTCTTGTTCTTTAATTTCATGTCTTAAATTTTAGATAAGTTTTTATAATTGGGGATTTTATAATTAGGGACTTACAAACAATCTTTTATTTATGTTGGAACCATTTAAATAACAATTTGCACTCCTGATCATGTAATAAATGATTGATAATCTTTTATCTGTTGCTCTATGTACTATCTGCTATTGATCCACCTACGTGACACCCAAATATTATTTTCGCTGCATTAGACCAATTTAGGGGTGTCACAGTAATGGCATTGTTAAATGCTTGCCTAAAAACCTTGTTTTGAAAAGCCAATGTTCAAGTTCATTGTTGATCTTACATGATTAATATGGTATTGTCAATGATGAACTAGGTACATTGTGAATATGAGAATGATAAGAATTAAACCTTTGTTTGATAAGAGATTGATGAAACACATTCTCATCTTTTATTTTTGGTTTATATGTAGCATATGAGTAATTGGGGAAATATTTTTGTGTTTATTTAGGTACTAATCATGCCTTCGAAATATCAACAAGATCACCGATACACTAAACAATATATGCCAAACCTTTCCGAAATGTGTCCTTCCCCTCAACTTGCAAACACTTACTCCTCACTCCAAAACCTTTGCTTTCACGAGGGTAGATTTGTCGAAGAGGATATTGAGGGTTATATATATACTCAATCGATGTTCGGACAAATTGGGTTTGATTTTTTGTTGGACATCAAAGAGGATATATATCCCGAATTTCTCTTAGAGGTCTTTAGCACATACTCTCTTGTTTATGATAACGGTAGAGTATATGTTAGGCTCATCCTTGAAGGTTGAGTCATTAAACTCTCTCTTGAAGACTTTGGTCAAGCTCTTCGTGTTCCATTTAGGGTCACTTGTCGATTTACAGATAAATGGAAACTTGATTATCTCCTTGAACCATTCGACTGTGCTCCATATGAAAATGAAGAGATTGACCTTGATTTCATTCTTGATGGCATTTGTAAAGAGTGTAGTGGAAACGTTGTAAGAAGCCTCCACTCTACCAAGAGTTGGGTAAAATGCTATGAGGTTCTCTTAAGCGACCTAAATGATGGTATGGTCCGTTGGGCCGACATCCTTAGGAAGAATGTGTTTTGTCTTGGCGAAAACCGGGATCATATTCCGACGTGTATGGCGCACATGTTATGTTGCATCGCTACCAACGCCAAGTATAATCTCGCATACTATATCGTTCGACGAATCACCTATGCTCTTTCCAAACCCAAAACAAATCTTCCCTATGTCATGATCCTTACTCGCCTTCTTAAGAAGGTTGGTGAAGACTATCCCGACATCAACATTTCTCGCTTTCGTTCGATCGAACGTGTTATGCTACCTATTCAAAGGGTACAACCATGAAATCTTAGAAGTGATCGAGGTTCGAGAAAGTCCGATCCACAAGAGTCTGATGATGAGGGCTTTGATATGTCACCAAGTGATGGTGGTGGTGTAGGAAAAAGTGCTCATGTTGGATCTTCGAGTGACTCCCACCCATCCATGGACACTTTCATAGACGAGTTAGAAGAAATCAACCCTCCTCCTCACTATGCCACTAGTGGACTTCCGTAGAACTTTGGTCTTGAGGATGTCTACCGAGCTAATCTTAAAACCCAAGGTGAGTTGTATGATCATCGAGTGGAGTCAAGAGGATCGTTCAAGAGCATAAGAAAATTGATCAAGGGACTTGACAAGAAGAAGAAATGAAGCTTTGGTTTATCAAGGTTAACATGTTTGAAAACATGTTTGCATTATTGAACAATATTTCCTTATTCTCTTTTTATTTTTAGGATGTTGTGTTTGCTAACTAATACATTGTGTTTGGATTACTTAGTATTTTAATTCTAATCGTCTATGCTATTTATCCTTCAATTTGCATAACTTTGTGCATATTATGTGTTTGTTAGCTTCCTAGATTTTGATTTATAGTTCACTTTGGCTTGATAAACCTTGGTATAAAATCTGGGCTAGCAAATGGTTCAGGAAGTGCCATTTTTTGAACCACCTGGTAGCGGTTCTTTATCATCCCCTCGGTTCTTTATCGATATCGAACCGCGGCCCTACATAAGGAACCGCCAACCACTGTTTCGACAGAATCTTTGCTTTACACTATTTTCCTTAATCTGTGTAAACTTTGATAAAATTTTTGCAAAAAACATGCACTTTACAAAACTAGGCTACCTAATTTAATTATTCACCTAAAATGATTTTAACCCATTACTAGTTTGGATCATTCCCTTCTCTTTTTAAACCCTCTCTTGTTGTTTGTGTTGTTCATCCCTTCAACTCTTCTCTAAACCTTAACACACAACCATGGTGTCCACTAGAACATCCACATCTTCCAAAACTTCCTCTTCAAAAAGAAGTCTTAAAATCAAGATTAAGTTACCTAATATTGGTTCTTCATCCTTTCACACTCCCAAAAATGAGATTTCTCCTATTCTCATTGCCTCATCACCTTCACCACCCATTGCTCCATGCAAGACCAACTCAACTCATGGTACCAACCATTCAAATGGTTCTACCTCCTCTTCATTCCAATCAAGAATGAATGAGCTTTCCTCACCATTCACTCCTAGTCCTCCTTTGGATGGGAATACTCAACCTCAACCCCTACAAAGCATTCCTTTTGTCCTTGAGAGTTTGGTTACCTCTCCTTTCACTCCACCAAATTCTCCCATCTCACCCATATCACCCTTGGACATTATGCCTCCACCACCTCCTCCTCCCTCAAACAATAATGCTCCTATTTTGAGCATTCCTATTTCTCACTTCATGGGTGATCCTTACTTCTTTGGTTTCCTAGAAGCTCATGGTGCAAATTGCCCATGTTGTCTCTATAGCAACTACATCATTCAAAACCTAAGGTTGGAGATGCTTGGTCTTCATAGAAGGTTGCATGATTTCTTGCTTACCTTGTTCTCCATGCCTCCTCCTCCTAGGAGATGAATGATGATTTTCAAAATCAAATGCTTTTAAAGAAGGTCAAGCCAAAGAAGAATATGCATTCATGACCTTTTTTTAAGCTAACTTTGTATTAGTTTGTTGTTATTTCTTTTCTTGTGTTTCCTTTACTTCATGAGTTTTTCATGAAGATAATCTATGGATTTAGTTTTATGTGTTTTAACCTATGTGGTCACATTAATCAACTTCAATTTATTTAAAATTTAACCTAAATCTATCACAACCTCTAAAAACTTGACTTAAAAAATTTGGATCAAAATCTTATCAAAATATTTTGTCACCCTTTCTCAAGACATTCTTTGTGAATGTGTTGCTTTTATACAACCCTAGCATACTCTAGTGCTAAAAGAGGTAACAATCCAAGATTTGCAAAATTTTGAAAAAGTCTTATTTTTCTCCAAAACTTTTGAAAATCATGGTTTGTTGTCCACCGGACGCGGCTCCTAAACCATTAGGCGGCTCCATATCGATATGGAACCGCGGGCTCCCTTAAGGAACCAGGTACCGGGAAGCCACTTTTGGCTTATTTTTGGTCTTTCTTCTTTGACCACTATCTTGGTTAAGATTCTTTGTTTATCCAATTTGGCTAAACATTACCTAATACCTTTTGTTTTCATTTCAAATCTTTGTCTTGTCTACTTTCCTTAAATTCTTCTCTTTTGGGAGTTCTTCTCTTCATCCTTCATAATGCCTAACTCTTCCATTCCTAACCTTGACATTTATTTGTCACAATCTTCTCAACCTAAAGCTTCTTCTTCTAAGCTTTCAAAGAAACCGAAAATCTCGGTTCGACCCATTTGGATCAAGAAGAACACTAATCCTCATGATTCTTCTTCTCCAAAATCCTCCAAGAATTCTTCTTTCTCTCATATTAAATATTGAAATGAGACTTACTCTATAAATCCAATTACCGGAGAAAAGGAAATTCTTCCACCACCACCTAAACCTTTCAACTCTCCACAACTCAATGACCTATCTTCATTTCCTAATCTCACTAGGCATTGTGAAAACATATCTTATCCATTACCTCCTTCTCCACCAAACTCTAATTTTGATGGACCTCTCTCATCTAACGACTTTGTTTTGCATCATGTTTCCTCGTGTGCTTGTTGTTGATTTCAACAAATTGAACTTGCTCATATCTATGACAAGCTATATTTCCTTGAATTCCTCCTCACTGGACCTCCTCTCAAAGTTTTCGTTCCCGTGAACAAAACTTCGAATGATGCTTCGTCGTCCTTCTTTTCCAACTAAGGCATATTTTGTACTTTAGTTGTTTGAGTCAATTAAACTTAAGCAATCTTTGAAGATTATCACTATTAGAGTAGTCTATGCTTTGTGGTTTATTTTCCATATTTTTTTTGCTTTAAATATTCATATTGTGTGTATGAATATTTCTCTTGTATGTTATTTCATATTTGTGTAATCTGAATGTTATGTGTGTTATCTTTCCCGCTAATTCTTTTTCACACATTTGTTAAAGAGTTGATCATGGTTAAAACTTACAATTAATTATGGGTGATTCCATAAATTCTAAATTTTAACCCCATGACATTTTAATCATCTTTGATTGGTTTGGATGTTTCTTTTCTTCCTTTATTCCACCAATTGAACTATGATGTTGTCAACACACACTCTTTGGACATACTTAGCAAATACTTGCTTCTAATTTGAGATTTCTTTTCCTTCTCCCTCTCAAGTTAGTTAGTAGGTGGTGCACATATATACATTGGTGTTTCTTTTCTTTCTTCTAACCTTTGTGTAACATGTCACCTTAGCTCATTCACTTGGTGCCCCAAGTAAGGGGGAGTAAACATGTAACACCCCACTTGGATAAGTGGACCGTTACGTGTATATAAATGGAATGTCATCAAAGCATAAGGTAAATGTCCTAAAACATTAACCGACCATAACAGAAATACCGTAATCAAACATCGGTAATCCAACATAAGCTCAAAACATGAAAAGTAAAGTACTGAAAGAAAGGATTGAACAATGTGTGACAATCCGTCAATTTATGGTTGATATTTTATTCTCAAGTATTATTTAAAAATATTATTTTAATGTTATATTATGAACTCACTTTTTTTTGGGAAGAAATTTAGATTTACGTCTTGAAGTAGCATCGACTACGTCTAAACCAGAGGATTCAACGTTACGTGCTTACGTTTACATACACCGTCTTTGGTGACAGTCCAACATTTCAGAAAATAAATTTGTCCGTGAATATTATTTTGAGATTTTAAATTTGTGTTGGTTCATAAACTCACAAATTTACGAGAAGAGATTAGGACTTACATTTTAATTTAACGTCCTTTACGACTAAACCGGAAACCTTAGGATTACGTATTTACGTTTTTGAACTACGTTTTTGATGAGACAATTTTTATTAGATTCGTTTTGTGCCGTTGATTCATAATTTATAAAAAAGTTTTTCGTAAAACGTCCCGAGGGCACGTAAATCGAGGAAACTAGAATCGAGGAGTACCCGTAAATAATTGGGGATGAGACAAAACCACTGTTACCCCACCCCCAATATGGGACGGCAAAACTAGCTACAACAACACCATGAGGTGTCATCACCTCCTAAACAAGCTAACAATTGTCTTGTAAGCTTAGTAAATAAGCTACTCTTACACAAAACCACTCAAAACCACTTCATTTTTCCATTTGCAACTAGAAACTCATGCAAACCACTCTCATTCTCTCCTCCCTCTCTCTAAAATTTGTCCCATCTCAACCAAAAACACCCTCATTTGATCAATTATTAACCATGAAATCATGTGTTATTCACACATATGATGAAGCCCTTTTGAAGCTCTATAGATTGGTGGTGATTTTAACATCCAAATAGAAGTTTGCAAGATGAAGTAGGGCTGATTTTCAAAGACCAAAATCTCCCTTGGTGATCTTGAAGATTTCATACAAGAGTTCATAAGATTTGGTGATCCAAAACCAAGTCTTGATCCTTCTAACTACTTAATCTTGGTGGTATAAAGATTGTTCTTCCCATCCTCTTGTTATTTTGATTATGTAATCATGTATTTTCTTTCCTATTGTATATGTATATGATGAATATATGATGATAAAAGTATTGTGTGGGGATTTGGTGTTGATAAATATGGTTAAAAAGATGAAAAACCATAAGTAACAAGGTTAAAATCTTGCTAAATATGATGGCTGTATAAAAACAGTAAGTAACCAAATGTTAAACTGATAAAATGGTAAAGTGAAATCAATATACAGTAAGTATTAGGTGTTATACACATGTGACAGTTGGCCATACAATGGAATCATAAAAATGAGTGAGATATGATCAAAACAAGTTTAGAGTGCAAATCTGCCTATACTATTTTGGACGAATTTATTAAAATATTTATAGGTTGATTCACCAGTAGCTATAAAGAATAAAATGAAGCACATATCATGTAGTTTCTGTGATAAAAATTTGAGGTCCTATCTCATTATAGAACTCTAGATATGGACATTTTAGTGAACTTAAAATTTAGGACTGATTTTGTGAAATTAAAGTTTAATATTATTATATAAGCACTCAAATAAATATAATATAAAATGTGAATTAAAACCCACTAACTTATATATTTCATTTATATAAATATGCATAAGAATAAATAAATAGACATTATATAAAAATGGTAGTTTGGTAAGTTTTATAAGTTATAAAAACTATATACTACGTTTTACGTCTTTTCGGCTAATACCGAAAGATTAACGTTTTTGTCAAATAAAACTTAGACGGTCGGAACCGTCTAATATAAAATTTTATAATCTCACATACTGGTATATGAACTTATATAACAAGTAAAAACCGATAAAACCCGAGCTTTACAACATATAGACGTTAACGTGCCAAAGTAGCCTTATTGGACTATAAACCCGACTAGTTAGAAAAACACTTATAAACTTACTTATTGGGATTAACCCATTTGGGCCCAACATGTAAACTATAATACTGATAATAAAAGTATAATTGGGCTAATATAATATATTGGGCTTGTAATGGGCCCATTGGGCCTCAAAATGTAAACAAGTTGAACTAGTGTAACTAGTCTTGAAAATTTCTAACACATAACACTAAAATGAGTAAATGAGAATATATAAACCCACTTTATCATCATATATATAAAATCATCATATGTATACATAATTGTTATTTGATAAACTCATTGGACAAACGTCTAAGACCGATTATTATTTATATAGGTTTACATGTTTGAAGCACGTACCGTACATCCGAATTGCCGATAACCCGCTTTCCCACATCAACGTGAGTTCATAGCCTCGCACTCTTTTAAATGTTTTATGAAATGTTTTATAAACCCGCGAGGGAGATAACATGTTAGTTTTGATAAAATAGGACACCATTTGTCCCGAATTGTTTGTTTATGGATTTGGACCCGAATGATTGTATGACCCGATGTATGATTATATGACCCGATAGATGAGATGAAATGGATTATTAAAGTTAGGTTATGTCACTAAAATTCCCATTAGCATGAATTGTGAACTACCGGGATTTGGTAGACGCTTATGCATATAATAGTACTATTTGGGGACGATCACCCCAGTTCGCGCCTTGACGGTTGATCCCCGTCGTGCCACATTGATTGGTAAGCGAATTTATGTATGAGAAGATTTACACAAGCGTGATTATTGTGACGACACGCTAATTTAGATGGGCAAATTGAGTTTCGGGCTAGCTACCGGTTATTTTTTTGTAGTAAGGTAACAATGTTATGCGGCTTATAATAATCCAAATAACGAAATACTGCTATACGCACTAAATTACGATATATTGCCTGACTAGCAATACGGGGTCTTACTATTGATATTATGTTCGTGTTTTGGTTTTTCATAACCATATTCATATAACGGTTTTTATTTAACTCTATACAACGTTATAAAACGTATTGTATGATGTTTTTATGACAATGGCTCGTATAATGATTTTGAAGGCAAAAGCCTATATTATGATTTTTTATAAGGATTTGTATAAAATGACTTTGGCTATTTTATGGCCTATTACAAAGATTTGTACAAAATGATTTTCGGTAATAATTTTATACCGCTGTTATATTGATGGATTTAATTAAAACTCTATGAATTCACTCGGCGTTATCGCTGACCTTTTCTTTTAACATGTTTTATCTCAGGTACTTGAAGGTATTTCTCGGGAAGACAACAAGAATTCATGGCCCGCACTTAAATAATAATTTCCATTCAAATTCTTTGTAAAGCTTGTATGAAATATAATGACTTGGGACCTATGTAAATTTGATATTTATGAATGGAAATGCTTTATTATTAAACGACCTGATTTTCAAGCGTTGTCTATGATGTGAGTAATGTGCTATCCCGTAACACCAACGAGTCTTCCGCTGTATTGAATTGTATTAATTTTGGGGTGTTACAGTTTGGTACCAGAGCTCTCGTTATAGAGAACGAATGATTTTTAAAACTAAGGTTTTGAATAAAACATTTCAAAATCTTTTAACTATAAACATTTTTCTCAAAATGTCTAAAAAACTTTTGACTATAACGGTTCCGAAGAATTCCCCAGTTACTGACAAGGCCAGACTGAGAAGTGTTATTTTAATATATATATAACTTGGATTATATATATATATATATATATATATATATATATATATATATATATATATATATATATATATATATATATATATATATATATATATATATATATATATATATATATATATATATATATATATATATATATATATATATATATATATATATATATATATATATATATATATATATATATATATATATATATATATATATATATATATATATATATATATATATATATATATATATATATATATATATATATATATATATATATATATATATATATATATATATGATGTAATTTTATTACATGATTGTTTGATGATTATTTTGATATTTATACGAGGTATTTATACGACGTAGATTGTCACAAGAAACCCTAACTTCCCTAGTAAATTAATCGAAGCTATTTCCGTAGGAATTCTAGCTATTCCAGATCTAAACCAAGTTGTGGATATTTATGATCCCAACAAAATGGTTGACACTCGTAGAAATGTAGATATTAGTTGATTGTGATATTGAAGAAGAATTGGCGAGATTAAAACTGATATCAATGTCATGACGATCTTTCCTTATAGAGTGGAGTTTGACAAAACGTTACCACCTAGAAAGATGTCAACTGATTCGTTGTCACCCAATTCTTAAATTGAAATCGAAAGGGTTAATGTTGCACTTGAGGCTGTCATTGGAACCATTACCCAAAAGCCTCATGCCACTAGTACCTTCCCGAGAAGTCTAATTGAAAGATCGAGTCATTTCATACTAGTGACTCATTTGATAATTATTGTTGGAAAGAGCTATAGGATTGGAAATTAAGTGTTGTTCATATTAAACTTTTATTGCCCTTTTAAGGTCTAAGAATAAGGTTAAAAGTATTGGAGAATGAGGTAGGATATCGAATTGAGTATGAGTTGGTTGAAACTTGAATAAAGTAAAATTTAACCCGTATGGAATATGAGATTGTTAAGAGGAAGTCGTTAAGTCCCGTGATTGAATTATAAGGTTTTAAATGATTGTTAGTTCGTGTTAAGGGTTGTTCCTATACCATTGTCCAATGACGAGGATGCCCAGTATCCAAGAAATAAATTGAAGAAATCTTCTTCTGAATTGGGACCAATGGATCTTTCGGGACATGTGGAACACCTAATGACTCTTGTAGATTAGTATTCATTGTGGTATCTTTTAAAAATCCCTAACTTAACTGAGACATCAGTTGGTAGGATGAGTTATTGGAATTGTATGACATAGTGACACGTAATGTGTTACGGTACAATTTGACTTGTTTGTGATTAATGAAAAGACTACCTTTGATTGCTAAATCCTACATGTATCGATGTATCTATCTTTTCTTGCTTCTTCCTAATGCTCGCATTAGTGATGCAACCATTGAACAAGTATTCATCTCGAATTGAGTTACGTTGTGGATTATTCTTTTTGAGTGCCATCGAGGTCATGCACCTCATGATTAATTGGCTAAATTCATTTCCTAGCATATTGTAGTTAGTTCTTCATGAACAACTTTTCATCACTCTTTTGCAGATCACTCATTGTTTTTATAAGATAAAACAGTATCCCTTGAGAAAAATTAAATTTTCATCACTATAGGGTTATTCAAAGTGAGATTTATAAGTGATTGTTATCGAAATGAAGTTGTTTATAGAACACTTTGGAAAACTTAATTGTTTTCATAACAAAGAAAATCTTTGTAAATTTATTTTTGATTCTTATTTAAGAATTAAACATGAAAATGTTTTTTTTATAAACATGATGATAAAATTTTGACGAACTGAGTATTGCATCGTTAATATTGAAATTGCATATAGTTGCGCGCCTACATACAATTTGGAAGTGACCATGCAAGGCTGATTAGTAGTCACCATGAAATTATTAATAAACACTAAATTTTCTTTGAAGATTGTGAAAGATTAAATTTTATGAGATCTGCAAGAAGTAAAAATAGGGACATATTGATAGGGACACCTACATATGTGCCCGTATTTATTCTTCTGAGTCGAATTTACTCATCTGTGGAAATTGTCTTATTTGACAATTGACAATTCTTTCTTGTCCAATTCTCCCGTAGTGAGATTCTTAGGAAAAGTATCTGATTACCGAGTGTTGATACCCGATAGGATGTATCAAAGTTCCTATCATTTCTTTTGATTAGATTTCATTTGAATGACCTGGGTAACGATCCGAGGAGCTTTCGAATGCGTACTCAAATTATGAAAACATGGATATATTCATATTCATTAAATGTTTTCGTCTGTATCTAATTTGAAATTCTCTTGCGTAAATATTATGCGTTGACCTTACTCTTTTAATGGTAGTTGTGTCTCTATATATCCTTGAATTTGTGATGGATTATGAGTTATTACTAGTCTTTTGAGAAATTCACATCTTATCGATGGCAATAAAACTGAAAACTTGATAGTGCCAGTAGAAAGGATTGATTGATTACGACATGACGACATTGTCTTAATTGATGGGAACTCAAGTAGAAATCCCTTAAAAGATAAGAAGTTGATTATCAAAAGTGATCTAAATAATTCTTGATGGATGATTATATCCTGCATTTAGACTTGAAATTATACCATGAATGGTTATGAACTAGATATAGATCTTGTAATCTTGAAAGAACTTAAAGTAAATTTATTAAAAGATGTTTCTGTTATCTGAAATTTTAGGAGGTATTTGATGGTGAATTACCTAGACTTTTGCCATTAAGGCAGGTTGAAATTGGTATTGATTATATTCCCGGTGCTGCACCTGTGGCGTGTGCACTGTACGTCAGCACCATCTGAATTAAAAGAATTACCGTACAACTGAGAGAGTTGTCGGAGAAAGCTTTTATTCTACCAAGCTCGTCATTATGAAGAGTTATGGGGTTATTATTCCTTTTATTTATTGATTACCGTGAACTAGGTAAATTGACGATTAAAAATCTATATCCACTACCCAAGATGATAGATTTGTTCGATCATATACAAGGTTCTAGTGTATGTTTTAAAAGATTTGATCCACGACATGGTTATCATCAACTTCGAGTCCGCGAAAAAAATCATCTATTCCAATCACTACATCCAGAACTTGTAATGAGCATTATGAGTTTCACGTGATGTCGTTTGGATTGACTGTTGCACATGTAGCATCCATAAATTTGGTGAATCACGTGTGTAGGCTGTAGTTCGATAAATTCATGCTTGTGATCATTAAGAACCATTTGTTTGTTTCTAAGAATAAGAAGGAGTTAATAATAATTTATAGACTGCCCTGAGTCGGCCGAGTAGTGAAAACTTGTACCTTGAATATTTAACATGTGATTTAAGGCTTAATCCTTTACATTATTTGACCGTGTGATTAAAAGATAATGGAATCTATATTGACTCATCAAAAATTAGAGCCATTTAAGACTTTGGGTTTTACCAAAAAGAAAGTGCAAATATGTTTTAACAAATGTTTTATCAAAAGAATTTTTAAGGAATCATTCCCTTATACACAAACCATTTAACTAAACTCCTGTTTAGGGGTAAATGTTTGTGTATACCTCAAGACAACCTAAGAGGGATTGAGGAAACCGTTAAACCATGACTTAAAATTTGAAACGACAATTTTTGCTTTTCAACTAAGAAAAGTTTTACCAAAGAATAAACGAAGGTTTTTCGAACATTTACGGATCTTACTAATTATTTCCGATAAATCAACAAAAATTGTGTTAATTAAATTCAAATTTATTTTGAACATTTTTATATAATTGGACAAACTGAGAAAATTTAAAAACTTTTACGTTTACGTTTCATAAAAATTAAATATTTATTATTTAATTACTTGTAATAATTATCGACGCTTTAAACGTCGGATTGAGCGAAACTAATAAAGATAATAGTTTAGACGAAACCAAAACTTAGAAAATATGAAGAAAGAATTTCTGAGTAAATTATGGTCATGATAATTAGTTCATTAGGAAAGGTGAATTTAGATACTGACACATTATATAGAAAGGATAAAGAATCAATTAGGATGTGTTTCTCAATAATGATTGTGCAAAATAAATTGCTGAACAATATAAAAATAAACGATGTTTGTAAAAGGATAATATAGATAAAAAAAGGGGTTCGCGGCTAATGTGAACCATTAGAATTGAGAAGCCGATGGCGTTAAATGTTTTAAAGGCCACTTGTAGTTGCCTAAATGTGGAGATTTTGAGATTTAGTCATGTTGGAATCCCGTAAGTATAAGTATTCTATTCATGTTATTTCTGATTAAGTGTACCTCATCTGAAGAAGTTGTACTGATGGCAAATTATGAAGACAGACATCGCCTCATACATTAGTAAACGTCTAACTATTGCAAAGGTCATCAACTGAATTTGATTCGATTAGGGTCATCGTCGACAGACTGACAAAATCTACTAATATCATTCCAGTTAATGATAAATTATCGATAAATAAATTGACTCTTTTGTATTTAAAGGAGTTGTGTAAACATGGTGTGCCTATATCGATCATCTCTATCAAGATCCTCGCTTCGCATCGAATTTCTAGAGATTTGCTCAGAAGTAATTGAGAACGAATCTTGATGAGAGTACTATTTACCACCCCAATCGAAGGGACGAGGTAAAGTAAGGATACAAAATACTATAAGTGATGTTTTATGCTTGAATGATTGACCTTTGGTAATAAACCGTATAATCGCTTTCCTTAGGAAATATTATCATTGATAATTATCATATTAGGATCGAGATCGAATCTTGTGAGGATATATATTAGAGCATCTGTAAGTAGGAGTTGGGATGAAGACACCCGACATACACGCATTGTGAGTTGGAAATGTCTTTTAGGTTTAAGGTTTCCTATGATGACAAACCTAACCTTACAAAATACCCAACCACCGAGACCTGAATTGATTGTTGAAATTAGGATTTGATTATTGACTGTCAGTAGTGGGCAGGAGGTTATATAAATATGAAATGTAGATCTTGAAGTTCAGGATGGGTAGCGAAGTTATGCCAAAAATTTTCACCTTGGAAAAATGTATAGATGATCTAAAAGATCATGGGAAATAGGTCCCCGTTGCATGGGACCATTGAGATGATGTAAAAGTTGGTTTGAAAGGCATATAAGCTGGATCTACCCTATGACTTCAAGGGCTGCGTGAATTATGTTTCATAAATCGAACTTGATAAATATCTATCAAGTGAAAATCTGAATTCTTCTTGATAAAGTTTAGATCGGCGAAAAGTTGCATTCATCAAAAACCCGTAAACATCATGGATAGAGAAAGTAAGTCAACATTAAGCCTGATCTTATTCCCGTAGTTATGTTTGATGAAACTCGCGTATTGTAATAAATTACACTTGTGAGAAAAGACCGAATGTGGAGGAAATACCCACATGGCTTTAACTCTATAAGAAGCGAGTAGTAAGATAAGATGATCTTTGAGGACAAAGATCCTGTTTAGGGGTAAATGCTGTGACAATCCGTCAATTTATGGTTGATATTTTATTCTCAAGTATTATTTAAAAATATTATTTTAATGTTATATTATGAACTCACTTTTTTTTTGGGAAGAAATTTAGATTTACGTCTTGAAGTAGCATCGACTACGTCTAAACCGGAGGATTCAACGTTACGTGCTTACGTTTACATACATCGTCTTTGGTGACAGTCCGACATTTCAGAAAATAAATTTGTCCGTGAATATTATTTTGAGATTTTAAATTTGTGTTGGTTCATAAACTCAAAAATTTACGAGAAGAGATTAGGACTTACGATTTTAATTTAAGGTCCTTTACGACTAAACCGGAAACCTTAGGATTACGTATTTACGTTTTTGAACTCCGTTTTTTATGAGACAATTTTATTAGATTCGTTTTGTTCCGTTGATTCATAATTTATAAAAACGTTTTTTGTAAAACGTCCCGAGGGCACGCAAATCTAGGAAACTAGACTCGAGGAGTACCCGTAAATAAATGGGGATGAGACAAAACCACTTTTGCCTCACACCCAATATGGGACGGCAAAAGTAGCTACAACAACACCATGAGGTTTCATCACCTCCTAAACAAGCTAACACTTGTCTTGTAAGCTTAGTAAATAAGCTACTCTTACACAAAACCACTCAAAACCACTTCATTTTACCATTTGCAACTAGAAACTCATGCAAACCACTCTCATTATCTCCTCCCTCTCTCTAAAATTCGTCCCATCTCAACCAAAAACACCCTCATTTGATCAATTATTAACCATGAAATCATGTGTTATTCACACATATGATGAAACCCTTTTGAAGCTCTATAGATTGGTGGTGATTTTAACATCCAAAGAGAAGTTTGCAAGATTAAGTAGGGCTGATTTTCAAAGACCAAAATCTCCCTTGGTGATCTTGAAGATATCATACAAGAGTTTATAAGATTTGGTGACCTAAAACCAAGTCTTGATCCTTCCAACTACTTAATCTTGGTGGTATAAAGATTGTTCTTCTCATCCTCTTGTTATTTTGATTATGTAATCATGTATTTTCTTTCCTATTGTATATGTATATGATGAATATATGATGATAAAAGTAATGTGTGGGGATTTGGTGTTGATAAATATGGTTAAAAAGATGAAAAACCATAAGTAACAAGGTTAGAATCTTGCTAAATATGATGGATGTATAAAAATAGTAAGTAACCAAATGTTAAACTGATACAATGGTAAAGTGAAATCAATATAAAGTAAGTATTAGGTGTTATACCCATGTGATAGTTGGCCATACAATGGAATCATAAAAATGAGTGAGATATGATCAAAATAAGTTTAGAGTGCAAATCTGCCTATACTGTTTTGGACGAATTTATTAAAATATTTAGAGGTTGATTCATCAAAAGCTATAAATAATAAAATGAAGCACATATCATGTAGTTTCTGTGATAAAACTTTTAGGTCCTATCTCATTATAGAACTCTAGATATGGACATTTTAGTGAACTTAAAATTTAGGACTGATTTTGTGAAAAAAAGTTTAATATTATTATATAAGCACTCAAATAAATATAGTATAAAATGTGAATTAAAACACACTAACTTATATATTTCATTTATATAAATATTCATAAGAATAAATAAATGGACATTATATAAAAATGGTAGTTTGGTAAGTTTTATAAGTTATAAAAACTATATACTAAGTTTTACGTCTTTTCGGCTAAAACCGAAAGATTAACGTTTTTGTTAAATAAAACTTAGACGGTCGGACCCGTCTAATATAAACTTTTAAAAACTCACATTCTGGTATATGAACTTATATAACAAGTAAAAACCGTTAAAACCCGAGCTTTACAACATATAGACGTTAACGGGCCAAAGTAGCCTTATTGGACTATAAACCCGACTAGTTAGTAAAACACTTATAAACTTACTTATTGGGCTTAACCCATTTAAGCCCAACATTTAAACTATAATACTGATAATAAAAGTATAATTGGGCTAATATAATATATTGAGCTTGTAATGGGCCCATTGGGCCTCAAAATGTAAACAAGTTGAACTAGTGTAACTAGTCTTGAAAATTTCCAACACATAACACTAAAATGAGTAAATGAGAATATATAAACCCACTTGATTATCATATATATAAAATCATCATATGTATACATAATTTTTATTTGATAAAGTCATTGGACAAACGTCTAAGACCGATTATTTTTTATATAGGTTTCCGTGATTGAAGCACGTACCGTACATCCGAATTGCCGATAACCCGCTTTCCCACATCAACGTGAGTTCATAGCCTCGCAATCTTTTTAATGTTTTATGAAATGTTTTATAAACCCGCGAGGGAGATAACATGTTAGTTTTGATAAAATAGGACACCATTTGTCCCGAATTGTTTGTTTATGGATTTGGACCTGAATGATTGTATGACCCGATGTATGATTATATGACCCGATACATGAGATGAAATGGATTATTAAAGTTAGGTTATGTCACTAAAAGTCCCATTAGCATGAATTGTGAACTACCGAGATTTGGTAGACGCTTATGCATATAAGAGTACTATTTGGGGACGATCACCCCAGTTCGCGCCTTGACGGTTGATCCCCGTCGTGCCACATTGATTGGTAAGCGAATTTATGTATGAGAAGATTTACACAAGCGTGATTATTGTGACGACACGCTAATTTAGATGGGCAAATTGAGTTTCGGGCTAGCTACCGGTTGTTTTTTGTAGTAAGGTAACAATGTCATGCGGCTTATAATAATCCAAATAACGAAATACTGCTATACGCACTTGTAACTAGATTTTACTCAGGTTAAAATTGTTCTTGTTCGTTGATGTTTGTCTAATCGAATTGATCTTAGTTTTCTATGTGACTCAGTTTTATTTTGGTGAAAACAAATAATTTTGGCTGGTTTTAAATTTAAATGTGCAAGACTTAAAAGTAAATGTCGTTAAAGTAAAGGGCAAGTATTAGTAAAGTGCGTGAAAATAAATCTAAGTCTAATTAAAAAGAAAGGTGCGATATTTAAAAACGTGACGGAAAGTAAAATGATTAAATGACTACAAATAAAAGCGTGACGGAAATTAAAATTAGACAAGTATTAAAAACTTAAACTAAAAATTAAACAAGACAAAATATAAAAGTTAACCCAGATCGGAATATATTCCGATCGACCTTACCATCGGAATGAACACACCACCTATCGGAATGTTGAAGAAACCCAGATCGGAATATGTCACCTTTTCAGATCGGAATAACCTAACAACCTCAGATCGCGATGTAGTCCAGATCGAAATGTGTCCTATCGGAATGTAGCTATCGGAATGAGGCTAAGGAAAATTGGGCAGCACTTCGTCTAAGTAAACCTCAAGAGCCGTCGGAAAGAGCGATCGCAATATGCGATCGCAATCCCCAGATCGGAATGAGGTAAAGATACTCCTGTCGCAATCCCGGATCGGAATGCAAAAACCCTTATGCCAATACTGTCACTATCGGAATGTGGTGTTGCTATCCGTCGCAATGTGGAAAACCCTTACTTTCCGATGGAACCAAATTCGTAATAAGCACAATTACTAAATAAGCTACTTCTAATAAGCAGTTACCAAAATACTTTCAATGAAATGAAATCAAACGAAACAATAAGCTAAAAAGTTAAAATCTTTCAAACTTTTAAACACGAAACTTAAATGAAATCAAAACAATAAAATCAAAACTTTAAAGAAAACTTTCAAAACACTTAAGAAAAATTCCAAATAAGCACACAAGGTTGTCAATCTCGTGGCTTATTTCGTAGGAGGAAATAAAAAGGACGAAACTTTAATCAAAATAAGCAAATGGATTAAGCAAAACCTTGCTTAATCCGAAATTCAAGCCGAAACAAAAAGAGAGAAAGGTAGAATGAGATTGATAAAAAGAACTTGATCAAATGATAAAGAATGGTAAATACAAGAATTTAAAGAACACAAATTAAAAACTTACTTGGAATTAAAAGGTAATTAAGGTGCAAAACATGTAATTAAAAGTGCAAGTAATTAAAGGTGCATTAAAAGTAAATGTGGAAGAATGGTTTGTCAAGCCACCAACCATGGAAGAACTAATTGTCACTATTAGTCAACAAAGCTAAATGAAATGAAAATGAGAGTATTTATAGGTGATTAGGGGAGAGGTTAGGGGAAGCTTCCTCTCTCCTTCCTTTCTTGTTAATTGCACCATCAAGTCCTTCCTTCTTAATCTTTTTGTTAATCTTGGAATGTGATGACTTTTGGCTCGGGATTTCTTTGGACTCGTCTTTTAATTCTTCGATAAATAAGACTTGAGTTCCTCGGCTTTAAGTAAACTTCCGTCTTTTGACTTTTTCTTCGATAAACCTTCAGAATTGGTCTTGGACTTCCGTTCTTTATCCACTTTTGACTTCTTGACTTCGTCTTTCATCCTTTTCTTCAATAAAAGTCCGTAAATGCCCGTGAATTTCCGTGTTTTCTCCACTTTTCACCTTTTCGTCCTAAATCACAACAAAAACACAAACCACGCATAATTCCGACATAAAAGACATAAAATACACGTTTTGGTCCGGTTTTTATTGTAATTAAGTGGTAGAAAGGATGGGTGTTTACACACCTATCAAATCCCCTACACTTGACCATTGCAATGTCCTCATGCAATGCATTAGTTACAAAGCATGATTACACTTTTCATCATAATCAATCCATGTTGGCCTTTATTAAAGAGATAGAAAATTATAAATATGCAAAGCAAAGAAATTAAAAGCATACCTTGGGTTTTGAAAATGTCATGAATAATCATCATCCTCAACTTTTCACTTTCTCCAAACCAAGCTTAAAAACGAGATCATTGTTATTATAAGTTAGTAAACTAACACGAACTCATGTGGGCCAATTATTCACTTAGACTCCCTTATTCCTATGGGTATCTCTTATATTTTATTATTTGTCTTGAATGATCACGAAGATGCATTGTTTGACTTATTTCGATAGTTATTTAGTCTGAAAATAAAGTGCACGATTTAATCAATAGTTAGCTAAAGGACCAAATCTTTTAAAACTGCTTCTCGGGATATCAGAAAGTTCATATCTTGGCATAACTTGGTTCGCGATTTGAGACCTTTCTCGGGCCGATATTTGGCAGCGGCTTCATACTTCAAATCTTGAGAGACGTTCATGAAATAATGGTCTTCTCTTCATAAATGGAATTTCTTCACTTGGAATTCTTGAGAGATTCTTCATATATGGACCACGACTTCTTCATTTTTCTCCAATCTTTATTTTGGATTTTGATATACAACGATCCGCCTCCTTTATTGACTTGGATCTATTTATCCTCATACCTTGTTAGGGTCTTTTCGGATACAGTTCTCCATGACTTTTTGGGAGTTTTTGCTTTTCGTCGTGTGTCTCGATCCTTCATATTGATTTTCGATAAATGATTCTTCACATCACTTTGGATCTTTAGCAACAAAATATAGCCCTCATGCCTTGTTAGGGCCTTTTCGGACTCGCCAATCTTCGCGCCCCGCTTCATAAGTTATGCCTTGGCTATGAACTCTCGTCATTACCGAGCAACTTTTAAACGATCTGGGGCTAGAAGCTAAGTAACTTTTCAAATCGTACAACCTTATTTATTAGCAGATAAATTTATTAGCAAGCGATGGGAGAATAGGCTCATAATTAACTCACATAAATTCACGAAAGAATACCGACTTATAATTGGCTCTATCATCTCTCGTTCTCCACAGTTTAAAATCTCAAGTAATGAGACTCGTGGATACTTAGCCTATTAAATCAAAGTTTTGGGTTTTCGAGTCGCCTATAGGATCTTGCAACTTCTTAGACTCTTTCAAGATTAGAAATCGCGTCTTAAAGTTCCCTTGATAAACGACTCTCTAGGATCAATTATAGGAACTTGCGAAAAGTTCTTGTTCTTAACCCGTGAGAGTTAAGACTTTTGCATTTTATAGCTCCCTATATAAAAGCCTAGCAAAACTTGACTTAAACACGTTAAGGATACTAGCTAGAGTAAACTCGGATTGAGTCAAAAGATTCACAACGTTAGAAAATTAAACCACTTATTCAAAGATTTATTCTAGCAGGGAAAGAAAATAACTATACAAAGATAACAACTAATAGGCCAAAATAGATCAAAAATTTTGAAAAATGTCGAAAAATTGATTTTCCGGTTAAAATGAGGACAAAAAACAAGGATAAGGCCACTTAACTTCGATAGAAGTCTCCCCTACACTTAAGATAAACATTGTCCTCAATGTTTAAGCATGTGGGAGTAAGCTCCCCTACACTTAGGACATTGTGCACGTTGTTTAAATCTTGCTAAGGAAAAGACAACTAAAGAGATTCCTATTTTAATATTGAGAAAATATAAAATAGTGAATCGAAAAGAGTTTAGGATAGAACCGGGAAGAAGTAGAACACGGAATCACGGGTCGTCAAGAATCATCAAGAGTGGATCATTGAAGCTCGAATCCCTGATTAAGAAGTGAGGAGAGGAAATAGCAATCCAAAGGGTCCCCCCTAAACTTATGATAAAGAAAGCAGAAAGATAGATGCATGGGTTGCCTCCCAAGAAGCGCTTGATTTTTGTTATCCGAGTCATGAGCCTGACTCGACCTTGATCATCAACGGAAGAAGCATGAGAAATATCCACCAGGATCAAAGACATAGTTTTCATCCATCAATAAGCAAGAGCTTAAGGCGAACAAGGCAAGCCAAAAGAGAAGTGGCAGGGTTCCCTTAAGCAGTGATGGAGCACAGTAGAAGCAAGTAGGAGGCGGTGCAAACATGTCTTCAAAATATCCAAAGATCTTTCCTTTTATTGCATCAGGTGGATACTGAGATGGCTTAAAGACTTCAATACCGGGATCGAACACCTTTTCCTTCAGGGGAAAATAGCACTCAGGCTCAGCCGAGTGTGAAGAAGATCCGCAAAGAAGCACAACCTCGTCCTCAGAAGTGGGACAAAGAGGTGTTAAATCATACGTGCAACGGATTTCGGTGTCAACCGGTTTCTTCTCCTTTGACAAAATGCTCTTCAAATCCAAAGTAGGATCAAGGCGATAATCTTCAAAGTCAAAAGGAGGAGCATCACTCTCATGAGGGAAGTATGTGTTGAGAAATTCAGAGAAATCTTCCTCAAATGAATAATCGTCCAAAGTAGGATCGAGTGATGACGGAGGATCTTCATCATGTGAAGAATCGCTCGAGAGAGTATCAGCCTCATCAAAATCATTGAAAGTGGGCAGCTCGGGATACTCAGAAGTATACTCAAAATCATCTGAATCTGAGCTAGAATCATCATCATCATAAGCGTCAAAGACCGGTGACGAATCATAAATGGGAGAAGCGTCCAAAGTAGGGAGAGAATCATCCACATCATCATGAAAAAGTGGATTATCGATGCAAGAGTCGAATAGAGGATTTTCGTAGACGGTAAAGTCATCTAGCACATTAATCATATTCACTGATTCTCGGCCTCCAAAAGTTAAACTAGTAAGCTTCCCCATTTTGAAAACTTTTGCATCATCCCCGACTCGTAAGATTAACTCACCTTCGGCCACATCTACTAAAGCTCGTCCGGTTCTCAAAAATGGCCGACCAAGTATTAAAGGGATACGAGGGTCCATTTCATAATCAACGACAACAAAATCGACCGGGAAAGTAAATGTGCCAACTTTGATAAACACGTCTTCGGCTATACCAACAGGGTAAGCGAGAGTGAGATTTGCAAGTTCAAGAGTCATCTTTGTTGGAGTGAGGTCAGGCAATGACAGTGTTTTCCAAACACTCAAAGGCATCAAATTAATACTAGCCCCGAGATCAGCAAGGGCAGTAAATTCTTCAGTTTTTTTGAACACGCAAGGCAACACAAAACGACCGGGATCTCCATTTTTCCGGAAGTTCTTTAAGAATAACTGCAGAGCAGTTTTCATTTAAGCGTGTGTTGGCGAGTTCAATCAGCTTCTCCTTCTTGTTAAGCAATTCCTTAAATGCTTTAACAAATTTGGGCATGTGGACAAGTGCTTCAAGAAAGCTAATGTTAAAATTCATTTGAGAAATCATCTTGATATAGCTAGTCACTTGAGCGTCCTCCTTGTTTAGCATTTTGTTCTTGCCCAAGCGAGAAGGATAAGGGATATTAGGTTTGGGTGGTGAGGGTGCAGATGTGGGTGGTAAAGGTTGAGATGTTGAAGGGTCATTTGTGGAAACTTCATCACGTCGAGGCGGAGACGGTAATGGTGCACTAATACTAGGTGTAGGAGGAGTAGGGATACATGGTGGTGGAGGAGGTGTAGATGATGGGGGTGGGATTGGTGGTCCTACGATGGTGACTCCACTACGAGTAGTAATAGCACTCACATTGGCTCGCGGATTAGTGATGGTGTTTGAAGGTAGAGAACTTGAAGAAGAAGGTTGAGCAGGGGGCAAGAAACTAGCAAGCATATTCTTCAAATCATTGGTTTGATTGCTGAAAGAGGATTGAATATTATCTCGAAGCTTGGATCTTATCTCATTTCCTTGCTTGGTAATATCTCCTTTAAGATTGATAATTTGGCTCTGCAAGTTCTTGATTTGCTCACCTTGGGTTCTCATGATGGCCTCAACATCGGGATTAATGGGTGGGGTTTGTTGTTTGGGTTGGTGATAAGGATTAGAAGCTCTTGGTGGGATTTGGTTGCTTCTAGTGTAGTTGTTGGCGGGGTTTTGGTTTTGAGGAGAAAAACCGGGTGAAAGGTAATTGTTGGATCGGTAGCTCAGCAGATTTCTATCCCCTTGAGGTCGAGCTTGGTAATTTTCCGGTGAATAATTACCATAAGCTGCATACACATTTTCCGGATTTCCTTGTGTCGAAGGACAATCGGTGTATGAGTGAGGACCGCCACATGTTTCACAAGGATTAGCAACCGCTTTAACTTGTTGTTGTTGTTGATTTGAAGCGAGAAGCGTAATACTTTTGCTCATTTCGGTCATCATGCGGGTGAGTTCGGTCATCTCAGGGTTTGCTGAGGTTGAGGAAACATTGACTCTCGGGTTGTTCCTTGAAAATGCAGAGGAATCCCAGTTCTTGTGGTGAGTAGTCATGTTCTCAATTAACTCTCTACACTCCTCGGGTCTCCTTTTCATGAATGTGCCACCGGCGGCTGCATTGATCGTATCACGATCTCGAAAAGTCAATCCGTTGTAGAAAGTATCGATCAAGGTGACCGGAAGCATGTTGTGGTTTGGACAACGGTCGATCAAGACATTATATCTCTCCCATGCATCAAAAAGAGATTCATCGGGATCTTGCATGAAACCGCCGATCTGATTGCGAAGGCTTGTGACCATGGATGGTGGGAAGTAGCGCGAAAGAAAGCGTTGAGTCATGTCATCCCAAGTGTGAATAGAATTCTTCGGGAGACGATCAAACCATTTCTCGGCATGATGTGATAAAGTATGCGGGAAGAGTTGTAGGCGGAGAACATCCATTGTGGCCCCAGGCAACTTCATGCTTTGGGTGATTGTAATGAACTTGTCGAGGTGTTTGTTGGCATCATCATCAGGCAATCCTCTAAATGGGTTTGTTTGTACTTGCTGAATCATATGGTGCTTCAACGAAAACTCAGGAGCGTTGATTTGCATCGGCGCAATCGGTCCTCCTCGTCCAAACATTGTTGGTTGACAAAGTTCTTCCATGGTCCGAAGATCGGGCTGTGGAGGAGCATTGTTGTTATTATTATTATTATTGAGGTGCGGTAGTTGATTATTGTTGTTAACACCTGCCATATCTAAATCTTCTTGAGGCTCGGGCTCTTGATAATTAGAAGATCTAGTACGCATACACCTGAAAATGCAAAAGAAAACAAAACCAAACACAAAGACAATATATATACACAATAAAGATAAAATCTTTTTGGATTTTTGAAATTTTTAATTTTTATGGTTTTTTATCAATTTTTATGCAAGAAAAATAACGTTCATAAGTGAACGGATCCCAAAAAGCAACGTGTCTCTCACATAAAACTATTGATCTTAACGAAAAGAGCCGGCAGCGGCGCCATTTAATAACTAGATTTTACTCAGGTTAAAATTGTTCTTGTTCGTTGATGTTTGTCTAATCGAATTGATCTTAGTTTTCTATGTGACTCAGTTTTATTTTGGTGAAAACAAATAATTTTGGCTGGTTTTAAATTTAAATGTGCAAGACTTAAAAGTAAATGTCGTTAAAGTAAAGGGCAAGTATTAGTAAAGTGCGTGAAAATAAATCTAAGTCTAATTAAAAAGAAAGGTGCGATATTTAAAAACGTGACGGAAAGTAAAATGATTAAATGACTACAAATAAAAGCGTGACGGAAATTAAAATTAGACAAGTATTAAAAACTTAAACTAAAAATTAAACAAGACAAAATATAAAAGTTAACCCAGATCGGAATATATTCCGATCGACCTTACCATCGGAATGAACACACCACCTATCGGAATGTTGAAGAAACCCAGATCGGAATATGTCACCTTTTCAGATCGGAATAACCTAACAACCTCAGATCGCGATGTAGTCCAGATCGAAATGTGTCCTATCGGAATGTAGCTATCGGAATGAGGCTAAGGAAAATTGGGCAGCACTTCGTCTAAGTAAACCTCAAGAGCCGTCGGAAAGAGCGATCGCAATATGCGATCGCAATCCCCAGATCGGAATGAGGTAAAGATACTCCTGTCGCAATCCCGGATCGGAATGCAAAAACCCTTATGCCAATACTGTCACTATCGGAATGTGGTGTTGCTATCCGTCGCAATGTGGAAAACCCTTACTTTCCGATGGAACCAAATTCGTAATAAGCACAATTACTAAATAAGCTACTTCTAATAAGCAGTTACCAAAATACTTTCAATGAAATGAAATCAAACGAAACAATAAGCTAAAAAGTTAAAATCTTTCAAACTTTTAAACACGAAACTTAAATGAAATCAAAACAATAAAATCAAAACTTTAAAGAAAACTTTTAAAACACTTAAGAAAAATTCCAAATAAGCACACAAGGTTGTCAATCTCGTGGCTTATTTCGTAGGAGGAAATAAAAAGGACGAAACTTTAATCAAAATAAGCAAATGGATTAAGCAAAACCTTGCTTAATCCGAAATTAAAGCCGAAACAAAAAGAGAGAAAGGTAGAATGAGATTGATAAAAAGAACTTGATCAAATGATAAAGAATGGTAAAGACAAGAATTTAAAGAACACAAATTAAAAACTTACTTGGAATTAAAAGGTAATTAAGGTGCAAAACATGTAATTAAAAGTGCAAGTAATTAAAGGTGCATTAAAAGTAAATGTGGAAGAATGGTTTGTCAAGCCACCAACCATGGAAGAACTAATTGTCACTATTAGTCAACAAAGCTAAATGAAATGAAAATGAGAGTATTTATAGGTGATTAGGGGAGAGGTTAGGGGAAGCTTCCTCTCTCCTTCCTTTCTTGTTAATTGCACCATCAAGTCCTTCCTTCTTAATCTTTTTGTTAATCTTGGAATGTGATGACTTTTGGCTCGGGATTTCTTTGGACTCGTCTTTTAATTCTTCGATAAATAAGACTTGAGTTCCTCGGCTTTAAGTAAACTTCCGTCTTTTGACTTTTTCTTCGATAAACCTTCAGAATTGGTCTTGGACTTCCGTTCTTTATCCACTTTTGACTTCTTGACTTCGTCTTTCATCCTTTTCTTCAATAAAAGTCCGTAAATGCCCGTGAATTTCCGTGTTTTCTCCACTTTTCACCTTTTCGTCCTAAATCACAACAAAAACACAAACCACGCATAATTCCGACATAAAAGACATAAAATACACGTTTTGGTCCGGTTTTTATTGTAATTAAGTGGTAGAAAGGATGGGTGTTTACACACCTATCAGCACTAAATTACGATATATTGCCTGACTAGCAATACGGGGTCTTACTATTGATATTATGTTCGTGTTTTGGTTTTTCATAACCATATTCATATAACGGTTTTTATTTAACTCTATACAACGTTATAAAACGTATTGTATGATTCTTTTATGACAATGGCTCGTATAATGATTTTGAAGGCAAAAGCCTATATTATGATTTTTGGCTATTTTATGGCCTATTACAAAGATTTGTACAAAATGATTTTCGGTAATAATTTTATACCGTTGTTATATTGATGGATTTAATTAAAACTCTATGAATTCACTCGGCGTTATCGCTGACCTTTTCTCTTAACATGTTTTATCTCAAGTACTTGAAGGTAATTCTCGGGAAGACAACAAGAATTCATGGCCCGCACTTAAATAATAATTTCCATTCAAATTCTTTGTAAAACTTGTATGAAGTACAATGACTTGGGACCTATGTAAATTTGATATTTATGAATGGAAATGCTTTATTATTAAACGACGCGATTTTCAAGCGTTGTCTATGATGTGAGTAATGTGCTATCCCGTAACACCAACGAGTCTTCCGCTGTATTGAATTGTATAAATTTGGGGGTGTTACACAATGTCCAACAGGAAATATAAAAATGAAGTGCATAAAGTAAAGAAGTCTGGATTGCTTCCATCTAATGCACATGCTCTCAGAATCTTATGGGTGTCTTGGTGTACGTGCCGTTAGAACATGAAAGAACTACGGCTGAGCATAACGCTCAGTGAACGGATATAATGCATGATAAGGATATACTAAACCTGAAATAATTAATAATTACTGAAGCTGAAAGACTGATATGCGGAGTGTGATGAAAACTATTGAAAATCTGATAAGTCTGATTTATAAATAATAAAACTGAACTATTATCTGTTAAATCTGAAAACATGCATTTACTGTATTTTAATTGCCAAGAGCTTATATAGGTCATGTGCTGTAACAACTGTTGCATGAATAACTGGAGGGGTGACCTCGTCATGCTGTAGATGGGTGACCTCTAATTACTGTTCTGGGTGGAGGGATCAACTCCAATGTGAAGGATGTAGAGTACACACCACATTCACCTGATAACTGTAAACTAATAAGCCTAGGATGCATCCATACGCCCCACTAATAAAACTGATAAAATGGCCAAGCTGAACTGAGTGGAACGCTGTGGGATATCACTCTCCCGCAGATGAGTCATGACACCGGTGCCTCAAGTGTCATGGTTACGGTACCTCCGTAACTAGTACTACTGACTGATCATTCTTGTATATAAGGCTCAGGCAATATCTTAGTTATTAAATTAATTTCAGATAATTTATAACATGTACTGGGGAAAACATTTGGCTGCAGATGGGAAATCCTAATCATGGATAGAAAGGAAGTCCTTACTGAAAGGACGGGAAATCCGAACCTCTTGTCCAGTAACTGATTGAAGGAAAACTGAAATGATGAGACTGCTTTTATACATAGTCTCATCGTCCAAATCGGGCTTAAAATGCATTAAATATCATGAAACTGCCAAATATATGCTCGTGTTTGTTGCTTGTGTATTTTAGGTACGGATATTAAGGAAAAGACAAAAGATCACAAGAATCATTCAAAAACGAACACGGGAAACGAAGCCGCACAATGAACCGGACCTAAATCTGGAATTTCCAAATTGGACCTTGAAGAATTGAAGATTGTCAAGTTTGGTCCCTCAACTTTTGAAGATTAACACTTTATACCCCTCAACTATTAATAAATATGAATAGGGTCTCTAAAGTTTGAAGAATTTACAAAAGAAACCCTTGAAGATTGCCAAATATGCATTTATGGTCCTTGATACAAGTTTATAAAGCTGTTGTGCCATTTTTGACAAGTTTGCAAAGTTGTCACAAGTAATTGGGGCGTTGTTGGCTATTTGTTACAACATGAAAGAAGTAAGAAACATGGGGGACTGAATTTATCAAACAACTAAACTTCCTCAGCCAACCAGACTTTGACACCTCAGCATAACCCACCCAAATACCCATTTACCCTACCCAACCCAGTCCAAACCCGAAAACCACCCAACCAGGTTTGTTAAATAAACCTGGGTCAAACCCCAGTCAACACCCCACTTAATTTTCCCACTAAACAGGATTTTTAAAAATCCTAAACCCCCAAAACAAATCAAACCCCACCCCTGCTACTCCCCTAATCCTATAAACCCTAATCTCAGATTTCATCTAAACCAAAGGAGTTTTCCCTAATTGATTCCAGATCACTAATACACATTACTCTCACTCAATCCCACATCCCAAATCACCCCAAGACACACCCATGTGTCTTGGTGGTCCCTCCCCTGCAACATCACTTCCACCCAAACCCAATACCCGACCAATTAAACGTCCAGGATTCTTCTACTTGGCCTCCAAGGAGTTTTTAACGTCCAAGATCAAGATTCCAACAGCTGGCCATCACATGGACGATTTGACCAAGAACTCAAGGGCAATTTCGGATTTTTAAGCACTAGGGTTTTACACATTGTAATATTTTATTAGCTTTCTAGAATTATCCATTAGCTAGTATAAATGAGACGTATGTGTCTCATTTTAAGCTCTTGTTCCAGATTTTTCCAAGCATTTGTAATCCCTTTTTTCAAATTTATAAAGTTTGGTATTTTTATTTAAATTGTAATTCCTTTTATTGGTTTTTAAAAGTTGGTGTGTGCTTGAGAATAGTCTGAGTTCCATAATACATTTTACAAACACTTTGTGTTTGTTTCAGTTTTCAGAAAGTTTTAAAAACTTGTTTGAAAATTATCAGAAACCCTTGGATCCTATGAAGTGAAAGTGGAATTGGATTCCAAGGTTTCTGATATTGTTCTTGTTTCAAAAGGTTTTCCAAGTTTGAGGTTTATTGGATTGTACAAGGTTTTAAAAAGAGAAAAGAAAATCAGAAAGTGCATATTATTGTGTGTTCTTTTTTTTCTCTTAGCAGGTTTTTGAGTTTTGTTTTGTCGAAGGTTCAGCATAGGCCCGGGCCTATTGGAGATGGTTAAGAAACCATTGTTTGGCCTGGATGTAGGTCCAACAAGGTAAATTCCTTGTTCAGTTTCAGTTTTCAGTTTGGATTTGATTGGGTATGATTTTTGTGAAAAGTTGTTAAGAGTTTATTAAATGGTATGATATTGCTATATTTAGGTATAATATGCATGTTAGGACTGATTTTAATCAATTTGGTTTGGATTTAAATAGCTTTGGTTTGAAAAATCTTCATTTTCAGTTATAAAGGGGTGTTTGGGATAAGGGATTAACCAAATTTGGTGACATAATTTTGAGTCAAAACCTGGTTATAAACACTCCTTTGTTGGTTATTATATGATACAAGTGCTTAAGTTTCAGTTTGGTAGAATTTTGAACCCATTTGCATGATAAAAAATGGACAATGGCATATAAAATCAGAAAACTGCTCTTTGTGTCTGTTTTGTGATTTTTTGTGCCAAACAATCTTGCAAGTTGTTAGGATATTGGTTATTTCAGGGTTTGTGATTGCTTATATGTCCTTAGGTTGGTTTGTATGAAAGATTTGAGCCATTGAAAATCATATTTGTGCAAGTAATCTAGGGTCATTTGTTCATCAGAAACTTGAATGTCATTTTGATCTTTGTGCTTGATTCTTGTGTTGAACTTGTGCTTGTTTTTTATTGTTCTTGACTTCCCACAACCCAACTGGTTGTGGGATTGCCTTCTTGTCCAATCAAAACATCCACAAAGTCAGAATCAAGCCCTCTTGATTCATCATTTCACAAGTGAAGAAACTACTTGGTGTTCATCAGAAACTCAGCCTTATCTGGGCACATTTTTTAGTTTTTTAGGTTTTAATTCTAGTTGTTATTGATTAAATTTGTGTTTTGAGTAAGTAAGTGTTACTGTGTTTGTGTTTTTAATGTTTAAAAAAGAAAAAAAAAATAAAAAGTAAAAAGGACGTGGCCAGGACTCGAACCTGCGCCACTCCTCCAACACACAAACGCGTTAACCATCTCTGCCCTAGGGTCTTTGACTGCTAGAGTTCATTTCAAATTGTATTTAAGGTGTGTTTGTGTTGTAGCTTATTTAACAATCAGCCTAGTAATAAGCTGATTTAAGCTTATTCTTTTTGGATTTTTACCATTTAGTATTTTTCTTTTGTTTCTGCTTAGTTTTAGGACTTTTTGGTTTAAAAATATTATTTTTCCCGTAATTATTTAATTTTCTAGGATTATTTTTAGTTTTTATTTTAGAAAGTAATTTAAAAATAGGAAAAAGCAATTTAAAAATCCAAAAAAATAGTTTTTAGGTTTTTATTTATATTTTTGAGGTTTACATCACTTAAAGTTTTCAAAAAGTCTTATTTTTGATTTTATAGGATTCTAGGGTTTTTATCCAACTTTAAAATTGAATATAAAATTATTAAATAGGTTTTAGAAACTTTTAATTGCATTTTTTTCTTAGTTATAATATTCTAGATTTTTGGTAATTTTTTAGAATTTTTTAGTAAACTTTGAATTTTTTTTGATTATTTTTTTATTATTTTATTATTAAAAATTGAAAGTTTAATTTTTTAAGTTTTTTTATTTTTCCTAGATTGTAGACACTAAATTAGGAATTTTGTAACTTTCCAAATATTTTTTTAGGCTTTTCAATTATTTTCTAGAATTAATTTAAGTTTTAATAGATTTCAATAGTTTTTAAGTGTTTAAAAATAGTTTAATTTGGTTTTAAAATTTTAAAAAATAATTTTTAGCTTAATTAGGTCATTTTTGAGGTTTACAATCTTTAGAATCTTGTTTAGGACTTTGATGACGTATAGTCCCCAGCCGGGTCATTAACCCGGCCCAAGGGTACTACCCGTATCCGGCCCATTACGTATGGGTAGGATAATGTCAGTCAGGTTTATGGGCCTGAGTAAACAGTAACCGCGCACACGTGTGCGGCCCACGGCCCGGTACGGCCGATACGGCCGACATAGGGTTAGACAGAATAATATCCTGTCTAGGGATATCTTTACCCCAATAAGGGAGGATATTCACTACCAGAATTAGAAGATTACAATCATTCTAATTCTGGTGTTTATCTTTTCCTTAGGGCCGAAGGATCAGTGAAAGCCCACTAGGGTTTCACTGCCTATAAAAGGAACCCCCAAGGGTTCCACAAAGGTATCACAATTCTCTCTAAACTCACATATAACTCTAAATCGATTACTTACTCTCACGCCGGAGTCTAATCGTGGGAAACCTTCCCACGGTAAGCCTAACGCGTATTGTTTAGTGTGCAGGATCCCAACCAGAAGATTCACTTGGTGCAGGAACTGGTACCCAGCCAACCCGAATTAAGCCTAATTCGGGTCTAACAAGGATCAACCAACTTTTGCATCAACAAGTTGGCGCCATCCGTGGGACCTTAACACTAAGCTAGAACAAAACCTCATCTCGATTGTTTCAATGACGAAGGGGCATCCGCCAGTTAACCCCAGGAACGTGAATCCTGGGAATCGGAAGCCCTCAGGGGAAGGGATTCTTATTCCCAACCAATCACCTAGCCGCCTCGCAAGCGGTCCAGGTAACCGTAGTGGTCTTCAGTCCGCAGGGGTGACGAGCACGATCTCGGTGACACCCCCGCCCACTTCAACCCTGGACAACCCTGATCCGGGAAGTGCGCCAGCCCCTCCTAACAAGGAGCCACGTAGACCCTTAATGGAGGAAGAAGTGGAAGCTCAACCACTCAGCGAGGACGAGCTCACTCGAGTTCTTACTCAGAATTTTGAAAGGATCGTCCCAGGGATCGCATCAAGATTGAGCCTGGGGAGGAACCTCCAAGCCCGACTCAACTTTGGCGACAGTGGACCATCCACTCCTTCCCGAAATAAGAGAAAAAGGAGGACTCAGCCTCGGGAGCAGGGAACCTTTGAGGAAGACCCTCAACCCCGGAATGTGTTTGAACGCATAGGGGATCGCATCATGCAAGAGTTAACGCAACCTCAAGATGGGGAAAGGTCGGATGGCTCACCCGAGCGGCCAGACCGAGAGCTGACCAGAACCACACGCCGCCCAAGTGTGTGGGATAGGATGAACACAGGAAGGAAGGCTCCTGGCTCGTCTCAAAAAAGTGGTCCCTACTCGAAAGGCGGGGCACCACCGCCGTCCCCAGATCCGTCTGGGGAGGACTCAGATGACCATCCGCCCAAACGCCGCCGGCCAAGGCGCACGCCACCACCACCAAGCAATGATGAGTATTATGGTGGCCCCTACTATAGGGATACGGAAGCAGAGGACCTCTCGCGTCCGTGGTGTGAACCATGGGATGACCCTAGGCTCACACGGCCATGGGCTGATCCTAGGGAAGATCCGTTTACCCTTCGCATACGGAACTACTCTGAGGACACCAAACGTCGCATGCCGGCATGTATCAAGACGTATGTTGGGTCCGGTGATCCTGTCGATCACCTCAAAATATTTGATACTCAGGCTAAAATTGAGCGATGGCCCATGCCCATATGGTGCCAAATGTTCAATTCGACCTTAATTGGTAACGCTCGGGACTGGTTCGAGGCACTCCCCCCACGGAGCATCGATAGTTTCACGGAACTACGCACTGCGTTCGAAAACAATTATACTCAGAGGAAGAAGTATAATAGGGATCCGGTTTCATTGGCAACCGTTAAGCAGCGGCCGGGGGAGTCCACAGAAGCCTTCACTGAGCGCTTCAATGATGAGTGCACACGCACGAGAACCATGCCAGAGCTCCTGAAAATCTCGGACTACATGCACGCCATAACAGACAGAGAACTGATCAGGCGTCTCAATGACAAGCGTCCAGAAAGATATGATGACCTCATGGAGAGAGTGAGGAATTTCATAGAGGGAGAGACAGCGGTGGCCGCAGCATACCCATCCCGAGGAAATGGGTACCGCTCAAATGACCAGTCCCGGAGACAGTCGGGTGGTCAGGGCAACCAGAACAATAACAAGGGCTCGGACTATAAGAGCCAGAGCAAAGGCGGACGGTCAGACGACAAGTTCACCCCCCTAAAGATGTCCTACCGGGAGATCTTGTTGACTGAAGGGGCGAATTTTCCAAGGCCTCCCCCAATGACCACACCCCCGGAACGTCGGCAGGGAAGTCGCTTCTGCGAATTCCATAATGACAAAGGACATGGCACCGAGGAGTGTATCCAGCTGAAGAAGCATATTGAGTCGCTAATCAAATCAGGCAAGCTTAAGCACCTGGTTAAGGATTGGAAAGACGGAAAGGACAACAACAAGAAGTATGATAAGAAGGACCCCCAAAAGGACAAGCCTTCTACCATATACATGATCCAATCCAGACAGCGCCGCACGAGACAGAAAATTGGCCAAAAATTTTCCCGCGGCAAGGAAATCTCATTCCCTCTCATCACAGCAAGTGACGTGGTTGATGCGCCTCTCACTATTGAGATAAGCATTGGAACGCACAATGTCCGCCGCATGTATGTGGATGGAGGATCGTCAGCAGAGGTATTATATGAACACTGCTTTGTGCAGTTATGCCCAGAAATAAGAAGCCAATTAGTACCGGCCACGTCGCCGCTTACTGGCTTTAGTGGAGATACTATCTGGCCAATAGGGCAGTTGCGTCTGCTTGTCACCATTGGGAATGAGGAACATTCCACTACAACGTGGATGAACTTCATGGTGATACGTTCACATTCCCCTTATAATGGAATCATAGGCCGACCAGGCATTTTGGCTATCCGAGCAGTACCCTCTACGGCACACGGAATGATTAAGTTCCCAGTTGATGGGGGAATCGTTACTATTTATAATACAGTCGTGCCGACATCCGAGTGTCACACCGTGACAACACCGGCACCACCTGTACCACCCAAGGATGGGGCACCACCACCCAATTGGAAGGTGGCCATTCACCCTGACTACCCGGAACAGGAGGTATCCATAGGAGGGGCACTCTCAGATAGCGGCAAAAGGGCCATGTGTGCACTTTTAAGTGCAAATCTGGACATATTCGCATGGGAGCCAAAACATATGACGGGTGTGCCACGTACGATAGCAGAGCATAAGCTCCAGATCCGCCAAGGGTACCAACCCATCAAGCAAAAGAAGCGCGGCCAGGCGCCCGAAAGAAGCCAAGTTATATTGGAGGAAGTGCGGAAACTGGTGGATGCAGGCATTATGCGCGAGGTATACTACCACGAGTGGTTATCCAATCCAGTCATGGTCAAGAAACATGACGGAAGTTGGCGCATGTGCGTGGATTTCACGGACCTGAACAAGGCCTGCCCACAAGACTGTTACCCGCTTCCAGAAATTGACTGGAAAGTAGAATCTTTGTGTGGATATCCTTTCAAATGCTTCTTGGATGCATATAAAGGGTATCACCAAATCCAGATGGCGGAGGAGGATGAAGAAAAAACTGCGTTCCACACAAGCCAGGGCGTATATTGCTATACGAAAATGCCGTTTGGATTAAAGAACGCCGGCGCTACGTATCAGCGGTTGGTGGATAAAGCTTTCGAATCACAAATAGGACGCAACTTGGAGGTATATGTTGATGACTTGGTGATAAAAAGCCACACGGAGGAGGCACTCCTCCGGGATGTCCAGGAGACATTCGACACGCTGAGAAGGATTAATATGAAGTTAAATCCAAAGAAATGTACGTTTGGTGCAACAGAAGGAATGTTCTTGGGATATTTGATTGACCCAAACGGCATCAAACCTTGTCCAGAGAAGACGGACGCAGTGATACGGCTACCGTCCCCGCAGACGCGGAAGGAGGTGCAATCCCTGAATGGGAAGTTAGCCGGACTAAATAGATTTCTATCCAAATCCGCAGAGAAGTCACTGCCCCTATTTAAGACACTGAAGAAGTGTATTAGAAAGGGAGACTTCCGTTGGACGAAGGAAGCTGAGGAAGCCTTTGGCCAACTCAAGCAGCATCTCGCATCTCTCCCCATGTTGGTAGCTCCCCGCCCAAAGGAGGAGCTTGTTATGTATCTCTCGGCTACCCATGGCGCAATAAGCGCGGTACTGATGACGGACAGAGACACAATACAGACCCCGGTCTACTTTATAAGTAGAACATTACAAGGAGCGGAGCTGAACTATTCCCCCATGGAAAAATTGGTACTAGCACTAGTATTTGCTACAAAGAGGCTGCGCCGGTACTTTCAGGCGCACCCGATTGTCGTGATTACGGATCAGCCAATCAAGCAGGTTATATCTAGACCAGACGTGGCAGGGAGACTAGAAAAGTGGAGCATCCTACTGGGGGGGCATAATATATCTTACAGACCAAGGACGGCTGTTAAAGGCCAGATCTTGGCAGATTTCCTGATCGAGAAGCCGGATGAGGAAGAACCAATCATTAAGCAAGAGGAGGCCCTATCGGAACCTTGGGTGCTATTCACGGACGGATCCTCATGCACAGACGGATCCGGGGCAGGCCTCATCCTTACAAATCCAGAAGGTATGGAATTCACGTACGCCCTCCGTTTTGAGTTCACGGCCACCAACAACGAAGCGGAATATGAAGCATTAATTGCGGGTTTAAAAATCGCCGCTAGAATGGGAGTTCGCAACCTTGAGGCCTACGTGGACTCACGGCTTGTCGCGAACCATATTCTAGGTGGGTATGTGGCTAAGGAGGACAACATGGTCAGGTATTTGGAAAAAGTCAAGACGTTAATCGCAACTTTCAGTAAGTTTTCCATCAAGCAGGTACCAAGGGGCGAGAACAAGAAAGCGGACGCCCTCAGTAAAATCGCGTCCACAAGCTTCGCTCACTTGTCTAAACAGGTTTTGGTGGAAATACTCAAAGAAAAGTCTATCACGGAAGGGGAAGTGACTGCTATAGTTGAAGAAGAGGGACCTACGTGGATGACCCCAATCATCAACTATCTGGCTAGTGGAACACTCCCAGATGAGGAAAAAGCAGCAAGGCGCGTTAAAAGGAAGTCACAATATTTCGAACTCCGGGAAGGCATCCTTTATAAGCGCTCTTTCTTGCAGCCGTGGCTGCGGTGTGTTGGACCACGCCAGGCGGCCTATGTGATTAGTGACATACACGAAGGATTGTGCGGCATGCATGCAGGTCCACGATCCGTGGTAGCTCGAGCCTTACGAACAGGATACTATTGGCCCACTATGCACAGAGACGCGCGCGACATGATTCGCAGGTGCAATGATTGCCAAGTGCATAGGCCAGTACCGCGGCACCCACAACAGGAGCTTACACCTATCACGTCCCCATGGCCATTCTACAAGTGGGGAATTGACATCGCAGGACCATTTCCTGTAGCTGCGGGAGGGGTTAAATTCTTGATTGTTGCAATGGATTACTTTACACGATGGATAGAAGCCAAGGCAGTAAAATCTATCACGGGTAAGCAGGTCAAGAAGTTTGTGTGGGAACACATTGTATGCCGTTTCGGTCTACCTGGAGAAATTATATCAGACAACGGCAAACAGTTCACGGATAACCCATTCAAAGACTGGTGTGCATCATTGAACATCAAGCGGCGCTTCGCGTCTGTCAAGCATCCACAAACGAACGGCCTTGTCGAACGAGCAAATAGGAGCTTGGGAAATGGGATCAAGGCACGGCTGGATGAACGACAGGGCAAATGGGTCGAGGAATTGTCGCATGTGCTATGGGCACATAGAACCATGATAAAAACAGCCAACGGAGATACTCCGTTTGCATTGGCTTACGGCACTGAAGCCGTTATACCAGCAGAAATAGGGATGCCTACCATCCGCACGGCGGAGGTTAATGCTATCACAAATGATGAACAGCTGCAAATCAACCTAGATCTGTTGGAGGAAAAAAGGGAATTAGCAGCCATCAATGAAGCTAAGTCCAAGGCTAAGATGAAGGCTTATTACGATGCCAAGGTTAAAGGTGTTTCTTTTCGACCGGGAGACTATGTCTATCGTGCTAACGAAGCAAGTCGCGTGGAAAATACAGGAAAACTGGGCCCTAAATGGGAAGGACCGTATGAAGTCACTGAAGCCTTGGGACGAGGCGCGTACAAGCTACGCGATATGGATGGCCGCGACCTAGAGCGCACATGGAACATCGCCAATCTAAAAAGGTGCTATCTTTGAAAGCTACGGCTCCCGCATGGATACTTTGCTATAGGTGGTCTTAATAAAGAACCATGCGGGTTATTTGTCTTATTTGTTTTTCTTATGTTTGTTTAAGTTTCCTTTATGGACCTTTTTAGGACTTGTCATCATTGTTCAAACAAAAAACGTAAATGTTCTAATAAAATGCCGTGGTGCCTAGCTAGCTCCACGGCCTGTTTCGTGCAAATTATTGTCTTCTTTGTTAGATTCTTTGTTAGCCGTATGAATTTTAATTGTGTTATATTATGCCATGTTTCTTTCATATGCATTCTCTCGAAATACCGTACATGTACTATACGCCTCCAGGAGGGGTAAGAGGATTAAGTGAACCTACTAATTCAACTTGCCGCGTAAGAGGGATGCAACCCCAGCCGCACGGATCACGTATCCCTACTAGACACCTTACTCACGAGACGTTGGGGTAAGTTTCATATGCTATAGCCATACCATGCTCCGCATAATAAAGACGCACGTCGCACGTCTAGTATATTGTAGACTTGAATGTATTTTCTTTGTGAGTAAGACGTGGTATATCACGCAGTATTAAACTACAATGTTTCGAACACAAGCACAAATACACAGGTTTCCAAAAACAAATCAAAATCGCCGTGGTTACCCACGGACTTATACACAAAACATAAAATTGTTAGCCGTGTACATACACGGACGAATCAATACATATTCAGAGATTACATAACAAGTGTTTGATTGTGGACAAAGAAGCATCCTAGATTGAGGGGAGAAACTTACCCATCTCTGCTTGTTCTTCCACCAGACGCGGCAACCATTCATCACGCTCTCCCCGCTTCTGGGCTTGGGCTGCAATCCTTTCCAACACCACGTCTAAGGGTTCTTCGTCCAGTACGACCCTGGTTACGTCTTCATATACAGGAAGGGTTAGAGGGAAGTTAGCAGCGAAAGGCATGCTAGGATTGAGCTTCTCCATGATTTCAGTGTTCGGGGCATCTTTGGTGGCCTCTAGCTCATCCAGGAATGGGTAATGCAGATCTTGCATCGCGGCCATGGAGGCAGTCATCTTGCTGGCGGCTTCGGGCTTAAAAAAGGTGTGATGGGCGATGTCCCCACCTTTGGTAATCAGTTCAGCAGCCTCAACCATTCCTTCGTGCCGGCCATGGTCGATGCCATCAGATACAAGATTGGAAAATTGTTGTACAAAGGATGGGGCCTCTAGCACCTTCGTCACGGCCAGGCGTGCTCCATGCCCAACCATCCACCTACGGCCCGCAATGGCTGTTAGCAGTTGAGGGCACAGTACATTGTCACGCTCAGCGGTCAGGGCATCCATCACCAATTCTTTTTGGGCAATTGCCTCTTTCAGCTCTTGGGTGATGGCCCTTTCCTCAGCAAGTTCTGTCTGCATTTTTTCCATGTTTTGGACGGCCAAATGCGCGTCCTTCAGCTTCTGGTTCAGATCATCTACTTGGCTGGCGTAAGAATGGACAGAGGCTTCGGCCGTGGTTACCTATAATGAAAGACGTGTTAGTACATTCATTGTTGACATATATGGGTGGTACGGCACGGACATGTACCTTGGTGTTTGCGGCATCTAATTGAGACTCAAGGTGGACTACTTGCTGATCACGTTCACTCGCACGGGCCGATTGTGTCTTGATTGTTGCCTCAGCATTCGCCAGTTTGGATTGAAGGTCAGCAATCAGGGCTTCATTATCTTCAATCATTTTTTCCCTCCGTCCAACTTTTCTCTTGAGGGATTCGACGTGCCCAAGGGCAGCTTCAAACCTGACTCTCATCGCGGTTCCCATCGCCATTTGATGAACAAGCGTCCCATTATACTCATCAGCCAAATCCGCATGATTTAGTGAGTTTACCTCTTGCACCAAGCTTGGTGGTATGCAGTTGTTAAGGTACTCACGACACTCCTCAGCACTCCTCAATCGCGACGCTGTGGTAATGGTCCATATAGGGTTAAACGGTTGGGGAACACCGGATGTGGGGAAGTCTTGGGAAAGCAGGGGTGAACCATCTTCAAAAACAGGGCCGGACTTTGTGGGGATCGCAGGATTTTCTTCGACAGCTTTACCTTTCTCCTTATTCACTTGGGTGTCAGAAGGAGGTGCGGCCTCAGCTTGGTTGTCCCTGCGACATAAGTATCATGGAATATCTTAAGTATGGCTAAAAAAAAAAAAAAAAAAAAGAAGACATTCTTGCATGTTTGGATGGTTTCTTACATATTTCTTCTTGCTCCTTCGGAAGCAGTTGGGGCAATTTGGGTGACGGGATCGACATGAGTGACCCGGTTAGCCTCGGAACCCTGGGTGGCACTCCCAACAGATTGATACATAGGGTGGTCCTCTCGAAGCTTCTTGCGGGGAGCATTGTGTTCACCAATCTCGGCCGATGCAGTCTCGCCTGCACGGTTTCCCCTCTTCCGGGTTCGCCTAGTGAGGGGCTGTGTTGTGATTTCAGCAATCTCCTCTTCGGCCTCCTCATCTTCGTCCAAGTTAACATGCTGTTGCACTTCATCATCATCATCATCGCCCATTAGTCGGCGAATGGTGGAATCGGTTTCGATGTTGTCTCCTTGTTGTTCTCTATGAGGTGAGGAAGGCCCGGCTCCCCCTTGGTTCATCTGGTCATTACCATCACCATGGTCTCCATGTTCTTCATCAGAATGGGGATCAGGCACGGCTTCCAAGGCAACCGTCACTGGTCGGGTGTGCTCCAGGAGGGGCTGTTCATTTTCACGGAGAGGGCGGAGACCTTCCGGCACAAGCTTTGGATCGCCCTGGCGCAACAGTCCAAAGAAGTTCATTTCTGTCCAGCACAACACAAAAGATGTTAGTTGTTATACAAACACATATACATTTTTATGGACGTACGGATGGTGAGCCTACCTTCACCCTGCCTTCTCCAAAACACAGGATACCTATTGGAGGGACCAAAGTAATTGCGGCTAATTCCTAGCAAGCATAAGAATGATTCCGGTAGGTTTCTGTGGAATCCAGTCCTATTGAGATCTAACTCTTGCGAGTGAAGGGGGTTGTATGTACTGGCGTGCGGCTTAGGGTCGAGCGGTAGTCTTGTCCTAATGATGAAATCACCCGGCCATACAACTTCGTCAATGAAAAAATAATGGTCATACCAGTTTTTTAGTGAATCCATCGGTTTGTTGTGTGATTGTGGGCTGTTGGAGGCTCGTTTTTTGAAAGATACCCAACCGTTCACTAAGTTTGGGGTGTAAAACAACCTAAATAACTCTACGGTTGGGGGGATTCTCCTAGCACGGCAAAGGATTTCGAATTGGCTAATTTTACAGGCACCTATGCAGTGGAGCTGACTAATGTGTACATTGTAATATCCTAACAAATCTACGAGAAAGTGGGTGAAAGGAATACGGTAATTCGCCGCATCAAACAGGCGAGTATAGAGGCCTATCTTACCCGCTGGAGCCTCAGTTATGAGGTCCCCGACGCCAGGAAGTGAGGGGTGTAGGTTGGAAGGGATGAAGTAATTTGTACAAAAATGGTTTAGCTGGTCTTGGGACATGACATTTAGCACGGATCCGATGGAAGGGCTGTTTCTATTGGCCATTACTAAAAAAGAGTTTAAGGACGTGGTATTCTAACCTGCGTGTGAAGGGATCCGTGCGCGCTTGGTTCAAGATAAAAGGAAAGCTTTAATGGCAGAAATGGAGGTTGTGAACTGTGTGTTTCACACAGCCGTAGGGGTGGCTTATTTATAGGGTTACCTTGAGGGTCACAGTCTGTTGGATGAGTGACACGTGTTGGCCACTATTCTTAATCGTGTGGCTAGGGGGCAACTGGCAAATGAAACGTCAGGTGGGACCTACGGGTCATATCTGATCCACACGTTTGCACTGCTCAATGTTCTGATTGTCTGCACTTTTGTCAGTCAAACAAGTCAGATGAACAGTTGTTCATGTCGGGTTATGCGGCTTTAACGTAAGACTTGGCATTTAATGATATATTTAATTTGTCTCGGCTACTATGTATCGAGCATCATTGTCCTTTGTTATGAATTCCTTGGTACGTCCGGGAGCATCTTTGTAGTCTAGAGGTTCCACCTACGGTTGTAACAACTAGACTGGGGGGACATGATGACGTATAGTCCCCAGCCGGGTCATTAACCCGGCCCAAGGGTACTACCCGTATCCGGCCCATTACGTATGGGTAGGATAATGTCAGTCAGGTTTATGGGCCTGAGTAAACAGTAACCGCGCACACGTGTGCGGCCCACGGCCCGGTACGGCCGATACGGCCGACATAGGGTTAGACAGAATAATATCCTGTCTAGGGATATCTTTACCCCAATAAGGGAGGATATTCACTACCAGAATTAGAAGATTACAATCATTCTAATTCTGGTGTTTATCTTTTCCTTAGGGCCGAAGGATCAGTGAAAGCCCACTAGGGTTTCACTGCCTATAAAAGGAACCCCCAAGGGTTCCACAAAGGTATCACAATTCTCTCTAAACTCACATATAACTCTAAATCGATTACTTACTCTCACGCCGGAGTCTAATCGTGGGAAACCTTCCCACGGTAAGCCTAACGCGTATTGTTTAGTGTGCAGGATCCCAACCAGAAGATTCACTTGGTGCAGGAACTGGTACCCAGCCAACCCGAATTAAGCCTAATTCGGGTCTAACAAGGATCAACCAACTTTTGCATCAACAGACTTTATAATAATTAATTGTGATTTTTAGGGCTTTAATTAGCATTAAAAAGTCGTTATCTAATTAATTAAAAGGTTTTAGCAAGTTTGGATTTTTTTTAAACTCTTAGAATATTATTGTGGATTTTTAGTAATTTTAGGAATTTTTAGGTTAAAATTTTAATTTTTGTACTATTTACGGTTTTGCGTGATCTCCTTTTTCGTCTTAGTTTAATTCGACTTCGTAACCGTCTTTTCTTTCCTTTCTTATTTCTCATTTCTTTCTTTTCTTCTCAATAAAATCATCAATCAAAATCAATTCATTACACAACACACGTGCCTCCTCGAAAACGAACTCACTTCATTGGGTCATAACTTGTGGTTTTCCTAAACTACTCGTTAATACTTACCCTAATTACCTTCCTTTTCCTAAAGGGGTAATTTTACAACTATTGCCAAACAATCTTGCAAGTTGTTAGGATATTGGTTATTTCAGGGTTTGTGATTGCTTATATGTCCTTAGGTTGGTTTGTATGAAAGATTTGAGCCATTGAAAATCATATTTGTGCAAGTAATCTAGGGTCATTTGTTCATCAGAAACTTGAATGCCATTTTGATCTTTGTGCTTGATTCTTGTGTTGAACTTGTGCTTGTTTTTTATTGTTCTTGCTTCCCACAACCCAAGTGGTTGTGGGAGTGCCTTCTTGTCTAATCAAAACATCCACAAAGTCAGAATCAAGCCCTCTTGATTCATCATTTCACAAGTGAAGAAACTACTTGGTGTTTAATACTTGGTTTTTACACCTAAGTATGAAAGTTCGTTGAACCAAATCTTTTCGAATTGAAAACCGGTCTTAAGTGCGACTCAATCGTCTTTTGGTAAATCAAGAGAATGGTTTGGTTTGTTTGTTTTAAACTATTAGCAAGTAATTAAAGTGTCGTTGAGTAAAATGGAAGAAATAAAACTAGAATGACGAGTAAAAATAAATGCATGTAAACTTAAAGGCTAGATTAAGAAAAATACTAGATCACTTAATAAAAACTAACACTTAGAAAATTCTCTAAAAATAAGGGCTTAATTGAAAAGTACTAAAAGAAAGTAAGATCGGAATTTAACAAAACAACTAAATCGGAATATGCCCAAAACAAGCCCAGATCGGAATATATTCCGATCTGGTGGTCGGAATATGGTGAAATCAGGCTATCGGAAAATCCACAAAAAAGGGTGTAATCGGAATATTGGACCAAAGACCCAATCGGAATAACACAAAATTTCACCCAATCGGAATATGGAAAGAAGGGAGTAATCGGAATACACCAAAACTCACAATCGGAATAACAAGGAAAGAGGGCCAATCGGAATAACCGAACAGGGGTCAGATCGGAAACTCAAAACCCTAATCCGATCACTTTGATCGGAATAAGGGGTGTTCAATCGGAATCTACAAACCCTTTTCCGATTGATTAATCGGAAAGGGTGGGAATTGGGCTGCTCGGAATAACACCAATCGTAAAGGGGTTTATCACCCTTTCCGAAATCTAAGGGATTCGGTTAAGCTAGATAATAAGCTAACTTTTATAAGCTAATATCCAAAACTTAACAAACCAAATAATTAACCGAACCAAATAAGCACTTATCAACTTATCTAACTCGAAATTAAACAACTTTTTGGATCAAACAATCAAAACATGAACTTTTAAAGGAAGCTTTTTATAAGAAAATAAGCTAATCATAAAAATAAGCCAATAAGCACAAAAGTCTTAAAGCTTAATCAAATGAAAACTTATGAAATGATCAAAAGATTAACTTTTTAAGCACGAAATCAATTAGAGCAACACGGATCATATGAGAATCGCACCAAAATCAATCTAAAATCAAAGAAAAGTAGAATGAGATTAAGGATTAAAAGCTTAAAATAGAACTTGATTAATGAAAATAAACAATACAAAGATGTTTAATCTTGAAAGATTAAAAGAAAAGATGAAGTTTAGTGAGAGAAAGTTTAAGACTTTCTCTCTCTAAAACTAGAGAAAAATGAAAAAGTGAAAAACTAGCTAAAACTTTCTAACCACTAACTACCCTCCTAATGACTATTAGGAGGGTATTTATAGGGAAGGTGGAAGGAGTGCATGTGTTGCATCTTCTTTCTTGCTTTCTTCACGTTTTCTCGACTCGACTTTAATTCTTTGTCTTTGTTGTCTCGGGATTTGAACTTGTCTTTTTAATTTTCTTCTTCTATTAGACTTAAGTTCTTCGACTTCGTTAAACTTCCGTCTTTAGACTTTTTCTTCGATAAATCTTCAGAATAGGCCTTGGACTTCCGTTCTTTTTTCACTCTTGATCTTTTGACTTCGTCTTTTCCCGTTTTCTTCGATAAAAGCCCGTGAAAACCCGTGTTTTCTTCCTTTTTCATATTTTGGTACTAAAACACAATAAAAACACAAACCACGCATAATTCCGACTTTTACGACATAAATCACACGTTTTGGTCTTGTCATTATTGGAAATAAGTGGTAAAAGGATAAGTGTTTTCACACTTATTAAATCCCCTACACTTGACCATTGCAATGCCCTCATGCAATGCATTAATTTTAAAGCACGGTTTACATTTCCCATCATAAATAACCCACCTTGGCCTTTATTAAATACTAAACATAAAAGATAAGAATAAGTAAAGAAATTAAAAACTTACATTGGGTTTTGGCAGCCATGAACGTTTATCATCCTCAAGTTTCACGTTCCCCACACCAAGCTTAAAAACGAGATCATTGTTATTATAAGTTAGCAAACTATCACGAACTCATGTGGGCCAATTATTCACTTAGACTCCCTTATTCCTAGGTGTATCTCTTATATTTTATTTTTGTCTTGAATGATCACGAGGATGCATTGTTTGACTTATTTCGATAGTTATTTAGTCCGAAAATAAAGTGAACGATTTAATCAATAGTTAGCTAAAGGACCAAATCTTTTAAAACTGCTTCTCGGGACCTCATAAAGTTCATATCTTGGCATAACTCGCTTCACGATTTGAGACCTTTCTCGGACCGATATTTGGCAGTGACTTCATACTTCGAATCTTGAGAGACGTTCATGAAATAATGGCCTTCTCTTCATAATAGGAATTTCTTCACTTGAAGTTTTGAGAGATTCTTCATCTTTGGACCACGACTTCTTCATTTTTCTCCAATCTTTATTTTTGGACTTTGATATACAACGATCCGCCTCCTTTTAGGACTTGGATCTATTTATCCTCATACCTTGTTAGGGTCTTTTCGGATAGACTTCTCCATGAATTTTGGGGAGTTCTTGCTTTTCGTCGTGTGTCTCGATCCTTCATATTGATTTTTGATAAATGATTCTTCACATCACTTTTGGATCTTTAGCAACAAAATGTAGCCCTCATGCCTTGTTAGGGCCTTTTCGGACTCGCCAATCTTCGCATCCCGCTTCAATAAGTTATGCCTTGGCTATGAACTCTAATCCGTACCGAGCAACTTTTAAACGATCTGGGGCTAGAAGCTAAGTAACCTTTTAAATCGTACGACCTTATTTATTGCAGATAAATTTATTGACAAGCGGAGGAAGAATAGGCTTATAATTAACTCACATAAATTCACGAAAGAATATCGAACTTATAATTGACTCTATCATCTCTCGTTCTCCACAGTTTAAAATCTCAAGGAATAAGACTCGTGGATGCTTAGCCTATTAAATCAAGGTTTTGGGTTTTCGAGTCATCTATAGGATCTTGCAAATTCTTAGACTTTTTCAAGTTTAGAAATCGCATTTTAAAGTTCCCTTGATAAACAACTCTCTAGGATCAATTATAGGAACTTGCGATAAGTTCTTGTTCTTAACCCGTGAGAGTTAAGACATTCGCGTTTTATAGCTCCCTATATAAAAGCCTAGCAAAACTTGACTTAAACATGTTAAGGATACTAGCTAGAGTAAACTTTGGTAAGTAAACTCGGGTTGAGTCAAAATGTTCACGACTAAGAAAAATCTAAAACCACTTTATTAAAGAACTATTCTAGCAAGGAAAGAAAATAAGCATAATAATGGAAAATGCAACTATACACTAGGCCAAAATAGATTAAAAATTTTGAAAAATGTTGAAAAATCAAATTTTCCGGTTAAAATGAGGGCAAATTCATGGAAAAGACCACTTACTTCGATAGAAGTCCCCCCTACACTTGAGATAAACATTGTCCTCAATGTTTAAGCATGTGGGATTAAACTCCCCTACACTTAGGACATTGTGCACTTTGTTTAAATCTTGCTAAGGAAAGGACAACTATACTGAATTCAATGTGAACATATAAAATATGAAAAATTGAATCACAAGATTTTAGGATAGAACCGGGAAGATGGGAACACGGTATCACGGTTCGCCAAAAGTCATCAAGATGCTCGGTGAAGCTTTAATCCCTGCACAGCACAAGAAACAAGACAACAAACATATGCGGGGCTCCCCTACACTTATTATGAAAGCAGTAAAGGATAGATCACGGGTTGCCTCCCGAGAAGCGCTTGTTTTTGTTCACCGAGTCACGAGCCTGACTCGACCCAATTTAGTTCATGGGGAACGTGGTGAGGGATGGAATCATCTCATGGTAGATGTCCTCACCAAAGTACAGCTTCAGACGCTGGCCATTCACCTTGAAATTAGGCCCATTTGGTTGAGAAAGCTCAATGGTCCCATAAGGAAAGACGTTGGCGACGGTGAATGGACCAGACCAGCGGCTCTTCAACTTGCAAGAGAAGATCTTTAACCGAGAGTTAAAGAGTAAGACTTGATCACCAACGTGGAACTCTCGGTTCTTGATTTTTGCGTCATGAATGATCTTCGTCTTCTCCTTGTAGATCAGCGAGTTCTCATAAGATTCATTCCGCAGTTCATTGAGCTCGTTGAGTTGAACCTTGCGATGATCACCGGCTTTGTTGATGTCGAAGTTAGCCCACTTCAAGGCCCAGTGCGCCTTATGTTCCAGCTTGATTGGGAGGTGGCAGGCTTTCCCGTACACAAGACGATAAGGTGTACAACCGATCGGGGTCTTGTAAGCAGTACGGAAAGCCCACAGAGCATCATCTAACTTATCGGCCCACGCGGCGCGATGCTCTCCCACAGTACGCTCCAAAATTCTCTTCAAGCCACGGTTGGAAATCTCGGCTTGCCCATTGGTTTGGGGATGATAGGCGGTGGACAGACGGTGATTGACACCATACTTAGCCATGACTCTTGCAAATTGATCGTTGCAAAAATGAGTCCCGCGGTCACTGATGATAGCACGAGGAACGCCAAATCGAGCGAAAAGCTGCTTCAAAAAGTTCACAACCACCCTCGCATCATTCGTAGGAAGAGCCTTAGCTTCAACCCATTTAGAAACGTAGTCGACGGCGACGAGGATGTACTTGTTCCTTTTGGACGATGGAAATGGCCCCATAAAGTCGATGCCCCATACGTCAAAGATTTCACATTCCTGTATGAAATTTTGAGGCATCTCATCCTTATGTGTGATCTTGCCTTGGCGTTGGCAAGCATCACAATGCTTAACCATTTCGTGAGCGTCACGATAAATGGTGGGCCAGTAGAATCCAGAATCAAACACTTTTTTAGCGGTGTAGTTGGGTCCAAAGTGACCACCGGTGGGTCCTTTGTGGCAAGCTTGGAGAATGTCAAAAGCTGCCGGTCCGTCAACACATCGACGAATGATCAAATCAGCACATTGTTTGAATAGTAAAGGGTCATCCCAAAAGTAAGTCTTAACATCATTCAAGAACTTCTTCTTTTGTTGGGATGTTAACCCTTGGATGAGAATTCCACCCGCTAAGTAGTTTGCAATGTCCGCAAACCACGGGGTGTCATCAAGATTGAGATTTATAGACATTAAGGTCTCAAGGGGGAAAGAGTCATTGATCTCTTTATTCGGATGATCCCCTTGATATGGATCCTCAAGTCGACTCAGATGATCCGCGACCAGGTTTTCGGCTCCCTTCTTGTCACGAATCTCAATGTTGAATTCTTGAAGGAGTAAAACCCAGCGAAGAAGTCTTGGCTTAGAATCATGCTTTGTCATCAAGTACTTCAACGCGGAATGGTCCGTGTATACGATGGTGGGGGATAAAACAAGATAGGGGCGAAATTTCTCAAAAGCATAGACAACAGCTAAAAGCTCTTTTTCGGTTGTCGTATAATGCAATTGAGCCCCCGTCATTGTTTTGCTAGCATAGTGGATTGGTTGGAAGTGTTTATTCACTCGTTGGCCCAAAACCGCACCAATAGCAAAGTCGCTAGCATCGCACATCAATTCAAAAGGCAGCTCCCATTTAGGGGTAACCAAGACCGGTGCTTTAGTTAGCTTATCCTTAAGAACGTTGAAGGCTTCGAGACACTCTTTAGAAAAGATAAAAGGAGTATCTTTTTCCAAGAGGTGGGTCATCGGGCGAGCGATTTTAGAGAAATCTTGAATGAATCGTCGATAGAAGCCCGCATGACCCAGAAAACTTCTCACACCCTTCATGGTTGAAGGTGGAGGTAATTTGGCTATGACATCAACTTTAGCACGGTCGACTTCAAGACCGGCTTTAGAGACTTTGTGTCCTAGCACAATGCCTTCTTTTACCATAAAATGGCATTTTTCCCAATTCAGAACAAGGCGAGTGTCTTCGCACCGCTTGAGCATACGTTCCAAATTGGCAAGGCAAGAAGAGAAGGAATCCCCGAAGACCGAGAAATCATCCATGAAGACTTCAATGGTTTGCTCAACCATGTCATGGAAGATAGTTAACATGCACCTTTGGAATGTCCCGGGGGCATTGCATAAGCTAAAAGGCATCCTTTTGTAAGCAAATGTGCCGTAGGGACAAGTGAATGTTGTCTTCTCTTGATCTTGGGGATCGATGGGTATTTGGAAATAACCCGAGAATCCATCAAGAAAGAAGTAATATTCATTACCCGTTAAACGTTCAAGCATTTGGTCCATAAAAGGTAGAGGGAAATGATCCTTTCTCGTGGCATCATTGAGTTTGCGGTAGTCTATACAAACTCTCCACCCAGTAACGAGACGGGTAGGAATTAACTCGTTGTTTGCATTGGGCACAACGGTGATTCCGCCCTTCTTAGGCACACAATGGACTGGACTAAACCATGGTGAATCTGAAATAGGGTAAATCATACCCGCATCAAGAAGTTTGATAACCTCTTTTTTGATAACTTCATGGATTTTAGGATTCACCCTTCGTTGGCTTTGAATTGTGGGCTTAAAGTCGTCCTCCATGAGAATTTTATGTGTGCAAAAGTGAGGATCAATTCCACGGATGTCGGAGATTTTCAAGCGATAGCTCTTTTATGCTTCTTCAACACAGCGACAAGTCGGGCTTTTTCGTCTTCTTTCAGATCATTTGCGATGATGACCGGTAACTTCTCGTCGTCTTCCAGGAAAACGTACTCAAGATGAGGAGGCAGGTCCTTAAGCTCGAGAGTAGGAGGATCCTGAATAGATGGTGAAACTAACGATGGATCATCATTAGTCACCTCTTTAGGAGCAGGAGGAGAGAACGGGTCGTCATTGAGAAGTCTCTCAATAGTACGAATATCTTCGTCCCAATTGGTGGACAAATTATCATACTTAATATCGAGAGGACCCAAGCTAGCTTCGAAATCATCCAAGTCACTTTCTCCAAAAGGAGTCAATGCTGGAGCAATTGAGGCAACGGTCTCAACATTGGGTAGAAAAGAAAGATTACTTTTGCAAGCATCATGAAAATGTTCTTCACAAGCCTCATCGAGAACATCAATAGCATTAACACTCTCATATGAATAAGGTTGCTTAGAAATCTTACCCATGTTGAAGAAAATTTTATCGTCACCAACTCTCATGATTATTTCGCCCGCGGCTACATCGATGAGAGTGCGACCGGTCCTCAGGAATGGACGTCCAATGATTAATGGAACACGGGGGTCCATCTCGTAGTCAACGACAACAAAATCCGCCGGGAAGGTGAATTTGTCGACGCCAACAAAGACATCTTCGGCTATCCCCACTGGATAAGCAACCGTACGGTTGGCTAATTCCAGAGTCATTTTGCTGGGGACTAGCTCGGGGAGAGATAATTGCTTCCAAACACTTAAAGGCATTAAGTTAATACTGGCACCTAGATCGGCTAGAGCCATGCAATTCTCTACTCCCGGGAAGTTGCAAGGAATCAAGAAGCGACCCGGATCACCAAGTTTAGTAGGCAATTTCCTTAAGAGCACTGCGGAGCAGTTCTCATTAAGTTGGGTCTGAGCGATGTCAAGAAGCTTTTCCTTATCACTTAGAAGATCTTTAAACATCTTAGCGTATTTGGGCATGTGAGCGAGAGCCTCGGCAAAGGAGATGTTAAAATTCAATTGTTTAAACATTTTTAGAAAGTTTGAAACCTGAATATCATCCTTGCTCTTTTGCTTCTCTTTCCTCAACCTTGAAGGATAAGGTATATTGGATGAAGAAGAAGGCTTTAAGGGAGTAGGATCACTCACAACCACGGGTGGTGGGGAAATGGGGATAGAAGGTGAAAGAGGTGGGGAAAGTTGCTCTTTTTCCTTGTTCACAATCACGGGTGGAGGTGTAGGAAGCTCGGGTTCCATATAACCTTTTCCACTACGAGTGGTTATTTCTTTCATCTCCCCTCTTGGATTTGCAACGGTATTACTCGGAAGATTACCCGAAGAAGAGGGTTGATTACTTTGGATGAGCGAACCAATCATATCACGAAGGTGAACCGCTTGATTATTAAAAGAGTTTTGCATGTTTGCATTAATTTCATTGTTGTGTTTTGCCATGTCATTCCTTAGCTCGGCTCGAATATCGCTCCCTTGTTTCACCATGTCATTCTTCAAGTTGAGAAATTGACTCTGAAGATTCGTCACCATCTCACGATTAGTCTTGATGAACGTCTCGACGTCTTGGTTTACTGCCATCGGTTGATTGAGAGGTGGAACTTGGTAAGCTTGAGAATTTCCTTGAGTTGGGTATGGGTTTCTTTGGGATTGATATTGATTTTGAGCACGAGGTTGGGATTGGTTGTTTCGGTTATAGCTTTGTTGTTGGTTTTGGTTTGCAGGAGGGAAACCGGGAGGAGCAAGATAATTGTTGGAACGATAACTTAGCAAGCCACGGTATCCTTGCGGGCGGGCTTGATAGCCTCCCGTGGGATAAGTGCCGTAAGCTGCGTTAACGTTTTCAGAAAAATTGCCTTGGGTAGAAGGACAATCATTGTAAGAATGAGGACCACCACATGTGTCACAAGAAATAGCAACGGCTTTAGCTTGTTGAAATTGGTTTGTGGCTATGGACATGAAATCCTTGTGCATACTCGCGATTTTTCGGGTAAGTTCGGATATCTCAGGATTGGAAGTAGTAGAAGAAACATTGATTCTCGAGTTAGATCTTGAGGATGCGGATGAATCCCAATTCTTGTGGTGAGTAGTCATGTTTTCGATCAACTCTCGACACTCCTCCGGTCTCCTTTTCATAAAAGTACCACCGGCGGCGGCATTGATCGTGTCACGATCACGAAAAGTGAGACCATTGTAGAAGGTGTCAATGAGAGTGACGGGGAGCATATTGTGATTCGGACAGCGGTCGTTCAAATCATTGTACTGTTCCCAAGCATCGAAAAGCGATTCATCATTCTCTTGCATGAATCCACTGATTTTGTTACGAAGGCTAGTGACCATAGATGGGGGAAAGTAGCGCGATAAAAAGCGTTGAGTCATGTCATTCCACGTATGAATAGAATTCTTAGGAAGACGGTCAAACCATTTTTCGGCATGGTGAGAAAGAGAGTGGGGAAAACGTTGAAGGCGAAGGTCATCCATAGAAACACCGGAGCACTTCATGCTTTGGGTAATGGTAATGAATTTGTCGAGGTGTTTGTTGGCATCATCATCCGGAATTCCACGAAATGGGTTAGTTTGCACTTGCTGGATCATGTGATGCTTCAACGAAAACTCCTGAGCCGTGACGTGCATCGGCGCAATCGGGCCTCCGCGTCCGTTCATGGTGGGTTGACACAATTCCTCCATTGTGCGTAAATCAGGTAGGAGGATATTGTTGTTGTTGTTGTTGTTGTTGTTGTTGTTGTTGTTATTACTCAAATTGGGTAGAGGTGGGTGATTATTGTTGTTATTAACACCAGCCATATCTAAATCTTCACGAGTCTCGGGCTCAGAATAGTTCGAAGATCTAGTACGTATACACCTGCAGAAGAAAAATATACACAAAGAATATCTATATAATCTTTTTGATGCAAAAACTTTTGAAAAGAATTGCTTTTAATGATTTTTCAATGTTTTTGTATTTTTGAAGAGTTTTATATTTTTAGGATTTTTGAAAATTTTTAAAGCAAGGAAAATAACGTTCAAAGAACGGATCCCAAAATTCAATGCGTCTCTCACTAAAAACCGTTAATCGTAACGAAAAGAGCCGGCAGCGGCGCCATTTAATACTTGGTTTTTACACCTAAGTATGAAAGTTCGTTGAACAGAATCTTTTCGAATTGAAAACCGGTCTTAAGTGCGACTCAATCGTCTTTTGGTGAATCAAGAGAATGGTTTGGTTTGTTTGTTTTAAACTATTAGCAAGTAATTAAAGTGTCGTTGAGTAAAATGGAAGAATTAAAACTAGAATGACGAGTAAAAATAAATGCATGTAAACTTAAAGGCTAGATTAAGAAAAATACTAGATCACTTAATAAAAACTAACACTTAGAAAATTCTTTAAAAATAAGGGCTTAATTGAAAAGTACTAAAAGAAAGTAAGATCCGAATTTAACAAAACAACTAAATCGGAATATGCCCAAAACAAGCCCATATCGGAATATATTCCCATCTGGTGGTCGGAATATGGTGAAATCAGGCTATCGGAATATCCACAAAAAGGGGTGTAATCGGAATATTGGACCAAAGACCCAATCGGAATAACACAAAATTTCACCCAATCGGAATATGGAAAGAAGGGAGTAATCGGAATACACCAAAACTCACAATCGGAATAACAAGGAAAGAGGGCCAATCGGAATAACCGAACAGGGGTCAGATCGGAAACTCAAAACCCTAATCCGATCACTTTGATCGGAATAAGGGGTGTTCAATCGGAATCTACAAACCCTTTTACGATTGATTAATCGGAAAGGGTGGGAATTGGGCTGCTCGGAATAACACCAATCGTAAAGGGGTTTATCACCCTTTCCGAAATCTAAGGGATTCGGTTAAGCTAGATAATAAGCTAACTTTTATAAGCTAATATCCAAAACTTAACAAACCAAATAATTAACCGAACCAAATAAGCACTTATCAACTTATCTAACTCGAAATTAAACAACTTTTTGGATCAAACAATCAAAACATGAACTTTTAAAGGAAGCTTTATATAAGAAAATAAGCTAATCATAAAAATAAGCCAATAAGCACAAAAGTCTTAAAGCTTAATCAAATGAAAACTTATGAAATGATCAAAAGATTAACTTTTTAAGCACGAAATCAATTAGAGCAACACGGATCATATGAGAATCGCACCAAAATCAATCTAAAATCAAAGAAAAGTAGAATGAGATTAAGGATTAAAAGCTTAAAATAGAACTTGATTAATGAAAATAAGCAATACAAAGATGTTTAATCTTGAAAGATTAAAAGAAAAGATGAAGTTTAGTGAGAGAAAGTTTAAGACTTTCTCTCTCTAAAACTAGAGAAAAATGAAAAAGTGAAAAACTAGCTAAAACTTTATAACCACTAACTACCCTCCTAATGACTATTAGGAGGGTATTTATAGGGAAGGTGGAAGGAGTGCATGTGTTGCATCTTCTTTCTTGCTTTCTTCACGTTTTCTCGACTCGACTTTAATTCTTTGTCTTTGTTGTCTCGGGATTTGAACTTGTCTTTTTAATTTTCTTCTTCTATTAGACTTAAGTTCTTCGAATTCGTTAAACTTCCGTATTTAGACTTTTTTTCGATAAATCTTCAGAATAGGCCTTGGACTTCCGTTCTTTTTGCACTCTTGATCTTTTGACTTCGTCTTTTCCCGTTTTCTTTGATAAAAGCACGTGAAAACCCGTGTTTTCTTCCTTTTTCATATTTTGGTCCTAAAACACAATAAAAACACAAACCACGCATAATTCCGACTTTTACGACATAAATCACACGTTTTGGTCTTGTCATTATTGGAAATAAGTGGTAAAAGGATAAGTGTTTTCACACTTATTAGTGTTCATCAGAAACTCAGCCTTATCTGGGCACGCTTTTTAGTTTTCTAGGTTTTAATTCTAGTTGTTATTGATGAAATTTGTGTTTTGAGTAAGTAAGTGTTACTGTGTTTGTGTTTTTAAAGTTTAAAAAAGAAAAAAAAAATAAAAAGTAAAAAGGACGTGGCCAGGACTCGAACCTGCGCCACTCCTCCCACACACAAACGCGTTAACCATCTCTGCCCTAGGGTCTTTGACTGCTAGAGTTCATTTCAAATTGTATTTAAGGTGTGTTTGTGTTGTAGCTTATTTAACAATCAGCCTAGTAATAAGCTGATTTAAGCTTATTCTTTATGGATTTCTACCATTTAGTATTTTTCTTTTGTTTCTGCTTAGTTTTAGGACTTTTTGGTATAAAAATATTATTTTTCCCGTAATTATTTAATTTTCTAGGATTATTTTTAGTTTTTATTTTAGAAAGTAATTTAAAAATAGGAAAAAGCAATTTAAAAATCCAAAAAAATAGTTTTTAGGTTTTTATTTATATTTTTGAGGTTTACATCACTTAAAGTTTTCAAAAAGTCTTATTTTTGATTTTATAGGATTTTAGGGTTTTTATCCAACTTTAAAATTGAATATAAAATTATTAAATAGGTTTTAGAAACTTTTAATTGCATTTTTGTCTTAGTTATAATATTCTAGATTTTTGGTAATTTTTTAGAATTTTTTAGTAAACTTTGAATTTTTTTTGATTATTTTATTATTATTTTATTATTAAAAATTGAAAGTTTAATTTTTTAAGTTTTTTCATTTTTCCTAGATTGTAGACACTAAATTAGGAATTTTGTAACTTTCCAAATATTTTTTTAGGCTTTTCAATTATTTTCTAGAATTAATTTAAGTTTTAATAGATTTTAATAGTTTTAAGTTTTTAAAATAGTTTAATTTGGTTTTAAAATTTTAAAAAATACTTTTTAGCTTAATTAGGTCATTTTTGAGGTTTACAATCTTTAGAATCTTGTTTAGGACTTTTTAATAATTAATTGTGATTTTTAGGGCTTTAATTAGTATTAAAAAGTCATTATATAATTAATTAAAAGGTTTTAGCAAGTTTGGATTTTTTGTAAACTCTTAGAATATTATTGTGGATTTTTAATAATTTTTTGGAATTTTTAGGTTAAAATTTTAATTTTTGTACTATTTACGGTTTTGCGTGATCGCCTTTTTCGTCTTAGTTTAATTCGTTTTCGTAACCGTCTTTCTCTTCTAATCTCATTGCTTTCTTTCTTTCTCAATCATATAATCACAAATCAATTTCAATTCAATACACAACGCACTAGCCTCCTCGAGAACGAACTCACTTCATTGGGTCATAACTTGTGGTTTTCCTAAACTACTCGTTAATACTTACCATAATTACCTTTCTTTTCCTAAAGGGGTAAAACTACAACAATCATTTTGCGCCGCTGCCGGGGAGGCGTGTTGTGTTTTGATTGAACCATTGTTGTTTTTTTATATAGCCATAATTAGTATTTGTATTAGTAGCACTCTACTAATACGTATTATCGTTTTTCGGTTTTTGTGTGAATATTATTACTATATTGTATACGTAGAACAATAAATTCACAAGTACTCCAAATACGTGAGAAATCACAACCTTGACTTGGGAGGTCATTACCCAATCATTGTATTCGAATCTCAAACCAAAGAAAAAGGCAAAAATAGATAAATACTTTCGTGAAGCTCGATTTTGAAAATACAAACTATAAGGTGGGTATAAGGCGGTTGTATTTCACAACCTAAAGGAAAAAGGCTCTTAAGTGCTTCGCGCCGCCTCGTTTCCTCCGCTTGCTTGTGCGTATTTGATTTTGATAGTGAATCGAGGGTTTTGCCACCCAAAGTATTATTACATATCATATATATTTTCTTGGTTTCTATTGATTAAACCCTCTTGAACGTTTTGGTGTTCCACCATCGTTCTAAAGTCATCGAAGGCGTTCACTTCACGTGATCGTTTTCATTCCTTGAGGCTTCTTTAATCGAGAGATTTGATTAAGGAGGAGATTTGTAGATTTTTGTCTACTTAATACATTTCACCAATTTCCAAAAAAAGTTAATACCATCAAAAACCACAAAAAAATTGAAAAAGTAAAAACACCAAAAAGAATCTTCTTTGCTCGTCTCCTCGTTGTACGTGACGTTTATGCTAACTCGTAATCAAGCAAAACATGCACGTAGACGAAAGAACAAAACTCCCACTCCAACTCATTCTAGTGAGGAGTCTCCTATTGACGAACCCATTGTACGAGAAGCACCTACCATGGCGAATCGAACTATGATGGAGTTACTTCAAGCACCCACCGAGGGTTATGGAGAAGCTATTGTGATTCCCGCTATCCTTGCGGAGAATTTTGAGGTGAAAACGGGTTTGTTGTCGATGATTCAAAACAACAAATTCCGTGGTGATGAGAAGGACAATCCCCACAACCATATCCGCCAATTTAATCGTCTTACCGCCACTTGCAAATTCAAGGATGTCTCGAATGACTCGATTAAGATGATGCTTTTTCCGTATTCCTTAGCGGGGCCCGCTAAGATTTGGTTAGAGAAAGAGCCACCCAATTCTATATTGACGTGGAAGGATCTCGTTTCGAAATTTGTGAACCAATTTTTTCCGCCCTCTAAGACTACGCATTTGAAAAACGAGATTTCTAAATTTTCACAAGAATCAAATGAAAGTTTTTCTACGGCTTGGAATAGGTTTAAGGAAATGTTGCACGAATGTCCTCATCATGGTTTTTCCGACTTGCACCAAATAGACACGTTTTACAATGGACTTAACGATCATGAAAGAGATTATTTAAATGCCGCCGCGGGTGGTAATGTTTTGTGTAAAACGGTTGAAGAAGCTTTGGTCATAATTGAGAATAGGTCTAAGGTTTATAGCCCTCGTAACACACCGAGTGTTGCCAAAATGGGCTCATCATCGTCTCGTAGTATCAATGCCTTACATGATGAGGCAAATGAGGAAAATCGGTTTTTCGATAGGTTTTCGACCCTTATGTCCCATTGGAAAGCTCAAGAAGCTTCGAATTCCGCTTCGGTTAAAGCGGTTTCTAAGAGTTGTTTGTCGTGTGGTGGAGCTCATGATCTTTCCGAGTGCATTACCGCGGATGGTAACACTTCGAGTGCCTATGTAGCCACGAGAACTTATAACCAAATCGGTCAAGGTTCCCGCCAAAATCAAGCTCCACCAAATCAAAATTCTAATAATTATCGAAACAACAACCAAGGAAATTACCAAGGAAATCAAAGGAATTACAACAAGGGTAATTATCAAAGTGGAAATGGGCAAATTTCAAACCAAAACCAAAACCGTGATTTTCAAACATCGACTCAAGGTTTTCAAAATGATCACACCAAAAATCTTCAAGGAGAATTTTTGAATTATGCTAAGGCTAATGATGCTAAGTTTGACAATATGCAACGTGAAATGGTTAGCTTAAGATCCGAGTTGAAAAACGAGCTTAAAAACGAACTTGCTAATGAACTTAAAACTCATGCAAATAAAATGGAAGGAAATGTCACACGTCTCCAACAAAATCAACAAAAAATGGAGCAAGGTCAACATGAGATTAAGCAAGAGTTGTTAAAAGCGGATGCTAGGCAATCTAAGTTTGAAGACCGAATGGCTAAAATGTTTGAAGCTATCATGTGTAAAACCTCTTCTTCGGGTGGTCTTCCTAGTGATACCATCGTGAACCCGAAAGGAGAATTGAAGGTTATTACTACTCGTAGTGGTAAAAATTTCAAAGAACCCATTTCTCGTCCAAGTACTTCTATGGAGAAGGAAAAAGAGAAAGAACCTGAGGTGGTGGTAGAAAAGGAGCACATTACAAGCCCACGAAGTACCGCTCAAACCACACCTACGGTTGAACCAATACCAACAATGGAACCCGAGATTCCAAGGCTGATGCCTATGCCTATGCCCCAACCCACACCACCCTTACCCTACCCTTCAAGACGAGACAAGGAAAAGGCACAAGAACGAAATAATTATCAATTTGAACTCTTTATGAAAATGTTTCGTGACTTGCATTTCAATATAAGTTTTGCCGACGCCTTAGTCATGATGCCTCGATTTGACGCGAACTTCAAAAGTATGTTGAATAACAAAGAGAAATTACAAAAATCGTCTAGTTGTTCATCGGTTTTTCTAAGCCGCATACCTCAAAAAGTCGGTGATCCCGGCAAGTTTTTAATCCCATGTGCTATACAAGACATGGAAGAATGCTACGCCTTGGCCGATCTTAGTGTTAGTATTCATTTGATGCCTCTCGAGATTTTTAAATCACTCAATCTTCCCAATCTCACTCCTTCAAGAATGTCAATCGAGATGGCCGATCATTCTACGATTTTAGCTTGTGGAGTTGTCGAGGACGTCTTTGTGAAAGTTGGAAAGTTCTACTATCCTGTAGACTTTATTGTTGTTGACATTCCCATCGATCCTAAAGTTCTGTTAATTTTAGGTCGATCTTTTTTGGATACCTCGAGAGCACTTATCGATGTGCATGCAAGAAAAATCACTCTTCGTTTCAATGAGGAAGAACTCGTCATTAATGCAACCCAAAACTCCACACTTTCTCATGTGTATTCTATCACATCTTTGTAAAATGTCAATCCCATCAAAAAGATTTCAAATAGAGTTTTAGGAGTTGTTGAGAAAAATGAAGTTCCGTTCCATCCACCGGTGGAGGTTAAGAGTGTTAAGCCTACGATTCCAATCTCGAGTGATTCTTCGGATGATGAATACGTTGATTCCGATGGGGAAGTTTTCTTTGTTGACAAACGTTTTGAAAACTTACCACCACCTATACCAAAACGGCTTCAAAATGTGAGAATTTTTAGTGTGACTAACATTGCTTTAGAAACGCCAAATATTTTCGACATAATTAAATCGGGTTTTCACAAGGAGAGTGTTAAAGATGAAAAAGGAAAAGATTTTGGATTGAATTTAAAAGATTTTTCTACAACTCTAACTCCGTCATCACCGCGTGTATTGAGTACTACAAGCTCGTCTTCTCCTTTTGACGATGCTTTGTGTGGACTTAGTGTGGGGGAATCCCCTTATGTTCCCTTCCCTTTCTCCACCGAGGACGAGATATTTGATCCTGGAATTGCTTATATAGGGAAATCTCGGTCTTCCACCGATGCAATAAATGGAAAATCTTTCTATTTGATTGGTGAGAGTCTACCTCGAGTAGCTCATGTTTTTAGAGACTTACCCATTGTCCCACCCTTCTATTTCTTCTCATCTATTTTCTTGAAACTCTTTGAGTTTTTGTTGACTCATGATCAAGTGGCGTTGATTAGTTTTTCCAATGAAAACGAGAACGCCATCTTCGATCCAGGTATTTTGCACCATCAAAGGACTTAGTCCTTTATACCGGTTGTTTTTGGGCCTTGTTTATCATGTAAGCCCCACCAAAAATTGACCATACCATGATTATCCCTAAATGATCACATTTATGGGGATTCGAGTCGAGCTGTTGACTCGGTTATCAAAAACAAGTTGCCTCGTGGGGGAGACCCATGCTTATCCATGTACATATTATTGCTTTCTAATTAGTTTAAAGTGAGGGGATTTGTGCCCTTCCAACCTTTGTTCCGTGGTTGTTTGTGCATTGTGGTTTTTTAGATCATGATCTTCACGATTGGAGCCTCTCGTGTTCGTTTTATGGGAGCACTCGATCGTTTGCTTTGAAGACTTTCTCAATATCCAAATGATATATCCTTTGATGTTCTAACCTTAGGTTTTTAGCACACTTCATAAACGGCTATTAATTTATTGGTTACACCCTTTCCATGCTAGATTAGGCATTCGACTACGTCTCTAGTATGGGGGTGTTTGCACCCCTAGACTCGAAACATTGAGGACAATGTTTAACTTTAGTATGGGGGGTGAATAGATACTTGCCTTGCCAAACCTTCACGCTTTCCAAAGTTTATCTTTTTGTTTATCGTTTTGTTGCAAATAAGGCTAAAAATGGCCAAATTTTAAAAATTTTCTCATGTTTTATAAGTGTTTGAAGACACGAATATAGATTTTCCGATGGCGAGAATAAGAGTAATTTTTGACTCGACCGTGTGTGTTGAGCACTTAGCTTTGATTCCTTAACTACACATTAGGCTAAGTCTCTTAAATGAGGACGAGAAATGATAGAGTTAATTATAAGTTACTATGCTAAACGTAGAGTACTCGTATTCTTTCAAAAACTCATGTGTTCTCGTTGTTTGCTTATTCTCCCTTCGCTTGTAAATATTTTTTGCTTAATAATTGACTTAGCGGTTTAGTTAGGATTGTTGGGTTTCTAGTCTTTTCTAGTAGCTTCCGTGTAATTAAATTGGGAAGACATTAAGGTATCGCCAGCGTCACGGTTTTGAAGTATTGGCACCCCAATAATCGAAAGCTTCACCCAATAATAAGATTTCAAGTGCTCACCTAAATCTAGCAAACAATTTGAAGCCCCACAAGGCCTAAAATCTATGCAAAATTGAAAGTGAATCAAGCCTTAATCTTCGAAGCTTTAAAGATCCAAAATTCGCTTTAGCGTGAGGATCTACGTCTTTGGCTAATAAAACCACCGATGAGGCGGATAATAAAAGGCAAGGCAAGACCGAAGTCATAATAAAAGCTTCATGGCGAAGTTGAATAAAAGATGGAGGTAAACCAAAGATAATAAGGCCCTTCCGTTAGGGGGCGTATAAAAGTCTTGGTAATAAGTCTCATGTTTAAAACCGTTATAAAACCGTGTTTATCGATCCTTCTTGTCAACTTAATTTTTTGACATCGTTGTCTACTAGGAGGGGTTATTGATTTGATGGTCTTAGTTACACCGTTAGGACTCTATTTTTAGACCTAAATCTCTATTATCGCATAAGTCAAACAATGTATCCTCGTGATCATTAAGACAAAAATAAAATATAAGAGATACAACTTAGGAATAATGGGAGGATAAGTACGTGATTAGGGCATATGAGCAGTGTTATCATTACTAACTTATAATGACAATGATCTCGTTGCACGCTTGGCATGGAATTGGGTGAAAATCGAGGACGACGAAATTATTTCTAACGAAGCATTCACGTGTTCTTATTCTATGAACCTAAACGTCCCATTTTGCGATGAAAATCATACATTATGTATAAAACACAAGTAGTAGTAATAGTAGTAGTTAGTTAGTTTATCATTTCAATAAAGTGAATAAAATTAAATTTTGGAGATGCTATGATATTTTATTCTAGCATTGCGTGAGGGCACGACAATGGTTTAGTATGGGGGAGTGATGAGACTGCTTTTATACATAGTCTCATCGTCCAAATCGGGCTTAAAATGCATTAAATATCATGAAACTGCCAAATATATGCTCGTGTTTGTTGCTTGTGTATTTTAGGTACGGATATTGAGGAAAAGACAAAAGATCACAAGAATCATTCAAAAACGAACACGGGAAACGAAGCCGCACAATGAACCGGACCTAAATCTAGAATTTCCAAATTGGACCTTGAAGAATTGAAGATTGGCAAGTTTGGTCCCTCAACTTTTGAAGATTAACACTTTATACCCCTCAACTATTCATAAATATGAATAGGGTCCCTAAAGTTTGAAGAATTTACAAAAGAAACCCTTGAAGATTGCCAAATATGCATTTATGGTCCTTGATACAAGTTTATAAAGTTGTTGTGCCATTTTTGACAAGTTTGCAAAGTTGTCACAAGTAATTGGGGCGTTGTTGGCTATTTGTTACAACATGAAAGAAGTAAGAAACATGGGGGACTGAATTTATCAAACAACTAAACTTCCTCAGCCAACCAGACTTTGACACCTCAGCATAACCCACCCAAATACCCATTTACCCTACCCAACCCAGTCCAAACCCGAAAACCACCCAACTAGGTTTATTAAATAAACCTTGGTCAAACCCCAGTCAACATCCCACTTAATTTTCCCACTAAACAGGATTTTTAAAAATCCTAAACCCCCAAAACAAATCAAACCCCACCCCTGCTACTCCCCTAATCCTATAAACCCTAAACTCAGATTTCATCTAAACCAAAGGGGGTTTCCCTAATTGATTCCAGATCACTAATACACATCACTCTCACTCAATCCCACATCCTAAATCACCCAAAGACATACCCATGTGTCTTGGTGGTCCCTCCCCTGCAACATCACTTTCACCTAAACCCAATACCCGACCAATTAAACGTCCAGGATTCTTCTACTTGGCCTCCAAGGAGTTTTTAACGTCCAAGATCAAGATTCCAACAGCTGGCCATCACATGGACGATTTGACCAAGAACTCAAGGGCAATTTCGGATTTTTAAGGACTAGGGTTTTACACATTGTAATATTTTATTAGCTTTCTAGAATTATCCATTAGCTAGTATAAATGAGACGTATGTGTCTCATTTTAAGCTCTTGTTCCAGATTTTTCCAAGCATTTGTAATCCCTTTTTTCAAATTTATAAAGTATGGTATTTTTATTTAAATTGTAATTCCTTTTATTGGTTTTTAAAAGTTGGTGTGTGCTTGAGAGTAGTCTGAGTTCCATAATACATTTTACAAACACTTTGTGTTTGTTTCAGTTTTCAGAAAGTTTTAAAAACTTGTTTGAAAATTATCAGAAACCCTTGGATCCTATGAAGTGAAAGTGGAATTGGATTCCAAGGTTTCTGATATTGTTCTTGTTTCAAAAGGTTTTCCAAGTTTGAGGTTTATTGGATTGTACAAGGTTTTAAAAAGAGAAAAGAAAATCAGAAAGTGCATATTATTGTGTGTTCTTTTTTTTTCTCTTAGCAGGTTTTTGAGTTTTGTTTTGTCAAAGGTTCAGCATAGGCCCGGGCCTATTGGAGATGGTTAAGCAACCATTGTTGGGCCTGGATGTAGGTCCAACAAGGTAAATTCCTTGTTCAGTTTCAGTTTTCAGTTTGGATTTGATTGGGTATGATTTTTGTGAAAAGTTGTTAAGAGTTTGTTAAATGGTATGATATTGCTATATTTAGGTATAATATGCATGTTAGGACTGATTTTAATCAATTTGGTTTGGATTTAAATAGCTTTGGTTTGAAAAATCTTCATTTTCAGTTATAAAGGGGTGTTTGGGATAAGGGATTAACCAAATTTGGTGACATAATTTTGAGTCAAAACCTGGTTATAAACACTCCTTTGTTGGTTATTATATGATACAAGTGCTTAAGTTTCAGTTTGGTAGAATTTTGAACCCATTTGCATGATAAAAAATGGACAATAGCATATAAAATCAGAAAACTGCTCTTTGTGTCTGTTTTGTGATTTTTTGTGCCAAACAATCTTGCAAGTTGTTAGGATATTGGTTATTTCAGGGTTTGTGATTGCTTATATGTCCTTAGGTTTGTTTGTATGAAAGATTTGAGCCATTGAAAATCATATTTGTGCAAGTAATCTAGGGTCATTTGTTCATCAGAAACTTGAATGCCATTTTGATCTTTGTGCTTGATTCTTGTGTTGAACTTGTGCTTGTTTTTTGTTGTTCTTGACTTCCCACAACCCAACTGGTTGTGGGAGTGCCTTCTTGTCCAATCAAAACATCCACAAAGTCAGAATCAAGCCCTCTTGATTCATCATTTCACAAGTGAAGAAACTACTTGGTGTTCATCAGAAACTCATCCTTATCTGGGCACGTTTTTTAGTTTTCTAGGTTTTAATTCTAGTTGTTATTGATTAAATTTGTGTTTTGAGTAAGTAAGTGTTACTGTGTTTGTGTTTTTAAAGTTTAAAAAAGAAAAAAAAATAAAAAGTAAAAAGGACGTGGCCAGGACTCGAACTTGCGCCACTCCTCCCACACACAAACGCGTTAACCATCTTTGCCCTAGGGTCTTTGACTGCTAGAGTTCATTTCAAATTGTATTTAAGGTGTGTTTGTGTTGGAGCTTATTTAACAATCAGCCTAGTAATAAGCTGATTTAAGCTTATTCTTTTTGGATTTTTACCATTTAGTATTTTTCTTTTGTTTCTGCTTAGTTTTAGGACTTTTTGGTTTAAAAATATTATTTTTCCCGTAATTATTTAATTTTCTAGGATTATTTTTAGTTTTTATTTTAGAAAGTAATTTAAAAATAGGAAAAAGCAATTTAAAAATCCAAAAAAATAGTTTTTAGGTTTTTATTTATATTTTTGAGGTTTACATCACTTAAAGTTTTCAAAAAGTCTTATTTTTGATTTTATAGGATTTTAGGGTTTTTATCCAACTTTAAAATTGAATATAAAATTATTAAATAGGTTTTAGAAACTTTTAATTGCATTTTTGTCTTAGTTATAATATTCTAGATTTTTGGTAATTTTTTAGAATTTTTTAGTAAACTTTGAATTTTTTTTGATTATTTTATTATTATTTTATTATTAAAAATTGAAAGTTTAATTTTTTAAGTTTTTTCATTTTTCCTAGATTGTAGACACTAAATTAGGAATTTTGTAACTTTCCAAATATTTTTTTAGGCTTTTCAATTATTTTCTAGAATTAATTTAAGTTTTAATAGATTTTAATAATTTTTAAGTGTTTAAAAATAGCTTAATTTGGTTTTAAAATTTTAAAAAATACTTTTTAGCTTAATTAGGTCATTTTTGAGGTTTACAATCTTTAGAATATTGTTTAGGACTTTTTAATAATTAATTGTGATTTTTAGGGCTTTAATTAGCATTAAAAAGTCATTATCTAATTAATTAAAAGGTTTTAGCAAGTTTGGATTTTTTGTAAACTCTTAGAATATTATTGTGGATTTTTAGTAATTTTTAGGAATTTTTAGGTTAAAATTTTAATTTTTGTACTATTTACGGTTTTGCGTGATCGCCTTTTTCGTCTTAGTTTAATTCGTTTTCGTAACCGTCTTTCTCTTCTAATCTCATTGCTTTCTTTCTTTCTCAATCATATAATCACAAATCAATTTCAATTCAATACACAACGCACTAGCCTCCTCGAGAACGAACTCACTTCATTGGGTCATAACTTGTGGTTTTCCTAAACTACTCGTTAATACTTACCCTAATTACCTTTCTTTTCCTAAAGGGGTAAAAACTACAACAATCATGAACGAACTCTACTTGGGCTTCACGGAAGCCACAATAATAATAGACGCGAATAAGTTATCTGATTTTTATTTAATTTACTGATCTTATCGGCTTCTCATTTATTTATTTATTTCTGAACTTCTTTACGTGTGTTAACTGATAAATCTGATCTTACTTATAATTCTTTTTAACGTATTATCGACCTACTATTAATTACGGTAAAAACGTATTCTGACGTGATATTATACTATAATAGGTAACCCTTCTAAAAATAGAAAGTTTCCTAAATTAGAAAGTTTCGAAAATCGTTTATAATTTCTATTATAAAATTATACCCTTTTAAATATTATAAAACTATTTTAATTTTATTCCTTTAAATATACAATTAAAACATTTATAAAGGTAAGTAATAAAAGGTATAATTTAAAATCTTCATTTTTAACGTTTAAACTATATCCCGAGCCTACCAAGATACCCTTTCTCGGTCGCACTAAAACATTTTAACTTATATATATAAATCTGTCCATTTGACTTAGCGACAGAAAAACTGTGTTAAATATTGAGTCAAACAAGAATGTTCGGTCATAGGTTTATATTGTAATATTTATTAGAACGTTGTAATAGTTAGTTAAAATAGTCGTGACATTACAGGCTTGATGGCTAGCTTAAAAGGCCTCTTTCAAGGTACTAAGCATTTATTCAAGCGCGACCCAAAACAATATAGTCTAATAGAAAGCCCGCATGTGGGTGGACTATATAAGCACCCTCCTAGCATGTTAGGAGGGTGGCAAGTAGTCATTTTTCTCTAATCTAATTTCTCCTAGTTAATCACCTCTCTCTCTCTCTACTTTCTCTCACTACTTTCTCTATCTAAAATTCATATCTTTTCCATCTCATTTCTTTAATCTATCATCATATAATTAGGGACAACAATTGGTATCAATCGCCATGGGGTAGATTCGTGTTTAGTTTGTGGTTAGTATTTTTGTTTCGTGTTATTTTAATCTTTAAATCATCTCGCCTCAAAAAAATAATTTTTTTTGTGTTTCCAAGCTCAAAATCTTCATATAAATTGCCTACAAAGTTGTGGTATGAATTTGTGTTACTCATTTTGGTGATTTCCATGAAAAAATTGGAAGTTTTGGCTTGATTTTTGGGTAAAAATTCGTCATATTATGTTTTTGGTTCATACAATTCGGAATTTGAGGGTTTCTTATGTCGGGAAACAAGGGTTTAAGAAGATTCCGAATTAGCATTAGTATTCATTCCGGATAAGCTTGTATTCCGGATAAGATTATATTCTGAATTGTCTGAAGGAGTATTCCGTATTAGTATTAAAGCGTATTCCGGATAAGCTTGTATTCCGGATTGAGAGTTTTACGTAAGTATTCCAGATAAGCACATATTCCGGATTAGGTGAACACTGGATTCCGGATAAGGTGAAGAAGAATCTATTCCGGATTACGTATCGCATGTCATATTCCGGATTAGATCGAGTATCATGTTCCGGATAAGGTAGTGGTTCGAAGTATTCCGAATTACATTCTTGAGTTATTCCGACTTAACCATCACAAGGTTATTCCGAATAAGGTTGGGAATTTTATTCCGGATTACGTTGAGAACAAAGATTCCGGATAAGGTCTTGATCAGTTATTCCGAATAAGGTAAGGATCTTAGCATTCCGGATTAGGTCAAGTAGTTTGATTCTGAATAAGGTGTGGAATTTTATTCCGGATAAGGCTTTGTTTTATGATATTCCGGATTAGGTTAAGAAGCGTTGAATCTGGATAAGGTCTGGGAATGATATTTACTCAACGGTTGATGAATGCTCTACTGCAAAAGAAATGTGGTTTTCCATTGAATGCTTGCAACAAGCTGAATCACTTAACAAGAAAGATGTCAAAACTAACTTGTTCTGGAACATTGGTAAGTTTACTTCATTGGATGGGGAATCAATTGATTCATATTACTCAAGGTTCTACAAGATGATGAATGACATGACAAGAAACAATTTGCAAGTCTCCACCATGCAAGTCAATGTGCAATTTCTACAGCAACTTCAATCAGAGTGGTCACGGTTTGTAACTTTGATGAAACAACAGAGTAAGTTAGACGAGGTCAACTATCACACGCTCTTTGACATTTTGAAACAATTTCAAAATGAGGCGAATGAACTTCGAGCTAAAAGGATTGCAAAGGCTGCTAATCCACTTGCTTTGGTGTCTACCATTGAAAAAGTCAAAGATTATCGCTCTCGTGCCCCAAAGTCATACTCCACTACATCCTCCTCTCCAAGATACTCCACTACATCCTCTTCACCAAGATACTACACTTCATCTAAGTATTCAGCTCCCACAAGATCACGAGACAAAGAACCAAGAGCACCATCACCATCACCTGAGCCATCATCTGAAGAGGACAGTGATGCAAAACTAGCTCAGAAGGATAGGGAGATGAAACAACAAATTGCTTTCATTATGAAGACCTACAAGAAAATCTTCAAACCCACCAACAACAATCTTTGAACATCATCAAATACAAGGAACCAATATGTTGAGAGTCCTCGAAAGTATGACACACGTCAACGAGATGAAAGTCCTCCTAGGTATGATCAACGTAATCCAACATATGTTGACGGTCCTGCATGGTATGATCGAAAAAATGCTTAGTATGATACTTAGAGGATTGCTACTGCTGTTGGAAATAGGGAAACTGTTGGTACTCAAGTGGTTCAGCAAAGTGGTATTCAATGCTTTAATTGTCAAGGCTATGGGCATATGGCAAAGGAATATAGGCAACCGAAACGGGTTAGGGACTCTGGCTATCATAAGGAAAAGATGCTGCTATGCAAGAAGATGGAAGCTGGGGTTAAATTGTCGGGTGAGGAAGGAGCAATGCTTGATGACACTGATGATGAAGCCTCCGAACAAGAACTTGAAGCACATTACTCGTACATGGCAAAGGTTGAAGAAGTTCTCAACGTCACTAAAGATGACAATGGTCCTATATATGATATTGAGCCAATCGATAAGGTACACACTGAAAAGGAATATAATATGTTGGTAATACTCATGAGCATTGTGAGCTACCCAAAGCCATTAATGACACATGTATGATGGAAACGGTTGATAGCAATACCACACCCTATTCATCAGACATGTGCAATAATGAGTCTGCAATGATCAACATGTAAATGAGTATGATGATGATGAGGAGCATATTGCGCTTGCTAACTTAATTGCTTCTTTACAAAAAGATGTCAAAGAAACTAGAAAAAGTCAAAAGCAATTAAAGAAGGCAAACACTATGCTCACTCAGAATTTTGAAGAATGCCAAGTTGCTTTAATTAAATCTAGTGAGACCATTGATAGCTACAGAGCTCAGCTTCTTCAAAAGACCAATGAGATTGAGGGGTACAAAGGGTGTTTAATTAACGTCTAAAAGGACGATCATCAACAAAAATATAACGAAACTCTTAAGCTTCTATAACAAGAGAAACGTAATTATAACACCTCTTTGAGTACTGAATGTCACAAAACGTATCTTTCTACCTCTAAAGTCAATGAGCTAACTCAAGTAAATGGTTTTCTTCAAGAGGATAAAACTAAACTTGTTAATGAAAAGAAAGTTGTGGTTGAAAAGATGGAAAAGTATTTCAAAACTAAACAAGCGAATGACATCGACAAAATGGTGGAACTTGAAACTCAAATTGAATTTTACAAGAAAATTGTTTACAAAACTAATCAATCAATTCAAACCATGAGAATGTTGGCACCTCGTTTGTTTTTCAAGGATAGACCTAGTTTTGCAAATCCAAAGTACCTTGAGCAAGCTCAATCTGAGAATCAGCACTTATATCTTGATGAGTCCCAATGGACCGATCTTGATTGCCTTGTTGTTAGGCCTGATAGTTAAGAGACAAACGATTTGGAAGAAGAGAGTAGACCAAAAGTTAATAAAGAATTTGTTAAACCATATAATTATGCTTATGAAAACAGTCTTTATGGTCTTTTCAATCCGCAAACATAGAAGACTCGTGAACAAATATTTTTCGAATGTGAACAAATAAGAATTAAATGGAGACAAGCTTTTGCCACTAAGAAAACTAATATTTCAAAATTTATTGAGTACTTGCCATATAAAGCGTCTGTAAGCAAGAGTAAGCTAGCACTTAGTATTCTCAAGAGTAGCATTGAAAATTTCAAAAATTTTGTTGATGATGACTGGAAAAAACGTGAACTTTCGAAAGGAAACAAAGAAATTCCTCATGATATAACTGTGCTTGTGAAAAGTATTTTGATTCCGCTTGCGGAAAGAACGCAAAAACATATTTTGGAATTTGAAACATTAATTAAGCAAGAAATGTTTGATGATTTGAAATATGTAGAATCTCTTGAACAAGAAGTGAATGACCATCAACCTGAAAGAGACGAGTTTTCTACAGCATATAATCTACTCTTACACGAATGTCTCTCAAAAGATATTATGTGTGTTTATGTTACATCTTGTGCTGATATTGATGAATATTATGATGTTGCATGCAAATATCTTGATCAAGTCAAAGAGTGTGAACGTCTTGAAACTGAGATTTCGAATAAAGTTGACCAAAAAGATTTTTCGTTACTTCAACATAGATATGATTATCTTCAAAAACATTTTCATTATCTGGAACTTGCTATGCAAAAGAAAGTTTGCAGTTTTTCAAATGATACACATTTGGAAGTAAAATTATCTAAGTCATGTCGATTACTAAACAAAAAAAGACTTGATATTTCGGATTTGAAAGCTCAGTTACAAGAAAAAGACATAGCTATAGCAGAGTTGAAGAAACTCGTTACTAAGATGGATGGGAAAGTTTTGGAACCTAGCGTTAAGAAACCTGTTATTAGACAACCCAATGCCTCTAAAGTGAATAAATCCTCTATCTTGGGAAAACCATCCGCTTTCTCAAATTCCTCGTTTGCAAAACTTGTGTTACCCCAAGATGGATGGAAAGGAAAGGTTACCACACAATCAACCCATAAGGAATACTATAGCACCAAGCGTTAAGCACAATAATGTGATTAAACCAGGGATGTATAGAATGACCACTAAACCCACAAAAAAAATTACTCACTCGCCTTAGACTTCTAGAAACACTAATATTCGTGTGTCTTCTACTACAGGAGTAGTCTCCACTGCTAGTGTTAGTCGGCCTCAGCTTAAGAGCGCTCAAGTGAATGATAAGGTCTGGAAACACAAGAATCAAGGGAAGATGAAGGAAGTAGAAGAACACCCTAGGAATTTGAATGTTTTTAAGAATAAAAAGTCTGTAATTGCGTGTAATGACGATTTGAATGCTTTGAACGATTTGAATGCTTTGAATGTTAAATTTGTTTGTGTCAAATGTGTAAAATGTGCTAATGCTAATCATTCTATGTGTGCTATGAATAATGTCAAATGCGTAGATATTAGAAATAAGAAGCAAGTTGCGATGTCTATTAGTGCTAGTAAACCCAAACGCAAAATGAACCATTCTGGTGCAACCCCCACTAAGAAAAGTAATGCATCATACTCCACCACTAAGAACCCTAAAAGCCGAATTACGGAATTATATGAGTCTGCTAGCAAGTCTTGGAAATGGTGGTTTGCTAATCAATGTCCTACGGGATATAAATGGATGCCTAAAGTTAGGACAGAAAATGTGACAACGAGTGTTAGTATGCCTTTAAATGTTGCTAAGGACACTAATGAATTCTACAATCAAAACTACTATGGTATCCAATTTAACAAATGCTCCATCGTGTTCTAACTCTTCTGTAGGTGATACAAATAATTCTCTTCATACTGGACTCCGGATGCACGAAGCACATGACGAAGAATTTCAAGCTTCTAATTAACTTCGTGGAGAAGTTCCTGGGTACGGTCCGATTCAGAAATGATCAATTTGTACCGATCCAAGGATATGGAGATTTGGTTCAGGGAAATATAACGATAAAAAGGGTATACTACTTCGAAGGGCTCAATCATAATCTTTTCTCGCTTGGTCAATTCTGTGATGCAGATTTGGAGGTTGCTTTCAGAAAGAGGACATGTTTTGTTCGTGATTATGATGGGAATGACTTACTTAACGGTACACGGGTACTGATCTTTACACAATTTCACTACAACACACAACTTCATCAACTCCAATTTTCTTCATGGCTAAAGCTTCAATGACTCAGGCATGGTTATGGCATCAACGTCTATATCATCTCAACTTTTATACCATCAAATTGCTTTCCAAGAAAGATATTGTGAGAGGCCTTCCAAGCTTGAAATTCATCAAAGATCATCTTTGTTCTTCTTGTGAGCTTTGTAAACCTAAACGAAGTAGTTTTAAGATAAAGACTACACCAAGCTCTAAAGGACGGTTAGATCTTCTTCATATCTATTTGTGTAGTCCCATGTGTGTTTATAGGTACACATGGACTCACTTCTTGAGGTCCAAGGATGAAACACCCGAAGTTCTCATCAAATTCCTAAAACTGATACAACGTGGTCTTCAAGCTCAAATAAAAGTGATTCGTACTGACAGTGGCACATAATTTTTTAATTCAACTCTGAGAAACTATTTTGAAGCTGGAGGAGTTCAACATGAAACATCTATTGCTCGAACACCCGAACGAAAAAACGTTGTTGAAAGACGAAACCGTACTTTGGTTGAGGTTGCTCGAACATTATTATACGCTTCAAAACTACCATTATACTTTTGGCCCGAAACCGTGTCAATCGCATGCTACACACAAAACCGATCTTTAATTATCCCAAGATACGAAAAGACACCATATCACATAATTCATGATCAAAAACCTTCACTCAAACACCTTCACGTTTTTTGATGTACTTGTTACATTATACGAGATGGTGAAAATTTGGATAAGATGAAAGAGAAAGGTGATGCATGTATTCTAGTGGGATATGCAACTCAGTCTAAGGGATATAGAGTTTACAACAAGAGAACAAAATTGATAGTTGAGACTATTCATATCAGATTTGATGAATTACAAGAAATGACACTTGAACAAAACAGTTTAAGTCCCGATCCACAACGACAAACGAATTCCGTTCACAACCGCACAGAACTCGGAACTCAAGACCACAACAATGAACCGTCTAGTTCAAAGCTGGTTCAAGGAAATATTCCAAGAGCAGATATGATAGTCAACATGACAATTGAAGAGTTGGAATGTTATATGGACCAATGTATGATGAATATTTTTACAGGGGAGAAACATGTTGTATCAAAGTCTTCCGCTATCACTCATGATAAGAATGATGATACCGATCATCGTCAACAAAAGGATACAACTTCATCTAATTCAACACGGGTTGATGTAGATTTACCTCCTCAGAATATATCAACAACCGCTCCTACAACATCCACAACTACTGTCATTGCTCCAGAGAACACAAATCAAGCAGACTATGCATTAAATGACGAAGACGACTTTATCAACCCATTCGGTACACTAGTACACGAAACTGGAGAGTCTTCTACTCGCCATGTCGATTCGTCAAATATGCATACGTTCTATCAAAGACATCCTTCAACACATCATTGGACCCGAGATCATCCTTTGGTTCAAGTAATTGGAAACCCTTCACAGCCCGTTCGTACAAGACGACAACTTGAAACTGATGGTGATGTTTGTATGTTCGCACTTACCATGAGTACAGCTGAACCAACAAATATCAAAGAAGCCTTGGCAGATCAAGCTTGGATTGAATCGATGACGGATGAACTTCAACAATTTGAAAGACTTAAATTCTGGGAACTTGTTGACAGACCATATGATGTAATACCATTAAATCTTCGATGGATCTGGAAAAACAAGATGGATGAAGAGAACACGATCATCAAGAATGAATCTAGGCTAGGGGCTAAACGGTATGGATAGAAAGAGGGTATTGATTTTGAAGAATCATTTGCACCGGTAGCTCGTATGGAAGCGGTCAGGATTTTCCTTGCTTATGCTGCACATAAGGGATTCCTCGTTTATCAAATGGACGTAAAGACGGCGTTTCTTAACGGTCCTTTGAAGGAAGAAGTTTATGTCACACAACCGGAAGGATTCGTCAATCCTCATTATCCTGACAAGGTGTATCGTTTCCACAAAGCACTTTATGGAATCATGCAAGCTCCAAGGGCGTGGTACAACGAGCTCTTGAAATTTCTGGTATCCAAAGGTTTCTCAAAAGGTTCCATTGATCTAACTCTGTTCACTTATAAATATGGGGAAGACATTTTGCTTGTGCAGATTTATGTTGATGACATTATTTTCGGGTCTACAAACCCAAAACTTTCAAAATGGTTTGAAAAATTAATGCACAACAAATTTGAAATGCCAATGATGGGCGAACTAAAATTCTTTCTAGGAATTCAAGTTCACCAATCCCCAAGTGGTATCTTTATTAACCAAGCTAAGTATTGTCAAGAGATAATAAAAAAGCATGATATGACCTCATGTGACCCCGTTGGGACACCATTATCAACCACATCCCTAGATGCTGATTTGGAGGGAGATGCCATATATCAAACGAGATATCGTTCCATGATCGGCTCCCTCATGTAATTAACAGCAATCCGACCAAATATATCACATGCTACGTGTTATTGTGCACGATATCAAGCATGACCAACTGAAAAGCACCTCAAGGAGGTTAAACGGATCTTTCTATACCTTAAGAATACCAATCACATGGGACTCTGGTATCCGAGGGAAACCGGTTTCTATCTAACGGCCTATTCAGATTATGATCATACAGGGTGTCTTGATACACGAAAAAGTACTTCTGGTGGTGCACAATTTCTAGTTCAAGATAAGCTTGTGGGATGGTATTCCAAGAAGCAGGATTGCACGTCCCTATCATCAGCCGAAGTGGAGTATGTGTCTCTATCTGCATGTTGTGCTCAAGTTCTTTGGATGAGAACACAACTCACGGATTATGGCTTTCTCTTTGATAAAGTACCTATGTACTGTGACTCAAAGTCCGCCATAGCCATGTCCTACAATCCGGTACAACATTCCCGCAAAAAACACATTAATGTCAGATATCACTTCATTAAGGAACAAGTTGAAAAGGGTATTGTTGAACTATACTTTGTTGGAACTGATTACCAATTAGCTGACTTGTTTACAAAAACTCTTTCGAAAGAGAGGTTTGCGTACCTAGTTAGGCAAATTGGTATGAGATGTTTGACTCCAGCAAAACTCGGAGATTCTGGCAAAGAAGCCTGCTTGATTCATCTATCAAAGATCTACATGTAAATATTAATGAAAGAGCAAAATACAAAATTAAAAATCTTTGAAAATCCAAAAATATTCTTCTCGACATGTCTTTCAGTATCGATAATATGGACGTGCCTAGAAATGTCGCTCAATAACGACACGGGTGTGTACATAAAGCTCGAATGAAAGTTGTAAATATTTTTCAAAACATGTCATTTCTACTTTTTATATAGGAAAATGTCTATTTTGGACAATTTTTCCAACAACAGGTAGAGCAATCTATCTTGGGTTGAGCTTATCACAAAACATTAAACGTTTTGAGCTCAACACAATGGCTTGTAATCACTTTAAGATTGCAACCCGGATCGATATTCACGGGGGAGTGTACGATTTAGTGCGCTTACCCTCAACAAAAGAAGTTAAATCTTTTTACACTTGACTGTATTTGTCAAGACATTCAAAGTTTATGAACTCAAGTTAATGCTTTAGCAAAACCTGTTCGCCAAAAAGAAATAGCGTTTTTCGAAAAGCGTTGAACACAATTATTTCAAGAGTATTGTCAGCCTTAAAATGTGTGTGACTAACGGAATTAAATTAGTTTCATAGTCGGGACTTGCAGGGACTAATATTGTCATATGTAAAGTCCAAATCCCGGGCTATATAAACCCCTCCATACTTCCATGGAGGGGTGAGGCTTATCATTTCCTTCTTGTCTTTCTCTCACTAGAATAAACACACTTTTATTCTTACTTGTTTCTCTCTCTACCATGGCTAAACACCACTTCTATCCTCCCCGCCCTCCAGATCTTTTACCCGTGTCATTAGTGAATCCAAGTTAACAATTGGCATCAAAGCTAACCGGGGGTGTTTCGTGTTTTTTATTCTTGTGTGTGTTCGAATTCGTGTTTGATTCATGGTCCATATTATTCTGGTTATTTTTTTTCACTAATTCTATCATTTCTTGATACTATCTACTCACTAACTGTTCATGTTATCATAAATTCCTCGTCATGTTTTTTTTCTCGTCTTTTGTGTCCCATATAACATCAACTGATTATTTAATTGAGAAAAGGACAGAAAACAAAAAAAAATGGCAAGATCCACCATTTTCAGTTTTAAAACCCTTTTCCGAATGTTTTTCCGATAAAGCATTCCGATGGGTTTTCCGACAGCTTATTCCGATGAGTTTTCAGATAGTCATTCCGATGGGTTTTCAGATAGTCATTCCGATGGATTTTTCAGATGATTATTCCGATTGGATTCCGATGGTCATTGCAATGGGATGAATCTGAACATTCCGATGGTGACTAAACATTGCGATAACACTGTATTGATTTTTTTAGAAAACACTGCCATGACTCAACTTAAGCCAAAAAAACTCTCACTACATCACACCGCGTCAACTCGGTATTTACCGAGTTGACCGAGTCAAACTGGGTCAAATCAATGAGTTCAGAACAATTAATAACAACAATCAGTACCTTGACCATGACTTCTCAAAACCCGACTATCAACCACTACCTCATCATTTGTCACTAGCCAACTATCATTATGTAACATCTACATACTCTAAATCAAAAAAAAATATAAACTAAAACAATTGTTTGATCTCAGATTCTGTTCGTGGGTGGCATGCATGTCGAGATCTTGAAAGATCTTACACATGATTAACAGATATTTCATCATACATCTGTGTGTGTGATGGCTTATACCATCATTTAATATACGAAGTGTAAGAGCGAATCATAACAACTTTGTTAGATTCAACCTTGGCATCGTTTTATAAACACAGCTTTCAAACTCACCATAGAACCTTACCCGAGACCTTTATTTAGATCTTGCAGCCGTTGATGATTTTCTCGAAGGAAGTTCGTTTAATTGAGGCTCGAATCAATAAATGATTACTATCCTTCAACTCGTGTTAGATTGTTTCGATTCCACAGTGGAGGAGTTTAAGAGATGAGAGTATGATGGGTGAGGTTGAATGATTTGTGATTATTTGGGTTTGGAAGCAATAGATGATCTGAGATTAAGTTTGGTTTGGGGGCTGAAGAGAAAGAAAATGACGGCGATGGTTTTGATAATGTGTTTAGGGTAATGTCTAGTATGAGATTATTTAGGGTTAACTGACTTATATCTCATCACTAGATCTGGTATTATATGTTGGGCTGAAAATAGTATGCCACTCGCATCACAGATGGGCCTAATGGTTTTATTCGTGAATTATATAACTCTAGAAGTGGGTTGGATATACTTCTTAAAAATGATTCGGCTGAAATACATTTTAGATAGTGATGGTACGAGAATTATTTTAACGTATCCAAAGTTAAGTTATGTGAAAATATGACTTCATATTGGTATGACGATTTTAGCGGATTACGGGTATATGGTGATGACAGGTTTATTTCGATTAAAACAAAACCCTCGTTTTAAAACCCTAATCTGTCGAAAAATTTCGGCGACCTCACCGCGGTGAGGTTGATCCGCGCATCAGTTGGGTATATGACTGATTTGGGCTTCAAAGTATAGTTAACTAGACCACGTTGACGGCTTCTCTTTCTCTAGTCATCGTTGGTTCCCTAGTTAACAACACTCACTCATACTCAACACACACAACAACACACGAAGACAAAAACAAACAAACACCAAAACGATCCTTAAGATTCACTGAAATTGTCAAAACGGCTAGTATTCGGGAAAAGTAATGTCAAGTGATTACGAAGTGGATTTGGTATTTATTATTTGAAGGTGAAGTGGAATATCACGAAGACGCCTACTCAATTCATCATCGAGCCTTTTCACCCCCTCTAACGATTGATGATTCGCTTCAGCATTTATGATTGAGACTTGACTTATCTAGTTTCCACTATCAAGGGGTGGATGGTCGACGACATGGACAACTATCACTTAAGGAGTTACGTTGTAGTGCTCAGTGTCACACTAATCTGTAGTTGTGGGTATTTCAAGAGGTGTTTTACATCTTATACTTCTCTCTTCTTTTTTGTATAAGTTACTAAGAGACGTTTCTCTGCACCGTTCGTCAATCAACACAAGTGCTAAGCGTAAGTAACAAATTTGGGGGATTGTACTTCAGTTTCAAGTTTGGAATATCAGGTTTACTTCACCAGTATTTACTAAAAATAGCCGAAAGAATACGAGGTTGGTAAGTTTAGCCAGAGAGTACAAGAGTAGAGATGTGATCAGCAAACAATTCTCACGAGCAACTTGAGCTACAAAATGTCAACAAATATTTATACTTCAGACACGAACATCTCGCGATTCTGATTATACTTGTCAGATGATGCTCCCGAGTGTTCTTAACCACCATACTCTTGACAAGAACATCTCACGATTCTGTGCGTACACGACAGATGATGCTTCTGAGTGTTCTTAACCTTCTTACTCCTGATAAGAACATCTCGCGATTCTGAGCGTACACGTCAGATGATGCTTCTGAGTGTTCGTCACCATCATACTTTCGACAAGAACATCTCGCGATTTTGACCGTACACGTCAGATGATACTTCCGAGATTTCGTCACCATCATGGGGGAAGAACGTGTACTTTGGAGACTTAGTTCACACTCTGGAGTACTTAGTTCAACTTATAGGGGGAAGTAGTCTACAAGCGTGAGAAGATTTGTTGCTGATTTCTTACATGTTCACCCAAACTAATAATCATGAAGACCAAAAATGTCAAGGTAGCAGTTACTTGGTGGGGTTTACTTCTTCTTCTACAAAATTCTGCTGTGCACTTTAAATGTCAAAGATAGAAGATTGCTCAAGCTACAGGTTATGCTCAAGACAGGGATATTGGTTTGGGGGGAAGCTGATTCAAAAGCTTCGTCAAAAAGAAGTCTATGAAGAAAGATTTTCTAGGCATGTGGTATGAATTGGGGGGAAGTTAATCTGGTTCATACATGATACAATGGTTCCTCAACAAGCAAAGACAAAGAGGATTCAAACTTGGGTATATGTTTTTCTAGAAGACTTGAAGACAACCGTGTCATCCTCAGCATTGGAAGCAAACTTAATATTGTCATATTTTTGTTGTATTTGCATTTGATAGGAACATTGTAAGTAATTCCATATGTCTCCACATTGGGGGAAGATTGTTAGCCTTAAAATGTGTGCGACTAACGGAATTACATTAGTTTCATAGCCGTGACTTGCAGGGACTAATATTGTCATATGTAAAGTCCAAGTCCCGGGCTATATAAACCCCTCCATACTTCCATGGAGGGGTGAGGCTTATCATTTCCTTCTTGTCTTTCTCTCACTAGAATAAACACACTTTTATTCTTACTTGTTTCTCTCTCTACCATGGCTAAACACCACTTCTATCCTCCCCGCCCTCCAGATCTTTTACCCGTGTCATTAGTGAATCCAAGTTAACAATTGGCATCAAAGCTAACCGGGGGTGTTTCGTGTTTTTTATTCTTGTGTGTGTTCGAATTCGTGTTTGATTCATGGTCCATATTATTCTGGTTATTTTTTTTCACTAATTCTATCATTTCTTGATACTATCTACTCACTAACTGTTCATGTTATCATAAATTCCTCGTCATGTTTTTTTTCTCGTCTTTTGTGTCCCATATAACATCAACTGATTATTTAATTGAGAAAAGGACAGAAAACAAAAAAAAATGGCAAGATCCACCATTTTCAGTTTTAAAACCCTTTTCCGAATGTTTTTCCGATAAAGCATTCCGATGGGTTTTCCGACAGCTTATTCCGATGAGTTTTCAGATAGTCATTCCGATGGGTTTTCAGATAGTCATTCCGATGGATTTTTCAGATGATTATTCCGATTGGATTCCGATGGTCATTGCAATGGGATGAATCTGAACATTCCGATGGTGACTAAACATTGCGATAACACTGTATTGATTTTTTTAGAAAACACTGCCATGACTCAACTTAAGCCAAAAAAACTCTCACTACATCACACCGCGTCAACTCGGTATTTACCGAGTTGACCGAGTCAAACTGGGTCAAATCAATGAGTTCAGAACAATTAATAACAACAATCAGTACCTTGACCATGACTTCTCAAAACCCGACTATCAACCACTACCTCATCATTTGTCACTAGCCAACTATCATTATGTAACATCTACATACTCTAAATCAAAAAAAAATATAAACTAAAACAATTGTTTGATCTCAGATTCTGTTCGTGGGTGGCATGCATGTCGAGATCTTGAAAGATCTTACACATGATTAACAGATATTTCATCATACATCTGTGTGTGTGATGGCTTATACCATCATTTAATATACGAAGTGTAAGAGCGAATCATAACAACTTTGTTAGATTCAACCTTGGCATCGTTTTATAAACACAGCTTTCAAACTCACCATAGAACCTTACCCGAGACCTTTATTTAGATCTTGCAGCCGTTGATGATTTTCTCGAAGGAAGTTCGTTTAATTGAGGCTCGAATCAATAAATGATTACTATCCTTCAACTCGTGTTAGATTGTTTCGATTCCACAGTGGAGGAGTTTAAGAGATGAGAGTATGATGGGTGAGGTTGAATGATTTGTGATTATTTGGGTTTGGAAGCAATAGATGATCTGAGATTAAGTTTGGTTTGGGGGCTGAAGAGAAAGAAAATGACGGCGATGGTTTTGATAATGTGTTTAGGGTAATGTCTAGTATGAGATTATTTAGGGTTAACTGACTTATATCTCATCACTAGATCTGGTATTATATGTTGGGCTGAAAATAGTATGCCACTCGCATCACAGATGGGCCTAATGGTTTTATTCGTGAATTATATAACTCTAGAAGTGGGTTGGATATACTTCTTAAAAATGATTCGGCTGAAATACATTTTAGATAGTGATGGTACGAGAATTATTTTAACGTATCCAAAGTTAAGTTATGTGAAAATATGACTTCATATTGGTATGACGATTTTAGCGGATTACGGGTATATGGTGATGACAGGTTTATTTCGATTAAAACAAAACCCTCGTTTTAAAACCCTAATCTGTCGAAAAATTTCGGCGACCTCACCGCGGTGAGGTTGATCCGCGCATCAGTTGGGTATATGACTGATTTGGGCTTCAAAGTATAGTTAACTAGACCACGTTGACGGCTTCTCTTTCTCTAGTCATCGTTGGTTCCCTAGTTAACAACACTCACTCATACTCAACACACACAACAACACACGAAGACAAAAACAAACAAACACCAAAACGATCCTTAAGATTCACTGAAATTGTCAAAACGGCTAGTATTCGGGAAAAGTAATGTCAAGTGATTACGAAGTGGATTTGGTATTTATTATTTGAAGGTGAAGTGGAATATCACGAAGACGCCTACTCAATTCATCATCGAGCCTTTTCACCCCCTCTAACGATTGATGATTCGCTTCAGCATTTATGATTGAGACTTGACTTATCTAGTTTCCACTATCAAGGGGTGGATGGTCGACGACATGGACAACTATCACTTAAGGAGTTACGTTGTAGTGCTCAGTGTCACACTAATCTGTAGTTGTGGGTATTTCAAGAGGTGTTTTACATCTTATACTTCTCTCTTCTTTTTTGTATAAGTTACTAAGAGACGTTTCTCTGCACCGTTCGTCAATCAACACAAGTGCTAAGCGTAAGTAACAAATTTGGGGGATTGTACTTCAGTTTCAAGTTTGGAATATCAGGTTTACTTCACCAGTATTTACTAAAAATAGCCGAAAGAATACGAGGTTGGTAAGTTTAGCCAGAGAGTACAAGAGTAGAGATGTGATCAGCAAACAATTCTCACGAGCAACTTGAGCTACAAAATGTCAACAAATATTTATACTTCAGACACGAACATCTCGCGATTCTGATTATACTTGTCAGATGATGCTCCCGAGTGTTCTTAACCACCATACTCTTGACAAGAACATCTCACGATTCTGTGCGTACACGACAGATGATGCTTCTGAGTGTTCTTAACCTTCTTACTCCTGATAAGAACATCTCGCGATTCTGAGCGTACACGTCAGATGATGCTTCTGAGTGTTCGTCACCATCATACTTTCGACAAGAACATCTCGCGATTTTGACCGTACACGTCAGATGATACTTCCGAGATTTCGTCACCATCATGGGGGAAGAACGTGTACTTTGGAGACTTAGTTCACACTCTGGAGTACTTAGTTCAACTTATAGGGGGAAGTAGTCTACAAGCGTGAGAAGATTTGTTGCTGATTTCTTACATGTTCACCCAAACTAATAATCATGAAGACCAAAAATGTCAAGGTAGCAGTTACTTGGTGGGGTTTACTTCTTCTTCTACAAAATTCTGCTGTGCACTTTAAATGTCAAAGATAGAAGATTGCTCAAGCTACAGGTTATGCTCAAGACAGGGATATTGGTTTGGGGGGAAGCTGATTCAAAAGCTTCGTCAAAAAGAAGTCTATGAAGAAAGATTTTCTAGGCATGTGGTATGAATTGGGGGGAAGTTAATCTGGTTCATACATGATACAATGGTTCCTCAACAAGCAAAGACAAAGAGGATTCAAACTTGGGTATATGTTTTTCTAGAAGACTTGAAGACAACCGTGTCATCCTCAGCATTGGAAGCAAACTTAATATTGTCATATTTTTGTTGTATTTGCATTTGATAGGAACATTGTAAGTAATTCCATATGTCTCCACATTGGGGGAAGATTGTTAGCCTTAAAATGTGTGCGACTAACGGAATTACATTAGTTTCATAGCCGTGACTTGCAGGGACTAATATTGTCATATGTAAAGTCCAAGTCCCGGGCTATATAAACCCCTCCATACTTCCATGGAGGGGTGAGGCTTATCATTTCCTTCTTGTCTTTCTCTCACTAGAATAAACACACTTTTATTCTTACTTGTTTCTCTCTCTACCATGGCTAAACACCACTTCTATCCTCCCCGACCTCCAGATGTTTTACCCGTGTTATTAGTGAATCCAAGTTAACACAATGATTATTCAAAATCTTTCAAAAATTGTGTGTTCAACAACTCCCATCCTCAAAAAGCGAAATGTGGATCATATCCTCACAATGACAATTCAATTTGATAAATTTTTTAGGGGAGCGTTCCAAGCAATTTCATGCTAGTTTGACACATTCTTATCCCGAAGTTTTTCAAGACTATTTTTCACAATATATTTTAATCAAATTTGGTATCTCTAATATCAAACGATTTTATATATTAGAGATAGGGGAGAAAATGTGATTAAAATATGATCTAAATACTCAAGCACTAATGATTATGATCAAATACCCACAACATCTTTAATTCATGACGTTATTGGTGTCAAAAGGGTGGTTAGGTTTAAGTCCTATGATCCAACCAGAAACGGAGGGATCTTCCCAGGGACAATCCAATACATTATTAGAAGTCCTTAGGAAAGGTGGAGTAGAATGTGAATGTAGCTGAATGCCGACTAAGTACTGATGCTAGCACTGGAACAATCACAACAAGGTGTTACTGATGATGTCTTAGTAAGCATTGAAAGGGTTGAAGAATGAAAAAGAAATGTAAGGATAAAGGGTGTAAAGAAATTAACCCTCCATGCAACTTAGGCAGAAACCGGGTCAACACATCATGAAGACAACGCATCATGGACCCAGTGATGTAATGCACAACCCCTCCCCAGCTGACTGAGACTTTTCTTAAAAGAAGTTTGTTTTATTGACACGGAGATCAACACGACTTCTATTAACTTTCTCACTTCGAGATAGTTGATATTTAATAGGTGGCATCTGCTCCAACCTCCGACCACTAAAAGTGCACAAATCGAGTCTAGAGCCAAGAGATCAATAAAATCTCGTTAGGACACACAGATGATGATCAAGAGAGTCATACGCTATATCCTTGCGATATTGATAGAACACTCAAAGTGATACTACCTAGTATTCACAATGATGAGTGGAAATCCTTCAAGTGTTAACATCAAACAGCACTGCGGTAGGTCATGTGTAAGATTCTTTATGAATTGAACATATGTAAAACTGAAAGGCAACAGTGGTTTGTTTCCTTATCGATTCAAACTCGTTTCAGGTTTCTACGCAATATCTTTATGGTCTTGCCAGAACATTCAGAGTGATATTCATTAATACTCACAGTGACGAATGGAAATCCTTCCAGTGTTAACATCTAACAGCACTTTTGTAGGTAACTTGCGAGATTCTTATGAATCAAGCTTGTGTCAACTGGAAAGCAACAGTGGTAAGATTCTTAATGAATCAAACTTGTTCTAGGAATTTGAATTGACGACTTTAATCAAGCAGATATCTATCCAATTGATTCACTCTTTATGTTCGCAGTCTTGCTTTCAGACGGTCGAGTAAAGAGAACGGCTAGTACAGCCGCGAAACCCTATCAAGGAGGTTCTTAACTGAATCTACCTAATCACAGGTACGATATTTAATATCGTGTAACGGTCTTCACCGACCGGAGGTAAAACGCTACCGATTTAGGACGAATGTAAAATCCATTCAGTCCGTGTCTATGTTTTGTCTCGAGAAGGTGGCGTTACGGTGTACTCAGTAAAGTCAAAGATTCAAAACCACATACTCATGCCCAAAAGACATATTCAACAATCAAGAAAGCAAAAGACTTCCACAACTCTAATGATAAAAATCTTCCTTATCATTTAAGTAGAGGAATGACCTCTCTTCAAAGGAAATTGTTAGCAAGGTTTTAAGATAATGCAAAGTATGAGCACGTGTGTGACAATCCATCAATTTATGGCCGATATTTTATTCTCAATATTTATTTGAAAACATTATTTTAATGTTATAATATGAACTCTCTTATTTATGGGAAGAAATTAGGGTTTACGTCTTGAAGTAGCATCGACTACGTCTAAACCGGAGGATTCTACGTTACGTGCTTACGTTTATATACACCGTTTTGGTGACAGTCCGACATTTCGGGAAATAAATTTATCCGTGAATATTATTTTGGAATTTTAAATTTGTGTTGGTTCATAAACTCACAAATTTACGAGAAGAGATTAGGACTTACGAATATAATTTAACGTCCTTTACGATTAAACCGGAACCCTTAGGATTACGTATTTACGTTTTTAAACTCCGTTTTTTATGAGACAATTTTTATTAGATTCGTTTTGTGCCGTTGATTCATAATTTATAAAAACATTTTTCGTAAAACGACCCGAGGGCACGCAAATCGAGGAAACTAGAATCGAGAAGTATCCGTAAATTAGTGGGATGAGACAAGTTTACACTTGCCTCACCCCACAAATGGGCGGCCAAATACTTCCCCAACACACCATTAGGTGTCAACTATACACAATGAAGCAAGACACTTGTCTTAGTTTGCATCAAAACCATTTACAACAAAAACCACTAGCCTCACACACACACACACACACTCATGCAATGTTAATCCAAAAAGTTCACCAAAACTCTCTCTTCCTCCCTCTTAATTCCGTCCAACCCTCTCCCATAAACACCCATTTTATAAAAAGATAACCATGAAATCATATGTTATTCACACATATGATGAAGCCCTTTTGAATCCCTATTGATTGGTGGTGATTATAACATCCAAAGAGGAGTTTCTATGGAGTCTTAGGGCTGATTTTCCACAAGGAGTTCTTGAATATTGGTGGACTTGAAGATGATATTGGTTTATCACAAGTTTTGCCATCAAAATCCAAGCCTTGATCATAACCTACACAACCTTAGTGGTATAAAGATTGTTCTTCCTATCCTCTTGTTATTTTTATTATGTAATCTTGTATTTTCTTCATTTATGTATATGTATATGATGATGAATGATGATTAAAAATATTATGTGGGGATTTGGTGTTGAATGATTTGATAAACATGGGTAAAAGGATGGAAAAACCACATGTAAAAATGGTTAAATCTTGCTTAATAAGATGGCTGTATAAAAACAGTAAGTAACCAAATGATAAACTGATAAAATGGTAAAGTGGAATCAATATACAGTAATTATTAGGTGTTATACACATGTGAGAGTTGGCCATGCAATGGGATCATAAAAATGAGTGAGATATGATCAAAACAAGTTTAGAGTGCAAATCTGCCTACACTGTTTTGGACGAATTTATTAAAATATTTAGATGATGATTCATCAGTAGCTATAGAGGAATAACATGAAGCACATATCATGTAGTTTCTGTGATAAAACGTTGAGGTGCTATCTCATTATAGAACTCTAGATATGGATATTTTAGTGAACTTAAAATTTAGGACTGATTTTGTGAATTTAAAGTTTAATATTATTATATAAGCACTCAAATAAATATAGTATAAAATGTGAATTAAAATCCACTAACTTATGTATTTCATTTAATAAATATGCATAAGGATAAATAAATGGACATTATATAAAAATGGTAGTTTGGTAAGTTTTATAAGATATAAAAACTATATACTACGTTTTACGTCTTTTCCGCTAGTACCGTAAAATTAACGTTTTTCGTCAATTAAAACTTAGACGGTCGGACCCGTCTAATGTAAACTTTTTAAAAGTCATATACTGATATATAAGTACTTAATACAAGTAAAAACCGATAAAACCCGAACTATATAACATACGGACATTAACGGGCTAAGTTAGCATTATTGGACTAACAATCCAACTAAATGGACTAAACACTTATAAACTTACTTATTGGGCTTAACCCATTTGGGACCAACATGTAAAGTATAATACTGATAATAAAAGTATAATTGGGCTAATATAATATATTGGGCTTGTAATAGGCCCGTTGGGCCTCAAAATGTAAACAAGTTGAACTAGTGTAACTAGTCTTGAAAATTTCCAACACATAACATTAAAATGAGTAAATGAGAATATATAAACCCACTTGATCATAATATATATAAAATCATCATAAATATACATAACTATTATTTTTATGAAGTCATTGGACAAAAGTCTAAGACAAGTATTATTTGTCTAGGTTTCCGTGATTGAAGCACGTACCGTACATCCGAATTGCCGATAACCCGCTTTCCCACATCAACGTGAGTTCATATCCTCGCACTCTTTTAAATGTTTATATGAAATGTTTTATAAACCCGCGAGGGAGATAACATGTTAGTTTTTATGAAATAGGACACTAGTTGTCCTAATTGTTTTTTATTGATTTGGACCCGAATGATTGTATGACCCGATGAATGATTATATGACCCGATAGACGAAATGAAATGGATTATTAAAGTTAGGTTATGTCACTAAAAGTCCCATTAGCATGAATTGTGAACTACCAGAATTTGGTAGACGCTTATGTATATAATAGTACTATTTGGGGACGATCACCCCAATTCGCGCCTTGACGGTTGATCCCCGTCGTGCCACATTGATTGGTAAGCGAATTTATGTATGAGAAGATTTACACAAGCGTGATTATTGTGATGACATGCTCATTTAGATGGGCAAATGAGTTTCGGGTTAGCTACCCGTTGTTTGTTATAGTAAGGTAACAATGTCAATCCAAAAATAACAAAATACTGCTATACGCATCGAATTACGATATATTGCCTGACTAGCAATACGGGGTCTTATTATTGATTTTATGTTTGTATTTTGGTTTTACATAACCATATTCATATAACAGTTTTTATTTAACTTTATACAACGTTATAAAATGTATTGTATGATGTTTTTACGACTTTGGTTCGTATAATGATTTTGAAGGCAAAAGCGAATATTATGATTTTCGATAAGGATTTGTATAAAATGACTTTGGCTATTTTATGGCCTATTACAAAGATTTGTACAAAATGATTTTCGGTAATAATTTTATACCGATGTTATATTGATGGATTTCATTAAACTCTATGAATTCACTTGGTGTTATCGCTGACCTTTTCTTTTAACATGTTTTATCTCAGGTACTTGAAGGTAATTCTCGGGAAGACAACAAGAATTCATGGCCCGCACTTAAAAAATAATTTCCATTCAAATGCTTTGTAAAACCTGTATGAAATACAATGACTTGGGACCTATGTAAACTTGATATTTATGAATGGAAATGCTTTATTATTAAACGACGCGATTTTTAAGTGTTGTCTATGATGTGAGTAATGTGCTATCCCGTAACACCAACGAGTCTTCCGCTGTATTAAATTGTGTAAATTTGGGGGTGTTACAGTTTGGTACCAGAGCTCTCGTTATAGAGAACGAAAGATTTTTAAAACCAAGGTTTTGAATAAAACATTTCAAAATCTTTTAACTATAAACATTTTTCTAAAAATTTCTAAAAATATATTGACTATAACGGTGCCGAAGAATTCCCGAGTTACTAACAAGGCCAGACTGAGAAGTGTTATTTTAATATATATATAACTTGGATTATACATATATATATATATATATATATATATATATATATATATATATATATATATATATATATATATATATATATATATATATATATATATATATATATATATATATATATATATATACATATATATATATATATATATATATATATATATATATATATATATATATATATATATATATATATATATATATATATATATATATATATATATATATATATATATATATATATATATATATATATATATATATATATATATATATATATATATGATCAAATTTTATTACATGATTGTTGGATGATTATTTTGATATACAAGGTATTTATACGACGTAGATTGTCACAAGAAACCTTAAATCCCCTAGAAAATAAATCGAAGCTATTCCCGTAGGAATCCTAGCTATTCCAGATCTAAACCAAGTTGCGGATATTTATGATCCCAACAAAATGGTTGATATTCGTAGAAATGTTGGTATTAGTTGATTAAGATCTTGAAGAAGAATTGGCGAGATTAAATCTGATATCGATGTCATGACGATATTTTCTTATAGAATGGAGTTTGACCAAACGGTACCAGCTAGAAAGATGTCATCTGATTCGTTGTCACCCAGTTCTTAAAATTGAAATCGAAAGGGTGAAGTTGCACTTGAGGCTGTCATTGGAACCATTACCCAAAAGCCTCATGCCACTAGTACCTTTCTGAGAAGTCTAATTGAATGTGTGAGTCATTTCATACTAGTGACTCATTTGATAACTATTGTTGTAAGAGCTATAGGATTGAAAATTAAGTGTTGTTCATATTGAGCTTTTATTGCCTTTACAAGGCCGAAGAATAAGGTTGTAAGTATTGGAGAATGAGGTAGAATATCGAATTGAGTATAAGTTGATTGAAACTTAAATAAAGTAAAAATTTAACTCGTATGGAATAAGAAATTGTTAAGAGGAAGTTGTTGAGTCCTGTGATTGAATTATAAGGTTTTAATTGATTGTTGATTCGTGTTAAGTGTTGTTCCTAGGCCATTGTCCACTAACGAGGATGCCCAGTGTCCAAGAAATAAATTGAAGAACTCTTCTTCTGATTTGAGACCGATGGATCTTCTGGGACATGTGGAACACCTAATGACTCTTGTAGATTAGTATTCATTGTGGTATCTTTTAAAAATCCCTAACTTAACTGAGACATCGGTTGGTAGGATGAGTTCTTGGAATTGTATGACATAGTGACACGTAATGTGTTTCGGTACCATTTTGACTTGTTTGTGATTAATAAAAAGAATACCTTTGATTGCTAAATTCTACATGTATCGATGTTATCTATCTTTTATTTCTTCATCCTAATGTTCGCATTAGTGATGCAACCATTGAGCAAGTACTCATCTCTGTTTGAGTTACGTTGTGGATTAATCTTTTTGAGCACCATCAAGGTCATGAACCTCATGATTAATTGGCTAAGCTCATTTCCTATTATATTGTGGTTAGTTCATGGTAAACAACTCTTCATCACTCTTTTGCAGATCACTCATTGTTTTTATAAGATAAATCAGTATCCTTTGAGAAAATTGAATTTTCATCACTATATGGATTATTTAAAATGAGACTTATAAATAATCATTATTGAAATAAAGTTGATTATGAAATAACTTGGAAAACTTAATTGTTTTCATAGCAAAGAAAATCTTTGTAAATTTATTTTTGATTCTTATTTAAGAATTAAGCATGAAAATGTTTTTATTATAAACATGATGATAAAATTTTGACGAACTGAGTATTGCATCGTTAATCTTAAAATTGTATATAGTTGCACGCCTACATACAATTTGGAAGGGACCATGCAAGGCTGATTAGTAGTCACCATAAAATTGATACATAAACACTAAATTTTCTTTGAAGTTGTGAAAGATTAAATTTTATGAGATCTGCAAGAAGTGCGAAAATAGGGACATAGTGTTAGGGACACCTACATATGTGCCCGAACTATTTATTCTTCTAAGTTGAATTTACTCATCTGTGGAAATTGTCTTAATTGACAATTGACAATTCTTTCTTGTCCAATTCTCCCGTAGTGATATTCTTAGGAAAAGTATCTGATTACCGAGTGTTGATACCCGACTGGAAGTATCGACGTTCCTATCATTTCTTTTGATTAGATTTCATTTGAATGACCTGGGTAACGATCCGAGGAGCTTTGGAATGGATACTCAAATTATGAAAACATGGGATATACTCATATTCGTAAATGTTTTCGTTTGTATCTGATTTGAAATTCTCTCGCGTAAATTATGCGTTGACATTACTCTTTGGATGATAGTTGTGTCTCCATATATCCTTGAATTTGTGAAGGATTATGAATTATTATTAGTCTTTTGAGAAGTTCACATCTTATCGACGACAATGAAACTGGAAAGTTAATAGTTCCAGTAGAATGGATTGATTGATTATGACATGACGACATTGTCTTAATTGATGGGAACTCGAGTAGAATTCCCCTAAATGATAAGATGTTGATTATCAAAAGTAATCTAAATAATTCTCGATGGATGACCATATCCTGCATTTAGACTTGAAATTATACCGTGAATGGTTGTGAATTAGTCATAGATATTATAATCTAGAAAGAACTTAAAGAAAATTTATTAAAAGATGTTTCCGTTATCTGAAACTTTAGGAGGTATTTGTTGGTGAATTACCTAGACTTTTTCCATTAAGGCAAGTTGAAATTGGTATTGATTATATTCCCGGTGCTGCACCTGTGGCTTGTGCACTGTACGTCAGCACCATCTAAATTAAAAGAATTACCGTACAACTGAGAGAGTTGTCGGAGAAAGCTTTTATTCTACCAAGCTCGTCATCATGAAGATCTATGGTGTTATTATTTCTTATGTTTATTGATTACCGTGAACTAAGTACATTGACGAGTAAAATCTATATCCACTACCCAAGATGATGGATTGTTCGATCATTTACAAGGTTCTAGCGTATGTTTTAAAAATTTGATCCACGACATAGTTATCATCAACTTCGCGTCCGCGAAAAAGATTATCTATTCCAATCACTACATTCAGAACTCGTAATGAACATTATGAGTTTCACGTGACGTCGTTTGGATTGACTAATACACATGTAGCATCCATAAATTTGGTGAATCACGTGTGTAGGCTGTAATTTGATAAATTCATACTCGTGATCATTAAGAACCATCTGTTTGTTTATAAGAATAAGAATGAGTTAATAATTAATTATAGACTGCCCTAAATTGGCCGAACAACGAAAACCTGTACCTTGAATATATAACGTGTGATTTAAGGCTTGACCCTTTACATAAAATGATCGTTTGATTAATGACGGTAAGATATATATATATATATATATATATATATATATATATATATATATATATATATATATATATATATATATATATATATATATATATATATATATATATATATATATATATATATATATATATATATATATATATATTGACTCTTCAAAAATTAGAGTCATTAAGGATTAGGTTTATACCAAAAAGGAGGTGCAAATATGTTTTGACAAATGTTTTAACAAGGGATTTTAAGGGATTATTCCCTTATACCCAAAACATTTAACTAAACTCCTGTTTAGGGGTAAATGTTTGTGTATACCTCAAGACAACCTAAGAGGGATTGAGGAAACCATTTTAACCATGACATGGAATTTGAAACGACAGTTTTATCTTTTCAACTAAGAAAATTTTGACCAAAGTATAAACAAAGATTTTCGAACATTTACGGATCTTATTAAGTATTTTCAATAAATCAACAAAGATCATGTTAATTAAAATCAAATTTATTTTGAACATTTTTATATAATTGGTCGAACTAAGAAATTTAAAATTTTTACGTTTACATTTCATAAAATTTAATATTTATTATTTAATTACTTGTAATAATAATCGACGCTTTAGACGCCGAACTGAGCAAAACTGATAAAAATAATAGTTGAGACGAAACTAAAACTTAGAAAATATGAAGAAAGAAATTTTTGAATAAATATGGTCATGATAATTATTTCATCAGGGAAGATGAATGTAGATACTGACACATAATATAGAAAGCATAAAGAATCAATTAGGATTTATTCCTTAGTAATGACTGTGCAAAATAAATTACCGAACAATTTAAAAATAGTTGATGCTTGTAAAAAGGATAATATAGATAATAAAAAGGGGGTTCGCGGCTAATGTGAACCATTAGAATTGAGAAGCCAATGGCATTGAATGTTTTAAAGGCCACTTGTGTTTGCCTAAATATGGAATTTAGAGACTTGGTTATGGTGGAATCTCATAAGGTTAAGTATTCTATTCATGTCATTTCTGATTTAATGTATCTTTATCTGAGGAAGTTGTACTGATGCAAATTATGAAGGCAGACATCACCTCATACATTAGTAAACATTTAAACTATTGCAAAGGTCATCATCTGAATTTGATTCGATTTGGGTCATCGTCGACAGACTGACCAAATCTGCTAATATCATTCCTGTTAATGATAGATTCTTGATGAAGAAATTGACTCTTTTGTATTTAAAGGAGTTGTGTAAACATAGTGTGCCTGTATCGATCATCTCTATCAAGATCCTCACTTCGCATCGAATTTCTAGAGATTTGCTCAGAAGTCATTGGGAACGAACCTTGATGATAGTACTGTTTACCATCCCAATCGAAGGGACGAGTTAAAGTAACGATACAAAACGCTAGAAGTCTTGTTTTATGTTTGAATGATTGACCTTGGTAATGAACCGTATAATCGTTTTCCTTTGGAGAGATTATCATTGATAATTATCGTATTAGGATCAAGATTGAATCTTCTGAGGATATATATTAGAGCATCTGTAAGCAGGAGTTAGGATGAAGACACCCGACATACACCCATTGTGAGTTGGACATGTCTTTTAGGTTTAAGGTTTCCTATGATGGCGAACCTAACCTTACAAAATACTCGACCCGCGAGACCTGAAATGATTGTTGAAATTAGGATCTGATTATTGACTGCCGGTAGTGGGCAGGAGGTTATGTGAATATGAAATGTAGATCTTGAAGTGCCAGATGGGTAGCGAAGTTATGCCAAAAAATTTAACCATGGAAAAATGAATTGCTGATCTGAAAGATCATGGGATATAAGTCCCCGTTGTATGGGACAATTGAGATGATGTAAAAGATTGGTTTGAAAGGCATATAAGTTGGATCTACCCTAGGACTTCAAGAGCTGCGTGAATTATGTTTCGTATATCGAACTCGATAAAATGTCTATCAAGTGAGAATCTGAATTCTTCTTGATAAAGTTTAGATCGGCGAAAAGTTGCATTCATCAAAAACTCGTGAACATCATGGATAGAGAAAGTAAGTCCACATTAAGCCTGATCGTATTCCCCTAGTTACGTTTGATGAAACTCGCGTATTGTACTGGATTACACTTGTGAGAAAAGACCGAATGTGGAGGAAATACCCACGTGGCTCTAACTCTATAAGAAGCGAGTAGTAAGATAAAATGATCTTTGAGGACAAAAATCATGTATAGGGGTAAATGATGTGACAATCCGTCAATTTATGGTCGATATTTTATTCTCAGTATTTATTTGAAAACATTATTTTAATGTTATAATATGAACTCACTTATTTATGGGAAGAAATTTTGGTTTACGTCTTGAAGTAGCATCGACTACGTCTAAACCGGAGGATTCTACGTTACGTGCTTACGTTTACATACACCGTTTTGGTGACAGTCCGACATTTCAGGAAATAAATTTATCCGTGAATATTATTTTGGAATTTTAAATTTGTGTTGGTTCATAAACTCACAAATTTACGAGAAGAGATTAGGACTTACGATTATAATTTAACGTCCTTTACGATTAAAACGGAACCCTTAGGATTACGTATTTACGTTTTTGAACTCCGTTTTTGAACTCCGTTTTTAATGATTCAAATTTTATTAGATTCGTTTTGTGCCGTTGATTCATAATTTATAAAAACATTTTTCGTAAAACGACCCGAGGGCACGCAAATCGAGGAAACTAGAATCGAGAAGTACCCGTAAATTAGTGGGATGAGACAAGTTTACACTTGCCTCACCCCACAAATGTGAGGCCAAATACTTCCCCAACACACCATTAGGTGTCAACTATACACAATAAAGCAAGACACTTGTCTTAGTTTGCATCAAAACCATTTACAACAAAAACCACTAGCATCTCTCACACATACACACACACTCATGCAATGTTAATCCAAAGTTCACCAAAACTCTCTCTTCCTCCCTCTTAATTTCGTCCAACCCTCTCCCATAAACACCCATTTGATCAAAAATTAACCATGAAATCATATGTTACTCACACATATGATGAAGCCCTTTTGAAGCCCTATTGATTGGTGGTGATTATAACATCCAAAGAGGAGTTTCTATGGAGTCTTAGGGCTGATTTTCCACAAGGAGTTCTTTAATATTGGTGGACTGGAAGATGATATTGGTTTATCACAAGTTTTGCCATCAAAATCCAAGCCTTGATCATAACCTACACAACCTTGGTGGTATAAAGATTGTTCTTCCTATCCTCTTGTTATTTTGATTATGTAATCTTGTATTTTCTTTATTTATGTATATGTATATGATGATGAATGATGATTAAAAATATTACGTAGGGATTTGGTGTTGATAGATTTGATAAACATGGATAAAAAGATGGAAAAACCACATGTAAAAATGGTTAAATCTTGTTTAATAAGATGGCTGTATAAAAACAGTAAGTAACCAAATGATAAACTGATAAAATGGTAAAGTGGAATCAATATAGAGTATTTATTAGGTGTCATACACATGTGAGAGGTGGCCATACAATGTAATCATAAAAATGAGTGAGATATAATCAAAACAAGTTTAGAGTGTAAATCTGCCTACACTGTTTTGGACGAATTTATTAAAATATTTAGATGATGATTCATCAGTAGCTATAAATGAATAAAATGAAGCACATATCATGTAGTTTCTGTGATAAACATTTGAGGTCCTATCTCATTATAGAAATCTAGATATGGACATTTTAGTGAACTTAAAATTTAGGACTGATTTTGTGAAATTAAAGTTTAATATTATTATATAAGCACTCAAATAAATATAGTATAAAATATGAATTAAAACCCACTAACTTATATATTTCATTTAATAAATATGCATAAGGATAAATAATGGACATTATATAAAAATGGTAGTTTGGTAAGTTTTATAAGATATAAAAACTATATACTACGTTTTACGTCTTTTCGGCTAGTACCGTAAAATTAACGTTTTTCGTCAATTAAAACTTAGACGGTCGGACCCGTCTAATGTAAACTTTTTAAAAGTCATATACTGATATATAAGTACTTAATACAAGTAAAAACCGATAAAACCCGAACTATATAACATACGGACATTAACGGGCTAAGTTAGCAGTATTGGATTAATAATCCAACTAAATGGACTAAACACTTATAAACTTACTTATTGGGCTTAACCCATTTGGGCCCAACATGTAAAGTATAATACCGATAATAAAAGTATAATTGGGCTAATATTATATATTGGGCTTGTAATAGGCCCATTGGGCCTCAAAATGTAAACAAGTTGAACTAGTGTAACTAGTCTTGAAAATTTCCAACACATAACACTAAAATGAGTAAATGAGAAAATATAAACCCACTTGATCATCATATATATAAAATCATCATACATATACATAACTATTATTTTTATGAAGTCATTGGACAAAAGTCTAAGACAAGTATTATTTGTCTAGGTTTCCGTGATTGAAGCACGTACCGTACATCCGAATTGCCGATAACCCGCTTTCCCACATCAACGTGAGTTCATAGCCTCGCACTCTTTTAAATGTTTTTATGAAATGTTTTATAAACCCGCGAGGGAGATAACATGTTAGTATTTATGAAATAGGACACTAGTTGTCCCAAGTGTTTGTTTATTGATTTGGACCCGAATGATTGTATGACCCGATGAATGATTATATGACCCGATAGATGAAATGAAATGGATTATTAAAGTTAGGTCATGTCACTAAAAGTCTCATTAGCATGAATTTTGAACTACCGGAATTTGGTAGACGCTTATGCATATAATAGTACTATTTGGGGACGATCACCCTAGTTCGCGCCTTGACGGTTGATCCCCGTCGTGCCACACTGATTGGTAAGCGAATTTATGTATGAGAAGATATACACAAGCGTGATTATTGTGACGACACGCTAATTTAGATGGGCAAATGAGTTTCGGGTTAGCTACCCGTTGTTTGTTATAGTAAGGTAACAATGTCATGCGGCTTATAATAATCCAAAAATAACAAAATACTGCTATACGCATCGAATTACGATATATTGCCTGACTAGCAATATGGGGTCTTATTAATGATTTTATGTTTGTATTTTGGTTTTACGTAACCATATTCATATAACGGTTTTTATTTAACTTTATACAACGATATTAAACGTATTATATGATGTTTTTACGACTTTGGTTCGTATAATGATTTCGAAGGCAAAAGCCAATATTATGATTTTCGATAAGGATTTGTATAAAATGACTTTGGCTATTTTATGGCCTATTACAAAGATTTGTACAAAATGATTTTCGGTAATAATTTTATACCGATGTTATATTGATGGATTTCATTAAACTCTATGAATTCACTCGGCGTTATCGCTGACCTTTTCTTTTAACATGTTTTATCTCAGGTACTTGAAGGTAATTCTCGGGAAGAAAACAAGAATTCATGGCCCGCACTTAAAAAATAATTTCCATTCAAATGCTTTGTAAAACCTGTATGAAATACAATGACTTGGGACCTATGTAAACTTGATATTTATGAATGGAAATGCTTTATTATTAAACGACGCGATTTTTAAGCGTTGTCTATGATGTGAGTGATGTGCTATCCCGTAACACCAACGAGTCTTCCGCTGTATTAAATTATGTAAATTTGGGGGTGTTACAATGTGGATAAAGACACAAGATCACAAGATGGCAAAGACAAGTCAAGAATGATTTGAAGATCTCAAGATAATAGACAAAGTCGAAAGACAATGACAAAGACTCAAAGATCACAACATGAAGGAACAAGACTACTATTACACGTTCAAGACTCATTTATGACGAAATTCGTAATATCCATTGAACTCCAAATATCAAAGAGGAATGACCTCACATTGGGGGAGATTGTTAGCCTCAAAATATTGAGTCAAACAAGAATGTTCGGTCATAGGTTTATATTGTAATATTTATTAGAACGTTGTAATAGTTAGTTAAAATAGTCGTGACATTACGGGCTTGATGGCTAGCTTAAAAGGCCTCTTTCAAGGTACTAAGCATTTATTCAAGTCCGACCCAAAACAATATAGTCTAATAGAAAGCCCGCATGTGGGTGGACTATATAAGCACCTTTCTAGCATGCTAGGAGGTTGGCAAGTAATCATTTTCATCTAATCTAATTTCTCCTAGTTAATCACCTCTCTCTCTACTTTCTCTCACTATTTCTCTCTCTAAAATTCATATCTTTTCCATCTCATTTCTTTAATCTATCATCATATAACTAAGGACAACAAACTGTCACTAAAAAGTGTGACCAAAAGCTTAGTTTTTAAAAACTGTCAATAAACGAATCTGCGACAAAAATTAGCGTCGCTAATTTCAGAACTAACACCTTTTTATTTATAGTTTGAAAAGTTCCCACTTCTCTTTATACATTTCCCACTGTTTTCGTAACATGTCCCACTTTTTGACAGTCCTAAACACCCCTTTTACAGAACTACAGCCGAATGGTTTTTTTTACAGCCTTTTGGATCGAACGCAGCCCGAGCCGCCCCTGTGTGGGTCACGGCTCGGCAAGACTGAGGCCACTAAGACCTTGGGTCTCGGTTTCATTAAACCAAACATCCCCCCGATGTCATAAGCTAAACAAACACGCCCCACCCCCCCCCCCCCCCCCCCCACCCGTTGGGTTACTGTTTCTTGGCCGACCAAAAGAGGAGGCACCACCGAGATATGGTGGTGTCTCGGTTGCCGTGTAGTATTAAAAAATGACCGCCTTTTCATTTAATTCATGACTCTAACGCAGCCTACTTTTTCTTTTAAATCAAACCCACAATTTGTGTATACTAAAAATTAAAGGAAAGAAGATTGATTACCTTTGTAGGATCAGTAAACAAAGATGAACATACATACGAATTTCTTCTAGAAATAAAACCCGAATCTCTCTTTTTTTACTCTATGCCCGGAGGCTCACTAGGGTTACCAAACCCTAGTTTATTATTATTTTTTTGATGTTTGCTGCGTCTGATCTACACAAAAAGGGGGTAAACCCTGATTTCTTTTTTCTTTCTTTCTTTGGCCGGGCCTAAAGCCCATTTAAACATTACTTTATTTTTATATAAACTGCCCCTTTATAAACTTTATATAGTTTTCCTTTTTTTAAAAGCTTTAAATTATTTACATACTTTCGGGATCAATCTTCGCGTGTCTTTAGTCTTTCTGAAACGTATAAATTTTGCGTACTTAACGTATATACGTTCGTAATACTTATTTTCCTGAATAAATGCATATAGTTTTATATAATTAAAATTGTGTATTTAATATTTAAAATATTTAAATACAGGTTTTACAAAGCACCAAGGGGGAGCTAGTAGCAAAGTCCGATTCTTTTTCTTTTCAAAGACTTGTGCTAACCTTTTTGCTTCGACAAAGGGGAGAAATGATAGTGATAAACTCTTTAATAATTCGAATAATCTTGTATTTTACGTAAATGAGTTTATAGTTTTTCGTAATCAAAAAGGGGGAGATTGTTAATGTAAAGCAATGCCTAAAAACATTGTTAGTACTAATTAATCTTTCTTATTTTTTATCACGAGAAATTACAAAGATATTTATTGTCAAACACAATCATAAAACGAATTATCTAACAAACACTATCATCAAGGTATCTTAATCTTGCTTAGTAATCATAAAAGTGATTAGCCTTAAAACTCACTTTTGTCAAATGTAACAAAAGATTTTTAATAAAATTTATTTTTAAGAAAATGTTTTATTAAAATGAAAATGTAAATTTGAATATGGCACATGAATATACGATATGTGTGAAATTTACAATGTGATTAGTGTATTTTGTGTGACTATATGCATCTAATAGTCACATGAATTGTATGTTTGTGTGACCTTTTATGATATGTGGTCACACAAATCATGCTACATACAATTAACCAAAAGTTACCAATAGTAGAAATAAGTGTGACTGTATGCTTTGTCAAGTCAAGCCATATGTATTTTGTGTGACTATATACATCCAATAGTCACATGAATTGTATGTTTGTGTGACCTTTTATAACATGTAGTCACACAAATCATGCTAATGGCACTAAGTTTGTCACATACAATTAACCAAAGAGTTACCAATAGTAGAAATAAGTGTGAATGTATGCTTTGTCAAGTCAAGCAAATTGTATTTTGTGTGACTATATGCATCCAATAGTCACATGAATTGTATGTTTGTGTTACCTTTTATAACATGTAGTCACACAAATCATGCTAATGGCACTAAGTTTGTCACATACAATTACCCAAAGAGTTACCAATAGTAGAAATAAGTGTGACTGTATGCTTTGTCAAGTCAAGCAAATTGTATTTTGTATGACTATATGCAACCAATAGTCACATGAATTGTATGTTTGTGTGACCTTTTATAATATGTAGTCACACAAATCATGCTAATGGTACTGAGTTTGTCACATACAATTAACCAAAGAGTTACTAATAGTTGAAATAAGTGTAACTGTATGGTTTGTCAAGTCAAGTCAATTATATTTTGTGTGACTATATGCATCCAATAGTCACATGAATTGTATGTTTGTGTGACCTTTTATAACATGTAGTCACACAAATCATGCTAATGGCAATAAGTTTGTCAAATACAATTAACCAAAGAGTTACCAATAGTAGAAATAAGTGTGACTATATGCTTTGTCAAGTCAAGCAAATTGTATTTTGTGTGACTATATGCATCCAATAGTCACATAGAATTGTATGTTTGTGTGACCTTTTATGACATGTAGTCACACAAATCATGCTAATGGCACTAAGTTTGTCACATACAATTAACCAAAGAGTTACCAATAGTAGTAATAAGTGTGACTGTATGCTTTGTCAAGTCAAGCAAATTGTATTTTGTGTGACTATATGCATCCAATAGTCACATAAATTGTATGTTTGTGTGCCCTTTTATGACATGTAGTCACACATTGTAATGTGAATAAGTGTGACTATGTTTCATCTTCTAGTAACCTTTCAGAATTCAATAAAAACAAAAAAACAAAACTCTGGAAATCAAATTTCAATTGCATTAATATATAAAATTGAATGTACATAAGCAAATAAACAAATGTAATGTCGTATTATTCTCAAGTAACATACTTTTCACATAGAATCACATTTATAAAGACTTTGAATCACCGTATTGTAAAGTCTTTTGAGCCTTGTTATTCCTAGCTTGTTTCTGCATATGAGGAATAGTCGTAAATTTACTTCCTGGTGGAACGTTCATCAATCGCTTAGATCCTATCTTTGGTGCACTTTCAACAACAGCTTTTATGGTATTTGGTGGTGTTGTTTCCTGTAGGGAAAAAATACCGTGTATCAAACGTTGAACTAAATATGAAAAGCTATGTATATGTATACGTAGGATGATAAATCAAGTGTATGTACCTCTTGTAAAAAAATAACCTTTTCCTTTGGCCATGCCATAAAACTACCTTTTACATCCTTAACAGTTTGTAAACCATTATTTCGGTCATCAGGTATGAATGCTGCATCCACTAGGGATTCATCAACTGAAACTTTGTAGCAATTTTTTGGTAGTGGTTGGTTATGAATCATTACATTGTCTCCATCCTTAGTCTTGTGTACCTTACCGATAGCAATGATAATTTTCCTAGATATGTTCCACAGTTTGCACTGAAATGTCTGAAGAAAATATGTTTACATGCGTTAATGAGAAATAAATTAAACAAGTAAATATATGAAAAAAGATGAAATACTTACATCTGGTAGTGATGGTGGAGACTGATTTACTTTGGATTTAGAAGGTGTACGCTTCTTTCGTAATTATGAATTAGGTACGTCTTATTTTGTCGAGGGAGACAGATTTTGTTGTGAACCGGAAGTTGGAGAAATATCTAACTGAGATTGGGAATTTTGAAGTGGAGACTTCTTTTCTAACGATCTAGTCTTTTTTTTGCTCCCCTAGTTCTACCAGGTCCGTGCATATATACATAAGACAGTAAATAAGTCCTATGTAGTACAATTTAGAAACCAAACATGCTGTTTTTATAACTTACCTGGTTCGCAGTTGCAGTTGCAGTTGTAGTTGCAGTTGCAGTTGCAGCTGCAGTTGCAGTGTCCAAATCCTTGTTCAAAGTTGCAGTTGACTTTAACACACCCTTTTGAAGACCACCACCATTGATCGACGTCCTTTGTTCTTCACTAGGTTTTGTAGTTAATGTACTATTTTCTAGTTGTAATACCTGCAATATATAAGTATGTTAATTGTTATTGGTATTAAAGACTGAAAATCATCAAATCAAAATTAGAAAACTAGTCTTACATTTGACTGACTTGGCATTAACTCGGCTATATTAAACCCTTGTGTAGACATAACTTTACACATTTTATCAATAGTTTCCTGTGTTTGTGACATCTTGGTTTTTAATTCAACAACTATAATCTCTTTATCTTTACGCGCCTGTCTCTCCTTCTCAAGTTCATTTTCAAGCAACGCAATCCTTACATCAGTTCCTTGTTTCCTTCTAGGTAGATCAAAGAACTTCCTCCACGTAACTCTGCCTCCTACTCCTCGTGCATACCCTCCCTTTTCCTTTCCTAATACACGTGATAATGAGTCTGAACCACTATAAACTGTCAAGGTTCCATCCCTGAGATGTTCCTCTGCTTCCAGCTGAACACAAAAAATGGTAAATAATTTATTATACGAATATAAACATTATATACAAAAATTTGCACTTGCACTTACAATCTTAGTGCCAACTTTGATTGTTTCATCATCTGTCTCTTTTCCTTCTTTTCTAACCCTTCCATGAAACCATAATACACCACAGGGGGGGGGGGGGTTCTTGATCTGGTGTAATTTCTTTTTTTATGATCTTCCAAACATCAAATACATATAGATGAAAAGTTAAACCAACATGGACAACAGTGTTAGGATATTAAACCAATATAACCTTATCATTTGCTCTTTTATATATACATAACCACCACGTCTCATTGTATGCTGATAAAGAGACTTGGAACGCACCAATTTATTAGCAGCTGATTTCACCTAACAAAAGAGATTACTGGATGAGAAGTTGCTAGTACGTGATAGACTGTGTTTGTCATATGGAGTTTCCAAACAACACATACATACGGTGTTTATAAATGTAAAACAAAATATAAATTAACAACCTTAAATTCTTCTGTCGCCGTGTGGTTTAAAAAAGAAACCCAGTGTTCGGCATTGACGATTGCTCTGTAATTCTTTGGAACTACATTTAGTTTTTCAGGATTATCTAGGTTAAGAACTATGTGCTTAGCTGTCAATTTACTTCTGAAATTTCTTAGCAGTTCACCTAGCTTATTCATTACCAACTTTTTGTAGGACACATCCAATTCAAAGTATTGCTGCACATATTAACATAATGTTAAAGTAAATGTAGGAATAAGACTAATAGTTGGGTAAAAAATTTTGTATGCGTACCGTGGTTTCAGTCCAAAGTTTTTCTCTTGCTTCCGCCTTCACATCTTTCCACGATAGAATCTTCAATCCTATCTGCTCCCGAACCGTGTCTCCTAAAAACTGATAAACAATGATCTGTTTGGCCCTGATATTCTATTCAGTGCATCAAAGTTTACATTTATCTTCATGACACCTGGTTTTCCATATTTTATCCGAAACTTGGATAACCTAGTTATACCCCTCTTATTAACAACCTTATGTTTACTGATGTCTTCATCCTCTTCTGATTGATCACCATAATCCTCTGATTCATAATCTCCTTGATTATCGTGATTTACATCATGATTATTAACTAAATAATCATCATCATTAACATTATAATCTTGATCATCGTTTTTAGTGTCAATGATTATTGACCACAAACCGATGTGTACAAGAACAATAAGTGGAAATGGTATGAAACTAGTGATGGCAGTAATTGAGATGGAGATGGAGTTAGAAAATTAAGGTATATTTTGTGATTTTGGAGAAAAATCAGGATTTGAGATGGAGATGGAATTAGAATATTATGGTAACTGCATATGCATTAACTTAGCATGGACATTCAAAATTTTCGTGAAAATTTTGGCTCCAAATACAAAAATTACACAACCAAATTTTTTGAACTCCAATTTGCCTCCAAATTAAACATTAAACTTTTCCCTTTGAGTTTCCTGGTAAAATTAAAGTTTGAACAAAATGTTATACTATTTTTCACATTTTAACATTCAACCAAAAACCCTTAGTTTACACTGCATAAAAACTTGAATTCATATATATAAGAAAATGGATATAACATATAGTGAATTGTACATGGCCTTAATATACTTATATTAAGTAATTAAAAAACTTGTATTGTTGATTACAGATATAACTGATAACTGTTTCATAATGATAGTAATGCATACAAATCTATTAAATTGTTGCAACATGTAGGTTGAAAATGCAATAGGTGCCCAGCAATAACAGACCAACAAATCATAAAAAATTTGTACATATTACACAGGGAGAACTGACATCATCCAACCTTCCAACATTCTTTTTACCTTTGTTGTTGCTCCCCTCTGCAGCATTCCTTGACCGAACCTTCTTACATTATGTATGCCTACAAATAGTGGAGGGCGAATACATGGAGTACTTGAAGAACTTGTGGTCAAACTTGGAATCGGACTTATATTGCTAACTTCTACAAACATGTACATATTAATGTTAGTTATATGTCGACGAAGGTAGTGTTTGGCAGTATGTATAGCATGGTTGTGGTTGTTCTAACAACATTTGGATTTGGTTATGCATATGTTTGTGTAGGGGACCATATCCAACTGATTACAAAAGACCTAAAACAATATCATACCAAAAAACCTGTAACTATAATATACCATAGGACCATATCCGGACACATGTGGAAAAACCATAACCAAGATTGAAACATAGACCTTATAAACACGTTAATTAAAAATGACATAGATTAATAAGGGCTAGTCCTATAAATCGAATCACGTTAATGAAAAATGAAATAGGTCCACATACATGCATTAAAAATTAGTGTAAACCCTAATACCATAAAAAACTTACACTATTCGTATGAACCTTAATATTTAAATAGAACAATACTGATTGTTGCATTACCTTTTTTCCTGATTTGTCATGTCGTTAATGATTGTGTAGATTGGCGACTATTGTGTATGAGGGTTTTATTTTCTTATTGTGTATTGGATGAAGATTTAGGGTTTGTTCTTCCTGTGTGTTATTTTGAAGATGGTGGCGGTTACAAGCTAGATGGTTGCTGGATATTATTTGTGTTTAAAGAAAATGTAAATATTATTTAAAATTACTTACTAATAAAATTATAGTAACTAAAATTTAATTATAAAAAGTTAATAATAAATAAATAATAGTAAGTAAATAAAAAACATATACGTTGTATTTTTATTAAAAACATTTTTGTCAAAATTAACTAATTTTAAAAAGGTTATAATTTTAAACATAACATAAAAATATTACTTTAATTAATTTTAAACATAAAATTTTAGTTAAATAACTTAAATATGAATAAGGTCGATTTCGAATGGTCGGTTTAATAAGGTTAGATTGACAAAATTATAGTTTAGTAATGTGTTAGGGTTTATGGTTTAGGGTTGGGGTTTATGGTTTAAGGTATAGGGTTGAGGGTTAAGGTTTAGGATTTATGATTTAGGGTTTATGGTTTAGGGTTAATGAAGTGGTTTATGTTTATTTAGGGTTTAAGTTTTAGGATTTATGGTTTAATTAGATAGTGTGGTTTATTAAGGTTTAATTAGGATTTATGGTTTAATTAGCTAGGGTTTGTGGTTTAAGGATTAATTATGATTTAAGGTTTATATGGTTTAGGGCTTATAGGGTTTAGGGCTTAAGGTTCATTGGTTTATGGTTTAAGGTTTAATTAGGTTTAGGATTTATGGTTTAATTAGCTAAGGTTTGTGGTTTAAGGATTAATTATGATTTAAGGTTTATAGGGTTTAGGGCTTATAGGGTTTAGGGTTTAAGGTTCATTGGTTTATGGTTTAAGGTTTAGGATTTATGGTTTAATTAGCTAGGGTTTGTGATTTTAAGGGTTAAATAGGATTTAAGGTTAAATGGTTTAAGGTGTATGATATAGTGTTTAGGGTGCATTGGTTTAAGGTTTAGGGCTTAGGGTTTAGGGTTTAAGGTTCATTGGTTTATGGTTTAAGGGTTAAATAGGATTTAAGGTTTATAGGTTTAAGGTGTATGATATAGTGTTTAGAGTGGATTGGCTTAGGGTTTAGGTTTTCAGGTTTATTGGTTTATGGTTTAAGGTTTAAGGTTTAGTATTTATGGTTTAATTAGCTAGGGTTTGCGGTTTTAAGGGTTAAATAGGATTTAAGGTTAAATGGTTTAAGGTGTATGATATAGTGTTTAATTAGGGTGCATTACTTTAAAGGTTTAGGCTTAATTAGGGTTTAAGGTTTACTTGTTTATGGTTTAAGGTTTATGATTTATGGTTTAATTAGCTAGGGTTTGTGGTTAATGATTAATTATGATTTAAGGTTTATAGGGTTTAGAGCTTATAGGGTTTAGGGTTTAAGGTTCATTGGTTTATGGTTTAAGGTTTAAGGTTTAGGATTTATGTTTTATTAGCTAGGGTTTGTGGTTTTAAGGGTTAAATAGGATTTAAGGTTAAATGGTTTAAGGTGTATGATATAGTGTTTAGGGTGCATTGATTTAAGGTTTAGGGCTTAGGGTTTAGGGTTTAAGGTTCATTGGTTTATGGTTTAAGGGTTAAATAGGATTTAAGGTTTATAGGTTTAAGGTGTATGATATAGTGTTTAGAGTGCATTGGTTTAGGGTTTAGGGTTTAAGGTTCATTGGTTTATGGTTTAAGGTTTAAGGTTTAGGATTTATGGTTTAATTAGCTAGGGTTTGTGGTTTTAAGGGTTAAATATGGTTAAATGATCTAAGGTGTATGATATAGTGTTTAATTAGGGTGCATTACTTTAAAGGTTTAGGCTTAATTAGGGTTTAAGGTTTACTGGTTTATGGTTTAAGGTTTATGATTTATGGTTTAATTAGCTAGGGTTTGTGGTTTAAGGGTTAAATAGGATTTATGGTTTATAGGTTTAAGGTGTACTGTATGATATAGTGTTTAGGGTGCATTACTTTAAGGTTTAGGGCGTAATTAGGGTTTAAGGTTTATTGGTTTATGTTTTAAGGTTTATGATTTATGGTTTAGTTAGCTAGGGTTTATGGTTTAAGGGTTAAATAGGATTTAAGGTTTATATGTACTGGTTTATGATTTAGTGTTTAGGGTTCATTGGTTTAAAGTTTAGTGTTTATTGAGGTTTAATGTTTAGGGTTTAATGTTTAAGGATTAGAGATTATGGTATGTAGATTATGAATTATGGTTTAATTAAGGTTTATGGTTTAAGGGTTATATGGTTTAGGGTTAAACTGTTTAACGTTTAGGTTTTAAATTAAGAAAGATAACAAATTACTCATCATTTATGTTACGTTCAGACGTGGTCTTGGTGAAACAAGTCATAAAACCTTTTAAGCACCGACCTTTTAAAAGCGGTATAAAACGTTAGCATATATTATATATTCTTATTTAAAACATAATTAACTTGTTTTCATTAATATAACTTTTATCAAGTTTTATATACTTCGTCTTTCATAATTATTGTCGTTTGTTGACTTTTTTTGTCTTAATATTGATACAATCACTTTTAACATATTTGTTTATGTTATATAGTTACCTGATAATACGACTCCACCGCATTGGCACGTCTAAAATAATAATTCCTTAAATATATTTCATGTATTATATTAATTTTTTAATAGATATAAACCACAAAATGTAAGCTTATGACACATAAGCCCATCTAGACTTATGTTTAATAAATCATAAATAACATATTTATAAAAGGGTATAAGTCATAAATACACAAATTCTTATGATGGTCAGATTTTATTTTGTTGAATCTTCAAACTTTTAAAACCTTTTATTTTGTTGAATATTCATTTTCGGGTCAAATTTTTGGGTCAAATTTTCGTGTCAAATAACCTACATTTTCAGATAATAAATAACCTACATTTTTGGGTCAAATTTTAAAACCTTTTATTTTGTTGAATCTTCAAACTTTTATTGAGTGAAATTTAAAACATGCCTCCAAAATTTTATTTTGTTGAAAATTGAAAATTTTCCTCCAAAATGTTATTTAGTGAACAATGAAAATAACTCCCAAAAATTTTAAACTCATCACATAATTTTTTTTCAATCCCTCATTCTCCAGCCATCAACAACTATTCTGTCCGGCCATCTACACCAGTTTTAATTTCATTACTTTATAAATCAGGTAATGTTTTTAGGATTATAATCTGTAGTGTTCATATGCATTTGTTTAGATAATTAGTATATATGTGATTGGATTTTGGGGTTTTATATCATACGTTACTGATTCATGCTATGTGCCTTAAACCTTTAAGAATGTTTTATCTTGGATATGATATATTGTTTTTTTTTAATTTGTAGGATATCTACGGTATGATTTATCCTCAACACTATGATGGACAAGTCTTAGATACGAAGTAATAGGACTAAAAAAGAATATTTTGACGGAGTAGAAGCGTTTATTGAATATGCCAAAAAAAGCGCAAGAGGAGATTAACCGCCACCCATAAAGTCATAATGGACCACTTACAATTCTATGTCCCTATAACAACTGCTTAAACCACATAGAGGGTACAGTAGAATCTGTAGGATTCCATTTATTCAGACATGGGCTTAATACAAATTACACGAATTGGATAAAACATGGATAAAAGGACGAGCAATCATCAAATGCCAAAATATTAGTTGATGATACAACAGAGTATGTTGACAACACGGATGTCGACACGGATGTTGGTTCGGAAATTCCAACAGATGGCCCAGCAACAGTAGAGATGGTTAACGCTACAAAAGATGATTTTGATGAGGATGACATTGACAAGTTTCAACAACTAGTAGTAGACGCGGAGAAGACACTTTATGAAGGATGTCCCGACTTCACAAAGTTGTCTGCAATAGTTCAACTTCTCAACTTGAAGGGTAAGTATGGAGCTTGTGATAAGTTCTTTACTGAATTACTTGGTTTGATTAAAAAGATGCTACCTGCTGGCAACGAACTAGTTGAAAGAACTTATCAGGCCAAAAAAATGATGCGACTGATGGGATCAAGATACAAAAAGATACATGTTTGTATCAACAACTGCATGATTTACTGGAAAACTAACTCAAAATTGACTGCTTGCTCAACATGTGGGACAACAAGATGGAAGGTCGAAAATAAGATAAAGAAAGTTTACGAAAACATTCCAGCCAAAGTGATGTGGTACTTCCCAATTATACCAAGACTAAAACGATTGTTTAAGATACCAAGTATTGCAGAAAACATGAGATGGCACGCAACAAGGAGGAAAACAGATGGTGTTTTACGTTACCCTGTAGATTCACAGGCATGGCGCACCATAGATGAAAAATTCCCTCAATTTGCAGAAGATCCAAGAAATATACGGATGGGAATATCGGCTGATGGGGTTGACGTCAACTCAGGTAATAGGCATCACAGTGTATGGCCAGTTTTATGTGTCATATACAACCTTCCTCCATGATTGTGTATGAAACAAAAGTTTATCATGCTTTCGACCCTTATATCGGGATACCCGGGGAATGATATTGATGTTTTCTTAGAACCATTAGTTGATGATCTGTATACCTTATTTGAACATGGTGTTGATACATATGATGCGTCAACGAAACAGAACTTTAAGCTTCATTCCGTTGTGTTATGGACTATAAATGATTACCCAGCACTGGGTACATTATGCGGCTGCCCATACAGTGGATTTAATGGTTGCGTGGTATGTGGGAAAGATACACATTGTGTAAGACTTTCGGCCTCAGCCAAGTATAGTTATGCTGGTCACAGACGATATCTACCATACACCCATCCATTCAGAAAGCAAAGGAAATCATTTAATGGATAACGAGAACTTGCACTTGCTCTAGTACCAAAGACAGGGGAAGAAATATACGACGAAGTTCGACATATTCAAAATAAGTGGTGAAAATTAAAGAAAACTAACAATAACGCATCAGGAAACCAGCAAGATACAAGAGGCAGAGGTGGGAAAATTCAAAATAACAAAAGAAAAACAACAGAGGAAGACGAGGGTAGTTCAAGCCAACCTACTGAATCGTATTGGAAGAAATTTAACATTTGGTATCGAAGGCTAAGGTATTGGAGGCATAATCATGTTCCACATTGTATTGACTTTATGCATGTAGAATAGAATTGTGGGGAGAGTTTTGTTTGAACTTTGCTAAATGTTCCTGGTAAGACGAAAGATGGATTGAAGGCACGATTGGATCTGGCAGCTTTGGGTATAAATCCTGAGCTTTTTGCTAGGCTAGAACAAGACAAAACAACACTACCTCCAGCAGGCTACACGTTAACTAATGCTGAAAAAGACAAATTTTGTGAAACGTTATCCAACCTCAGAGTACCACAGGGATATTGTTCAAATTTTGCTAGTTTGGTCAACGTAAAGGAAAGGAAGCTCATTGGCCTTAAGTCACATGACTATCACATGCTGATGCAAGAGTTTTTACTAATTGCAATACGTTCAATCATGCATCCACCCACACGATATGCTATTATCAGGTTTTGCTTTTTCTTTAAATCTATATGTAGAAAAGAAATCAAATTGGAAGAACTAGATGTGATGCGACAAGAACTAGTTGTGACACTATGCCTACTTGAGAAGTTCTTTCCTCCGTCAGTTTTTTGATATTATGATACACTTGACTGTGCACCTAACTAGAGAGGTAAGATTGTGTGGTCCCATATGCTTTCGGTGGATGTACCCATTTGAAAGATGTATGAAGGTTATTAAAAACAATGTTAGAAACAGAAATAGACCAGAGGGATGCATTGCTGAGGAGACCATTGCGGAAGAAATAATAGAGTTTTTTAGCGAGTATCATAAAACAATGAAATCTGTTGGTTTGCCACCTGATAAAGATGTAACCAATGAAAATGAGGACGGAATGCCATTGTCGGCCGGCACACCATTCGAAATGAATGGGGAACTATTTGCAAAAGCTCATTTATATGTACTACAAAATATAGATGAATTTTTACCCTATATCGAGTAAGTATTACTAACACATGTCTATTTCGTTGATATAAATATTCTAAAAACAAAATATTAATCAAATACATTGTTTCGTTTCAGGCGACACAATAATTTTTTGAAAAAAAATAACCCAGGTAAACGAATAGCATTGCTGGAGGCTGAGCATTGTAAAACTTTTGCTAAGTGGTTACATGATGAGGTAATTACTTGTATGATGTTTATAATTGTTTGTTTTTTGCTAAATATTGGTTAACTTAACATCTCAAAAACCAATACTAAGCTAGTAGTAGAGAATAACAAATAAGCACTTACAACATAATGAGGAAATCTCCAACTCTCAGTAGCAATTAGAAGCGTTGTCATTAGCTAGGTAGAAGTCCACCAACACACCATTTCTTTATCTGAAACACTATTCTTTAACTGTTGAAATTCAGGTTTTGAGAGAGTTAGCAATATCAAAGATAGCGTATCAGATATTGTTAGGTGGATATCATTTGGACCACGCGCCACGGTAGTGAAATACGATGAATATAACATCAATGGGTATACATTTTGTACGAAAATAAATGATGGAAAAGTTCACCAGAACAGTGCGGTTTGTGTTGAGGTAGAAGATAATCATATATCCAAAGAAGTTGAAACAAAAAAAACTATTTTATTATGGGGTTTTACAAGAGATATGGGTACTAGATTACCGTTTCAGGAGAATACCTCTTTTCAAGTGCGATTGGGTTAATCACAAGAAACATGAGGTCAAAAAAGATAATCTTCTTGAATATACATTGGTAGACCTGAATAACTTAGGCCACAAGGATGATCCGTTCATATTTGGCTCACAAGCAGGACAAGTGTTTAATGTCCAAGACCAGGTACACAAAAATATGTCTATTGTCTTCAGGACCCCTAGCAAGAATTACAAAGATACATATGACGAAGTCGATGAGGATTTAGTACAGTTATTCACCAGAACAATGATAACACTATGCCAGATGCACATGTAGGTGATGATTCACACAATGACTACTATCGAGCAGACGGTGAAGGAGTTGTCATACGAAAAACCAAGTGAAGCATGTCATGCTCAAGTTGGCACAATCGGCCTTTTTATCGTATTTAACTTGTTCTTTTAGAGGATAGGTTCTACTACTTATTTAAGGATTTATGTTTGTGTGCATATCACACATTTAATCTTTCATTTTTTCTGCAAAAACACTTGTAATCTCTTTTATTTAAATGTAAAATTTCTTTAACATTCAGTGGTTCTTTTAATTATGTTTTTATGAAAATTAGATTTCAATTGTGTCCTGCTGATATAGCTAACTACATGTAAGTTCTCATAATCTGTCATATTGAATTCTGTCATACTAGTGAAACTTTGTGTTCAAAAAGAATGTTCAGATTGGAGAGTTGAGTTGCATATCTGTTTATATAGCTAGTGACATACTAGATAGTGTTCAATTTGGTGATTTGAGTTACAATTACTAAACTGCATAATGTAAATATAGCGATTGTATCAGTTTGTATCAGTTTCAACTCCACTAGTGGTTTGGCTTGTGAATGCTTATTTTATTGATTATCTAGCTTATTTAAGTCTTTTGTTGCTCACCTTTATATTTCATATTGGTTGCATGCCCTGAATTTGCTTAAATTTCATTATTCCTTTGTAATTTTGATATACTGCTCAACATAAGGGGTGTTTGAGACTGTATGTTTAAGCTTATTGACAACATGATTTAAACCTCCTATTGCCTGCACACCTAGTGTTTAGTTACAAGAGGTTATAGTTGGTTTTTATTTCAGTCTGTATTCACAAATTTTGTGATTAGCAAGTATTGCAAAAATCTGCACATTACTGAAGTGCACTAGCTATTGACATAATGACTATAAATTTGTGTCTGCAAAGAAGTTTGCATAATCTATAATACAGAATTTTGTCATACTTGTCAAGTTTGTGCTCAAACTCATACTTAAATCAGTTCATGTACCTTCTTTAATTTCATACACACATCACATTCTGCTATCTTAACCCCCAAAAATTACAACAGATACTGATATTAAGGATAAGAAGTTAAAGAACAATTTAATTAGATGTAATAAAAAATTAAGATAAACACAATAGCAGGCATTAAACATTAAACCAAATTAAACATAAATGTCAATACCATTAGAATTAGACATTATATACATATTAGATATGCAGTTAAGCAAAACATGGGTACAGATTACTTTAACATAAACAAAAGAGCTGGTTTAGACACGACATACCCAAACTGCATATTCATGGGCTAAAACAACAAAAAGATATGTTCCCATGCACAACAATCATCAAACATTTTCTTCTGCTGGTGGAACCATTTCCATTTCAGTTGACCAAGCTTTCAACTCATCCACACCTTCAACTTGTTCCTGAACAATAATGTTCAAACGGTAAAGCTTCGTCTCCAACCTCTTCTTTAAATCAGTAAAAGCTTTAATAGACTCCTCCTAATCAGCAGCTGGATGCTTGGTCTTCATTTCAGAAAGTGCAGTACGCACCCTTTTTAGGCTTACCTTAACCGGTTCAATCAAATCACGGATATCATTAGTAAAGGCCTTCTCTTCAATAATCAGTTGCTCCAAGTATACCCTGGTGGCATACGAAATATTTGCACCACCAGTGAGTTGCAAAATCTCGTCCAACACAAGGGTGGCATTTGCATCAGAAGTACTTCCTTGAGAATCTGCCATGGATTAATCTGTTAATAGAAAGTAAAAATGTGTTTTTGATTTGGGGAAGATGATATGTTAGTTGGTAATGTTATATATTATATAACCATAGGCAGGGTATTTATACAACCCATAACAACCACAGTTTTTTATTGGGGCAAATGAAGAGTTGCAGCAAATAGTCTGAACTCAATGCATGCAGGGAATAGTATCAAGGAAGCTTCGACACACACTTGTAAATGTGTGTCACAAATTTTTTTGATGGGCTTAGTTAGTCACATAAAAAAATACTTGTTGAGACAAACTATTATTTTATGGGCTTAGTTAGTCACATAGAAAAATACTTGTGGTGACTAGATGTAGTGACTTTAGTCATACAAACACTAAAAAATGTGACTCATATCAACATTATTGAAAATTGAGATTACATTTGGTTCTAAACATTTGTCACATGAATATTTTAATGTGTGACTTTTTCAATGTGTTGGTCATATATAATCCCATTATAATGTGACTAATACAAGATATTTTGTATGTAAAAAGTTATCGTCACAGTCAGATCGAATTGATTATTGGTTTAAGTGCGACTCAGCTGTCTTTTGGTGGAAAACAAATACATTGGTCGTTGTATATTAAATTGCAAGACTTTGACGTAAATGACGGTAATTAAAACTAAAACTATTTAAAAAGTAATTGTGCAAAAATTAGAACTTTAAAAGTAAATGACGAGAAATTAAATGACGTAAAATTAAAACTTGACAAAAAATTCATTTGATAGTGTAATAAAAATGTGAACTTGAAAATTTAACTAAAGCAAAATAATAACACAAAACCCAAACCATCGGAATCCCATCGGAATGCTGTCACCATAAGCCGCCGGAATACTGATCGGAATGTAGGTATCGGAATGCAAAATTACCACTCCATCGGAATAATGGTCGGAATATGTTCCTGTCGGAATGTGATCGGAATCCCCTATCGGAATAACTGAAACCAAGTCCTATCGGAATAACACTTCACCTATCGCAATGTTGAACAAACCTGTCGGAATCTCAGATCGGAATGCTAGATCAGAATCCACCTGTCGTAATGTGGAAACTATCGGAATATGGCTAGTGAAATTTTGGTAGCACTTCGTCTCAATGTAGCCTTAAGACCCGTCGCAATCCACGATCGCAATGAGCGATCGGAATCTTGATCGGAATAAGGGGAAGTTACTAGATCGCAATCCTCTGTCGGAATGCAAAACCCTAAGCCGATTGTCACGATCGGAATGAGGGTTAGCCGTCGCAATGTAGGATCACTTTTCGACTAAAGTAGGATTTGCAATAAGCAAGAACCAAATAATCTAATACTAATAAGCAATTACCCAAAACTTAACTGAAATGATAATAAGACGAGACAAAAACCAACAAATTTAAAAACTTTCAAGACACAAAATATGAAAACTTAATAAAATGGACTTTAAAAAGATAAAACTTTTACGAAAACTTTTAAAAAAATAAGCTAAACATAAAATAAGCCAATAAGATTGTCAAACTTATAGCTTAAACTCGTCTTATAATTTCTCGCCTTTTCGTCTTTTAAGTTCTTCGACTTTTTCGACTTGGTCTCGGGATTAATTAAACTCGTCTTATAATTTCTTCACTTATTTAGACTTGAGTTCTTCGGCTTTATTAAACTTCCGTCTTTAGACTTTTCTTCGATAAATCTTCAGAATAGGCCTTGGACTTCCGTTCTTTTTGCACTCTTGATCTTTTGACTTCGTCTTTTGTCTTTTTCTTGGATAAAAGCCCGTGAAAGCCCGTGTTTTCTTCCCTTTTGACATTTTGATCCTAAATCACAATAAAAACACAAACCACACATAATTCCGACATTTACGACATAAAATACACGTTTTGGCTTGGTTATTATTATAGTTAGTTGGTAAAAGGATGGGTGTTCTCACACCTATCAAATCCCCTACACTTGACCATTGCAATGTCCTCATGCAATGCATTAATTACAAAGCAAGTTTGACATTTTCCATCATAATCAATCCACATTTAGCTTTTATTAAAAAGATATAAAATTACAAAATATTCAAAAGAAGAAAACAAGTAAAGAGATCAAAAAGTTACCTTTGGGTTTTGGAAATGTCATGAATGATTATCATCCTCAAGTTTGACGTTCCGCAAACCAAGCTTAAAAATTAGATCATTGTTATTATAAGTGAGCAAACTAACACAAACTCATGTGGGCCAATTATTCACTTAGACTCCCTTATTCCTAGGTGTATCTCTTATATTTTATTTTTGTCTTGAATGATCACGAGGATGCATTGTTGACTTATTTTGATAATTATTTACGCTGAAAATAAAGTAGGAAGATTTAATCAATAGTTAGCTAAAGGACAAAATATTTTAAAACTGCTTCTCGAGACCTCATAAAGTTCATATCTTGGCATAACTCGCTTCACGATTTGAGACCTTTCTAGGACCGATATTTGGCAGCGACTTCATACTTCAAATCTTGAGAGACGTTCATGAAATAATGGTCTTCTCTTCATAATAGGAATTTCTTCACTTGAAGTTTTGAGAGATTCTTCATACTTGGACCACGACTTCTACATTTTTTCCAATCTTTATTTGGGATTTTGATATACAACGATCCGCCTCCTTTTAGGACTTGGATCCATTTATCCTCATACCTTGATAAGGCCTTTTTGGATAGACTTCTCCATGATCTTTAGGGGAGTATTTGCTTTTCGTCGTGTGTCTCGGTCCTTCATATTAAATTTTGATAAATGATTCTTCACATCACTTTGGATCTTTCGCATCCCGCTTCAATAAGTTATGCATTGGCTATGAACTCTAATTAATACCGAGCAACTTTTAAACGATCTTGGACTAGAAGCTATGTAACTTTTCAAATCGTACAACCTTATTTATTGCAAATATATTTATTAGCAAACGATAGGAGAAAAAGCTTATAATCAACTCACATAAGTTCACGAAAGAATACCAAACTTATAATTGACTCTATCATCTCTCGTTCTCCACAATTTAAAATCTCAAAGAAGGAGACTCGTGGATACTTAGCCTATTAAATCAAAGTTTTGGGTTTTCAAGTCATCTATAGGATCTTGCAAATTCTTAGACTTTTTCAAGTTTAGAAATCGCATTTTAAAGTTCCCTTAATAAACGACTTTCTAGGATCAATTATAGGAACTTGTGAAAAGTTCTCGTTCTTATCCCGTGAGAGTTAAGACTTTCGCGTTTTAAAGTTCCCTATATAAAAGCCTAGCAAAACTTGACTTAAACACGTTAAGGATACTAGCTAGAGTAAACTTAGATAAATAAACTCGGGTTGAGTCAAAAGATTCACAACGTTTAAAAATTAAAATCACTTTATTAAAGTTTATTCTAGCAAAGAAAGAAAATAACAATAACAAAGGTAAATACAACTAGGCCAAAATAGATCAAAAATTTTGAAAAATGTCGAAAAAACAATTTTCCGGTTAAAATGAGGACAAATACAAGGAAAAGCCCACCTAACTTCGATAGAAGTACCCCCTACGCTTAATATAAACATTGTCCTCAATGTTTAAGCATGTGGAAGTAACCTCCCCTACACTTAGGACATTGTGCACTTTGTTTAAATCTTGGAGAGGAAGAGACAACTAAAGTGATTCCTATTTCAATCATAAATGATAAAATAATGAATCAAAAGAGTTTAGGATAGAACCGGGAAGACGGGTACACAGAATCACGGGTCGTCAAAAGTCATCAAGAATGTATTTTTGAAAGCTCGAATCCCTGCACATGATAAGAGAGAAAACAACAAACACATACTAGGGTCTCCCCATGCACTTATTATAAAAACAAAGAAAAAGGATAGATACTGCGGGTTGCCTCCCGAGAAGCGCTTGTTTTTGTTAATCGAGTCGTGAGCCTGACTCGACCTTGATTAGAATAGGAAGAAGCTTGAAACATATCCACCGGGATAAAATACATGGTTTTCGTCCATCAAATAGCACAAGCTTAAGGCGAACAAGGCAAGCCAAAGAAGAGTAGGCAAGGTTCCCTTAATCAATTGTTGAGCACGATGGTAGCAAGGGTGATGAGGTGCAAGCATATCTCCTTAGTTTCCAAAAATCTTTCCTTTTATTTCATCAGATGGATACTGAGATGGCTTAGAAATTGTAATACCGGGATCAAACACCTTTTCCTTTAGGGGAAAATACCACTCAGGTTCCGTAGTCCTTGAAGAGGATCCGCTCATAAATCGTACAATCTCATCCTCTGAAGGGGATAGAGAGGTGTCAAGACATAGGTACTGCGGATATCGGTGTCTTCCGGCTTCTTCTCCTTTGAAACAGGTTTCTTCATATCCAAAGGAGGATAAAGACCATAATCATCAAAGTCCAAAGGAGGAGAGTCACTCTCATTTGGGAAGTAAGTCTTGAGAAAAGTAGCAAAATCTTCCTCAAATGAGTAGTCATCCATAGTAGGATCAAGTATTGTTGGTGGAGGATCTTCATCAAAAGTAGGAGTAAGGTCATCATGTGAAGAATCACTCGAGAGAGTATCAGCCTCATCAAAATCATCATAAGTGGGCATGTCTAGAAACTCAGAAGTAAAATCATCATAATCATCCCCATTGGAACTAGAATTGTCATCATAATCATCAAAAATCGGTGGAGTATAATAAATTGGTGAAGGATCAGAATTGGAGAGAGAATCATCTACATCATCTTGGAACAGTGGATTATCATAGCAAGAATCGAATAGAGGATTGTTGTAGACGATAAAATCATCAAGCACATTAATCATATTCGTGGATTCTCTTCCATTTGATTTGGTTTTGATCTTCCCAATTTTAAAAACTTGTACATCATTGATAGGTGTGAAAACACCCATCCTTTTACCACTTATTTCTGGCTAAAACAAGACCAAAACACGTATTTAATATCATTTGTTTGGAATTATGCGTGGTTTTTGTGTTTATTGTGTTTTCAGAGTCAACCGGGTGAATATTGAAGAAAACATGGGATTGCACGGGTTTTATCAAAGAAAAAGACTCAAGACGAAGTCTATTGTCCAAGAGATGCAAAAGATTTGAAGTCATTGTGCCTATTTGAAGATTTAACGAAGAATAAGGCCAAGGATGGAAGATTCTTATATGTTGAAGAACTCGAGTCTATTAAACAAAAGATTATAAGACGAGTTGGAATTATTCACCGACACTTCTAAAAATCCAAAGTCGGAAACGTTTATTTAAAAGAGACGTTAAGACTAAAGACTAAAGAAGAAACGAAGCCCAAACCAAAGCCCATTCACAAGCCCACCACCATACGCCTATATATAGGACCTTACTTCACAAATATGGAGCTAGTTAGTTTTTTTTAGTTAGTTCTTTAGTTTTTCATTCTCTCTAGTTTTAGAGAGAGAAAGTTCCCAACTTTCTCTCACTAAATTTTTCTTTGTTTTCATCTTTTAAATTTAAGCTTTCTTTAATCTTTGTACTTTGGATTTCATTAATCTTATTCAAGTTAAGCTTTTAAGTTCCTTATTCTTCTTCTACATTTCTTAGTTTGCTTTAATCTTTGATCCTATTACTTCATTTCATACGGTTTGAATGATTGGATTTGTTCGTGATTAAAAGTTAATTTTTCTTGTCCCTTTTTAAGCTCTCACACGTATAAGCTATAGGCCCTCTATGCTTATTGGCTTATTGCTTGTTTCAGCTTATTTGTTTTCGGATTTCATCAAGGTTTTGGTCATTCAAAAGTTTCGTTTATCAAGTTTATGATTTTATGTTTTTGAAAGTTGTCGAATTTAAGCTTTTTGAATTGTTCAAGTTTTGGATTAATTAGCTTATGGATTTTGCTTATTGAGTTTTTAAGTTGCCACCAATTTCGGAACAACTTTGCTCCCATCGCAATATTAGGGCTTGTACTTATTCCGACGGATTTACTGCTTTTGATCGCAATAACCCAAGAAGGTTTTACTTTGCGATCGGTTGTCATTTCCCCTTATTCCGATCTGGGATTGCGATCGCACATTTCGACAGGACTAAGGTTCTATTTTAAGTCGAAACTCTGGCCAATTTTTATTTACCACATTCCGATCTGACTTTGCGACAAAGGGTATTTAGATATTCCGATCTAACTTTCCGAACTAGACATCATTCCGACAGCTTTGATTTTAATTATTTCGATGGTAACTTACATGAACATTCCGATGGACCTTCACTTGAAACATTCTGATGGGCCATTTTAATTGTATTCCGATGGTCATTACTTTGGCATTCCGATAGCTTTGCATTTTTTTATATTCCGATGCACTAAGTTTTAAAGTTTTATAAAGTTTTAAGTTTTAATTTAGTTGAGTTTTCAAAGTATTTTTATAATCTTTTCTTTACGTTTTCAAGCTTTCATTTTTAACTCGTCAATTTATTTTAATCTTTCAAAGCTTATAATTTACTCACACCACTTATATTTATTTGCTATTAGTTTAAAATAGATAAACAAACCAACACCTTTTTATTAACGAAGAACAAATCATTCCACTTAGAGCCGTGATCAATTCGAGAGGATACCGAGAACTTAATCTAGAACCTACACCAAAACGTTTGTATCAAATGGCGCCGCTGCCGGCTTCTCGTTAAGATCAACAGTTTTTTGTGAGAACTTGGATTTTGGGATCCGTTCACCGTGAACGTTACTTTTTCATAAACATTTTCAAAAACCCTAAAAAAAATATAAAATTTTCAAAAATACAAAAAAATTAAAAAGCCATAAAAACCAAAAATATTTTTGCTTTGTTTTTGCCTTGTTAGTTCTTTTGCAGGTGCATGCGTACACGATCAACGTCTTATCAAGAGCCCGAGCCTCTCGAAGACTTAGACATGGCCGGTGTACAAAACAACAACAATAACCCACCTCAAAACAATAATAATAATAATAACAATCCACCTTTCGACAACAACAATAACAACAACAATGAGCCTCTACCGGATAATCGCCCGATGATTGAACTTCTGCAAGCACATGTAGATGGTAACGATGATCCAATTGTTATACCCGCGATTGCAGCCAACAACTTTGAGCTCAAATCCGGCTTTATCTAGATGGTCTCTGCTCAACCATTCTTGGGGCGTACCATTGATGATCCACATGACCACATCAAGAGATTCTTGCAACTCACTAATACGGTCAAATTCAATGGTGTTCCACAAGAGGTAATCCGTTTACAACTTTTTCCCTTTTCTTTAGAGGGACAAGCCCGGCATTGGCTTGCTAAGGAACCGCCACAGAGTATTCTTACGTGGACGGATTTGGAGACCAAATTTATCAACTACTTTTTCCCACCCTCTCGTACTACCGCTTTGCGGAATGAAATCATTAATTTTGAACAAAATTACGATGAGTCTTTTAGTGAATCTTGGGATCGTTTCAAAGATCTTTTAAGAAAATGCCCACAACATGGTTTTACCAAAGTGCATCAAATTAACACTTTTTATAATGGGTTAAGCATGAATGACCAAGATTCACTAAACAGTGCCTCGGGGGGTAATATTTTGGCTAAGACTTCTAATGTCGCTTGGGATATCATTGAGAATAAGTCTCGTGTGCAAACCAAGAGTGTTCGGACCAATGTCGCTAGTGCTAGTAATAGTGACAGCGATAAGCGACTTGACAAAATCACTGCGCTTCTTGAATCGCTTGCTACCCAAACCGGCAGCAACACCAACAGCATCAACGCTAAAAACGCTCACGACGCTCATGTCAATGATGTTAGCCAACCATGTGAGATATGCGGGGGTCCTCACTCTTACACCACTTGTACTGCCACCCAAGACTACCCTTCTGAGAATGTGAATGCAGCATACGGTACCTATCCTCCGGTCGCTTATCAAGCTCGTACTCAAGGTGACCGTAACTTGCTTAGCTACCGCTCTAACAACTATCTCTCACCACCTGCTTTTACTCCTAACAACCCAAACCAACAACAAAACCTCAACCGCACTCCTCAACAACAACAACAATCTCGTGGACCATACATACCACCTCACAAACAACCACATCCACCTCAATGAAACAACCAAGTTTACCAACAACCTGCTTATCAACCACCCGCATACAATGCTCCTTCCAACCAACCCACCGCATTACACCAAGACATTGGAACCTACATGAGGACTAATGATGTGATCGTGGACAATCTCCAACAGGAAGTGCACAACTTGAAAGCAGACCTGGTGAAACAAGGGAACGATTTGAGAGCTGATATGAGAAACACTTTAGATAGTCAAAAGAATGACTTAGAGAACATGATGGCTAGTTTCTTCCAAGGTAATCAACCCTCTTCTTCGGGTACTCTTCCGAGTAACACCGTTGCGAATCCAAGAGGGGAGATGAAAGCATCACCACTCGCAGTGGCAAAGGTACCAAGGAACCCGAGCTTCCTATACCTCCACCGGTGATTGTGACTAAGGAGAACGAGTCACCTGCTCCTATTCCTCATCCTTCTACTTCCCCAATTTCTCTGCCTCTTACTTCTACCCCTCCTCCACCCAAGGATGTGAGTGATCCTGCGATCCCAAAGCCTTCCTCTTCTTCCGATATACCTTATCCATCAAGGTTGAGGAAAGAGAAGCTCAAAAGCAAGGTTGATATTCAAGTTTCGAACTTTCTTAAAATGTTTAAACAATTGAATTTTAACATCTCCTTCGCTAAGGCTCTCGCTCACATGCCTAAGTACAAGAAAATGTTCAAAGATCTTCTTAGCGACAAGGAGAAGCTTCTTGATATTGCTAACACCCAACTTAATAAGAATTGCTCTGCAGTGCTCTTAAGGAAATTGTCAACCAAGCTTGGTGATCCGGGTCGTTTCTTAATCCCTTGTAACTTTCAGGGAGTAGATAATTGCATGGCCCTAGCCGATCTAGGTGCCAGTATTAACTTAATGCCTTTAAGTGTTTGGAAGCAATTATCTCTCCCTGAGCTAGTCCCCACCAAAATGACTTTGGAATTAGCTAACCGTACGATTGTTTATCCAGTGGGGATAGCCGAAGACGTCGTTATAGGAGTTGACAAATTCACTTTTCCTGCCGATTTTGTCGTCGTCGACTACGAGACGGACCCTCGTGTGCCATTAATTATTGGTCGTCCATTCCTGAGGACCGGTCGCACTCTCATCGATGTTGAAGCCGGTGAGCTTATCATGAGAGTGGGTGACGATAAAATCGTTTTCAACATTGGAAAGTTGTCTAAACAGCCTTATTCTAACAAGAGTGTTAATTGTATTGACGTTCTTGATGAGGCTTGTGAAGAACACTTCAAAGATGCATGCAAAAGTATTCCTACCTCTCTTCCCAATGTTGAGACCGTTTCCTCTATCGATTCATCACTATCTCTATTTGGAGAAAGTGATTTCCTTTGGAAAGGTTTGGAAGCCACCATGGGAGATGTGAACTTAGCTAATGACGATTCTACCACCAATTGGGATGAAGATCTCCGCCTCATTGAGAACCTTCTTAAAGAAGACAATCTTTCTCCACCATCTCACACGGTTATTGCTATCGATGCTCCGACTTTGAAAACGCCTCCCATCGAAAATCCTCCGGATTTAGAACTTAAGGAGTTGCCGCCCCATCTCGAGTACGTGTTCCTTGAAGAAAACAAGAAGTCGTCTGTCATCATCACGAAGGACTTGAAAGAAGAAGAGAAATCTCGCCTCATCGTCGTGCTTAAAGATCATAAGAAGGCAATTGCTTGGAAAATTTCCGATATCCGCGGAATTGATCCGAACTTTTGTACTCACAATATTCTCATGGAAGATGACTTTAAACCTGCAATCCAGAGCCAAAGAAGGGTTAATCCTCGCATTCATGACGTCATCAAACAAGAGGTTATCAAACTTCTAGATGCCGGCTTGATTTACCCTATCTCGGATTCGCCATGGGTAAGTCCCATCCATTGTGTGCCCAAGAAGGGCGGAATAACCGTTGTTTCCAATGAACACAACGAGTTGATTCCCACTCGTCTCGTTACTGGGTGGAGAGTTTGTATTGATTATCGCAAACTCAATGATGCCACAAGAAAATATCACTTTCCTCTTCCCTTCATGGATCAAATGCTCGAGCGTCTAGCTGGTAATGATTATTACTGCTTTTTAGACGGTTTCTCCGGGTATTTTCAAATTCCCATCCATCCCAAAGACCAAGAAAAGACCACATTTACTTGTCCCTACGGAACATTTGCTTACAAACGCATGCCTTTTGGGGTATGTAATGCTCCTGGGACGTTCCAAAGGTGTATGATGGCTATCTTCCATGACATGGTGGAAGACACTATGGAAGTATTCATTGATGATTTCTCGGTTTATGGCGATTCATTCTCTGCTTGCCTTGCCAATTTAGAACGTATGCTGAAGCGGTGTGAAGACACTCGCCTTGTTCTTAATTGGGAAAAATGCCATTTCATGGTAAAAGAGGGCATCGTGCTAGGACACAAGATCTCCAAAGCTGGTCTTGAAGTAGACCGTGCTAAAGTCGATGTTATCGCTAAGTTGCCTCCACCTTCAACCGTAAAGGGTGTGAGAAGTTTTCTCGGTCATGCGGGCTTCTACCGTCGATTCATCAAAGATTTTTCTCAAATCGCTCGCCCGATGACCCACCTCTTGGAAAAAGATACTCCTTTTATCTTTTCCACAGAGTGTCTTGAAGCCTTCAACTCGCTTATGGATAAGCTAACTAAGGCACCCGTCTTGGTTACCCCTAATTGGGAGCTTCCCTTTGAGTTGATGTGCGATGCTAGTGATTTTGCTATTGGAGCGGTTATGGGCCAAAGAGTAAATAAACACTTCCAACCGATCCACTACGCTAGCAAGACAATGACGGGGGCCCAATCGCATTACACGACAACCGAGGAAGAGCTTTTAGCTGTTGTCTATGCTTTTGAAAAGTTCCGCCCCTATCTTGTCCTTTCTACCACAATCGTTTACACCGATCATTCCGCGTTGAAGTACTTGTTATCTAAACAAGATTCTAAACCAAGACTTCTTCGCTGGGTTTTGCTACTCCAAGAATTTAAAATCGAAATTCGCGATAAAAAAGGAGCAGAAAACCTAGCCGCGGATCATCTCAGTAGACTTGAGGATCCTTACCAAGGGGAACATCCGAACAAAGAAATCAATGATTCTTTTCCCCTGGAGACCTTAATGTCTATCAACTCTACTTCTGATGAAACCCCGTGGTTTGTGGACATTGCAAACTACTTGGCGGGTGGAATTCTCGTTGACGGGCTAACATCCCAACAAAAGAAAAAGTTCTTCAAAGACATTAAGACTTACTTTTGGGATGACCCGTATCTTTTCAAACAATGTGCCGACTTGATTATTCGCCGATGTGTTGATGGACCGGCAGCTTTAGAAATCCTTGACGCTTGCCACAAAGGACCCACCGGTGGTCACTTTGGTCCCAACTACACCGCCAAAAAAGTGTTTGAATCGGGATTTTATTGGCCCACCATTTACCGTGATGCTCACGAGATGGTTAAACATTGTGATGCTTGCCAAAAACAAGGCAAGATCACACATAAAGACGAGATGCCTCAAAATTTCATACAAGAATGTGAAATCTTTGATGTTTGGGGTATCGACTTTATGGGGCCATTCCCTTCTTCTAAAGGAAACAAATACATCATTGTAGCCGTTGACTACGTTTCAAAGTGGGTTGAAGCCAAAGCTTTACCTACTAATGACGCAAGGATGGTTTGTAACTTTTTGAAGTTGCTATTCGCTAGATTCGGTGTGCCTCGTGCCATTATTAGTGATCGTGGGACTCATTTTTGCAATGACCAATTTGCTAGAGTCATGGCTAAGTACGGTGTAAATCATCTTCTTTCCACCGCCTACCACCCACAAACTAATGGCCAGGCTGAAATCTCTAACCGAGGATTAAAGCGAATTCTGGAAAGAACCGTGGGAGAGCATCGTGCCTCATGGGCTGATAAACTTGATGATGCTTAGTGGGCTTTCTGTACCGCATACAAGACTCCAATTGGTTGTACACCATATCGTCTCGTGTACGGGAAAGCATGCCACCTCCCCATTGAGTTGGAGCACAAGGCTTACTGGGCCTTGAAGTGGACTAACTTTGATATCAACAAAGCCGGTGATCTACGCAAGATCTAACTCAATGAGCTGAATGAACTCCGGAATGAGGCTTATGAAAATTCTTTGATCTATAAGGAAAAGACTAAGCTCATTCACGACTCTAAGATTAAGAACCGAGAGTTCCAAGTTGGAGACAAAGTTTTACTCTTTAACTCTCGGTTGAAAATCTTTTCGGGAAAATTGAAATCTCGTTGGTCCGGCCCATTCACCATTGCCCAAATTTTTCCATATGGTATTCTCGAGCTCGCTCAACCTAATGGACCTAATTTTAAGGTGAATGGCCAAGGAGTGAAGTTGTACTTTGGTGAGGACATCTCTCAGGAGATGATTCCATCCCTCACCACGTTCCCCATGAACTAATTTTGGGTCGAGTAAGGCTCGTGACGCGGTTATCAAAAACAAGCGCTCCTCGGGAGCCAGCCCGAGTATCTATCCTTTTCTGTTTTAACCTCCTAAGTGTAGGGGGACTTCTATAGGTTCTTTGTGTTTGTATGGTGATGTGATTACAGGGATGAATGCACTTTTGGAATCTTTGAAGAACCGTGCTCCCGTGTTATCCGAAATCCGGTTCTATCTCTCCACTATCGTGATTCAATTTTCTTCATATTCACATTTGAAATTGATCACGTTAGTCGTCTCTTCCTTAGCTTGATTTAACCAACGTGCACAATGTCGTAAGTGTAGGGGAGAATTTTCCCACATGCTTCAACATTGAGGACAATGTTTATCTTAACTGTAGGGGGACTTCTATCGAAGTTTTAAGTGGACTTTTCCATGAAAATGCCTTCATTTAACCAGAAAATCATCTTTTTCAACATTTTTCAATTTTTTAATTAACTTTGGCCATATAGTCGTATTTTTTAAATTTTTATCGTTGCTTTCATATGTATATATTCCACAATAAAGTCAAAAATATTAATAAAGTGGTGTAGCTAGTTTTGAAATCTTTGACATATTAGGCCCGTTGCGATTATTTTGACTCAACCCGAATAGACTTATTCAAATTTATTCTAGCTAGTATCCTTAACCATGTAGACCTCAATTGGTTTATTAAGCTAAGTATTCACGAGTCTCATTACTTGAGATTTTAAATTGTGGAGAACGAGAAATGATAGAGTCAATTATAAGTCGGTATTCTTGCACAAGCTCGCTTGGTGTAATTATTTGCCTATTCTCCCATCACTTGCTAATAATTTATTTGCAATAAGTAAGGTCGTACGATTTGAAAAGTTACTTAGCTTCTAGCCCAAGATCGTTTAAAAGTTGCTCGGTAATGATAAGAGTTCATAGCCAAGGCATAACTTATGAAGCGGGGCGCGAAGATTGGCGAGTCCGAAAAGGCCCTAACAAGGCATGAGGATTCCATTTTATTGCTGAAGATCCAAAGTGATGTGAAAAGCATTATTCCCAAAATCAATATGAAGGATCAAGACTCACGACGAAAAGCAATCAACTCCCATAAAGATCATGGAGAAGTCTATCCGAAAAGACCCTAACAAGGTATGAGGATAAATAGATCCAAGTCCGAAAATGAGGCGGATCGTAGTATCTCAAAATCCCAATTAGAGATTGAAGAAATAATCATTAAGTCGTGGTCAACAAAGTTGGAGTACCCCTCAAAAGTCTCCAAGTGAAGAAACTCTATTAACTATGAGAAGACCATTATCTCAAGCACGTCTCTCAAGATATGAAGTATGAAGTACATGCCAAATATAGGCCCGAGAAAGGTCTCAAATCGTGAACCGGGTTATGCCAAGATATGAACTTTTTGATATCCCGAGAAGCAGTTTTAAGAGATTTTGTCCTTTAGCTAACTATTGATCAAATCGTCCTACTTTGCTTTCAGCCTAAATAAACTATCGAAATAAGTCCAAAAATGCATCTTCATGATCATTCTAAGACAAAAATAAAATATAAGAGATACACCTAGGAATAAGGGAGTTTAAGCATTTAATTAAGCCATGTGTGTAAGTGTTCGATATGCTAACTTATAATAACAATGATCTCGTTTTTAAGCTTAGTTTGGGGAACGTGAAACTTGAGGGTGATAAATCTTCATAGCACCGAAGCCCTAATGTAAGTCCTTGATCTCTTTGCAAGTTATTTCCATACAGCTATTTTCAAGTGAAAATGGTTTCCTATCCTTTTGTTTCCTTTAAAAGTTTTAAATTTCTTTTAGTACTTTAATTTTTGTTTAAGTAATATTTTAATAAGGCCAAGATTGATTGATTATGAGAAAAGTGTAAAATTGCTTTATCACTAAGCATTGCATGAGGGCATGGCAATGGTTAAGTGTAGGGGATTTGATAGGTGTGAAAACACCCATCCTTTTACCACTTATTTCTGGCTAAAACAAGACCAAAACACGTATTTAATATCATTTGTTTGGAATTATGCGTGGTTTTTGTGTTTATTGTGTTTTCAGAGTCAACCGGGTGAATATTGAAGAAAACATGGGATTGCACGGGTTTTATCGAAGAAAAAGACTCAAGACGAAGTCTATTGTCCAAGAGACGCAAAAGATTTGAAGTCATTGTGCCTATTTGAAGATTTAACGAAGAATAAGGCCAAGGATGGAAGATTCTTATATGTCGAGAACTCGAGTCTATTAAACAAAAGATTATAAGACGAGTTGGAATTATTCATCGACACTTCTAAAAATCCAAAGTCGGAAACGTTTATTTAAATGAGACGTTAAGACTAAAGACTAATGAAGAAACGAAGCCCAAACCAAAGCCCATTCACAAGCCCACCACCATACGCCTATATATAGGACCTTACTTCACAAATTTGGAGCTAGTTAGTTTTTTTAGTTAGTTCTTTAGTTTTTCATTCTCTCTAGTTTTAGAGAGAGAAAGTTCCCGACTTTCTCTCACTAAATTTTTCTTTGTTTTCATCTTTTAAATTTAAGCTTTCTTTAATCTTTGTACTTTGGATTTCATTAATCTTATTCAAGTTAAGCTTTTAAGTTCCTTATTCTTCTTCTACATTTCTTAGTTTGCTTTATTCTTTGATCCGATTACTTCATTTCATACGGTTTGAATGATTGGATTTGTTCGTGATTAAAAGTTAATTTTTCTTGTCCCTTTTTAAGCTCTCACACGTATAAGCTATAGGCCCTCTATGCTTATTGGCTTATTGCTTGTTTCAGCTTATTTGTTTTCGGATTTCATCAAGGTTTTGGTCATTCAAAAGTTCCGTTTATCAAGTTTATGATTTTATGTTTTTCAAAGTTGTCGAATTTAAGCTTTTTGAATTGTTCAAGTTTTGGATTAATTAGCTTATGGATTTTGCTTATTGAGTTTTTAAGTTGCCACCAATTTCGGAACAACTTTGCTCCCATCGCAATATTAGGGCTTGTACTTATTCCGACGGATTTACTGCTTTTGATCGCAATAACCCAAGAGGGTTTTACTTTGCGGTCGGTTGTCATTTCCCCTTATTCCGATCTGGGATTGCGATCGCTCATTGCGATCGCACATTCCGACGGGACTAAGGTTCTATTTTAAGTCGAAACTCTGGCCAATTTTTATTTACCACATTCCGATCTGACTTTGCAACAAAGGGTATTTAGATATTCCGATCTAACTTTCCGATCTAGACATCATTCCGACAGCTTTGATTTTAATTATTCCGATGGTAACTTACATGAACATTCCGATGGACCTTCACTTGAAACATTCCGATGGGCCATTTTAATTGTATTCCGATGGTCATTACTTTGGCATTCCGATAGCTTTGCATTTTTTTATATTCCGATGCACTAAGTTTTAAAGTTTTATAAAGTTTTAAGTTTTAATTTAGTTGAGTTTTCAAATTGTTTTTATAATCTTTTCTTTACGTTTTCAAGCTTTCATTTTTAACTCGTCAATTTATTTTAATCTTTCAAAGATTATAATTTACTCACACCACTTATATTTATTTGCTATTAGTTTAAAATAGATAAACAAACCAACACCTTTTTATTAACCAAGAACAAATCATTCCACTTAGAGCCGTGATCAATTCGAGAGGATACCGAGAACTTAATCTAGAACCTACACCAAAACGTTTGTATCAATCATTCCCGACCCTTAAAATTAACTCACCTTTGGAAATATCGACTAATGCTTTTCTGGTTCTCAAGAATGGCCGACCAAGTATTAATGGAATACGAGGGTCCATTTCATAATCAACAACAACTAAATCGGCCGGAAAAGTGACGGTGCCAACTTTAATAAACACATCTTCGGCAATACCATCGGGGTAAGCGAGAGTGCGATTTGCTAGCTCAAGAGTCATCTTTGTTGGTGTAAGATCGGGTAATGATAACTTTTTCCAAACACTTAAAAGCATCAGATTTATACTTGCTCCGAGATCGACTAAGGCAGTAAATTCTTCGGTTTGGTGAAAAGTACATGGGAGCACAAAACGACCGGGATCTCCAAGTTTCTCCGGAAGTTCTTTAAGAAGGATGGCAGAACAATTTTCATTCAATCGAGTATTAACAAAGTCGGCCATCTTCTCCTTCTTATTAAGCAATTCCTTAAATATCTTAACAAATTTAGGCATTTGTGCAAGAGCTTCAACAAGGCTAAAGGTGATGGTCAGTCCAGAAATCTTCTTCAAATAGTTTGACACTTGAATGTCATCCTTGGTTTGCAGTTTTGCCTTGTCTAAGCGAGATGGATAAGGAATGTTTGGTTTAGTTGGTGTAGGTGTAGAAGGTAAAGGTTGAGATGTTGAAGGTTTAAAGGTTGAAGGTGGGGTTGGTGAAGGGTGTTTCTTGGGTAGTTCTTCATGCATAGGTGGAGACGGTAATAGAGAACTAATACTAGGCGTGGGAGTAGGATGGATAAATGGTGGTGGAGGAGGTGTAGATGGAGTAACTAGGGAAGGGATAGATGGTCCTACTAAGGTTGCTCCACTGCGTATAGTAATAGCACTCACATTCGCTTTTGGGTTGGTGACGGTGTTTGAAGGTAGAGAGCCCGAAGTAGAGGGTTGAGTAGTTGGTAAGAAACTAGCCAGCATATTCTTCAAATCATTTGTTTGAGTGATAAAAGAGGTTTTTATATCATGTCGAAGCTCGGATCTAATATCATTCCCTTCCTTAGTGATATCCCCTTTCAAGTTGATGATTTGGCTTTGCAGATTCTTGATTTGCTCTCCTTGGGTCCTCATGAAAGCTTCCACATCATGATTAATAGGTGGGGCTTGTTGAGCGGGTGGTTGATAAGGATTAGAAGCTCTAGGTGGGTTTGGGTTGCTTCTATTGTAGTTGTTGGGGTTGTGGTTTTGAGGAGAAAACCGGGTGAAAGAAAGTTGTTAGAACAGTAACTTAGCAAGTTACGATCACCTTGAGGTCGAGCTTGATGGTTTTTCGTTGAATAGTTACCATAAGTTGCATACATGTTTTCCGGATTGTCATGAGTAGAAGGACAATCAGTGTATGAATGAGGACCGCCGCAGATCTCACAAGAAGTTGCAACAACTTTAACTTGTTGTTAATTTGTAGCCAAAAGTTGCATGTTTTTGCTCATTTCGACCATTGTGCGGGTCAATTCGGTGATATCAGGGTTTGAAGAAGTAGAAGAAACATTGACTCTCGGGTTATTCCTTGAAGATGCGGATGAATCCCAATTTTTGTGATGATTAGTCATGTTATCTATAAGCTCTCTAAACTCCTCGGGTCTTCTTTTCATAAATGTGCCACCGGCGGCTGCATTAATCGTATCACGATCACGAAAAGTTAAACCATTGTAGAAAGTATCAATCAAAGTAACGGGGAGCATGTTGTGGTTTGGACATCGATCGATCAAAACATTATAGCGTTCCCAAGCATCAAAAAGTGATTCATCGGGTTCTTGTGTAAATCCACGAATTTGATTTCGAACGCTCGTGACCATGGATGGTGGAAAGTAGCGCGACAAAAAGCGTTGAGTCATCTCATCCCATGTATGAATTGAATTTTTTGGAAGACGATCAAACCATTTTTCGGCATGGTGGGATAAGGTGTGTGGAAATAGGTGAAGGCGAAGAAAATCCATAGTAACACCGGGCAACTTCATGCTTTGAGTAACGGTAATGAATTTGTCGAGGTGTTTTTTGGCATCATCATCCGGTAATTCGCGAAATGGACAAGTGTTCTGCACTTGTTGGATCATGTGATGCTTTAACGAAAACTCTGGAGCCGTGATTTGCATCGGCGCAATCGGTCCTCCTCGTCTATTCATCGTGGGTTGACAAAGCTCCTCCATCGTTCGAAGGTCGGGTGGTGGAAGAACATTGTTGTTGTTATTATTGTTGATGTGCGGTGGGTTATTGTTGTTGTTCACACCAGCCATATCTAAATCTTCACGAGTCTCGGGCTCTGAATAAGTTGAAGATCTAGTACGCATACACCTGCAAAAGCAAAAGAAAACGATACCAAAGAAATAGAGAATATATATGTACGTGTAAAATAAAAATAATAATATTTTTGGATTTTTAAAAAATTTTAATCGTTATAGATTTTTACCAATTTTTAATTTTTATGGATTTTTGAAAACTTATGAGCAAGAAAAATAACGTTCACGAGTGAACGGATCCCAAAATTCAACACGTCTCTCACAGAAAACCGTTAATCTTAACGAAAAGAGCCGACAGCGATGCCATTTAATACAAGAGATTTTGTATGTAAAAAGTTATCGCCACAGTCTGATCGAATTGATTATTGGTTTAAGTGCGACTCAGCTGTCTTCTGGTGGAAAACAAATAGATTGGTCGTTGTAGTATATTAAATTGCAAGACTTTAACGTAAATGACGGTAATTAAAACTAAAACTATTTAAAAAGTAATTGTGCAAAAATTAGAACTTTAAAAGTAAATGACGAGAAATTAAATGACGTAAAATTAAAACTTGACAAAAAATTAATTTGACAGTGTAATAAGAATGTGAACTTGAAAATTTAACTAAAGCAAAATAATAACACAAAACCCAAACCATCGGAATCCCATCGGAATGCTGTCACCATATGCCGTCGGAATACTGATCGGAATGTAGGTATCGGAATGCAAAATTACCACTCCATCGGAATAATGGTCGGAATATGTTCCTGTCGAAATGTGATCGGAATCCCCTATCGGAATAACTGAAACCAAGTCCTATCGGAATAACACTTCACCTATCGCAATGTTGAACAAACCTGTCGGAATCTCAGATCGGAATGCTAGATCGGAATCCCCCTGTCGGAATGTGGAAACTATCAGAATATAGCTAGTGAAATTTTGGCAGCACTTCATATCAATGTAGACTTAAGACCCGTCGCAATCCACGATCGCAATGAGCGATCAGAGTCTTGATCGGAATAAGGGGAGTTACTAGATCGCAATCCTTTGTCGGAATGCAAAACCCTAAGCCGATTGTCACGATCGGAATGAGGGTTAGCCGTCACAATGTAGGATCACTTTTTGATGGAAGTATAATTTGCAATAAGCAAGAACCAAATAAGCTAATACTAATAAGCAATTACCCAAAACATAACTGAAATGATAATAAGACGAGACAAAAAGCAAAAAATTTAAAAACTTTCACGACACAAAATACGAAAACTTAATAAAATGGACTTTCAAAAGATAAAACTTTTAAGAAAACTTAAAAACAAATAAGCTAAACATAAAATAATCCAATAAGATTGTCAAACTTATAGCTTAATTCGTATAAAAGCTTATATGGAAATGAAAATACAAACTTTTTAATCAAATAAGCAATGAGATTAAGCAAAAGTATGCTTAATCCGAATTTATAACAAATCAAAACAAGAAAAGTAGGATGAGAATGATAAATAAAAGCTTGATTAAAGAAAAATAAAAATTAACAACAAAATTAAAAGACTTACTTGGAATTAAAAGGCAAGAAATTTAAGACATGAAATTAAAGAACAATATAGTAAATGACATGAAATTAAAGTTGTGCAAGTAATGAAAATGGTGGAAAGACTAATTTGTCAAATTAGCTAACAAAACTAAATGTGGTGAAATGAGGGTATTTATAGTGATTAGGGAGATTAAGCATGTGTTGCTTCATTCTTTCTTTCTTTCTCGTCTTTTCATCTTTTAAGTTCTTCGACTTTTTCAACTTTGTCTCGAGATTAATTAAACTCGTCTTATAATTTCTTCACTTATTTAGACTTGAGTTCTTCGGCTTTATTAAACTTCCGTCTTTATACTTTTCTTCGATAAATCTTCAGAATAGGCCTTGGACTTCCGTTCTTTTTGCACTCTTGATCTTTTGACTTCGTCTTTTGTCTTTTTCTTTGATAAAAGCCCGTGAAAGCCCGTGTTTTCTTCCCTTTTCACATTTTGATCCTAAATCACAATAAAAACACAAACCACACATAATTATGACATTTACGACATAAAATACACGTTTTAGCTTTGTTATTATTATAGTTAAGTGGTAAAAGGATGGGTGTTCTTACACCATTCAGTGACCATAAATATAATTTAGTTTCACATTTCTCAAATGTTGTGACTATTGGAAAACATATAGTCACATAATTGTTTGGTTATTGAGTATGATCATGTATTATATTTGATCATAGTCTTCAAGTAATTGTAAAATATTTGTCACATTTAAATAAATATAGTGGCAAATGTTTCAATACCTACTTTCCACTTGCAACACATACAAAATTCATGTGTGGTTAAAATTAAATAAAATATACTAGTCACATTAAAATAATGTGTGTGACAACCTTGTTTATCAATTTTTCACTTGTAAAATAAGTCTATGTGACCATATATGATTTTTGGTCACATTCAATGTGTGTATGACAAATATTTGTCACACATGTATAGGTATAATATGACTACTACTTGAACCAGACTTTCATTCGGTAACACTCTAAAATTATTAAGTGACTAACGACTCATCCAAAAAGCATTTGTTAGCCCTAGTCACGTAAATATTCATATGCGTGACAAACAAAAAACGTAATGGTCATAGAAACTGACTTCAAGTGTGATTGTTTATTTATGACTGGCAAATTCAGTCACACAAAAAATTAATTTGTGACTACACCAATTTTAGTCTATGTGACCGAAACCCATTTTTGTACTAGTGTACCCAATCATCTGAGTGTATTGGGGTGCAAAGTATTATCTTCTTCCAAATAAGCCACCATGTTGTGTTGGCTTCTGAACCCCAATTCCACATTAGCAGGTTTAAACTTTGGTTCTATTAATAATGTTTTGAGAAAACTGTGATATGTTAACAATGAAGGTATGAAGGTTGTGAGAAATTTAGCAGACAAGAATAGTAGTTACCCTATTTAAAATAAATAAGCCAAATTTATAGGAGAGGTAGTAGAACATTGTTGGTTGAAAAATGAGGCAGTTATATTCAAAAAGTAATCATCACAATCTTGAAAAATATATAACTTATCTCATACATTACGTTGGAAATTCACTTTATGTGACGACATTTAAGAATTCCCATTAGTTATCATAGTCACACACGCTTAGACTAGACTAGGTACAATGTAGTTAAGTGTTTGGTGTGTGACTATATATACCCCTCCAAGGTTTCCAAGGAGGGGTGTTGATTGTGTCTCATTTTGTATTTTCATTTTGTTCAATACACTTTTCTTAACCTTTCACACAACCTCTCTTTCTCTCAACTCATCAATGGCTTCCACCTTCCACCACCCACCTAGACCACCGGATTAGCTAAAAGCAAACCCAAAATTGGCATCAGAGCCTCGGTTCCATCCTTGGATCGTGTTCGTGTTTTTTTGATTTGGTGGTCTAAAAATTTTTTTTGTGTCTCGTTCTATCATTTTTTTTGGTCCGATTTGTCAATCTTTTGTCTCACGTTTTGTGTTCATGTTTGTATGTCGGATCTATATTGAGATGGTACGTTTTTTATTTTCTTTGTATAACTGTGTTACATAATTGATTTAAATAATCACCACATCATCCATATCTTTATCAGTTCTTTTCTTTCTTGGTTCTATCAAAACATTGTCCATTTTTCTACACGTTTTTTTGTCTCATCATATGATCTATTTTCATTGGGGAAAAGGACAAAAGATAACAGATCCACGTTGTTCGGAAAAGCCATGAAAATGGGTCAAAACCCTTTTCCGATGGGGATTCCAATGGGTATTCTGATGAAGCTTATTTCGGTTATTCTTATTCCGATTATGCTTATTCCGATGGCTATTCGGATGGTTATTCCGATGGCTATTCGGATAGCTATTCCGATGGGGTGTTTGATTGATTCCGATGGAGACTTAAAAACATTCCGATGGTGCATTATTTTTTTTGAAAACATTGCTTTGACTCAAAAACAACAACATTCCGATTGTGTGTTCAAATCTACTAAAAGTAAAATCTGATTTGACTCTACCAAAACCATCAACAACAACCCGACTCTATCTATCTTAACCTTAACCCATCGACACACATCCACCTTCCCACTTCACCATCTTAGACTCGAAACTAAAACTGAAAAAGAACAAAGATCTCAGAATCATTTCGTGATTATCAAACATGCATGCCAAGATCTTTACAGATGCATCACGAAATCATCATCACTGATCAATGTGTTGGGTATAACCAATTTTATTTTCGAAATAAAAGAAATATGATAGCAACCTTGCTATAATCAAGTTTTTTTATCGATTCAAGCACTGAAACTCACATGCATGTTCGAATCTTTAACCTACCCGAGAATCATATTCAGATCTTGATGCTTTACGTCTTGGATCTTGTGTGATTCTGAGAAGGAACGTATATGGGAGATTTTTTTGTTACTCGATTTAAGGGATTTGTGATAATATGATTTGATTGCTTATGGTGTTATATGGTTGGAATGTATGATTTAGTAAGATTGAGATTGAGTTTAACAGTGAGATGGTTCTGAGTTTGGATATGAGATGTAGCATCAGTGAGTGTATGAGATGGGGCGGATACAACTAGAGAGAGAATGGGGGGACGGAGTTTTTAGGTTGGTTTCAGATGGGAGAGAAAAGGTGGGGGCGGTTGAAATAAGAATGAGATTAGGGTTGTTCTACGAGTAAGATTAGGGTTGACCCTTTTAAATGTAATGTGACTATTTTGGACCGGGTATTACTAATTAGTGATGGCCACGAATTTTTTTGGGCCACATTCATTTGGTGACTTATGTTGGGCCATGAGTTAGTATTGGCATTGGAGTATAAACATTTAGACAAAATTTGGCTCGGTTTTGTACAACTTATGAATTTAGTTATTTTGCACAAGTTTTTTTTTTAACTTTGTGTTAAAATATTTAAATTTGACAAATTTTGTTTTATTTGGGCTTCATAATGACAAAATGGCGAGACAATGTGACGAGAGAACGTGACAAAATTATTTGACGAGACCAAGAAAGAAAAAATTGGCGATTTTTTAGTGGCTACGGACTCGTTTGATCGGGTATAAATTATGTGAAGTTGGAGATGGATTTTTCGAAAGCGTGAACTTATTTTATCTTTCAAAGATAACTTGCTCGTGCTTAATTTTAGAATGAAGACTTGTTTATCTGGTTTCCGGGCTCCGGGTGGATGGTTGATGACTCGGATAACTATCACTTAAAGGGGTTACATTTTTGTACTCAGTGTCACGCGCTTAGTCGGCGTGGATAATTTCAAGAGGTGTTGTGCTTATAGACTTCTTCAGTGATGCATTGGGTACTTAGAGATTTCTCCACCGTTCCTCATTTAACAATAGTGCAAGCTTAAGTCACAAGATCGAAGGATTCTTATTCAGTTTCACATTTGATGTATCTGGTTCATTCTATCAGTGGTCACTTCAAATTGCTTACAAGGGGGTTGGTAAAGCTGGCCATGGAGAGTTTATGAGTAGAGATTTTTGATCAACAGCTGATTCTTACAAAATGTATAATTCTGCTTATTTATTATTCTCACGAGATTTCAGGTACATGTGCATACGATTTATTGCTGCTTCCGAGTTTCGAAACCATCAAGGGGAAGAAGAAGACACATTAAACGCACAACGAGTACACGTGATGAACTTCATACCTTCTTTTGATTTGAAGACATTCCGGGATGACATTTGTCATAACCGCAGAGAAAATCAGTGTTTTAACTCGGTGGCGTTATCAATCTCTAAACGGTACACTGCTGATTCGATGTTTAATTGTTTGGTTGTTGCAATTATTCATCATCATTATCCTATATGGAGAGATATGCATTCCCGGGACTTAATTGACTCTGGTGCATCTCCAGAAGAAGATATGTGCATTTCCGGGACTTAATTGACTCTAGTGTTACGATGTCACTTCATGAATGGGATAAAGTGTCTACTTCTGTATTTGAGCTTCATACTTGGGATTGATTTATTTTCTTCAACTATGTGGGGGAAGAAATGTCTTGATTCTTTCTAGTATACATAACTTGAACTCTCAGGGGGAAGAAAAATTCAGAAGAATTATTCAAGCGTGAGAAGAGAAGTTGTTGATCTACTTGGTGTACCCCTTACTTTCAATCCCTCATAGCAACATTATCATGTTATATGATTGGATTTTCTTGTTAAATTCCGTTGTGCGCTTAATCATTCTAAGCTTTATTGAAAGCTTTGAAGTTGCTTACGAGGATTGTTGGTTTAGGGGGAAGCTATTTAAAAGCTTCTACATCAAGTTTATGTGGCATGAATTAGGGGGAAGTTAATTCAAAAGTTTCTCCTTAACCAGAAGTATATGGATTACTTAGCTCGTGCCGTTACAGTATTTCTACTACAAGTTACTTTAAAGATGAGTCGTTTTAAAATGAAGACTTGAAGTCAAAGGCCTCAGAAGACATCATCAGCATTGGACGCTTCATGAAATCTTTTTTTCTTAATCATTATGTACTTGTTAGGAAGAATATTGTAAGGAATTCTACACGTCGTCCCATGGGGGAAGATTGTTGGAAATTCACTTTATGTGACGACATTTAAGAATTCCCATTAGTTATCATAGTCACACACGCTTAGACTAGACTAGGTACAATGTATAGTTAAGTGTTTGGTGTGTGACTATATATACCCCTCCAAGGCTTCCAAGGAGGGGTGTTGATTGTGTCTCATTTTGTATTTTCATTTTGTTCGATACACTTTTCTTAACCTTTCACACAACCTCTCTTTCTCTCAACTCATCAATGGCTTCCACCTTCCACCACCCACCTAGACCACCGGATTAGCTAAAAGCAAACCCACACATTAATTAAAAGATACCAACTCGCTAAATTTACGACCCAAAATATCGTAAAAAATAACAACTGGGTGGGACCCAATGTTTTTCACGGTCAAAAAGTAAACATCAGCGTGTAACAGCTATATTCTTGTCAGCGTTGAAAATTTGCCATGTCAGCGTTTAAATTGGTCTTATCAGCGTTTGGAAAGAAATCATGTGAGTGGCCAAAAATAAAAATAATTAAAAATAAAAAGACCTTAACAAAGAAGTTTACCCTAGTGAAGATAACTCTTAGACTGAAAATGACTATAGGGTGGCAAGCACTGTCGAATCATGCACACTTGCATAAGCAAGATAGACATAATTGTCCTCAAGTGTCCCTTGCTAACCAGAGTTCTTAACAATGAAGTAATCTCATATAAACTCTTTTTAACTTCCCAGGTAAGCCTAATTAAAATGTTCACCAAGTCTCCCAACCGACCAATCCCAATTCTAGGCCAAAACGTCTTGGCAACGTGCACAGTATATCAACTTTGCATGCTACAGTGCCTCAAGAACTAGAAAATCTATTTCTTACTCACCAATGGACACAATTTAGAATTGTGATAAGAGTATTCTAAGAATACCCAAAAACCTAAAGTTTTCCTAAACCTCCCCTTAATCTAGAATATACATAGTTGCAAAAGAAAAAGTATATGACAAAAATTTATTTCAAGATAAGAATGTAAACATTCCAACCATCATAAATAAACTTTGACACATTCCTAGTAAGCTCCAAAGATCCATAAGCAACTTTGTATCCAATATTACAATGCTCATAATGCCTGCATGATTAGATCAAAAACCACAAAACTAACATATTGTTGTTAGCGACCATTTTAACACTTGTCAGTGTTCAAATAACCTTTGTCAGCGTTAGAAAAATAAAGTGGAAAATTTAATACTTTACAAAAATAAATAACAATACATATCCTGTACATACTAGATAATGATTTCAAAAACACATTTAGGTGAGATTGATCATTCCAATACTTGTTACCAAGTACTGAAACCTCCCCACATCAAAAGGTTTAGTTAAAAGATCAGCCACATTTTCTTCTATGTCTACCCTATCTGGATGTATTAAACCATTTTCAAAACAATCTCTTATAAAATGATGCCTAATGTCTATGCGTTTTGTTTTAGAATGATGTACATGATTCTTAATATTGCATAACGTACTGTTATTATCTACAAATATCCTGGTATGCATAAAAATTTACCCATAATCTAACAGCTGGATTTGTATCCATAGAACTTGTCCACAACAAGCAGCTGCAACCACATACTCTGCTTTAGTTGTCTAATTTGCCACCACTATTTGTTTCTTGCATTGCCAAGATATGAGTCTACTCCCAAGAAATTGGCATCCACCAGTTTTGGATTTTCTATCAAATTTATCACCTCCATAATCACTGTCTGAATAGCCAATAAGTTCCAATGGAGAATCTTTAGGATACCACAACCCCAAGGTGGGATAGCACCTAAGGTATCTAAAGATCCTTTTGACAGCATGAAGATGACACTCTTTGGGAGTCACTTGATGGCGTGCACATGCATACACAACAAACATGATATCAGGTCTAGAGGCCGTAAGAAACATCAATGAGCCAATCATTGATCTATAATGCCTGAAATCAACATCTTTTCCATCTCTAGTCTTTCCCCAAGGGGTCCCTATCTATGGGTGTGCTAGCCCATTTTTCATGAGGAGAAAAACCAAACTTCTTCAAGATCTCAGCCACATAATTGTCTTGAGAGATAAATATTCCCTCGTCTTTCTGTTGTACTTGCAAACCTAGAAAGAAGTTCATCTCTCCCATTGCACTCATCTTGAATTTTTCTGTCATGAGCTTACAAAATTCTTTACTCATCTTTGGATTGGATGATCCAAAGATAATATCATCCACATAGACCCAGAGAAGAAGAAAATCCTTACCAATCTTCTTGGTAAATAGTTTCTGGTCTATGGTGCCCCTCTTAAACCCATTTTCCACAAGATAAGTGAATAAAGTACCATACCATGCTCTTAGGGCTTGATGAAGTCCATACATTGCTTTCTTGACTCTATACACCTTTTCTGGATGCTCTAAATCTTCAAAACCTGGAGGTTGCTCACATATACTTCCTCCTTAATTGTGCCATATAAGAAAGCACTTTTCACATCAATTTGATAAACTGTGAAACCCATGCAAGAAGCATAGGCTAGGAAAATCCTTATTGCTTTAATTCTTGCAACAAGTGCAAAAACCTCTTCATAGTCTATCCCTTCTTCTTGTGTATAACCCTGAGCAACTAAACGTGCCTTGTTTCTGACCACAATCCCTCTTTCATCCTTTTTATTCCTTAGAACCCAACGTGTCCCAATAGGTCTGACATACCTTGGACATTCCACTAGCTCCCACACATCTTGAATTGCAAACTGGTGAAGCTCATCCTTCATTGCTTCAACCCGGCTTGGTTCTTTAAGAGCTTCAAAAATCTTCTTGGGTTCCTTTTGTGACAGAAAACAAGCAAACAGACATGCTTGCACAAGAGGGGTATCTTCCTTCTTGTGTATATTGGCAATGAAACCACCTTGAGTCTGATGAGTTCTCCTTGTTTGAACAGGAGTCTGAATATCACAAATTATTTGTGAAAGAGGATGATCTTTGGACCTTTGTAAGTATTCCTCCCCCAAATAGTGAATTATTTTGTATAACGGATTCCATATTGCCAATATCATCTTCATTGCCACTCCCATACTCACTTGAATTGACCTCTTGATTGAGTATGGGATCTTCAACATGTTCAACAGTATTTCTGTTGGAGGAAGAGAATAAATTTCCAAACAGGTTGTCAGCGTCTGAATTCAACGTGTCAGCGTCTGAATTCAACGTGTCAGCGTCTGAACTGGCTTTGTTAGCGGATGAAGATGCATGCATGATTTCATCAACTGATTTTTCTTGTGTCCCTTCTTCCTCCTTTCCAGTAGCAGCAGATGCTTGCATAAACCCATCAATCCATATATGAATGGTAACATAATCAAGTATGGGGGTTGACTCAACTGCATGTGATCCTTCTTCTTTAGCAACCTGTGTACCTGAAATCTCAACAATAGGTTCTTCCAAAAAATTTGAAGCCTTCTTCACAATGTCTGGATTAGTAACAGACATATAATTCAAGGTCCTAGATAATGGTTACAAATCAAATAACCAATCTGGTACATTCTCAGGATCACTAGGCTTACTTTCTAAAAACTTAACATGCACCTTTTCAAGAATACGTTTTTCCTTCTTGTTGTAAACCATGTACCCTCTGCTATTCATAGAGTAACCAACAAAATATCCTTCATCACCTTTTGCATCACTAGTATCTAGAATCACTACATGACATCCAAAAGGTTTAAAAAAAATCTATATTAGGCTTCTTGTTCCAAAATAGCTCATAAGGTGTCATATTGTAGATTTTGTTGACCAAGGCTCTATTTTGAACATAGCAAGCCGTGTTCATAGCCTCAGACCAAAAAGAAATGGGAAACCTAGCATCTGCTAACATGGTCCTAGCTGCTTCTATTAAAGTTCTATTCTTTCTTTACGCCACACCATTTTGCTGTGGAGTTCTAGCTATGCTAAACTTCCTGGAAATCCCTTTATCAACACAAAAGGTATCTAACAGAGTATTTCTAAACTCACCACCATTATCACTTCTAAGAATTTTAACCTCATTACCCGTTTTCTTCTCTATTTAGGTAATAAAGTTAATTAAAACCTTGGCAGTATCACTTTTTAAAGCTAGAAAGAAAGCCCAAGTAAATCTAGAATAATAATCAGTGATAACAAAACAGTAAGATTTACCATTTAGGCTTTTTATATTAGTTGGGCCAAATAAGTCCATATGTAGCAAGTGAACTGGTTTAGATCTAGAATGCACACTTTTAGACTTAAAGGAGACCTTATGTTGTTTGCCTTTAAGGCATGCAACATAAGAGTGATCATTATGGAAATCCTTTGAAGGCAAACCATCAACAAGATCATATCTCACAAATCTATTAATGTTCTTAAAATTAATGTGCCCAAACCTTTTGTGCCATAGATTACTTTCATAAACTGATACTTTAGCATAAAGACATCACAGATTTTTGTTCATCTTAATTCCTTTTAGATTAACATTATAAATGTCCTTATGCCTAGGTGTTATATATTCAATAAACTTCTCATCAGGAATCTTAAAATCCTTACTTAACACCAAGCATTCAGTATCAGTAAAAAGAATTTTATTTTTTTGTCACAAACTTGTGACACACTAAACAGGTTATAATCAAATTCCTTTACCAGAAAAACGTTTTCAAAACGTAAATTGTTGGTGATAAGAGTGCCTTTTCCAGAAATGTTGCCATATCCTCCACCAAAGTACACTTTGTCACCATCTTTAATTGGGGTAAAATCTGTCAAATAATCTTCCTTCCACGTCATGTGCCTAGAGCATCCACTGTCCTAATATCCATGATCATTGACCTGCTTTTGAATGCCCTACACATAAAGAAAACAAATTAGTTTTCTTTAGGAACCCAAGCCTGTGCAGCCTTGGATTCATGTGGTTTTTCAAAAAGAACATACTTATTCCTTGTAACAATACCTTGTTCATCCCTTTGTGGCTTGAACACCCAATTTAACCCAATTGGTTTAGTAATTACCTTTGAAAGATAATTTAGTCTGTTGCAGGTCATAGAAATTCCATCTGAATTAGGGTTTTGGTCTTGTTTAGGTCTCCATGTCAAACTAGATGAAGCTTTAGACCCCTTTCCCCTAGGTTGCAAATACCTATTGTTACTTGGTCTAACATAAGGTCTAACAGCAGCTGTTGTGGCATTTTCATACCAAACTTGGAGCTGTTAGCGTTGAAATTGTTCTTGTCAGTGTTGAATTTGTTCCTGTCAGCGCTGAGTTTTTTCTTGTTAGCGCCAAAATTAGGGTTTGCTATAGGAACCCATTGTCTGTTAGACCAAGTGTTTGTCTTTTGAAATGGCCTTTGTCCATGCGTATTAGTCCATTTAGAAAAGAAGGGAGCTGGTCTAATGGCCTGTGGACTTGTTTGGACAAAAGGTCTGGGTTTGACCATAGTTGACCTATTGTCAGTGGTGGATTTAGAGCCACTGACACACTTATAAGCCAAATGATAAGAACTTCCACATGTGTAACAAGCTTTTCTAGACATAACCTTAGGTCTAGATTGAAAGATCCCTGTCCTATTAATACTAGCTTGGCTTTGGGGTGACCTAGGTTTTCTATACATTTCAGCATATTTAACGCTAGGTTTTATCTTAATTGGTGAGCCAAGGTCAATTGTTTTTCTAGTAGTGGGGTTGGTCACAGTAATGGGTGTAGGCACAACTGGACTCTCACTAAGCATTTCACTCTTAACAAAAAGAAAGGGTTGGATGCTTTCCATTGTTTAAGATCAGTCACCTTTTGTTGATATTCCTCAACTAGGGAAAGCACTCTAGGTGGAGGAATAAATTCCTCTTCTTAGAGTTCTAGTATACCAGTCCAAGAGAGATCTTTTCTCTAAACATCATAGAAATTCCCAGCAGGTGGTGGAACAGCAACATATTCATTCATCCATATCCCAGACTTGTCCCTAGGGTCTCTTTGTTCACTGACACACTTTTCTTGGGTTTGAATAGCTTTATCAAACTTTTCAATTTTAAGCCCTACATTTTCTTTATCCTTAATGGCTTCATCTAACTAAGTTGCACATCTGCTCTATATTTCATTAGAGTATCCCTAAGTTCATTACTAACTTTAAGATCCCTAGTTAAAACATTAATTTTATCTTTTAGGTCAAATTCAATTTCTTGTATTCCTCTATCGTCCCATCAGATTGTGCAAGTGACATTCGATAGTTTGCAAGTCTAGTGCTTATGTCTATACCATCTGATTTTAACTATAAATTTTCTTTGTTATGATTTTCAGTGTTTAATCTACACCCTTTACTACAAAAAGCATCATCATATACCTCATTATCTGATGAAGATGAGGAGTTGGCCATGAGAGCAAAGTGAACATGATCTTCTTCTTCCTTTTCAGCAATCAAGGCCTGACTCTCTACCACATCCTTTGCCATAAAGCTCCAGTCTCATCCAACACCATCAATATCTTGCATGGCGACAATAGCCTTTGGCTTAGCATCTTCAACTTTGATGATTTGGATTGAATTCTTTCCAGCATCAGATCTTTTTTGAGATCTGCACTCCCTCATGAAGTGTCCCATCGAATGGCAGTTATAGCACTCAACCTTAGATTTATCAAATCCAGCTGTGTCTTTAGCAATAAAAGTCATCTTTCTTCCAAATATCCTGTTCCATCTGTTAGCCCTTATGCTTGCAAGTGCCATATTCCACTTGATATCCATCTCTTCTAATATGACAAGATTTTTCTGTTGTGTTGTTGAGTTGTTCGTACTCGATTCAATTCGAATTGATCACGGTTTAGGGTGGACTTGTCGTTTTTGGTAACTAAAAGGGGGAGCTTTTGATTATCTAATTTAAACTAAAACGAATTAAGACAAATGACAATATAAAGAGATTAAACAAATTTAGACTTAATAAAAAGTAAATTTAAAAATAAAATAAGACAACACAATTTAAAAATAAACTTGACAAAATTGGCAGGACAGAAATAAACTTTGAAAAATAACTAAGTAAAATAAACCAAGGATTGCGATTAGATCGCAACTATCGATCGCAACTAGCGATCGAAACCCGAGATCGCAACGACCGATCGCAGCTCGAGATCGCAACGAGCGATCGCAACTGGTGGTCGCAGTCAACGATCGCAACTAACGATCGCAATGAGTGATTGTAGTCAACAATCGCAATCAACGATCGCAATGAGTGGTCGCAGTATCTGATCACAAGTAACCCTTAGGCTTATGCGATCACAATACTCGATCGGAATACTTAAAACCCTTAAGAAGTTTACGATGGAATTTAAAAGGAAAATAAGCAAAAACCAAATAAGCACTTTTCTAATAAGCACTTACCAAAAACTTAACCAAATCAATATTAAGAAGAACTAAATAAGCCACGAATTAAAAACTTTCAAAACACCAAATAAGCAGAATTTATAAAATCAACTTTTAAAAGATTAAACTTTTAAAAACACTTTATTAAAACTAAGAAAATAACAAATCAATCAAAAAGCACAATAATCTAAAACCATAAATCACATAAAAATGATAAGAACAAAAAGATAAGCACTTTAATCAAATAAGCATAAAGATGAAACAAACTACATACTTTTACCGAATCAAACACAAGATTAAAACAAGAAAGGAAGAATAAGATTGATTATGAAAAGCTTGAAATTAAGATGAATATTAAAGATTAAAGATTACAAGATTTAAAGATTAAAGATTAAGCAAACTTGAAAGAAACTTTAGAGAGAGAAAGTAAAACTAGAGAGAGAAAGTTACACCTACTGTGAATTACCTTAAGAGAAACTAAAAAATGAACTAACTTCCAAAAATGAAAGTGAGGGTCTTCTATTTATAGGGAAAGGAGTGGTTGGTGTGATCCTTCCTTCTTTCTTTATTTTGTCTTCTCGTCTTTGTAAATAACTCGACTTTCTCGACTTTGTCTCGGGATTAATCGAATGATAAAATGAACTCGTCTTCAAATTTTCTTCTTTTAGTAGACTTGGTTCTTCGACTTTGTCAAACTTCCGTCTTTGGACTTTTTCTTCGATAAATCTTCAGAATAGACCTTTGACTTCCGTTCTTCTTACACTTTTGATCTTTTGACTTCGTCTTTTGTCTTTTTCTTCGATAAAATCCCGTGAAAGCCCGTGTTTTCTTCCTTTTTCATATTTTTGTCCTAAAACATAATAAAAACACAAACCACGCATAATTCCGCCTTTTACGACATTAAATACACGTTTTGGTCTTGTTATTATTATAAATAAGTGGTAAAAGGATAAGTGTTTTCACACTTATTAAATCCCCTACACTTGACCATTGCAATGCCCTCATGCAATGCATAATTTCAAAGCATAGTTTAACATTTTCCATCATAGTTAACCCACCTTGCCCTTTATTAAATACTAGACACTTAAGGAAACCAAAAAGATAGAAAATTAAAAAATGCTAGAAGGGGGAACAAGTACAGAGATCGAAGACTTACATTACGGATTTGGTGGTTATGAATGTTTATCACCCTCAAGTTTCACGTTCCCCATACTAAACTTAAAAACGAGATCATTGTTATTATAAGTTTGTAAGCTAACACTCACTCATGTGGCTCAGTTATTCGCTCAGACTCCCTTATTCCTAGGTGTATCTCTTATATTTTATTGTTGTCTTGAATGATCACGAGGATGCATTGTTGACTTATTTCGATAGTTTTTTTAGACTGAAAATAAAGTAGGACGATTTAATCAATAGTTAGCTAAAGGACAAAATCTTTTAAAACTGCTTTTCGAAACCTCATAAAGTTCATATCTTGGCATAACTCGGTTCACCATTTGAGACCTTTCTCGGACCGATATTTGGCATTGACTTCATACTTCGAATCTTGAGAGACGTTCTTGAAATAATGGTCTTCTCTTCATAATAGGAATTTCTTCACTTGATGTTTTTTGAGATATTCTTCAAACTTGGACCACGACTTCTTCATTTTTCTCCAATGTGTATTTAGGATTTTGATATACAACGATCCGCCTCCTTTTAGGAGTTGGATCTATTTATCCTCATACCTTGCTAGGGTCTTTTCGGATAGACTTCTCCATGATCTTTAAGGAAGTGTTTGCTTTTCGTCGTGTGTCTCGATCCTTCATATTGATTTTTGATAAATGATTCTTCACATCACTTTGGATCTTTAGCAACAAAATGTAGCCCTCATGCCTTGTTAGGGCCTTTTCGGACTCGCCAATCTTCGCATCCCGCTTCAATAAGTTATGCCTTGTCTATGAACTCTAATTAATCCTGAGCAACTTTTAAACGATCTTGTGCTAGAAGCTAAGTAGCTTTTCAAATCGTACGACCTTACTTATTGCAATTATATTTATTAACAAGCGATGTGAGAAAAAGCTCGTAATTAACTCAGATAAATTCGTGAAAGAATACCAAACTTATAATTGACTCTATCTTCTCTCGTTCTCCACAATTTAAAATCTCAAGGAATGAGACTCGTGGATTCTTAGCCTATTAAATCCAAGTTTTAGGTTTTCAAGTCATCTATAGGATCTTGCAACTTCTTAGACTTTTTCAAGTTTAGAATTCGCATTTTAAAGTTCCCTTGATAAACGACTTTCTAGGATCAATTATAGGAACTTGCGAAAAGTTCTTTTTTAACCCGTTTGAGTTAAGACTTTCGCGTTTTAAAGTTACATATATAAAAGTCTAGCAAAACTCGATTTAAACACGTTAAGTATACTAGCTAGAGTAAACTCAAATAAGTAAACTCGGGTTGAGTCAAAAAGTTCATGAATGGCCTAATATATCAAAGACATCTAAGCTTGTTAAAACCATTTTGTTTATTTATTTTTCTTCTCTTTTGACTTAATTCTTAAAATGAAATATTTACATACGATGTGATGACAAAAGGAAAGATACTAAAAGAAAAATACTACTAGGCCAAAATAGATCAAAAATTTTGAAAAACGTCAAAAATTAAATTTTCCGGTTAAAATGAGGACATATTCAAGGAAAAGCCCACTTATCTTCGATAGAAGTCCCCCTACACTTGATATAAACATTGTCCTCAATGTTTAAGCATGTGGGAGTAAACTCCCCTACACTTAGGACATTGTGCACTTTGTTTAAATCTTGCTACAGAAGAGACAACTATAGTGATTTCAATGTCAACATATAAGATATGAAATATTGAATCACAAAGGTTTAGGATAGAACCGGGAAGACAGGAACACGGGATCACGGGTCGTATCAAAAGTGGATTCTTGAATGCTTTAATCCATGCACATCATAATAAACAAGACAACAAACACCTATGTGGATCCCCCTACACTTATTATGAAAACAGGTAAAAAGGATAGATCAGCGGGTTGCCTACCGAGAAGCGCTTGTTTTTGTTAACCGAGTCACGAGCCTGACTCGACCCAGAACTAATTCAAGGGAAACATGGTGAGGGATGGAATCATCTCATGAGAGATGTCCTCACCAAAGTACAACTTAACACGTTGGCCATTCACCTTGAAATTTGGCCCATTTGGTTGATATAAGTCAATGGTGCGATAAGGGAAGATTTTGGCAACGGTAAATGGACCGGACCAACGACTCTTAAGATTTCCTGAAAAGATTTTCAACCGATAGTTAAAGAGTAAAACTTGATCACCTATGTGAAAATCTCGGTTTTTAATCTTGGAGACATGAATGAGCTTAGTTTTTTCCTTATAGATCAAAGAGTTTTCATAAGCCTCATTCCTTAATTCATTTAGTTCATTGAATTGGATTTTCCAAAGATCACCGGCTTTGTTGATATCAAAATTATCCCTTTTCAAGGCCCAATAAGCCTTATGCTCCAACTCAATGGGGAGGTGGCACATCTTTCCGTACACCAGGCGATAAGGGGTACAACCTATAGGTGTCTTATAAGCGGTACGGAAAGCCCACAAAGCATCATCTAACTTATCGGTCCATGAGGCACGATGCTCTCCCATAGTACGCTCTAAGATTCGCTTAAGTCCACGGTTAGAGATCTCGGCTTGACCATTAGTTTGTGGATGATACGCGGTGGAAAGACGGTGATTGACACCATACTTAGCCAAGACTCGTGCATATTGGTCATTGCAAAAATGTGTCCCACGATCACTAATGATAGCACGAGGAACAACGAATCGAGCAAATAATTGTTTCAAAAAGTTCATAACCACCCTTGCATCGTTCGTAGGTAAAGCCTTTGCTTCATCCCATTTAGATATGTAGTCAACGGCTACGAGGATGTACTTGTTCCCTTTAGATGATGGAAATGGCCCCATAAAGTCGATGCCCCATACGTCAAAGATTTCACATTCTTGGATGAAATTTTGAGGCATCGCATCTTTATGTGTGATCTTGCCTTGTCTTTGGCAAGCATTACAATGTTTAACCAATTCATGAGCATCATGGTAAATGGTGGGCCAATAAAATCCGGAGTTGAAAACTTTCTTCGTAGTATAATTAGGACCAAAGTGACCACCGATGGGTCCTTTATGGCAACCTTCAAGGATTAGTAAAGCTGTCGGCCCATCAACACACCTACGAATGACAAGATCCGCACATTGCTTGAAAAGGTAAGGGTCGTCCTAATAATAGTGCTTAATATCCTTAAAGAATTTTTTTTGTTGGGACGTTAACCCTTCCATAAGAACACCACCCGCTAAATAGTTTGTAGTGTCCGCAAACCATGTGGTATCGTCAAGATTGGAGTAAATAGACATTAAGGCATCATGGGGAAAGTATTCATTAATCTCTTGATTAGGAAGTTCCCCTTGATAAGGATCCTCGAGTCTACTAAGATGATCCGCGACTAGGTTTTCCGCTCCCCTTTTATCACGAATTTTGATTTTAAATTCTTGGAGGAGCAAAACCCAACGAAGGAGTCTCAGTTTATCATCTTGCTTGGTCAACAAGTATTTCAAGGCGGAATGAACGGTGTAAACGATGTTGGTGGAAAGCACAAGATAGGAGCGGAATTTCTCAAAAGCATACACTACGGCTATATGCTCTTTTTTAGTAGTGGTATAATGCAATTGAGCCCCCGTCATTGTCTTGCTAGCATAATGGATTGGTTGGAAGTGTTTTTTAACTCGTTGACCTAAAACCGCTCCTACCGTGAAATCACTAGCATCGCACATGAGCTCGAAAGGTAACTACCAATTTGGAGAAACTAAGACAGGTGCCTTAGTTAATTTACCTTTAAGAAGTTCGAAAGAGTCGAGACATTCTTGAGAAAAGATGAAAGGAGCATTCTTTTCTAAGAGGTGAGTCATTGGTCGAGCTATCTTAGAGAAATCTTTGGTGAAACGACGATAAAATCCCGCATGACCTAAAAAACTCCTAACTCCTTTGACGGTGGTAGGTGGAGGCAACTTAGCAATGACGTCAACTTTAGAACGGTCGACTTCATTACCGGCTTTGGAAATTTTATGACCAAGGACAATACCTTCTTTACCATGAAATGGAATTTTTCCCAATTAATAAAGAGACGAGTTTCTTCACACCGTGTAAGCATACGTTCTAAATTGCCAAGGCAAGATGAGAAAGAATCACCATAGACTGAGAAATCGTCCATAAAGACTTCCATAGTTTCTTCAACCATGTCATGGAATATAGCCATCATACACATTTGGAAAGTCCCAGGAGCATTGCATAAGCCGAATGGCATTCTTTTGTAAGAAAATGTTCCATAAGGACAAGTGAATTCTAACACCCCCACAAATGCTATGCGCAGCGGAACTACAACATTTGGGTGCTAGGCAGTTATCATCGCACACAAGATATATCAAACGACTCAAAGAGACGTAAAAGTTTTAACATAAATTAAGCATTGTTAAAAACATACATGTCTACGGTTTTCCAAACCCAAAATTATACAACACAGAGTTAGCGTTTTGGTCCCCACGAATCTCAACCCCAAAAGATACATTTTTGAAAACATGACAGAAAAATTAAAATGTTCAAGTTAAATATGGGTAGAAAAACAAGTAGACGCCAAGCCACACACAACTCCCATCCAATGCATGCACCATGCTATACTTCATCGGTTACCTGAAACACATGCTAAATTGGGTCAACAAATAATGTTGAGTGGAATTCATAGGTTTTATAATCTCATTTTGAACATATGTGTTATAAAAATCATTCACGATCATTCATAGACTTGTCGATCAAACAATCTATTTTCAAGGTTATGACAATTGTGTTTAAGCTCATGACACTAATCCGTTAACTCAATCACCCGCGTAATAATTACCAGCGTGATTAAGATGAAACCATTGCCCCTTCTAAAGGCATCAGTTGCAATTATACCTTATCTCTTATCACAAGTTATCCATCCGCAGGGGGTACTCAACGTACTAGCCCTCGTCTCGGATAGGGTCGTCAACCCCATAGTACTATCAATTGTATAAGCGGCTATTTTCAATCCACACTAGGATTAAACAATAGTTAATAGTTCATGAATATATGGTCTTTTGCAACTAGGTACTCAACACAATTTAAGGCAACATTCGGGTCCAATAATCATTCATGACATATGTTCATTTTAGAAAACTAGCATGAATTTCCCTCGCGGGTAAAAAAAATTTTAAATAGTAATAAGCGAGGCTACAAATTCACACCTTATGTATATAGAGTAGTCGATGATTCGAGTGACGCTCACTGACGATGATGAGGATGCCCGGGGAATTCAACACCTAACAAACAATAACGCGTAATGAGTAATCTCATTTATAAACTTTAAGTACTGTATATTACATAAATATTAGTCAATTGTGATAATTACAAACTCACGCCAAAACCAAACGGATAATTGTTACTCATTTTATACTATTCATCTACGTTATTAACGTTATTACCCTTTTCACGTTTTTCGCCAATACTTACCAAAAGTATGGGCTGTTTTCCTAGACTTAAACCTTTTAATAAAATTTGGGAAAATTCTCAAAAATACCTTAAGACCTGTAGAAAACCCATTTTTAATCCCATTAAAAGTTTTCACTTTTACGACCCGTTACACAACACATTACTAAACCTACGTTTTTCGGACGGATTTTGCACATTGACCATGTTGGACTTATTTGACCCATTTAAAATATACCATTGACCCATTTGACACCTAAGTCTACTAATAGACTCACAAATGCAGGTTTGAGGCAAAAAATAAACCTTTAACCAATTACCAAACTATATCTATGGTCCCCGGGATTTGACCCACAACCAAACATAATTTCGGACTATGTAGGTTCTCATTTCCTGGTACATGTATTTTCAAAACATCATAACTTTTGACTCGTTAGGAGTCGTAAGCTCTATCTTATACCAAATCGAAGCTAAGAAGACGCTCTAAAACTATATCCTAGTCTCATGACCTGTTTACAAAATCAAATTTATGAAAACAAGCCTAAACAATCTGCCTAAATTTACCCATCTCAAAATCAATCCAACACTCGTTTCCAAACCATTTTATCGACACTTAACCTCAACTTAAACACTCCTAACCATGACTAACCATCCTAATCAGTCCTTAACCCCTAAAATACCAAATCCATCTCAAAACCCATTTACCAAATCAAACATGCAATGAGGTTTACCCATTCTAAAACACCTAAAAACATGAATTAAACACAAAAACCATAAGCAAAACATCAAACACCATGATCCACCAAACACCCCCATTTGGCCGTGGGGTGTGGGTGATCAAGACACCCCAACCAAATTGATTTTGGTTGGTTTGCTGGGTGATTATCCATCTACTATACCCCAATTAAACATGCATGAACTCAATTAACATCAAAACAAATTTTTGAAAAACCCATTTGATTCTTGAAAATTTTTATGAATGCATGTTGGATTAAAGCATATCAAAACACTTGGAATGATTAAACTAGATCTGGTATAACCTTGGTTTTAATTAAAACAATCTAGAAAAAAAATTTGGTGGTGGTGTGGTGGTTTGTGGCCGTCGGCCTAAAGAGAGAAGAGAGAGAGATTGAAGAAAGTTTTTAGTGTATTTTGTGTTGTGTGTGTGTTTGTATTTCCACTTTGTAAAAATTGGAAGCCCTTGTGTGCATTTATAGCATTCTTTTGGCCTTAAATGAAAACGACCTCAAATGTTTACGGGAATGACTCACTAGTCAATTTGGAAAATTTTGCGGGAGTCGGGGGTCATCCCGAACACTCCAAAATACTTTTAGGACAATTTTAAATGTACCCGGAAAGCAATAAAACGCACCGACTCAACTTAACACGAACCGAAAGTAAAATCCTCGAAAAATTGTAATATCGATAAAACAACAATAAAAATAGAAATTTGGGCATCCATCGGGATCGTAGTCGTCATCGTTCTTCTTAAATCGTCAATCGTCAAGATTACGACCTCAAACATTGGTTTCAACCAAAACGATAAAATATATAGTAAATAAAATTTCTTAAAAATTTCAAAAATAAGCGTAATTTAGGGTAAGATAAGTGACCTCGGTTCTGGGTATCACATCCACCCCTCCTTAAAGAGAGCGACGTCCCGGCGCTTGCCTCTTCTTTTACTCACATTTTGTGCCGCTGGAACAGATGAGGATATCTCTCCTTGAAAAAGTCCTCACGTTCCCAAGTGTATTCTGGTCCACGCCTAGAATTCCATCGAACCTTCACCATGGGAATTCTACTATGCTTCAGCCTCTTGACCTCTCGGTCCATAATTTCCACGGGTTCTTCCACGAAGTGCATTTTATCGTCTAGCTGAATCTCGTCCAAAGGAATCACCAATTCCTTATCCGCCAAACTCTTCTTCAGATTTGATGCGTGAAACGTGTCGTGAATAGCACTAAGCTCATTCGGCAATTCTAACTTATACGCTACCGGTCTAATTCGTTTAACAATCTTAAATGGTCCAATATACCTCAGACTCAACTTTCCTTTCTTCCCAAAACGAACCACACCCTTCCACGACGAAACCTTAAGCATAACCATGTCTCCGACCTCAAATTCCAACGGTTTTCTTCTATTATCGGCATAACTCTTCTGTCGGCTTCTTGCAGCAAGTAACCGGTTCTTGATTTGCACAATCTTCTCTGTCGTCTCCAAAACCATTTCGGGTCCAGTCAACTGACTTTCTCCTACTTCACTCCAACACACAGGTGATCTACACTTCCTTCCATACAACGCTTCGAATGGTGCAGCCTTGATGCTCGCATGATAACTATTATTATACGAGAACTCCACTAACGGTAAGTGGCGTTCCCAACTTCCTCCAAAATCAATCACGCATGCTCGGAGCATGTCCTCCATCATCTGAATAGTTCGTTCGCTTTGGCCATCCATCTCCGGGTGATAGGCCGTGCTCAAACTCAATTCAGTGCCCATCGCACGTTCAAGAGATTTCCAAAATTCCGAAGTAAACCTGCTATCGCGATCCGAAATGATCGATAAAGGTACACCATGTCTACAAACAATCTCCTTCACGTACACACTGGCAAGTTTCTCCATGTTGTCCGTCTTCTTCATAGGTAAGAAGTGAGCAGATTTCGTCAATCTATCCACTATTACCCAAATCATATCACAACCACTAGGAGTTCTTGGTAAACCCGTCACGAAATCCATAGCGATCTTCTCCCATTTCCATTTTGGGATCTCAGGTTGTACCAACAACCCAGACGGTTTCTTATGTTCAGCTTTAACCTTCGCGCAAGTTAAACACTTCCTGACGTAACGAGCAATCTCCACCTTCATAATCGGCCACCAGTAGACTTTCTTCAGATCATGATACATCTTATCCGCTTCAGGATGTATCGAGTATTTCGACTTATGAGACTCATTCATAACCAAATCTCGTACTCCAGGCATTCCTTCCTCGGATGGATATAGCGGTAACCAAATCCGATTCTCAAAATATCTCAACCCGTGTGTCTTAACCACAAAAAGAGGTTTCAGTAGTCTTCCCAGATTCTCAGCACCAACATTTTCTTTCCTTAATCCCTTCTCTTGAGCCTTCAATATTTTTTCGATCAAATCAACACCCTCAGTCATCACTAATGCTCTGACTCTCAAAGGTTTCTCCCTATCCTTCCTACTAAGTGCATCTGCTACAACGTTCGCCTTGCCAGGATGGTAGCGAATCTCGCAGTCATAGTCACTCAGTAGTTTCACCCATCGTCTTTGTCTCATATTCAACTCCTTTTGGTCTAAAATGTGCTGCAAACTCTTGTGGTCAGTGAATACAACACACTTAGTCCCATACAAGTAGTGTCTCCATAACTTTAGCGCAAAAACTTCAGCTCCCATTTCCAAATCATGCGTAGTGTAGTTTTCTTCATTCTTCCTCAATTGTCTCGACGCGTAAGCGATCACCTTCTCACGCTGCATCAAAACAACTCCATAACCCTTATGAGACGCGTCACAATAAACCATGAAGTCTTCGATTCCTTCTGGTAATGACAAAATCGGAGCAGAACACAATTTGTCCTTAAGTGTTTTGAAAGCGATTTCTTCATCATTTCCCCATTCAAACACCCGATTCTTCTCAGTAAGCTTGGTCAACGGCTTTGCAATCAACGAAAACCCTTCGACAAATCTCCGATAATAACCGGCTAAACCGAGAAATTGTCGAACTTCAGTCGGCGTTGTCGGTGCCGACCATTCCTTAATTGCCTCTACCTTAGCAGGATCCACACGAACTCCTTCGCTGTCAATCACGTGCTCAAGAAATTGTACAGATTCCAACCAAAATTCACACTTGGAGAATTTCGCGTACAGCTTCTCTTTCTTCAACAGCTCCAATATCGTCCTCAAGTGCTTCTCATGTTCTTCTTTGCTCTTGGAGTAAATAAGAATATCATCAATGAATACAATGACAAACCTATCCAAATACGGCTTGCACACTCGATTCATAATATCCATGAATACTGTAGGCGCATTCGTTAGCCCAAAAGGCATCACTCGGAATTCAAAATGTCCATATCGCGTACGAAAAGCAGTTATAGGAATATCCTCCTCTCTAACTCGTAGTTGATGGTATCCTGACCTCAAGTCAATCTTTGAGTACACACAGGAACCTTGCAACTGATCAAACAAATCGTCAATTCTCGACAATGGATACCGATTCTTAACCGTCAATTTGTTAAGCTCTCTATAGTCGATACACATTCTAAACGACCCATCCTTCTTCTTTACAAACAACACAGGCGCTCCCCATGGTGATGAGCTCGGTCGAATAAACCCCTTATCCATCAATTCTTTCAATTGATCAGATAACTCCTTCAGTTCTGATGGTGCCAATCGATAAGGTGCACGAGCAACTGGTGCGGCTCCTGGCATCAAATCGATCCGAAATTCGACTTCACGAGAGGGCGGTAAACCCGGCAACTCATCAGGAAAAACTTCCAGATATTCTCGAATCACAGGAACCTCTTCCAACTTTGTCTCTACATCACCATCACTAGAAATTTGTGCCAGAAACACATCGCATCCTTCTTCCACATACCTCATCATTTTCAAGCAAGATATTACTCTTAGACGAGAAGTACATTCATTTCCCTTCACAGTCAAAACCCTATTCCTCAACGGGATTTGGACTAATCTTTCTCCACAAACGATCACGACACTATGCGCCATCAGCCAATCCATTCCAACGATCACATCGAACGATCCTAGCTCTATGGGCATTAAGTCGATATCAAAAGTGTAATTCCCTAACTTCAAGGTACACCCTTTTAGTATAGAATTTGTACTAACGATCTTCCCATCGGCTAATTCCATGTTATAACTAGTCGTTAGCATTACCGGTTCTCTATTGATATGACGACTAAATTTAACATCTACGAAGCTCTTATCAGAACCAGAATCAAACAATATACTAGCATAACAAGCGTCTAGCAGAAACGTACCGGTAACCACATTAGGGCCTTGCGGTTTATCAGCAGTCCCTACTCGATACACAGCAGCAGCATTATTTCCTCCTTGCCTGTTTCCAGCCTTCGGGCAATTCCCCTGCTTATGCCCTCTTTCTCCACATCCGAAGCAAACCATCACCTTCGTGGCATTTGCCCCAGTAGCTACCCCTTTAGCTCGGCAATCTGCAATTCTATGACCCGCTTTTCCGCACTTGCCACACACAGGTGGGCAATTCCATACATGGTACAAATTACATCGACCACAGTGGGGATTCACCTTAGCTCCTCTAGGGTTAGTGACAGCCCTCATCCCATCATTTCTTCTCTGGTTGAACTGCTGGTTGCGGTTCTGACCTTGGTTGTTATGGTTTCCTCCACGATTTTGACCTTGGGATTGATTACCCTGAGCTGCTTCCCACTTTCTCTTCTTCCCTTCGGCAATGTAGTCCTTCTTATCTTGCAGTTTGACATCCATTAGCGCGTGAACCATTTGGACTGCTTCATTGAATGACCCAGGCTTAGATGAAGTTGTCTCACCCTTGATATTTCTTAACAAACCCTTGATGTATGCTTCATTTTCTTGTGATCATCAGCAAAGGCATCGGGACACAAAAGGCTCAATTCATTAAACCTCCTTGTATACGCGGTAATGTCATTGTTCCTCAAAGACAAATGCCTTAACTCATCTTCTAGTTGACCCAGCTCCTCTTCGGGACAGAACTTTTTGGTCAAGAGAGCCTTGGTAGCAGTCCAAGTCCTCGCATTTGCTACCGCTAATCCAACAGTGGCTACTTGATTGTTCCACCAACTTAAGGCGTCATCAAGAAAAGTGGCAGCTGCGAACTTGACTTTATTTGCCTCTGAACATCCGCTAATCTCAAAAGTACTTTCGATCTTCTCCAACCACCTTCGGAGTTCTAGGGCTCCGCCAGTTCCACGAAACTGTATGTACCGCATTTCATAAAACCAGCATAAGTACACTCCCTCGGGGCTTGCTGTCTTCCTGCATTTCCACCTTGATCTGGGTTTCGGTTTGCACGATCCACTTCGAGTGCATTGGAAATTGCTTCTTGAATCATTATGTTCGCACGGTCAGCTGTTAGCTTTGGAGGCATGGTGAATTCTCAAGTACACCTCTCTATAAAGACAGGGAAAATAGAAAAACAAAGTAAGTATACACATCAAGATTAAGATGGATTTCTCTTTCAAGACATAATATAAGTACAACAACACATCACTACAAGGTTACTAATATTCATCAATTCACATCACAAAAGAGCAAATTAAAGACATATCATAGATTATGAAAGGTAAACATGGATTGCATTGATAAATTAACCAAAATTTGTGACAAGTAATGCCACTACAACCATACACCAACAAACATAAATTCATCAAGTTTTCATCACAACACCATTATACAGGAGTCTAAAATAGTTCGATTACAACGATCAAAAGATAGAATAAAATACAAGTAACTAGTCACGTGGTGATCCACACGACCTCTTAGATGGTGGTTCTTCTTCATCCTCTTCGGGCTCTTCGTCACTGTCTTCTTCTTCCTTGTCCATCTTCCTCTTCCCATTATCACTCGGCTCACACTCAGTTACCTTCTTCGTTCCAGAAGTAGATCCAAACTCCAATCTACCTGATTCCCTAAAATGACACACTCACCCCTGGCGGGTGGCTGAACCATGAAATCATTAGCCTCCTGCTCAGAGTCATCTACAAATCTCCAATCTTGTGGCAGGGATGATCTAACACGGTGCTCCCAACTCTGCATCCTAACCAACCTAGCCTGGTCTTCCTTAACTCGCTCAAGACTGGCACTCAGGTTTGCTATCATCGATCTCAAACTATTAATATCACTCTTATTCACTGCTCCATCGAACTCCTTGCAGTCCTTGCCAATAATTTCTGATGTGCTCTTTCATTCTCGTCAAACCTTTTAATTACTCTAGTTTCCACCACATAACGTTCGTACATTGACCTCTCAATTCTTCTCAAGAAAAGCAGAACATCACCATAAGCTCTTGGTCCGGGGCAGGTAACTCTTGCGATGTCCTGAAGAAGAGAATTAGCACTTGCTGCAGCGTCGGAACTTCTAGGGATACCTGGCATACCAATCAGATGAGAAATACGAGTAGGCCTGGGGACGGTAGTACTCCTTCGATCGGGGATCTGACCTTGCACATTATCCGTCTCGTCTTGTCCTTCAACAACTGCTCTAACATTTCCCCTAGTCTCTTGTCTCTTGGCTTCTTCCACGATTCAGCTTACATTCCCGTTAGGCGGTACCTCGGCCATTTCTGCAATAACAGAAAATTTTGGAGGGTACGTAAGATTATTGTTCAATATTTATAAATATATGCATGCGAATGCAATGCAAAGGTGGTACACATGCCCAAAATGCGATAATATGATGCTCATGCATATGTAATACAAGAATTACAGTATCGAGTACTCCACGTACAATTTCAATGTTTACATATAGTAGTTCAGTATTTACGTAATAAATACTCATATATTACTTCAATTCAAAGGTATACATCCATACCATCAATACTAAAAATAAACCTTACCGGAGCCATGCAGGATAGTTGTGTGCTTGGACAATTTCTTACGACACCAAAAGTTATAGTTTAGGATTTTTCAAAATGACCTAGTTCTCTATAACACATGGCTCTGATTACCAATCTCTAACACCCCCACAAATGCTATGCGCAGCGGAACTACAACATTTGGGTGCTAGGCAGTTATCATCGCACACAAGATATATCAAACGACTCAAAGAGACGTAAAAGTTTTAACATAAATTAAGCATTGTTAAAAACATACATGTCTACGGTTTTCCAAACCCAAAATGATACAACACAGAGTTAGCGTTTTGGTCCCCACGAATCTCAACCCCAAAAGATACATTTTTGACAACATGACAGAAAAATTAAAATGTTCAACTTAAATATGGGTGGAAAAACAAGTAGACGCCAAGCCACACACAACTCCCATCCAATGCATGCTCCATGCTATACTTCATCGGTTACCTGAAATACATGCTAAATTGGGTCAACAAATATTGTTGAGTGGAATTCATAGGTTTTATAATCTCATTTTGAACATATGTGTTATAAAAATCATTCACGATCATTCATAGACTTGTCGATCAAACAATCTATTTTCAAGGTTATGACAATTGTGTTTAAGCTCATGACAATAATCCGTTAACTCAATCACCCGCGTAATAATTACCGGCGTGATTAAGATGGAACCATTGCCCCTTCTAAAGGCATCAGTTGCAATTATACCTTATCTCTTATCACAAGTTATTCGTCCGCAGGGGGTACTCAACGTACTAGCCCTCGTCTCGGATAGGGTCGTCAACCCCATAGTACTATCAATTGTATAAGCGGATATTTTCAATCCACACTAGGATTAAACAATAGTTAATAGTTCATGAATATAGGGTCTTTTGCAACTAGGTACTCAACACAATTTAAGGCAACATTCGGGTCCAATAATCATTCATGACATATGTTCATTTTAGAAAACTAGCATGCATTTCCCTCGCGGGTAAAACAATTTAAAATAGTAATAAGCGAGGCTACAAATTCACACCTTATGTATATAGAGTAGTCGACGATTCGAGTGACGCTCACTGACGATGATGAGGATGCCCGGGGAATTCAACACCTAACAAACAATAACGCGTAATGAGTAATCTCATTTATAAACTTTAAGTACTGTATATTACTTACATATTAGTCAATTGTGATAATTACAAACTCACGCCAAAACCAAACGGATAATTGTTACTCGTTTTATACTATTCATCTACGTTATTAACGTTATTACCCTTTTCACGTTTTTCTCCGATACTTACCAAAAGTATGGGCTGTTTTCCTAGACATAAACCTTTTAATAAAATTTGGGAAAGTTCTCAAAAATAACTTAACACCTGTAGAAAACCCACTTTTAATCCCATTAAAAGTTTTCACTTTTACGACCCGTTACTCAACACATTACTAAACCTACGTTTTTCGGACTGATTTTGCACATTGACCATGTTGGACTTATTTGACCCATTTAAAATATAACACTAACCCATTTGACACCTAAGTTTACTAATAGACTCACAAATTCAGGTTTGAGGCCAAAAATAAACCTTTAACCAATTACCAAACTATATCTATGGTCCCCGGGATTTGACCCAAAACCAAACATAATTTCGGATTATGTAGGTTCTCATTTCCCGGTACACGTATTTTCAAAACAACATAACTTTTGACTCGTTAGGAGTCGTAAGATCTATCTTATACCAAATCGAAGCTAAGAAGACGATCTACAACTATATCCTAGTCTCATGACCTGTTTACAAAATCAAATTTATGAAAACAAGCCTAAACAATCTGCCTAAATTTACCCATCTCAAAATCAATCCAACACTCGTTTCCAAACCATTTTATCGACACTTAACCTCAACTTAAACACTCCTAACCATGACTAACCATCCTAATCAGTCCTTAACCCCTAAAATACCAAATCTATCTCAAAACCCATTCAGCAAATCAAACATGCAATGAGGTTTACCCATTCTAAAACACCTAAAAACATGAATTAAACACAAAAACCATAAGCAAAACATCAAACACCATGATCCACCAAACACCCCCATTTGGCCGTGGGGTGTGGGTGATCCAAACACCCCAACCAAATTGATTTTGGTTTGTTTGTTGGGTGATTATCCATCTACTATACCCCAATTAAACATGCATGAACTCAATTAATATCAAAACAAATTTTTGAAAAACCCATTTGATTCTTGAAAAATTTTATGAATGCATGTTGGATTAAAGCATATCAAAACACTTGGAATGATTAAACTAGATGTGGCCTAACCTTGGTTTTAATTAAAACAAGCTAGAAAAAAAATATGGTGGTGGTGTGGTGGTTTGTGGTCGTCGGCCTAAAGAGAGAAGAGAGAGAGATTGAAGAAAGTTTTTAGTGTATTTTGTGTTGTGTGTGTGTTTGTATTTCCACTTTGTAAAAATTGGAAGCCCTTGTGTGCAATTATAGCATTCTTTTGGCCTTAAATGAAAACGACCTCAAATGTTTGCGGGAATGACTCACTAGTCAATTTGGAAAATTTTGCGGGAGTCGGAGTCATCCCGAACACTACAAAATACTTTTAGGACAATTTTAAATGTACCCGGAAAGCAATAAAACGCACCCGACTCAACTTAACACGAACCGAAAGTAAAATCCTCGAAAAATTGTAATATCGATAAAAAGACAATAAACATAGAAATTTGGGCATCCATCGGGATCGTAGTCGTCATCGTTCTTCTTAAATCGTCAATCGTCAAGATTACGACCTCAAACGTTGGTTTCAACCAAAACGACAAAATATATAGTATATAAAATTTCTTAAAAATTTCAAAAATAAGCGTAATTTAGGGTAAGATAAGTGACCTCGGTTCTGGGTATCACATGAATGTGGTTTTTTCTTGGTATTTTGGATCGATAGGAATTTGAAAATACCCTGAGAGATCGTCTAAGAAGCATTAGTAGTCATTACCCGTTAAACGCTCGAGCATTTTATCCATGAAAGGAAAAGGAAAATGGTCCTTACGAGTGGCATCATTGAGCTTGCGATAGTCTATGCAAACTCGCCAACCCGTGACAAGTCGAGTAGGAATCAACTCGTTGTTTTCATTGGGAACAACGGTTATTCCGCCTTTCTTAGGCACACAATGGACAGGACTAACCCATGGCGAATCCGAAATAGGGTAAATCATTCCTGCATCTAGAAGTTTGATAACTTCTTTCTTGATGGCGTCATGAATTTTTGGATTAACCCTTCTTTCTCTTTGGATTGCGGGTTTAAAGTCATCTTCCATGAGAATTTTATGAGTACAAAAGTTAGGATCAATTCCGCGGATGTCAAAAATTTTCCAAGCAATTGCTTTCTTATGTTTTTTGAGCACATCGATAAGTCAAGATTTTTCATCCTCTTTTAAGTCCTTTGCAATGATGACGGGTAACTTCTTATTGTCTTCTTGGAAAACGTATTCAAGATGAGACGATAACTCCTTAAGCTCTAAATTTGGAGGATTGTCAATGGAAGACGTAGTCAAATTAGGATCATCGTTTGTAACTTCCATAGGAGAAGGTGGAGAAATATGGTCCTCATTGAGAAGTTTCTCAATGATACAAATGTCTTCTTCCCAATTAGAGGGAGATTCGTCATATTTTAATTCCTCATCCCCTAAACTTGCTTCAAATTCTTTCAAAAGAAAGTCACTTTCTCCAAATGGAGTCAATGATGGAGCAATAGAAGCTACGTTCTCAAAATGAGGTAAAGGAGAAAGACCACTTTTACAAGCGTCTTTGAAATGTTCTTCACAAGCCTCGTCAAGTACGTCAATGAAATTAACGTTCTCGTATTCATAAGGTTGCTTAGAAAGTTTACCCATGTTAAAGACGATTTTGTCGTCACCAACTCTCATGATTAATTCGCCCACGGCTACATCAATAAGAGTGCGACCGGTCCTCAAGAATGGACGTCCAACGATTACTGGAACACGAGGATCCATATCGTAGTCAACGATAACAAAATCCGTCGGAAAGGTGAATTTGTCGACACCGATGAAGTCTTCTTCGGCTATCCCCACCGGATAAGCAACCGTACGGTTAGCTAACTCCAACACCATTCGTGTTGCGACTAGCTCAGGTAGAGATAATTGTTTCCAAACGCTTAATGGCATTAAGTTGATACTAGCACCTAGATCGGCTAAGGCCATACATTTCTCTACCCCGGGAAAGTTGCAAAGAATTAGAAAGAGACATGAATCACCATGTTTGGTTGGTAATTCCTTAAAAGAACCGCGGAGCAATTCTCATTAAGTTGGGTTTGAGCAATATCAATAAGTTTTTCCTTATCACTTAGAAGATCCTTAAACATTTTAGCATATTTAGGCATGTGAGCAAGCGCCTCGGCAAAAGAGATGTTGAAATTCAATTGTTTAAACATTTTAAGAAAGTTTGAAACTTGAATATCATCCTTGTTCTTCAACTTCTCTTTCCTCAACCTTGAAGGATAAGGTATGTCGGGTTGAGAGGAAGGCTTTGGAATAGATTGTTCACTCACATCCTTTGGTGGTGGAGGGGTGGGGTTGGAAGGTGAAGGAATTTGAAGGTTGCTCGTTATCCTTTGTCACAATCACCGGAGGAGGTTTATGAAGCTCGGGTTCCTTATAGCCTTTTCCACTGCGGGTAGTGATTGCTTTCATCTCCCCTCTTAGATTTGCAATGGTATTCTCGGAAGAGAACCCGAAGCAGAGGGTTGATTACTTGGGAAGAAACTAGCCATAATATCCCTTAAGTCATTCGTTTGATTGTTTAAAGAATTTCGCATGTCATTCATAAGCTCGCTCGAAGATCATTCCCTTGTTTATTCAAATCACCTTTCAAGTTAATAATTTGGCTTTGAAGATTTTTCACCAACACATCATTAGTCCTCATGTAGGTTTCGATCTCTTGATTAAATGTCGTGGATTGGCTAAAAGGTGGAGCTTGGGAAGCGGGTGGTTGATAGGTGGGTGGTTGGTAAACTTGATTATATCCTTGAGATGGATATGGATTTCTTTGGGTTTGATATTGATTAGGAGCTCAAGGTTGACATTGATTGTTGCGATTGAGGTTGTTTTGGTTTTGAGGAGGAAAACCGGGTGGTGAAAGGAAATTGTTTGAACGATAACTTAACAAATTACGGCCACCTTGAGGACGTGCTTGATAGCTTCCCGTAGAAAAGTTATCGTTAGCCGTGTACACGTTCTCACAAGGATTTTCTTGAGTAGAATGACAATCGGTGTATGAGTGAGGACTGCCGCAAGTCTCACAAGAAAGTGTTACAACTTTAACTTGTTGATATTGCTTCGTAGCCATGGTTAAGAAATTTTTGTTCATCTCGGCTATTTGGCGGGTGAGTTCGGTTAACTCGGGGTTTGATGAAGTAGAAGAAACATTGACCCTCGGGTTATTTCTTGAGGATGCGGATGAATCCCAATTTTTGTGATGAGTGGTCATGTTCTCTATAAGCTCTCTACACTCCTTGGGTGTTCTTTTCATAATTGTACCACCGGCGACGGCATTAATCGTATCATGATCACGAAAAGTTATTCCGTTGTAGAAAGTATCAATTAGAGTGACAGGGAGCATATTATGGTTAGGAAAACGATCGATCAAGACATTATAACGTTCCCAAGCATCAAAAAAGAGACTCATCGGGTTCTTGAGTGAAACCACTGATTTGATTACTAAGACTAGTTACCATGGATGGTGGAAAGAAGCGCGACAAAAATCTTTGAGTCATTTCGTCCCATTTATGAATTGAGTTTTTAGGAAGACGATCAAACCATTTTTCGGCATGGTGGGATAAAGTGTGTGGAAAAAGATCAAGATGGAGAAAATCCATGGTAACACCGGGCAGTTTCATGCTTTGAGTGACGGTTATGAATTTATCGAGGTGTTTGTTGGCATCATCATCCGGTAATCCGCGAAATGGTCAAGCATTTTGAACTTGTTGGATCATGTAATGCTCAACGAAAATTCAGGAGCCGTGATTTGCATCGGTGCAATCGGTCCTCCACGTTCATTCATTGTCAGTTGGCATAACTCCTTCATCGTACGAAGGTCGGGTTGAGGGTGATGGTTGTTATTATTTACAAGGGGTGTGGTGGATTGTTATTATTATTCGCACGTGCCATATCTAAGTCTTCACGAGTCTCGGGCTCAAGATTAGACGAATATCGAGTACGCATACACTAAAAATGCAATACAATATTTTTGATTTATTTATCTTTTTTTATTTTTATTTTTATTTTTATTTTTTGGATTTTTGAAAGTTTTATATTTTTTTAGGATTATTAAAAATTTTTATGCTATGAAATAACGTTCCCAAGAGAACGGATCCCAAAATCCAATTTTTCTCACAAAAAACCGTTAATCTTTACGAAAAGAGGCGGCAGCGGCGCCATTTTAATATGACAAGATTTTTATGTTGTGTTGTTGAGTTGTTCGTACTCGATTCAATTCGAATTGATCACGGTTTAGGGTGGACTTATCGTTTTTGGTAACTAAAAGGGGGATCTTTTGATTATCTAATTTAAAATAAAATGAATTAAGACAAATGACAATTATAAATAGATTAAACAAATTTAGGAATTAATAAAAATTAATTTTAAAAATAAAATAAGACAAGACAATTTAAAATTAAACTTGAAAAAAATGGCGGGAAAGAAATAAACTTTGAAAAATAACTAAATAAAATAAACCAAGGATTGCGATCAGATCGCAACTATCGATCGCAACTAGCGATCGCAACCCGAGATCGCAACGACCGATCGCAGCTCGAGATCGCAATGAGCGATCGCAACTGGTGGTCGCAGTCAACGATCGCAACTGACGATCGCAACTAACGATCGCAATGAGTGATCGCAGTCAACAATCGCAATGTGAGGTCGCAGTATCTGATCGCAAGTAGAAACCCTTAGGCATATGGCGATCACGATACTCGATCGGAATACTTAAAACCCTTAAGAACTTTACGATGGAATGTAAAAGGAAAATAAGCAAAAACCAAATAAGCACTTTTCTAATAAGCACTTACCAAAAACTAAACCAAATCAATATTAAGAAGAACTAAATAAGCCACGAATTAATAACTTTCAAAACACCAAATAAGCAAAATTTATAAAATCAACTTTTAAAAGATTAAACTTTTAAAAACACTTTATTAAAAATAATAAAATAAAAAATCAATCAAAAAACACAATAAGCTAAAACCATAAATCACATAAAAATGATAAGAACAAAAAGATAAGCACTTTAATCAAATAAGCATAACGATGAAACAAACTACATACTTTTACCGAATCAAACACAAGATTAAAACAAGAAAGGAAGAATAAGATTGATTATGAAAAGCTTGAAATTAAGATGAATATTAAAGATTAAAGATCACAATATTTAAAGATGAACGATTAAGCAAACTTGAAAGAAAATTTAGAGAGAGAAAGTAAAACTAGATAGAGAAAGTTACACCTACTCCTAATTACCTTAAGAGAAACTAAAAAATGAACTAGCTCCCCAAAATGAAAGTGAGGTCTTCTATTTATAGGGAAAGGAGTGGTTGGTGTGATGCTTCCTTCTTTCTTTCTTTTGTCTTCCCATCTTTTTAAATTACCTGACTTTCTCGAATTTGTCTCGGGATTAGTCGAATGATAAAATGAACTCGTCTTCTAATTTTATTGTTTTAGTAGACTTGGTTCTTCGACTTTGTTAAACGTCCGTCTTTAGACTTTTTCTTCAATAAATCTTCAGAATAGGCCTTTGACTTTCGTTCTTCTTGCACTTTTGATCTTTTGACTTCGTCTTTTGTCTTTTTCTTCGATTAAAGCCCGTAAAAGCCCGTGTTTTCTTCCTTTTTCATATTTTTGTCCTAAAATACAATAAAAACACAAACCACGCATAATTCCGTCTTTTACGACATTAAATACACGTTTCGGTCTTGTTATTATTATAAATAAGTTGTAAAAGGATAAGTTTTTTCACACTTATTATCTTCCAAATTCTCATCACTGATTTGCTCAAGATCCTCAAAGGTAACTAAGGAACCATTAGGTAATGCAGCAATGTATGCACATACTGTATCCAAATCAATACCAGCACGTTTAAGACTTGATGAGCCAACATTGTATATGTCAGCATTAAAATTTGAGCCACTGACAAAGGTTGATCCACCGCTGAGAAAAGTTGATCCAGTAACAGGATGTACATATGAGTCTCTTCCAACTGTTCACCTTTTGTCCCACTAGGTCGTACTAGGCTTATCTTGAATGTCTTGTTTTGTCTTGCCCAAAACACTTTGTAGATTCTCCCGCCTAAACTATAACGGATCAGACAATCTTTGCTTGCATGAGACTTCTTAGGGTTCTAAGTGATCTCTGAGTATTGACATCTCAGAGATCTTTGGACACCAACACATTCCTTCTACATCCCAGCTATTCATAATCGCTAGTGTTTATGACTTCAGATTATCTTCGACTTCTCTGACTTTGTATTTGATTTGAATGTTCCTGGTGTGCCAGCTGAGGCTTTGCCTTCCGCTGGTATGGTCTCTGTCGCTGGTCCTCTCAGCGACTAATATCACTTTGTCTAATTTAAACAAATCTGGACTGGGCCATAGTTAAAACTTTCATTGGCCCAATAATATCCCCCTATTTGTTTATAAATTATACTAAGTCTAAAATTATTTTAAGTGAGTACACAACTTATTCTTACACATAATTTAACAAACATAACTCAGAGTTTTATTAAACATAAAGAACCTAACCTATTACAAGGACACCCAGAGGTGTAATAAAAATTAAAATTACAAGAGGTTCTTCAGTGATCGAGGCCTTGGTCATACATTCTCTGTGCTTCAACTTTGTCAGCTCTGGAGTTAATGATCAGCTCAATCTTGAACTCAAAATCGCTGGCTTGTTTGCAGTTCTTCAAGATGCCTTGTTTGAGTCTGATAAGTTGGATAGTTGAAGCCAGATACAGTTCATTCTCTCTCTGGAAGCAGTATTCACAATTCCCATTCATGAAGACCATTCCCTTCTCTGGCTCAGAGTAGACTTGACCACCTACAGGCTTTGCAATCTCTTTTGGAAGTACAAGGTTTCTGTACATTCCATCCATAACAACATATTCAGTGACTAGCTTCTCTACAAGAGGCCCCATTGGGTTCTTTCTTTTTATATGTCCATGTGTCTGTCGTTGTTGTGATTATTGAGGAGGTAGAGGGAGCTTTAGCTTCTTAACAGTGTCTATTACCCAGTTGAGCTTTTCCTGAATGTTTTTCATCATCTAGGTGCCAAATCTTCTTTTGGGTAAGAGACAACATCTCCAACCATTCTGAGAGACCCAAATCTCTGAGTTTAAAGTCACTACAGACTTTGTAGTTGGTTATTTGGTTATCTTTATATAGGGTCATCACCACCTTTTTTTATCTTTATCAATGAAGCAGGTGTACTTGGTGATTTGCCCAGGCTCAGCTCTTTGCTTCACAATCCTCTCATACTCCTTTTGAAGATTGTTTCTCTTGGATTCAAGTTCTTTAATCTTGTTCATCTGAGCTTCCTTTACAGCGGGTGAGAGTAGATTGTTTAGAGCCTCTTTTCTCTTGAGTTCAACAACTCTGATGTCAGCAAATCGTTTTTGTTCAATGATCTGAGCCTTTGCTTGCTCTGGGGTTAGTGGTGGTTCATCTGCGCTTTTGAACTTGTTTAAATCAGAATGTTTGGCGGTGGATCCTCCTTCTTCTTGTAGGGAGTGCAAGGTTGTTACGGGCCCCTCAGTGGGAATACCTTTACCTTTGTCCTTTGCCACTTCATTGATGGGTTTGAAGGATCTAATTGGAGTTGGCTTAAGCATCATTGATATGATGGGTTGAGTTGTGGGTTTTGGTTGTTTAGGTAGCTGCTCCCCCTTAGATGGAGCATCATCTTCTTCTTTAGAGGTGGAGGTAGCAAAATTCTCCCCCTCAGGCATAGTGCCAGAAGTAGGTGTGCCTGATCCTGCTCTGTTGAACTTAAGGAAATCTTGATGAACGAAGAGATAAATTTCCTTAAGTTCTTCTTGTAAAAGCTCTTGAAAAATTTTCCTTATTGGCTTAGAGGCCTTCGCAATTGCTGCGACATCTGACTTGACCACTGTTGTAAGTAAAGAGGGCATATACTTATGGAGACTCTGATTCATTACCTCCGGGAGGTGTGTTTGCAAAGCAGTTCCCAGCAGTTGCGGAAGAAGTGATGTCAGAGAGGATTCCACATAAGAAGTTAGGGAAAAGTCTCTAGGTTTGTGGTAATTTTGGAAATACGTTTTTCGTATTTAGAAAGTCTCGGTCACTCCAACAATATAGTTATAGGCTCGTAGTATAAGTTTAATTAAAGTTTACATTAGCCCGACCCATGATCATGTTCATGGGTCGGAGGCCTAAGTCCACTAAGGGACATGGGTATATAAACCCCTTTTCACCATGGAAAGGGGTGTTGGTTGTTTCATTTTCTCAAGAAATACACATACATTTTCTCTCACTTCTCTCTCTACTTTCTCTCACTAGAAACAACAACCCTCTTGATAAATCAAAGATTATCATACTTCTACAATTGGTATCAAGAGCCATGGGATGAAATAAAGATTGGTTTCGTGTTATTCATGCTTTTCTAAGTGTGTTCATATGTTTTTGATTGATTTTACCAAAGTTTCAAAATTTTTTCGTGTTTTTGTGGTTCCAAGTGATCTATAAATCTTCTAAATAGTTGTAGTAGCGATTTGGGGATTTTGGTTTGGCTAGAAACACGAATTACCAGGTAAAAGTCTCATCTTTCTTGTTGCCTTCAAGTCTCGAACTTTATTCCTTCATTACGATCAGAATATTACGATCGCAAAAACCTGTGGTGTCTACATTACGATCGAATATTCCGATCACTTCTTACGATCAGTGTTGCGATCTAACACTGCGATCTGTGTTACGATCTAACACTACGATCTGTGTTACGATCTAACACTGCGATCTTTGTTGCGATCTAACATTGCGATCTGTGTTGCGGTCACGACTTGTGATCTATCATTGCGATCACGACTTGCGATCTATAATTTCGATCACGACTTGTGATCTAATATTGTGATCAGGGGTTGCGATCAGGGGTTGCGATCAGGAGATGCGATCAGGGGTTGCGATATAACATTACGATCAAAATAAATTTGCAAGATTTAGAGAATTTTTCAACTTTGCATTTCTTTGGATACATTAACAAAAACACACAACAAAAGATAATAACATCTTTGTTTAAACAACACTAAAACACATAATCTTATTTCATTGCTCGATCATTTTGATAATCTTTATTCAAGGGATCATAAAATGAATTCACACTCATACATGCCAACAATGACATCGCTTACTGACCTTTCTATCATCTCGGGTACCGATACCCGTCCATAATTGCTTATCAAAGAGCTTTTTGAAGCATGGCAAGGTTGCATGATGTCTTATATTATGGGTAGACCCAGTGGGAGACTCATGGTTCAATCCATTGAGCAAGGACCACTTGATTGGGGTGAGATAACTGTAGACAATGTGACTAGGCCAAGGCTATTTCATGAACTAACGGATGCAAATAAAATCATTTCCGATGCGGATGACAAAGCCATTCAAACCAACACGAGAAGCATGTGCTCCAGAAACGCATGTCTCAAGGATCTTATTCCGAACCACTGGCATTTATGGCAAATCATCCAACACTGTAATATAACAACACTCCTTATGCTATGGGACAACAATCTTATCACAAGCCCATGTTTCAGACTCCAAGCTTTCCACAGTATTTGATCGTACCACAACCACCAACATCATATCAGCAACAATATCATCAACCAGCATAATTATCACAAGGTGACTCACATCCTTTACCTTATGCTTCACAACCATACTCTCTTTATCAACCTCCAACAAACCATGCCATCACCTACCAGAAACATGAGGTTCCTCAACCCCATTACTCACAACATGTCAGTACTCCTTCAAGAGTGTATGTAGCTCAACTAGCACCAGTTTTCTACTGTGATGATGAGATTCCAGTTCCTGAGTTCAGACAAGGGGATAATCCTACTAATATACTTGCACAAATGTCTGCTTATATCACTCAAGCGTTGAACAAAATAGGTTATAGAGGACCATCTCCAACAAACAATCACTTGAGGAATTCTTCTAACTCTCGTCAACAAGCTACAATCCAAGATGGCAGAGTTACCATGCAACCACTTCAGGGGAGACCAAGTTCATCCAGTACTGGTGCACGCCCATTCAACACTGCTACAAGGGAAAATAACACTGGGAAAACGAAGATGATCATCTATTATAACTGCAAAGGGGAAGAACACATGGCTCGTGAGTGCAAGCAACCAAAGAGGATGAGGGATGGTACATGGTTTCAGAAAAAGATATACTTGGTTAATGCTAAAGCACAAGGTCGAGAGCTTGATGAAGAAGAGTTAGCATTTATAGAAGATCCTGGAGTTGCGGATACTGAAGGACTCACAGTAGTTTCTACCAACAATGCAGCATACCAATGCGATGATCTTGATGGATACGATTCAGACTGTGATGATCTCAATACCGCCATGGCAGTTCTCATAGCAAATCTATCACTTTATGGAGCTGACACAATTTATGAGGTACCAAATACTGCCAATGATACTAGTATTGTACCTTATCAGTTGAGCAAGTGTTTGAGTATCTAGAACAGCCTCTGGTGGTTAGTAATTCAAACGAGTAGACAAATAATGATAGCAATATCAATGCAAGTACCCAGACTTTAAGCGAAACACAACAGGGAGCTATAACGTCTGCAAATTCGCCTGCTCAACAAGATTTGTTTATGGTGTCGGCATCTATGCTTGGCCAAATGAATAATGCGGTTCTTGAAACCCTCGGTGTTAATCAGACACTATCTGCCGAGCTTGCTTTGTATAAGGAAAAGGTTAAAAACTTGGAATTATCTCCAGTGACCACTACCTTAACCAATCCAGAATTTGATAGGTTTAGGAAAGTCCAAATGGATAACTTGCTAGAAATTGAAAGTTTAAGAGAAAATATTTCAAAAGAACTTAAAGAAAAAGAGTCAGTCGTTAATATTTTTCAAAAACTTCAAACAGATTTCGAAATTCTCGATTCTAAAAGGGTTGAAACAGAAATTAAGGCGTCTGAGAAAGTTAAAAAGACTGAAGTTTTGCTTTTAAAACAATACCCTGCTTCACATCTAGTACACTTATTTCATTCATATTTTAAGGAATTCACTCTATCGCGTCTAATAGACATACCACCTAACCCGGGGTATGCAAAGAAAGCATTTAACCACAACCCACGACTTTATGATGCAACCAAGTTAAGATTGGTCTTAGATCCGATTGTGTTTCCGATTAAATCCGAGAATTTCTCACTGTATGAAGAGAATCGTTCAAAAGTGATTTTTACATATCCTAAGTATGATTATCCACAGCTTAATGCAGAGAATGCAAAAACGGATCTTAAAATTCGCTTTAATATACAAAGGGAATTTATTCAGAAACCAACTCACATGTCTAATAGAGAAAGCCTTAGTATATTTCCTACACTTGTCATTCTGAATGAACCTAAGGAAATTCCAAAGGATCTTCCACCGATAAGTACAATATTGCTAAGCTTGAAAGAGATTAGGCGATACCTTAACGGATTTGACAAGATCATTAAGGTGTGTACGACTTCAATGGCTCAAACCGCTGGAGAATGGGCTTTCGAACACATGAAAATGATGTTTTAGAAAGAGATCGTTCCGTTTATAAACAATATTAAAGAGGGTCTTCTAGATCTTGGGGACAATCTTAACTTTGAAGTGGCTGAATTTCGAATAGTTTTTTATGAAATGGATGATGCTTATGAGGAACATCTAATTGAGAAGAAAAGATTTTGTCCGAATATGACCGAATATTGGAACATATAGTGTCTCTCGAAGTGGTGCAAGTTGTTACTATTGAATATGCTTTAGAGATTACAACTGCTGTGAATAAATGTGATGATGTGCATGATCTCTCTATGAATATTGTTGAACCTGTGATAATGTAGATAATCATTCTTGTCACGAATCTAACGCTGAATTTTTAAAGCTTCAAGATTCTTATAACTCACTTTTAGAACGTTTTGATGAGCTTCAACAACATTGTATATCTCTTGAAATTGAAAATCAATCTAAAAATGAAACTCTTTAAAAAAAATATGATTGTGAAAACACCGTTGAGACTAGTGACAAGATGATTCAGGTGGTTCAGGCATTAGAGGAAGAAATCATGAGACTTAAGTGAGAGTCAATAAAAGAGAAAGTGGAACTAGAGGCCGCAGAGGTTAAAAACCATGCCTTAGAAAATAGAATTACTTCTATGCTAGGGGAGTTTGATAAAGTAAAGCAGGGTTTTTCACATATTTATGGTTCATTATAAGAACGCTTCGCTTTACTACGGCAGAGCAAAAGTCACTTGTTGACAAACTGAACCAAAAGTGTGAGGAAATCTCTGACTTAAACATGCAACTCATAGACAAAAACATGGTTTTGGCTGAGTTAAAGGAGACACTTCAACTCAAAGGACAAGAAGTTGTTGATAATCCAGCTGTAACTTCTACACCGTCCTCTAGTACTCCAAAAGGGTGGTGATCACTAAGAACCCGTACCATAAGAATAATCCTTTATCATATAAGCTATATATGGAGCATGCAATTAAGCACATTGATCTTGCTAGGGATGTTGTAGATGATTTCTATGAACTAGATCCCTCAAATAGTCACTATTACTATGCTCATTCTTACATAGAGAAGGTACAATAATAAGTGTGAAAACACTTATCCTTTTACCACTTAATTATAATAATAACCAAGCCAAAACATGTATTTTATGTCGTAAATGTCAGAACTATGCGTGGTTTGTGTTTTTGTTGTGATTTAGGATCAAAATGTGAAAAGGGAAGAAAACACGGGCTTTACGAGCTTTTATAGAAGAAAAAGACAAAAGACGAAGTCAAAAGATCAAGAGTGCAAAAGATTGGAAGTCAATGGGCCTATTTTGAAGATTTATTGAAGAAAAGGACCAAAGACGAAAGATTTACAAGTCGAAGAACCAAAGTCTAATAAATGAAGAAATTATAAGACGAGTTCAAGATTTTATCGACAAATCCCAAGCCAAAGTCGAGACTTTAATTTAAAGACGAGACGAAAGAAAAGAAAAGAAAGAACAACAACTCCACCAAACCACCTACCACTCTCCCCTATATATACTCCACCTTTATTTCATTTTATGTTGTTGGCTATTTGACACATAGTTCTTCCATCATTTATTTTCATGTCATTTAGTTTCTTGTCAATTTAAATTCCTTGTCTTGCACCTTAAATTTATAAGTTTTAATCTTTACTTTTAATTATTGAATCTTTTCCTTTAATCAAGCTTTTCATTATTAATAACTAGATTTTTCTTAGTTAAAAATATCGTTGTTCCTATATCTTCGAATTGATTACTAGTTTAAGTGCGACTCAGTCGTCTTTTGGTGGGAAACAATAGATTTGTCGTTGTAGTAAAATTAAAATTGCAAGACTTTAAAGTAAATGGCAGGTTAATTAAAACTAAAACTAATCAAAACGTAAATGGTGCAAAATTAAGACTTTAAAATTAAATGACGGGTAATTAAATGACGTAAAATTAAAGCGCGACGAAAAGTAAATTTGAAAAGTTAATTAAAATGAAAGTAAAATTGACAATTTAATAAAAATAAAAGCTTTAAAAATTAAACTAAAAATTAAAAATTTAAAAAGTAAATTTGACAGAGATTTCGGGAAGCGTGAAAAAGTTGAAAACTTAAAACAATGCGAACTTAAAAATAAAACTAAGACAAAAGATTAAAAAAACAAAACAAACCTGTCGGAATTCCCCTAATTGGAATCCCGTCGAAATACAATCGAATCCCTTATCGGAATATAGGCTTACCTCCCCTTATCGGAATCGTAATCGGAATGAGTTCCTGTCGGAAAGTGATCGGAATCCCTTATCGGAATATCCAAAAACAAACCTGTCGGAATACACCTAATCGGAATCCATCGTCGGAATGTGAGAAAACAACACCTAATCAGAATGTCACAAGAGTACTTCTGTTGGAATCCAAAAAGGAATCCTAATCGGAATAACTGAAACCCTTTTTCCGATTAGGGGTGATCGGAATAATTGGAAATCCTTTTCCGATTTGGGTAATCGGAATACCATAGGATAAAGGCAAAATAAGCAAAACAAATAAGCTATTAATCAAATAAGCACACGCCTAAAAATAACCTAAACACGTTTAAGAAAAATCTAATAAGCAAAAATTCAAAAACTTTTAAAAACATTAAATGATAAAATACTTAAAAACGACTTTTTAACAAAAATAACTTTTATAAAACTTAAGTAAATTTAAGATAAACACAAATAAGCTATAAAAATCAATAATCCAAGACAATCAAAAGCATAAAAACATAGCACATAATCAAATAAGCATAACAATAAGCACATAAACATAAAGATTAAGTAAAACAAGAAAGGTAGAATGAGAGATTAAAAATAAGAACTTGATTAAAAGTAAAGATTTAATAACAAAATTAAAAAACTTACTTGAAATTAAAGGCAAGAAATTTAAGGTGCAAGACAGTAATTAAATGACAATTAAGTAAAGTGCAAGAAATTAAAGGTGGAAGAACTAGGTGTCAAATAGCCAACACCTCCTAATGTGTCATTAGGAGGGTATTTATAGTGATTAGGGAGGTAAGCATGTGTTGGAAGCTTCCTTCTTTCTTTCTTTCTCGTCTTTTCGTCTTCTAAATTCTTCGACTTTATCGACTTTGTCTCGGGATTAATTAAACTCGTCTTGTAATTTCTTCATAAATTAGACTTGAGTTCTTCGACTTTATTAAACTTCCGTCTTTAGACTTTTCTTCTATAAATCTTCAGAATAGGCCTTGGACTTCCGTTCCTTTTTCACTCTTGATCTATTGACTTCGTCTTTTGTCTTTTTCTTTGATAAAAGCCCGTGAAAGCCCGTGTTTTCTTCCCTTTTCATATTTTGGCCCTAAATCACAACAAAAACACAAACCACGCATAATTCCGACATTTACGACATAAAATACACGTTTTGGCTTGGTTATTATTATAATTAAGTGATAAAAGGATAAGTGTTTTCACACTTATTAAATCCCCTACACTTGACCATTGCAATGTCCTCATGCAATGTATTAATTACAAAGCAAGATTCACATTTTCCATCACAATCAATCCACATTGGCCTTTATTAAAAAGACAAAATATTTAAAATAAGAAAACAAGTAAAAAGATCAAAAACTTACCTTAGGGTTTTTGGAAATGTCATGAATTTTCATCACCCTCAAGTTTCACGTTCCCCATATCAAGCTTAAAAACGAGATCATTGTTATTATAAGTTAGCAAACTAACACAAACTCATGTGGGCCAATTATTTACTTAGACTCCCTTATTCCTAGGTGTATCTCTTATATTTTATTATTGTCTTGAATGATCACGAGGATGCATTGTTTACTTATTTAGATTGTTATTTAGGCTGAAAATAAAGTAGGACGATTTAATCAAATAGTTAGCTAAAGGACAAAATCTTTTAAAACTGCTTCTCGGGACCTCATAAAGTTCATATCTTGGCATAACTCGCTTCACGATTTAAGACCTTTCTCAGACCGATATTTGGCATTGACTTCATACTTCAAACCTTGAGAGACGTTCATGAAATAATGGTCTTCTCTTCATATTAGGAATTTCTTCACTTAAAATTTTTGAGAGATTCTTCATATTCGGACCACGACTTCTTCATTTTTCTCCAATCTTTATTTGGGATTTTGATATACAACGATCTGCCTCCTTTTAGGACTTTGATCTATTTAACCTCATACCTTGTTAGGGCCTTTTAGGATAGACTTCTCCATGATCTTTAGGGGAGTTTTTTCTTTTCGTCGTGTGTCTCGATCCTTCATATTGATTTTTGATAAATGATTCTTCACATCACTTTGGATCTTTAGCAACAAAATATAGCCCTCATGTCTTGTTACGACCTTTTCGGACTCGCCAATCTTCGCATCCCGCTTCAATAAGTTATGCCTTGGCTATGAACTCTAATTAATACCGAGCAACTTTTAAACAATCTTGGTCTAGAAGCTAAGCAACTTTTCAAATCGTACGACCTTATTTATTGCAAATATATTTATTAACAAGCGATGGGAGAAAAAGCTTATAATCAACTCACATAAATTCATGAAATAATACCAAACTTATAATTGACTCTATCATCTCTCGTTCTCCACAATTTAAAATCTCAAGGAATGAGACTCGTGGATGGTTAGCCTATTAAATCAAAGTTTTGGGTTTTCAAGTCGTCTATAGGATCTTACAACTTCTTAGACTTTTTCAAGTTTAGAATTCGCATTTTAAAGTTCCCTTGATAAATGACTTTCTAGGATCATTTATAGGAACTTGTGAAAAGTTCTTGTTCTTAACCCGTGAGAGTTAAGACTTTCGCGTTTTAAAGTTCCCTATATAAAAGCCTAGCAAAACTTGACTTAAACACGTTAAGGATACTAGCTAGAGTAAACTTAGATAAGTAAACTCGGGTTGAGTCAAAAGATTCACAACATTTGAAAATTAAAACCACTTTATTAAAAATTTATTCAAGCAACGAAATAAAATAACAATAACAAAGGTAAATACAACTATACTACTAGGCCAAAATAGATTAAAAATTTTGAAAATGTCGAAAAATAAATTTTCCGGTTAATAATGAGGACAAATACAAGGAAGAGGCCACTTAACTTCGATAGAAGTCCCCCTACACTTAATATAAACATTGTCCTCAATGTTTAAGCATGTGGAAGTAAACTCCCCTACACTTAGGACATTGTGCACTTTGTTTAAATCTTTCTAAGGAAAGGACAACTAAAGTGATTCCTATTTTAATATGGAAGAATATAAAATAGAGAATCAAAAGAGTTTAGGATAGAACCAGGAAGACGGGTACACGGAATCACGGGTCGTCAAAAGTCATCAAGAATGGATCTTTGATAGCTCGAATCCCTGCACATGATAAGAAAGAAAACAACAAACAACATACTAGGGTCTCCCCCTACACTTATTATAAAAAACAGGTAAAAAGGATAGATACTGCGGGTTGCCTACCAAGAAGCGCTTGTTTTTGTTAACCGAGTCGTGAGCCTGACTCGACCTTGATTAGCATCGGAAGAAGCTTGAAACACATCCACCGGGATCAAATACATGGTTTTCGTCCATCAAATAGCACAAACTTAAGGCGAACAAGGCAAGACTAAGAAGAGTAGGCAAGGTTCCCTGAAGCAAGGATGGAGCACGGTGGTAGGAAGCGTGATGAGGTGCAAGCATATCTCCTTGGTTTCCAAAAATCTTTCCTTTTATTTCATTAGATGGATACTGAGATGGCTTAGAAATTGCAATACCGGGATCGAACACCTTTTCCTTTAGGGGAAAATAACACTCAGGCTCAGTAGACCTTGAAGAAGATCTGCTCATAAATCTCACAATCTCATCCTCAGAAGGTGGATAGAGAGGTGTCAAGACATAAGTAGTGCGGATATCGGTATCGGCCAGCTTCTTCTCCTTTGAAACAGGTTTCTTCATATCCAAAGGAGGATAAAGACCATAATCATCAAAGTCCAAAGGAGGAGCATCACTCTCATTTGGGAAGTAAGTGTTGAGAAAAGTAGCAAAGTCTTCCTCAAACGAGTAGTCATCCATAGTAGGATCAAGCATTGTTGGTGGAGGATCTTCATCAAAAGTAGGAGTAAGGTCATCATGAGAAGAATCACTCGAGAGAGTATCAGCCTCATCAAAATCATCATAAGTGGGCATGTCTGGATACCCAGAAGTAAAATCATCAGAATCATCCATATCAGAACTCGAATCATCATCGTAGTCATCATAGATCAGTGCAGACTCATGAATTGGTGGAGGATCTAAATGGGAGAGAGAATCATCCACATCATTTTGGAACAGTGGATTATCATAGCAAGAATCGAAAAGAGGATTGTTGTAGACGAAAAAATCATCAAGCACATTAATCATATTCGCTGATTCTCTTCCATTGGGTTTGGTTGTGATCTTCCCCATTTTAAAAACTTGTGCATCATTTCCGACTCTTAAGATTAACTCACCTTCGTCAATATCGACTAGGGCTTTTCCGGTTCTCAAGAATGGCCGACCAAGTATTAACGGAATACGAGGGTCCATTTCATAATCAACAACAACAAAGTCGACCGGAAAAGTGAAGGTGCCAACTTTAATGAACACATCTTCGGCAATACCAACGGGGTAAGCGAGAGTGCGATTTGCTAGCTTAAGAGTCATCTTTGTTGGAGTAAGATCGGGTAATGATAACTTTTTCCAAACACTTAAAGGCATCAGATTTATACTTGCCCCGAGATCGGCTAAGGCAGTAAATTCTTCGGTTTGGTTAAAAGTACATGGTAGCACAAAACGATCGGGATCTCTAAGTTTTTCTGGAAGTTCTTTAAGAAGGACGGTAGAACAATTTTCATTCAATCGAGTATTAACAAACTCGGCCATCTTCTCCTTCTTATTAAGAAATTCCTTAAACATCTTAACAAATTCAGGCATTTGGGCTAGAGCTTCAACAAGGCTAAAGGTGATGGTCACTCCCGAAATCTTATTCAAAAAGTTTGACACTTGAATATCATCCTTGGTGAGTAATTGGTACTTGTCTAAGAGAGAAGGATAAGGGATATTAGGTTTAGTTTGTGTAGGTGTAGCAGGTAAAGGTTGAGATGTTGAAGGTTTAAAGGTGGAAGGTGGGGTTGGTGAAGGGTGTTTCTTGGGTACTTCGTCATTAAGAAGTGGATACGGTAATGCAGAACTACTACTAGGCGTGGGAGTAGGAGGGATAAATGGTGGTGGAGGAGGTGTAGATGGAGTAACTGGGGGAGGGATAGATGGTCCTACTAAGGTTGCTCCACTGCGTGTAATAATAGCACTCGCATTCGCTCTCGGGTTGGTGACGGTATTAGAAGGTAGAGAGCCCGAAGTAGAGGGTTGAGTAGTTGGTAAGAAACTAGCCAGCATATTCTTCAAATCATTTGTTTGAGTGCTAAAAGAGGTTTGTATATCATGTCGAATCTTGGATCTAATATCATTCCCTTGCTTATTGATATCTCCTTTCAAGTTGATTATTTGGCTTTGCAGATTCTTAGTTTGCTCTCCTTGGGTTCTCATGAAAGCTTCAACATCTTGATTAATAGGTGGGGTTTGTTGAGCGGGTGGGTGATAAGGATTAGAAGCTCGAGGTGGGTTTTGGTTGCTTCTATTGTAGTTGTTAGGGTTGTGGTTTTGAGGAGAAAAACCAGGTGAAAGAAAGTTGTTAGAACGGTAATTTAGCAAGTTACGATCACCTTGAGGTCGAGCTTGATGGCTTTCCGTTGAATAGTTACCATAAGCCGCATACACGTTTTCCGGATTGTCATGAGTAGAAGGACAATCAGTGTATGAATGAGGACCCCCGCAAATCTCACAAGAAGTTGCAACAGCTTTAACTTGTTGTTGTTGATTTGTTGCCAAGAGTTGCATATTTTTGCTCATTTCGACCATTGCGCGGGTCAATTCGGTGATATCAAGGTTTGAAGAAGTAGAAGACACATTGACTCTCGGATTATTCCTTAGAGATGCGGATGAATCCCAATTTTTATGATGAGTTGTCATGTTCTCTATAAGCTCTCTACACTCCTCGGGTCTTCTTTTCATGAATGTGCCACCGGCGGCTGCATTAATCGTATCACGATCACGAAAAGTTAGACTGTTGTAGAAAGTATCAATCAAAGTAACGGGGAGCATATTGTGGTTTGGACATCGATCGATCAAAACATTATATCGTTCCCAAGCATCAAAAATTGATTCATCAGGTTCTTGAGTAAATCCACTAATTTGATTCCGAAGGCTCGTGACCATGGATGGTAGAAATTAGCGCGACAAAAATCGTTGAGTCATCTCGTCCCAAGTATGAATTGAATTCTTCGGAAGATGATCAAACCATTTTTCGGCATGATGCGATAAGGTGTGTGGAAATAGGTGAAGTCGAAGAAAATCCATATTAACACCGGACAACTTCATGCTTTGAGTAACGGTAATGAACTTGTCGAGGTGTTTGTTGGCATCATCATCCGGCAATCCGCGAAATGGACAAGTGTTTTGAACTTGTTGGATCATATGATGCTTCAACAAAAACTCTAGAGCCGTGATTTGCATCGGCGCAATCGGTCCTCCTCGTCCATTCATTATGGGTTGACAAAGCTCCTCCATCGTTCGAATATCGGGTGGTGGAAGAACATTGTTGTTGTTATTGTTGTTGAGGTGCGGTGGGTTATTATTGTTGTTCACACCAGCCATATCTAAATCTTCACGAGTCTCGGGCTCTGAATAATTCGAAGATCTAGTACGCATGCAACTGCAAAAGCAAAAGAAAAAGATACCAAAGAAATAGAGAATATATATGTACGTGTAAAAATAAAAATAATTTTTTTTGGATTTTTGAAAATTTTAAATTTTTATGGATTTTTAACAATTTTTTAACTTTTATGGATTTTTGAAAAAAATTTAAGCAAGAAAAATAACGTTCACGAGTGAACAGATCCCAAAATTCAACGCTCTCTCACAGAAAACCGTTAATCTTTACAAAAAGAGCCGGCAGCGGTGCCATTTTAATAACTAGATTTTACTTAGTTAGAAATATCGTTGTTCCAGTCTCTTCGAATTGATTACTGGTTTAAGTGCGACTCAGTCGTCTTTTGGTGGGAAACAATAGATTTGTCGTTGTAGTAAAACTGAAATTGCAAGACTTTAAAGTAAATGGCAGGTTAATTAAAACTAAAACTAATCAAAACGTAAATGGTGCAAAATTAAGACTTTAAAATTAAATGACGGGTAATTAAATGACGTAAAATTAAAGCGCGACGAAAAGTAAATTTGACAAGTTAATTAAAATGAAAGTAAAATTGACAATTTAATAAAAATAAAAGCTTTAAAAATTAAACTAAAAATTAAAAATTTAAAAAGTAAATTTGACAGAGATTTCGGGAAGCGTGAAAAAGTTGAAAACTTAAAACAATGCGAACTTAAAAATAAAACTAAGACAAAAGATTAAAAACAACAAAACAAACCTGTCGGAATACTCCTAACCGGAATCCCGTCGGAATGATCCATCGGAATACGATCGGAATCCCTTATCGGAATATAGGCTTACCTCCCCTTATCGGAATCGTAATCGGAATGAGTTCCTGTCAGAAAGTGATCGGAATCCCTTATCGGAATATCCAAAAACAAACCTGTCGGAATACACCTAATCGGAATCCCTCGTCGGAATGTGAGAAACAACACCTAATCGGAATGTCACAAGAGTACTTCTGTCGGAATCCAAAGAGGAATCCTAATCGGAATAACTGAAACCCTTTTCCGATTAGGGGTGATCAGAATGATTGGAAACCCTTTTCCGATTTGGGTAATCGGAATACCGTAGGATAAAGGCAAAATAAGTAAAACAAATAAGCTATTAATCAAATAAACACACGCCTAAAAACTAACCAAAACACGTTTAAGAAAAAGCTAATAAGCTAAAATTCAAAAACTTTTAAAAACATTAAATGATAAAATACTTAAAAACGACTTTTTAACAAAAATAACTTTTATAAAACTTAAGAAAATTTAAGATAAACACAAATAAGCTATAAAAATCAATAATCCAAGACAATCAAAAGCATAAAAACATAGCACATAATCAAATAAGCATAACAATAAGCACATAAACATAAAGATTAAGTAAAACAAGAAAGGTAGAATGAGAGATTAAAAATAAGAACTTGATTAAAAGTAAAGATTCAATAACAAAATTAAAAGACTTACTTGAAAATAAACGCAAGAAATTTAAGGTGCAAGACAAGTAATTAAATGACAATTAAGTAAAGTGCAAGAAATTAAAGGTGGAAGAACTATGTGTCAAATAGCCAACACCTCCTAATGTGTCATTAGGAGGGTATTTATAGTGATTAGGGAGGTAAGCATATGTTGGAAGCTTCCTTCTTTCTTTCTTTCTCGTCTTTTCGTCTTCTAAATTCTTCGACTTTATCGACTTTGTCTTGGGATTAATTAAACTCGTCTTGTAATTTCTTCATAATATAGACTTGAGTTCTTCGGCTTTATTAAACTTCCGTCTTTAGACTTTTCTTCGATAAATCTTTAGAATAGGCCTTGGACTTCCGTTCTTTTTGCACTCTTGATCTTTTGACTTCGTCTTTTGTCTTTTTCTTTGATAAAAGCCCGTGAAAGCCCGTGTTTTCTTCCATTTTCATATTTTGGCCCTAAATCACAACAAAAACACAAACCACGCATAATTCCGACATTTACGACATAAAATACACGTTTCGGCTTGGTTATTATTATAATTAAGTGGTAAAAGGATTAGTGTTTTCACACTTATTAATTATCCATCTTATTCTATTTTTCTTGTTTTTGATTTTCATCTTGATTCGGATTAAGTATGCATTTTGCTTAATCTTATTGCTTATTTGATTAAAAAGTTTATCTTTTTATTCCTATCTAAGTTTTTATACGATTTAAGCTTTAAGATTGTTATGCTTTTTGGCTTATTTTGTATCTAGCTTATTGTCTTTTAAGTTTTCTTAAAAGTTTAGTCTTTTTAAAGTTTGTTTTACAAAGTTTGTTTCTTTAGTGTTTTAAAAGTTATCAAATTTGTGCTTATTTAGATTTGGTTTTCGTAAAAGTTTAATTTTTTAAAAAGTTTATTTTATAAATTTTGCTTATTTAGTGTTTTGATAAGTTTTGCATTCGTAGCTTATTTTGTTCTTCTTATCGTTGTTTTGGTTAAGTTTTTGATAAGTGCTTATTTGGGTTTATGCTTATTTTTACTCCATCCGAATATTGTGATCTTTCCATCACAATATCATTAGGGTTTTGACATTGTGATAGCTTATTGTGACAGCTCTTTCCGATAGCTTTATTGCGATTGCAATAACCCTAGGGGTTCTACTTTGCGATCGAAGTGTTACGATATCTCCTTATTCTGATCGAGGATTGCGATAGCCCCTGGCATCGTGGATTGCGATCGGGATTTAAGGCATATTGCGACGAAACGCTGCCCAATTTTCAACAGCCATATTGTGATAGGTTTTTTATATTGTGATAGGTTTTTCATATTGTGATAGATTTTTCATATTGTGATAGGTTTTCCATATTGTGATACTTCATATTGTGATAGGTTTTTCATATTGTGATAGGTTTTTCATATTGTGATACTTCATATTATGATAGGTTTTCATATTGTGATAGGTTTTCATATTGTGATAGGTTTTCATATTGTTATAGGTTTTCATATTGTGAAAGATATTCTGATACATTTCGCATTAAACATTCCAATAGATTGTCCTACATGTCTGCTAGCTTCCTATTTATTCCCGCCAATTTGAGCTACTTGCCTAGGTGCTTGAGGTGTGTGCTTGCCTGCTTGTTTATTAATTAATATTGTTCCGTAATCGTTTAGTTTAATCTGAAAGTTGTTCCGAGTTTAATTCTGAAAGTCGCGTATTTTTAGTTGAATTTTTCATCAATTTTTAGTATTAGTATTTTTTCCTAAAGTTTAAGTTCTATCTTTTATTTAGTGTCCGCTTTAGCTTTTACCTCGTTTATTTTTAAAGTACCCTCTTAGTTTTATTTTCTCCTTTTTCATTAAGTTAAATTTATTTTTCAGTCGAAAGTTAATTTCTTCTTGTAGTTTTATTTTTATTAATTGTTTTGTTTTAATTTACATTTTATTATTTGTTTTGCTCTTTTAATATTAGTTATTTTTTTTTTGCCTTTTTTATTACTTTTTGCATTTACCTTTTAAGTAGAAATAGATAACCAAACCTTTTCTTTTATTCACCAAAGACGACTGAGTCACACATTTAACCGGAGATCAATTCGATTAGACACCAAGAAAACGAACTTTTTAAACTAGAAAAATCAAATATCATACAACAATTCATAGAGCACTTGACTTAAATAGGACAACCGGGTTCTACACCACCTAAACAACAAACCCTCACCATTTCCATAAGTCCATTCAATAAGACCCCAGGAGTTATGCCTGTTTTAAACACACCAATCAAGGCTAAATAAAAATCTGTAACTAATGTTCCATTGGCTTCTACAGGAGTAATTATGTCTACTAAGGCTAAAGGATCTCAAGAAAAGAAAGATAGGATCAAGCCTTCCTCTAGTAGGACTACGAAGAAGAAAGTAGAAGTTCACCCTAGGAATGTTATTTTAGTTTTAAATAAAAAGAATCATGTACCTAAGACAAAAGGCTCTGTCTCTATGCAGAAGCCTAAGAAAAATGTGAATTCTAATTTGAGATGTTGGAATTGTAATAAATGCATGTTTTCTCAGCGTCATGATTTATGCCTTGTTAATCAGGTGAATGAAATGTATGCAAATAGGAACAATCTTGAATGGATTCCAACAGGGAAGAAATTCACCCAAGTTGGTTGGCAATGGAAACCCACTGGTAGGACCTTTACTGCAAATGGAACTAAGTGCCCTTTAACTAGGATCACATCCACTGAAGGTAGGTCTCAGCGTCCTTTAACTAGGAACTCCAGCACTAAGAAATGGTAAAATCGCCCTTTAACTAGGTCTGCGCCCACTATTGTGCCTACCAGTGAAGAAGTGCCTCAGGTTATTAGACAACTAGAATCTAATCCAGCATCTAGGAAGAAAATTTGGAAGCCTAAGAATCCTTCTGATAGCAAATCTAAGATAAATATATATGTACCTGCTAACACAGAGGAACATTTAGATTCTGATACATTGTCTTCGTCTGGTGATATTTTTAGGTGGTCCAAATCATCCTCTGGTACTTGGACTCTGGATGCTCAAAGCATATCACCGCAGACCGCTCGATGCTCAGAAATTTCGTCGCCAAGTTTCTAGGAACGGTTAAATTTGGAAACGACCATATTGCGAAGATCATGGGTTATGGTGAATATCAAATTGGGAATGTTACGATTTCAAGGGTATATTATGTGGAGGGACTTGGTCACAACTTATTTTCAATGGGACAATCTTGCGATTCAATCCTTGAGGTTGATTTTCGACAACATACTTGCTTCATTCGTGATCTTGCAGGAAATGATTTGTTAAAAGGTTCTCGAGGGGATAATCTCTACACACTATCCATTCAAAACATGATAGCCGCCTCTCCTGTATGCCTTCTCTCCTAAGCATCTAAGACCAAGTCATGGTTGTGGCATCGTAGGTTATCTCATCTTAACTTTGATGCTATTAACCATTTGGCTAAAAACGAGCCTGTTCGTGGTCTTCCAAAACTTAAGTTCGACAAGGATCATTTATGTTATGCGTGTTCTTTGGGGAAAAGCACCAAGAAATCATACAAACCTAAAGCTGAAGACACCAACTAAGAACCACTACATCTTTTTCATATGGATCTTTGCGGGCCAATGCATACGGCTAGTGTGAGTGGTAGAAAATACATCCTCGTCATGGTGGATGATTTCTCCAGGTTTACATGGGTAGAGTTCTTAGAAAATAAGGGTCAAGTACCAAACTATATTATTACTTTTCTAAAGATGATCCATGTACGTCTTAATGCTACTATTCACCGCATTCGAACTGATAATGGAACTAAGTTCGTTAATCAGACTCTAAGAGATTATTAAGAAGAGGTTGGTATTTCACATGAAACTTTAGTTGCTCGCACTCAACAACAAAATGGTGTCGTGGAAAGGCGTAACCGTACAGTTATGGAAGCTTCTAGAACTATGTTGATTTATGTGAATGCTCCTTTATTCTTATGGGCTGAAGCAGTGGAAACCGCATGTTATACCCAAAACCGCTCCATAATTCGTAAGCGCCATGGTAAAACTCCATATGAGCTACTTCATGGACATAAACCCAATATTTAATTTTTTCATATGTTTGGTGCACTGTGTTATCCAAATACAAATAGTGAGAATTTGGGCAAACATCAACCGAAGGCTGATATCGAAATTTTCATTGGTTACTCACCCGCAAAGAAAGCTTTCCGAATTTATAACCGTCGTCTTGGCAAGGTAGTAGAAACCTTGGATGCCAATTTTGATGAGCTGACAGCAATGGCTTCTGAGCAACACAGCTCTTAACCCGCTCTTCATGAGATGGGAACCGGTACTATTAGTTCTGGATTAACTCCCAACAATCCTACTTCTCCATCATTTACACCACCTACAAGGCCCGAGTGGGATGAGTTATTTCAACCTATGTTTGTTGAATTCTTTGATCCACCTATTGATGATTCTCCAGCACCTGCAACAATAGCTCTGATTCCTAAAGTTGTTGCTCAAGATAATGGAAATCAGTCTGATGCATCTACTGTTACTGTTGAACCAGATGCACCATCCCCCACCAATTCTCAAACTACACCCGAATCATCACCCCCACTCGTTCCTAATGATTTTGAAGAGGATTTCTATGATCACGATTTGGAACTTTCTCACCTACAAGAGCTTCCATTCTTTGGTTCACAAATACCCAAAAACCCTAACGGTGCGTCTACCTCAGAGGAAGCTCCTGCAATCGTTTACTCCCGACCACCACGGATTGAAAATCACAACACTAAATGGACAAAGGATCACCCAATCCGCAATATTATTGGTGACATTGATCGACCAGTCTTGACACGTCATCAACTCTAAGAGCACGCACTATGTTGCTTCTTTGATGCATTTCTATGCGAGAAGGAACCTACATCTTGGCAACAAGCCATACAACAATCATCATGGATTGAAGCCATGCAAGAGGAACTTAATGAATTTCAAATCCTTGAAGTATGGAAATTAGTTCCTCTACCCGTCAACGTTGACATCCTTACATTGTTGTGTGTATATAAGGTTAAACTCGATGAGTTAGGTGGAGTGTTAAAGAACAAAGCTAGATTGGTTGCTCGAGGTTACAAACAAGCTTTGGGTATTGACTTCGAAGAATCCTTTGCTCCTGTTGCACGATTGGAGGCGATTAGACTATTCATTGCTTATGCTGGTCACATGAATATGATCGTGTATCAAATGGATGTCAAGACGATATTTCTTAATGGTTAATTAAGGGAAGATGTCTACGTAATCCATCCGAATGGATTCCTCAACTCAGAGTATCCTAATCACGTGTACAAGCTCAAGAAGGCTCTTTATGGGTTGAAACAAGCTCCAGGCGCGTGGTACGATCTCTTATCGTCTTATCTGATCTTGGAAGGCTTCTCCAAAGGCAAAGTGGACCCAACATTATTCATTCTCAAGGAGGACAACGACATGATACTGGTACAAATTTATGTTGACGATATAATAATTGCTGCCACTACTCAAAGACTGTCTGACCATTTTGAGAAAATCATGTCCATACGTTTTAAGATGTCGATGATGGGAAAAATTTCATTTTTCTTAGGGTTGCAAATTTCCCAAAAACCAAGAGGCATCTTCATTAATCAATCCAAATATGCTCTTAAATCGTTGAAAAAGTATCATTTTGAAAAATGTGACCCAGTGGATACTCCTATGGTGGAGAGATCCAAGTTAGATGAGGATAGGGATGGGATTGCTGTCGATCCTAAACTTTACCGTGGAATGATCGGCACCCTTCTCTATCTGACTTCTAGCAGGCCTGATTTATAATTTGCTATATGCATGTGTGCCCGATATCATGCTCGACCTACCGAAAAGCACTTACATGTTGTGAAAAGGATCTTTCAGTATCTTAAAGGAACACTTAATCGTGGTTTGTGGTATCCGAAGGATTCCTCTATTGCAATAATATCATATGCAGATGCGGATTATGCTGGGTGTCAAGAACTCGTCGTAGCACTTCTGGCAGTGTGCAACTTCTTGGAGATAGACTGATTAGTTGGACATCCAAAAGGCCGAAAAGCGTTGTGATATCAAGTACAGAGGCTGAATACATTTCTATGTCCGGTTGTTGTGCTCAAATTCTTTGGATGAGATCACAATTAACTGACTACGGTCTTGGATTCAAAAAAAACCCGATGTACTGTGACAACAAAAGCGCCATTGCCCCTTGCTGCAACTATGTTCAACACTCCCGGGCAAAGCACATTGACATACGCTACCACTTTATCAAAGAGCAAGTGGAAAATGGATTAATCGAGTTGTATTTTTTCAACACTGAGTATCAACTGGCGGATATATTCACAAAGGCCTTAGATCGAGGACGTATCGAGTTTTTGATCGAAAAGCTAGTCATGAAATCATTCTCACCAGCGACACTTAAGGAGTTGGCAGAAAATAAGATTTTGGAGTTGCCCCATTTCCAATCTGCAGAATATTGGTGGTAAACTATTCTAGACTATCCTTTTTATCGTGATCTTGTATATTATCGTATATATATAAATCATCAAAAGAAAAATACAAAAATATAAAACCTACAAAAACCATAAAAATTATAAAATCAAGAAAATCCAAAAATATTTTTTCATTTTAAAATCGGGCATGTCTTTTAGTACGTTAATATTTTCGGCCCTAGAAATGTCGATTAATATTGACACTGTGCCATAGTCCGTATGAAAGTTGTAAATATTTTAAAACATGCCCATATGGCTTGTAGTTATATCTTACTTCAACCCGCTTTTTGTATTAAAGTCAAGTATTTCTTTTGAAAACGTTGGCTCACAACGGGAATTAATTTTCTCGGGCAAGGTTTACTTTAAAACCTTGTAAGGGATCAAGTTTACTTTATAACTTGGTCTAACATAAATTAGTGTACGCTTCAGTGCACTTATTTTGTTAAAATAAGAGAAATCTTATTGCCACCAGAATCCTTTCAAAAAAATCATTAAACGGAAAAGGTCTTCATCGATATTTGTCTCTTTAAAACAATGACTACAGCTCTTTCAATAGAAAACGGGTCAGCGTTTAAGGGGGAGCAAATATCAAAACATTTTGGAATTAAACAAGTCTTCAAAAAGGGTTTTCAGGAAAATGCAAAACGATTATCTTCATCATCATATACTATGTGTGCCTTGTGTTCGTGTTAGTTGAGTGTTAGGTGTATGTTATAGTGTTAGTTTTTCAAGATAAGAAGTTACGGGTATTGAGTTGGTTAGTTTTACAAGTGTTAAAATAACTACTTTACTAACTAGGGGTCCAAAATTGCAATGTTTTGCAACAAGTGGGACCAAAATGCAATTTCTTGCAACTTGGTTGACCAAAGTCAAAACATAACACCCCCCCCCCCTTCCCGTTTCTTCCTTATCGCAACTCACACATACACATAACTCTTGGTAGCCATTGTTAAAGCTTCAAACCTGCTGATTCATTGATTAACTGCTTCATAGCATTCTAGGTATTCATCATATATATATTATTTCTTTGATTATCAAGCGTTCATCATATCAATCGTATCATAAGTCGCGACTATCAAATTTCAACTGTGATATAATTTGTCCTTAAAACATGGAATTGATAGAGGGGAAGTGTTTGCTTAGCATAAACACACATTGGTCTTGCACAGTTTTGATCTAAACATTGCCTAAGTCCCATATTCAAACAATCGAAATGTTGCATTGAAAACACCGCCCCAAATTACGATGTCTTATTACGACCGCATGATTGCGATGGCAATATTGCGATGGTTCATTCAGATGGCTCATTGCGATGGGTCATTGATAGTTGTATTTTACAACCTTGTTTAGGAAAACAAAGCGTAATTAGGGCAAGCGTTAACAAGTGATTTAGGAAAACAACGAGTTATGACCCAAAGTGGGGATCGTTCTCAAGGAGGCTTGGTGTGTGTGTAATGAAATGATTAACTTTGTGATTATATTGTTATGAGAAAGAAAGATAGAAATGGGATAAGAAGAGAATGATGGTTTCGAAGACGGATTACACTAAGACGATAAAGGCGTACACGTAAAACCGTAAAAAGCACCAAAATTAAAATTTTACTCTAAAAATTCCTAAAAATCACTAAAAATCCACTAAAATATTCTAAGAGTTTACAAAAAATCCAAACTTGCTAAAACCTTTTAATTAGTTAAATATTAACTTTTTAATGCTAATTAAAGCCCTAAAAATCAGTATTAACTAATAAAAAGTCTAAATCAAGATCTTAAAGTTTGTAAACCTTTAAAATAACCTAATTAAGCTAAAAAGTATTTTCAAAATTTTAAAACCACTAAAAACTATTTTTAAACAATTAAAAACTATTAAAAGCTAATAAACTTAAAATAATTCTAGAATATAATTGAAAAACCCTAAAAATATTTGGAAAGTTGTAAAATTCCTAATTAAGTGTCTAGAATCTAGGAAAAATGTAAAAACTTAGAAAATCAGACTTTTAATTTTTAATAATAAAATAATATTAAAATATTAATAAAAATCCAAAAATCCTAAAAAATTCTAACAACTTGCAAATTAGCATAATTTAACCTAAATAACACAGAAATGAAGTTGAAATTACCTAAATACCCTTAATGGGCCTAGAAATTAGGCTAAACCCAAAACAGACTCCTTATTGGGCCAAAATGAGCCCAAAATTAAAAAGTGGCCCAAATAAGCCCAAAAAGCACTACTTGACTCAAAATTTGATTTTAAACAACTTTTTCCAAAGGACCAAAAGCTGAAAGTGTGAAATAAGCAAGCTTATACCAAACAGCTTATTCTTAATGGGCTTTTTGGCCCATTAAGCTATAAGCCAATGCCATAAGCTCAAATTAGACACACAAGCTTCTTTTGTCCTAAATAAGACTTCTGTAATAAGAAATTTGAATCAAGCCAAAGGAATAAGCCTGAAAATGCAATAAGCAATCTATAGAAAACGACAAAATAGTCGTTTTTGAGTTCTAGGCCATCCCAAGAGCTTATTCAAGTTTCTAAAGCTTTTAAATGACTTAATTAAGCTAAATCAACAAAAAGTTTTCAAATAAGCTGACTCAATAAGCTGGAAAAAGAAAATAAGCACTTATAAAAAAGTCAAACAAGTTGGTTTTCTAGCAAAAAGTCAAAGTCAAAGTCCAATAAGCTCCAGTCTAATCAAATGGGTCAAATAATGAAGATCTATCACAAAAAATAAGTTGTTGCAAGTCTGGATAAGCAATTATAGCTTATTGATAAGCTGAGAACAAATTAACACTAGCAGGGGCTAGTTTTGGGTGTTGAGCAGTGGGAACTTTTCCCACTGTTTGACTTGTAGACTTTTTTGTCTTTAGTGACTTTTTTGGAGATTCAAGTTTCAATAAGGCACCCAAATGATCATTGGATCGTAAGGAGTCAATACAAACAAAGAAATCACAACAATAAACAGCCAATTCGTACAGTTAATTCAATAAAGCACCAGATCTAGCCCAGACTTAGAACAAATAAGCAGATTAGGTTCAATAAGCACTTATAGCAATATTCAGCCAGCCAAACTTAACCAAATGCATACACAAGCTATTATAAACTCAAATGAACAAGTCTAAACAGGTTTCATGCGATGATTCAAAGTATTAAGCAAGATTCAAGCACCTTAAGTTACTGATGAACACTAACACATGCAGTTTTATACTTTTGTTGATGCAATTGACCAACAAGCCAAATTCAACCACTCAAATCTATCAAATATGTTATATAAATGATGTTTAAACAACTTTCAACCCTAAGCATGCATAAACTCTAGATTTCACCAAAATCTTAGGTCAAAAACAGTCAAAATCAACAAGTTATAGCACAATGTATGATTTGAGGCTTCAAACTCAAAAACTTGCAGCAAAATACTCTCAACCAAGCATATATCAGATAACAACCACAAATACACACTTCTAACAACACAATAACAAGATTTGAACTCAAACAGGTAGTCCCAAACACCCTTTTAACTTTTCAATTCAAAAATTAAACAAGTATTAGTGTGATTCAGTTTACCAAATGATTAATCTAGCATACCAACAACATTAACATGCAAGATTAAGCAGATTCAAGCCAAGATAACAACAAGAACACAAGTAGAGCACAAATCCACAAAAAATCCAAAATTTATCAGATTTTCAAGGTTTTAAGACAAACCTCATGGATGTACATCCACACCCACGAATGTTAGAGCTTATGTGCTAGCAAGAACAAGTACAAGCTTCCAACAGCAACCCTGCTAAGATTCAACAAGGTTAAGAGCAAAAATAGTAAAATCAGAAAGTGAAAAGCCTTGATTGATGCAACCTTGTTACCCCATACTTGATTATCCCCAAGTTATAAGCCTCACCACACCTTGATAACACAATATCAGAATGCTATGATCAGTCCTATAGCCCAAGAATTCTAAGGTTTGAACAAGAACTTAGCAAAATATCAAGCTTGAAGGAAAAATGCAAACTTTTACACCCTCCTTAAAAACAGGTTTTGAGATTCAGAATTATCAAACTAAGAACAATAATAAGCATTTATAAATGATGGCACCTGAGCTTTCTTCAACATTTCAAACACATTTCATTAATTCTGAAAAGGATTTACAGAAAAGTGAACAACTGAAAATTAAAGAGCAAGTGTAAATGAATGACCTAATACCCTTTATATAGAGGGTGTACAATGATCCAAGAAAGCATAAAAACGTAAACCCTAGTTGGGGAATCCCTGAAATGCCTTTGTAGCTTTTTGAACTTCTTGAAGAATCATGTGACTGAATTTGTTGTTTTGTGGAGGTGGCATGTGTGAAAAGTGATCAAAGGGCTTGTAACAAGCTTAGGATGTAAGCTTAATTCTCAAACGTTGGATTGCTGGCTCATCTTTGTCTTCTTCCCAAAAGTGTGTGCAAGGGAGGTCCCATGTAGCATGTGGGGTGATGAGGTGATTAATGTTAAGGTTGGGTTTTGATTAAGACACCATTAATCATAAATCTGGACAATCTTAGGGTTTAATTGTAAGTAATTAGTAAATCCCCAAATTGTGTTCTTGGTAAATAGTTGCTAATTTGATCCGGATTAGGGGTGGATTTATTTAAATTTGGTGTTAAAGCGCCAAGATTAATTAATATTAATCTGTTGAGTGGAGGGTGATGTGGAGGAAGGATGCAATTTGATTGGTTGTGGAGTGGTGGTGGGGCACGTGTCACCCCACTACTGGTCTAGGTAACAATTGTTGTCTGCCCCTTTTAGTCCATCACTTCTTTTCCCTTTGTCATTCCAGTTTAAAAAGCTGTCAACGCCCATTTCCTTCATTACAACTTTTCATTTTTCACACTTTTACCCCAAAAAGTTTTGTAAAATGATTTCAGGGGTATTTCTTGCCAATTTGTGATTTTTGAAGGACTGATTTGGTATTTTATTCAAGGATAATGGTCTAAACTTGTATGATTGACATTTTGGAGGATTGAAATTGCCAGTTCATGTTTGATGAGGGACCATTTTTGCTAAATCTTCAAAATCAAGGGTCCTTTTGGTAATTTTGAGATTTTCAAAGGACCAATTTTGCCATTCTTGTATCTTGGAGTTCTTCTTGGTATATTTGACTTTGAGAAGTACTAATATTGACATTTTAGCTTTGTTGAGGGGCTAAAATTGCCAATTCTTCAAAGTGGAGGGTCCTTTTTGAAATATTGACAAACTTTAGGGACCAAACTTATAATTATGAAGATACAAGGGTATAAGGTGTCAATTCTTCCATATTGGAGGACCCTTCTTCATAAATCTTCAAGTCTTCAAGGGTTTTCTAGGGAAATTTCTTCATTAGGGCTTGGTTCATTGTGCGGCTTCGTTTCCCGTGTTCGTTTTTGCATGATTCTTGTGATCTTTTGCCATTTTCTCAATATCCGTACCTAAAATACACAAGCAACAAACACAAGCATATATATGGGTATTTTGATGATATTTAATGCATTTTAAGCCCTATTTGGACGATGAGACTATGTATAAAAGCAGTCTCATCACTCCCCCATACTAAACCATTGCCGTGCCCTCACGCAATGCTAGAATAAAGTATCGTAACACCTCTAAAATTCACTTTTATTCACTTTATTGAATGATAAACTAGCTACACTACTACTATTGCTACTACTTGCGTTTTAGACATAATGTATGATTTTCATCGCAAAATGGGACATTTAGGTTCATAGCATAAGAACACGTGAATGCTTCGTTAGAAATAATTTCATCGTCCTCAATTTTCACCCCAATTCCATGCCAAGCGTGTAACGAGATCATTGTCATTATAAGTTAGTAATGCTAACACTACTCATATACCCTAATCACGTACTTATCCTCCCAATTTCCTAAGTTGTATCTCTTATATTTTATTTTGTCTTGAATGTTTCACGAGGATACATTGTTTGACTTATGCGATAATAGAGATTTAGGTCTAAAAATAGAGTCCTAACGGTGTAACAAAGACCATCAAATCACTAACCCCTCCTAATAGACAACGATGTGAAAAAATTATGTCAACAAGAAGGATTGATAAACACGGTTTTATAACGGTTTTGAACATGAGACTTATTACCAAGACTTTTATACGCCCCCTAACGGAAGGGCCTTATTATCTTTGGTTTACCTCCATCTTTTATTCAACTTCGCCATGAAGCTTTTATTATGACTTCGATCTTGCCTTGCCTTTTATTATCCATCTCATCGGTAGTTTTATTAGCCAAAGACGTATATCCTCACGCTAAGGCGAATTTTGGATCTTTAAAGCTTCAAAGATTAAGGCTTCATTCACTTTCAATTTTGCATAGATTTTTCAGCCTTGTGGGGCTTCAAATTCTTTGCTTGATTTAGGTGAGCACTTGAAATCTTATTATTGGGTGAAGCTTTCGATTATCCGGGTGCTAATACTTCAAAACCGTGACGCTGTCGATACCTTAATGTCTTCCCAATTTAATTACACGGAAGCTACTAGAAAAGACTAGAAACCCAACAATCCCAAGTAAACCGCTAAGTCAATATTTATTAAGCAAAAAAAATATTTACATGTGAAGGGAGAATAAGCAAACACCGCGAATACATGATTTTTTGAAAGAATACGAGTACTCTACGTTTAGCATAGTAACTTATAATTAAGCTTATCATTTCTCGTCCTCATTTAAGAGACTTAGCCTAATGTGAAGTTAAGGAATCAAAGTTAAGTGCTCAACACGCACGGTCGAGTCAAAAATTACTCTTATTCTCGCCATCGGAAAACCTACATTCGTGTCTTCAAACACTTATAAAACATGAGTAAAAATTTAAAATTTGGCCATTTTAGCCTTATTTTGCAACAAAACGATAAACAAAAAGATAAACTTTGGAAAGCGTGAAGGTTTGGCAAGGCAAGTATCTATTCACCCCCCATACTAAAGTTAAACATTGTCCTCAATGTTTCGAGTCTAGGGGTGCAAACACCCCCATACTAGAGACGTAGTCGAATGCCTAATCTAGCATGGAAAGGGTGTAACCGTTAAATTTAAAGTCGTTTATGAAGTGTGCTAAAAACCTAAGGTTAGAACATCAAAAAGATATATCATGGATATTGAGATAGTCTTCAAAGCAAACGATCGAGTGCTCCCATAAAACGAACACGAGAGGCTCCAATCATGAAGATCATGATCATCTAAAGTCCACAATTCACAAACAACCACGGAACAAAGGTTGGAAGGGCACAAATCACGTTACTGCATTAGAAAGCGATAATATGTACATAAGATAAGCATGGGACTCCCTCACGAGGCACCTTGTTTTTGATTACCAAGTCATGAGCTCGACTCGATCCCCTCAATACTAATTATCATTGGGGAAGGTGACTTGGTCGAGGTAGTTCAAGGATGGAAATTCCCCGCCAAAGTAGTGCTTCAACCTATGTCCATTCACCTTGAAATTGGGGCCATCATTTTGAGCTAGCTCGATGGTCCCATATGGAAAAACTTGGGTCACGGTGAATGGACCGGACCAACGGGATTTCAAATTACCGGAAAAGATTTTCAAACGAGAATTAAAAAGCAAAACTTGATCCCCAATGTTAAAAACCCGATTTTTAATTTTAGAATCATGTAGCTTTTTAGTTTTTTCTTTATAAATCAATGAATTTTCATAAGCAATATCCTTTAATTCATCCAATTCATTTAATTGCATTTCCAGTGTTTTCCCGCGGTCTCCATGTCATCATTACAATGCTTTAGGGCCCAATAAGCCTTGTGTTCTAATCAATTGGCAAATGACAATTTTTCCCATACACAAGCTTATAGGGAGTGCACCCAATGGGCGTCTTATGAGCGGTCCAAAAGGCCCATAAAGCATCGTCCAACTTATCCGACTAAGATTGTCGGTTTTCCCCAATGGATCTCTTGAAGATCCTCTTCAACGCTCAGTTTGAAACCTCGATTTGCCCACTCGTTTGTGGGTGATAAGCCGTAGAAAGCCGATGTGTAACCCTATATTTCCTTAGGACCCTTTCGAATTGGTCGTTACAAAAATGGGTTCCACGATCGCTTATGATCGCACGAGGGGTTCCAAACCGAGAAAACAAGCTTTTCAAAAACTTGACTACCACACGAGCATCATTGGTGGGCAAAGCCTTAGCTTCCACCCACTTAGATAAGTAGTCAACCGCAACAAGGATGTACTTATTACCACGAGACGATGGGAACGGCCCCATAAAGTCTATGCCCCAAACGTCAAAGATCTCACACACTTGGATGATATTTTGTGGCATTTCATCTTTTTGTGAGGCTTTTCCTTGTTTTTGGCATGAGTCACACGACTTCACAAGATCTTGTGCATCTCGGTATATAGTAGGCCAAAAGAAGCCGGCATCAAACACCTTCTTAGCCGTGAGATTAGCACCATGGTGACCACCCGTGGGTCCCTCATGACAAGCTCTAAGGATGTTAGAAGCTTCGGTGCCAAATACACAACGTCGGATGATTTGATCCGCACAAGTTCGAAACAAGTAAGGGTCGTTCCAAAAGTAGAACTTGACGTCACGAAAGAATTTTCGTTTTTCTTGAGTCGTCATACCCTTGATGATGAAGTTACCCGTATGGTAATTTGCAAAGTCCGCAAACCATGGGGTGGAAGAATCAAGCTTAGAATTCACTACACCAATTGTCTCGAGCGGAAATGTTTCGGTGATTTCCTTGGGCTCGTAAACACTTTGGTGAGGATCTTCCAAACGAGAAAGATGATCGGCCGCTAGATTCTCGGCTCCCTTTTTGTCAACAATTTTGTGGTCAAATTCTTGAAGGAGGAGAATCCAACGAAGTAATCTCGGCTTTGCATCTTGTTTAGCCATAAGATACTTGATAGCCGAATGATCCGTATACACTATGCATTTCGTCAAGACGAGATAAGGTCAGAATTTCTCAAATGCATACACCACGGCAAGGAACTCCTTCTCCGTTGTAGTGTATTTTAGTTGAGCCTCGGTCATCGTCTTGCTAGCATAGTGAATAGGCAAGAAGTGCTTTTCATGACGTTGCCCCAATACGGCCCCAATAGCGTAGTCACTAGCATCACACATGAGCTCAATGGGGAGGTTCCAATTGTGGGCAACAAGAATAGGAGCTTCGGTAAGTTTCCTATTAAGGATTTCAAAGGCTCGTAGACAATCTTCGTCAAAGACAAAACGTGCCTCTTTTCAAGAAGATGTGTAATGGGTCGAGAGATCTTTGAAAAATCCTTGATGAATCGACGATAAAAGCTCGCGTGGCCTAGGAAACTCCTAACTCCCTTAACGGTTTTGGGTTGAGGTAATTTGGCGATGACGTCTACCTTAGCTTGATCTACCTCAATCCTCGCTTTCGAGACCTTGTGCCCTAAGACGATTCCACTTTTAACCATAAAATGACATTTTTCCCAATTGAGCACAAGGTTGGTTTCCTCACAACGTTTCAACATTCTCTCAAGATTCGACAAACACGAAGTGAACGAATTACCAAACACGGAAAAGTCATCCATGAAGACTTCCATCGTCTTCTCGATCATATCATGAAAAATAGCCATCATGCACCTTTGAAAGGTTCCTGGTGCATTGCAAAGTCCGAATGGCATTCTACGATAGGCAAACGTTCCATATGGACACGTAAACGTAGTTTTTTCTTGATCACGAGGATCGATGGGGATTTGGAAGTAACCGGAAAAACTATATAAAAAGCAATAGGAATAGTTTCCCGCAAGACGCTCCAACATTTGGTCCATGAAGGGAAAGGGAAAATTGTAACACTCTCAATTTTCGTATCGGTACAGCGGAAGGGTCTTTTAGAGTGTTACGGGATAGCACATTAACTCCAATCATAGACAACACATAAAAATGGTTGTACAAGATTCAACATACATTCATTCGATAAGAAGTTTTAAAGTGTACAACAGGTCCCAAATTATACAGGTCATTAAGTTTACAAAACATAGATCGAATGAACATTTTTAATATTATGTGGGCCATCAGAGTCGATCTCCATCCGGATTACCTTCAAGCACCTGAGATAAAAACATGCAAAAATCATATCAGCGAATGCCGAGTGAATTCATAGAGTTTAATAAAACCGTTATATAAAACGATCGTTGAAATCAGAACACAAGTATAATATCAGAAGTAAGTCCTCGTATTTCTAGCCAGGCAATATATAAATCAAGCATACATCTTAAACCGTCCATGAGACCGTAGCCTCAATATTACCATCATAGGTAATATTATTATCGTTATTAACATCGTATCATATCGGATATTTAGATTACATTTGGATTATTATTAGCCGCATGACATTGTTACCTTACTATCACAACAACAGGCCGCGAACCCGACAAACAATTTGCCCATCTAAGTTAGCGTGACGTCACAAAAATCACGCTATGTAAATCTTCTCATACATAAATTTGCTTACCAATCAATGTGGTACGACGGGGATCAACCGTCAAGGCGCGAACTGGGTGATCATCCCCAAATAGTACTATCATATGCATAAGCGTCTACCAAATCTCGGTAGTTCACAATTCATGTTAATGGGACTTTGAGTGACATAACCTAACTACTAATAATCCTTTTTATCTCTTTTATTGGGTCATCGCATCATTCGGGTCCATATCATTAAGCATACCATCGGGACTACTTGTGTTCTATTTTATCAAAAACTAGCATGTTATCTCCCTCGCGGGTTTACAAATCATTTTATAAAATATTTAAAAGAGTGCGAGGCTATAAACTCACGTTGATAATGAAAGGCGGCTTATCGGCTACAGGCGTGCTTCGGTCACGGAAACCTATATAAATAATAATCGGTGTTAGACTTTTGTCCAATGACTTTATCAAAATAAAAAATATACATATGATGATTTTGTACATATGATGATGATCAAGTGGGTTTATATATTCTTATTTACTCATTTTAGTGTTTATGTATTGGTAACTTTTTACTAGTTTACTAGTTTTACCTATTTACATGTTTTAGGTCTAATAAGCCTATTATAAGTTCTTTAACTTGTATTAATCCATTTTATACTTGTATTATCAGTATTTATACTTTACATGTTGGGACCAAATGGGTTAAGCCCAATAAGTAATTTTTATAAGTGTTTAACTTATTTAGTTAAATTATTAGTCCAATATACTAACTTAGCTCGTTAATGTCCGTATGTCCTATAGTTCGGGTTTTATCGGTTTTTACTTGTATTAGATACTTATATATCAGTATATAACTTTTAAAAACTTTACATTAGACGGGTTTGATCGTCTAAGTTTTAATTGGCGAAAAACGTTAATTTTATGGTAATAGCCGAAAAAGTCGTAAAAATCATGTTTATAGTTTTTATAACTTATAAATCTTATTCAACTACCATTTTTATAAAGTGTCCATTTATTTAACCTTATACATATTTATATAAATGAAATTTATAAGTTAGTGGGTTTTAATTTCACATTTTATACTATATTATTTGAGTGCTTATATAATACTATTAAACATTAATTCTTCAAAATCTGATTTTTAGTTTCATCTTCACCATTTTTATCATATCTTGAGTTATCTAATGAGATAGAAGCTCATTTTTTTATGGCATAAACTTCATATTATGTGCTACAAATAAGTTAGTTATAGCTACTGCTCATTCCATGTCTAACTATCCTGAACAGTCCCTACAAAACAGACTATTCAGATTAGCACACTCATCTAGTTTTGATCATATCTCACTCATTTTGATGATTCCATTGCATGGCCAACTCTCACATGTGTATGACATCTTATACTTACTGTAAATGGATTCCACCATGCAATTTTATCAGTTTAAGACTTGGTTACTTACTGTTTTTATACAGCCAACAATTTAAGCATGATTTTAGCCTTGTTTCTTATGGTTATTCATCTTTTTAAGCAGATTTATCAACACTTGATCCCCACACAAGATTTTTATCATCATATATTCATCATATACATATACAAAAAGAAAGAAAATACATTTGATCTTTACAAAAATAACAAGAGAAATGGAAAGGATGATCTTCTTTACAAACCAAGATTATATCTTGTTTTTGGAAGACAACAACTTGATGAACACCAAATATATCTCCAAGATCATCAATCACCAAGATAGTTTGTTGAGAAATTAGCCCTATGACAAAAGCAAATCACATCATTTGTTGTTAATATGGCCACCAATCAATCAAGGCTTCAAGGTTTCTCCATAATATGGCTAGATAACATGTAACTTGTGGCTAGAAAAGATCAAATGATGGTGTAGGATGGTGAAGTGGGACGGAAAGGATGAGAGGGAGAGAGTATGTGTGAGTTGTTTGCATGTGAAATGGAAGTAAATGGGAAAGGCTAGTGGTTTTGCTAGTTTTGGTGGGTGAAGTAAGCTTCAATGTGAAGCTAAGCTTACAAGTGTAAGCTTATAGCAACAAGGGTGCCACATCAAGGGATGTGGTGTCCCTAGTTTGGCCGTCCCTTTTAGTGGGATGGGATAAACTAGTTTTGTCCCATCCCGCTAATTTACGGGTATTCCTCGATTCTAGTTTCCTTGATTTGCGTGCCCTCGGGTCGTTTTACGAAAAACGTTTTTATAAATTATGAATCAACGGCACAAAACGAAACTAATAAAAATTGTCTCATCAAAAACGGAGTTCAAAAACGTAAATACGTAATCCTAAGGTTTCCGGTTTAGTCATAAAGGACGCTAAATTATGCACGTAAGCCCAAATTTAAATCCGTAAATTGTGAGTTCATGAACCAACACAAAATAAGTTTCAAAATATTATACGAGAAAATAATTCACTACCTGAAAATGTTAGATTGTCACAGCTTTTCCTCCTAAAAGGGATCAACGTCCTCGTGATCCATTTCATTTTGATGTCTGTTTCTTATTGAAATCAAAGAGGTGCGGATATTTCTTCCACATTTCATCCTCTCGTTCCCAAGTATATTCCGGTCCATGCTTTGAATTCCATCAGATCTTGACAATAGGTATCCGACTTTGTTTCAGTTGCTTTACCTCACGATCCATAACCTCTACGGGTTCTTCGATAAAATGCAACTTTCCATCTATTCGAACCTTATCCAACGAAATTTGCTCATCACTCACTGCTAAACATTTCTTCAGATTAGATACATGGAATGTGTTGTGAACACCATGAAGTTCTGGGGGTAACTCTAGTTTGTAAGCCACCGGACCTACTCTAGATAAAATCTTAAAGGGTCCAATATAGCGGGGATTTAATTTTCCTCGCTTTCCAAATCTTATAACGCCTTTCCATGGTGATACTTTCAACATTACTCGGTCATCCACTTCAAACTCCATCGGCTTCCGCCGCACATCCGCGTAACTTTTCTGTCTACTACGGGCAGTCAACAACCTATTCTTAATCTGAGCTATCATCTCCGTAGTCTCCCGGATCAATTCCGGTCCCGTGAGCTGGGTATCCCCAACTTCACTCCAACATACAGTAGATCTACACTTCCTACCATACAAAGCTTCAAACGGTGCAGCCTTAATACTAGAATGGTAACTATTGTTATACGAAAACTCTGCTAACGGCAAATGTTTATCCCAATTCTTACCAAAATCTAACACACAAGCTCTCAACATATCTTCCAGTGTTTGTATCGTCCTTTCACTCTGCCCATCAGTCTGGGGGTGATAAGCAGTGCTCATGTCGAGATTCGTTCCCAAAGATCTTTGGAGATATTTCAAAAAATTCGATGCGAATCTAGGATCTCGATCTGAAATGATCGATACAGGCACTCCATGCTTACATACAACATTCTCAAGATAAATACGAGTCAACTTCTCCAGTGAGAATTGCTCTTTAACCGGAATGAAGTGTGCTGATTTGGTCAGTCTGTCGACAATAACCCAAATCGAGTTGTTTCCAGATGATGTTCTAGGAAGCTTGGTGATAAAGTCCATCGTAATTCGCTCCCACTTCCATTCAGGAATCTTTGGTTGTTGAAGTAGTCCTGATGGCTTTTGATGTTCAGCTTTGACTCTAGCACAAATCAAGCATTAAAGAACATACATAGCAATATCAGCTTTCATATTCGGCCACCAATACAACTTCTTCAAATCATGGTACATCTTATCAGATCCCGGATGAATGGAATACTTAGATTTGTGGGATTCAAACATAATCAAATATTTTAAGCCTCCAAACTTAGGTATCCATATACGACCTCTTAAGCATTTCACTCCATCAGCTCTAACCTCTAAAGGATCTCCTTCTCCTCGGAACCCTTCATTAATAAAATTTTCTTTCTTACAAGCTTCTATTTGCGCATTTCTAATTTGCTCAGGCAAAATATTGTGCACAGTCAAGACTAGAGAACGTACCCTAATAGGCTCTCTATCTTTCCTACTTAATGCATCGGCAACAACATTGGATTTTCATGGGTGATATTTTATATCATAATCATAATCACTTAACAATTCAATCCATCTTCGTTGCCTCATGTTCAATTCCTTCTGATCAAGAATATACTGTAGGCTTTTGTGATCGGTGAATACCGTACACTTGGTGCCATACAGATAATGTCTCTAAAACCTAAGAGCAAAGACTACAGCTCCTAACTCAAGATCATGAGTAGTATAATTCTCCTCATTCTTCCTTTGTTGCCTAGAAGCATAAGCTATCACTTTCTCTCGCTGCATCAAAATAGCTCCATAACCTCTAAGAGATGCATCACAATACACTACAAAATCTTCACTCCCGTCAGGTAATGATACAATTGGCGCATTACATAATTTTTGCTTCAATGTCTGAAATGCTCCATCTTCATCACTTCCCCAAACTAAAGGTTTATTCTTCTAGGTAAGCTTAGTCAAGGGTTTAGCTATTAAAGAAAATTCTTTAATGAATCGCCTATAATAGCCAGCCAATCCTAAGAACTGTCGCACTTCCGTTGGCGTTGTCGGTGCAGACCAATTCTTAATGGCTTCAACCTTTGCAGGATCAAGATGAATTCCATCTTTGTTAATCACATGACCAAGAAATTGCATAGAATCTAACCAGAAATCACATTTCGAAAACTTAGCATACAACTTTTCATCCTTTAACAAATTCAAAATAATCCTTAAATGTTCTCTATGTTCATCTTCATTCTTAGAATAGATTAGAATATCGTCAATAAACACAATCACAAATTTGTCCAAGTAGGTCTTGCACACTCGATTCATTAAATCCATGAAAACCGTATGTGCGTTAGTTAACCCAAATGGCATTACTTGAAATTCATAGTGTCCATAACGAGTTCTAAATGCAGTTATAGGAATATATTCTTCACCGACCCGAAGTTGGTTATATCCAGACCGCAAATCTATCTTAGAATACACACTAGATCCTTGTAGTTGATCAAACAAATCATCAATACTTGGTAAAGGATATCGATTTTTAATTGTCAACTTATTTAGTTCCCTATAATCAATGCACATACGGAAAGATCCATCCTTCTTCTTAACGAACGAGATTGGAGCTCCCCAAGGCGACGAGCTCGGTCGAATAAAACCTTTATCAGACAACTCCTTAAGTTGCTCAGATAACTCCTTTAATTCAGAAGGGGTTAATCAGTAAGGCGCACGTGCCACCGGTGCAGCACCAGGAATTAAATCGATTCAAAACTCTACTTGCCTTATCGGTGGAAGTCTGGGTAAATCTTTAGGAAATACCTCAGGAAATTCACAAATAATAGGTACATCTTCCAATCGTTTCTCCCTAGACTCATTCCCGGTCACTTGAGCTAAGAATAACTCGCAACCGTTCCTGATGTACTTTTGGACTTTAATACATGAAACGATTTTCAAACGGGATTCACCTCGATTACCATCAATTACTAACGTTCTATTCCTAAGAGGAATCTTAACCTTCTTCTCTCCATATAAAATAGTAGCATTATTTAACGACAACCAATCCATACCAATAATAATATCAAAACTACCTAATTCTATCAACATCAAATCAATCAGAAAGGAATAGTTCAAGAGATTTAGAGAGCATCCTTCTAATAGCTTATTAGTTTTCACTAATTTACCATCAGCCAATTCCACCTCGTAACTGGTATTTATCTCAACAGGTTTAATGTCAATAAGGGCACTAAATTTAGTGGATACAAAGCTCCTATCAGCACCCGAATCAAATAAAGCAACAGCATAATGGTTGTTGAGTAAAAACGTACCAGTAACGACATTCGGATCCTCTTTCTTCACCTCAATTGTTCCAAGTTGATAGACACCACCCTGGGGGTTTCTTCCAGGTACAATCACTTTCAACTTGGGGCATTCCGATTTCCTATGACCTTCTTCATTACAGTTGAAGCAAATGGTTCCCTTGTTACACCTTTCAACCTTGTGTCCAAGCTTTCCGCAATTTTGGCACTTCCAGCAGTCGCTAGCATGCCTCTTGTTGCCACACTTAGGACACCTATCATCGTTGCGTGGTGTGTTGTTGGTAAGAGCATTTGTATTCACCTTTCTCTGGTTCTGACGGCGATTGAAATTCTTCCTATTATCACCTCTATCTACACGATCACCGTCACCCTTTCTTTTCTCACCAACGCGGGCTTCATCTTCCCTATCCTGAATTATCTGTCCAATGAGTTGGTAAGACATTCGAAAAGCATCATCAATGGTCAGTGGTTTCGATGATGTCACGTCCCCGCGGATATTCTTGGTCAACCCTATAATATATTTTTCAATTTGGATCTCTTCGCGTTCCACCAATCGAGGACACAGCAAGGCCAACTCATGGAATCGGTTTGTGTAACTATCAATGTCCACACCTTTCATTCTCAGATGAATCAACTCTTGTTCTAACCTAATGATCACACTACGGGGACAGAATTCCAAAGTCATCCACTTCTTAATTTCAGCCCAAGGAGTAGCGTTAGCAACATCAATACCCATGAAAGCAATTCTCCCGTTCCACCAAGTCAACGCACGACCTTTAAGAGTAGCCATAACAAAAGTCACCTTATCTTCCTCCTTACACTTACTAATCCGAAACACCGACTCAGTCTTCTCAATCCACTGGCTTAATCCTACAGCACCTTCAGTTCCATTAAAAGGTAGAGGTTCACACTTCATGAACGTCACATAAGTACATCTGCCAACTTCAGGTGCATTAGTTCCAAGTCCTCCTATATTTCCTCCAGCATTGGCATTCACATTATTAGCATTCACATTCACATTAGTACCACCAATTCCACTACCGCCAGCTCCACTACCGCCAGCTTCATTTCTAGCATTTGTCATAAATTCAGTCATAGATGCGGTAACTTGCTCCGTAATAATCCTACGTACATCATCCTCAGTCACAGCTTTCTTGGGCGGCATAGTTCTATAATTTCACAATTTCAAAGTATTAAGCATTTACCCAACAAAGGATTCATATAATACGGATTGAATTCATAATCAAGATACAAATAAGGCACAATATGGAATTCAAGACAAGATACATATTTCCTCGGATTTGAAACAAAAGCATTGTCTTAATTACATCCCATATCAAAGTTCTAGCACTATACATACTCAAAATTCTTGCCAGGTCTACTACTAACAAGTCGGTTCAGTTAAAGTTACAAAAGGTACAAAGGATACAAAGGTCACTACTAAACACAGACTGGTCTACTGAGAACCGCCAGATGGTCCATCATCCATCATCTTCTGTATCTTTGTCGGACGATCGCTAGACACATCTTCAGCTGGGCGCTTACGGATCACTCCTCTTTCAACCATGTCAGCATAAAATCTACTATTCCAACCCACAGATATATTCAACTCCTTCTCAGCTTTCTCACGCATCGCACGAGCTACATTCAACTGAATCTCCATAGAATTCACTTTTTTCTTCATTGCAGCAAACTCACCACTTTCTAACACAGATAACCTCCTAAAATCCTCATTCAAACCACATTCTACATCAGTCAAATCCAAACTAAGCAATTCCCGCTCTTTCTCACCAACCTTAGTCTTCGACTCCAAATAAGCAACATGAGTCTGAACAACACCTAATCCAATCTCTGTCATACTACTCTTAACACGGGAAGCATCTAAATAACGTCTCAAGGCCCATGCTGCAAGACCATCCATATGAGTAACCTCTCGAATACTAGACGACTCTTCTATCACACGTCTACGAGTAGCAATACCATCAGTACCGTCAGGTGCATTATCATCCTCATCCTCCTCTGATTCAGAATCAGATTCAGACGATTCAGACATTTCATCTCTAGGTAGCTCAACCTCAGAATCAGACAAATAAACTGGTGGGGGTAAGGGCTCGCCCTCTGGAACATCATAAGGGTAAATAAGCTCGGCTTCCTCATCATCATCAATCTCGTCGTCTATTCCTATATCCTCCTAGACATCCTCGTCGTCAATCTCATCATCTAAATTATCTAACCCAATCTCATTATCATCATCAACATTATTAATCTCATTCTCTACCATATCAACCTGAGGGGCAATCTGATCTCCTAGTCCTATCTAGGGCTCGGGATCCTCAAATGGTTCCTCCTCATCATCCATATAATAATCTACTAAGTCTAAGTAGGGATCATCATCTACATTAGGTTCGGGAATAGCATGGTTCTCTACAGGAATATTAGGGTCAGCCATGGCAATCTACATTTATATATATATCTCGTATTAGGATAACATACTTATTAAACAATTACGTACTGAAATCACGATATATACATATATATAAATTAAATTATATATATCAAAATATATATCTTCTGAATAGGGATTGTTGGTAACGTCAGAGATCTTTGGCACCGTTATAGTCAAAAGATTTTTCAAATATTTTCTCAAATGTTCATAGTTAAAAGATTTTGAAAAATTTTGTTCAAAACCTTGGTTTTTAAAATCTTTTGTTCTCTATAACGAGAGCTCTGGTACCAAACTGTAACACTCTTAATTTTCGTATCGGTACAGCAGAAGGGTCTTTTAGAGTGTTACGGGATAGCACAATAACTCCAATCATAGACAACACATAAAAATGGTTGTACAAGGTTCAACATACATTCATTCTGTGGATTTGTTATTATAGATCTGGTGGTCTAGGTGGGTGGTAGAAGGTAGTGGTAGCCATTGTTGAGCTTAGAGAGAGAGAGTGGTTGTATGTGTAAGGAGAAAGAAAGGAAAAATGTAATAAATGAAAAAGAAACACAATCAACACCCCTCCTTAGAAGCCTAGGAGGGGTATATATAGTCACACACGCTACTTAAACTATACAACGTTCCTAGTCTAGTCTAATCATGTGTGACTATGATAACTAATGGGAATTCTTAAATGTCGTCACATAAAGTGAATTTCCAACAATCTTCCCCCGTGGGACGACGTGTAGAATTCCTTACAATATTCTTCCTAACAAGTACATAATGATTAAGAACAAGAGCTTTCATGAAGCGTCCAATGTTGATGAAGTCTTCTGAGGCCTTCGTCTTCAAAACGACTCATCTTTAAAGTAACTTGTAGAAGAAATACTGTAACGGCACGAGCTAAGTAACCCATACACTTCTGGTTAAGGAGAAGCTTCTGAATTAACTTCCCCCTAATTCATGCCACATAAACTTGATGTAGAAGCTTTTAAATAGCTTCCCCCTAAATCGACAATCCTCGTAAGCAACTTCAAAGCTTTCAATAAAGCTTAGAATAATTAAGCGCACAGCGGAATCTAACAAGCAAATCCCATCATATAACATGATAACGTTGCTAAGAGAGATTGAAAAGTTTGGGGCACACCAAGTAGATCAACAACTTCTCTTCTCACGCTTGAATAATTCTTCTGAATTTTTCTTCCCCCTGAGAGTCCAAGTTATGCACACTAGAAAGAATCAAGACATTTCTTCCCCCACATAGTTGAAGAAAATAAATCAATCCCAAGTATGAAGCTCAAATACTGAAGTAGACACTTTATCCCATTCATGAAGTTGACATCGTAACACCAGAGTCAATTAAGTCCCGGAAATGCACATATCTTCTTTCGGAGATGCACCAGAGTCAATTAAGTCCCGGGAATGCATATAGGATAATGATGATGAATAATTGCAACAACCAAACAATTAAACATCGAATCAATAGTGTACCGCTTAGAGATTGATAACGCCACCAGTTAAAACACTGATTTTCTCTGCGGCTATGACAAATGTCATCCCGGAATGTTCAAATCAAAAGAAGGTATGGAGTTCATCACGTGTACTCGTTGTGCGTTCAATGTGTCTTCTTCTTCCCCCTTGATGGTTTCGAAACTCGGAACCATCAATAAATCGTACGCACATATACCTGAAAACTCGTGAGAATAATAAATAAGCTAAATTATATATTTTGTGAGAATCAGCTGTTGATCGATAATCTCTACTCATAAACTCTCCATGGCCAACTTTACCAACCCACTTGAAAGCAATTTGAAGTGACCACTGATAGAATGAACCGGATACATCAAATGTGAAACTGAATAAGAATCCCTCGATCTTGTGACTTAAGCTTGCACAATTGTTGAATGAAGAAAGGTGGAGAAATCTCTAAGTACTCAATGCATCACTGAAGAAGTCTATAAGCACAACACCTCTTGAAATTATCCACGTCGACTAAGCGCGTGACACTGAGTACAATAATGTAACCCCTTTAAGTGATAGTTACCCGAGTTATCAACCAACCACCCCGAACCCGGAAACTAGATAACCAAGTCATCATTCTAAGATTAAGCACGAGCAAGTTATCTTTGAAGATAAAATAAATACACGCCTTCGAAAAATCCGTCTTCAACGTCACGTAATTAATACCCGATCAAAAAAAATCTGTAGCCACTAAAAAATCGCCAAATTTTTCTTGGTCTCGTCAAAATAAATTTTGTCACTTGGTCACATCACTTTTGTCACTTTGTAAAACCATTAATCAAAATAACATCATGTATTAAATAAAATGATAAATAATATTTTGAAATAACAATTTTAGTAAACTTTGTCACAATTTCAACTCTTTGTAACATATTAGACACGGCCAAATACTTCAACACGCCATTGTGGATTTACTAAATTGTTTTCATGGCCCATTAAATTGTTGCAATACCCGATCCATCAAACTCACCCATATAATTAGGTTATAACTCACCTAATTCACAACCCTAATCATTTCTAACTTTCTCCGCCCCCTTTTCCCATATCTCACTTTAACAAAAAAAACACAACTTCCATTTTTTCTTGTTACCTCCGTCCCTTTCATCTCTTACCTCATCTCCTCAGTCATCAAAACTCAATCAATCATACATCACGAATGAAATATTAAACAAACCATTTGTCTTTTGCTCAGTACCAATCGAAACGCATCAGGATGAAATCATCTTCAAGATCTCTACATCGAGGTCACAGGTAGGTTTGTAATTGGTTGCATGACGAGATAATTATTGATTTAAAAAAGATCAAAATAAAGAGATGATAATAACATAAATGTTATTGATCAGTCTTTAAGTTCGAAAATCAAAGAGATGGTAAGATCCGTTACATTTGTGTGTCTTTTTAATATCAGAACGAATCAACTAAAATGATCATAACATACATGTTATGAATCATATAGTAATGTTCGAAAATTAAAATGGATGATTCCCAACAGAAGATCTATGATGATATAATATTTCGTGTAGGATCTAAAAGATCTCGACACTTGCATGTCCCCACACGAAGGGAAATATGAATCTGAGATCTTTGTTTTACTGTTTGGGGGCTTTTTAAAGATGTTATAGAGGGGATTAGGTGATGATGGGCATTAGGATTAGTTATGAAATGTTAAAGTTGTGGTCCTGGTGTTCAAGGTCTCGGTATTGTTTAAACAGCATGGTCAAGTTTTTGTTAACACTGCATCGTAGTCATACTTTTAAACCTCATCTTGATGGTGTCATCGCAACTTGATGGATACCATCGCAGTTCCCATCGCAGTCAAAAAGTATTATGTCCATCGCAGTCTTAAACTTTGGACCCATCGCAGTCTAAATTTGGACCCATCGCAGTCTAAACAAGAAGAGTCCATCGAAGTCTGTCTTTTTAAACACATCGAATTCTAAAAAGATTGCCATCGTAACATGAGTCCATCGCAGTCTAAACAAGGACCCATCGCAGTCTAAAAAAGAGACCATCGTATCATGATGTCCCATCGCGATGGTACCCATCGCAATGGTACCCATCGCAATGGAGCCATCGTAGTGGTACCTTCGCACTCAATGCGATGTACCATGAAGCTGGAATCTTATCCACGAGATGTCCTTGTTCCTGAAATCCGGAAATGTGAATCTGAATATTTTTCTGGGTAATTACATATTCATCTTCAAAAGATTACCAGAAAGAAATTTCCCACAAGGTGATAGCACACAAAATCCAGTCACAAAGTCATTAGCAGGGACTTAAAACCATGAACTTAAGCAGGTTTGACTTTTGACCATGACATGTTGACAACTTTGGACCCAGATATGAATACAGATAGAATAATGTGACCCAGAACACAAACCGTGAACATGTGAACATGTGATAGTGATAAAAAAACACAACAAACCGTGACAAAAAAAATTTAGATTGGGACCAAAGAAAAAATTTAGACCACGAAAGCGAAAACAATAACGATCCAAGGATGGAACCGAGGCTCTGATGCCAATTGTGGATTTGCTATTTGCTAATCCGGTGGTCTAGGTGGGTGGTGGAAGGTGGTGGTAGCCATTGTTGAGAGAGAGAAGAGAGGTTGTGTGAAAGGTTAAAGAAAGGAAAAATGTAATAAATGAAAAAGAAACACAATCAACACCCCTCCTTGGAAGCCTAGGAGGGGTATATATAGTCACACACGCTACTTAAACTATACAACGTTCCTAGTCTAGTCTAAGCGTGTGTGACTATGATAACTAATGGGAATTCTTAAATGTCGTCCCATAAAGTGAATTTCCAACATCACGAGGATGCATTGTTGACTTATTTCGATAGTTATTTAGGCTGAAAATAAAGTGGGACGATTTAATCAATAGTTAGCTAAAGGACAAAATCTTTTAAAACTGCTTCTCGGGATCTCATAAAGTTCATATCTTGGCATAACTCGCTTCGCGATTTGAGACGTTTCTCGGACCGATATTTGGCAGCGACTTCATACTTCAAATATTTGAGAGACGTTCATGAATAATGGCCTTCTCTTCATAATAGGAATTTCTTCACTTGAACTTTTTAATAGATTCTTCATATTTGGACCACGACTTCTTCATTTTTCTCCAATCTTTATTTGGGACTTTGATATACAACGATCCGCCTCCTTTTTGGACTTGGATCTATTTATCCTCATACCTTGTTAGGGCCTTTTTGGATAGACTTCTCCATGATCTTTTGGGGAGTTTTTGCTTTTCGTCGTGTGTCTCGATCCTTCATATTGATCTTTGATAAATGATTCTTCACATCACTTGGGATCTTTAGCAACAAAATATAGCCCTCATGCCTTGTTAGGGCCTTTTCGGACTCGCCAATCTTCGCATCCCGCTTCAATAAGTTATGCCTTGGCTATGAACTCTAATCGATACCGAGCAACTTTTAAACGATCTTGGGCTAGAAGCTAAGTAACTTTTCAAATCGTACAACCTTATTTATTGCAGATAAATTTATTAGCAAGAGATGGGAGAATAAGCTTATAATTAACTCACATAAATTCACGAAAGAATACCAAACTTATAATTGACTCTATCATCTCTCGTTCTCCACAATTTAAAATCTCAAGGAATGAGACTCGTGGATGCTTAGCCTTTTTCAAGTTTAGAAATCGCGTTTTAAAGTTCCCTTGATAAACGACTCTCTAGGATCAATTATAGGAACTTGCGAAAAGTTCTTGTTCTTAACCCGTGAGAGTTAAGACTTTCGCGTTTTATAGCTCCCTATATAAAAGCCTAGCAAAAATTTACTTAAACACGTTAAGGATACTAGTTAGAGTAAACTTAGATAAGTAAACTCGGGTTGAGTCAAAAGATTCACAACGTTTGAAAATTAAAACCACTTTATTGAAAATTTATTCTAATAAAGAAAGAAAATAACTATACAAAGGGAAAAACTAATAGGCCAAAATAGATCAAAAATTTTGAAAAATGTCGAACATTTGATTTTCCGGTTAAAATGAGGACAAATACAAGGAAAAGGTCACTTAACTTCGATAGAAGTCCCCCCTACACTTGATATAAACATTTTCCTCAATGTTTAAGCATGCGGGAGTAAACTCCCCTACACATAGGACATTGTGCACGTTGTTTAAATCTTGCTAAGGAAAAGACAACTAACGAGATTCCTATTTTAATATTGGAAAATATAAAATAGTGAATCGAAAAAAGTTTAGGATAGAACCGGGAAGACGGAAACACGGAATCACGGGTCGTCAAAAATCATCAAGAGTGGCTCATTGAGCGCTCTAATCCCTGCACATGATAAGAAAGAAAACAAGAAACACCAACGGGGCTCCCCCCTACAGTTATGGTGAAAACAGGTAAAGATAGATAGATAATTGCTGGAAACTCACTTTATGTGACGACATTTAAGAATTCCCGTTAGTTATCATAGTCACGCACATTTAGACTAGACTAGGCTCTTTGTAAAGTGCGTGACTATATATACCCCTCCTTAGCTTCCAAGGAGGGGTGTTGATTGTATTTTGTTCATTTTGAGGAACACACACACTTTTACTCTCAACCTCTCTTTCTCTCTCTCTAAGCCAACAATGGCTTCCACCACCACTTACCACCACATTAGACCACCGGATCCATTTTAGCTTTTCTACATTTGGCATCAGAGCCACGGTTCCATCCTTGGATCGTGTTAATATACTCGATTTTGGTGGTCTAATCATTTCTTGTGTCTCGTTTTATATTTTTTCTGTCTAATATCACAAATTTTTTTGTCACGTTTCAAATTTTTTGTCCAAAATATCCACTCTGTTACATGTTTTTTCTTGGTTTTATCATATCATGGTTACATTGTGTTAGCATTTAATATCACTTTTGTCTGGTCCATTTCTTATATTTTCACTGGTCAAAGTTGTTCATAACCGTCTCCATCTTTCCACGGTTTCACTTTTTAGTGGAATGCGTATATGGTCAAAGTCGGTTTCATTGGTCAAAAGTAGCATTTGTCTGGATTTTTTTCCTGGTAATTTTTATGAAAATGATGGTGATAAACTCAGATTTGCCAGAAAATCTGCCCAGAAACAAGCTCCCTGAAAAAACGGAACAAGGACCACTTTTGGATTTCTCTTCATGGTACAATCGCATTATTGCGATGGGGTGTTTTTTTTCACACATTCCGATGGGTTCGCCATACCCATTGCGATGGGACTCATTCCGATGAGTCACATTGCGATGGGTGGCTGACCTGTCGCAATGGCATAACACATGACGTCATGCTGCCGATTTTTTCTCTACATTGCGATGGATGCTTTATTGCGATGGGTTTTTTTTTTAAAGAAAACTTTGCGATGAAACTGGTTAATTTTTGCGATGCATTTTTTATAAAAAAAATTCATTGCGATTGCAAGACTGACAACATGAACCGGGACAAAATTTGTGACCAAACCGACCCATCTCAACCGAGTCAACTCGGTCATTACCGAGTTGACTCAGGTCACTCACTGAGTTTGACTCTAATGCCATCCTTTTATCACCACAACTCCAAAACTAAACCTACATCCCATCGTCACTTAATCCCATCTAGACTCGAATCATAACAGACAACAAAACAAAAAAAAAAGTCAATGATCTCAGATTCGTTCAAACTTACAAAGATCTATTTTAGACCGAGTATGTTTGAACCTATGTCATCACCGATCCATGTTTGATATTCGAATATAAAGAATGATTAATAACAAAAATGTTATCATCAATCTTCTTTTCGATTTAACATTTAAAGAAACCAACATGCAACCACATATTAACCTACCCGAGATCAATCTAGTGATCTTGAAGATCGTTTCCTTTTTAGACGCCTCATCAAATGGGTTCATTTGGTTGGATTAATTATAGGAGGATGTTATTCAAGAAGATTTGTGATTCGTGATTTTTATTTAGATTATATGTGATTCGTGATTGGGGTTTTGGAGATGATTAGATTTGAATGATTTGTTGGTCGATCATTGTGTTAGCACAATTTGAATGAGATGGGATTAAAGGTGTTGGTGGATTATGGGGGCGGAGAGAAAAGGATGAGACGGAGTTCTCGATGTGGTGTATTTTTGGAGATGAAGTTAGGTGAGAGAGATTAGGGGGCGGTGTGTTCTATGTGTTTAGGATTCACGTGAAATTAGGGTTGGGTAAGAGTTATTTAACTCACACTCTTGGACCGGGTTGTGAATGATTGATGATGGGCCGACATTTCTTAATCTTCCATGAATGGGCTGGGCTTATGAATTTTTATTGGACACTCGATTTTGGTTGAATTTTGGCTAAATGGAATGTTTTAAACCGTGTGTTTTTAATAACACATACACACAAATTTTTTTAAAATTTTTTTTTAAATAAATGTGTTGTGTATTACGTTTTAATTCATTGTGAATTCGGGTCGAGACAAAAAGTGTCGAGAAACTGTTAAGGAGAATAGATGCTCAAACAAACAAATTCCTTTTTTGAATTTGTAGTTTTTTTGTTGCATTTGGGGTTCTTTAATTTTCTCTTGACACCGATGGGGTGACGAGAAATGTGACGCGAAAAATGAAGTGACAATTGTGACGAGAATTTATTTTGACGAGACCAAGAAAGAATGGGCGATTTTTTAGTGGCTTCAGATTTTGTTTGATCGGGTATTAATTACGTGACGTTGAAGACGGATTTTTCGAAGGCGTGTATTTATTTTATCTTTTACTAGATAACTTGCTCGTGCTTAATCCTAGAATGAAGACTTGGTTATCTGGTTTCCGGGTTCGGGGTGGATGGTTGATGACTCGGATAACTATCACTTAAAGGGGTTACATTGTTGTACTCAGTGTCACGCGCGTAGTCGACGTGGATAATTTCAAGAGGTGTTGTGCTTATAGACTTCTTCAGTGATGCATTGAGTACTTAGAGATTTCTCCACCGTTCTTCATTCAACAATAGTGCAAGCTTAAGTCACAAGATCGAAGGATTTTTATTCAGCTTCATGTTTGATGTATCCGGTTCATTCTTTCAGTGGTCACTTCAAATTGCTTTCATGTGGTATGGTAAAGGTGGCCATGGAGAGTTTATGAGAAGAGATTTTCAATCAACAGCTGATTCTCACAAAATATATAATTCAGCTTATTTATTATTCTCACGAGATTTCAGGTTCACGTGCGTACAATTTATTGATGGTTCCGAGTTTCGAAACCATCAAGGGGGAAGAAGAAGACACATTGAACGCACAACGAGTACACGTGATGAACTTCATACCTTCTTTTGATTTGAAGATATTCCGGGATGACATTTGTCATAGCCGCAGAGAAAATCAGTGTTTTAACTCGTGTCGTTATCAATCTCCAAACGGTACACTACTGATTCGATGTTTAATTGTTTGATTGTTGCAATTATTCATCATCATTATCCTATATGCATTCCCGGGACTTAGTTGACTCTGGTGCATCTCCGGAAGAAGACGTGTGCATTTCCGGGACTTAATTGACTCTGGTGTTACGATGTCAACTTCATGAATGGGATAAAGTGTCCACTTCAGTATTTGAGCTTCATAATTGGGATTGATTTACCTTCTTCAACTATGTGGGGGAAGAAGTGTCTTGATTCTTTCTGGTATGCATAACTTGAATTCTCAGGGGGAAGAAAAATTTAGAAGAATTATTCAAGCGTGAGAAGAAAAGTTGTTGATCTACTTGGGGGAAGCTATTTAAAATGCTTCTACATCAAGTTTACGTGGCATGAATTAGGGGGAAGCTAATTCAGAAGCTTCTCCTTAACCAGAAGTGTATGGGTTACTTAGCTTGTGCCGTTACAGTATTTCTACTACAAGTTACTTTAAAGATGAGTCGTTTTGAAGACGAAGGCCTCAGAAGACTTCATCAGCATTGGATGCTTCAAGAAAGCTCTTGTTCTTAATTATTTTGTACTTGATAGGTAGAATATTGTAAGGAATTCTACACGTCGTCCCATGGGGGAAGATTGTTGGAAACTCACTTTATGTGACGACATTTAAGAATTCCCGTTAGTTATCATAGTCACGCACATTTAGACTAGACTAGGCTCTTTGTAAAGTGCGTGACTATATATACCCCTCCTTAGCTTCCAAGGAGGGGTGTTGATTGTATTTTGTTCATTTTGAGGAACACACACACTTTTACTCTCAACCTCTCTTTCTCTCTCTCTCTAAGCCAACAATGGCTTCCACCACCACTTACCACCACATTAGACCACCGGATCCATTTTAGCTTTTCTACAATAATTGGGTTGCCTCCCAAAAAGCGCTTGTTTATATTAACCGAGTCACGAGCCTGACTCGTCCCCGAATTAAATGGTCCAAGGGGAAGCCTCGAATGTGATACCGGGATCAAAGACCTTGTCCTCGTTCCCGGTGGACATCAACAAAGGAGAGGCGGGGGGATAAGTCTTGAATGGGAGAAAGGTTCTTTCAACATACGAAAAGTATGTGAAATCAAGATCCACGGGAGCTGGGGTGGGTAAAGTAAGCACATTGTCATCCCCCAAAGACAATGGATGCTGAGCACTCGGCAAAGCCGTAATATTATCAATCATGAAATAGTGAATGTCACCTCCCGGGTCAAAGCACTCATCCTCCGTAATAGTGGCTAAAGGGGAGGATGAAAGGTGCTCGGGAGGGGGACTTGGGACAATACCTTCCTGCAGCAAATTATCAAAAATAATATCCCCCGCCGTGTCATCATCATCAATACCCGGAGGTATTGAGTGAATGTCGATTTCTTCCAGCAATGGGTCATTATCTTCAACGGGAGGAATAGATGGAGGTAAAGACTCAGAAAGAGGAGTAGAAGTAAACTCTTCGATTTGAGCAATAATAAGATGCACTTTCTGTAATCTGTCGCGGAGAATCACGTCTTCCACCTCATCTTCAAGAGCAAGTTCATCGGTGAACTTCTCGTAGCCGGAGAGAATAAATCGTCATCGCCCGCATCTCCCGGTGGAGAATGAGAAATTTCAAAAGTGAAATTCTCATAGCGCAGAGAAAAATCGTCATCATTAGGATCGACCTCTTCCGTAAGAGCAACGTCATCCTCAGGCTCCATAGCAGTCGGCATATCACAGACCTCATCATCAAAGGATTTATCGAGACCAAAATCACTAATCTCACTCAATGTATCACAATCCTTAGACACGGTTGGGATATCGAGAGAAGGGATGACAATTGCACTAGGACATTGAGCAACAAGATCATTCCAAGAAATAGTAGGCTCATCGTCATCATCATCATAATAGTATGGATACACCGGAGGAGGAGTATAAGTCTCGATATTCGATATTTGCTCATGTCGTTGATTCTATTGACATTGTTCGATGATCTTGTTACGAGCTTCTTGAACTTTTTGAAAGTTGTCAAAAAGTGTGGCAATTTGCTCAGGAGGAAATGCACAAAAGGGTTGATGATCGAGGAAGTGTTGTGGGGGCTCAAAATGTTGAAAACCTGAATTATAGCATGGGTGTGGCTCATAGTAGTTCATCGGTTGAGAAGAAGTAGAACACGGATTTGGTTCATAATAATCCATTGGTGAAGAAAACTGAGGACACGGATTTTGCTCATAATAATTCATTGGTTGACAATAAGAAGTATCGTGAGGGCCCCCACAATTTTGGCAACATGGGTATGGAGAAAAACCTGGTGCTTCTTGTAGAAAGCTATTACCATTGTCATAATTATAACCCAGTTCTTGCTCGCCATGAGGCGGGTGTCGAATTGGACACGAAACATGCCAATGAGAATCGCTGCCACAATACATGCAAGGGGGCTAGGAGGTGGATTTGAAAAGGACGAATTAGTCGAGTTACACGATGGACATAATCCAAATTGTGAATCGATTGAAATAGAAGGAAGGTCTTTTCCGCATTGCTCGCATGTACACCATTGACATGAGTCGTTCCCGTATAATCGTCTCCCACACCCGACGCAATGGACATAAGAATCCATAAAGAAAAATAGATAAGCAAGAAGAATATTTTTGGTGCAAAACTTTGAAAAAGAAATGCTTTTTATGATTTTTTAAATGTTTTTGGGATTTTTGAAAAAAATTTGACACGAAAAATAACGTTCACAAGTGAACGGATCCCAAAAGCCAACGGGTCTCTCACAAAAAACCGTTAATCTTCACGAAAAGAGCCGGCAGCGGCACCATTTTAATAAAGAGATTTTACTAGGTTGAAAGTTCGTTTCTCGGTATCTTCTCGAATTGATCTCTGGTTAAATGTGTGACTCAGTTGTTCTTGGTGGAAAAGAAATAGAGTGGTTGTCGTTGTCTACACTAATTAAAAACAAAGACTTGAAACATTAAAAATAAAATAAAGACGGTAAAAAGAAATACTGAAAGATAAGAACTTGACGGGAAATTAACGACGAGAAATAAAAAGGCAAACTTAAAAGTAAATAAGGCGAACTTAAACTAAAGGCAAGTAAATTAAAAATGCGACTAAGTAAAAAGGCTGGAAAAATAAAGTTTAAAATTTAAAGACATAAACTTCAAATAAGCTAAAATTGAAATTACAAAACTGAGAAAAACTGCTCATCCGGAATAGTCCATTCATCCGGAATAAATCCTTCATTCGGAACAAATTCCTTCATCCGGAACAAATTCCTTCATTCGGAACAAAGTGGTTCATTCGGAACAAATTCCTTCATTCGGAATATACGGCTTCATCCGGAATAAACATTGATTCGGAACAAAAATACTGATTCGGAATAATAACTAGAAAACATTGATTCGGAATAAAATTTAAGAAACCTTCATTCGGAACATCCCTTCATCCGGAATATTGATTATTCCGGATAAAGACACTGATTCGGAATACTTATTACAATAAGCTCATTCGGAACAATTCCTTGATCCGGAACAATAAACTGATTCGGAATAAAAGATTTGATTCGGAACATTACACTGATCCGGAATAAACTGAATGTAAATGCTGGTTCGGAATAAAAGAAAGAAATGCTTGGTTCGGAACATTAATTGATGCGGAATAATTAAGATAACAACACTGATTCGGAATAACCTAGATTAAACCCTTCATTCGGAATGTTAATGCATTGATTCGAAATCTGGGCAACTATAAACGCGAAGAACACGGGGAATAACTAGAACACAAATTTAAACAAAATCAATCAAGATCAACCAAAATATTAAACCAAAGCAACCACAAATGATCTAATAACAATAACCAAACAATCCAAATCAATAAAACTAACAATCATAACCAAATTAATCAAAACCCACTTGATTGAAAACCATAAAAATAAAAGAACATAAACATAAAGATTAAGATTAAGATCAAACAAGAAAGGTAGATGAGAGATTAACAATGAAAGTAAAGATTAACAACAATTAAAAGTAAACTTACTTGAATTTAAAGGAATTTAAAGGTGCAAGACAATTAAGGAAATTGACATGAATTTAAGAAGCAATTAATTAAAAAGGTGGAAGAGCATAGTTTGTCAAACTAGCCAACAACAAAAATATAGGGAAATGACATCTATTTATAGGAGATTAGGGAGGTGCTTAGAGGAAGCTTCCTCCCCTCTTTCTTCTTTCTTTAATTGCATCATTAAGTCCTTAATCTTCTTAGTTCTTCGACTTTAATGACTTTGTCTTGGGATTTCTTTAAACTCGTCTTGAAATTTCTTCATAAATAAGACTTGAGTTCTTCGGCTTTTAGTAAACTTCCGTCTTTTGACTTTTTCTTCGATAAATCTTCAAAATTGGTCTTGGAATTCCGTTCTTTTTGCACTCTTGATTTCTTGACTTCGTCTTTTGTCTTTTTCTTCGATAAAAGCCCGTGAATGCCCGTGTTTTCTCCCCTTTTCACATTTTCGTCCTAAATCACAACAAAAACATAAACCACGCATAATTCCGATATTTAAGACATAAAATACACGTTTTGGCCTGGTTATTATTATAAGTAAGTGGTAAAAGGATGGTTGTTTACATACCTATCAGAGACGATCAAACCATTTTTCGGCATGATGGGATAAAGTGTGTGGAAAAAGGAGAAGGCGAAGAAAATCCATGGAATCACCGGGTAGTTTCATGCTTTGAGTGACGGTAATGAACTTGTCTAGATGTTTGTTGGCATCATCATCTGGTAATCCGCTAAATGGGCAAGAGTTTTGAACTTGCTGGATCATGTGATGCTTCAACGAAAATTCAGGAGCCGTGATTTGTATCGGCGCAATCGGTCCTCCGCGTCCGTTCATGGTGGGTTGACACAGTTCCTCCATTGTTCGTAAATCAGTTAGGGGAACATTGTTGTTGTTGTTATTGTTATTCAAATTGGGTAGAGGTGGGTTGTTATTGTTTCTATGCACACCAGCCATATCTAAATCTTCACGAGTCTCAGGCTCAGAATAGTTTGAAGATCTAGTACGCATAAACCTGCAGAAGAAAAAGATACCAAAGAAACAGAGAATATATAATCTTTTGGTGCAAAACCTTTGGAAAAGAAATGATTTTTATGATTTTTTTAATGTTTTTGTATTTTTGAAAATTTTATATTTTTATGGATTTTTGAGAATTTTTAAGCAAGTAAAATAACGTTCCTAAAAGAACGGATCCTAAAATTCAACGCGTCTCTCACTAAAGACCGTTAATCTTAACGAAAAGAGCCGGCAGCGGCGCCATTTAATACAAGGCTTTTGGCCGAGTATAAAATAATTTCGTTGTTCCAATCTTTTCGAATTGATTACCGATTCAGAGTGCGACTCAATTGTCTTTTGGTGAACAAGAGGATGGTTTGGTTTGATTATCTAATTCTAAACTAAAAGCAAATGATTGTCGTTGAGTAAAGTAGAAGCTTTTACAAAATTAAACTAAAAGTTATTTAGAAAAAACACTTAAAATATAAAATTTTGTAAAACTTTAAACCTTTACAAACTTAATTAATCGGAATGTAACAAGTCCTTCCTATAGGAATGCACCAAAAGTAGAACCATCGGAATGTTATCAAAATAAGTCGGAATAATATAAGTGAAAAGCCATCGGAATTTTCATCTGAATACCTGATGAGATGGCATTTATACATGATCTCATCGTTCTTTTCGGGCTTTAAATGCATAAAAATGTCATAAAATACCATATATATGCTTGTTTTTGTTTACTTGTGTATTTTAGGTATGGATATCGTGAAAAAGACAAAAGATCACAAGTTACAAGGAAAAACGGACACGAGAAACGAAGCCGTACAAAGAACCAGGCCCTAATCATGGAAAACTCAACAAATACCCTTGAAGACTTGAAGACATACAAGATTGATCCTCATTTATTAAAGAAATGACACTTAAAACCCTTGTATATTAATAATTACAAGTTTGGTCCCTTAAGTTTGTCAAAATTACACAAATGGTCCTTCAACTTTGAAGAAATGGCAAGATTAGTCCATCAACAATTTCAAATTGTCAAATATGGTCCCTCATCAAGCCAAAGATACATTGAAGACCTTTGAAGATCAAGAATGTCAAAGATCAGTCCTTCAAATATGCAAAAGTTCCAAAAACTACCCTTATAACTCTTTTGGAAAAGTCTTGTGCCAAAAATGCCAAGTTGTGAAAGTTGTTACAAAGGAAATGGGCGCTGACAGACTTTTAAACACAAGTGACAAAAGAAAGGAAGAAAAAGGACCAAAGTTGTCAAGTTTAAACATTCAAACCTGAAACACGCGCCAAACACATCCACTCCCCCAATTTCGGATCAAAACTACTACTATTCACCCTTCATCCACCCAGTTTTTACTCCACTTAAACCAAAGGGTAAATCAAAATTACCCACACCCACGTGTGATTCACACATGCAGAACCACATCCCACACACAAAACCCTCATCTCCACTCACCAATAGGCCCCACCATTCAACACGACAACCAATGAAATTGCAACTTACTCTCCAAGCAATCTGACGTGTCCAAATCAACAGCCAAGGTTCCTTGCTTCACCCCAAAGCTATTATAAACGGTTTGGATGCATTTTGACAGCTCATTCCATCAAATGATCTAGAAGAACTCAAGGGCATTTTAGAGAAATCACATCTAGGGTTTGTGAATAGTGTAGCCAGGCATTTACCTATAAAAGGAGACCTCAACATGTGAGAGTCCCTTTGTTCCAGTTTTAGGCTATTATCTTTGTAATTCCTTTTTAAGTTTAAATAAAATTTGAATTTCTGAAATTGTGAAATCTCTTTTTGATTTAATTAAAAGTTTGGTGTTTGAGTAGCCTAATTCTGAGTTCCATTTGATTGTTAAGACCTACCTTAATCTTGTGGTTGAGGCACGTCTTGGTTCATAAGGTTTTTAAGGTTCAAATACCTTAAAATCCTAGGTTCTGTTTTGGCTTATTTTGTGTACTAACCCTTGGCCATTTGCTATAAGCTCTTACAAGCTTGTTGACACCAAGCTTGTGAAGGGATTAGAGCCCTTGGTTGAGTTGTTTGTTGCTTGTGTTGAAGACATAAAGTCCTTGAGGTTCTACTTTGAACCATCAACCAAGGCAGTTTGCATCATCTTTGTTGAAGTACCTTGGTCTTGTTCTAGTGTTGAACAAGGTCCAAGGAGCATAGTTGGCCTTCCTAGGATGTTGTGGAAGGAAGGTATAATCTCTTGGTTAAGATTCCCCTAAAAATTTCATGTTTATGACTGATTTTGATTTGGTGCTTTGATTTTGAGTATTTGTCTTTGTGCTTCTGATTTTTGAGTTTGATTGTGTTAGTTGCTATCTAGGAAGTGTTTTTGATCATTAAAATCAGTAGGTTATTAGTTAAAATCACAAGTTTCTTTGTTAAGTGGTAGATTAAGGAGTGTTTGGGTCTACTCATACTTTGGATTTGTGGTTTGCTAAGTGCTTGTATTGTGGTTGCAAGTGTTGGTATCTGTTTGTTAGGTGCATTAGTTCATCTGTTTGCAGGTTTTGTGGGTTTGAACACATAGATTCATAATTTGGCTATAAAATCTTAAAAACTTGGTAAAATTGGCTAGGATTTTGAGGACACCTAGATCTAAGCTAAGGCTAGGGCTAACAAGTGCTAAATCTGAGTTAATCACACCAGGGAAGAAGGATTTGAGGCTTGAAATTGGATCAAGTGCCAAATAGATCAGCAAAACTTGTCTGCATATTGTTCATTGTTCATCAGAAACATTTTGTGCTTTGATCTTGTTGATTACTTTGATTCAGTGTTTGATTCTTGTTGCTTTGTGTTTGTTCTTAGTTTATATAGCTTGTGTATGCATCTTGTTAAGTTTGGTTGGCTTATTCAGTCTAAATCTGCTTATTAAGTGCTTAACTGCTTATTTCCATATCTGGTGCATATCTGGTGACTGTTTGGCTTATTGTGGCTTATTGTGTGAACCAATTTGTGATTTTATTGTTGCCATTGACTCCTTGTGATTCACTGATCACAAGGGTGCCTTTGTTTGCAATTGAATCAAACCAGAACTCTCAAATAAGCTTGGTCAAATAGTCAAAGCAGTGGGACTCCTTTCCCCTGCTGGTTGCCACTGATAGTGTAAAATTGGGTTCAGCTTATCAATAAGCTATAATAGCTTATTTTAACCAGCAACAACTTTGTTTTTGTAATAGGTGCTCATATTTTGACCCATTTGTTCATACTGGAGCATTTGGGTGTTTAACTTTAGGGTTTGACTAGTAAACCAACTCCTTTGACTTTTTCATTAGTTCATTTGTGCTTATTCTGGCTTATTGGTTGTGCTTATTGGATTTTAGTTGATTTATTTTGCTTATTGAGTCCATTTGAAACCTTTTGCAAGTTGAATCAAATCCTGAGGTGCTCTAAATCTCTAAAACGACTATTTTGTCTTTTAGTGAATTTTTACTTTGCTTATTTCTGGCTTATTGAGTGAGCTTTTTCAAAATTTCTTTTTACAGATCTCATAAGCATCCCAAAAGAAGGTTGTGTGTCAAATTAGAGCTTATGGCATTAGCTTATGGCTTAATGGGCTGAAAAGCCCAATAAGAATAAGCTGAGTGTTAAATAAGCTATGATAAGCTCATTTTCAGCTTTTGGGCCTTTAGAGTTTTGTTCTTAGAATTGAATTTTGAGTCAGATAGGGCTTTTCCAAGTCAATTGGGCCAAGTTTGACTTTTTGGGCCCAAAAGCCCAATTTGGTTGACTGTTTTTGGTTTTGGCCCATTTGAGGGCCCAATAGGGGTATTCTGGTAATTTCACTTTGATTTTCTGATTATTTAGGTTAAAATAAACTAGTTTGCAAGTTTTTAGAATTTTTTATAATTTTTGGATTTTTAATATTATTTTATTATTATTTTATTATTATTTTTAAAATTTCACATTTTCCAACTTTTTACATTTTTCTTAGGTTTAATACATTAAAATAGGAATTTAGCAACTTTTAGAATAATTTTATCTCTTTTAGATTAATTTTTATAATTATTTTAAGTTTTAATAGTTTTTAAATCATTTTAAAAAGTTTTTATTAGTTTAAAAATTTCTAAAAATAGTTTTTAATCTTTTTAGGTCATTTTAGAGGTTTACCAATTGAAAAATCTTTATTTGGGCTTTTTGATAATTTATTTGATTTTTAGGGCTTTAATTAGCATTTAAAAATTGAATATTTAATTATTTAAAAGGTTTGAAATTGTTTTGATCATTGGTAAATACTTAGTTTATTTATTTGGATTTTTGGTGAATTTTTGGTAATTTTTGTAATTTATTTTTATTTTTGTGGTTTTTTAAGGTTCTACGTTTTAACTTTCTAGTAGTACTTATTTTTATTTTTTCGTCTTCGTCATCTTCTTTTCTCATCCCCTTCTAAACCAATCATTAATCACAAACATTTAACAAGTTTTTCACACACATATACCTCCTTGGGAAACGAACTTTCATTTCATTAAGGGTCATTAGTGTTGATTTTCCTAAATCATCACTCGATACTTACCGCTCATTTACTCTCTTTGTTTTCCTAAACAAGAGGTGTAATTTACCACAATCATTTTGGCGCCGCTGCCGGGGAGGTGTGTCGTGATTAATTTTCATTGTTGTTTTTAATATTAACCAAAATAGTATTTGTAATAGTAGAACTCTACTAATACGTATTATCGGTTTTCTTGGTTTTTCTTGTACAAATATAATTACTATATTGTATTAAGTATCACAATAAATTCACAATATCTCCAAAAGTGTGAAAACACAACCTTAATTGGGATTTCATCACTCAATTATTGTATTCGAATCTCAAACAAAAAGAAAAAGGCAAAAATAGATAAATACTTTCGTGAAGCTCGATTTTGAAAAATACAAACTATAAGGTAGGTATAAGGCGGGTATTATAAAATATACCCTAAGGAAAAAGGCTCTTAAGTGCTTCGCGCCGCCTCGTTTCCCCGCTTGCTTGTGAGTATTTTGAGATTGAAGGCTAATCGAGGGTTTTGCCGCCCAAAGTATTATTACGTATAATATATTTGCTTTGTTTCTTTGTGATTAAACCCTCTTGAACAATTTGGTTTTCACCAAAGTTCTAAAGTCATTCGAAGGCGTTCACTCCACGTGATCGTTTTCATTCCTTTGAGGCTTTTTTAATCAAGAGTTTGATTCGAGGAGAGATTTTGTAGATTGTTGTCTACGAAGATACACCAAAATCCAAAAAAATTAAATATCATCAAAAACACAAAAAATTGAAAATTCACAAAACACCCAAAAAGAATCTTCTTTGCTCACCTCCCATTCTTCGTGAAGTTTATGATCACTCGTAATCAAGCAAAACGAGCTCGTAAACGACTTCAAAAGCAAGCCAATCAAGAGACGTTGATTGTATAAGAACCTCCAATTGTTGAACCTATTGTAGAACAAGAAGTCGTCATGACTAATCGTACTATGATGGAGTTGCTACAAGCACCCACCGAGGGTTTTGGAGAGGCTATTGTGATTCCCGCCATCCTTGCGGAGAATTTCGAGATTAAGACGGGTTTAATGTCGATGTTGCAAGCAAATAAGTTTAGAGGTCACGAAAAAGACAACCCGCATTACCACATTAGGAATTTTAACCGTCTCACCGCCACTAGCAAGTTTAAGGATGTTCCACATGACGCCATTAAGATGATGTTGTTTCCATACTCGTTGGATGGACCCGCAAAAATTTGGCTTGAGAAAGAACCGCCAAATTCGATTTTGACATGGGCCGATCTCGTTTCTAAGTTTGTGAACAAGTTTTTTCCACCATCTAAAACAACACACTTGAAAAATGAGATTTCACGATTTGTGCAAAGAAATAATGAAAGTTTTTCGATGGCATGGGAACGCTTTAAAGAAATGTTACATGAATGTCCACACCATGATTTTACGGAATTGCATCAAGTTGATACTTTTTATAATGGGCTTAATGATCATGAACGAGATTATTTGAATGCCGCCGCGGGTGGTAATTTTTTGTGCAAGACGACAAATGAGGCTTTACAAATCATCGAGAATAGATCTAAGGTTTATAACCCTCGTAACACACCGAGTGTTGCCAATTTGGGTTCGTCATCATCGTCACAATCGTCTCGTAGCATTAATGCCTTACATGATGAATCTAATGAGGAAAATCGGTTTTTTGATAGATTTGCTAATCTTATGTCCCATTGGAAGGCTCAAGAAGCTTCCAATTCCGCTTCGGTTAAAGCGGTTGCTAAGAGTTGTTTATCTTGTGGTGGAGCTCATGATCTTTCCGAGTGCATTACCGCGGATGGTAACACTTCGAGTGCTTATGTAGCAACGGGAACTTACAACCAAAACGGTCAAGGTTCCCGCCCAAATCAAGCTCAACCAAATCAAAATGTTAACAATTATCAAAACAACAACCAAGGTAATTACCAAGGCAATTCACGCAATTACAACAAAGGGAATTATCAAAATGGGAATGGACAAATTTCTAATCAAAACCAAAACCGTGATTTTCAAAGCACTACACAAGGTTTTCAAAATGCTCACACTAAAAATTTGCAAGGAGAATTTTTGGATTATGCTAAAGCAAATGATGCTAAATTTGATAACATGCAACGTGAGATGATTAGCTTAAGATCTGAGTTGAAAAACGAGCTAAAAAATGAACTTGCTAATGAACTTAAAACTCATGCAAACAAAATGGAAGGAAATGTCCAACGTCTTCAACAAAATCAACAAAATATGGAATTAGGACAACATGAGATTAAGCAAGAGTTATTAAAAGCGGATGCTAGGCAATCAAAATTTGAGGACCGAATGGCTAAGATGTTTGAAGCAATCATGTGTAAACCCTCTTCCTCGGGTGGTCTTCCTAGTGATACCATTGCAAACCCGAAGGGAGAAATGAAGGTTATTACTACACGAAGTGGTAAAACTTTCAAGGAACCAATCTCTCGTCCAAGTACTTCTACGGAGAAGGAAATCTAGAAAGAACCCGAGGTGATGGTCGAAAAGGAGCACATTACAATCCCACGAAGTACCGCTCATACCACACCTACGGTTGAACCAATACCAAATGTGGAACCCGAGTCTCCAAGGTCGTTGCCTAATGACCAACCCACACCACCTTTACCCTACCCTTCGAGACGAAACAAAAAGAAGTTGCAAGAACGTAACAAACAAAAAATCGAGCTTTTTATAAAAATGTTTCAACAAGTGCATTTTGATGTGAGTTTATCCGACGCGTTGTTATATATGCCTCGTTTCGATTCCACTTTTAAAAGTATGATGAGCGATAAGGAAAAGCTTTCAAAGCTTGCTAATTGTTCTTCGGTTTATCTTAACCGCATACCAGAAAAAGTAGGTGATCTCGGAAAGTTTCTCATTCCTTGTGACATACAAGATATGAAAGAATGCCTCGCCTTGGCCGATCTTGGTGCGAGCATTAATTTGATGCCATTTTCCATTTGGAAATCGCTTTCGCTTCCGGCTCTCATTCCTTCGAACATGTCCATCGAGATGGCCGATCATTCTACGATTATGGCATGTGTAGTTGCCGAAGATGTTTTCGTGAAAGTAGGGAAGTTCTACTATCCCATTGATTTTATAGTAGTTGACATCCCCGCGGATCCTCAAGTTCCTCTAATTTTAGGTCGTTCATTTTTAGATACTTCGAGATCGCTTATCGATGTTCATGCAAGAACTATCACTTTGAGATTCAACGAAGAGGAACTTGTTATAAACGCTACTCAAAACTCGAAACCTTCTCATGTTTATGCAATCGCTACCATTAATCACATTGACATCGTTGATGTGGTTTGCGATGAGTTTTCACAAGAAGTGTTAGGTTTTTCCGATAGCTCGTCAAGTGGCAATCCCACTATTTTGGATCCGATTCTTGCTAATTCCACACCAAATCTCACTCCATTCCAAGGAGGCGATCTCACTTCAAATGAAATCGACAATGAAGATGAGGTGTTGATTAGTGATGATACTTCTATTCCACCATTTCTTTCACCGATGGAAGTTATGAGTGTTGAACCAAAATCTTCAATCGAGGAACCACCTATCCTTGAATTGAAAGATCTTCCTTCTCACCTTGAATACGCATTCTTGGAAGGTGATGACAAGTTGCCGGTTATTATTGCAAAAGGACTTGCCAATAATGAAAAAACCGAGCTCTTGAAAGTTCTTAAGGCTCATAAAGGGGCAATTGCGTGGAAAATATCCGACATTAAGGGTATTGACCGAAAATTTTGTACTCACAAGATTTTAATGGAGGAGGACTACAAGCCCGCAATTCAAAGTCAAAGAAGGGTGAATCCCAAAATTCACGATGTCATTAAAAAGGAGGTCCTTAAACTCCTTGACGCGGGAATGATTTATCCTATATCTGATAGCCCATGGGTGAGCCCAATCCATTGTGTCCCTAAAAAGGGAGGAATGACCGTTGTGTCTAATGAAAACAACGAGTTAATTCCCACTCGTGTTGTGACCGGTTGGAGGGTGTGTATTGACTACCGAAAGTTAAATGACGCCACTCGTAAAGACCACTTTCCTTTGCCCTTCATGGATCAAATGCTGGAGCGACTTGCGGGAAATGAATTCTATTGCTTTTTAGATGGTTTTTCCGGTTACTTTCAAATCCCTATCGACCCTCGTGATCAAGAGAAGACTACTTTTACGTGTCCTTATGGAACGTTCGCTTATCGTAGGATGCCTTTCGGACTTTGTAATGCACCCGGCACGTTTCAACGGTGTATGATGGCGATTTTTCACGATATGATCGAGAAGTCGATGGAAGTGTTTATGGATGACTTCTCGGTGTTTGGTAATTCGTTCACGTCATGTTTATCTAATCTCGAACAAATGTTAAAACGTTGTGAAGAAACCAATCTTGTGCTTAATTGGGAAAAATGTCATTTTATGTGTAAACAAGGAATCGTCTTAGGACATAAGGTGTCGAAGGCGGGGATTGAGGTCGATAAAGCTAAGGTAGACGTCATCGCCAAGTTACCTCATCCCAAAACCGTTAAGGGAGTTAGAAGTTTCCTAGGCCACGCGGGCTTTTATCGTCGTTTCATCAAGGACTTTTCGAAAATCTCTCGACCTATGACACACCTTCTCGAGAAGGATGCTCCTTTTAACTTCAATGAGGATTGTGTTAAGGCCTTCGAAACTCTCAAAAGGAAACTTACCGGAAAGCGTACCGGCAGTTTGAGTCGCGAAAGGGCCGCTTGCTTCACTTCATTTTTCTATAGAATCTTGCTTCACTTCATTTTTCTATAGAATCAAATAATATATAGAATTTCATTCTATATCTATCTATAAACAAAAAAGATAAAGCTCCCATTCTTGTTGCTCCTAATTGGGAATTACCCATTGAAATCATGTGCGATGCAAGTGATTATGCTATAGGGGCCGTCTTAGGGCAACGTTATGACAAGCATTTCCGTCCTATCCACTATGCTAGTAAGACGATGACCGAGGCTCAATTAAAGTACACCAAAACGGAAAAGGAATTCCTTGCCGTGGTCTATGCTTTTGAGAAATTCCGACCTTATCTCGTCTTGACTAAAAGCATCATGTATACCGACCATTCCGCTATCAAGTATCTCTTAGCTAAGCAAGATGCTAAGCCGAGATTGCTTCGTTGGATGCTCCTCCTCCAAGAATTCGATGTCACCGTGCTTGACAAAAAAGGAGCCGAGAATCTAGCGGCCGATCATCTCTCTCGTCTAGAAGATCCTCACAAAGATGTTTTCGAGAGCAAGGAAATTACCGAAACATTTCCTCTTGAGACTCTCGGTGTAGTGAATTCTAAAGACACCACCCCATGGTTTGCCGACATTGCAAATTACCATGCGGGCAATTTCATAATCAAGGGTATGACGACACAACAAAAACGAAAATTCTTTCGTGACGTCAAGTTCTATTTTTGGGACGACCCTTATCTCTTTCGAGTTTGTGCGGATCAACTCATTCGACGTTGTGTGTTTGGTGCTGAAGCTTCTAATATCCTTAGAGCTTGTCATGAGGGACCCACGTGTGGTCACCACGGTGCTAATCTCACGGCTAAGAAAGTGTTCGATGTCGGCTTCTTTTGGCCTTCTATCTATCGTGATGCACACGCACTTGTGAAGTCGTGTGATTCGTGCCAACGTCAAGGAAAATCGTCTCAACGTGATGAAATGCCGCAAAACATAATTCAAGTGTGTGAGATTTTCGACATATGGGGAATAGACTTTATGGGGCCGTTCCCATCGTCTCATGGCAACAAATATATCCTCGTCGCGGTGGACTACCTTTCTAAGTGGGTGGAAGCTAAGGCTTTGCCTACTAATGATGCTCGTGTGGTAGTGAAGTTTTTGAAGCAACTATTCTCTCGGTTCGGAACCCCTCGTGCTATTATCAGCGATCGTGGAACCCATTTTTGTAATGACCAATTCGAAAAGGTTCTAAAGAAATATGGAGTTACTCATCGTCTTTCTACGGCTTATCACCCGCAAACGAGTGGGCAAGTCGAGGTTTCAAACCGAGCTTTGAAGATGATTTTAGAAAGGTCAATTGGAGAAAACCGTGCTTCATGGTCCGACAAACTTGATGACGCTTTATGGGCCTTTAGGACCGCTTATAAGACACCTATCGGTTGCACTCCTTATAAGTTAGTCTATGGGAAGAATTGTCATTTGCCCATTGAGTTGGAGCACAAGGCATATTGGGCCCTTAAGCATGCAAACTTTGACTTGAAGACCGCGGGAGATCACCGGAAAATACAATTGAATGAATTGGATGAATTAAGAGATAATGCTTATGAAAATTCATTAATTTTTAAAGAAAAGACTAAAAAGTTTCATGATTCAAAGATTAAAAACCGGGTTTTTAACGTTGGTGATCAAGTGTTGCTTTTTAACTCTCGTCTTAAGATATTTTCCGGGAAATTGAAATCTCGTTGGTCAGGTCCGTTCACCATTACACAAGTGTTTCCTTATGGGACCATTGAGCTAGCTCAAGATGATGGTCCTAATTTCAAGGTGAATGGACATAGGCTTAAGCACTACTTTGGTGGGGAAATTCCTTCAATGGTTGCCCTCGACCAAGTCACCTTCCCCAATGATAATTAGCATTGAGGGGATCGAGTCGAGCTCATGACTCGGTAATAAAAAACGAGGTGCCTCGTGGGGGAGATCCCATGCTTATCTTTTATGCTCACTATTCACTAATATGGGGACTTGTACCCTTTCAACTCGTTGTCTCGTGGTTTTTTGTGATTGTGTTATCTAGATCATCATCATTTACAATTGAAGACTCTCGTGTTCGTTTACGTGAGCCTCCATTGTTCGTTTGAAGAAGTTTTTCACGAATCCATGACATATCCTTTATTGTTCTAACAATTATCTTTTAGCATACTTAATAAACGGCTTTAGATATATTGTTGATCACCCTTTCCATGCTAGATCCTAAGCATTCGACTCTTCGTCTCTAGTATGGGGGTGCTCCACCTTTAGACTCGAAACATTGAGGACAATGTTTACTTTTAGTATGGGGGTGAATAGGTACTTGCTTTGCTACGCCCTCACGCTTTCCAACTTTCAATATTTTGTTTTGCTAATAAGGCTAAAAATGGCCAAATTTTAAAAAAATTTCCTAGTTTTCATAAGTGTTTTTAAGACACGAATATATATTTTCCGATGGGTAGAATAAGAGTTAATTTTTGACTTGATGGGCATTTGGAGCCATTTACATTCCTTAACCCGCTCAATTCAAGTTTTGCTAGACTTTTATATAGGGAGCTTTAAAATGCGAAAGTCTTAGCTCATTCGGGTTAAGAACAAGAACTTTTCGCAAGTTCCTATAATTGATCCTAGAAAGTCACTTATCAAGGGAACTTTAAAACGCATTCTCTAAACTTGAAAAAGTCCAAGAAAGTGCAAGATCCTATAGGTGGCTTGAAAACCCAAAACTTTGATTTGATATAGTCTTAATGAAAGCTAATCCAAATTTGGCTTAATTTTGACTTGCATGGCTAAGTATTCACGAGTCTCTTTAATTAGAGGTCTTTATATAGTGAAGAACGAGAAATGATAGAGTTAGACAAGTGATCATGCTAAACATAGAACATGAAAGTGTTCTTTCAAAAACTCATATGTTTTTAATTGTGGTTTTTTCTTCCCATAAGATCAATGCATTAGGAATAAATAATAATTGCAATAAGTAAGGTCGTACGATTTGAAAGGTTACTTAGCCTCTAGCGCAAGATCGTTTAAAAGTTGCTCGGGGTTGAATAGAGTTCATAGCCAAGGCATAACTTATTGAAGCGGGACGCGAAGATTGGAGATCATCCAAAAAGGCCCTAACAAGGCATGAGGAGCTCTATTTTTGCTAAAGATCCAAGATGATGTGAAGTATCATTATTCCTAAATCAATATGAAGGATCGGGACACACGACGAGAAGCAATTACTCCCCTAAAGATCATGGAGAAAGTCTATCCAAAAAGACCCTAACAAGGTATGAGGATATATATATCCAAGTCCGAAAAGGAGGCGGATCGTTGTATATCAAAATCCAAAGTAAAGATTGAAGAAAAATGATGAAGTCGTGGTCCAATATGAAGAATCTCTCAAAAACGTCAAGTGAAGAAATTCCAAATATATGAAGAGAAGATCATAATTTCAAGAATGTCTTCCCAAGATTTGAAGTATGAAGTACATGCCAAATATCGGTCTAAGAAAGGTCTCAAATCGTGAAACGAGTTATGCCAAGATATGATCTTAAGGAGATACACGAGAAGCCGTTTTAAAAGATTTTGTCCTTCGGCTAACTATCGATCAAATCGTGCTACTTTGCTTTCGGACTAATAACTACTCAAATAAGTCAATATTAATCACTTGTGATCCATGACAAATAGATAAAAAAATGCTAGTAACCCATTTTCTTTTATAATAACTAGGATTGCGGGGAGAAAAAGTATTACACAATTTGGACGTATGAGTAGTGTTAGCATTGTGACTTGTACCAACAATGATCTCGTTTTTGCACTTAGCATGGAATGTATGACAATCAAGGATGACGAAGTTTACTCTAAGGGACATTTGCTTGTTTCTATTCTTTGACCCTAAAATTCACTTTTTGTGATGAAAATCATATGTTATGTCTTTACACATCTTCGTAGTATATTGCAAGTCTTTTACTCTTCAATAAAGGTTAATAAAATTGAAATTTGGTGATGCTTAGATACTTTATTCTAGCATTGCGTGAGGGCAAGGCAATGGCTTAGTATGGGGGAGTGATGAGAAGGCATTTATACATGATCTCATCGTTCTTTTCGGGCTTTAAATGCATAAAAATGTCATAAAATACCATATATATGCTTGTGTATGTTTACTTGTGTATTTTAGGTATGGATATCATGAAAAAGACAAAAGATCACAAGTTACAAGGAAAAACGGACACGAGAAACGAAGCTGTACAAAGAACCGGGCCCTAATCATGGAAAACTCAACAAATACCCTTGAAGACTTGAAGACATACAAGATTGATCCTCATTTATTGAAGAAATGACACTTAAAACCCTTGTATATTAATAATTACAAGTTTGGTCCCTTAAGTTTGTCAAAATTACACAAATGGTCCTTCAACTTTGAAGAAATGGCAAGATTAGTCCCTCAACAATTTCAAATTGTCAAATATGGTCCCTCATCAAGCCAAAGATACATTGAAGACCTTTGAAGATCAAGAATGTCCAAGATCAGTCCTTCAAATATGCAAAAGTTCCAAAAACTACCCTTATAACTCTTTTGGAAAAGTCTTGTGCCAAAAATGCCAAGTTGTGAAAGTTGTTACAAAGGAAATGGGTGCTGACAGACTTTTAAACACAAGTGACAAAAGAAAGGAAGAAAAAGGACCAAAGTTGTCAAGTTTAAACATTCAAACCTGAAACACGCGCCAAACACATCCACTCCCCCAATTTCGGATCAAAACTACTACTATTCACCCTTCATCCACCTAGTTTTTACTCCACTTAAACCAAAGGGTAAATCAAAATTACCCACACCCACGTGTGATTCACACATGCAGAATCACATCCCACACACAAAACCCTCATCTCCACTCACCAATAGGCCCCACCATTCAACACTACAACCAATGAAATTGCAACTTACTCTCCAAGCAATCTGACGTGTCCAAATCTACAGCCAAGGTTCCTTGCTTCACCCCAAAGCTATTATAAACGGTTTGGATTCATTTTGACAGCTCATTCCATCAAATGATCTAGAAGAACTCAAGGGCATTTTAGAGAAATCACATCTAGGGTTTGTGAATAGTGTAGCCAGGCATTTGCCTATAAAAGGAGACCTCAACATGTGAGAGTCCCTTTGTTCCAGTTTTAGGCTATTATCTTTGTAATTCCTTTTTAAGTTTAAATAAAATTTGAATTTCTGAAATTGTGAAATCTCTTTTTGATTTAATTAAAAGTTTGGTGTTTGATTAGCCTAATTCTGAGTTCCATTTGATTGTTAAGACCTACCTTAATCTTGTGGTTAAGGCACGTCTTGGTTCATAAGGTTTTTAAGGTTCAAATACCATGAAATCCTAGGTTCTGTTTTGGATTATTTTGTTTACTAACCCTTGGCCATTTGCTATAAGCTCTTACAAGCTTGTTGACACCAAGCTTGTGAAGGGATTAGAGCCCTTGGTTGAGTTGTTTGCTGCTTGTGTTGAAGACATAAAGTCCTTGAGGTTCTACTTTGAACCATCAACCAAGGCAGTTTGCATCATCTTTGTTGAAGTACCTTGGTCTTGTTCTAGTGTTGAACAAGGTCCAAGGAGCATAGCTGGCCTTCCTAGGATGTTGTGGAAGGCAGGTATAGTCTCTTGGTTAAGATTCCCCTAAAAATGTCATGTTTATGACTGATTTTGATTTGGTGCTTTGATTTTAGTATTTGTGTTTGTGCTTCTGATTTTTGAGTTTGATTGTGTTAGTTGCTATCTAGGAAGTGTTTTTGATCATTAAAATCAGTAGGTTATTAGTTAAAATCACAAGTTTCTTTGTTAAGTGGTAGATTAAGGAGTGTTTGGGTCTACTGCATACTTTGGATTTGTGGTTTGCTAAGTGCTTGTATTGTGGTTGCAAGTGTTGGTATCTGTTTGTTAGGTGCATTAGTTCATCTGTTTGCAGGTTTTGTGGGTTTGAACACATAGATTCATAATTTGGCTATAAAATCTTAAAAACTTGGTAAAATTGGCTAGGATTTTGAGTACACCTAGATCTAAGCTAAGGCTAGGGCTAACAAGTGCTAAATCTGAGTTAATCACACCAGGGAAGAAGGATTTGAGGCTTGAAATTGGATCAAGTGCCAAATAGATCAGCAAAACTTGTCTGCATATTGTTCATTGTTCATCAGAAACATTTTGTGCTTTGATCTTGTTGATTACTTTGATTCAGTGTTTGATTCTTGTTGCTTTGTGTTTGTTCTTAGTTTATATAGCTTGTGTATGCATCTTGTTAAGTTTGGTTGGCTTATTCAGTCTAAATCTGCTTATTAAGTGCTTAACTGCTTATTTTCATATCTGGTGCATATCTGGTGACTATTTGGCTTATTGTGGCTTATTGTGTGAACCAATTTGTGATTTTATTGTTGCTATTGACTCCTTGTGATTCACTGATCACAAGGGTGCCTTTGTTTCCAATTGAATCAAACCAGAACTCTCAAATAAGCTTGGTCAAATAGTCAAAGTAGTGGGAACTCCTTTCCCCTGCTGGTTGCCACTGATAGTGTAAAATTGGATTTAGCTTATCAATAAGCTATAATAGCTTATTTTAACCAGCAACAACTTTGTTTTTGTAATAGGTGCTCATATTTTGACCCATTTGTTCATACTGGAGCATTTGGGTGTTTGACTTTAGGGTTTGACTAGTAAACCAACTCCTTTGACTTTTTCATAAGTTCATTTGTGCTTATTCTGGCTTATTGGTTGTGCTTATTGGATTTTAGTTGATTGATTTTGCTTATTGAGTCCATTTGAAACCTTTTGCAAGTTGAATCAAATCCTGAGGTGCTCTAAATCTCTAAAACGACTATTTTGTCTTTTAGTGAATTTTTACTTTGCTTATTTCTGGCTTATTGAGTGAGCTTTTTCAAAATTTCTTTTTACAGATCTCATAAGCATCCCAAAAGAAGGTTGTGTGTCAAATTAGAGCTTATGGCATTAGCTTATGGCTTAATGGGCTGAAAAGCCCAATAAGAATAAGCTGAGTGTTAAATAAGCTGTGATAAGCTCATTTTCAGCTTTTGGGCCTTTAGAGTTTTGTTCTTAGAATTGAATTTTGAGTCTGATAGGGCTTTTCCAAGTCAATTGGGCCAAGTTTGACTTTTTGGGCCCAAAAGCCCAATTTGGTTGACTGTTTTTGGTTTTGGCCCATTTGAGGGCCCAATAGGGGTATTCTGGTAATTTCACTTTGATTTTTTAATTATTTAGGTTAAAATAAACTAGTTTGCAAGTTTTTAGAATTTTTTATAATTTTTGGATTTTTAATATTATTTTATTATTATTTTATTATTATTTTTAAAATTTCACATTTTCCAACTTTTTACATTTTTCTTAGGTTTAATACATTAAAATAGGAATTTAGCAACTTTTAGAATAATTTTATCTCTTTTAGATTAATTTTTATAATTATTTTAAGTTTTAATAGTTTTTAAATCATTTTAAATAGTTTTTATTAGTTTAAAAACTTCTAAAAATAGTTTTTAATCTTTTTAGGTCATTTTAGAGGTTTACCAATTGAAAAATCTTTATTTGGGCTTTTTGATAATTTATTTGATTTTTAGGGCTTTAATTAGCATTTAAAAATTGAATATTTAATTATTTAAAAGGTTTGAAAAAGTTTTGATCATTGGTAAATACTTAGTTTATTTATTTGGATTTTTGGTGAATTTTTGGTAATTTTTGGAATTTATTTTTATTTTTGTGGTTTTTTAATGTTCTACGTTTTAACTTTCTAGTAGTACTTATTTTTATTTTTTCGTCTTCGTCATCTTCTTTTCTCATCCCCTTCTAAACCAATCATTAATCACAAACATTTAACAAATTTCTCACACAAATATACCTCCTTGGGAAACGAACTTTCATTTCATTAAGGGTCATTAGTGTTGATTTTCCTAAATCATCACTCGATACTTACCGCTCATTTACTCTGTTTGTTTTCCTAATCAAGAGGTGTAATTTACCACAATCAATACCCATCAGAATAACAAAGTCAATTCTGTCGCAATATGATTCTATCGCAAAGTCCAAATCGGAATAAGGGAGAAATACTTCTGTCGCAATATGTCAGATCGGAATACAAGCTATCGGAATGTTGTAGACTAAAATTGGGCAAGGTTTCGACTCAAAGTAACCTTACCACCCGTCGAAATATGCAATCTCAATGAGCGATCGCAATCCCACATCAGAATAAGGGATAAAATACAATTTATCGCAAAGTAGAACCCTCAATGGGTTATTGCGATAGAAACCAACAACAAATCGGAATGCGTAATACCCAATATTGCGATGAACACAAGCAGTAATCCGAAAATGAAGTTAAGCTGAAATTTCAATAAGCACGTTCAATAAGCTACCTTAACCGAACTTTTAAACAACTCAATAAGCATAAATTTGGCAACTTTCAAAACTCCAAATAAGCAAACTTAATAAATCGAATCTTTTAAAAACACTAGACTTTTTAAATAATCTGAAAATGCAATAAGCTATAAATAAGAAATAAACCAATAAGCACAAAGAGCTTATAGCTTATATCGTATGAAAGCTTAGTAAGGACTAAAAAGACTAACTTTTTAATCTCTAAAACTTCAAAATCAAACACGAATAAAGGACTATTTGGATCAAAGATGAAGTTTTGGATCAAGGACAATAGCAAAATCAAGAAAGGTAGAAAGAGATAAAAGTTTAAAAGATTAAACTTGAACTATTGATTAATGAAACTCTAATACAAAGATTAAACAAAGCTTAATTTGAAAGAAAAGATGAAGTTTTAGTGAGAGAAAGTTAAACACTTTCTCTCTTTAAAATGAAAACTAAAACAAAAAATATTAAAACTAGCTATTGACTAACACCCTCCTAATGTGTCATTAGGAGGGTTTATATAGGGAGTGGGGAATGCATGTATGCTTTCTTCTTTCTTTCTTTTCTTCTCGACTCGATCTAAATTCTTTGTCTTTCTCGATGTCGTCTCGGGATTTGAACTCGTCTTTTAATTTTTCTTCTATAATTAAACTTCAGTTCTTCGGCTTCATTAAACTTCCGTCTTTAGACTTTTTCTTCGATAAATCTTCAGAATAGGCCTTGGACTTCCATTCTTTTTGCACTCTTGATCTTTTAACTTCGTCTTTTCTCGTTTTCTTCGATAAAAGCCCGTGAAAGCCCGTGTTTTCTTCCTTTTTTTTATCTTTTGGTCCTAAAACACAATAAACACAAACCACGCATAATTCTGACTTTTATGACATAAAATACATGTTTTGGTCTTGTTATTATTGGAAATAAGTGGTAAAAGGATAAGTGTTTTCACACTTATTAAGCTCATCTTCAGATCTCTGAGCTTTTCTTCATTTTGAAGCTTGTGAATTTTATCAAGTTCTTCATGAGTGGCCAGCCCTGACTTGATAATTCTTTCATCTAGTGTGAATAAACCTTTTCTTTTGGGTTTTATGGAAGTGACCCACTTCCAGATGACTCATTGTTGGTGGTAAGACCATCAACATGAGTGTCCTTAGCTGAAGACTCCCCCTTATTCTTAGTTGGACTTTCTTCACTGAAGGGTGACACATACACAAAAGGTTGTTTTTGGGCCTTCTTCTGTGCATGTTTCTTAAAGAGCTGTTGAATAGTGACTTTCTCCCCCTCAGCAGAAGAGTGCCCTACAACTTCTGATGAACCCCCAGCAGGTAAACATGCACATAGGGAGTCTAAGGTGGATGATACCTTGGTCAACATTGTTGTAACATTTGCAAGAGCATTCAGTTTCTGCTGAAATTCATTTGATAAGTTTAGTTTTTGTTGTTCTAGCAGTCCCACCCTATCCTTGATCTTTGATACTGAATCACATAGCTCATTAAGCTGATTAGGAATCGGCTTGAATTCAACAGTGAGCCCCAAAGATGCAGTATTAATAGAGTCCATGAGGAAGGTGATCTCTTGCTTGACAGAAGTGGTAGTGGCCACATCCTTCACTAATGGCTTCAGTGCAGTGAGAATTGCATCTTTGATATGTTCAATAGTGGGAGGAACTCGCCTTGCTTTAAGAGTAACTAGTTCAGCATCAACAATAGCCTTTTCCACCTTGAGCTTGGTCACCTGTGATTGTAGAACCAACACTCGATTTGTCAGTTCATTTACCTTAATGGTTCTGGGGGATGGAGGCTTGGAAGTTTGATCAGCAATGTCATCTTCAGATTCACTATCATCCAGGTTTACTGGAGCTCTTTCACTCCGCCCCAACTCCTTCTCCAAGTCATCAGCAGACATGCTGAATATAAATGTAGGCAAGTGTCCCCCCTTGGCGCCAGTGGAGAGAGGCACTTCCTTGATTGTCTGCTGATCACCACCTTCAGTGTGCTAGTCAGTTTCAAGTCCTTCACCACCAGGGTTGGTTTTACCTGATGGATCCTGAGAAAGAGTCCATGATGAGTTAAGATCAATGATAATGTTTTTGGTTTCTTCAGTAGGACCCTGTTGTGAGGGAACTACATCATGAGAAACATAAGGGCCAGGGTCAGCGTCAGCTATTGTATTTGCTGACGCCTCATGCCCTAATGCAGACGCACAGTGACAAATGATAGAGATTGGTAATGAAATTTGAGATGTATTCAGATTTAAATTGCTTACCAATGCTGACTCCACTCTATTGAGCTTAGGGTGCGCTCTATCTTCACCCTTCTCTCCTAAAGAAGTTGAGAGATGGGTTGCCTTCAGGGCCTCTTGATGCATGCCACCTTCAGCAGAGACTGATGGTGGCGGCTGGCTTGGGTTCTGGTCCTTGGCCGAGGACTTTTGTTTCTTCGAAGCTTGGCCTTTGGGATCATCAGAACACTTCTTTGATGAAGATTTTGTGGGGTGCCTCCTTTTCTTAGACTCATATCTCCACTTAATAGTATTCACAGATGTGCTCTTTTGACGTGGTCCCGAAGAAGCTCTAGACTTTGTGCATGTCAGATCCCCTTCTCTATTTGGAGGAGTGTCTTGTGGAGCTTTAAACACTACTGGAGCATTCGCTGAGCAAATGTCCAGCATGGACTGTGTGAAAGGAGGGTCAGTTGTGCTGACTGGAATGTTCCAGCGATTGGTATCAAAGATTTGAAAAACTAATTTAACTCCTTGGTTCTTTGAATACTCTTCACCAAAGTGGTCAGCAAAAATGAGGGATTAAAATCTTGTGTAGACCACATTCTTTTCTCTAGTTTTCTTCTCTATTTTTCCATGGAGATCCTCAAATATTAATTTTTCCAAAATCAGCTTTGATGCCCTTTGCCAGACAATATAAAATCAGGGCATCCTTTTGGTTGATTTGATCAAGCCCACCAGTTTTCCCACCCAGACACTCAATTAAGATTGACATCAACAGTTTCCACTTAGGTGGTAAGCAGCTTCTCTTCAACCCACCTTTATCACCTATCTCTTCAGTGTACCCAATTTCTTTAAAAAATGATTTGACAATAGAGAAATCATTAGGTACAGCCTCATATTCACTAGAGTCCTCCAAATATTTTAACCCTAAAACCCTTCTAAACAACTTTAAGCTTATTTTCCCATAAATACCTAAAGTTGTAAAATAAAACTCAATAGATTTCTTGTTCTTTGACCCTTGTGCCGTGAACCAAAATTCTTTTAACACATTTTCAAACATAACCCCTGGATCTTTGAACAAGGCATCACGAATAACACATTTGGATAAAAAGTTTAGTACTTGCTTTCCAGGTTCAGATGTTAGGGTTTCTGGTTTGATCAAGGTAAGGTTATTAGGTTTAAAGAATATGTCCTCAATGGGATAGTTAACATGGATGGAAGGATTGAGGGTGATCTCAACCTCTTGTGGTTGTGAAGAAGATTCAGCAGCCATTGTGTGTTTTCTTTTGAAAGAGAGAGAGTTGTGTGTGTGTTTTTTTTAAAAGCTTTTGCAAATGATATGAATCTTCAATCTTCAAAATATATATGTAAACACTTTTTAAACTGATTTGTCAAAGTTTGTAAAACATTTGAAAAGAGAATGAAACTTTTAGGGTTTCTTTTGAACAAATGGCACAAACTCTCTCATTAATGTTCTGAAAAAGGTGATGATTTTCTGTTGCTTTGAACAGTGAAACGCCTCATTGTGTCAGAAAGTTGTTGACTGTGATATGGATGCTTGATATTTCCTAGATAAATAGTTGACACCTTTTGAAAGAATGTTTTGTATTTATTCTCAATAAATTTAATGCAATTAACTCCATTGAGTCACATGATTGATTTGTTTTAAATGTTGTTGCTCAGATATGCTGAAGCTGATGGCAATACTTGTGAGCCAGTGCGTCAGATGAGGCGACAAAACCCCATATACATGTTCACATAATTGAACAAGACATATGATGTTGCACAATCCTCTACTCGGGCCTAGCTACTCAGTTGTATTTAAAAATTTGTTCAGCATTGCTGAAGGAACCTTTTGATGACTAGTGATTATTTGTTCAGCATCAGTGAATCAGATAAGGCAACAAAACATCATATACATAATCACATAAAGTGAGATAGACACATGACATTGTACACTCCTTTACTCAGACAATGCTACTTAACATTAGTCAAAATATTTTATGAAATGCTGAACCTTCAAGCTTCTGTAGTGAATACTGAAGGTTCAGGTTTTGTATCATCAATGTTCAGCATACCAAGCTCCATTATCAATATTTTGAAAGTTGGTTCATCCAGTGGTTTGGTGAAGATATCAGCCAATTGGTATTGAGTGGGGTGTTGATCCCAAACTTAGATCGATTTAGCTTTGTGTAAACGAGAATGAATCTAGTTAAAAACACTTAGAGAAACTTTGTTGTATATGAGACAATCTAAGTATTATGCGGAATTAATACTTAGAACAAGAACACACAAACAGAATAAACCAAACTTTCACTTTGATTGATTAATTGAACTTGCGTACAATGCAAGTTTAAAACATATATTGAATTAAAACCTAAAGGCCTCCTTTTATAGATTAAGGAACCTTGTACAAGAGTCTACATATCAGCTATTTTAGGTAAAGATAAACATAAGAAATACATTGTCGAACATATCTTTACTAGAAACATAAAACGTGTAGACTAAGTATCCTATCAGTGCTTGACTTCTTCTCATCAACGCTTGACTTCTTCTTGTCAACGCTTGATCTAACAACGCTTGCTTATCAACGTCCAATTTTCTCTTGTCAGCGTCTAAGTGTCTCGGCTTCATTTTATTCCCAACAATCCTCCACTAAACTTGATATCTACTCTAGTAATCAAGTTTTTGAACAAAAACTAAATACAAGGAGGATTCTTACAAATACAAATCACTTGTTAATTTGGAAATAAATAAACCTAATTAAATCTTTGCCAACATCACTTGTATGATCCATCTCCAGCTGTGTTGACACCATTTTCTTCAAAACCTCCTTGGACATAGGATATTCAGCATCCACAAGAAGATATTCAAAAAAATTTGTAGTACTCAAATGATACACACCAGCTGCTAAATGTAGACGCCATTGAAGTCCACTGATATCATCAAGATCCTTCCATACTGGATCTTCATCATTTGGCTCACACATTCTCTTGAATGTTGACCAAATCTTTATTCCATTGAGTGAAGTAGGTGCTTCAGTCTCATACTTGGCCTTCATCAATCTCCAAAGATCTGCCAAGTCTTCCCTATCCAGGCTTGCAAACAAAGACATAAGAGTAGTAAAAGTATGTACCTTCTTCCCATATATGCCAATCATCCAAAACCCACTTGCATCTTCCTCATAGTGAACTATAGGGTTTCTGGAATCATGAGGTAACACCTCTACCATATGTGAAGCTTCCAAGGGTGAGAGCTTAATACTCCTTCTAATAACTGCTTCACTAGGATTCACTCTATCCAAATTTTCCGGGAACTCAAGTGGAACTCCCTTCTTCAAAGGTCTTGGTGAAATTAAAGCCTGTTGGATCTGCATCTCTTCTGCAAGTTCTTCCTTTCTTTCATCTGAAAGAAGTCTGATAGTGTTCTGCTCTTGAACACTTGCCCATATAGGATAAGCTCTAAAATCCAACTCAGAAAAGGATAAACCCTGTAACTTCTTAAAAGTCCAACCTCCTTGATGACATCTGAGAAGCATGTAGTAGAGCTCCCTTTTATCCTTCTTAGACTATGAAAGAACCTTGCTAGCCTTATACTTCAGAATCACCTTGCAATCTCTTTGAACTCTAAGTAGAATCTCCAAACCCCAAATTTGATCTGAATTTGTCATGTCTGGAATCTCCATTACCTTATTATCCCATGCAAAGTACATCTAAGCTACTTCAGGCATCTCATAATCTACCTGATTTTTCAACTCTGCAATCCTCTCTTGCCAACTCATCACCATACTCAAGCCTTTCTTGATCTTCAATAATCATCACACTTGAATCTGTACTCTCATCATCACTGCCTCTCTTATTACTCTCAGAAGTAGCCATAAATCGTGACTCACTAGCAGCAGTCTTCTTCTCTTTTTCCTCAAGTTGTGCAGCCAACATAGAATCAAACTTTACTTGGGTTGCATCCTTGGGAACTATTGTTTCTACCATAATCCCTTTACCCTTATCTAATACGTCAATAGTTGGTAAAGAAGTTGATGGTACCTGTGTAGACACATCCTTGATGATAGCTGATGACTGGGATACATCAACCACACCTACAAGTCTATCAACGTCCAAAACCTGCTTGTCAATGCTCAACTTACTCTTTTTAGAGCTCAAACTCTGACTGTCAGCGACTGGCTTAGAAACTTGTTCCAACATCTCCATAAATGATATCTTCGTTGGAGTTGCCAATGAAACATCAATAACTGGCCTCTCCTTCAAACTGGTCAAAGCTTAAGCCATCTCCACACCAATAGAACCACCTGAGCCTTTGTCACTCAAATTAAATGGCTTAGTAGCAGCTTCCTCCCCTTTGTAATAATCCTCCCCTGAAGAAAGGACCCTTGTCTGTCGTCCCCTAGCCTCATCAGTTTCTAAAACAACAATCCTCTCCTTCAATTGCTTGAGTTCACGGCCTTGTATAGAGACACTATGTACAAGGTCTGCATTTTGATTTTGCAAGCTAATGCAGACAGCCGCCAATTCCAATAATGTGTAAGGTTCTAATCTACCCTCCTCTAGAATGGGAATTTGACCTCCCAAAGTAAAGTCATGGGGCATGGATGGGATCTTAATGATGTTAGGACTGGCTTGGCCTGCTTCTAAGCTAGAACCAATAGTCACAGCCCCACCCATGTCACCAACCACACTTGTAGTGGTGGTTCTCTCTGCAACATGGCTAGGACCACTAGAGGAGAACACTCTAGTAGTCCTTTAGCGTTTTTCCAACCTAAATTCAGGGGGTGTAGAAGATGATGTGGATTGGGTGTCTGTTTGAAGGTTAAAGGGTGTTTGGGTTTGTTGTAAAAGGGTGTCAGTGTTTGGATTTGGAGTGTCAACGCCAACATTTAATGTGTCAGCGTCGAAGGATTCTTGGTCAACTTCCATTCGCTGGGGTGATGGTGGTTGTTCAGGCAATGGGTCTGGTTGTGGTTGTGGGTCTTGTTGTGGTTGTGTTGCTACAACAACAGCAAGCATGGCTTGGGTAAGGGGTAAGTCTCTATGAGGTGGTGAATTCATCTTCCCAAAAATTGCTTTCTTTTGAATAGGGATAGTATAAAAATCATTGTCATCCTAATTGCAGTATCTTTGTTCATCAAACACCATTTGTAAAAACCTTGGGTAAGCAAGAGTCATCTTGCTACCCTTGTTATGACACATGCCATCAAAAATCATTTTTGAAAAATTATATTTTTGCCCAGTAGCAATACACACAATGGCACTCCCAATTGAGAGGTTAATTTCATTGTGTGTAGTACATTTGGGACTCAAACATTGAAGAATGACATGTATCAAGTACTTCCAAGCTGGGGGAAATTCTTGTTTTGCATATTTGTTTAAATGGCCATCTTCTGGAAAAGGATAACCCAAAGCTTGGAGTCCTTGTTCTAGCTCACCAATGGCTAGGGTGGTTATACCATCTGCATCATTAAGATGAAAAGCTTGGCGAACCAAAGCTTCAATAACCACCCATGGAAGCCCATAGATAGTAACAGTCAATGTAGTCACATTATTAACTGTTGAGGAAGTGACGGTATTCCAAAACTGTTTAATATGTGTGACAGGGATAAGTGGAGCATGAGAAAGTGCATACCTTATAGGGGATGCATTCAAATACTCAACCATCTGAGTATATTGGGGAAAAAGAGCATTGTCAGCCTCTAAATAAGCAACCATGTTATGCTGACTTCTGAACCCCAATTCCAAATCTCTTGGTTTAAACTTAGGCGCCATTGATGTAGAAAGCGGTGATAAATGTTATGAAAGATGAAGGTTTGTGAAAATTTAGTTAGACAAGAATAAGCAGTTACCATGTTTCAAAGGAATGAGCCAAATATATAGGAGAGGTGAAAATATGTGATTGGTCAAAGCATGAGGCAGTTATATTCAAAATATAATGATGAAAATCTTGAAAAAGATATAACTTATCTCTTGCATTAATAAAAAGTTACCAACTCCTAAAATTACGGCCCATATTTTCGTCAAAAATAACAACTGGGTAGGACCCAATGTCTATCAACGGTCAAAAATAACTTATCAACGCCCAACGGCTATATTCTTGTCAACGTTGGATTTTGCCATGTCAACGTCAAAATTGGTCTTAACAACGCTTGGAAAGAAAACTGTCAGCGTCCAAAAATAAAAATAATATAAAAGAAAAAGTACCTTAACAAAGTAATTTATCCTAGTGAAGATAACTTATAGACTGAAGAATACCATAGGGTGGCAAGCACTATCCAATCATGCACACTTGCTTAAGCAAGATAGACATAATTGTCCTCAAGTGTCCCTTGCTAACCAAAGTGCTTAACAATGAAGCTATCTTATAAAATCCTTTGTAACTTCCCAGGTAAGCCCAATATAAATCATACCCAAGTCTCCCAACAGGCCACATCCAATTCTAGGTCAAAAAGTCTTGGCAGCGTGCAAAGTATATCAACTTTGCATGCTGCAGTGCCTCATGATTTAGTAAACTAACTCGTACTCACCAGTGGACACAATCTAGAATTGTGATAAGAGTATTATATGAATACCCAAAAAGTCCTAAAGGTTTCCTAAACCTCCCCTTAAAATAGGATACACAAGTTGCCAAACAGAATACATGCAATAAAAATTTATGTCAAGATAGGAATATAAATATTCCAACCATCATCCATAAACTTGAACACACTTCAATTAAGCTCCAAAGATCCATAAGAAACTCTGTATCCATTTGTACAATGCTCATAATGCCTGCATAATTAGATCAAAAAACCCAAAACTAACATGGTGCTGTCAACGTCTATTTTAACACTTGTCAACGTTAAAATATCATTTGTCAGCGTTAGACAAATAAAGTGGAAAACCTAATTTTGTACAAAGACCAGTAACAATTCATATCATGTACATACTTTTACAATAAGTTCCAAAAACACATATTAGGTAAGATTGATCATTCCAATACTTTTACCAAGTATTGAAATCTCCCAGTATCAAAAGTTTTAGTTAATAAATCTGCCACATTTTCTTCTTTGTCAACCCTATCTGGTTGTATTAAACCTTTTTCAAAACAATCTCTTATAAAATGATGTCTAATTTCTATGTGTTTTGTTTTAGAATGAAGTACAGGATTCTTAATAATAGGGCTGAGCAACAGGTCCGGACCGGACCGGACCGACCAAGACCGGACCGGACCGAGGACCGAAATGGTCCAAAACCCCGGACCGAAATGGTCCGGTCCGCTCCGGGTAGGTCTGGTCCGGTTCGGTCTTCGGTCCAGTCTGGTCCTATTAAGCATAATCAACATGTTTTTTGTAAGACCGAACCGGACCGACCGGACCGAGGACCGAAATTAGCAAAAATCCTAGATCGAGGACCGGACCGAAATTGTTCGGTACGGTCCGGTCCGGGTCGGTCCGGTCCGGTCCGGTCCGACGGTCCAAATGCTCACCCCTACTTAATAATGCATAAAGTACTGTTATTGTCTACAAAAATCTTGGTATGCATAAAATTATACCAATAATCCAACAGTTGGTTCTGAATCTATAAGACTTGTCCACAACAAGCAACTGCAGCTACATATTCTTCTTCAGTTGTAGAGTTGGCCACCACTGTTCGTTTCTTGCATTGCCAACATATTAACCTACTCCCAAGAAACTGGCATCCACCAGTTGTGGATTTTCTATCAAACTTGTCACCCCCATAATCACTGTCTGAATAAGCAATAAGCTCCAATGGAGAATCCTTTGGATACCATAATCCCAAGGTGGGATAGCACTTAAGGTATCTAAAAATCCCCTTGACAGCTTGAAGATCACACTCTTTGGGAGTCACTTGATGGCGTGCACATGCACACATAGCAAACATAATGTCAGGTCTAGAAGTTGTAAGATACATCAATGACCCAATCATTGACCTATAATGTCTGACATCCACCTCTTTTCCATCTCCAATATTTCCCCAAGGGTGTTCCCTATCCATGGGTGTGCTAGCCCGTTTTTCATGTGGAGAAAAACCAAACTTCTTCAAGATTTCTGCTACATATTTGTCTTGAGAGATGAAGATACCATCTTCCTTCTGCTGAACTTGTAACCCTAGAAAGAAGTTCATCTCTCCCATTGCACTCATCTTGAATTTGTTTGTCATGAGCTTGGAAAAGTCTTCACTCATCTTTGGACTTGAAGAGCCAAAGATGATATCATCCACATAGACATGAACAAGTAAAAAGTCCTTACCAACTTCTTGGTAAACAAAGTCTGATCTATGGTGCCCCTCTTGAATCTATTTTCCATCAGATAGGTGGATAATGTACCATACCATGCTCTTGGGGCTTGATGAAGTACATACATTGCTTTCTTCACTCTATACACCTTGTTTGGATGTTCTGAATCTTCAAAACTAGGAGGCTGTATAACATAAACCTCCTCTGTAATTGTGCCATAAAGAAAAGCACTCTTCACATCCATTTTATAAACTGTGAAGCCCATGCAAGAAGCATAGGCTAGGAAAATCCTTATTGCTTCAATCCTTGCAACAGGTACAAAAACCTCTTCATAGTCTATCCCTTTCTCTTGTGTATAGCCTTGAGCAACTAAACGTGCCTTGTTTTTGCCCACAATTCCTCTCTCATCCTTTTTGTTTCTAAGAACCCATCTTGTCCCTATAGGTCTGACATATCTGGGACAATCCACTAACTCCCAAACATCTTGAATAACAAATTGGTGAAGCTCATCCTGCACTGCTTCCACGCAACTTGGTTCTTTGAGAGCATCAAATATCTTCTTGGGTTCCTGTTGTGACAGAAAACAAGCAAACAAACATGCCTAAACAAGAGGGGTATCAACCTTCTTGTGGATATTGGCAATAAAACCTCCTTGATTCTGATGAGATCTTCTTGCTTGAACAGGAGACATCACATCACCAATGATTAGAGAAGAAGGATGATTTTTGATAGTAGATGAACGTATTCCTCCTTCAATAATTGTGTTGTCTTCAATTTCAGTCTCCAAGTTGCCAATATCATCTTCAAATTCTCCTCCCTCATCACCTGAATGAACCTCTTCATGTACTGTTGAAGGCTCACCTTGTTCAAAAACACTGGAAGAGAATAAGTGGTCAAAAGAGTTGTCAACGCCTGACCTAGGTATGTCAACGTTTGAGCCATCAATGCCTGAATTTGGCCTGTCAGCGCCAGATTTTCCTTTGTCAGCTCTTGAATCAACTGGTTTTTCTTGTGGACCATCTTTTTCCATTCCAGCAGCAGCAGCAGCAAATCCATCTGTCCATATAGGAACGGTGACATACTCAAGTATGGGAGCTGATTTGTCTGCACGTGATCCTACTTCCTTATCAACCTGTATACCTGAAATTTCAACAACTGGTTCTTACACAACATTTGAACTTACTTTCACAATATTTGGATTAGTAACAGGCATATAATTCAAGGTTCTAGATAAAGGTTCCAAATCAAAGAACCAATTTGGTCCACTCTCAGGATCACTAGGTTTACTTTCTAAAAACCTAACATGTACCTTTTCAAGTATACGTTTTTCCTTCTTAATGTAAACCCTATATCCTCTACTCTGCACTGAATAGCCCATAAAGTAGCCTTCCTCACCTTTAGCACTAAACTTACCTAAGGCATCACTAGTATCAAGAACAACTACATGACATCCAAAGGGTTTAAGAAAACCAATATTAGGTTTCCTGTTCCAAAATAGCTCATAAGGTGTCTTATTGTGAATCTTATTGATCAATGCCCTATTCTGAACATAGCAGGCTGTATTCACAGCCTCAGCCCAAAATGTAATGGGAAAGTAAGCATCGGCCAACATTGTCCTAGTTGCTTCTATGAGTGTTCTATTCTTCCTTTCAGCCACCCCATTTTGTTGTGGGGTTCTAGCTACACTAAACTGCCTAGTAATCCCTTTATTAACACAGAAGTCATCTAACAACTTATTTCTAAACTCACCACCATTATCACTTCTAAGAATTTTAACCTCATTCCCAGTCTTTTTCTCAATTTGGCTAATAAAGTTAATCAAAACAGTAGCAGTTTCACTTTTTAAAGCCAAAAAGAAAGTCCAAGTTAATCTAGAAAAATCATTAGTTATGACAAAGCAGAAAGATTTTCCATTTAAACTTTCTATATTAGTTGGACCAAACAAGTCCATATGTAGCAAGTGAAGTGGCTTAGAACTAGAATGCACAAGTTTAGACTTAAAGGAGACTTTGTGCTGCTTGCCTTTAAGGCATGGCATGCCACACAAGAGTGGTCATTGTGGAAAGCCTTTTCAGGCAAACCATCAACTAAACCATGTCTCACAAGTCTATTTATGTTCTTAAAACTTATGTGCCCTAACCTTCCCGTGCTAAAGATTACTCTCATCAACTGAAGCCTTAGCATATAGACATGAAAGATTATTATTCATCCTAATTCCATTAAGATTCACATTATAAATGTCCTTATGCCTAGGTGTTCTATAATCAATGAACTTCTCATCAGGTATTTTAAAATCTTTGCTTAACACCAAGCATTCAGTATCAGTCAAAAGAACCTTATTTTTGTTATCACAAACATGTGATACACTAAACAGATTATAATCAAGTTCTTTTACCAGAAATATGTTTTCAAAACATAAATGGTTGGTGATAAGAGTGCCTTTGCTAGTAATAGTTCCATATCCTCCTCCAAAGTACACTTTGTCACCATCTTTAATGGGGGTAAAGTTTGGTAAATAATCTTCCTTCCCCGTCATGTGCCTAGAGCATCCAATATCCTAATAGCCATGATCATTTACCTACTTTTGAATGCCCTGCACATAAAGAAAACAAATTAGTTTTCTTTGGGAACCCAAGACTGAGCAGACTTGGATTCATATGGTTGTTCAACAAGAACAGACTTAGTCCTTATAACAACCCCTTGTTCATCCCTTTTAGGATTAAACACCCATTTAACCTCAATTGGTTTAGTTATGACCTTTGAAATATAATGAAATCTGTTACAGGTCATAGAAATCCCATCTGAATTAGGTTTTTGGTCTTGTTTAGGTCTCCAAGTTAAGCTAGAAGAAGCTTTAGACCCCTTTCCCTTTGGTTGCAAGTATTTGTTATTACTTGGTCTAACAATGTTGGAACCATTCCTGTCAACGTTAAAATTGTTCTTGACAACGCCGAAATTGCACTTGTCAGCGCCAAAACTAGGGTTTGCTACAGGAACCCATTGTCTGTTAGACCATGTATTTGTCCTTTCAAAAGGCCTTTGTCCATAAGTATAAGACCCTTTAGTAAAGAATGGAGTTGGTCTAGTAACTTGTGGACTTTACTGGACAAAAGGTCTGGGTTTGACCATGGTTGACTTTTTATCAGCGTTGACTTTTGAAGCATTGACACACTTATAAGCCAAATGTGAAAAACTCCCACAAGTATAACAAGCTTTTCTAGACATAACTCTAGGTCTAGATGAAAAGAAACCTGTCCCATTATCACTAACTTAACTTTTTTGTGACCTAGGTTTTCTATACATTTCTACATATTTAATACTAGGTTTTCTATCAACGTTTAATCCAAGGTCAAAACTATTGGAAATACGTTTTAACGTATATTAGAAGTATCGGTCACTCCAAAAATATTGTAATACGTTTAGTAGCTCGTAGTTAATGGTTAAGTTATTTTAATGTTTAACCCAGCCCATGGGCTTGTCATGGGTCGGAGGCCCAAGTCCATTAAGGACTTGGGTATATAAACCCCTTTCCACCATGGAAAGGGGTGTTGGTTGTCTCACTTTTGTTATTAATAAAACATATATTCTCTCACTTTCTCTCACTACTTTCTCTCTCTAGAAACATCAACCCACCTTATTGATTCACAAGATTATCACAAACCTACATCAACAGTCTTTCCAGTAGTGGGGTTGGTCACTTTATAGGTGTAGACTTATTTGGGCTCTCACTAAGCATCCCACCTTTAACAAACAAAGTAGGATTGGCTTTCTTCCATTGGTCCAAGTCAGTCAATTTCTGCTTATATTCCTCTACTATAGTAAGAACTCTTGGTGGAGGAATAAATTCCTTTTCTTGGAGTTCTAGTATACCAGTCCAAGACAAATCCTTTCTAAGGAAACCATAGAAGTTCCCAGCAGGTGGTGGAAGATCAGCATACTCTTTCATCCCAATCCTAGTCATATCCCTAGAGTCTCTTTGTTCACTAACACGTTTTTCTAGGGTTTGAGAAGCTTTATCAAATTTTTGAATTTTAAGACCTACATTATCTTTGTTTTTAATGGCCTCATCTAACTTAGCTTGTATAACACCTTTGGATCTCTCCAAGATGTCCCTAATGTCAATACTTTCATTGAGGTCATGAGTCAAAACATTGATTTGATCTTTTAGGTCAAGCTCCATTTTCTTATATTTAGCCACAGTCTTTTCAGTTTGAACAAGTGCAAGTTGATAGGTAGATAACTTGCATTTTTCATCAAAAACATATGATTTTAACTTTAAAAGTTCTTTGTTAAATTTTTCAGTGTTTAAACAAAAACCTTTACTACAAAATGCATCATCATATACCTCATTATCTGATGAAGATGAAGAATGTGCCATGAGAGCATAGTGAACATGCTCTTCTTCTTCCTTCTTTGTAATCAAGGCCTTGTTCTCTTCCACATCTTTAGCCATAAAGCTCAAATCCCAATCAACACCATCAATCTCTTGCATGGCAACTATAGCTTTTGTATCTTCAACCTTGATGATTTGGCTTGAAGGCTTTCCAGCATCAGATCTTCTTGGAGATCTGCACTCACTCATAAAGTGACCCATTCTATGGCAATTGTAACACTCATCCTTGGATTTATTAAACCCAACAGTGTCTTTAGCATTAAAGGTCATCTTCTTCCTGAATCTCATATTCCATCTATTGGCCCTTATGCTTGCAAGTGCCATATTCCACTTTATGACCATCTCCTCCAAATGCTCATCACTAATTTGCTCAAGGTCCTCATATGTAATCACTGAACCATTGGGAAATGAAGCAATGTATGCACACACTGTATCTAGATCAATACCAGCAAGCTTAATTCTTGGTGAGTCAACATTATATGTGTCAGCGTCTGAATATGGGGCGCTGACAAAGCTTGATCCAACGTTGACACAAGGTGATCCAGTAACAGGGTGCATGTATGACTCCTTTTGATCAAATTGACCTTCACTATGTGAGAAGAAGGCCATGTTTCCATTGGTAGATTTGCTTCCATGATCCAAAAGGATTTCATTCTCTACAATCTTTAGTTTATTATAGACGTCATCAAATGTGGAATTTTGTGAGCATTAGCAGCAATAATAGACCTTGCTTCAATCTTCCATGCATTACCAAGACTTTTAAGGAAAGTGGTAATGATATCAGCATCATTATACACTATTCCCATAAATGACAATTTGATTGTGATGTCAAGGAGTCTGCTTCTCACCCCACTTAGCTTTTCATTGGGAAGGGCTTTGAACACAGCATACTCATGCAAGAGTTGCTTCTTCTTCTCTGAGGCAGTATCATCATTACCACCATAATTGACTTGAAGGGCTGTCCAAAGCTCTTTGGCAGACTCAAAACCTCTATACTTGTGCTGATTGGCTGGTCCCAAAGAAAGTTTGAGAATGCTTAGAGTTTTCATGTCGTTCCTTCTCTTTGCAATGTCCTTAGTTGAGACAGCTCTCCCATCTGTAGGTTGTTCTTTTCGATCCTCTTCAGTTGAGCCTGGAATTAATCTTAAAGTAATAGCAGCTTGAAACTTGGCAGCCTTATCGAATGTGTTTCCATATTCAATAATTTCCCATAGGGTGTGGTCATGGATTTGAAGGTACTACTCAAAATTGATCTTCCATAACTCAAAATTGTCAGGGTCTAGCATTGGGACTTTTAGGTTATGGCTTGAAGAGGAGGTCAACTCTGGAGTAGACATATTGTCTGGTTTTTAGGGTTTCTTGAAAAATTAGGGGTTTTGGCGATTTAAGGTTTTTCGGGTTTTGTGTTCTTTAGATCAAAGTTCCTCAACAAGCTCTAATACCACTTGTTGATCCCAAACTTAGATCAATTTAGCTTTGTGTAAACGAGAATGAATCAAGTTAAACACTTAGAGAAACTTTGTTGTATATGAGACAATCTAAGTATTATGCGTAATTAATACTTAGAACAAGAACACACAAACAGAATAAACCAAACTTTCACTTTGATTGATTAATCGAACTTGCGTACAATGAAAGTGTAAAACATATATTTAACTAAAACCTAAAGGCCTCCTTTTATAGATTAAGGAACCTTGTACAAGAGTCTACGTATCAGCTATTTTAGGTAAAGATAAACATAAGAAATACATTGTCGAACATATCTTTACTAGAAACATAAAACATGTAGACTAAGTATCCTATCAGTGCTTGACTGCTCATCAACGCTTGACTTCTTCTTGTCAACGCTTGATCTGACAATGCTTGATTTCTTCCTATCAACGTCCAATTTCCTCTTGTCAGTGTCTAAGTGTCTTGGCTTCATTTTATTCCCAACATGGGGATGAAATGTAATTCAATGTCCCCTTTCACAATGTGATCTCTGATAAAGTGATATTTGATATCAATGTGTTTTGTTCTTAAATGTAGGACTGGATTGTTGGATACTGCAATAGCACTAGTGTTATCACAAAAGATTGGTACTTTTTCATATTCTATGTCATAATCAGCCAGTTGGCTTTTCATTCAAAGAACATTGGCACAACATCCAGCAGCTGCCACATATTTAGCTTCTGCTAAAGACATGGCAACTGTTTGTTGCTTTTTAGCACTCCAACATACAAGTTTGCCACCTAGCAATTGGCAGGCACCAGAAGTGCTTTTTCTGTCCAAATTTCATCCAGCATAGTCAGAATCTGAATACCCTTTTAGATCAAAACTTGAGGATTTGGGGTACCAAAGACCAAGACTTGGTATACCTTTTAGGTATCTAAAGATTCTCTTTATAGCAGTAAGGTGTGATTCCTTTGGATCTGCTTGGTATCTTGTACAAAGGCATGTAGAGAATTGAATGTCAGGTCTGCTTACAGTTAAGTACATGAGTGACCCAATCATACCTCTATATTGAGTCTCATTGACTGATTGTCCACTGAGATCAGGTCCTAAGTTGTTAGGGGGTACCATTGGAGTCTTCACTGAAGCACAATTGATATCATACTTCTTCAGCAGATCCTTGACATATTTTTCTTGTTTTATGGAGATGCCTTGGTCAGATTGTTTAATCTGAAGACCAAGGAAGTATGTAAGTTCTCCCATCATACTCATCTCAAACTTGATGGTCATAAGCTTGGCAAATTTTTTGCAAAGTTTCGAGCTTGTAGAACCAAAGATTATGTCATCCATATAAATTTGTACCAGAATGGTGTCAGTTTTAGATTTATAGATAAACAAGATGCTATCTATTTTTCCTCTAACAAATTTATGTTCAATGAGAAATGTTGAAAGAATTTCATACCATGCTCTTGAAGCTTGCTTCAGTCCATACAAAGCTTTGTAAAGCTTGTAGACATGATTTGGGTATTTCTTTTAGGTCACCATTTAGGAATGCACTTTTGACATCCATTTGGTAGATGATGAAGTTCATGTATGTGGCATAAGCAAGGAAGATTCGTATGGATTCCATACGAGCAACTGGAGCAAAGTTTTGATCAAAATCAACACCAGGATCTTGATTGAATCCTTGGGCCACCAGCCTAGCTTTATTTTTGGTCACTGCATTGGTTTCATCTCTTTTGAGCTTGTAAACCCATTTGGTGCAAGTGGTTGATTTACCATATGTAAGAGGAACCAATTTTTAGACTTTGTTTCTCTCAAATTGATTGAGTTCCTCTTGCATGGCATCCACCCATCCAGGGTGTGTGAGTGCTTCAGAAACCTTTGTAGGTTCAATTTCTGAGAGAAAATTTCCATAGAGGCATTCTCCAGATGAAGCAACACTCAGTTTCTCTGCCATAGATCTAATGACTTTACCTTTATCAGGATTACCTATTATGTTCACCAGCTGTATGTGACTATTTTGAGTCCAAGATTTTTGTGGAGCTAGAGAATAGGTATTGGTATCATGATTAGAGCTAGACCTTGGAATTCCAAGACATGGGCTTGGATTTGGATTATCTCTAGTGTCTACTGAAGGATATTCAGTGGACAAAGGTTCAATCAATGGAGGCTTCCTTCTTGGTCAGAAGCAACATATCCAAGACCTAATTCCCTAGAGATGGTAGGAGAGCTTTGAGCAAGGGGCTCAGATTGTTCATCAGCAGCTGCATATGATTGGTCATTTTGATCATGTGTGTCAGCATGCTGATTGTTTTGAGACTGACCATTTTGGTCATTTGTGTTGCCTTGTTGATCATTTTGATCATTTTGAGATTGATCATTATTTTATTGATAGCCATCAGTATGTGATACTGAAGGATTTCCTTTTGTAGGACTTGTCAAATCTTCAAATGGATCAATATGAGGGACTGAGTTGCTTGTTTGATATTTTTGAGAAGGCTCATAATGTTGAAATTCATCAGATGGATAATTGTGAGATTCATGAATATGAAGTTCATCATCTGATGGATTTGCAAAAGTGAGAGCTTCAGAACTTTCATTGAATGTGATGTGATAGGTTTCTTCAATACATTGTTTTCTTGTGTTGAAGACTCTGTATGCTTTAGATAATAGAGAGTATCCAAGGAAGTAACCATCATCGGAATTTTCATCAAACTTTCCAAGGTGATCCTTGTGATTGTGAATGAATACTGGACACCCAAACACATGTAAGAAAGAGATGTTTGGAATTCTCCCCCTGAAGACTTCATAGGGAGTCATCATGTGTCTCTTCAAAATGATGGATAATTTGAGTGTAGCAAGTAGTGGCTACAGCATCAGTCCAAAAATGCTTAGAGAGAGCAGATCCATCAAGCATTGTCCTTGCTACTTCAATCAAATTTTTGTTCCTTCTTTCAGCCACACCATTTTGTTCAGGTGTGTAAGGAGATGAGAAATTTTGGGAAATTCCTTTGTCATTACATAATTTGATCAGTGTGTGATTTCTAAATTCAGTGCCATTGTTAGTTCTGAGTTGTTTGACATGAGTGTCATTTTGATTTTCAACTCTTCTGATGAATGACATAATGGCATCTGGTGCATGGCTTTTCTTTGTTAGAAAATATACCCAAGTGTACCTAGAGTACTCATCAACAATGACAAGTGTATATTTTCATGACAAATGGCCCTATGTGATACTAGGACAAATAAGTCCATGTGAAGCAAATGAAGACTTTCTTTGATTGAGAAAGTTTGCTTTGTTTTGAAACTGGCCCTATGGTGCTTCCCTTTTTCACATGTTGAGCATGGTTTGTCCTTGGAATAGACAAGTGAAGGAAGACCAATAACAAGATTTTGTTTTGCCAGTAGAGTTATTGTTTTAAAATTGAGATGTGAGAGCCTCTTAGGCCAAAGGCAATTGGTAATATTTGAGGCTTTAGCAAAGAAGCATGTCTCCTGAGTAGAGTTCATGTTCATGACATAAACATCTTTGACTCATGGAGCAATCATCACAATTTCATGATTGGAGTTGAAGATTGTACCTTTTTGTCATCAAACAGCACAAGATACTTTGCATCACAAAGTTGACTTATGTTGATGAGGTTGTGCTTCAATCAATTGACATATGCTACCCTTGAGAAAACTATACCATTGCATTTTACTGAACCAAATCCTTCAGTAGTAGCTGATGAGTTATCACCAAAAACAACTTTAGGACCTTGTTCCTCCTTATACTTGTGCATATAACTTTTGGTGCCAGTCATATGCCTTGAGCAGCTACTATCTAGGTACCAAATAGGCTTCCTGAGATCACACTACACAAGTTAAGGAAATAGTCAGTTTTGTTTTGAAACCCACCTTTGTTGGGTGGGGATTTTAGATCTAGAAGGTGTTCTAGATCTAAAGGGTCCTCTTGTAGAGGGTATGTGTGATTGCTTAGAAGAAGAAGAGGTCTGAACAGCTTTTGCTTTCTTAGCCTGGAGGGCTTCACCTCTTCTGAACCACCCTATATGGTTGTGATCAGATGTAGTGTGGACATCGCTTCCACAAGTTTCACAACATTTAGTAATAGAGTTTGGGTTTCTTGGTTTAATACCTCTTCTGAGTGAGATGATACGATTATGTCCATGAGTGTCATGGTCATAACTTCCACAAATATTACAAACAGGGTAATAGTGGCAGTCATCTGAGTGATGATTGCCCATACCATAATGAATGCATGGTGGGAAAGGCATATTTCGCCTGGAATGAGATGCTTCAGTTTTGTGAGCATCAGCACTTGTTTTGGCTAGCATATACTGAGTGTGTTCACAAGTGCGATGATCAGTCCTTTCACATTTAGTACAATAAATCACTCTTAGGCAAGTTTATGTAAGATGGTTGTTTAGACCACATAAATCACAAGCCTTTTTAAATTGTGTCTTGTACTTGAAATGAGAAGAATATGAAGGTTCATCTCTGAATCATGTTGGTGTTTGTTGCTGCCTGAGTTGCAATTTAAGATCATTGATCTCTTGCATGACAAGAGACATTCTCTCATCTTCCTCAGATCTAGCATTCTTCAGTTTATTTGTTGAAACTAAAGAGGTAGTTCCCATAAGTGATCCTTCAGCAGGAGCTGAAGAGTTCTTTGAAGTGTCAATTTTGACACGTTTGGAAGAACTACCTTTGAGTGTGGTGTGTGACTTGATGATAGACTGGATTGATTTTGGTCCAATAGAGGGTTCAGCACCCAGCCAGCTTCTCCAAAGGAGGAAGTGGGGTACTTACTTCATTCTCTATATCACTATCTGAGTCATCCTCAGTAACTGAGGACTCAACTGGTGTTGAAGTGTCAGCATTTGCTTGGAACTCAGGAAAAAGGATTCGTCTAGTGTCATGATTGGGTAAATTCTCTTCACCTGACCTTTCAATATTAGGGATCGAGCTACCATCCTCATTTGAGGCTTTGACAAAGACAATAGATTTGGTGTTGGAGGATCCTTCAGCACCAAGCATTTTCCTTTTTTGAGCAGGAATTTGTTCATTGATGCATTGATTTACCCTATCAGAGTTTCTAAGCCAAGATTTTACAATGTCTTTTGCTTCTTTTAGTTCAACTCTTAGGGAGTTATTTTCATCAAGAATCTCTTTGTTCAATTGTTGAAAAGTAAGAATATCAAGTTTATCTTCTTTTAGCTCTATTTGCTTTCTTTCAAAATCTTCAAGTTTTAGAACAAGTTTGTGAAATTTTTCAAGCAAATTGTTTCTTTGCTCTTCAACAAATTTTAGATCAATAAACAGGTAATCGAAGACAAATTTAATGTCATATTTATCTTCTAATTCAAGAAGAGTTTGTACCTTTTTGATTATGATATTAACCCATTCACCATTTCTTGCACTTTCCCTGGCTACAACATTGGAGTTAGCCCCTTCATCATCAGCAAGTGCCATCAGCACTTTCACAATAACCAATTCGTCATCATCTGAAGAAACATATTCTTCATCCCATTCATAAGCTTCAGCAACAAGCCCTTTGTTCTTGTCTTGCTTGGGGGCCTTGGAAGAAGAACTTTCAATACTCATGAGAGCCAATCTAGCCTTGATTTCTTTGTATTTGTCCTCAAAGTCTTTTGTTGGTCTAAGTTCAACCCTGTTTTGCTGAAATGGAGTAGAAGCAATTTGTTTTGGTCGAAATGATGATTGACCAGATGGTCTTGATTGACCTGGTGAGGAATATGAAGGGAGAGACGATTTTGAATAACAATCCCTAGCATAGTGACCAGTCTTCCCACATTTGTAGCATTCAGTGTCAACTGAAGCTTTTGTGGAGCTGGAGAACTTGCCTCCTTTCTTAAAGAACCTTCTAGACTTGGCCAGAAGTGCTCTTTCATGAAATTCCTCTTTGAGGTCATTCAGATATTCCTCACTAGATCTAGTGTCTTCCTCATCATCAGGACTATCTTGGTAGTCTTGAATGACAGCTTCACTGAAGAAAGTTGTGGACAAGGGTGTAGCAATGGTTAATGCTTTACTCTTTCTTGAGCCTTCATAAATACTATCAACTAGGTTTTCTTTGTATTTTAGTTTCCCAAAAAGAGAAGCCAGATCACAATCTTTAATGTGATTAGCATTTCTCAAGCTTTGGCAGAAACTGAGCCACTTCTTTGGCAATGCATTAACAAAACCTGTGTTGATTTCTATTTTTTAAAGCTCAACACCATCATTCACAAGTTCATTCATTAGTGCTTTGTATCTGGTGAATGTCTGTGTGAGGGTTTCCCCTTCTTTGTGCTTGAAGGTGTTGTATTGAAGCTTTAAATCTACGATTCTGGTTTCTTTTACATCAGAGGGTCCCTCATGGTAAAGAATAAGGTCCTCTCATGTAGCTTTGGCTGTTTTGCAATTTACAACAGAATTTATTTGGTCATCTGGAAGCACAGACATGATGAGACTTTTGAGACGCTGATCTAGGTTAGCAGCTTTTCTCTCATCCGCAGTCCATTGACTTCAGGTTTTTTATTTTCCCCAACCATGGGAACAAAAGGACCATTTGCAATGATTCCAAGGAATTGAGGTTCAATCCAAACCATGTGGACAATAAACCTCTTCTTCTAATTTGTAAATTTGGCTACCTCTAGTACAGAAGCATCATTGAGTTGGCCACCCTTATATTCTAGGGTTTGTGGTATAACTTGAGCCATTTTCGGATCTTGATTTGAAAACTTTTAAATGAGCATTTTAATAAAATAAGAGTTTAGCTAATCACACTACTCTGATACCACTTGTTGGTCCCTTGTAATTCGTTATTACTTATTAACTTAAGTAATAACTCTTTACTTCGACTCAAGTGTGTTGTTAACAATAGATAAGAACTATGAAAGATTAACACAACAATACCAATATACTTTTCAATGTATAGACTTTTATTAGAATCAAATAAAGAATCTATAACCCACTTTGTTTGCGGAATAACGAAGTGGTTGAATGACAATGGGTTGTGATCTCCTCTACTTAAACGTCTAACCAAAGTTAAAGTCTAAGCTCCAATCTAAACGTTCATATGCATCTTGGCTATATGGTTTAGTTGGTATCGAGAGAGAAAGGTTTTCCAGAGTTTAAGCTCTTGTATTGGTTAACACTTTCTCCCCCCAATATACACTCCTTATATAGGCAGTGTAAACTAGGGTTTGCATTTTGCATGTTTCAATACATGGGTTTATCCAGTGGGTGGTTGATGCCCATGATGGATAAACAGTACAAAGTACATATTAAACTATTCTAGAAAAGATAAAGGTTGTACTTATATCTAAGTATACAAGCAACCTACTTTGACTTAAAGTTATCTTTTCCCGCCTAATGCAAACCATCAGAATACTGAAGAGTCTTCAGTATCCTAGAGGAGATCAACATCATTCAGTTTGGTATAGTCAAACCAAATTGAACTGAAAGCCCTTCTTCAGTCCTTATTCTTCAGCAACTAGACTGCCTAGTATTTGAAGCGAAGACTCCTTTGTCTTCTAAGTTCACTGGAAGGGGAGTGATGAACTTTCTTCAGCTATAAAGTCTTCAGTATGAACTTTGTTCCTCTGGTCATCCTTCAGCAGACTGGCCTTACTGCTGAGCATGAAACACTTAGGGGGATTTTATATTCAAATCCTAGAGTTGCTTCAGGACCAGTAAATACTGACCCAACACATAATCCAAGAATACATAGATTCTGTAATTCATCTTGAATAAACAGAATGTGTTGAGTATTTTGGAAGCATTGTTGAAGCAATATTGTTGTAGTTGATAGTTAAATCAATCAGTTCTAGCCATTAGCCAATTCAGCCAGTAGCAGTTAATGATGATGGTGTTCCATGGCGTTTTATGGTGTTCTGGTGATGGTAGATAGTTGATAAGGTGTTAATTAAGCTCTAATCAAGTTCAGCACATGCTTCTCCATCAAAGGAGGCTTCAAGCTAAAAGGAACACAAATTCTGTTTTAAATTCCTCTAAAAAAGTTTAACATGCTAAATCCTAGTCCTTAGTGTAATCTTGGTTGAATTTGCATGCTACTTGTTCTCCTAGACCTATTTGATTTGTGTGAGTAGCTATAGCTTTGATCTCCTAGCTTAATCATGTTTAATCTACATAGATTTTGTGTTCAACAGTTTAAGGCTTGTTTGGTTTACTGGTTCTTTTGATTCAGTAAGTGAATTGGTTAAGTTCTTGTGTGTATTCATTTGTTAACTGTTAGAAAACACTTGTGCAAGTTTTCAAGTCAAATCATTGGGTCAAACAAGCAAATGAACATAAAAAGGTTTGGGTCAATATGGTACACTCAAAACAACCATTTTCAAGAGTCCATTACTTGCTCATTTCTTGGAGTTAGGATCTGAATTTTAACTTATTGGATAGCTGAATATACAAGCTTTAAGAACCTATCAAGCATTAAGCCTCTAGTTCACAGTAGAATAAGCTTAGCTTAATCAAAACTCTCTGTGATAAAATAGCTTATCTGACTTGACTGATTTTCATTTCCCATTGAGTTTCTTCATAAAACTAGAAATTTTCTTTCACATTTCAGTTACAAAAGTGTTGAAATTGAGATTTAAGCTTGGTCAACCCCGAAAGTCAACATAAGCCCAGTTTTAGCTTATTTCAATTTTTGGCTTATTCTATTGATGAATTTTGAAAATTCTTGGACAGGTCTTAATATTTTGAGCTTATAGAAGTTTCCTATAAGTTTCAGTCCAAGTGCTTATCCAGAACTGCTTATCTCATGAGAAGTGCTTATTGGAAAATGCTTATTTGAGTTTTAGACCATTTCAGCTTATTTCCATTTACATGACTAGCTTATTTTCAATTCTAAATATTTTAAAATTGGTTTCAGCTTAAATGGTCAATTAGAACTCTATATATAGCTAAAACAAGTCTTAGCCCGTTTTTGGTTAAACAATTCTTTAAAATTGCAACTTGGTCCCTAGATTAGTGAAACTTGCTAAATTTTTGGTAATTAGTTAAAGTTATTAGGGTTTGCTAAATAGTCCTTGTTGTTTGTTAGGGTTGTTTTATTTTGTTACAAGTTTGGTAAGTTTGTTACATTTGGCATATAGTTTACATATTTTACATTTTCAGTCCTTATAGTTTACAAGTTTGCATTTTAGCACTTGTACTTTTTGAACTTTACATTTTGGCATTAAATACATACTTGTGCTTTGTTTACTTGTACATTGTGCTTACTTGGTTGTATGTGCAAGGTGTTTTTAGTATAGTATGGATACGTAGGTGATACTATTTTTACCTTTTTAACTGCTTTGTGATAATTAGACATAGATTACCAAAATTTTACAATCAAATACCAAAAACAATTAAGTGACTTGATTGATAACGATTAATCAATTCGTAAAGACAGGGAGAAAAATGAACCTTAAAAATGACATATTACTCCTCCCATCTCGTGCTCTTCAAGTGCAAAGAGAAGAACAGTTTCATCCTTGAAGTGTTGACTCTACCTCAACATCTATTGAAGATCAAGTTTTATTCATTGATTATAGTTGTGTAGTGTTGATCCAGGTAGTTGTGTTATTTAGAGTTGTGTTGTGAAGATCCAAGTAGTTGTGTTATTTGGTAGTTGTGTTGTGAAGAACCAAATAGGTTTGTCTATTTGGAAGTTGTGTATGTAGTAGGGTTAATACTTTGTCCTTAAAGTATACTGGTGTAGATTGGTCCTAGCTAAGATTAGGGCTCGACTTTTAGCTTAGAGTCAGAAATTGGATAAGCAATGTTGTGTACGGTTTCTCTACCTTAAGGAGCTTGTTGATTAGTGAACTCTTGAGTAAGGAGTATTCGAGTAGTGGAGTAGGGACGAGGAGTGAGCTTCGTTGCCGAACCACTATAAATCATTGGTGTTTGGTTTGATCTTTCTTTTACATATCTCTTTACATTCATTATTCTTTATTAGCATATACTTGTGATTATTAGTTTAGTTGCACTATCCCTTTTCACATAATTACTCAAGCCTAAGTTTTTGAAAAGGCTTTTTTGAAAACCCTCTTTTAACAAGTAAATTTTAAGAAACTATTCAACCCCCTTCTAGTTACTACAATTGGTATCAGAGCTTGGTTGCTTAATACATGGCTTTTACCAAGTATAAAAATTAAAGTTCGTTGAAGTGGTCTAATCAAATTGATTATTGGTTTAAGTGCGACTCGGTTGTCTTTTGGTGAAACACAAAGATTTGTCGTTGTAGTAAATTTAAAATGCATGACTTTATCGTAAATGGCGGTTAATTAAATCTAAACTAATTAAAACTTAAATTGTGCAATATTAAAACTTTTCAAAGTAAATTGATTAAATTACTTAAAACTAAAGGGTGACGAAAATTAAATTTGACGAAGAATTAAAAATGTAACTTAAAAACGAAACAAGGCAAAATATAATTCTAAACCCCAATCCATCGGAATCTAGATCGGAAAGCTGTCACCAAGTCCATCGAAATGTCAGATTGGAATATGGGTGAAAATCTATCGGAATGTAGAAAGAGGCTATCTATCGGAATAATGAAAGGTGTTGTCGCAATAACACTTCAGATCGGAAAGCCCAGATCGCAATCCTAGATCGGAATATTGCACAATAAATTTGGGCAGCACTTCGACTTAGAAAGCCTCAAGAGCCGTCGAAATATGCGATCGCAATATGCGATCGCAATCCCAGATCGGAATGAAGGGGATGTTACTAGATCGAAATCCTCAGATCGGAATAGGCAGTCGCAATATGAAATCCCTTGATCCTATTATGTCACAATCGGAATGTGGAGAAGTCAAGCTGTCGCAATGTACCAAATCCCTCACTTTCCGATGTAGAGCAAATTCGCAATAAGCACAAGTCCAAATAAGCTATAACTAATAAGCTGAATTCAAATACTAAAATGAAATGGAAGCAAAAACGAGACAATAAGCTAAAAAGTTAAAACCTTTCAAAATTTAAAATACGAAACTTAATAAAATAGATTTTACAAAGATAAAACTTTTAGCAAACTTTGAAAACAATTAAGCCAAATACCAAATAAGCACATAAGATTGTCAAACTTATGGCTTATTTCGTATGAAAGCTTAAAGGGAAAAGAAAAGACAAAACCTTTAATCAAATAAGCAAGAGATTAAGCAAAAGCTTGCTTAATCCGATTTTAAAACAAACAAAAAACAAGAGAAAAGTAGAAGGAGAATGATAAAAGTAAACTTGATCAAAGGTAAATAAAGATTAAAGCAACAAAATTAAGAACACTTACATGGAATTAAAATGAATTAAAGGTGCAATACAATTAAGTAAATGACATGTAATTAAAGAGCAAGTAATTAAAATGGAAGAACTAATTGTCACTATTAGCCAACAAAAACAAATGAAAGTAAAATGAAGACTATTTAAAGGAGGATTAGGGAGGTGCTAGGAAGCTTCCTCCCCTCTTTCTTGTTTCTTTAATTGTCATTAAGTCCTTAATCTTCTTAATTCTTTGACTTTAACGACTTTGTCTCGGGATTTCTACTCTCGTCTTGGAATTTCTTCAATAAATTAGACTTGAGTTCTTCGGCTTTTAGTAAACTTCCGTCTTTTGACTTTTTCTTCGATAAATCTTCAGAATTGGTCTTGGACTTCCGTTCTTTTTGCACTCTTGATTTCTTGACTTCGTCTTTTGTATTTTTCTTAGATAAAAGCCCGTGAATGCCCGTATTTTCTCCCCTTTTCACATTTTCGTCCTAAATCACAACAAAAACACAAACCACGCATAATTCCGACATTTATGACATAAAATACAAGTTTTGGCTAGGTTATTATTGTAGTTAAGTGGTAAAAAGGATGGGTGTTTACACACCTATCATATCCCCTACACTTGACCATTGCAATGTCCTCATGCAATGCATTAGTTACAAAGCACGATTACACTTATCATCACAATCAATCCACATTGGCCTTTATTAAAGAGATAAAAAATAACAAAACAAGTAAAGAAATAAAAAACATACCTTCGGGTTTTGGAAATGTCATGAATGATCATCATCCTCAAGTTTTCACATTCTCCAAACCAAGCTTAAAAACGAGATCATTGTTATTATAAGTTAGCAAACTAACACGAACTCATGTGGGCCAATTATTCACTTAGACTCCCTTATTCCTAGGTGTATCTCTTATATTTTATTATTGTCTTGAATGATCACGAGGATGCATTGTTGACTTATTTCGATAGTTATTTAGGCTGAAAATAAAGTGGGACGATTTAATCAATAGTTAGCTAAAGGACAAAATCTTTTAAAACTGCTTCCTGGGACCTCATAAAGTTCATATCTTGGCATAACTCGCTTCGCGATTTGAGACCTTTCTCGGACCGATATTTGGCAGCGACTTCATACTTCAAATCTTGAGAGACGTTCATGAAATAATGGTCTTCTCTTCATAATAGGAATTTCTTCACTTGAAGTTTTGAGAGATTCTTCATATTTGGACCACGACTTCTTCCTTTTTCTCCAATCTTTATTTGGGATTTTGATATACAACGATCCGCCTCCTTTTAGGACTTGGATCTATTTATCCTCATGCCTTGTTAGGGCCTTTTTGGATAGACTTCTCCATGATCTTTACGGGAGTATTTGCTTTTCGTCGTGTGTCTCGATCCTTCATATTGATCTTTGATAAATGATTCTTCACATCACTTCTGGATCTTTAGCAACAAAATGTAGCCCTCATGCCTTGTTAGGGCCTTTTCGGACTCGCCAATCTTCGCATCCCGCTTCAATAAGTTATGCCTTGGCTATGAACTCTAATCATTGCCGAGCAACTTTTAAACGATCTTGGGCTAGAAGCTAAGTAACTTTTCAAATCGTACAACCTTATTTATTGCAGATAAAATTATTAGCAAGCGATGGGAGAATAGGCTTATAATTAACTCACATAAATTCATGAAAGAATACCAAACTTATAATTGACTCTATCATCTCTCGTTCTCCACAGTTTAAAATCTCAAGGAATGAGACTCGTGGATGCTTAGCCTATTAAATCAAAGTTTTGGGTTTTCGAGTCGTCTATAGGATCTTGCAAACTCTTAGACTTTTTCAAGTTTAGAATTCGCATTTTAAAGTTCCCTTGATAAACAACTCTCTAGGATCAATTATAGGAACTTGCGAAAAGTTCTTATTCTTAACCCGTGAGAGTTAAGACTTTCGCGTTTTATAGATCCCTAAATAAAAGCCTAGCAAAACTTGACTTAAACACGTTAAGGATACTAGCTAGAGTAAACTTAGATAACTAAACTCAGGTTGAGTCAAAAGATTCACAACGTTTGAAAATTAAAACCACTTTATTAAAATTTATTCTAGTAAAGAAAGAAAAATACTATACAAAGGGAAAAACTAATAGGCCAAAATAGATCAAAAATTTTGAAAAATGTCGAAAAATTGACTTTCCGGTTAAAATGAGGACAAATACAAGGAAAAGACCACTTAACTTCGATAGAAGTCCCCCCTACACTTGATATAAATATTGTCCTCAATGTTTAAGCATGTGGGAGTAAACTCCCCTACACTTAGGACATTGTGCACGCTATTTAAATCTTGCTAAGGAAAAGACAACTAACGAGATTCCTATTTTAATATTGAGAAATATAAAATAGTGAATCGAAAAGAGTTTAGGATAGAACCGGGAAGATGGGAACACGGAATCACGGGTCGTCAAAAATCATCAAGAGTGGATCATTGAGCGCTCGAATCCCTGAATATGAGAAGAGAGGAAATAGCAAACACCAACGGGTCTCCCCTACACTAGGATATAAATAGCTAAAAGATAGATACATGGGTTGCCTCCCAAGAAGCGCTTGATTTTTGTTCACCGAGTCGTGAGCCTGACTCGACCTTGATTAGCATAGGAAGAAGCATGAAATACATCCACCGGGATCAAATACATAGTTTTCGTCCATCAAATAGCACAAGCTTAAGGCGAACAAGGCAAGCCAAAGAAGAGTAGGCAAGGTTCCCTTAAGCAAAGATGGAGCACGGTGGGAGCAAGGGTGAAGAGGTGCAAGCATATCTTCAAAAGTTCCAAAGATTTTTCCTTTTATTTCATCAGATGGATACTGAGATGGCTGAAAGATTTCAATACCGGGGTCGAACACCTTTTCCTTTAGGGGAACATAGCACTCAGGCTAAGCAGAATTTGAAGAAGATCCGCTAAGAAAATGCACAACCTCGTCCTCAGAAGGTGGACAAAGAGGTGTCAAAACATACGTGTTGCAGATGTTGGTGTCGTCCGGTTGCTTCTCCTTTGAAAGAATTTTCTTCAAATCCGAAGTAGGATCAAGACCATAATCATCAAAGTCTAAAGGATGAGCATCACTCTCATGAGGGAAGTAAGTATTGAGAAAAGTTGAAAAGTCTTCCCCAAATGAGTAGTCATCCAAAGTAGGATCAAGTGATGTAGGCGGAGGATCTTCATCATGAGAAGAATCACTCGAGAGAGTATCGGCCTCATCAAAATCATCATACGTGGGCATGTCGGGATACTCGGAAGTAAAATCATCATAATCATCCGCATCTGAGCTAGAATCATCATCATAAGCATCAAAGATCGATGGAGAATCATATATGGGTGAAGGTTCCAAATTGGAGAGAGAATCATCCACATCATCTTGAAACAATGGATTATCAATGCAAGAATCGAATAGAGGATTGTTGTAGACGACAAAATCATCAAGCACATTAATCATATTCGCCGATTCTCTTCCAAAGGATTTGCTTGTAAGTTTCCCCATTTCAAACACGTATGTATCATCCCCGACTCTTAAGATGAGTTCACACTTATCCACATCTATTAAAGCGCGACCGGTTCTCAAAAATGGGCGTCCAAGTATTAACGGAATACGAGGGTCCATTTCATAATCAACAACGACAAAGTCGACCGGAAAAGTGAATGTGCCAACTTTAATGAACACATCTTCGGCAATACCAACAGGGTAAGAGAGAGTGCGATTGGCAAGCTCAAGAGTCATTTTGGTGGGTGTAAGGTCGGGCAATGATAACTTTTTCCAAACGCTTAAAGGCATCAAATTAATACTTGCCCCGAGATCGGCTAAGGCAGTAAATTTGTCGGTTTGGTTAAAAGTGCTAGGTAGCACAAAACGACCGGGATCTCCAAGTTTCTCTGGAAGTTCTTTAAGAAGGACGGCAGAACAATTTTCATTCAATCGAGTATTAACAAACTCGGCCATCTTCTCCTTCTTGCTAAGCAATTCCTTAAACATCTAGACAAATTTAGGCATTTGTGCTAGAGCTTCAACAAGGGGAAAAGTGACGGTCATTTTCGAAACTTTCTTCAAATAGTTTGACACTTGAATGTCATCATTGGTATGCAGTTTGGCCTTGTCTAAGCGAGATGGATTAGGAATATTTGGTTTATAGGTGGAAGGTGTAGGTGTAGCAGGTAAAGGTTGAGATGTTGAAGGGTTAAAGGTGGAGGGTGGGGTTGGTGAAGGGTTCTTCTTGGGTACTTCATCACGACGAGGCGGAGACGGTAATGGTGTACTAATACTAGGTATGGGAGTAGTAGGGATAAATGGTGGTGGAGGAGGTGTAGATGATGGTGGTCCTACTAAAGTAACTCCACTACGGGTAGTAATAGCACTCACATTCGCTCGCGGATTGGTGACGGTGTTTAAAGGTAGAGAACTCGAAGTAGAGGGTTGAGTAGTGGGCAAGAAACTAGCCAGCATATTTTTCAAATCATTCGTTTGATTGCTGAAGGAGGATTGTATATCATTTCGAAGCTCGGATCTAATGTCATTCCCTTGCTTGGTGATATCCCCTTTCAAATTGATAATTTGGCTTTGTAGATTCTTGATTTGCTCTCCTTGGGTTCTCATTAAAGCTTCAACATCTTGATTGATGGGTGGGGCTTGTTGAGCGGGTGGGTGATAAGGATTAGAAGCTCGAGGTGGGATTTGGTTGCTTCTAGTGTAGTTGTTGTTGGGGTTTTGGTTTTGAGGAGAAAAACCGGGTGAAAGGTAGTTGTTTGACCGGTAACTTAGCAAATTTCTATCCCTTGAGGTCGGGCTTGGTAATTTTCCGGTGAATAATTACCATAAGCCGCATACACATTTTCCGGATTGCCTTGAGTAGAAAGAAAATCAGTGTATGAGTGAGGACCGCCGCATGTCTCACAAGGATTGGCTACCGCTTTAACTTGTTGTTGTTGGTTTGAAGCGATGAGCAAGATATTTTTGTTCATTTCGGCCATCATGCGGGTGAATTCGGTCATGTCGGGGTTTGCTGAAGTAGAAGAAACATTGACTCTCGGGTTGTTCCTTGAAGAAGCGGAGGAATCCCAGTTTTTGTGGTGAGTAGTCATGTTCTCAATAAGCTCTCTACACTCCTCGGGTCTTCTTTTCATAAATGTGCCACCGGCGGCTGCATTAATCGTATCACGATCACGAAAAGTCAAACCGTTGTAGAAAGTATCAATTAAGGTTATGGGGAGTATGTTGTGGTTTGGACAACGATCGATCAAAACATTATATCTTTCCCAAGCATCAAAGAGAGATTCATCGGGTTCTTGCATGAAACCGCTGATTTGATTGCGAAGGCTCGTGACCATGGATGATGGAAAGTAGCGCGACAAAAAGCGTTGAGTCATGTCATCCCAAGTATGAATGGAATTCTTCGGGAGACGATCAAACCATTTCTCGGCGTGGTGTGATAAAGTATGTGGGAAGAGTTTAAGGCGAAGAACATCCATTGTGGCACCGGGCAACTTCATGCTTTGGGTAATAGTAATGAATTTGTCGAGGTGCTTGTTGGCATCATCATTAGGCAATCCGCGAAATGGATTAGTTTGCACTTGTTGGATCATGTGATGCTTCAACGAAAACTCCGGATCCGTGATTTGCATCGGCGCAATCGGTCCTCCTCATCCAAACATTGTGGGTTGACAAAGCTCCTCCATTATCCGAAGGTCGGGCTGTGGAAGAACATTGTTGTTGTTATTGTTGAGGTGCGGTGGGTTATTGTTGTTGTTCACACCTGCCATACCTAAATCTTCACGAGTCTCGGGCTCTGGATAAGTTGAAGATCTAGTACGCATACACCTGCAAAAGCAAAAGAAAAAGATACCAAAGCAATAGACAATATATATACACTATGAAAACAAAAATAAAATCTTTTTGGATTTTTGGAAAAATTTTAATTTTTATGGAGTTTTTAACAATTTTTAATTTTTATGGGTTTTTTTTTGGAAATTTTTTAGCAAGAAAATAACGCTCACGAATGAACGGATCCCAAAAAGCAAAGCGTCTCTCACAGAAAACCGTTAATTGATAGGTGTGTAAACACCCATCCTTTTTACCACTTAATTACAATAATAACCAAGCCAAATCATGTATTTTATGTCTTTTATGTCGGAATTATGTGTGGTTTGTGTTTTTGTTGTGATTTAGGACGAAATTGTGAAAAGTGGAGAAAACACGGCATTTACGGGCTTTTATTGAAGAAAAAGATGAAAGACGAAGTCAAGAAGTCAAGAGTGCAAAAAGAACGGAAGTCCAAGACCAATTCTGAAGATTTATCGAAGAAAAAGTCAAAAGACAGAAGTTTACCAAAAGCCGAAGAACTCGAGTCTTATTTATTGAAGAATTAAAAGACGAGTTTAAAGAAATCCCGAGCCAAAAGTCCTTAAAGTCCAAGATTAACAAAAGATTAAGAAGGAAGGACTTAATGGTGCAATTAAGAAGAAAGGAAGGAGGGGAGGAAGCTTCCTCTAAACACCTTCCTAATCTCCTATAAATACCCTTCATTTTCATTTCATTAGTTTTGTTGGCTAATAGTGACAATTAGTTCTTCCAATTTTAATTACCTTGTCATTTACTTTTCATGTCAAATTTAAATACATGTCTCACACCTTAATTACCATTTAATTCCAAGTAAGTGTTTTTAATTTTGTTGCTTTAATCTTTATTTACATTTGATCAAGTTTCTTTTCATCAATCTCATTCTACTCTTCTTCCTTTTGGTTCGGTTTAAATTTCGGATTAAGCTAGCATTTGCTTAATCTATTTGCTTATTTGATTAAAGGTTTTGTCTTTTCTTTTCCTTTCAAGTTTTCATACGAAATTAGCCATAAGCTTGACAATGTTATGTGCTTATTTGGTATTTGGCTTAATCGATTTCCAAGTTTTCTTAAAAGTTTTAACTTTAACATCCATTTCATTAAGTTTCGTCTTTTAAATTTTGAAAGGTTTTAACTTTTTAGCTTATTGTTTCGTTTGTCTTCATTTCATTTAAGTCTTTGTTACTGCTTATAGTTCTAGCTTATTTGGTTCTTTTGCTTATTACGAATTGTGCTCCATCGAAAAGTAAGGGATTTGGCATTGCGATAGCTCGACTTCTCCATATTCCGATTGTGACAGAATTGGATCTAGGGATTCCACATTGCGACGGGGTGCATTCTCCATTTTCCGATAGTGACAGTATTGGGACAAAGGTTTGCATTCCGATCCGGGATTGCGATAGAGTACCATAACCCTCATTCCGATCTGGATTGCGATCGCACATTGCGATCGCACATTCTGACGGCTCTTGAGGTTTACTTAGTCGAAGTGCTGCCCAATTTTTCTAAGCAACATTCCGATCTGGGGATTGCGATCTGAAGCTTCCCGATCTGAACAACATTCTGATCTGGACCATATTCCGATAGGTGACATTCCGATCAAGAGGTAGTATTCATTCCGATCAAAGGGTTTGTTTGGATATTCCGATCTGAATAAGTGACAGGGTATTTCGATCTAAGGTTCCGATCAACATTCCGATTGAGAGGTTTGTGTAAATTCCGATGGTGAGTCTGATCGGAATATATTCCGATTAGGGTGGTTTTCATATTTTGTCTTGTTTATATATTTAAGTTATCATTTTAATTCTTTGTCACATTTAAATTCTCGTCACGCTTGTAAATTTCCGTCATTTAATTATTTTACTTTTCAAAGTTTTTAATATTGCACCCTTTATTTTTATTAGACTTAGATTTATTTTAAACGCCATTTTATCATTAAGTCATTTATTTTAAGTCTTTGCACATTTATTTCAATACTACAACGACACACTTTTGTTTCCACCAAAGAACGACTGAGTCGCACATTAAAATCTTTTTCAATTCGAAAAGATTGGTTCAACGATATTTTTAACTGAGTAAAATCTAGTTATTATTAATCTTAACGAAAAGCGCCGGCAGCGGCGCCATTTAATACATGGCTTTTACCAAGTATAAAAATTAAAGTTCGTTGAAGTGGTCTAATCGAATTGATTATTGGTTTAAGTGCGACTCAGTTGTCTTTTGGTGAAACACAAAGATTTGTCGGTGTAGTAAATTTAAAATGCATGACTTTAACGTAAATGGCGGTTAATTAAATCTAAACTAATTAAAACTTAAATTGTGCAATATTAAAACTTTTCAAAGTAAATTGATTAAATTACTTAAAACTAAAGGGTGACGAAAGTTAAATTTGACGAAGAATTAAAAATGTAACTTAAAAACGAAACAAGGCAAAATATAATTCTAAACCCCAATCCATCAGAATCCAGATCGGAAAGCTGTCACCAAGTCCATCGGAATGTCAGATCGGAATATGGGTGAAAATCTATCGGAATGTAGAAAGAGGCTATCTATCGGAATAATGAAAGGTGCTGTCGCAATAACACTTCAGATCGGAAAGCCCAGATCGCAATCCTAGATCGGAATATTGCTCAATAAATTTGGGCAGCACTTCGACTTAGAAAGCCTCAAGAGCCGTCGGAAATGCGATCGCAATATGCGATCGCAATCCCAGATCGGAATGAAGGGGATGTTACTAGATCGCAATCCTCAGATCGGAATAGGCAGTCGCAATATGAAATCCCTTGATCCTATTCTGTCACAATCGGAATGTGGAGAAGTCAAGCTGTCGCAATGTACCAAATCCCTTACTTTCCGATGTAGAGCAAATTCGCAATAAGCACAAGTCCAAATAAGCTAGAACTAATAAGCTGAATTCAAATACTAAAATGAAATGGAAGCAAAAACGAGACAATAAGCTAAAAAGTTAAAACCTTTCAAAATTTAAAAGACGGAACTTAATAAAATAGATTTTACAAAGATAAAACTTTTAGCAAACTTTGAAAACAATTAAGCCAAATACCAAATAAGCACATAAGATTGTCAAACTTATGGCTTATTTCGTATGAAAGCTTAAAGGGAAAAGAAAAGACAAAACCTTTAATCAAATAAGCAAGAGATTAAGCAAAAGCTTGCTTAATCCGATTTTAAAACAAACCAAAAACAAGAGAAAAGTAGAAGGAGAATGATAAAAGTAAACTTGATCAAAGGTAAATAAAGATTAAAGCAACAAAATTAAGAACACTTACTTGGAATTAAAATGAATTAAAGGTGCAAGACAATTAAGTAAATGACATGTAATTAAAGAGCAAGTAATTAAAATGGAAGAACTAATTGTCACTATTAGCCAACAAAAACAAATGAAAGGAAAATGAAGACTATTTATAGGAGGATTAGGGAGGTGCTTAGAGGAAGCTTCCTCCCCTCTTTCTTCTTTCTTTAATTGTCATTAAGTCGTTAATCTTCTTAATTCTTTGACTTTAACGACTTTGTCTCGGGATTTCTACTCTCGTCTTGTAATTTCTTCAATAAATTAGACTTGAGTTCTTCGGCTTTTAGTAAACTTCCGTCTTTTGACTTTTTCTTCGATAAATCTTCAGAATATGTCTTGGACTTCCGTTCTTTTTGCACTCTTGATTTCTTGACTTCGTCTTTTGTCTTTTTCTTCGATAAAAGCCCGTGAATGCCCGTGTTTTCTCCCCTTTTCACATTTTCGTCCTAAATCACAACAAAAACACAAACCACGCATAATTCCGACATTTATGACATAAAATACACGTTTTGGCTCGGTTATTATTGTAGTTAAGTGGTAAAAAGGATGGGTGTTTACACACCTATCATTGCTCAAGCTTTTTTAAAATATATTGTATTTTAAAACTTGAATCGATCTATGGATTCCACAAGTACCTAGAATGGCAATCTATGCAAAGACCACCTCTTTTTGGAACCGATCATTTTGTTTATTGGAAAAATAGATTTGAGACTTATGTGAAATCAAAAGATTTAGATCTTTGGCATGTTATTACCAATGGTGACTTTTTTCCTTATCAATATAATGAAGTTTCCAAAAATAAAGAGTTAGTAACTTTTGAAAATTCTCACGATGACACTAAAAAGAAACTTGCCAAAAATAATGAGGCTAAAATGGTGATTTATAATGCTTTACCTAAGAAAGAGTATGAAAGGATTTTCATGTGTAAAACCGCTAAAGATATTTCTAATACTCTTTTAGTAACCCACCAAGGTAATAGCCAAGTCAAAGAACATAAAATCGATCTTCTTGTTCAACATATGAACAATTTGTCGTCTTAGAAGATGAAACTATTGATAGTGCTTTTGCTAGATTTAACACCATTATTACTAGTCTAAGATCTCTTGATGAAGGTTTTTCTAGCAAGAACAATGTTAGGAAGTTTCTTAGGGCATTACATCCAAAGTGGAGAGCTTAAGTCATGGCAATTGAAGAATTGATAGGTGTGTAAACACCCATCCTTTTACCACTTAATTCGGGCTAAAATGAGACCAAAACACGTATTTAATATCATTTGTTTGGAATTATGCGTGGTTTTTGTGTTTATTGTGTTTTCAGAGCCAACCGGATGAATATTGAAGAAAACATGGGATTGCACGGGTTTTACTGAAGAAAAAGACTCAAGATAAAGTCTATTGTCCAAGAGATGCAAAAGATTTGAAGTCACTGGGCCTATTCGAAGATTTATCGAAGAAAAGGACCAAAGATGGAAGATTTATATAAGTCGAAGAAACTCAAGTCTATTAAACGAAGAAATTAAAAGACGAGTTGAATTTAATCGACGACAAATCCCGAATCAGAATCGAAAACGGAAACTTTTCTGAAAAGACGAAAAGACAAGAAGAACGGGAGAAAGCCCACTCACCAACCAAAGGACAAGGCTATAAATAGCCTTCCCCTCACACATTTTAGACTAGTTTTTTCTTTCTTCCTCCCCACTTTTCTTTCTTCCTGGGTTCGTAGCTTCACCATCACCACTAGGGTGATTGGTGATTTTCATCTTTCATTCTTTAAGCTTGTAATTTTAATCTTTGTTTTATCTTGTCAAAACATTAATCAATCAATACAAGTTCTTGTTTAATCTTTCATTTCATCTTGTTCATCTCCATTTTTATCTTCAAGTTCTTAAGTTTTATTTTTCTTGATTTGACCTTTAAAAGTTGATGGGATTTGTGTTTTTATTAGTGGGATTCGTTGCTTATGGTGTCTAAATGATTTGTGTTTAATTTGGTAAATCCTTTTTAAGTATTTGGTTGATTTTGATTAAAAATTGTGTTCCGTGTTCTTCGCATAACCTGCTACTGTATCTGGTTCCCAGAAGTTCTGAACCGAACAAAAAAGTTCCGAATGGAGCTTTCATTCAGAAAGTTCCGAACCAAGCCTTAAGTTCCGGATCAGTGACTTCCGAACCAGTTATTTCCGAACCAAGTAAAATCTTCCGAATCAACCTTCATTCGGAAGGTTCCGAATCAGTGACTTCCGAATCAGTGACTTCCGAACCAGTTCTTCATTCGGAAATTTCAAAACTCCCGAATCAACAAAGGTTCCGAATGAGCATGTTCCGAATGAATGAATAGTTACTTCCGAATCAGCAAGTTCCGGATGAGTGAATAGTACCTTCCGAATCAGTTCCGAATCAAGGTTTAAAGTTCCGAATCAGTTATTTTTGGGTATTTTAAAGTTACTGTTTTACTGTTGTTGATTTACTGTTTCTTTACTCATATTTCACAATTTACATTTTAACTTTAATTTTAATTTGAACTTTAAATTTTAAACCAAGTTTTTGTTAATCATAATTAAAGTAATTGTCTTTGATTTAAATTTTCATTTCCACTTTTTATTAGATTAGAAAACCAAACCCCTTTATTTAGTAACCAAGAACAATCATTCCACTTAAGACCTAGATCAATTCGAGAGGATATCGAGAGAAAATTGAACCTAGCAAAACCTAATATCAAATGGCGCCGCTGCCGGCTCTTCTCGTTAAGATCAAAAGTTTTTTGTGAGAAATTGGATTTTGGGATCCGTTCCCCGTGAACGTTACTTTTTCAAGAAAATCTTCAAAAACAACTAAAAAATATATAAAATTTTCAAAAATCCTAAAAACTAAAAAACAATAAAAACCAAAAATATTTTTGCTTTGTTTTTCTTTGTTCGTTCTTTTGCAGGTGTATGCGCACTCGATCCACGTCTTATCAAGAGCCCGAGCCTCTCGATAACTTAGACATGGCTGGTGTACAAAACAACAATAACATACCACCTCCGAACAACAATAATAACAACAACAATCCGCCTTTCAACAACATGAATAATAACAACAACAATGAGCACCTTCCGGATAATCGCCCGATGATTGAATTGCTGCAAGCTCATGTCGATGGCAATACGGATCCAATTGTTATACCACCAATTGCCGCCAACAATTTCGAGCTCAAGTCCGGCTTTATCCAGATGGTCTCAGCTCAACCGTTCTTGGGACGCACCATTGATGATCCACACGACCACATCAAGAGATTTCTACAACTCACTAACACGGTCAAGTTTAATGGAGTTTCACAAGAAGTGATAAGGTTACAACTTTTTCCCTTTTCTTTAGAGGGACAAGCCCGGCATTGGCTTGCTAAGGAACCGCCACAGAGTATTCTCTCGTGGACGGATTTGGAAACAAAGTTTATCAACTACTTTTTTCCACCCTCTCGTACTACCGCTTTGCGGAATGAGATTATAAACTTTGAACAAAAGTACGATGAGTCATTCAGTGAATCTTGGGATCGTTTTAAAGATCTTTTAAGAAAATGCCCACAACATGGTTTTACCAAAGTACATCAAATCAATACTTTTTACAATGGTTTAAGCATGAGTGACCAAGATTCACTGAATAGTGCCTCAGGGGGTAATTTATTGGCTAAGACGTCCAATGCTGCTTGGGACATCATTGAGAACAAATCTCGTGTGCAAACCAAGAGTGTTAGGACCAATGTTGCTAGTGCTAGCACTAATGACAGCGACAAGCGATTAGACAAAATCACCACGCTTCTTGAATCGCTTGTCACCCACACCGTCAGCAATAACAACAGCAACAACGCCAAAAATGCACAAGTGAACGCTGTCAGCCAACCTTGTGAGATATGCGGTGGTCCCCACTCTTACACAACTTGTACCGCCACCCAAGATTACCCTGCTGAGAATGTGAATGCGGCATATGGCACCTACCAACAACCTGCTTATCAAGCTAGACCTCAAGGTGACCGTAACTTGCTTAGCTACCGCAGCAACAACTATCTTTCACCACCTGGCTTTCCTCCTACCAACCCAAACCAACAACAAAACCTTAACCGCCCTCCTCAACAATAACAACAACCTCGTCAACCTTACATCCCACCTCACAAGCAACAACAACCACCTCAACGTACCAATCAAGTCTACCAACAACCTGCTTACCAACCACCTGCATACAATGCTCCTTCCAACCAAACCACCACTGCTTTACACCAAGAGGTCGCAACCTACATGAGAACAAATGATGTGATAGTGGGAAATCTCCAAGAGGAAGTGCGCAATTTGAAGGCAGATTTGGTCAAGCAAGGAAATGATTTGAGAGCTGACATGAGAAACACGTTGGATAGCCAGACTAATGATCTGAGGAACATGATGGCTAGTTTCTTCCAAAGTAGTCAACCCTCTTCTTCGGGTACTCTTCCGAGTAACACCGTTGCGAACCCAAGAGGGGAGATGAAAGCAATCACTACTCGAAGTGGTAAAGGTACCAAGGACCCCGAGCTTCCTATACCTCCACCGGTGGTTGTGACTAAGGAGAACGTGTCGCCTGCTCCCATTCCTCATCCTTCTCCTTCCCCAATTTCTCCACCTCTTCTTTCTACCCCTCCTCCACCCGTGGTTGTGAGAGATCCTATACTCCCAAAGCCTTCCTCTTCTTCCAATATACCTTATCCTTCTAGGTTGAGGAAAGAGAAGCAAAAGAGCAAGGATGATATTCAGGTTTCTAACTTTCTTAAAATGTTTAAACAACTGAATTTCAATATCTCCTTCGCTGAGGCTCTCGCTCACATGCCCAAATACGCCAAAATGTTTAAAGACCTTCTGAGCGACAAGGAAAAGCTCCTCGACATTGCCAACACCCAACTTAATGAGAACTGCTCTGCAGTGCTCTTAAGGAAATTGCCAACCAAGCTTGGTGATCCGGGTCGTTTTCTTATCCCTTGCAATTTCCCGGGAGTAGAGAATTGCATGGCCCTAGCCGATCTAGCTGCCAGTATTAATCTCATGCCTCTAAGTGTTTGGAAGCAATTATCTCTCCCAGAGCTAGTCCCCACTAAAATGACTTTGGAATTGGCCAACCGTACGGTTGCTTATCCAGTGGGGATAGCCGAAGATGTCATTGTAGGAGTCGACAAATTCACCTTCCCTGCTGATTTTGTTGTCGTCGACTACGAGATGGACCCCCGTGTGCCACTTATTGTTGGTCGTCCATTCTTGAGGACCGGTCGCACTCTCATTGATGTTGAAGCCGGTGAGCTTATCATGAGAGTGGGTGACGACAAAGTAGTCTTCAACATGGGAAAGTTGTCTAAACAGCCTTATTCATATGAGAGCGTTAATTGTATTGACGTTCTTGATGAGGCTTGTGAAGAACACTTTAATGATGCTTGCAAAAGTATTCCTACCTCTCCTCCCACTGTTGAGACCGTGTCCTCCATTGATTCATCATTGTCTCTATTTGGAGAGAATGATTTATTCTGGAACAATCTTGAAGATACCATGGGAGATGTGAATTTTGCTACTAATGATTCTCCCACCGAGGGGGATGAAGATATGAGTTTCTTTGACAATCTTCTCACAGAAGACAATCCTTCGCCTCCATCTCCCACGGTCATTGCTATCGATACTCCGACTTTGAAAACGCCTCCCGTCGAAAATCCTCCGGATTTGGAACTTAAGGAGTTGCCGCCACATCTCGAGTACGTGTTCCTTGACGACAACAAGAAGTCGCCCGTCATTATTGCAAAGGATTTGAAAGATGAAGAGAAGACTCGCCTCGTTGCTGTGTTGAAAGCTCACAAGAAGGCTATTGCGTGGAAAATCTCGGATATTCGTGGAATTGATCCTCACTTCTGCACACACAAAATTCTCATGGAGGACGACTTCAAGCCCACTATTCAAAGCCAACGAAGGGTGAATCCAAAAATACATGAAGTCATCAAAACAGAGGTTATCAAACTTCTTGATGCGGGTATGATTTACCCTATTTCGGATTCACCGTGGGTTAGTCCAATCCATTGTGTGCCCAAGAAGGGCGGAATAACCGTTGTTCCCAATGAACACAACGAGTTGATTCCCACTCGTCTCGTTACTGGGTGGAGAGTTTGTATAGACTACCGCAAACTCAATGATGCCACGAGAAAGGATCATTTCCCTCTACCTTTCATGGACCAAATGCTTGAACGATTAGCCGGTAATGAATATTACTGCTTTCTCGATGGTTTCTCGGGTTATTTTCAAATACCCATCGATCCCCAAGATCAAGAAAAGACCACATTCACTTGTCCCTATGGCACTTTCGCTTACAAAAGAATGCCTTTTGGCTTATGTAATGCGCCCGGGACTTTCCAAAGGTGCGTGTTGGCTATCTTCCATGACATGGTTGAACAAACCATGGAAGTCTTCATGGATGATTTCTCGGTCTTCGGGGATTCCTTCTCTGCTTGCCTTGCCAATTTAGAACGTATGCTAAAGCGGTGCGAAGACACTCGCCTTGTTCTAAATTGGGAAAAATGCCATTTTATGGTAAAAGAAGGCGTCGTGCTTGGACATAAGATTTCGAAAGCCGGTCTTGAGGTAGACCGTGCTAAAGTTGATGTTATAGCAAAGTTGCCTCCACCTTCCACTGTGAAGGGTGTGAGAAGTTTCTTGGGTCATGCGGGCTTCTACCGTCGATTTATCAAAGATTTTTCTCAAATCGCTCGCCCGATGACCCACCTCTTGGAAAAAGATACTCCTTTTATCTTCTCCAAAGAGTGCCTTGAAGCCTTCAACTCGCTTAAGGATAAGCTAACTAAGGCACCCGTCTTGGTTACCCCTAATTGGGAGCTTCCTTTTGAGTTGATGTGCGATGCTAGTGATTTTGATATTGGAGCGGTTCTTGGACAAAGAGTGAACAAACACTTCCAACCGATCCATTACGCTAGCAAGACAATGACAGGGGCACAATTGCATTATACGACAACTGAAAAAGAGCTTTTAGCTGTTGTCTATGCTTTTGAGAAATTCCGCCCCTATCTTGTCCTTTCCACCACCATTGTGTACACCGATCATTCCGCGTTGAAGTACTTGTTGACAAAGCAAGATTCCAAACCAAGACTTCTTCGCTGGGTTTTGCTGCTCCAGGAATTTAAAATCGACATCCGCGATAAAAAAGGAGCAGAAAACCTAGCCGCGGACCATCTTAGTAGACTCGAGGATCCATACCAAGGGGATCATCCGACCAAAGAAATCAATGATTCTTTTCCCTTGGAGACCTTAATGTCTATAAACTCGAAGCCGAATGAAACCCCGTGGTTTGCGGACTTTGCAAACTACTTGGCGGGTGGAATTCTCAAGGAAGGGTTGACGTCCCAGCAAAAGAAGAAGTTCTTTACCGACATCAAGACTTACTTTTGGGACGACCCTTACCTATTCAAACAATGTGCTGATCTGATAATTCGCCGATGTGTTGATGGACCGGCAGCGTCGGACATCCTTGATGCTTGCCACAAAGGACCCACCGGTGGTCACTTTGGTCCCAACTACACCGCTAAAAAAGTGTTTGATTCGGGATTTTATTGGCCCTCCATATACCGTGACGCTCACGATATGGTCAAGCGATGTGATGTTTGCCAAAAGCAAGGCAAAATCACACATAAAGACGAGATGCCTCAGAATTTTATTCAAGAGTGTGAAATTTTTGATGTTTGGGGTATCGACTTTATGGGGCCATTCCCTTCGTCTAAAGGAAACAAATACATCCTTGTAGCCGTTGACTACGTTTCGAAGTGGGTTGAAGCCAAAGCTTTGCCTACTAATGACGCAAGGGTGGTTTGTAACTTTTTGAAAGCTCTATTCGCTAGATTCGGTGTGCCTCGTGCCATTATTAGTGATCGTGGGACTCATTTCTGCAATGACCAATTTGCTCGAGTCATGGCTAAGTACGGTGTAAATCATCGTCTTTCCACAGCCTACCACCCACAAACTAATGGCCAGGCTGAAATATCCAACCGTGGGCTGAAGCGAATTCTTGAAAGGACCGTGGGAGAGCATCGTGCCTCATGGGCTGATAAATTGGATGATGCTTTGTGGGCTTTCCGTACTGCTTACAAGACCCCGATCGGCTGTACGCCTTATCGTCTTATGTACGGGAAAGCGTGCCACCTCCCCATTGAGTTGGAGCACAAGGCTTATTGGGCCTTGAAGTGGGCTAATTTTGATATAAACAAAGCCGGTGACCTACGCAAGATCCAACTCAATGAGCTGAATGAACTCCGTAATGAGGCTTATGAAAATTCTTTGATCTATAAGGAAAGAACTAAGCTCATTCACGACTCCAAGATCAAAAACCGAGAGTTCCATGTTGGAGACAAAGTCTTACTTTTTAACTCTCGGTTGAAAATCTTCTCGGGAAAGCTCAAATCTCGTTGGTCCGGCCCATTCACCATTGCCCAAATTTTTCCATATGGTACTCTCGAGCTCGCTCAACCTGATGGACCAAATTTTAAGGTGAATGGCCAACGAGTGAAGTTGTACTTTGGTGAGGACACCTCTAAGGAGTTGATTCCATCCCTCACCACGTTCCCCATGAACTAATTTTGGGTCGAGTCAGGCTCGTGACTCGGTTATCAAAAACAAGCGCTCCTCGGGAGGCAGCCCGAGTATCTATCCTTGTATGTTTTAATCCCCTAAGTGTAGGGGGGACTTGTATATGCGTTTGTCTTTGTGGTGATGTGATTACAGGGATAAGTGCACTCTTGGAATCTTTGAAGAACCGTGCTCCCGTGTTTATCCGAAATCCGGTTCTATCTCTCAACTATCGTGATTCAATTTTCTTCATACTCACATTTGAAATTGATCACTTTAGTCGTCTCTTCCTTAACTTGAGTTAACCAACGTGCACAATGTCATAAGTGTAGGGGAACCTTTTCCCACATGCTTAAACATTGAGGACAATGTTTATCTTAAGTGTAGGGGGGACTTCTATCGAAGTTTTAAGTGGACTTTTCCATGAAAATGCCTTCAATTAACCGGAAAATCATATTTTTCAACATTTTTCAAATTTTTTATTAACTTTGGCCAATTAGTTGTAATTTTTAAAGTTTTATCGTTGCTTTCATATGTATATATTCCGCAATAAAATCAAAAAATTTTAATAAAGTGGTGTAGCTAGTTTAGAGGTCTTTGACATATTAGGCCTGTTGCGTTTATTTTGACTCAACCCGAATAGACTTATCCAAGTTTATTCTAGCTAGTATCCTTAACCATGTAGACCTTAATTGGTTTATTAGGCTAAGTGTCCACGAGTCTCATTACTTGAGATTTTAAATTGTGGAGGACGAGAAATGATAGAGTCAATTATAAGTCGGTATTCTTGCGCAAACTCACTTGGTGTAATTATTTGCCTATTCTCCCATCACTTGCTAATAATTTATCTGCAATAAGTAAGGTCTTACGATTTGAAAAGTTACTTAGCTTCTAGCCCAAGATCGTTTAAAAGTTGCTCGGTAATGATAAGAGTTCATAGCCAAGGCATAACTTATGAAGCGGGGCGCGAAGATTGGCGAGTCCGAAAAGGCCCTAACAAGGCATGAGGATTCAATTTTATTGCTGAAGATCCAAAGTGATGTGAAAAGCATTATTCCTAAAGTCAATATGAAGGATCAAGACTCACGACGAAAAGCAATCAACTCCCATAAAGATCATGGAGAAGTCTATCAGAAAAGACCCTAACAAGGTATGAGGATAAATAGATCCAAGTCCGAAAAGGAGGCGGATCGTTGTATCTCAAAATCCCAATTAAAGATTGAAGAAATAATCATGAAGTCGTGGTCAACAAAGTTGGAGTACCCCTCAAAAGTCTCCAAGCGAAGAAACTCTATTATGATGAGAAGACCATTATCTCAAGAACGTCTCTCGAAGATATGAAGTATGAAGTACATGCCAAATATCGGCCCGAGAAAGGTCTCAAATCGTGAACCAAGTTATGCCAAGATATGAACTCTTTGATATCCCGAGAAGCAGTTTTAAGAGATTTTGTCCTTTAGCTAACTATTGATCAAATCGTCCTACTTTGCTTTCAGCCCTAATAAACTATCGAAATAAGTCCAAAAATGCATCTTCATGATCATTCTAAGACAAAAATAAAATATAAGAGATACACCTAGGAATAAGGGAGTTTAAGCATTTAATTAAGCCATGTGTGTAAGTGTTTGAATTGCTAACTTATAATAACAATGATCTCGTTTTTAAGCTTAGTTTGGGGAACGTGAAACTTGAGGGTGATAAATCTTCGCAGCACCAAAGCCCTAATGTAAGTCATCGATTTCTTTGCAAGTTATTTCCATGTAGCTATTTTCAAGAGAAAATGGTTTTCTATCCCTTTGTTGTCTTTGAAGTTTTATTTCTTTAATTTTTGTTTAGTAGAATTTTAAATAAGGCCAAGGTTGATTAAATATGAGAAAAGTGTAAATTTGCTTTATCACTAAGCATTGCATGAGGGCATGGCAATGGTTAAGTGTAGGGGATTTGATAGGTGTGTAAACACCCATCCTTTTACCACTTAATTCGGGCTAAAACGAGACCAAAACACGTATTTAATATCATTTGTTTGGAATTATGCGTGGTTTTTGTGTTTATTGTGTTTTCAGAGCCAACCGGATGAATATTGAAGAAAACATGGGATTGCACGGGTTTTACTGAAGAAAAAGACTCAAGATAAAGTCTATTGTCCAAGAGATGCAAAAGATTTGAAGTCACTGGGCCTATTCGAAGATTTATCGAAGAAAAGGACCAAAGATGGAAGATTTATATAAGTCGAAGAAACTCAAGTCTATTAAACGAAGAAATTAAAAGACGAGTTGAATTTAATCGACGACAAATCCCGAATCAGAATCGAAAACGGAAACTTTTCTGAAAAGACGAAAAGACAAGAAGAACGGGAGAAAGCCCACTCACCAACCAAAGGACAAGGCTATAAATAGCCTTCCCCTCACACATTTTAGACTAGTTTTTTCTTTCTTCCTCCCCACTTTTCTTTCTTCCTGGGTTCGTAGCTTCACCATCACCACTAGGGTGATTGGTGATTTTCATCTTTCATTCTTTAAGCTTGTAATTTTAATCTTTGTTTTATCTTGTCAAAACATTAATCAATCAATACAAGTTCTTGTTTAATCTTTCATTTCATCTTGTTCATCTCCATTTTTATCTTCAAGTTCTTAAGTTTTATTTTTCTTGATTTGACCTTTAAAAGTTGATGGGATTTGTGTTTTTATTAGTGGGATTCGTTGCTTATGGTGTCTAAATGATTTGTGTTTAATTTGGTAAATCCTTTTTAAGTATTTGGTTGATTTTGATTAAAAATTGTGTTCCGTGTTCTTCGCATAACCTGCTACTGTATCTGGTTCCCAGAAGTTCCGAACCAAACAAAAAAGTTCCGAATGGAGCTTTCATTCGGAAAGTTCCGAACCAAGCCTTAAGTTCCGGATCAGTGACTTCCGAACCAGTTATTTCCGAACCAAGTAAAATCTTCCGAATCAACCTTCATTCGGAAGGTTCCGAATCAGTGACTTCCGAACCAGTGACTTCCGAACCAGTTCTTCATTCGGAAATTTCAAAACTTCCGAATCAACAAAGGTTCCGAATGAGCATGTTCCGAATGAATGAATAGTTACTTCCGAATCAGCAAGTTCCGGATGAGTGAATAGTACCTTCCGAATCAGTTAGTTCCGAATCAAGGTTTAAAGTTCCGAATCAGTTATTTTTGGGTATTTTAAAGTTACTGTTTTACTGTTGTTGATTTACTGTTTCTTTACTCATATTTCACAATTTACATTTTAACTTTAATTTTAATTTGAACTTTAAATTTTAAACCAAGTTTTTGTTAATCATAATTAAAGTAATTGTCTTTGATTTAAATTTTCATTTCCACTTTTTATTAGATTAGAAAACCAAACCCCTTTATTTAGTAACCAAGAACAATCATTCCACTTAAGACCTAGATCAATTCGAGAGGATATCGAGAGAAAATTGAACCTAGCAAAACCTAATATCAAGAATCAAAGGACCTCACTACGTTATCACTTAATGAACTTATTGGCAATTCAAAAGTTCATGAAATGATAATTTTGAAGGATACGAAAATGGTGAAAACCAAGAGTGAAAGAGAGTCTATAGCACTTAAAGCCAAGATGGTGCAAAGTGACCATGATTGCTCTTCCATGGAAAGTGATGATGAGGAATATGCTCTGGCGGTTAGAGACTTCAAGAAGTTCTTCAATATGTGAGGTCAACATGTTAGACAACCTAACAACGACAAGAAGGAATTTTCTAAAAACCGATTTGTCAAGAATGACAATGGTGATAGGAAATGTTTTAGATGCGGTGATCCAAACCACTTCATCGGTGATTGTCCCAAGCCATCTCGCGACAAGAATCACACGGCTTTCGTTTGTGGTTCATGGAGCGATAGCGGCGAAGAATGTGATGAGAATGCTAAAGACAAGAAATGTCTCATGGCTCATTTTGAGGTGCATTCCGAAACCGAATATTATAGCAATGATAGTTCTTCATTAGATAACTTTGAACTAGAAGGTCAATATAACAACCTATGGAAAATAAGTTTAAAATTCATTGAAAAGAACAAAGGGCTAAAATCAACTAGGACCAAGCTTGAAAATGAAATTAATGAGCTAAGAGATAAGTTAGCTAAGCTTGAAAAAAATAAGGAAGTTGATTTAGGTTGTTTAAATTGTGAAGACCTTAGACAAGAGAATGAAGATCTCAAGAGTACTTCCATTAAATTGGAAAAGTTTGTAAAAGGTACTAGTACTCTTGATGACATGTTAAATAAACAAATTCATACTAAGGAAAGACTAGGCTTAGGTTTTAACACAAATGAAGCTTCCACTAGTAAACCTAAGCAAGTTAGTTTTTCAGAAAAACGACCATCTGTCCACGGATCCCCAATCTATGGTGCGGTCCCTTATAATTATGGAACCGCAACCCATGATAAGGAACCGCGGACAGAAGGACGGTTTCTTGAAATTTCTCAACTTTTTGAAAATTCCATTTTAGGTAAAAACCCAAAACATCTTGTAGTTAACAAGGTTGAATTACCTATAATTGACAAAAAGGAACTTTTTAAATTCTATAAGCCTTTAAGTAAACCTCTAATGGGAATGAAAAGTCTTTCAAGACAATCATCTACTCCTCCAAGAGTACGAAATGGTTCAAGGCCTAGAAGTAGAACACCAACACCTCAAAGAAATGATCACTCCATTTCAAGACCTAGAAGTAAAACTCCAACACCTAGAAACAACAATAACTTTAGGTCAAGATCAAGCACTCCTATGATAAAAAATGGACACCAAAATAATCATATGAATTGTTACAATAATTGTAACAATTGTCAACAAGGTTTTTCTCCATGGGGTATGTGTCCTCCATTCATGCATCCCAATCAAATGCAAGGGATGTGTGGAACTAACAACTTTGGACCTATGAGATATTGGGGACTAAATGTTTGACTTGTGTGTTGCTACCTAGATATGCTTGGGAATAGATTTGGAGCCCGACGAGTGGATTAAGGATAGTGGTTGTTCTAAACACATGACGGGCAATCGAAGTTTGTTCTCTACCTACAAACCATATAATGGAGGTAACGTCACTTTCGCTAGTAAGCTACGTGGTAACATCATTGGCAAAGATACGGTTTCTCTTGACTCCATGACCATTGAAAATGTGGAACACATAGATAATATAGGGTTTAATCTTCTAACTATAGGTCAAATTTGTGACAATAAGTGTAAGGTCATCTTTTTGGAAAATGATAGTGAAATCGTAAAAGATGGAAAGATCATTGGAAAAGGTGTTAGAAAGCATGGGCTTTACGTCATGAAGGTCAATAGGAAGTCAAAAGACAACTTATGTCTTGCGACTTTAGATGATAGTTCTACTCTTTGGCATAGGAGATTAGGTCACACTAATATGCGTTTAATTCAATCTTTAGTCTCTAAGGAGTTGGTAAGACATCTCCCCAAGATTAAGTTTGATTGTCACTTTTGTGATGCTTGCAAAGTTGGGAAGCAAGTTCACTCAAGTCACAAGGCCAAGAATTTGGTATCGACCTCTCGGTGCTTAGAGCTCCTACATATGGATCTCTTTGGACCTTCCGCCATACGGAGTTATGGAGGTAACCTCTATACCCTAGTTATAGCTGATGACTATTTTAGATTCACTTGAACTAGATTCTGGCTTCTAAGAATGAAGGTTTCGATGATTTCGAAACCTTTAGTCGAAGGATCCAAAATCAACTAGGATGTTCAATTGTCTCTATTAGGACGAATCGTGGTAGGTAATTTGATAACGAAGTGCAATTTGGTGCCTTTTGTGAAGCTCATGGTATTACCCATAACTTCTCGGCTCTTCGCACTCCACAATCAAATGGGGTAGTTGAAAGGAAGAATAGGCCTATCCAAGAGATGAGTAGGACAATGTTAAACGATCAATCTTTGTCTCAAAAATTTTGGTGCAATGCAGTTGACACATCAACCTATATTCTCAACCGAATTCTTATTCGATCTTTTCTAGGTATGACCCCTTATGAGATTCTTAAAGGTAAGAAGCCCTCATTAGAATACTTTAAGGTGTTTGGAAGCAAGTGCTTCATTCTCAACACCAAAGACTACCTTACTAAGTTCGACCCAAAGTCATACGAAGGTATCTTTCTAGGTTATTCTCAAACTAGTAAAGCCTACATAGTCCTCAATAGAACCTCGGGTGTAATCGAAGAATCACTCAACGTGACATTTGATGAAACCCATCCTTCATCTAAAACACCACCTTTGGTAGATGATGACTTTGATGAATTAGACATAGTTAAAGCCAAAGAGGTTAGAAAATTAAGTATTGAAGACCTTAATGTTGAAAAGGGAGTAAACATTAGGGAGTCTAAGGATCATGCTCTCGATAACGTCACTGGCTACTTAAATCAAAGGACCCTAAGATCTCAACTCCAAGATCAAAGTAACTTCTTTTGTTTTGTCTCCATGACGAACCAAATAATGTTAAAGAAGCTTTGATGGATGAGAGTTCGGTCATCGCCATGCAAGAAGAATTAAATCAATTTATTGCTAATGATGTTTGGGAACTTGTTCCTCCACCTAGAAGTACTACCATTATAGGAACCAAATGGGTATTTAGGAATAAGTTAGATGAGAACGATGTTGTGTCTCGTAACAAGGCTAGACTTGCAGCTCAAGGCTATAATCAACAAGAAGGGATTGATTATGATGAGACATATGCACTGGTAGCAAGGTTCGATTCCATTAGGATCCTTTTAGCTTACGCTTGTGCATTAGATTTTAAGCTTCAACAAATGGATGTAAAGAGTGCGTTTCTTAACGGTTTGATCAATGAGGAGTATATGTGGCTCAACCTCCCAGCTTCATTGATTTTGAGAAACCGGATCATGTTTACAAGCTTAAGAAAGCTCTTTATGGTCTTAAACAATCACCCAAAGCTTGGTATGATAGAATTCCCCTACACTTGAACATTGCCATGTCCTCATGCAATATTATATTTCAAGGCTTAAAAATTTACATTTCCCTCATAATTAATCCACCTTGGCCATATGAGATGCATCTACACTACTCTAAACTAGATAATGCATGATTTTGACTTTTAATAATGCAATGAATCAAAATACAATTCTATCTATATCTTTTTGATTTTTCTTGAAATGGTTTTGATGGAAATAACTCATAAAGAATTCAATGACTTGGATTAGGGCTTGGATACCATGAACATTTATCACCCTCAAGTTTCACTTTCCCCATACCAAGCTTATAAATGGGATCATTGCATTCACAAGTAAAAAGTGCATCAACTTATTCATGACAATTAAATGTGGAACCGGTTATTAATTGAGCAAATTACTTGTGGGCAAATTTGTCATTATTCAAGTGTGAAATATAAGAAGTGTAAAATCCAAAAATAAGGAAGCACGGTTTTAATCCTAAGTAATCTTCTCATCCATTACTTGAAAAACCGCTCACAATTAATATAAGTCCGTTTCAAGAATAATAAGTCATTCGCCTTATGTGTAAAATCCTCATGTCATGCTTTCATAAGTAACTACACACTCGCTAAGGAAAGAAAAATAAAACTCACGCAATAATTTACATCCGCATCTTTTTGAGATTTTGGATCTTCAACCCCGCAACCCGTCAAGGTAATATTGGATTGGAGCAATCTATTGAATCCCCGCAACCCGTCAAGGTAATATTGGAACTCAATAGTCACTATAATTAACACCACACTGCCCCTCTTGGGAGTCTTGCATTATTTTATTTTATTTTATTTTTTTTTTCTTTTTTTTTTTCTAGCCACTCATTTTTTTTCATAAGCCGCTCTTATTTTTCTTTATTCCTCACCAAGAAATTTGCAAAGAAGAAAAGGAAAAACACCCGCTAAATATGGAGCATGACATAAGTCTAGTACACATAAAACGTGCTAACTTAGAATCTTAAGACATACTCATATCAACCATGAATGATTAGCCAAAAATGCATAAGAGATTACAAACCAATTAAAACCGTACTTGATTATTTATTAACAATTATATACATGCGAAGAAAATAGAGATAAAGAAGAGAAGGGTTTAGCCACAAGTAATTGCCATGAAGTCTATCTAGCCCTTTTACACTTGCTTCAACTCTATCATTTCCCATTCTCCACAAATTTAAAATTTCAAAGAATGAAATTGGTGGAAGCTTAGCCTAATAGACCAATGAAGGACTACATGGTTAAGGCTACTAGCTAGAGAATGCTAAGATAAGCAAACTCGGGTTGAGTCAAAATATCCATGGCGGGCCTAATATGTCAAAGAAGTCTAAACTTGTTAAAACCATGTTTTATTATATTTTTTTTCTTTTTATATATTTTGGATGAAAAATGAAAGAAGAACTATATACAATGCAAATGTGTTATGCAAATGAAAAATGATTGATGCAAAAATTATGAATGCATATTTTTGTTGGCCAAAGTAAATCAAAAATTTGAAAAATGTTAAAAATTCATTTTTATCATGTTATCATGCAAGTCAATGACAAGTTCTAGGTAAGGTCACTTCGATAGAAGACCCCCCTACACTTAAGCTAAACATTGTCCTCAATGTTTAAGAGCATGGAAGTATAAAAAAAAAAACTTCCCCTACACTTATGACAATGAATAGACTTTGCTTAACCCAAGTTAAGGAAAGGACAACTATTAGTGAAATCATGTTTAAGCACAAGGTGTCAATGAAAATTCACTAAAGTAACGAAGTGAACCGGATACAAGGGCCTCCTCCATAAGCTCCAAAGCATGAGATGAATGAGCAACCCTACAAACAAGCATGAAGACAAAAGAAGGTCTCCCCTACACTTATCTCCAAATCTATGCCTTTATTTCTAACCTACAACACTCTAAACCTAGTTATACGATGCTTGAGTTAATGAGTCTCTAGCTCGACTCGTCCCACACTTAAAAGTGTCTAAAACCTATCATGGAGAAGAAAATTTTTGCCCTTTTAAGAAAAATCTCCATGATGAGGTAAAACAAGTGTTCATTTATCAAAACTCCATAAATATCCTCCAGGATCAAATACATAATTACCCTCCCACTTATAACACAATTCAACAACTAGCTTCCCAAGCAATGGTGAAAAGAATGAGGTGTAATTCTCTAAAATGGTTTCCCATATGTTCTTCCCCAGGTGATGGTGTAAAGCTCTCAAATCTTTCACAAGGTTTCCTTTTGTTGCATCAGGTGGATACTGAGATGGTTTAGCAAGTTCTATGCCAGGATCAAAAATCCGTTCCTTGATGGGAAAACAACAAGTGTTTGTTGCCTTAAAAGATTCTCCTTTGTAGTTCACATGGTGAGAGAAAGGTTGTGAAGTGATTGGTTGTAAAAAGGTTGGGGTGGACAAAGAAGGTAAAGGATCTTCAAGCAATAAAGATTCTAGATAGAGTATGTCCCCCTCCCCATCAAGATAACCAAGAGTATACTCAAAAGATATATCCTCCAATAAAAACTCATCACTCTCATCCATGATAGAATCCTCCTCATCACCATAAACATCATAGATTGGTCTATCAAAGATGGGTGATCCCTCAAAACCAAAGGAAGTATGATCATCAACAAATGGAGAGTCACAAGTAGAAAGCTCATCATCACTATAGTCATCATATGTTGGTGAATCACAAAGAAAAGATCCCTCATTACTTAAGCCCTCATCAAAGTGATAAGTATTGTGGAAAAGTGGGGTGTCATAAGGAATTTCACTAAAGTTTAGCTCTTGAGGTTCATGAAAATCCAAGGAAGAAGTAATGGAAGCAATGGTCTCAATATGAGGGTAATCATAGTCTCCACTTGAGCAAGCTTCATAAAAGTACTCATCACAAACTTCATCAAGAAGATCATCTTGTGTTTCCTCCTCATGCACAACATCAATATGTTTTACCGCTTCGGGCTCATTAGACTTTTTGGACAACTTCCCCATGTTAAACACCACTCTCTCATCTCCTATCCGCATTGTAAGTTCTCCTTCCGCCACATCGATTAAAGTACGACCCGTTCTCAAAAATGGCCTACCAACAATCAAAGGCACTCTAGGATCCACATCATAATCAACTACCACAAAATCCGCGGGAAATGTAAATCTATCAACCCCAACAAAAACATCTTCCGCAATTCCCACCGGATAAGCTATAGTACGGTTAGCCAACTCAAGAGTCATCTTAGTAGGAGTGAGCTCGGGAAGTGAAAGTCTCTTCCAAACCGATAATGGCATAAGATTTATGCTTGCTCCTAAATCCGCTAAAGCCATACAATTTTCCACCCCCGGGAAATTGCAAGGAATCAAAAACCGCCCCGGATCTCCAAGCTTAGTAGGCAACTTCTTAAGCAACACCGCGGAACAATTTTCATTCAAAGAAGCATTAGGCAAATCCACCAATCTTTCCTTGTTAGAAAGCAAATCCTTAATCATCTTAGCAAACTTAGGCATATTGGCTAAGGCTTCCGCAAAGGAGATATTGATGTTAAGTTGCTTGAACATCCTCAAAAAGTTAGAAACTTGGATATCATCCTTGTTCTTAAGCTTTTCTTTTCTCAATCTTGAGGGATAAGGAAGACTTGGTTTTGGTTGTGGTTGAGGTGTGGATGAAGGATTTTCCTTATTGAGTACTTCATGAATAGGCTTTGAAATTGGAGAAATGGGAGCATTTTGAGGTGGTGAAGTAGAAGTAGAGGGCTTGTCACAAGTAGGAGCACAAGTGGGTTGAACAATAGTAGGTTTAGGAGGTGAAGGATCCTTTGTTGTTGTTCCACTCCTAGTTGTAATAGCATTGACATTGGCCCTAGGGTTTGTTTGTGTATTAGAAGGTAAAGCCCCTTGTGGTCTTTGAGTTACCGCCATTAAAACCTTATTGAATTGGTCATTCATTTTCTTTTCTATAGCTTGGAATTTCCTTTCATTCTCTTGATTCATCTTATGCAAAAGATCCATTGTGTTAAACTCTTGTGGCACATACCCTTGAAAACCTTGAGGTTGGAAAGGTAAAGGTTGGGAGTTAAATCCTTGATTTGGTGGATAAAAGGTATTTGCTTGAGGTTGAAATTGATTGGGTGCCTTGTAGTTATTTCCTTGGTATGGTTGTCTTTGCCCTTGATTCCTTGCTAAAATTTGAGGAGGATTTTGTGGAATTTGGGTGGGTGGTTGGGGTGGGAAGCCGGGTGGAGTAAGGTAATTTTGGGATTTGTAAGAAAGGTTATTTGGATTGATGTTAGGCTTGAAGTGTTCACGATGTTCCTCTTGGTAAGCATAGCATTCCCCTTGATACCCTTACACCTTATCACATTGTTCATAAGAGTGAGGGCCTCCACAAGTAACACAAGAAATGGTGATGGCATTCACATTATTTGAGGAATTGTTCAATGTCATGCTCTTAAAATTTTGAAACATGTCTTGAGTCATTTCTTGTCCTTGTTTGACTGTTTGAAGGATCTCTTTAAGAATTTGGATTTCACATGGAGTTTGAGAAGTGTTTTGGATCACATGAACCTTTTCTTCAAATGGATTGTTTGTTTGAACCATTGCCTTAGTCTCAATAATGTTCAAAGCCTCGTGGTATGTCTTAAAAAGAATACTCCCTCCCGCGGAAGCATTTAGTGAATCTTGGTGGTAAGGTTTAAGGCCATTATAGAAGGTATTGATTTGGTTTAGATCATCCATTCCATGGTTAGGGCATCGCCTCAACAACTCACTATACTCTTCCCAAGCATCACTAAAGGATTGACTAGGTTTCTGTGTAAAGCCCATAATTAAATTCCTCAAAGCCATAGTCTTTTGTGGAGGAAAGAATTTGTTCAAAAACTTAGTGGTAAAATCGTCCCATGTGGTGATACTATCGGGTGGTTGGGTGTCTAACCAATGCTTAGCATTCCCATCTAAGGAAAATGACACTAACATCAATCTAATGACCTCATGTGGAACCCCATTATGCTTAATGGTATTGCAAAGTGAAAGGAATCTCTTAAGGTGAGCATGGGGATCCTCATTTTGTTTTCCCAAGAAAGGTGATGAAGAAACCATATTGATCATAGATGTATGTAGCTCAAATGTGTTAGCGGGAAAGTCGGGAATCTTAGTGGCACTAACATATCCATGAATGTTGGATTGCATACGTTCATACAAAGTACGATTATCAATAGCCATGGCTTCTTGTGGTGGTGACAAAGCACGATTCTCGTGATCGGCTTGGTGGACGGTGGTGGTCTTACTCTTTCTCTTTTTCTTCCTTTTCGGAGGAAGAGGTTGTACACCAATCGGTATTTGTGCACGCCCGCGAGTGAGCATGCAACTCAATACGAGGAATGAGAGATAAGCTCTCGTGTGACTTTGAAGAGAAATGGATTATCCTCTTCGAGTTTCAATATTAAATATCCACAAGAAAATAACAATATATGTATTACTACTTTGGGTGCAAGACCCTCAATGAAGCCTTCCTTCTTAGAATACTCCCAAGTGAACGGGGGGTTAGGTGGCGCGAAGCACTTAAGTACCTATTGACCCTTAGATGGCATTTTATAGCACATCGCCTTTCTATTCACTTAAATGTTCGTATTCTTCGAATTATTGCTTATTGAGAGTATTTATCTATTCTTGCTTTATTTTGTTTGATCGATACGCGTGTCAAGGACCGGAACGCCCCTCAACACGGTGTATTGCCTCGGCAATACTTATGGAAGATATGTAGATTGATTGTTCTTATACGTATACGTATTTACTTATAATAATATATGGAAAATATTTTTGTATTTATGAGTTTTTTTAAAGGAAAATACTATATGTACATAAAAACCGAGAGAATCCAATAATATATATTTTTGGGTGCAATCTCTTAGGAAAAAGATTGCTTTTTGGATTTTTTAATTTTTTTGGTCAATTCTTTAGGAAAAGAATTGTTTTGTTAATTTTTTAGTTTTTATATATTTTTATATTTTTGATTTTTTTTTATTTGTTTTTGATTTATGATACGTAAAAATAACGTTCACAAAGTGAACGGATCCCAAAAGCCAATGAAAACCGTCAATCGATAGTCTCTCGTGTAGTCAAAGAACCGGCAGCGGCGCCATTTGAAATGTAATATAATGCAAGTTCGTTTTCTCAGTTCTTAACTAATAGAAAGTCCAACCAATATCGGATTTATAATTGTTCTTGGTTGTTTAAGCTTGCTTGGTAATCTATGCTAATTCAAACAACACTATTTAAAAATGAAAAATATTAAACTACTTATACGTAAAACATTTTGCAAATACCAAATTTTTATTCAAGTAAAAGTCTAAAATGCAAAATATAAAACTAAAAGGACTGAAAATGTAATTTCTATGAAATGTAAATGCTTGAAATGTAAATTCTATCAACTATAGGGACTAAAAATGTAAATCTGAAAACTATGAGGATCAAAAATGCACAAACTATAACAAACTTGCCAAAATGTAACAAATTAACAAACTTCCAACTGAAATCTAACAACTTTCAAATGTAAAGGACTTAAACTTGCAAATTCCAGAAAATTAGGAAGTTTAACTAGGTATTAAGCACTGATAGAAATGCAAGGACTAAAAAGCAATTTTTGAAAACTTTTATACAAAAACGGGACACAATGAAGATTAAGCTCGTTTGAGCTTATTACTCAACTAAAATCAGTGAGACAACTTGTAAAACAATTCAAATCCAATTTCAGCTACGTGTGTTCAAAGATTTAAGCTAAAAGTCAGAAATAAGCAAAAGAGTGCTTATTGATAAGCTCAAAATAAGCTACAGCCAAATTTAGTCAACCACAACTTGATCTTTGTAATGAAACTGATTAAGCAACTTATTACAAGAACGGGAAATCAAACCAGAACCATTTTCATCAAGAAATGAACTAGCAATCTGAGATAAGCTCAAAAGAGCTTATGTTGACCAAGTTTGACCGGATTTTTGGAAAAAGCTCAAATCTTCAAAAATCAATATTCAACACTAACTAACTGGTTTTGTGAAAGAAAATCACAACTTTTATGAAGTGGATTAGGAGATCTAAGAAAACAGTCACTACTTTATCTCAGAGAATGGAATTTGCTCAGACTTGGACCAAAAAGCTTATCACCAGCTCATTAACTGATACTGTGTAAATTCCTTTTAGAAACTAAAACTTCATGATATAAGCTAGAACTAGAAACAAATTTGGTTAAATTTCATCAAGGATTGAATGAGAAATAAGCAAATGAAACTGGCAAGTTCTTAAAACCAAAGCTGAATAAAGGCTAACCCAAACAATTTTAGTGCCATTTGCCTGTTTGACTATTTATTTGACTTGTAAAAGGTATAAATCCACTTGTTATCACTAAAAGACTGATTATGAACTCTAAAACACCAATTCTACAAACTTGAAATCTACTTAAGATCTATTCCCAAACACTCCTTTATATGCTTCTAACAAGATTTTACAAAGGCTTATTAAGTATTGGATTAAGCTGATTCAAAAGCTATAGCAGACTAGATTCAATGGACAAAATGAAAGACTTTAGCACTAAAAACAAACAGTTACCAAGGCTATGACTCAATTAAGCTATTAGGCTAAAAAGTAACTGAAATGATGCTAGATACTAGAACTAAATCCAAATCCAAAACACAAGTAGGCAAGATAAAGCTACAAACACACTAAGTTCAATCAAACATCAACTACTTAACAACTTATATCATACAGCCATCAAAGTTAACTAGGAAAATGAGCATGGCAGTTGACTGTTTAGAGGAACAAAAATAAGAACCAAAGAACCTAATGTAGAAATCCTTTGGGAAGAAGAGGAGCGCTGAGCTCTCTTGCCCTAGTGATAACCACCACCTATCACTAGTAATCAACAAGTATCAACCATCAAACAGCTACAAATCATCTGGAATCAATCAAACTGCTTGAAATCTTCAAATGAACAATGGAATGAACAAATCTTGATCAAACAGCTAACAATCTTCACAAATGTCAGTTATGATCTATGGTTGATCATAACAAACATCAAACAGCAACAATACTATCCAATTGAAGCAAGATCAAACTGGAATTTGAAGAACAGAATTTGGCGGGAAAAAGGAATTTGAATTTTATTGAAGGAAATCAGTTACAAAGTTGGTTACAAGCTATCAACTAACTAACTAACTCAAGAGTTTGTCAGACTCTTGAGTAGTTAGGGGAAAAGTGAGGGAAAAAGGAAAGGAAAGTAAGAACTATGTGTTTTACAAAATTAGGCTACATCTGAAAATGAAGGCTAGTCTAGGTATTTATAGGCAAGAAAGGAGAGTTTGTTTGAGTTGGTGACGTGTCAGGGCCAATCTCTGAGCTCCACGTGGCAAATTCTGCATTTCTCATTTTGAAGGTATGAACAATGAATTGGGTGTTTTTGATCCACTCAATGATTTGTTAATTGGATTGCACCGTTGAACTCGTCTTCCAAAATTGAGCAATATTGGTGTTTTAATCTTTCCATGAAATTGAGTGTAGAAGAAACCCGATCCTGGCAAATTTTTACTTTGAAGAAGAAAACACGTGTCAGTTTCTGGTTGGCTTAAAAGATGTCACACGGATTAAAACTGTTTGGATTTGGTGTAATAAATGTGGCGGCAGTAGTGGGTATTTATTAAGCTTAAGTGGCAATCCGTGTGACATAATATCTCTCTTCCCATTGGCTGCTTTTCTTGTCACATGGATTAAGCTTGCATATCTTTCCAAAGTTGGCAAAACAAGTCCTTGTACTTGGCAGATTCTTGTTTCAAGCTAGGATCTTCATTTCTTTGACATTTTTGGTCCTTTAACTTCCATAACTTGTACAAAATGGTCCTTTGACTGAGTTGACTTGATAGTTGACCAGGTTTGACTTGAATCTTGACTTTTCATTATTTGCACTTCTAGTCCTTCATCTTTCATAACTTGTCAAGATAGGTCCTTAAACTTCAAAGTCTTGTCACTTTTGATCCTCTTTTGTCTTTTTCATCCATTTGAGCTTGATTTTTCCTTGTTTGCTTGAAAATGTATCTTCTTACCTACACAAGTGCACACAAACACAAACATACCACATAATACTGTTTTTGCCAGATAATTTGGTATTTTGCTTCATGTTTTAGGGTTATTTGTTGATAAAAGGATATGAGTTTAAGCTCATATCAATAGACTTAAAGCGTTTCTTGTAAAACATGAGTATACCATGGGGATGGTAGACAATACACTCTTTACAAAGAAGAAAGGTTCTCACCTCAAAATCGTACAAATATATGTTGATGACATTATATTTGGTTCAACTTGTCAAATTTTGTGTGATGACTTTTCCAAAATCATGAATGAAGAGTTTGAAATGAGCATGATGGGAGAACTTAACTTCTTTTAGGACCTCCAAATTAAACAAATAGACGATGGTATTTTCTTTAATCAATCTAAGTACGTTAAAGAAATGCTAAAGAAATTTGGATTAGAGGACTCTAGACCAATGAAGACCCCTATGGCCTCGGATACTAAACTCACCGTAGATAATGATAGTGAGTCGGTAGACAACACCAAATATAGAGGTATGATTGGTAGTTTGTTGTACCTAATGGCAAGTCGACCGGATATCATGTTTAGTGTTTGCCTTTGTGCTCGCTTCCAATAGGCTCCCAAAACCTCTCACCTTGAAGCGGTTAAGCGTATATTCTGATACATTAAAGGCACTATACATTTTGGATTATGGTATCCTAAGGGGACCAGCGTAGAAACCATAGTATACGCGGACTCGGATCATGCGGGAGACTATGTGGACTGGAAAAGCACTTGTGGAGTTTGTACCTTCATGGGTTGTTGTTTAACTTCTTGGTTCTCCAAGAAACAAACCACTCTTTCTATATCCACCACGGAACCCGAGTATGTGAGTGCCGGTAAAGCTTGTCAACAAGCTCTATGGATGAAGCAAGCGCTTGTTGATTACGGGATTTCACTTAATGATGTTCCCATTATGTGTGATAATATGGGTGAAATAGACCTTATCAAAAATCCCGTGCAACACTCGCGATCCAAGCACATAGAGATTCGCTACCATTTCCTTAGAGATAATGTTCAAAAGGGAAACATTTCGATTGAGAAGGTGCCCTCGATAGAAAACTTAGCCGACATCTTCACTAAGCCACTTAAGAGGGAACCTTTTAATTACTTGCGTCTAGGTCTAGGTTTAATGGAACATATTCCTCTTCTCTTTTTCAAATCTCTCAAAGTTCTTTCGAAAATGGTCGAGAAATGTTTTTGCATTGTTAATTCAATCTATAAACGTTTTTCATAGCTTCTTGCTATTGATATCGAGCATATATAATTCATATGCATGGGTCTCTCAAATATAGCAAGAACGATAATGAAATATGGAGGATCATTGTGTCATGACTATGTGTCTAGATTAACACACCTCCAACATCGACTTTATTTCAATTCTATGGTTTTTGGTCTAAATCTTGTTTGGTGTGTTGTTATGTGTTTTCTATGTCTTTTGTTGCTTTTTAGCATGTCTCTATGATTAGTTGGACTAGAAAATTAGGATTTGCTGAATTGGAAAATCTCCTTATACCCCAAAACACACCTTCTGTATACGGTTCTCCAAATAACCCGCGGGTCCATATATATACGGCATCTCAGGTGGAGATAAGGTACCGCGGCCAGAACCTTCAAAATTCGAGTTTTCTGTAACTCCAAATTTGCTCCAACACTTTTTGGAATCTATGGTTTAAACCTTTGACCATCCCAAAAGTGTCTTGGGCTTTCTCTATTTAACACTAAGCATTTTGCATCCTTTCTCATATCAAAATGTCTTATTCACCAAATGAAAGCCTTGATTCTCCTCCATTTCCCCAATCTCGTTCAATCCAAATTCACCCAAGAACACTGAAAATCACACTTCTTCTCCTTCTAAGAATGTTGATTATGGAACCTCTACCTTTCCACCACATCATTTTTGTGTTCTTCCTCCTTCACATGATAATGTCATGCATTATGGAGCATATTGTCAATGTTGTCAATATCAACATCTTGCTATGGCTCATATCTATGAGGAGTTGATTTACATCAAGAGTCTCCTAGACAAACATCCTCTTCACTATGACTATGAGATCACTACCAAGCCACCACCACCTACTTCCACTACTTTGTCTTTCATGTAATCATATGCATTGCTTATCTTCAAGACATCTACTTCAAGCAAATATTTAAGTTCTAGCTTAAATAGCATTAGATTTATGCTTTTATTTTGGCTTGTTCTCTTTTTCATACTACTTTGTATGATTTTTCACCTTGTATCTTTATTTCATGTTTCCTTTTAAAATGACTTATCTTGGATCTTAGTTATCTTCTCTTTTCTTATCTTATTTTTCTTTTTATGTGGCATATGCTATATCTTGTTGGGTGTTTCTTTTCTTCTACTAACTCTTCTATGTCGCTTGTCACCATAGCTCGATTCCTTGGTGCCCCTAGCAAGGGGGAGTAAGCACCAAGTGGGAGCATTTGCAAAGTCCGATTCTTTTCTTTCTCAAAGACTTTTGCATCCTTTTACTTCTACCAGGGGGAGCTCTTGCAAATTCCGGTTCTTTTCTTCCTAAAAGACTTTTGCAACCTTTTTGCTTCGACAAGGGGGAGAAATGAAATAAACTCGTCTTCGAAAATCTTGTTTTTCATATGATTGAGTTTATGTGTTGTCGAAATCAAAAAAAGGGAGATTTTAATGCAATGATGCCTAAAAATGTTACTTGCATTTTTCGGTCTCGCTTTGTTTTGATTACGACAAAATATAAAAACAAACATTTACGAAAACAACGAAAAACAAATTACTGAGTTTAAGTATTTTTTTTCATTTTAACCATTATCACTTAAGGTATGAACAAACAAGTTTTCATCTTAATTAAGTGATCAAGGATTTAAGTTTTTTTGAAACTCACCTTTTATTAAATGTGACAAAGTTTTTTTTTATAAACTTTATTTTTAAGAAAATGTTTTATTAAATTAAATATTTGAAAATGGCATATTCTATTTAGGTTTAGAATATCCTTTGAGGATAACTATCCCAGCAGATGTGACTACCCCACTAAAAGACAAAAGGGAGCAGAGTCTACGACCGCGGTCCCTTAAAGGTCTATACGACTCCTTATCGATAAGGAACCACGGGCACAATTAAGGCACCGCGCTCAGATATGACCGTTGGACCTTTGTCCTATAAATAGTGGACCATTCTCAGATTTTCTCTTCACCTCTTTTGCACACAAATTTCCAGATTCTAACATACTTCTTAAATCATTCAAATCCTTGATTATTTGGTTGAGTAATACTTGTTTAGAAGTGAATCTTTCTCCTCCCATCTCTTCCTCTTCAAGTGCAAAGAGAAGAACACTTTCATCCTTGAAGTGTTGAGTCTACCTCAAGATTTATTGAACATCAAGTTTTATTCATTTGTTATAGTTGTGTAGTGTTGATCCAAGTAGTTGTGTTATTTGGAGTTGTGTTGTGAAGATCCCAGTAGTTGTGCTATTTGGTAGTTGAGTTGTGAGAACCAAATAGGTTTGTTTATTTGAAAGTTGTGTATGTAGTAGGGTTAATACTTTGTCCTCAAAGTATATTAATGTAGATTGGTCCTAGCTAAGATTAGGGCTCGACTTTTAGCTTAGAGTCAGAAATTGGATAAGCAACGTTGTGTGCGGTTTCTCCACCTTAAGGAGCTTGTTGATTAGTGAACTCTCGAGTAAGGAGTAGTCGAGGAGTGAAGTAGGGACGAGGAGTGAGCTTCGCTGTCGAACCACTATAAATCTTTGGTGTTTGGTTTGATCTTTATTTTCCTTATCTCTTTACATTCATTATTCTTTATTAGCATATACGTGTGATTATTAGTTTAGTTGCACTATCCATTGTTCATATTGTGTATAAGAAGATTTCACATAATTACGGAAGCCTAAGTTTTTGAAAAGGTTTTTTGAAAACCCTCTTTTAACAAGTAAATTTTAAGAAACTATTCAACCCCCGTTCTAGTTTCTACACGTTCATTAGTTGGCCATAACTCACACCTCAGTTACAACGAACTCGTCGGTTTTTAAATTCACTCACGGTTTTCCTAAATCGTGTACGTCTTTATATACAACCCTATACTTTACAACTCATCAGTAACTTAAGATTATTTAAGAACTCCAAGCGTACGTCGACTCACGTCATTGATTGCATCAAGCCTGTTGTTCCGCTTACGTTGCTATCGAGTCGTTTCAAGAAGTCTAGAGATGGGTTGCGGTTTGCTCATCTTTGGGAGTTGTCTGATTCTTTGTTTCGTTGATTATGATGTTTAAATTTCATAGTTCTTGTACCATTAGGTGGTTCTTTCCTATTGATGTCATTGGCTATGTATTTCTGTGTATAATCATATGGCATGTCATATGATTTAGAGATTGTTCAAGCTTTTACTTGAGGTTAATGTGATGCTTAGTCACATTCTATTGTACTTATTGTTTTTTTAGTTATTAAAATAATTTATTGGGTCAAGTCCTCTTTACAAAAAAAACACCTTTGAGTGATGATACGTCTCACAGCCTAATTGCATTGCCTCTTCAAATCTCCTTGCTCTAATTGGAAGAATCATTATGTCTTTTTAATAGTATACAATATTAGAATAGTTTTAGTTATAATAATGTTTTGATCGTGTGTTTGATTGATTTGAATATTTCGGTCTTAAAAAAACATGTTATCAAAAACGATTTTTTTTAGAGAGAAACAGAAATGGAAGATTAAAAAATAGAAGTATGATGAATGTGATAGTAATGTAATCATGTCAAAAGAAAAAGAGTAATACGGTCATTTAACGATAATATTATTGTAATCGAACAAATTTGAAAATTCGTTGTTAAAATCACGAAATAAAAAGATATATGTTTAAAATCGACAAATTTTTCGAAAATAAGTTTATATTATTTAACTTTTATCCAAACATTAATACCGTAAGGCTGGTGGGAGTGGGATGATTCTCACTCGTGAGTTTGTAACTCGCTCGTGGGTCTTCATTCCCTCCCATATATGTCGCGCGCGACTTACTCCCACCAAGCAAAAAACAAGGAGCAAATTCACCTGGGTGAGTTGTAATGTTGTGGGTCCGAGTGATTTTATTTTTTTGGTTATGTTTATTATTGGGTGTTTTTTGTGAGTGAGGTGTGTTTAAATAATAAAAAAATAGAATGAAAGGTGAGTTGTAGTGAGTTTTGATGAGTGTCATTATCTTATGTGGAGAGTTTGAATGAGTTATAGTGAGTTTGTTAAAAAACTAATGTGACACTGACGTGAATATGAGTGATACCAGCCTAATAATTAGTCATCGGGTTCACCAACCATCTTATCAATAACTTTTTTTGGTTTTTTATTCCAGAAGATAATAATTTTGTCAAGTTGGCACACAAAACTCCAAACTGTCTGCGGTGGAGCGTTGACAGGTCAATTTAAAATTAGTTGCCTTGTTTTGATCAAATCCATTATCTCCATGATCCAAATCCTAAACAAACCAACTTTCCCAAATTTGAAAACCTAAACTCGAATAATTTTCATCGATGTTCTTGATGAAGGTTCATCTAGTGTTTCTCATAATAATAATAATAAGTAAAATAATAGCTGTGTATGCGGACGACAATGGTTTTAATTTTATTTTTAACGACTCACAGCTGGATGGTGTACGAGAAATCCAACCTGATGGTAAAATACTTGACTCTAACGACACACTTATGTCTGGTGTCGGGCATACGTTTTACTCTCTTCCATTTAAATTCAAAAACTCCAACACAACGGATGCTTTCTCGTTTTCGACTTGTTTCGTCTTTGGAATCATACCTGAAGACCCACGTTACACGTTTCATGGTATGACGTTTGCTATTGCACCATCAAAAGTTGTCATTGAAGCATCAACTTCACAACATCTTGGTTTATTTAACAGAAGTACAGATGGAAATGCTTCCAATCATATTGTTGCACTTGAGCTCGATACGTTTAAGAATCTCGAACTTGGTGACATGGATGGAAACCATATTGGTCTCGATATTAATAGTGTCGTATCAGAGTTTGCTACGACTGTTGGTTATTATGATGATCAAACTGGTGCTTTTAACACGCTAATTCTTTCGAGTTCACAACTCATACGAGCGTGGATTGAGTACGATGGTGTTACCAAACATTTAAATGTTACGTTAGTACCCGTACATATGAAAAAACCTGGTAAACCACTTGCTTCGATACGAAAAGATCTATCACCATATTTGTTGGATAATATGTTTGTTGGGTTTACTTCTGCAACTGGTGTTCTTCTACAAACGTTTTATGTTGTCGCTTGGAGCTTTAAAATGAACGGTGAGGCTCAAGAAATTGATATATCCAACCTCCCATCTTTACCAATAAAGGAAAAGCCGAAGAATAAGAAACATATGCTTTTAGCAATTGGGTCATCCATAGGTGGCGTATTTGTGCTATCGTTAGTTTCCATATTTGGAATTGTTATGTATAGAAGACACAAACGTAAGTACGCGGAAGTACTTGAAGGGTGGGAGGTACAGTACGGACCTCATAGGTTTGCCTATAAGGATCTTTACACAGCAACAAAAGGGTTTAAAGAAAGCGAGCTACTTGGGAAAGGTGGTTTTGGTCAGGTTTATAAAGGGACTCTACCAGAGTTAGGAGCTCAAGTTGCGGTTAAGAAGATATGGCATGAATCTGGTCAAGGAATGAAGGAATTCGTGGCAGAAATTGCTACAATTGGACGGCTGCGCCATCCGAATTTGGTAAGACTTCTTGGGTATTGTCGACGAAAAGGGGAATTGTTTCTTGTTTATGATTATATGCCTAACTTGAGTTTGGATAGCTTGCTTTTTAATTCGGAAACAATTTTAACATGGCCACAAAGGGTTAAGATCATTATAGATGTGGCAGAAGCGTTGGCTTATTTGCACGAAGAATGGATGGAGGTTATTATCCATAGAGACATTAAAGCGAGTAATGTGTTACTTGATGCCGACTTTAATGCAAAATTAGGTGATTTTGGGCTAGCCAGGTTTAGTGACAATGGCAGCGAAGCCCAAACCACGCATCTAGCTGGAACTTTGGGATATATTGCACCTGAATTAGCTAGAAAAGGAAAAGCTACTACGGCCACCGATATATTTGCTTTTGGGGCGTTTTGTTTGGAGGTTGCTTGTGGGAGGCGGCCAGTGCAGTTGCAAGGCCGGAATGAAGCAGTAATTTTGGTAGAGTGGGTGTTGGATTGTTGGTTTAAGGAGGAGTTATTGACCGCGGTTGATCCAAAACTAAATAAGGAGTACAATACTGAGGAAATGGAGTTGGTTATGAAGATTGGATTGCTTTGTTCTCATAGTGTGCCTGCAGTTAGGCCAAGTATGTCACAAATTGTGAAGTTTTTCAAGGGTACAGATTCGTTGCCAGTGGATTTCGATACTGTTCTGGAAATACGAGACGATTACTCTGGTCGACTAGGTGATGGGGCAAGGAATGCTTATTTTTCACAAATACAGTACGATACAGCTTCGGCGCCTATCACAGAATCATTCATTTCGTCCGGTCGTTGATTGGGTCAATTGTTCCAGTTTTAATCATTTAAAAGTTGGTATTTTTTTATTTATTTTAATCATGATTTTTAACTATTATCTAGGTAATGGCCATTTTCACCAAAGGCTTTTGTAGGATATCATGTTGTTTAAAAATATTCGTTTAAGACATGAGATGAATTTGTGAATATATAAATTGTGACATGGTTATTGTTGTTTTTATTTTTAGAACATGATATGATTACTTGTGGCAACTTGTGTAATTAAGGCCTACAATATGGTCTTATTTGTCATTTTAAAGTAGAAACTGTAGTATTTATGTTAAGGAAATGTTTGGTATGAGGTATTCGCACTGTTAGATCCGAATAGAAGAAGAAAACATTTGTTTGGTTTGATATTTTTGAAATTAACCAAGTGTGCCAGCCCTCAAAACCCCTACAACAACATTTTGATAGGTTTGATCAAGTTTTTCTCACAAACTCGTATTTTTTAATTTACAGCCACAAAAGTCGAATTTTAAGTTAATTTGGATACCAAACTTATTTTGGATACTAAGGACTAATCTCCATCTTTTATCTTAATCCAATGAATAAGATTAAACCAAAAACCAATTTTCCACTTTTTTTTTTCAAACATCAATATCTTTTAAACTGTTAATCGTTATGTGAAAAACATATACCATTATCACGGCTATTTAATTATCTTTCTACAGATATGCTATATGATATACTTTCGACAATTTTTTTTTTTTTTTTTTTATGTTTTTTTTCATTGCCGAAAACCATCATATATGATACTAAATATCATATATAACAGTAACACTAGTATCATATATGATATACTTATCATATATGATATAAACCAATATCATATATGATTCTGTAATAATTTGTAAGGTAACACTAATATCATATATGATAAAACACTATTATCATATATGATATTTGACGCAAATTAAAAAAAAACGATTTTTTTCCTTCAAAAGTATATTATATTGCATATCCTGTAGAAAGCTAATTAAATGCTCGTCGCGATGGTATATTTTTTTCCGTTTAACACTTAACGGTTTATAAGATATTTAAATTTTAAAAATAAGTGAAATAACTAAATACTTTTAATCTGATCCATTAGATATAGTGATGATGGATGGTGCGCGGATGAGTTCCTTGGTATCCATGATAAATATGGCATCCAAAATAATTTTACTCTTACTAATATTATATTATCTTTTTGTTTACTTTCTTTTAAACAATATTTTTTTAATACAATATAAATTTATATATTAAACTTATGATTTAAGTTCATTTGGATAGTATACTTTTCCTTGGATATTAGGAGACTTACCTCACCATCCATCTTATTTTCATACAGTGGATAAGATTAAACACAAAATATATTTTCGCCATCTTCTTTCAAACATTAATATCTTTTAAACCGTTAATCATTATGCGAAAAAAAGTATACCGTTACGAAGAGAATTTAATTATCTTTCTATAGATATGCTATATGATACACTTTCGACAAAAAAAATTTCTTCAGTTTTTTCACGTTATCGAAAATTATCATATATGATACTAATATCATATATGACATAACACCAATATCATATATGATATGACCTATCATATTTGATAGAAACCAATATCATATATGATTTAACGCTGTTATCATATATGATGAAACAGTATTATCAAATATGATATTTCACGTAAATTTTAACAAGAAGAAAAAAGCGAAATTTTTTTCTTCGAAAGTATACCATATTGCATATTGGAATTAAACGCTCGTCGCGATGGTATAATTATTTTCGTTTAACACTTAACGGTTTAAAACATATTTAAATTACAAAAAATAGGTAGAAAAATAAAAGATATTTAATCTCATCTATTTGATGAAAATGAAATAGATGTTAGGGATGAGACCCCTTATATTCAAAAAAGAATATGATATCCAAAATAACTCTTATCTAAACTTATTTACATATAATAATATATTTTATTTCTCCGCTCAACATTTTCAAATCTTTCAAACCGATACCAAATCTTAATACCATATAAAAACCAAACGCACCCAAGTTATAAGACGACCTTATATGATAAATCTTTTAGACGGTTTATAGTTGTAGGGTAAGGTTTTTTTCAGAACTAATAAAATGTATAGAATTGTGAGAATCATTTTTTACTTTTAATAATGCATATGTATTTTTTCGTTATGTATATACTATTAATAATTGTTTATTAGTTATAGATCCGAGTATAATGAGCGATATGAAGAGTGCATATGTGTTTTTATATTATCCGTCGGGAAGATAATTATGATACAAACGAAAGAAAATACATGTGCATGGTCTTAGAATACATGTATCTAATGACCTAACACGATGAGAATGTAAATGCACGTCTACATTGTGAACTAACACGATAATAATATATGTGCATCTCAAAAATAAAAGGCGTTTTTCGCAGTTCTGTGCATTTATTTGGTTCTAAAAACAACTTCACCTTATATTTATATTATAACATTAAACAATAAAACGTTTTGTTATGTAAACTTATTTTATAGGCATACAGACGTTGCACACGGGCTGAGTGTAAGTGTTGCGGATGTAACGTTGCTTTGCGTTGGGTTGTATGATTATATCGTTTTATGTATTCGTAAGTTGACGGGGTGTTAAATTTCCATGTTTGGAAGTGAAAAGGTATTTTTATGATAGTTTGTTTAAATGTGCGACATTTTTGAATGTTTCGATAAAATGAGATAATGGGCAAGTCATTTCGATTTTTTTTCGGAGATGTTTCGTTTTGAGGTATCTGAAATTGTTAAAACTAAAATTTGGGATTCAAAATTTGGGATTTATTGTAATTTCTTAGCAACATATATTTGAAAGTATATCAAAGGTTGTTATTTTTAAGTGTTATAATTAAGGGCGTTGAAGACTCCGCTTCGATTTGAGATGTAACTTGAATAGGCTAATTTGGGTTGGGTTCGTTATTCAAGTATAAATAAAAGAAATTATTTTACATTTATATTGTACTAAAAAAATATTGTTTAAAAGAAAGTAAACAAAAAGATAATATAATATTAATAAGATGTTTTTGATGTTCTTCATGATCGATTGAAGCAAAAAAAAATGATGGATCGATGTTGTTACGCAAAAGTTTATAGATCTGGTGTTGGTTAGTAGAGAGAGAAAACACACATCGGTGTGTGTATGTGAAATAAAATTTATTAAAAAAGAAAATGGTTTATATAGTGGCCGGATAAAATGACGAAAATACCCCCGCTGTGTAAAATAAGGATTTAATCTCAGTCATTGAATGGTATGGAGATGGAGGGTGGGGATAAGGCCCCCTTATATCTTAGATAAATTTGTTATCTAAATGATATTAATTATATATATATATATATATATATATATATATATATATATATATATATATATATATATATATATATATATATATATACTAGCGGCGTAACCCGCCCAATGGGCGAGTTCGTTTCGTAAATCCTTTTTAAGTGTATGTTTGTGTATCAGTTTTGTGTATTTGTAGTGTGATTTGTTTTTGTTCAATTAAAACCATAGTTCTAAATAGCTCGCTATAGCCCGCCTTAAGGCGCGCTAAAGCTTGAGGCGTGGTCTTCACGCTACGCAATAGGTTAAGGCACGCTACGACATGAGGTTCGATGATTTTTTGAATTTAACTCCAAAAAATGAATATTGTCACATGTAACTAGAGTTTTTTTAGCTTTAATTAGTATGTACAACACTTATTATGAACTTAGTATAAATACAATATTGAAATATGATAAAACAAATAAATATTTTATATGTTGTGCCGCTATAAGTCACGCTATAGAAACGTTAAAGCTTCGCTTTAGCCGCTAAAGCGTGTAGCTTATACATGCCGCTACGCCACGCCTTACGCTATTTATAACCATGATTAAAACTGAAAGGATTTTTGTTTTTTATATTTTTAGGCCCTGACCACCCAGCGGACGTGTTTTGTTCCATGTTTATCTTTTTTGTATTTTTTAGTTATATGTAAAGTAATATTTTTTGTTTTTGTTGTTTGTACATGAAACTACTATGTTTTATTTGATGATAATTTGTCAGTGTACATGAATGTGTGTTTGATTCCAAATGGTTGTTTAGTTTGTCAATCTTGACGATTTTACTTTACTCTTTGGTAGGTGACTTCTATCGGCATATTTTTTATTCTATTTTTTTCCGCCACAAACGTATATTTATATCAGTATTGATAATTTTAACAAACAAAATCATTTAGGATTTTTTTTTCATGTGAATCTTTGGTTGCAATAATATCGGTTTGTTTTAAAAAATGTTTTAACATAAAAACTTTTTTTGATAGTCTTAGGCTTTGGTACACCTAACGACTGTATTTGTCTCATGTTTTTTTAATATAAATAATCTTTTGATATTACTCATAGTATCGAGAATAAAGGGACTTTAGAAGAACTTCTAATTTAGTAGATTAATAAAAATGTATCAATTTTTTATAGATCGTTATGCGATGCATTTTTTTATTTAAATTGAAATATAATGCACTTAGATTTTTCAATACTAATGTTAGATTGTTAGTTACAACAATTTGAAATAGGTTGCCATGACCATCTAAATCACTATGCTTGAATAGTTGTAAAGAAGCAAGGAAGATTTTGAATAGTTGCGCACCCATCCGTTTTAAAGAAGCAAGAAAAAGTTACTGAAGATGTAAATATAAATTTTTTTGGTGCCCATGTAGCTCAACTGTTATATGTTTTGAAACCCGGTTTTTAAATCGACCTGTTTGAGCGACCTGGTCCGGATCAATCCGGGTTAACCTAATTTTTTAAAAAAATATATTTCCATATTTTTAGTAATTAACAAAAAATCTATGTAAAAATCACAAAAAACTTTCGTATATTAAAGATAAAAATTGTTTACCAATATAATATGAAAAAAATAAAATTACATCGCAAATACAATAAACTTACATATTTAAAAAAAATCCAAAATAATTGAAACTTGAACGGCGGGTCTAACCGAGTTTCAAAAATGTGAAACCTAGGTCATACTGACCCGTTTTTTTCGCCGAAACCGGGTCAACCGGTTGACCTGGCCAGGTCGAACCGGGTCTAAAACATTGTACGTAGTATTTTTTGTGACTGGGATAATTGTAATAATAAAATGCATGTGTAATTGGGAGGTTGGTAATTTGTCCATCAAAGATGGTCCCTTTGTATACGGTCACTGGCTGCTTTGTATTTCACTTCGCTCCCACCCCCACCCCCTTCCATTGTATGTTGTCGTACATAACAATTTTATAAATGGGCACTGAGCATTATTGGAAGATATTAACAATCTGATCCGACGACCGATATGATGTAAATATCGGGTGCAAACCTCAGTAGGTAAACATCCGGTTTGGCTAGAGAAAAGGTTCGGTAACAGTCACGAGGTATCCAGTTAGGCAAAATATATATCTTTACTCTCATCAGATACCATGAACCAAAAAAACCTCATGTGTTTCACCAGTTTCCTCTCTTCATCTTTTAGTGAATGCAGTTCTGCGTCTTTCACCATTTGTTGGATTTCTTCCTCTAAGAGTCCACCAGATGATTTAATCGTGATTTGTTGTTCACGACCAGTATTGTTGTCTTTGGCGGATACTTTAGCTGCAAATAGTTATAAAACGGTTAGCAAAAAGAAACCACAGAAGGACTGAACACCCCAAAAATCTAACCATATAAGTATTTATGCCAATAAATAATCCCAAACACCCCTAAAAGAAGTATATTTGGATGAAATTTTAATATGAAACCAAAAGGATTGTTACTTCATTGTTTGTTATCTGCTGTGTCTTTTGGTACTACCTGCAATGGTTTGTCAAGTCTTCCCGGTTGCCATTTCGTTAGACCGTGAACTACTTTCCTGATATTGAATTGGAATTTCACTCCGCTTCCTTATTTGTCATACAGAATGGAACCATGTCGGTATCTATTACACAGAATGCAAAAGAGTAAGGATTATTTAAGTTGATTCACACCCTTAAGAAGACGATGGATGTGCCTAATGTATGTGCTTGTTATATAACTCGTTAATATAAAAGAAGTCTACTTTCTGTTAATAAAACTCATACCTTTTTACTTCTTAAATACATTTTCTATAGCATACGAAGTATGTAGTCAAATTTGTATAAATTCATGTGGTGACGTGTATAAATATAACTTGTTAATAACGATTATTTAAATTTGCATAAATTATGGCACCTCTTACTATTATCAGTATGTTAAAAAAGAAGCAAATTGATGCTTAGAAAGAACAATTAAGATCAGTACCTGATGCTACGACACTACCTGAAGAAGGATCAGCTCCTATAAGCTTAAGTACCCTTGCTATTAACACAGGTGGTCGTGACACCACATCTCCTACGGTATCAGTCAGGTTTACCTATATCAGAAACATATAATATTTGACAGGAATTGAAGATCATTAATGTATAAAAGCCTAATACTAAAAACAATAAAATGTAAATAAGCTTTGCTGATATGCTTAACCTTTCTTTCTGAAAAATTTGAATTTCTTATTTCTTGTCTTGAAATCGAGAGTCAATGGATTCTCTCTGATGTTAGTTTCCACTTTACATTCATCGTTTCACCAATTCCAATCATCCTAGACACATAATGTGCTAAATAGCACATTACACAGATAGATGTACGTTTACATAGAACAATAAAGACATGCGACAACTTACTTCCAATCAAGCTCACTTGCACATAATAGAAAATACAACCCTGTTGTCCTTTCTGGCTGCGTGGCTTAGAATATCCAAAGTATGGACCTTCTCGTTCAATGCTTGCATTTGATTCTTTAAGAATAAGCGCACAATACAATATTTTAACATAAAGTTGCGAGATTTGAGGGACTTGCCAGCTTTATTCAAACTCGATTGTCATTCCACCTGTTCACTGTCTCATACTTTGTTTCAGCAGCAATAGGCTCTGCGACATGAAGATTAGCTGCAAATAGTTATAAAATGGTTAACAAAAAGAAACAACAACAGGATTGAACACCCGAAAAATAAAAGCATACCATGAAGTAGCAGATTATAGCTAATTTAGTATTCATGTTTGACCCATGAGTGACATTCCAAGATGACATAAAAATTCACATGTCAATTATAATTATATGATAAAAAAACATTCTCAAAAAATCACAAATCAGATCAGATTGTTTTAGATAATAAGAGATGTAACTTACAAATATTTATGAACCTGTCCTCAGGAGGTGCTTTGGCTTTTGCCATTTCAACTTGTAGAAAGTGTCTCGTGTGAAAACAGAAAAAGGCCAAAGACAGAATACATCAAATGTGACCATGACCGATTCGGGCCTCGTTGCACCGTACACATCAAATGACCCAACACCTAATGCTTCAATGCCGTGTGAACTCACACGTCTAGGATCTCAATTTCAAGAAATAGTCATCCGCTGACCGAAAACCAAAAGAAATTACAAAAACGCAAATAGTACAGAAAGAAGTGAGCTTTCATGATTATGTAGTTGGAAATGTATACAAAAGGTGTACCTCGTAACAGGGAGTCGTCAAAGTCCCTAACCAATTTACTACTAAAAGCTACCTGAATACTATCGTCTCCAATCCAAAAAACATAGCCAGTTCCAATATTATTCTATACTAATATTCATCTACATTATTGTATACTAATATTCATATTAAAGGACATAATTATTCACAGACCAACCAAACCTCATCTTCGCTCATTCCGACCTTCTATAGGGAAATAACCAATTTTAAGAACTAAACTGAATGCGACTTATTAAATAATCTGCCCCTTTTTCCATCTCATTATATGGTGTACCTTAGCCTTTGGAGCCAAGCAAGCCTTGAGGGCCGCGACTCCATTTTCAACATATTCCACCAAAACTTATGGTTGAACTTATAAGCAGAAGTAGCCATCATGTGTGAGGATCATCTGGCCAAACTGTATCACGTCCATTCTACAGAATAAGAAATTATCAGCCATGACTAATATGATCTAAAAATGAATGAGACAAATTAGAAGCAGAAGATATGATCAAAACAAATCATCCAAGCCTTACCCAAACACCTAATTCACTTGCGGCTGAGTCATTTGTTGGCTGGTCCACTGTGGTGACAACAAAGTACCCTCGGTGTCACTGTAGCCTTCAAGTTTTTAGTCTGGCTCAGTGACCACTAGTACGTTTGTCATCACTTCGAGAGGCATAGCTAAAATATTAGATTCTACCCTGCGACTGTGGGCTCCTCCTTGGAGACTTGTTGGTCTTGAACGCTACCTACTCCGACCTGAGTTTCAATGTATTCCCATTCTAAGTGGGGATGGCTTTCAGCTCAGATATATGGTGATTTCACTATTGGTTGGTAATTCCGTCTTATGAATATGTCAAGATGTAACATCAGATGCAAAAATCTTAGATCAGAGAAAAGAAAAAAGTACACCATTGTGATATGTGATATTGTCTAGAAAGTTAATAAGGCGAGCAATTCTCGATGGAAAATTCCAAATACCTTGGAAAGTTGTAGTGTCCATGGGACTCTGCTGTACCAAAAAACGTAGGCTTATATTTTGTGCACAGAGATTAGAGTATCTTTCGAAGGCATCAAACCCGTTGGAGTATTTTGTACCGAAAATTGAAACAGTCAAACTGTGGGACTGTTCTGTACTTAAAACCAGGATTGTCCTTTAAATCGTGGGACGGCTCCAATCTGTGTAAAATACCAAACGAAAATATAAGAACATCTTGTTTGATAAGTAATTTATTTAATTATTGTAACGGAGTGTGATTTTTTTAGCTTGTGTGTAATGGTCCAATTCAAGGCTCATACATACCCAAAAATCTTAACAACAAAAACCAGTTAAATAACCATTATAAATCATTCAAATTACTTGAACCTGACACCTAAAAATATCAAAAAATGAATAGACCCTAAGAAATATATGAAAAAGAAAATACTCACTTTGGAATTATGTAGATAACACATCAGTCAGGTGCTGCAATCTCCAAGCAGGTCACAGATAACGATAAACATGTTGGTCAAAGTGAAAAGTGCTTCGGCAGTACCATGTAACCAATCTACTTTTGATAAATAGGTTCTACAATACACCCTAGCTGTTTCAAAACAGTCAATGAACTTCATTGTGTATTCTCAATCAAACATTTTTTTCATTCGTAGTCTCATACTATATGATTAAATGAATTGCAAAAAATTTGTTTCAAAGATACAATTTTATAATTCGCCCCTCAGCACCAAGTAAAACGGCTCTACTGGGTAAAATAGACCTGACTGATATTTTGCTAAAAAAATCCCGGATCAACTATTGTAGTCCACGTGCACTCCGAAGTAATATAATCGCAGTCCCGAACACCTATGAATAAGAGTGATTCAGCAACCATTATACAAAAACGATTAAATACTTGAATTAAACAAAAATTCAAGAGAAAAAGTGATTCACTAACCACTACACAAAACTAATCTAATCTCCATGGAAATAAAACAAAAATAATTATGATGGTATTTTTTAGATCTAAAACTATGACAAATTGACAATCAATACACACTATTAGTTGAAATATCAGGCTGTGAGAATAAACAACATTCTGTATGATGTGAAAAGAAGATACCACCAGTGGTTGTCAGGTTAGCCTCTTGATCACGGTGTAGACCTCCTTGGGCACCACCGCCCAAGGATTGGGAAGTGGATTGGTATTTGGAGCATGAGAACCAGTCGTTGTGTCAGCACCAGTGGTTGTCGGGTTAGCCTCCTGATCACAGGGTTACCCCCTTGGGCACCACCGAAAAGAGCTATATTATGCGAAGATAAATAAGCAAAAGCTACATGATTAATTATGCCATATAATTATCAGTATATAAAAAAAAATTATTCTATTTAGCTTATTTTAAACGAATTATAAGCTAGCTTATTATGTGAGTTATGTGAGAGCTATGTGAGTAAGTGTATGAATTAGAGGAGAGTTATGTGAATAAGCTTATATATTAGTAGAGATTTATAAATAAGCTAGCTTATTAGCTTAATTTGGCGAATTATCAAATTTTATAAGTATGAGAGATATTAATAAGCTTATGTTAGTGTAAATAAGATGTATAAGGCAGTTTTAACTTTGTTATTGATGTAAGCTATAAGTCTGATGCATCATATATGATACCTTTTATATCATATATGATAGTTATATGATATGTGATGTATGATAGGTTTATCATATATGATACATATGATACCTCATATGTATCATATATGACGTATCTAACAAACCACTAAAAAACAAAATTTGAACTAATTTTCCAAAAATCTATTTAAACTATTCAAACCTGTTTTCTATCATATATGATACAGTTGCTGATTACATGCTGCCTAATATGGTTTTTTTCTTGTCTTTTATAAATGCAGATTGTGTGAACAATGAATGGATGTTTTCTATCATAACAATTGGACGTGCAAGAGTATGAAGAAGAATTGGTTAAAGAAAGAAGAAGAGTAGTTTCAATAATAAGAATTTATTTAGTGTTAATCATGAATGAATTTAATAGATTCTTTTGTTTTTTATATTATTTTTATTATGAATAAGTGTTTATCATATATGATGTTATATGTGAATACATTATGTTTGAATTATCATATATGTTACTTTCAGAAAGTACTATTTTTTATTTACTGAACAAGTGTTTATCATGAATCCAATATACTCTTTGTTTTAATCATGAATTCTGCAGCTTCATTGTTTAATCTTTCAAACTTTTTTTTAGTATCATATATGATAATGAAGTGTCATATTTGGAAGATTTTAAGGATTACATGGATTATCATATATGATATATCACTATCATATAAGATACTAATAAAAAGGTAAAAAACTATGCTTCAAATGATAAAAGCATCAACAAAATAGGCATATTATCCAAACTTACATCCGTGGATGTTTCACCATTTTCGTATTCGAGAAAAAAAATCAATGATTCAGTCGCATTACAAAGTTAAATCATTACAACGTCATACAAAAATTACTAAAATATAAACATGTCAAATGGCTAAAACAATGGATCTTGATTCCATGCATCAGCACTTTGGTTGCAAACTCGACACTCGTCTTTAGTCGTGTCATGCATACGCCGTTGTTTGTCTTTCGACATTGTCTTTTTGTACCTCACTTTTGTGTTTGATGATTGTTATTTTTTATGTTCAATTCTTTGGCCTTCAGATGAGTTGACTTCTTCAAAGTGCATCGAAAATAATATTCACTACACAAATAAAAAAATTTGGTTTTAGTTTTAACCAGATTATCAAATATGATATATTACATAAGCTAAATTCAACAAAATTATCAAATATTATTATATTATCATATACGATACCTTCACATATCATATATGATATATTTTATCATATATGATGTATTGAGGTATCATATTTGATACTTTGTTCAATACAGCAAGAGATCACAGAGTTGCTTGTATTTTATTTTTAAGCATATTATCATATTATCATATATGATACTTCCATATATCATATATGATATATTTTATCATATACGATGTACTGAGGTATCATACTTGATACATCTATTCAATATAGCTTACAGCTTCATTACAACTCTCCTAATAAGCTTTTTCACATACCTCATCTTATGCTTATCATACAGCTTCAAGAAACTCAATTTACAAGCTTATACACATAACTATATTCTAATATTTATACAATTCTTCTAATAAGCTTATTCACATTAAGCTTAATTATAACACATCAAATAAGCATAATTATAACACATCAAATCAACTAACACGTCCATAATCACATCAAAATAAATTGAAAATAAATAAATTCATAAGCTAAAAAAGCTATCATCTTATTCACATCAAATTTAAACTAATATATAAATTCATGTCGAATAAGCTAAAAAATATAGATATTGATGATATTACCTCATTTTAATGAATTGTAGATGGGGATGATTTAATTACGAAATAGATGATGATATAATATATCGAAGATGGATCAATTCGTGTTTTGGATCAAGGATTTGATCAAGTATGTGTTTGTGTGTGTGTTTTAGAGAGAAAAACAAAAAAGACGTAAGATAGATCTATCTAATGTGGGAGGTGGTGTTAGTTGGGAGAGGTAAAATGACCAAAATACCCCTCCGCTTTTTCTTTTTTTTAATCTGGGTTGTTGGATGAAATGTGATAGAGGACTTAAATTAGTCCCCTTGTATCCAAAATAACCGGACCCTCTCTCTCTCTCTCTCTCTATATATATATATATATATATATATATATATATATATATATATATATATATATATATATATATATATATATATATATATATATATATATATATATATATATATATATATATATATATATATATATATATATATATATATATATATAATATATATATATATATATATATATATATATATATATATATATATATATATATATATATAGAGAGAGAGAGAGAGAGAGAGAGAGAGAGAGAGATATATACATATATATATATATATATATATATATATATATATATATATATATATATATATATATATATATATATATATATATATATATATATATATATATATATATATATATATATATATATATATATATATATATATTATATATATATATATATATATATATATATATATATATATATATATATATATATATATAAATATATATATATATATATATATATATATATATATAGATATATATATATATATATATATATATATATATATATATAATATATATATATATATATATATATATATATATATATATATATATATATATATATATATATATATATATATATATATATATATATATATATATATATATATATATATATATATATATATATATATATATATATATATATATATATATATATATATATATATATATATATATATATATATATATATATATATATATATATATATATATATATATATATATATATATATATATATATATATATAATATTCAAAGGCTATAAATGAATGATGGCAAATCTGTATTTAACATGAGTTTTAATTTGGCCTATAAGGGTAAAAATGTAACCGTGCTTATCTCAATCTTATTAACAACCAATTGTTACGTAAATACGCATCTTTTAGTAAGATCATGCATGCTCGGTAATTTATATATCTGGAAACTTTTTTAATGTAATCCAATTCATACATTTCTTTTTATTCTCAACAAACGTAGGATCAACTAGTTATGCAATCAAAGCATGCATCTACACATATTTAATGATGCATCTTTTATTTATTTAGAATACATAAGGTTATCACTATCAATACATGGATTCATCTATTCAATAATTAGATGCATGACATTATTCAATAAAAAAATAGATGCATTTAATCAATAAACATTAGATGCAAACATTAACATTGATTTTTTTATATCAGCACTTAGCGTATATTTTGTGAGATAATGAGATTTGTGTATATTTATAGTTTCATTAAAGATATGCATCTGAATATATTATCATATCAATATTCGAAACATATAGCGGATGACAGTGGCGGATGTAGACATTTGGACTATGTGTGGCACAAATTTTGGCGCGCTTCGCTTTGTTAAATTTTTAAATTTTTGTTCCATTTGTTAGGGTAAAACTAGTTCTTCCGCGGTTGTTTGCGGAACAGGTTAATATATAAGAGCATCCATAATGTGTGCTTTTACAATGACTTTTTCTTATTTCTAAAAGCTTTTGAAGTGTTTTTTGCATTGAACATGAAGGCTTTTTAACAATGACTTTTAGAAAAGACTTGTCATTCACCAAGCTTTTGCTAAAAGCTTTATACATTAAATCCCTTACAATTTTGGATCATTAATTACACAAAAAGCTTTAGTAAAGATTTTTACCATTGTAGGAAGAAACATGAAAAGCTTGAAGATAACTAAAAAATAATAAAATTGATAACATTAAATTCTAAAAAGCTTTTGAAAAGCTTGAGCATCGAGGATGCTCTAACATAGTAGCATAAATGTTATGTATCTCTTGCATTATAAAATATAAATAACAAAAGTTCTAAAAATTACAATTAAGAAATTACTATTATATATAAATATTCTACTCATTCACTAGTCTATTCCTTATGTTTTTTTAATAAAGTCTATTCTCTATGTATCTACATAATAGAAGGTAACTGTATGAACACTACTGTTCATCATCTTCAACCTTATAACCTTTTTCCTTTTCATGAAAACACGACTCCAAACGTTTTTCTCTTTAAAATAGGTGTGGCACTTTCAAAAATTTATAAACTTCATGAGAATTTACATTGCGTCGTTTAAATCTATGTTTCGCACGTGCTACACGTTGCTCGTGCATAGATCCGCCCCTGGCGGATGCAAATAATTCTTGGTACAAAATTGTACCAAAATCTGACGACTTAAGTGACGCACGTAATCGATGCATTTAATTACATCGAATTAACGATGCTCGTTGTTCCATTGATGCAATGTAAAGTTGGTCACACTCGATGCATCAACACACGTTCTTACGATACATATGCATCTCGTACTATATCGATGCATCTAAGTCTCTTGTTATCACAATAGTGTTACATCTTGCATCTTTACCTTCACATTTTTCCAAATTTAAAAACCATGCATCTAAAAATTTACGCTCGTTCTGTTTGAATAAATAATGCATCTTCACTTTTTTTAAGATTAACATTTGCTACATAAACTTCTTCTATATCTCAAATGCTATATATATATGACCTGCATGAAAATGACAATCTCAACTTTTGATAGAATGCCACGATGAGGTAATTAATTTACTAAGTAGTTTTTAAAGATTTAAAATATTAAAGAAGGAAATACGATGCTATGTGTTTTTTACCATGCAGTCAGAAAATCCCATTTATTTAGAATTTATTAACCTCTCATAACTAGTTAGCTTGACCAAAATGCCCCTCAATACTCTTTTGAAATGATTGATCTAGAATACTGCTTATCCTTCTTATTTTAGTTATACTTCTTATTTGATCCTAACTCTCTCTCTCTCTCTCTCTCTCTATATATATATATATATATATATATATATATATATATATATATATATATATATATATATATATATATATATATATATATATATATATATATATATATATATATATATATATGTTAGCCGTATTTAAAGTGATGGTCATATAATATACCGTTACGAAGCTCGTGGAAAATGCTATTCAACGGTGTCGAGAGTTATTAGTTTATGTTATATATGTAACGAGAATTACTCCCGAATACACAAATGAGGAAGGCCTTCTATACATTACACTTGTAGTATAAAAGGCCCCTAACAGCTCGTGGAAAATGCTATTCAACGGTGTCGAGAGTTATTAGTTTATGTTATATATGTAACGAGAATTACTCCCGAATACACAAATGAGGAAGACCTTCTATACATTACACTTGTAGTATAAAAGGCCCCTAACACCTCATTTGTGTGTGTGTGTGTTTTCCATTTTCATAGTTGGTAGAGAGAGAAACATCATGTCTTTCTCTCACTAGGAAATCATAACTCTTTGTTTTTCTCTTTTATTCTTCATCTTAATCTAATCTTTCTTTTTTTTGTTTAATCCATCATGTTATTCGTGTTTGGTTAGTCGTGTGTATACATCCTACAAGTGGTATCATTTGCCAAGGGATTCGTGGATAGTTTTTTTGGTGTTGTTTTAATCATCTTGTCTTTCGTGAGTTTTTTAATAAATCATCCCAAGATTCCATATTTTTTAGTGTTTTTGTTATTCCAAGTGATCCATATATCTTCTACATAGTTGTGGTAGAGATTTGAGTTCTTTGGTTTGGTTAAAATCACGGATTTCTACTAAAAAATCTTAATTTTTTACCTAATGTCTCAGAACTGTACACGTTTTGCGACATAATAGCATTGTTCTCCATCGCAATGCCCAGGGTTTATGTATTGCGATCAATATTGCGACCAACATTGCGATAGAACTTGTTTTTTGGTATTGCGACATAATCGGGCTTGAGACATTGCGACAGAAAGAAATTATGATATTGCGATAGAAATTGTGATATTGCGATCGGAATTGTGATAATGCGATAGAAATTGTGTTATTGCGACATATAAGGTCTCATTCTTGGTCTTGCGACGGTTTTTGAAGTTAAGTCATTGCGACGGTTTTCCATCATTGCGACGACGTGCTTTTACAACATTTGTGACATAAGTTTTTTTGGCATTGCGACAGATATCATTTTTAAACATTGCGATGTGTTGAATCATTGCGATATCTTCACAAAATTATTCCGAAAAATTTTCGTGAGTTTTTCTTGGTATTGGAGATTTTTTTTTTTTGGTTTCTCGAGCTCAACTTCTTAGGGAATTACTCATTTTAGGGGTACATCACTTAGCTTTCTACGAATTGAGATCCTGTTTTACACACGAATTTTACGATGACGTCTCAACAAGATATTTATGCTGCGGGTACTGAGAATCGTCCACCCATGCTTACCAAGGAGAATTACACTACATGGGCTAGTCGTATCCTTTGTTATGCAAAATGTAAACCTTTGGGAAAGTTGATTGTCAACTCGATTCAAAAAGGTCCGTATGTTAGAAGAACAATTCTTGTGCCTGGGGACCCCACGAATACTAACCTAGTAGCGGACTCAAGTCATGAGAAAACGGATGAAGAATTAACTGAAGCTGAATCCAAACAACTCGACGCTGATGATCAAGCAATTCAAGTCATTCTTATGGGTCTCCCTGAAGATGTTTATGCTGTTGTCGATAGTTGTGAAACCGCACACGAGATGTGGCTTAGGATCTAGAAAATGATGAAGGGGAGTGAAATTGGTTTACAAGAAAAGGAAACTAAGTTGCTTCGTGAATGGGAGAAATTTATGTCTACTGAAGGGGAACAAATTGAACCTTACTATCATCGGTTTTCAAATCTTATGAATCATCTTAGAAGAAACAAACATGAACCTGCACAAATTGCTGCCAACATCAAATTTCTTGATAATCTTCCTTCTGAATGGTCACGATATGTCACTCTCGTCAATCAAACCAAGGATCTTCATGTCGTGGACTACACTCAAGTATATGATTATTTGAAGATGAATCAAGATGAAGCTAACGAAGTTAGGGCTGAAAGACGTGCCAAAACACAAGATCTGTTGGCTTTTATAGCAAACTCTCCGTCATCTATGTCATTTCCCATGGTACCCTACCATCAACCCTCATCAAGTAACTTCATGCCACAACAACAACAACAACAACTCACTTCTTATGGATATCAACTTCGTACTGCTGTGAACTACTTACAACAACCCATTGCTTGTTTTGATGACATCACCGACCCTACTCAAGCGATTAATAATGGTCTTGCACTTCTCGCAAAGGCATTAAAATTTACCATTAATCCCACCAACAACAATCAGAGAGTATCCTCGAACACTAGAAACAGGCAGATTGCTCAGCCTTCCATGAATGCGAATCAAGATCGCCAATTGGCAGTTGCTGGGAACACGGGGACACAATATGGTCAGAATGTTGGGCAGACCGTTGGGAATGCAGGAAATCAGTATGGACAAAACCGTGGTCAGAATCCGAGTGTTCCGAATGTGGGTAATCAGAATGGGTTAATTATTGTGCCAGCGGTTAGTAATCAGATGGGAAATATTGTGGCTGCAAGGGCTGAGAATACTGGTACGGGAAATGGAAACAACAATCGTCAGGTTTAGTGCTACAACTGCAGGGGATTTGGTCATTATGCTCGAGATTGCACAGCTAAAAAGAAGAGGGATGCTGCTTATCTTCAGACTTAGCTTCTTATAGCACAAAAGGAAGAGGCAGGGATTCCACTTCAAGCTGAGGAATTTGATCTTATGGCTTCTGCAGCAGAATATGACGAGGAAGAAGAAGTGAATGCCAACTACATCTTGATGGAAAATTTACAGCAAGCATCTACCTCAGGAATGCATGATGACAGCGCTCCCGTCTATGATTCAGACGGTCCCTCTGAGGTACACCCATGTTTCGATGATAATGATATATATAGTATGTCTAATCAAGAGGAAGAGTATACTGACATGCTTGAGCCCTACATTGAGACACACGGGGATCAAACAAATAATAGTAATATTATTTCGAATGAGCCCAGTGTGGACCTTAGTGTAGATCAAGTTGCCCAACCTACAACCCTTCCTAATGCGACACATGCGTATTATAAATATTTATTTGATAAGCTTGCTATGGATGTTTATGACAACCATGGTTTTAAGGTTCGTCACTTGGTCCTATTTTTAGGTTATTTTATGTGTGACTATTTGTTTAGTGTGTTTACATGTTATTTTGCGTGAACGAGGTTGGTGTGGATATCGTTTATGAGTATAGAGTACTCATAAGTAAATCGAGGAACGTTTATTTCATGTTCATGAGCTCACAATTAGTGACTATGAAATGAAATGGTGATATTTTGGTGTTTACGTATACGTATAAGTATTATAGTAAGTTGTATTTTTATAGGATTTACGGTTTAGTATTTAGAGGTCTCGGATGAGGTAATTAGTCATATGAATATTTTTCGGGATGGTTTTAAGTCATTTAGGACTTAGTTATTAAGTTTATTTCAAAATTTGAGATTTTTTTTATAAAAGTGTATATTTTACGTCTTTTGCGGTAAACGCGTAAATTTGACTAGTTTTATGGTTTTGAGGTTTTGGAGGTTTTAGGAGTTGTAATAAATTAAGGTAAATTAAGGTAATATTAGTAGTGTAATATTAAACAATAAAAATAAAAAAAAAAAGAAAAAAAAGAAAGGGGGAGGGTCTGTTGGACGATCAAAAAGAAAGGGAAGGAGAAAAAAAATGAAAGATGGGTTTGGGTTGGGTTAGGACTCACCCACATCCTATATAATGTCTAATACTAAATCAAAACTTCATTATTCTCTCCTGGAGACAAAGAAGTCGTGGGTTTCATATAAAGTTATGGTTCCTCATAAATCTTTTGGGGTTTTCATAAATCAAAGGTAAAATCTTTAAACCCTTTTTAATTTAAGTGTTTATAATTCTTTCTTAATCATCTTATGATGGATTTAGGTTAGGGTTTGAATTAAAAACAGTATAAAATCTGTATTTTAATGATATCATAATGATTAGATGGTTTAGGGCTTGTAATTGGTGGGATTATGGGTAATTAATTAGGTTAATTTAATTAAACCCGTTTTTAAAAACTGGGCAGAATTTTGAGTCAATTGTTTCGTATCGAGAGTTATACAAACTCTTATTTTGCGATACAAGTATCCCTTTAGAGGTAACTGAAGTGGATTTCCAATGCAAGAAATGAGAATTAAATTGGAGGTCGGGAAGTGGGCCAAAAACAGGTTACAACAGTCGGAGGTCAAAACAGTTTTGAAGTCAGCCTGTTTTCTTTTTAAGTTTTGTGTTGTTTGGGGTACTTAGGGTTTCATTGGGACATTCAAACGAACATGAGAGATGGTTTATATATTATAGTAAGTATCTGCATTGGGGCTAAGATGGTGGGTTAGGGTAAGACCCCATAATCATAACAAAGTTTTTGTATGTTTAAAATCAGTAAATCTGGAATGACAAAAGTATATATATATATCGGAGCCTTAACAGTAGCTTTAAGGTTGGGGCAAATGGGAGGTGTTAGTTAACATATGTAAGGGCATAAATATTCCCTTTACAGAGATCATGGCCATGTTTAAGTGGGCGTTTGGCTTATAGTTTGGAGACCTAAACCGGGACTGTTTTGGGTAAAATGTTAACGGGACGGGTTATGAAGTATAATGAGTTAAGGGATTTATAGAGGGGTGTAATGAGATGCTTAGAGCATATAAATGAGGTATTTATATAGGAGGAGGTTATATGTCCATCATAGGTTGATGAGCCATCTTAGTGATTGGTTCATGTTTTGATTATGTATTTTTGGTTTGTTAGCTTTTTGCTAGTGCGAGGACTTTTGGAGAAGCTCAATCAGGTGAGTTTCATAGTCCCATGTTTACTAATGTTTATGACTTCCAGATGGGATGGAAGAGACACTGTTTTGTTATTTATAAATTATGCTATGAATGTTTTGCGTTTGGTGATGGACTTGTGTGTGCATACTTATGTGATTAACTGCTAGTTGATTCTTGATTGTTTATGTTTTGACTTGGTACCAAGGGGATGTTGACAAGGCGGGGCCTTGAGATTTGGTTCATAGGTGTTTGGATGCCTATGGGAGTATGGTGTTTGGTATGGCTGGGAGCCTTGGTTTTGGTTTGATTAGTTAAATCTTGAATTTTAGTTTGTTAATGCATGTTAGTATCACATTGTCCATATGTTTTTAACTTTTGGTTGTTACTCAGAGCTTATGGTATGATTTTGGCGTTTGAGTCTAAACCTATGACTCTCACCAACTTTATGTTGACGTGTTTTAGTGTCTCTTTCAGGTGATACTATGTTTAAGCATGAGAACATAAGTGGCTAGGATTTGGAGAGCGTATGAAATTTATTTAGAAGGAGATCCCCGTTCCTTCTTAATTTTATTTGTTCATTTAATAAGTGATACTGTTGGCACACATATTTTTATTTTGGTTATGTTATTTGTTTGTCTTGGGTAAGAGGTAGGACTGTTACCTACTTACCTAGACTCCTGCATTGTTGAGATATTGTCATGAATTTTGTGTCTCCATTTTATGACATTTCTTATTTCATATAGTTATCTCTATAGACACGCCATGTTGTGATGATATCCACGCCCCATATTCCGCCATGGTGGGGTGTGACAGAATGGTATCAGAGACAATGGTTATAGAGAATTAGGTTGCCTAGTCGCGTAGCCTAGTCTATAGCTTAAGGGTCCCTACATATAGGCGTCATAGGAGTATGTGTGAATTTTATAATAATTGATGTGTTTGGATGTTATTTTGTGATGTTTGTTAAGTTATGAACTACTATGGTTCATGCTTAGCCACATGTTATTTTCTTTTCGGGTTGTGACTAGTGCGGGTTGAACCATAATCGTCCACGCTAGTCATTGTTGTATTTTGCTTAAATTGTACATTATAGTACATAATGTGGAACATGGTAGTTTCTATCTTTTGTTGGGTTATTTTATGTACCTGAGGTATAGTATTTTTTCTTTTGATGTTTAAGTCATGTTCCCTAAGAATCATGTGGTGGTTCGAGTTACTAGGAGTACATGGGTAGGAAGTATTTTAAGCTATTTCCACTCTTATGGGCGACATGACTTATAACTGATTATGTTTTCGTTTTGGATTTTGTCTATGCTGTTTTAGCTAGACTATGGATTTATGTATTTCAAGAGTTTGACTATGTTATTTTAATGGATGGAGTTTTGGACCTTATTGGTTAGGTGGTTATGAGCTTATGTGAGTAGATGGATATATGTGTTATGTGTTGTATTAATTCTTACAAGTGTCATCATAGGAGGGAGTGCATTGGGGAAAGGGTAATTGTATAAGTATGGTGGCCAACATAGTTATACAAGTACCACAACTTCAATGGGTTCCTAAGTATGATTTCATGAAAGAGGGTTAGTACATGCTTGTATATGATGAGATGTGGATTTTAAGTATAGGTATAATATATGGGTTTATGTAACGGCTGCCTACGATATGGCTATTTTTTAGTGTCTTATATGTTTTGGGTTATACTCATGTTGTGCGATTATGGGGTCACACAATATGGACTGGTTTTTAGTGATGGGTTTTATACCTTGTGGTAAGATGGTGATTACTCGTATGAAAAAAACGAGTGTATGATGCGATTGATTGATCTGATACGTATGGTAACGAGTATGTTTTCGGAGATTCAATAGGTATATATATGCGGATGCATATATATTAGTAGATGTTATGTTATGATTTACGGTCGTTCAGTAGTTATTATAACTTGAACGTACCTAGTACTCTCTCGTGTTTAAACAATTTATTAGTGCTCGAGTTTGATTGGAGTTCCAACGACGTTTTGAGTCTTTTGATGTGTGTCTTCATTCGGGTATGTATTTTAATTAATGAGAACTACTAAATTTTCTTGCAAATAAGTCTGGTTAATTATAGGGTTGGAAAGTTGGTTGTATATGGTAACATAAGGGTAAGGTGTTGGAATCGTGTTTGAAACAAGATGTAACATAAGAATTCTTAATCAACAATCATTTATTTCAAAATTCTAAAAGATTTTTTAAAATAAAGCGAAATAAAATTTCTTTCTACTTACATAGTTTATATAATTGAGTTTAACCGATTAAGTCATTTATAACTATTTATACAAGGTTAAATTGAGTTCATGAAAATTCACATACAATTATTTCTTTCAAAAGGATTGCATTAATCACTAAGTTTATTCTTTAGTTTTTTTTAAAACAACTAGTATAAAATTGTTTTGGTCGTAACTTGTTCGTTTTTAAAGCTTTTTGGGTGATTCAAAAGCCAAAAAAAATTATGTATTCGGAACGTACTTTTCAAACATTCAGAATGTGTAGTCATGGGAGGTCAGTATCCTGGTCGAAATTATTTTACAAGTGTCGGGTTAAAGGTTGAGTTTTGAATAGTAGTTTATTTTTATGATTTGGGATGCACGGGATACCTAGTCTTTGAGTTGAGTTTTGAGTTCGTCAAGAGGGTTGTTTGTAGATTGTTTGAGTCACACAGATGTGGGGAGGTAAGGAAAAAAAAAGAAAAAAATACATTCTTTTGGAAAAGTCGATCTTTTGCACGGTTTAAATAATATTTCGCGGGGCGTAATATGTTTTGGTTGCCATTGGGTGTTTCTTGGATTATTTTTCATTGTCATGGGTCATTTTGAATTGATACACGTTTTGGGTTTGAGTTTTCTTTTGAGTCTCGTGGTTTTTGACTTGTTTTAACTAGTGCACGTGAAATGTCGTTAGTTATCCGTGGGTTTGATTCGTTGATCGTATCTAGTGGATTCAGGATGTAGTTTTGGGTTCGTATAGATTGGGAGCGTTGAGGTAGAACCATAAATAGAGCAAGTAGGAGAAGTGAGAGGAGTTGTAGTTAGTGCCTTCCCAAGGCAAATTGTTGATGGAATGATATAAAAACAAGAGTTGATAGAAATTGCGAGGAATGCAAGATAAAAGTTGAGTTGCTTAGTAGTAGATTGGATGTGGAAAGCGGTTGAGTGGTCTGATGAGAGGAAGTATTGGTCTTTTAAAATGCGTGTAGAATTTTGCAAGTAGAACGAGGTAGGAATTTATTCGTGTTGCCACTAAGAGAGGGTGCAAGGAGGAAGTAGTTGAAACTGCTAAGAATGTTGTATGAACAGTTTGGGCTTACGGTTATGCATTTGGCTTCGCCAAAGCACTAGCGGTTTTCATGGAGTCAATGAACCGAGTGTGCATGAACGTATATAAACGAGTTGTCATCAGGAGCATCGACGACATCTTGATCTACTCAAATCTAAGAAGGAGAGTGAGGCGATTTATGTGTTGGTTTTGGAGTGGAGTTATACGTGAGATTTTCAAGTGTGAGTTTACTATGATGAGCAGTTAGAGATGGTGGCATATCATGGAACCAGCAAGGGCGAAGTGAGGAAGGATGAGGAAGCATTTTGGAGGCTAAAGAGGTGGATTGGATAATGAGCCGATCTTGGCATTATCGGAAGGACTGGATGAATTCGCGAAGCATGACGATACGTGGAGCAAGGATTTGGATGTGTACAAGAACGACAAAGAAAGGCGATTGCTTATATGTTGCAAGGACTGAAGATTTGGAAGAACTAGATAAGACTTAGTTAGTGGAGCTGGATTGCTATATCTGCCTAGAATGCTAGAGGCATTTGGTGTACGAGACGTAGAGAATGGTCTATACGGATCATGAACGTCTCCAACACATATTTAATCATCTTGATTGAACATTTGGCAAAGGTGGTGGGTGGAGTTAATTGATGAAATAAAATTTCAAGGCCAAGTACCATCTGGGAAAGGCAAGCATGGCTGATGAGACATGGAATAAGAAGAAGGAAGTAAAGCTGAGAAAAACTTGAACTATGTGGATGACGTATTAGGGTGGTTTGGATGAAGGATGTAGGTTGCACGAGTTGAGCTGTCTAAAGCAGAGAACGCGTCAACATTTATGTTGCGTGGCTTGGACAATCGTATGGAGGAAAGGAACGTAGACTATACTTCCTACATAGATAGGAGTAGCTTAGAAAGGGCGATGTAAGGACGGAGTTGGTGGAAGGGATACATAATGCGGTGGAGGAATAAGTACGACGAGAGTTGGGTGATAGTCGATAGACTGACTAATTCATCTCATATTTCAAGAGGAATGAGAAGTCACGTAGTTGAGAAGTTGGAAGGATTGCGTACGGATGTGATGGAATAGAGGGTTTTGCGTAAAAATTAGCCTAATATGTATGGAATACCTTATGAAGGATTATGGCAAGGGAAGAAACGATGGGAAGCAAGCGTAGTATACCGTTGATAGACTAATGTTTGGTATGAGCATACTATAGGAGTAATTAAGAAAGACGCCTAGAGCGTTATCGTGAGATTTGGAGATAGTTGGAGAACGCATTATATTAGAAAGAATTTCTCCTACAAATAGAGAGTCACCGGTGAGAGGGGCATATTCCCCATTGATGAGGAGGTAGGGAGTAAAGGAGGAAACGCCTAAATTATAGGCTGAAGACGGGATATAAGATGGAATGGAAATTAAGATTGTGGAGAGACAAGCAAAAAGTAGTATGGAGGAAGAATGATTCGAGGGAGCAAGAGGTTGTGAAGACAGTGGGGTGATATTGAAGAGAAACCGTTAGAGCAAGAGGTTGGTAGTCACGAACAATGGACCGTTCACCTAGAGAAAAGGTGTAACATATGATAGTATGAAGGATGGTTAGTTACTTGGTGCCGAGCATGGGAAAGCAAGGATGAGGTGTTGGTTATGACATGTTTCTTGTAAATATTATGGGAAGCTTTTGGTTATGCAATCCTGCATAGACCATTGGATGTGTTTAAGGTTGGGAGAACTTCTGAATGATGGAAAATCCATAGAGGATAGAAGCCGTTAGGTATGGTGATAGGAATTGTAGTAGAAACTGCTGGAGTTAATTCATAGGAGATGAGGTGGATCACCGTTACAATGGGATGAAGTTATAAGCGACCAACGTATTAGACCAGAGGTGGATCGGAAAACTATGGAGGTGGTGGCAGTGACTAAGTAGAGGTTGGAAATAGCAAAGAACCGACAAGAGAGCTACGCGGACAAGAGGCGTAAGCCGTTGAGATTTGGGATAAAGTTATGCTAAAGGTTTCACCATGGAAAGGGGTGATGCGGTTTGGGAAGAAAAGGGAAGTTAGCACCTAGATTTGGTGGGTCCATATGAAATCCTTGAAAGGATTGGGCTAGTGGCGTATAGGTTGAGATTACCGGAGGAATTGAGTAGTGTGCATGACGTATTTCATGCGTAGCAAGAACTGACTTGCAAGTACCGTTAGATGATATTAGTATGGATACGAGTCTTCGTTTTATCGAAGAGCCGATAGAGATTTTGGGTCGTGAAGCTAGGACGTTGGATAAAAAGGATAATATACTGTAGTTATGGGTAGATGGAATTTGGAACGTGGACTAGAGTTCACGTGGGAACGGGAAGGATTTATGAGGAGCAAGTATCCTCAGCTAATTGATAATGACGATCCTAAGGAGTAAATCTCGGGATGAGATTTCTATTAGGAGGGAGTGATGTGACAACCGTGGTTTTAAGGTTCGTCACTTGGTTCTATTTTTAGGTTATTTTATGTGTGACTATTTGTTTAGTGTGTTTACATGTTATTTTGCGTGAACGAGGTTGGTGTGGATATCGTTTATGAGTATAGAGTACTCATAAGTAAATCGAGGAACGGTTATTTCATGTTCATGAGCTCACAATTAGTGACTATGAAATGAAATGGTGATATTTTGGTGTTTACGTATACGTATAAGTATTATAGTAAGTTGTATTTTTATAGGATTTACGGTTTAGTATTTAGAGGTCCTGGATGAGGTAATTAGTCATATGAATAATTTTCGGGATGGTTTTAAGTCATTTAGGACTTAGTTATAAATTTTATTTCAAAATTTGAGTTTTTTTATAAAAGTGTATATTTTACGTCTTTTACGGTAAACGCGTAAATTTGACTAATTTTACGGTTTTGAGGTTTTGGAGGTTTTAGGAGTTGTAATAAATTAAGGTAAATTAAGGTAATATTAGTAGTGTAATATTAAATAATAAAAAGAAAAAAAAAGAAAAAAAGAAAGGGGGAGGGTCGGTTGGACGATCAAAAAGAAAGGGAAGGAGAAAAAAAGGAAAGATGGGTTTGGGTTGGGTTAGGACTCACCCACATCCTATATAATGTCTAATACTAAATCAAAACTTCATTATTCTCTCCTGGAGACAAAGAAGTCGTGGGTTTCACATAAAGTTAGGGTTCCTCATAAATTTTTTGGGGTTTTCATAAATCAAAGGTAAAATCTTTAAACCCTTTTTAATTTAAGTGTTTATAATTCTTTCTTCATCATCTTATGATGGATTTAGGTTAGGGTTTGAATTAAAAACAGTATAAAATATGTATTTTAATGATATCATAATGATTAGATGGTTTAGGGCTTGTAATTGGTGGGATTATGGGTAATTAATTAGGTTAATTTAATTAAACCCGTTTTTAAAAACTGGGCAGAACTTTGAGTCAATTATTTTGATCGTATCGGGAGTTGTACAAACTCTTACTTTGCGATCCAAGTATCCCTGGAAAGGTAATTGAAGTGGATTTCCAATGCAAGAAACTAGAATTAAATTGGAGGTCGGGAAGTGGGTCAAAAACAGGTTACAACAGTCGGAGGTCAAAATAGTTTTGAAGTCAGCCTGTTTTCTTTTTAAGTTTTGGGTTGTTTGGGGTACTTAGGGTTGCATTGGGACATTCAAACGAACATGAGAGATGGTTTATATATTATAGTAAGTATCTGCATTGGGTCTAAGATGGTGGGTTAGGGTAAGACCCCATAATCATAACAAACTTTTTGTATGTCTAAAATCAGTAAATCTGGAATGACAAAAGTATATATATATATATCGGGGCCTTAACAGTAGATTTAAGGTTGGGACAAATGGAAGGTGTTAGTTAACATATGTAAGGGAATAAATATTCCCTTTACAGAGATCATGGGTATGTTTAAGTGGGCGTTTAGTGTATAGTTTGTAGACCTAAAACCGGGACTGTTTTGGGTAAAATGTTAACGGGACGGGTTATGAAGTATAATGAGTTAAGGGCTTTATAGAGGGGTGTAATGAGATGCTTAGAGCATATAAATGAGGTATTTAGATAGGAGGAGGTTAGATGTCCATCATAGGTTGATGAGCCATCTTAGTGATTGGTTCATGTTTTGATTATGTGTTTTTGGTTTGTTAGCTTTTTGCTAGTGCGAGGACTTTTGGAGAAGCTCAATCAGGTGAGTTTCAAAGTCCTATGTTTACTAATGTTTATGACTTCCAGATGGGATGGAAGAGACACTGTTTTGTTATTTATAAATTATGTTGTGAATTTTTTGCGTTTGGTGATGGACTTGTGTGTGCATACTTATGTGATTAACTGCTAGTTGATTCTTGATTGTTTATGTTTTGACTTGGTACCAAGGGGATGTTGACAAGGCGGGGCCTTGGGATTTGGTTCATAGGTGTTTGGATGCCTATGGGAGTATGGTGTTTGGTTTGGATAGGAGCCTTGGTTTTGGTTTAATTAGTTAAATCTTGAATGTTAGTTTGTTAATACATGTTAGTATCACATTGTCCATATGTTTTTAACTTTTGGTTGTTACTCACAGCTTATGGTATGATTTTGGCGTTTGAGTATAAACCTATGACTCTCACCAACTTTATGTTGACGTGTTTTAGTGTCTCTTTCAGGTGATACTATGGTTAAGCATGAGAACATAAGTGGCTAGGATTTGGAGAGCGTATGAAATGCATTTAGAAGGAGATCCTCGTTCCTTCTTAGTTTTATTTGTTCATTTAATAAGTGATACTGTTGGCACACATATGTTTGTTTTGGTTATGTTATTTGTTTGTCTTGGGTAAGAGGTAGGACTGTTACCTACTTACCTAGAATCCTGCATTGTTGAGATATTGTCATGACTTTTGTGTCACCATTTTATGACATTTCTTATTTCATATAGTTATCTCTATAGACACACCATGTTGTGATGATATCCATACGTCGCGCCCCATATTCCGCCATGGTGGGGTGTGACAATGTTGACCATGCTAAGGTGGTTAATAATAAGTTTAGAGAAACTAATGCCAAATTGACCACTGAGCTTGTGGGATTTAAGGAACGGGAGAAAAGTTTTAAAGTTCATCATGCTAAAATTAAAGAACTTGAACAAGCTCATGCCACATCGATCTATCAAGAAAAATGCACAAGTAATAAATTAAATGCCTTACATTTAAGTAGTGATAAAATGATAAGCGAATTGAATGATGAAATCACCTCTCTTAATAAACAGCTTTCAACTGAAAAATCTATTATTTCGGATCTAAAAGAAGAACGAAAAAAGCTGAAACATGATTTCAAAATTTGAGAAGATGGCCTTCTTGAGGATTTTTGCAACGCTCAGGATAGGATCAGGGAATTAGACAACCTTTTGGTAAAACGTGGCCAATCTATGCAGACGATAAACATGCTAGCACCAAAAGTGAATGAGATTAATTACACCCGTTACAAAATGGCTTTAGGTTGTTCTCTTCCTCCCAATCCCGAATATCTTAAGCATGCTCAAACCACCCATCAAAGTTTATATAATGGTAATGTGTTGCTAGATAAGCATGATCGCCCCGTTATGTGTGATTCGGAAGAAACTGTTGAACTTGCCGAAGAGAGTCGTTTACGATTGCAAAAGCTCAATAGAGAAATCACACCGGTTTATTATCCAAAAGTTAATCCTCCAACAATTTTTGTTCGGTCTAAAACTAGTACTGAAATGTCTTTGTTACAAAGTGAGGAAGTTCAAGGATGATCCTCCTAAGCCGAGTGTTGTACGCAGATTTCTAAACGAACTAAAAGATAACTTTGTCATTCTTAAACGTGTTGTCAATTCCAAAATCACTTGAGGAAATTTTACATCACCCGTTCAGATTGAGGTTTAAAAAATTCTTCAAAACGATATTAATCCGATTGTTAATCAAGTTGATGCTAGGATAAGCAATTTAAAAAATCGCTTTTCTTAAAGAACTAACCAACTTTGTTGAAGACTTTAAATCTTTGGCTAAGGAGGCTGATGAATCTCTTGATAAAATCAAAGTTTTGGAAAACAATCTTGAACGTCTCTCTAAAGTAAGTGACAGTGGTGATAGTAGTCCCGTTACGTTAAATATCCCTGTGTCGGATCATGAAACCCTCCAAACTGAGCTTGAATGTAAGAAAGAGCAGATGGAATCTTATGTTTTTAAAAAGGATAAAGAATTCACCGATCTTTAGAATAAATTTGTCAAAAAATGTGATGAATGAAAATATGACAAGATTTCGTACGATAAAGCTTACAATGAAATGAAACAAAAAATCGTACGGTTGACAGCTCAGTTGGGAGGTGCTCCGGGAAATAATCTGGCTTCTTCTGGGGTAGAGAAGACCAGTGATGGGAACGTTCAGAAGCTTAAGGCTAAGATTGCAGATTTAGAATCTGAAGTTGTTATGTATAAGCAGACTGTAGAACAAAATAAGTATGTCTATCAGAAACTAATCGATAAAATCCGTGAGAACTGTAACTTAAAGGACTTGTTAAAAGATAAGACTTTTGAGCCTAGCTCGATTGTGGACACGATGATCCAGAAACCAGCAACCTCGGAACCTAGTCGTATTGCTGTAACACCTTTTCCCAAGGTTGCTGGAATGAAAGCTACTGTGATTGCCCCAAGAATGTTTCGTGTTAGTCCTCCCTCTCAACCTAGGGTTGATACCTCTGTGCCTAGCAAACAACGTAAAGCAAGCGTTAGGACAAAACCGACCACTATATCTCAACCACAAGTCATTGATTTAAAAAGTGCTAATTCTAATAGACGTGTGTCTTCTTCTACAGTTATAAACAACTACACTAAGAGCAGAAGGCCACAGCCTACGAGCAATACAAGGAATGATAGGGTCCCTTTTGCATCTAGAAGTAGTCGCCCCAAGATCAATAATGTGGAAGTGGAAGAACACCCTAGGAATTTACCGAATTCTAATCAAAATCAGAAACTTAATTCATCTGAATGTAATGACTTTATGCTTGCTATTCGAAATAAAAAATCTGAAGCTATTTGTGCTAAATGTAATAAATGTTTCTTTACTTTTAGTCATGATGCTTGTGGCTTGACTATGAATGGGTTAAATTATGGTGGTTACACTCGTATTGACAAGCTGTCAATCAGTGAAAAACATAGCACTCCTAAAGCTAAGGTGTATTTTCCAAAAAGTACGCACGTAGGATCCACATAAAGTCTTGCTAAGCCTAGTAGCCCTAGCTTCACCTCTAAGTGGTTGCCTACTGGTAGAAATTTTGACTGTAGTGGCAAAATTATCGACAATGAAATGTCGGTATGTGATAAGGCTACAGGAACCTATTTCATCGGTTGCCAAAATATTTTCTTCTCTTATCATTGGCAGGCTGTTGAAATTTGTCTCTGGTGCGTGGACTCGGGCTGTTCCAAACATATGATTGGGAATCGAATCCTTCTCAAGAACTTTGTCTGGCGATTCATGGGAACTGTTCGATTTGGAAATGATCATGTTGCTGCAATTCTAGGCTATGGTGATCTTCATTGGGGTAATATAATCATCACCAGAGTCTCGTTTCTTGATGGCTTGGGACACAATTTGTTCTTGGTTGGGAAATTCTGTGATTCAGATTTGGAGGTAGCCTTCAGAAGTCATACATGCTTCGTTAGGGATCTTGAAGGAATTGATCTGTTGAAAGGAAATCGTACCACCAACCTTTACACCATTGATCTTTTTCAAATATCTGTTGCGTCTCCAATTTGTCTCATGGCCCGGGCCACTTCAACAAAGTCATGGTTATGGCATCAAAGGTTATCTCATCTCAATTTCGATGCCATCAACCAACTAGCAAAAGTTAATCACGTTACCGGTCTTCCAAAGTTCAAATATACAAAAGACCATCTTTGTCCTTCATGTGAGCAAGGTAAAAGTAAAAAGAAGCCTCACAAACCCAAACCTGTTCCAAACTCCACGAATAGGTTACATCTCCTATATATGGATTTGTGTGGCCCAATGAGAATCAAAAGCATTAATGGAAAGCGGTATGTCCTTGTGATTTTGGATGATTATTCTCGTTTCACATGGGTTCATTTTCTTGCTTCAAAAGATGAAGCCCCTGGTGTAATTATTACTTTCTTGAAGAAAACATCAGTGCTACTTCAAGCCCCTATCATCATTGTTAGAACGGATAACGGCACAGAATTCACCAATCAGCAACTGGAAGCTTATTTTGACGAAGTTGGGATTTCTCATCAAACTTCGGCTATAAGAACTCCAGATCAGAATGGAGTTGTGGAACGGAGGAATTGTACGTTAGTTGAAGCTTCTCGGACGATGCTTCTTTCCTCTAGTGCACCGTTATTCCTTTGGGTCGATGCCATTGCAACTGCATGTTATACTCAAAACCGATCCATTATTCATACCCAATTCAACAAATGAACTTATGAGATCATTAATGGAAGAAAACCAGATATATCATTTCTACATGTCTTTGGTGCATTATGTTATCCAAAGAATGATCGTGAAGATATCGGTAAACTTGAACCTAAAGGTGATATTGGCTTTTACATTGGTTATTCTTCAACTGATTGTGCTTACAGGGTTTATAATCGAAGGACAAGAAAGGTAATGGAGACTATGAATGTTACCTTTGATGAACTCTCGGGTATGGCCTCTCAACATCGAAGGTCACATCCTGAGCTTCAAGGTCAGACTTCTAGACACGTAAGTTTAGGACTCGCGCTTCAATTTGCACCGTCAGCAATATCATCGTTACAACCTTCAGAACATGACCTGGAACTTTTATTTGGGCCAATTTATGATGAATATATGGAGGGTCCTTCGTCATTTGGTGTTACTCAAAATGCCCAGGCTGCACCTGCTACGGTAGTTCAAGAACCTCCAATTGCATCTACACCAACGGCATCTTCGTCTACACCATCTACGTCAACCTCAACCATATTGACTCCAAATATTCCAACCACTTCTCCGACTGCTGACGCGACTCAACAACATTCTCAGCAAATTCCTAATCATGTTCATCTTTAGAATGAAATAGTTGCTTAAAATGCAAACAATGCGATGCTCAACGAACATGAGTTTGTTAATCAATTTACGGCTTCCACAAGTACTACTCAGCCTTCTACACCATATGTGGATCCGTCAAGCTCGCATCAAGTTTCTCATACACTTCGACATGAACACAAATGAACTAAGGATCATCCTTTGGTTCAAGTGATTGGCAATCTCTCACGACCAGTCTCGACACGAAATCAGCTGCGTACCGATGGTGATATGTGTATCTATGCACTATCAGTCAACACAATGAAACCAGCAAGTGTTAAAGAAGCAATGACCGACGCATCATGGATTGAGTATATGAAAGAAGAGCTCAATCAATTCATCCAGCTTGATGTATGGGAGTTAGTACCACACCCGGACAATATTGATCCCCTTACCCTGAAATGGTTATTCAAAAACAAGATGGATGAAGAGCAAACGGTCATTAGGAAAAACACTCGGTTAGTTGTGAGAGGTTATAAACAGAATGAGGGAATTGATTTCGCAGAATCCTTCACCCCGGTTACTCGAATGGAAGCTATTAGGATTTTTTGGCATACACTGAACGCAAATCGTTCATTGTGTATCAAATAGACGTGAAGACGGCTTTCTTGCATGGCCGTTAAAAAAAGATGTGTATGTATGTCAACCTGAAGGTTTCATCAACACCGAACATCCAAGCAATGTCTACAAGTTGAAAAAGGCAATTTATGGTTTGAAACAAGCACCGAGGGCATGGTACGACGAATTATCATCATTTCTTCTCCAAAATCACTTTCAGCAAAGGAACCATTGATCCAACGTTTTTTATCAAGCACTACGGCAACGAGATCTTGGTGGCTCAGGTATATGTAAATGATATAATATTTGGCTCTACAAACCCAAAATATTCCATATTATTTGCCGACCTTATGAAAAGCTGATTCGAAATGTCCATGATGGGGGAATGATGTTTTTTCTTGGTCTCGAAGTTCACCAATCCCCCCGTGGTATTTTCATAAATCAGTCCAAGTATGTCCTCGAGATTCTAAATAAATTTGGAATGGAAAACTGTGATCCTATTGGTACTCCAATGGACACTAAACACAAGCTTGATTTGGATAAGAAAGGGACATTTGTAAATGCTACAAAATATAAAAGTATGATCGGGTCCCTTATGTACTTAACCTCAAGCAGACCGGACATTGTGCATGCTACTTGTTTATGTGCTCGGTACCAGGCTAAGCCAACCGAGAAGCACCTCAAGAAGTTTAAAAGGATCTTTCGTTATCTCCGGGGAACCATTCATATGGGTCTCTGGTATACGAAGGATTCTGGTTTTAATCTAACTGGTTTTTCAGATGCCGACCATGCAGAGTGTAATGATACATTCAAGAGCACTTCCGGTGGAGCACAATTCTTAGGCGAGAAACTAGTGTGCTGGTCCTGAAGAAAACAAGATTGCACGGCGTTGTCCACCGCGGAAGAATAATATGTGTCTCTATCCGTGTGTAGTGCTCAAGTCCTTTGGATGAGAACACAACTCACGGATTATGGCTTTCACTTTCACAAAGTTCCTATTTATCGTGATTCACAATCAGCCATAACCATATCCTGCAACCCGGTCCAACACTCCAAGACCAAGAACATTGCTGTTCGATTCCATTTCATAAAGGAGCATGTGGAAAGAGGAACGATCGAACTGTATTTTGTCAAGACGGACTACCAACTAGCCGACATCTTCACCAAAGCTCTTTCTCAAGACAGATTTGAATTCTTGGTTCGTCGACTTGGTATACGTAGTTTCACTCCAGATGAGCTTGAACGTCTTGCACATTAGCAGTAACCTTGTATATATCTATCAGAAAATCAAAATATAAAAATATAAAACCTATAAAAACAAAATAAAAAATGAGAAAATCTTTCAAAAATACCAAAAATATTCTTCTTCGACATGTCTCTCAGCATCGATAATATGGACGCACTTAGAAATGTCGCTCATTAACGACACGGGTATGTACATAAAGTTCGAATGGGAGTTCAAATGTTTTCAAAACATGTCTTTTATATTTTTATTCTCATAATGGCTTATAGTCATATGTCAGACTATAACCCAGTCCCCAAAGAAAGGAAAGTCTATGACTTATCCTCAATAACGGGAAATTAATTTTTCTCGGTCATGGGCTTATGTTAAATCATTCAAAGTTTTCAGCTCATGAACTCAAGGAAAATGTTCATCTATGTACATTTTTCCTCAACAACCGGAAATTCAGTTTTCTCGGTTTTGAGCATAATTTTTCAAGATATTTTCAAAAGATATTTTTCAATGTCTTTCAAATTGTGTGCTCATATAGTCCTCTCTTTTATCAGTTTCTTTTTTCGAGGGGGGTATAAAAATCTCATAAAATATAGTTCCAAATTTTTACGAAACATTATCCTCTCCATGTTACATCACTAGTATATCAAAAATTTCACAAACACATGCAATTTTTGAGGGGGAGAATAGTGATAAAATGTGTTCAAAATGTGTCATCTTGGATAAGATCTTTGATATAAGTGCTTTCTCCTCCTAATATGTGCAAAAACCTTTCCTTTTAATGATGTACATATGTAGGGGGAGCGTTTTGGTGATATAGAAAACTTTTAAGGTGTAAACATTGATTTCATCAACACCTTGATTGCCTTTTCAATAGGTTTTTCTGGTTACGATATCTATACCCTTCAACACATTAATTCACGACGGTATTGGTGTCAAAAGGTGGTTAGGTATTCGTCCTATGATCCAACCAGAACCGGAGGGATCTTCCCAGGGAGAATCTATTAGAACTTAGAAGTCCTTAGGAAAGATGGAGTAGTTGAGTGTACGGGAAAAAAATGCCGACTAATGACTTAAGCTAGCACTGGAACAAACACAACAAAGTGCTAGTTATGACGTCTTGGTAAGCATTGAAGGGGTTGAAGAATGAAAAAGAAATGTAATGATAAAGGGTGAAAAGAAAATAGCCCTCCATACAACTTAGGCAGAAACCGGGTCAATACATCTACTATCAGAATCACGTTGATGATTTCTGGTATTGAAGACAAAGCATCATGGACACAGTGATGCAAAGCACAACCCTTCCCAGCCTAATCAAGATTCTCTCAAAAGAAGTTTGTTTTATTATCACGGAGTTCAACTCATTTATATCAACTTTCTCACTCCTAGATAGTAGATATTGAAAAGGTGGGAGTCTGCTCCAGCCTCCGATCACCAAATAAACGTGCACTTATAGAGTCTAGAGCCAACGAGATTCATCAAAAATATCATTAGGACACTTATTCCATATATCAATGTTGTTCATCATTAGAACACAAGCGACAATTTAAAAAGTCCTACGCTCTATCCTTGTGGTATTGCTAGAACATTTAGAGTGATATATACATATATATATATATATATATATATATATATATATATATATATATATATATATATATATATATATATATATATATATATATATATATATATATATATATATATATATATATATATATATATATATATATATATATATATATATATATATATATATATATATATATATATATATATATATATATATATATATATATATATATATATATACTAGCTGCAAAACCCGTCCGATGGACGGGTATGACGTGTAAAAAAACAGGTCATATTGAACCGGTTACATATTTTCGGAATCCGCTTTAAACTCATTGGGTTTGAGGTGATTCGGGTCAACCCAGTTCTCGAGTTCGATTTTTTCGAGATTTTTTTTAAATATGTAAATGTTACGGCTTTGCCAGAGAATATTTTTACATATTATATATTAGTTGGTAAATAGTTTATATATTTAATATACGCAAGTTTTTATGTTTTTTATATATAATTTTTGTTAATTATTAAAAATATAAAAAGAATTTATTTTAAAAAAAATCAAGTTGACCCGCATTAATTCGGATTGACCCAAAACCGTTGACGCGATCGAATCAATTAAAAAACCGATTTTCAATACATTTGGTTTTATGCTTTCTCTTTGTTTTTCCAAATAATTAACACTGGCGGTATTATCTATTTCGAAAAATGGACTAAGCCTATGTTTTTATTTTTGTATATGGCTGATTTCGTTTTGTTGTTTTTAGTGTTTGTCCATTATATTGTATGTTGATAGGGAATGCCAATATATGGGTTGCTTCATAAATTAGTTTGTTACTGGTTGTCGTATTGAGGCGCACAGACATTGAAACTATAAGCAATTCAAAGTACCCCTTTAATTAGTATAGTTATTCTGATGAACAATCAGAAACAGTCCCTATAAGCAATTCCAAATGCCACTTGTGTGCTCTAAATCTTTAATGTGTAGTGAAGCTGCATAAAGCATAAAAAAATAATAACTTGGTTAAGAAACCCCGGGATTCTCAACGCTTTCAAAATAGTGTCGAGAGCATCCTTAAAGTTTCTTGGTGTGTTTTACGGTAAAGTCTCATGAATAAGCCGATGGAAGATTGTGCCTTGTGTCTTAACAATAGTGCCTTCGGGCTGTGAAAAATCGTAATGCTTTGAGGTGCTTTTTAAAAATATTAAATCATGGAATTCTTATGTGCCCTTATGGGTGATACATTAAGATCACATTCTGTGGCCTAGATGAGAGATTTTAAAAGCCATCGAACGCTCGAATCAAGATATGAAGTTGTTCCCTCAACCGGCGAAGCCATCTTCTCAAAGACATCTTCCTTGAATTCGGATTCCTTATCTTTGAATGGTTTTTCAATGCTGATCGTCATGTCAAAACAGTTGTTCAAAATTCGGACACATACCATATATTTGTCAAGAAAAAGGGAATCAAAGCCGTTTTGTAGTTATTTACCTTGCCTTTGGTCATGGCTGTCATACATATTGGTTTAGTGCAACTAACTATTCCTTTTGTTGTATACCCATCCTATGTGAATACCGCAAAAACAATATTCTAAATGTTACAGATAAAAAATAGAAGATGCATCATACTGCGTGCTTTTGAGACCCATAGTTTCCTCCTGTCATTAAACTAAAAGAATATAAAAGCAATAACAAAAGATGATATAGTATAGAAAAAATTTGACCATGTTCAACTCATACTTTGGTATGTTTTGTATCCTTCTTCTTCAAGGAAGATACTACATAGTGGATCACTAATTGGAAAATACTAAAAAATGTGAAGGTCTGTTACAAATGACTAAAGTTTTATAATATTTATGATGAAACTGGTAGCAACTATGAGATAGTAAAGAATTAGCATCAGACCTTTAAAGTAATATGATGTTACATCTTGTATCCAGCTAATTAATGCTTACAAAATTGATGTATATACTCACTGACAGAGGGGGAGAGAAGGAATTATACCTGCAACATGAATGCCACGACTAACATTGTAATAAAGAGTGTAACAGTTTTAAAGAGATGAAAATTCAAATTCATTGGCTGCACATCCATGATGTGTTGTGAGGGTCTGATTCATCTGTTATGCAATTATACCATTCCCAGTATCCAACAACGAATCTGAAAATGTTTAAGCTAAAAAAACAAAATAAGTGTACAAAACGACTATATCTTCTCCTTATCGCAAACAATATCCATTTTATCAAAAGAAAAAAAAAGAAATCTTTATGTCGACTATTATCTTATAAGCGTCTTGCCAACTATCATCTTATATCTTCTTTTCTTAGGTTATAGATTATATGCTTCTTGCCGACTATTATATTATTTTTCACAAGTGAACGAAAACATCTATTTTCAGCCACACCAACCTCCTTATCGCAAACCATATGTAATTTGGATTCTAACTGCCTTTAACTCGTGTATGAGCTCATTCAGAGTCTGCCAAGAAGATTATGCTTTAGCGTTCAGTCACATCAACCTCCTAAACATTCTTTCTCACTTCTTTTCGATTTTCTCCTTAATCATCTCCTTTAATTCTTTCGGCTTTAAAAACCCTTTCACTGACCCATCGCATGTTTCCAGCCGTAATCCAATCTTGACCTCTTCCACCACCATCCTAGCATTTAGAGGTTGCTCAACGATCATAGACCATGCTATTATCTGTACCTTTGAACATATGCTAGCTAAGACAGAGTCCTATTCACAGTGGTTTAGAACTGTCAAAATACTAAGATGAGAATTTAGATGTATACCTGGTGTATAGAAAGTCTTGCAAATGTGCTCTTTCGTTTTCTAATTCATACTCGCTGTCAAATTGTGTACATAATCTGAACTAACATTCACAAAAGTTGGATGCTTGTATAGCCTCTCAGCAAGTACACTCACTCGATCTGTCTCCATTTTTATTGCATCTAGTCAGCCTTAAGGCAAGGTTGCACCAAGACAACGTGAAAAACATGTTCATACTTTTAAAGAAATAAACAAATGGTGTAATTACTTTACTTCATAATTCATATTGTTAAGATAACGAAATTAGCACAAACATATAATATTCATACTTTATTAATGTAATAAGATGTTACATGTTATAGAAGCAGTCTCTCCCATTCACACATAAAGAGAGTCGAAAAGGCCAATATAAAACTTGCAGAAACTTATAACCAGCCAAATAACATAATAAGATATCAAACATGTATGCCATCAGCGGTTTAAAAGTTATTAGTGTGTTTGTGATTAAGTTACTACAGGTTAACACAATCAAAGACATGGTTCATTAACGCGATATCAGAACTTTGTTATGAAGTTTTGATTGTCATCAAAAAATGTTTCTTTTGTCTATTGTCACCTCACTAAGACCCTAGGGACTGACTAAATGTCCAAAACAATGTCTGGATTCTAGTCAATAATACCACACTGTCGAATATATATGTTCAATTGATCTACAATAAGAATCTTATTGAAAGTATGTTGGAGGATGTAATAGAACTGTCAATAAAAGATCATATGAAAAAATAAAGCAATCCCAGTACAATTAGATCCAAACTGCATCCAAAATATCACATTACCTACTCTGTAACACCCCCAATTTCACAACGCAGCGAAATATCAACATTGGGTGTTACTTCATAGCACATCATACACAGTCATAGAAAACGACCTCAAAAGAGACGATTTATAAAATAAACCATTCGATAATTTTATTAAATCAGAGTTAACTAAAAAGAGGTCCCACCAATTTATATAAACCTTAAGAAATAATAAAGATTTGTCAAATGTATCGAATGGAAATTGTTTGTTTTGACTTTACTTTATCCTACGCGGCTCCATGCTCCAGCTGCTCTTAAACCTACACACCTGAGAATACATGCTAACATGTCAACACAACGGTTGAGTGAATTCATAGGTTTTAAATAAACAATAATGGGATTTTAAATAAAGCATAAAGCTTTTGAACACAAGAATCTCATCCATTGTCGATAGTGCAACACATGCAATACCCAAAGTCCACGCTATTTTACTAAGCCATGACACCGAAGCCTTATGTATAATAATGCCCTAGTCAGGTATTTTGCCAAATACCCCCTTACTTATAATACAACACACCTGGCTAAGCCTCCAACCCACAGGTGCGACCTGCCCAGGTGGGGACCATCCCCGATGGATCCATCCGTCTGTACCAGCGCCTACCCAACTAGGGTAGTTAACGGTTCATGGGTTTTAGGGACTTTCAAATTTTTGCAATACAGCACTTAGCAAATAGCGGTTCACAATCAATACAATCAACGCTTGTGTTCATCTTTCAAAAGCATATAATCAACCATCTTACATTCATTTACAACAACATGTATTCGTTCATAGCATATAGCAAACCACATGTTTATTCATAAACATGTATTCTCTCAAAACCATATATATATAAACATCATATATTTTTATACCAAGAGCATGTATTCCCCCTCGCGGGTTTATAAACACATATAAAGCAGTAAAAGCGAGGCTATGAACTCACCTGATATAGCTATCACACGTAGATTAAGGAACAAACGTCCATTAGTCGATACACGACTTCACGAGATATCAATCGCTCATTGATCGAGAACGAGATGCTCAACGGTCGACATATGACCAAACGAAACCTATAATGACGAGGCGCGTCTTAGGTTTGAGACTATACATAAGTCATTCATATATGTAAATAGTTAATTTTAGTAGGTTTGGACATTGCATAAGTTTTATAAAACTTTTCATAAAACTTTTGTAACAATTTACCATGTGTTATCTCATTATAACCATTAAGCCCATTCTAGCCCATTAGTGACCCGTTAATCATTTATACAACCTAAGTCCATTTCAAACTCATTATTGATCTCCATATACATTATTAACCTCAGGTCCAATAATGGCCCAATATCCATTATAAGTGTAACTTGGGTTTTTGTGGCCCAAATCCACTTTATATGTATTACGGGTTCTAAAACGCCTCGCAACGATGTCAACTTAATGTCCACGATGGTCGGGTCTCGGGTATTCTAGTTATCAACAAATAAACGAGTCTATATTTACTTAAAAGAGGCTCATACCATTTCGGTGTTTACAAAAATCATCACAATTTACCTTAATTTAATATAGTCTAATTCTTATAATTTTCACGACATGTCTCGTTAATTAGACCATTTCTCCTAAACCGTATATAAGATAGATGAGTTATTTTTACCAAAGTCATTCTTAGCTTATTTACTTTACTTATTGTAAGTTCAATTGCCTCTAATTTATATTTATCGTAGCTTATTTACCCATTTTATCACTTAGAAGAGTTGGCTGTGTTTGGCAGCCGAACTCAGTCTCACCGTTTCGGTCGTCATTTACAAACCGTAAAGAACTGGTGAACTATCAATTGATTCTAGTTATTCATAATTTTATCTACAACCCATAGTTTTACCTTTTTCAATGATTCTGAGTTCTTATAGGAGTTTTCAGTCCGTTTACACAACATGTTCAGATTTTATACTTTTTAACGTTTCGGCCATATCTAATTCATCGGGTATCGTCACGAGACGAGCGACCCAGAAAAATCACCACAAAACAATAAGCTACAACCTAATACATTCACCTAAGGTTCATAATCTATTTAAAGAACTCAAGTGTCACGATTTCTAGTGTACTAAAACAAGTCCCACTTATTTGATACAAAATCAATTATGCTAGTGCTTAAAATGTTCAATCTCTTTATACAACGTCTCAAACATATAAAATAATGAATACATCATTAAAATACATATCATATTAGTAGAGATTACATTTGAATAAAATAAAATAACAAGATGAATAATGGTTCTTACAAGAAATATGGTGAAAATTTATAAGACAATTGATTAAGGCCTTTAACCCCAAATCCAACGATAACAACAATTCCAATCCAATACATGGAAACAGTTATAGAAACCCCAATATATCAGCTCATGAAACATCAAATTGGTGGTGCTTGTTGATGTTCGGCAACCAAAGAAGAAAGGCAGGGATAGATGCCTTTTGTTTTTTTTAAGTATGAGAATATTACATGATAAGAATTAGTAAGCTAAGACCACAAGTCCATATGATTGACACGTTTCATTCATGAGATGAATTTTGTTTTATACAAATCGGTGGGTGATATATAAATGATCTAGTCTCATTACTTGTAAAGCGGGTATTATCAATACCCGATATTTTAAAAGTTATGCGATTTAAAAAATACGCGTAAACTACGAAAAATAAACGCTTGATATAAAATAAAAACATTGACATTCGGAGAACATTGATATTTTGATAAACAAACGAGGGCTTATAATTTAATAAATGTTAACGCGTCGTATAAACGAACGACGTCTAACGGTTTAACAAATTTACGAATAATGCTCGTAAAATGAGAAATTAAAACGACGACAATAGAAAATGTTTCTATGTCATAACGTGGATATTCACGATCGATGACGGGCATAGATTTTGTCGATAAATAATAAATGACACGTATTCGATACGTTAAAACCTTAACCTTGCCTGTTAGCCGAGAAATCAATATTATTCATTGAACGAACATGACAAATAAAAGTCCACTAATAACTATTGATTCGAATACTAGAAATAAGATTAGATCTCGGCCTAAATGTTGATTTTAAAGTTCGAGTTACTACATTAGCTACCCTTTAGGAAGCGACGTCCCGTCGCTTAATTCGTCTTAATAGTCTTCGGTTTAATTGCGAAGACGTGAGAAATAGACAAGTCATCGCTGAGGTTTCCAATGAAGGTTTGATGAACAAAATTAAAAGCAACAAGCATACATAATGGGCACAAATGAACGGTTCGAATGTAGCTTCAATCCTTATAATGAAAGATTAATACATAACTCGAAGGAGAAGCTATTGGAAGCGAAAAATTAGCAGGTCGTCAATTTTTGAAAGTGCTTCAAGGTACATTACTACTAGCTTATTAAACTTGCGGCAGTCGATATAAGTTCTAAAAATTCCACATGAAAAGTGAAGAGAAAAAACAATCGGGCGTATTTGAGAAATTTTCCTATGCGACAATCAATTTAAAACAACCGGTGATCACGAGATCAAATTAAAACACACACCGTCCACGTGTCTGATAAAAAAAATTACGTCGTAAGAGAAAATCGCATGAATCACACATAAGTCCATCGAAACGTCACAAAATAATCAAGACGAGGTAATTAGTACTAGTCATACAAAATCACCTAATTGCATTGATCTCGAACATGTAAACTTATTTCGTCAAAAGCGAATTCATCGACACGGGAATTGTTCGAAGTATACATTACTCGATCGGAGGAACTGTGATCTAGATCAAATATAAAAGCCATCATTAGGCACATATAATCACATTACGACATGCTTGCAAAATAGCCAAGCCATGCCAAATCAAATAAGTTTAATCAATTTAAATCATGCTTGCTAAGTAGCCAAGCCATGATAAATAAGAATATTTGATAGGATTTTCATATAAGTCCAATCAAAGGAAAGTTTGAAGTTAAAGGATGTTCACGGGCCTGATAGCCATGGATGAATATCCAAACAATTTTATTTTTTTCATCGGAGGGTACTCACACACGGATCCTTACCCAAATGATATTACCCAAATGATATTATAGGGTGCTCACAAACAGATTCACACCCAAAAGATGATGCAGGGTATGCGTTACCCAAGATGAGACATCACTACATAATACCGCCTCGAGCTCGCACAATGTATGACCAATCGACTAAAGCGCATATCATATAAACAAAAACAAGCAAAGTTTTTTTTTTGCACATAAATCTCAAATAGGGCTAACCACCGTTAACCATCGAGAAAGCCTTTAATGAACCCTTGATAATAACAAGTTAAATTTAAAATCTTTTCGCTTAAAATGAGTATGTTGATGATAAATCGATTGTCGATCGACCTACAATTATATACTTAAATATTGAAGTCAATTAAATGAGTCGTCTATTCTCGGGATGGATAAAGGTTCTTAATAGTTAACTTATAAAGCTCGCGACAGTCAGCACACGTTAGAAATGGTCCATAAAGACAAGTCATAACTGGAGAGAAGTCTAACAGTTACTCGTACATAGACGATAATCGATAATAACCACAATGACGATGGTAATGAACGATTCATAACAACGAAACATGAGTCGAATAAATACATCCGTATACAAAAATAGTCACAAACCAAGTCGAGCACTCTTGAGCCCACTTGTTTATAATTTCTTGTTTATATCAAAAGGCGTCCCAATCCATGTAAACAAGAATTCATAAATTTATGGTTCGGGAACTTATAACTTTCTTGTTCAAATAAAAAGGCGTCCCAATTTATTTCAACAAGAAGATTATAAGCCGTCCTACTCAGTAATACCGTCACATAACACGATATCATAACCAAATTAAATGCCAAGAAAAATATAGGGTGTCAAAATTACTCCATGATTTCAGTATTCAAACGTCCCATTCCATCTGAATAAAGAAACCATCGACAATCTAAGGTCAAGTGGTTTAAAACTCTCTTATTATAATGTCCCAATCCATTTTAATAAGAGAACCTTAAACGACACATAGTTGGCGATTTAAAAATCTCCATATTTAAATGTCCCATTCCATTTAAATACAAGGTATTAAGTCACTCAACTGATGACTACTATGAGCATATCTTTGTTATACCCAAATTATATATAATTGCTTTGGGTATATATATATATTTTAGGTCCAACACAGGCATCCTCCTTTTCGTCAATAAAACATAATCATACGCAACCAAATTAAACGTTGGATCACGTATAAGATGTCTCCTTGGAGAAATAATTCTTTAAAATCACAAGGATTAATCGAAAAAACAAATAACATAATAATCAATTACGTTTTGAAAGGATATGCCCTAAAATGGCACATCACGATACGATGACAATAATCAAGTTCAAATGAGTCGATATGCGATCAACTACGAAACAATATATACGTACCCAAATTATCAAACGAGTTTAGTTCTCATATTCGGATAATAAATTAATTATTGAGAAAAGTGATTGGCGGCGAGGCCAAACTCTCTATAAAGCCGTATCATAAAATGTACGATAATCTCGCAAGGACCATTGCTTCATGCGCAATGCCCTTAAATACCATAGTATATACATTCATATACATACAACCATTTCTACATACACATAGGATCACATTATCACAACCAAGCATTGGTTTCTAGGAGCCATGAGCGCGCGGATACTTTGTAAGGTAATCAAACAATTTTACGAAAGAGCAGTTATAGTCTAGGTTTTAAAAATGACCTAGTTCGCTATAACTAGTGCTCTGATACCAATCTGTAACACCCCCAATTTCACAACGCATCGAAATATCAATATTGGGTGTTACTTCATAGCACATCACACACAGTCATAGAAAACGACCTCAAAAGAGACGATTTATAAAATAAACCATTCGATAATTTTATTAAATCAGAGTTAACTAAAAAGAGGTCCCACCAATTTATACAAACCTTAAGAAATAATAAAGATTTGTCAAATGTATCGAATGGAAATTGTTTGTTTTGGCTTTACTTTATCCTACGCGGCTCCATGCTCCAGCTACTCTTAAACCTACACACCTGAGAATACATGCTAACATGTCAACACAACGGTTGAGTGAATTCATAGGTTTTTAAATAAACAATAATGGGATTTTAAATAAAGCATAAAGCTTTTGAACACAAGAATCTCATCCATTGTCGATAGTGCAACACATGCAATACCCAAAGTCTACGCTATTTTACTAAGCCATGACACCGAAGCCTTAAGTATAATAATGCCCTAGTCAGGTATTTTGCCAAATACCCCCTTACTTCTAATACAACACACCTGGCTGAGCCTCCAACCCACAGGTGCGACCTGCCCAGGTGGGGGCCATCCCTGATGGGTCCATCCGTCTATACCAGCGCCTACCCAACAAGGGTAGTTAACGGTTCATGGGTTTTAGGGACTTTCAATTTTTGGCAATACAGCACTTAGCAAATAGCGGTTCACAATCAATACAATCAACGCTTGTGTTCATCTTTCAAAAGCATATAATCAACCATCTTACATTCATTTACAACAACATGTATTCGTTCATAGCATATAGCAAACCACATGTTTATTCATAAACATGTATTCTCTCAAAACCATATATATATAAACATCATATATTTTTATACCAAGAGCATGTATTCCCCCTCGCGGGTTTATAAACACATATAAAGCAGTAAAAGCGAGGCTATGAACTCACCTGATATAGCTATCACAAGTAGATCAAGGAACAAACGTCCAATAGTCGATACACGACTTCACGAGATATCAATCGCTCATTGATCGAGAACGAGATGCTCAACGGTCGACATATGACCAAACGAAACCTATAATGACGAGGCGCGTCTTAGGTTCGAGACTATACATAAGTCATTCATATATGTAAATAGTTCATTTTAGTAGGTTTGGACATTGCATAAGTTTTATAAAACTTTTCATAAAACTTTTGTAACAATTTACCATGTGTTATCTCATTATAACCATTAAGCCCATTCTAGCCCATTAGTGACCCATTAATCATTTATACAACCTAAGTCCATTTCAAACTCATTATTGATCTCCATATACATTATTAATCTCAGGTCCAATAATGGCCCAATAGCCATTATAAGTGTAACTTGGGTTTTTGTGGCCCAAATCCACTTTATATGTATTACGGGTTCTAAAACGCATCGCAACGATGTCAACTTAATGTCCACGATGGTCGGGTCTTGGGTATAAATAGTTATCAACAAATAAACGAGTCTATATTTACTTAAAAGCGGCTCATACCATTTCGGTGTTTACAAAAATCATCACTATTTACCTTAATTTAATATAGTCTAATTCTTATAATTTTCACGACATGTCTCGTTAATTAGACCATTTCTCCTAAACCGTATATAATATAGATGAGTTATTTTTACCAAAGTCATTCTTAGCTTATTTACTTTACTTATTGTAAGTTCAATTGCCTCTAATTTATATTTACCGTAGCTTATTTACCTATTTTATCACTTAGAAGAGTTGGCTGTGTTTGGCAGCCGAACTCAGTCTCACCGTTTCGGTCGTCATTTACAAACCGTAAAGAACTGGTGAACTATCCAATTGATTCTAGTTATTCATAATTTTATCTACAACCCATAGTTTTACCTTTTTCAATGATTCTGAGTTCTTATAGGAGTTTTCAATCCGTTTACACAACATGTTCAGATTTTACACTTTTTATCGTTTCGGCCATATCTAATGCATCGGGTATCGTCACGAGACGAGCGACCCAGAAAAATCACCATAAAACAATAAGCTACAACCTAATACATTCACCTAAGGTTCATAATCTATTTAAAGAACTCAAGTGTCACGATTTATAGTGTACTAAAACAAGTCCCACTTATTTGATACAAAACCAATTATGCTAGTGCTTAAAATGTTCAATCTCTTTATACAACGTCTCAAACATATAAAATAATGAATACATCATTAAAATACATATCATATTAGTAGAGATTACATTTGAATAAAATAAAATAACAAGATGAATAATGGTTCTTACAAGAAATATGGTGAAAATTTATAAGATAATTGATTAAGGCCTTTAACCCCAAATCCAACGATAACAACAATTCCAATCCAATACATGGAAACAGTTATAGAAACCCCAATATATCAGCTCATGAAACATCAAATTGGTGGTGCTTGTTGATGTTCGGCAACCAAAGAAGAAAGGCAGGGATAGATGCCTTTTGTTTTTTTTAAGTATGAGAATATTACATGATAAGAATTAGTAAGCTAAGACCACAAGTCCATATGATTGACACGTTTCATTCATGAGATGAATTTTGTTTTATACAAATCGGTGGGTGATATATAAATGATCTAATCTCATTACTTGTGAAGCGGGTATTATCAATACCCGATATTTTAAAAGTTACGCGATTTAAAAAAATACGCGTAAACTACGAAAAATAAACGCTTGATATAAAATAAAAACATTGACATTCGGAGAACATTGATATTTAGATAAATAAACGAGGGCTTATAATTTAATAAATGTTAACGCGTCGTATAAACGAACGACGTCTAACGGTTTAACAAATTTACGAATAATGCTCGTAAAATGAGAAATTAAAACGACGACAATAGAAAATGTTTCTATGTCATAACGTGGATATTTACGGTCGATGACGGACATAGATTTTGTCGATAAATAATAAATGACACGTATTCGATACGTTAAAACCTTAACCTTGCCTGTTAGCCGAGAAATCAATATTATTCATTGAACGAACATGACAAATAAAAGTCCACTAATAACTATTGATTCGAATACTAGAAATAAGATTAGATCTCGGACTAAATGTTGATTTTAAAGTTTGAGTTACTACATACTCCTTTATCTATACAGTTACGCTGATATGGTACCTTGCAATTGGATCCTTTTTTATTTATAAACGTGAGTTAAATACGTAAACACAATTAATTTGTAGCTGAACTTGTAACACTACATGCTCATCGCAAGGCTCTTATGTTGCAAATGGTCAGTCTATCTTATTGAGTCACTTGAAGAGGTAGAGTCAAATAGAATTTCTTTATTTTATTTGTTCGATTTCTGTTAGTTTGATTTGTTAATATTTCTGTTAGATATTTTTTTGAGATAGGCATTTATATAAAATATTCAGACAAAAAAAGACATCATTTCTCTAAAATTTCTTCAGAAAAATCTTTATTATCTATGTTATTAAATATTGAAATGAAATATAAATAACTATGTCTCTATACCGACTGAACCAATGACTATTCATGATTCCATAATTGAATCAATTCCATACTGGTTACAAATTAGAGGAATGTTATGGTAAAACTTCGTTTAAAACGATGTGGTAGAAAGCAACATGCGACTTGAAGGACACGACTAGATGCAATAAAAATGGATCCGATCTGTCTCCATTTTTATTGCATCTAGTCAGCTTAAGGCAAGGTTGCACCAAGATAATGTGAAAAACATGTTCATACTTTTAAAGAAATAAACAAATGGTGTAATTACTTTACTTCATAATTCATATTGTTAAGATAACAAAATTATCACAAACATATAACATTCAGACTTTATTAATGTAATAAGATGTTACATGTTATAGAAGCAATCTCTCCCATTCACACATAAAGAGAGTCGAAAAGGCCAATATAAAACTTGCAGAAACTTGTAACCAGCCAAATAACGTAATAAGATATCAAACATGTATGCCATCAGCGGTTTAAAAGTTATTAGTGTGTTTTTGATTAAGTTATTACAGGTTAACACAATCAAAGACATGGTTCATTAACGCGATATCAGAACTTTGTTATGAAGTTTTGATTGTCATCAAAAAATGTTTCTTTTGTCTATTGTCACCTCACTAAGACCCTAGGGACTGACTAAATGTCCAAAACAATGCCTGGATTCTAGTCAATAATACCACACTGTTGAATATATATGTTTAATTGATCTACAATGAGAATCTTATTGAAAGTATGTTGGAGGATGTAATAGAACTGTCAATAAAAATCATATGAAAAAATAAAGCAATCCCATTACAATTAGATCCAAACTGCATCTAAAATATCACATTACCTACTCCTTTATCCATACAGTTAAGCTGATATGGTACCTTGCAATTGGATCCTTTTTTATTTATAAACGTGAGTAAAAAACGTAAACACAATTAATTTGTACCTGAACTTGTAACACTACATGCTCATCGCAAGGCTCTTATGATCTTTATAAAAACGAAACACAAAGTTGCATAAGGCAATTTTAAGGAAAAAAAGTGTTAACCTCATGATGACATTAGGTACATAAACAGTTTCAAAGCACACATGTTCCTAACTGATCAATAACAGTCGTCATGTGTTATCTATACTCCTCAATTAGTCATGAAGATATTATCGGTAGATAGAAACTTAATAAAAAGAACCTATAAATCCAATGATATATTGCTGTAATTTACCTTGTTATTCCCCCTATGGTTTAACCTCTTCAGCATGTACTGGTTCTACAGTTGGAGCAAATGGTGGAGAAGAAGCGGGAACGACTTTCACTACCAGCACTATCAACCCATGCTTTTGTAAAAATGCTGCAATCTACACCAGCAGTTTCTTCGGAGTGCTCTCTGTATTTCATCAGGCAAACATTTTCATTCGAGCGGCTCGATTGCGAGTGGTTATCCACCTGTATGTTTTAGCTCTCAAGGTTGACTTCGACAACAGAGAAGTCAACAGATCAATCCCTCACTCTATAGTTTCTTAAATCTATAGCAGATATGTAATCTTGTCGTACCTTCATTAGTCCACTTCTTTTGGAGCTCAGAATCATCCCTTTGGGCATATTGCTCCTGCTTAGAAAATTTGTGAAAGGATAATGTCCTCGAAAGCTGCAAGGATGCGCTGCACGTTGCACCAGAAGATTCATACACTTGTAAAATTTTAAGTGAATTACCAACTTTAGCTCACATATTTCATTGTTTGATAACCGGTATCAATTGATAAACGTAATCTGGGGGACGTCTAATGGATACGTCACCTGAATAAACCTTAAATATTATTAGCACATGTGATGGGCTTATTATAAAACATAAAATTATTAGGACTAATCTTACAAAACTTGAAGTCATGCCAGCACAAGCACCTGCATCTAATCTTCTGGTTATTAAAAGTTTGCTATCAGTTCCCCTAAAAGTGTCTGCACGTATATATCATATATGATTTCTAATGATACATGCCAAGTTATGCTATCGACAGTTCAAGAAAACACTATGTAAAGCGATGAAGGTGACTTTAGACTCTCCTTTTGAAGTACCATTGCAAGCTAGAAACCGAATGTAAATTTGGTCGTAACTAAGATTTTACTACACAGTAGAAATAGAAATGAAGAAGAAAATTTCATGATTAATAAGAAGATTTCGACAATATATAATGAAGTAACCGAACATCAACAACATAAAGGTAAAGTTTTCGATAATAAGTAAAAATATAGACTAACCTAAAAGTTTTCAAAGGAAGCAGCCTATCTCATGTGTATTTAAAAAGACAACTTATCAACTAATATTTATCAAACACAATGCACGTGTTTGTATTTTATTATCAACTTACTTCAGATACACAAAAGACTTTTAAGAAAATTAAAGACGCTATTAAGACACTCAATCAAGTTAATACGCATAAGTTGTCTAATTCCATCTAAACCCATTAAAAAACTTATTAGCTCAAATGTAATAGACTCAACCAGCCGCTCCTAATTGGAAATGTAAAACCTTCAATCAATTGGGGTATGGGATGATGACTTGTCCTCAAATACTACAGGGGCTTGGCCTTTCTGAGTGACACTGTCAGGGGTACGGCTTGCCCCTGAATTATCATCTACCATATTAAGTGATAGTAAGCTTGGAAATACCTTCCAACTTCCAATCAAATAACTTTACACGTAATTACTTCAATTAACGAAACACAAAAACAGGACTTCACTATTTTTGAAAGTTGTTTAGATTTCTTAACATACTGTACCGGCCACGTCATCTGGTATGCATTTTTACTTTTGTCATATATTTCTGGTTTTGAGAAACTGACTTTTTGTTCCTCTAAAACGTCAAATAAGTTGGATATCAAGTATGACAGTAATTGCTAATGTTTTCTAGGGTGTTTGGGAGAACTGATGATATTTAGTTGTGTGTTAAGCAGAAGTCCAGGCCGGCAAGTTTAAGTTCTATGTCATGGCTGGAGTTAAAACGGAACTTAACCCGACCATAGAGTCCAATAGGTTCAAAGGGTTTCCGTGTTGTTAGCAAGTCACCACACCAATTTGTGAATAACAAAGTAAAACAAAGTACAGCCTACTTAATAATAACAGTAATAGGAAGTAAAGCTATCTGAATTATTTTGTAGCACAAAATATTATGTAAACATGTTTAACTTGGCAGACCTATAGACTATTAAAAAGATCTTGTATGTCCAGTTCATGTGTTAAAAAAATTTAACATGTATTTTTGTATAATAGGAGTAGTGGCGTGCCGCCTAAAAGTCATATTGTTGGATCCACATGACATGTGCACATAGTGTTACACGATATGTGTCCCATAATGAAAACAGAAACTGTGTCTTTTAAGTCGGAAGGTTATAAAGAAACATATCTATGAAGGGTCAAAGAGAAAATACCTGCTCCAAGATATGCAGAAACTCATAGCGTGACTGTTCTTAAACATGTCACCAAATTCCTCAAGTAAAATACTCGCTTAATGATCTGGATCGTTCTATCTCAACTTTCATCGATTGACATTGGCACGTTCTCGGCCCCCCTCCATTCTACATTGAAGATCCAAAGCTTAACCTGGTAAAATATATATTTACCCCCAACCACCATTAGCACGTTATCAGACCCATCCCTTCCACAAGAAATACCCCATACGCAGACTGTCGAATCATAGTTGTAAGATTTAGTCACGTTATTCAGCTTAGTATCTTTTATCAAGTTCAATATTATTATTTTGTGCATGTTAAGGTTCTTCTGATTTGCACATTACTCAAATGAAAAAGTTTAGCCCAAACTCGGTTTGTGTCTTTTCGTGTTTAAGTTAATCAAGTTTAAGATACTAAACATTCTACCAACCAATTTACACCACATGCTTATGATATCAGCTAGAAATCCTCTTTATTGAGTAGTAGATTAGGTGCTCGAGTATATATGACTTACAATGGACCTGAAGGTGTCTAAGATACCATTGAGAGCCCCGCCATCTAGTGTGACCCTTGGGATCCATGATTATAGGATGCAACCCATCGACATATGTTCAAGGGTTCGCCTAGAAACGATAGCCTTTCATCTCTCAATCTCTCTACTACTGAGTTTACGCCAAACCTATAAAACAGAATGAGTCATCAAATAATAACAACAAATCATTAGTAATGGCAATACTTAATTGGATTATTGTACAAATGCATTATAATTTTTGATTTTATCCCGAACTTCAAAAATCCACAATTTAGTTTTAATATCACAGCCAAACCACACAGATAAATCACGCAACCTCTTTTTCTTTTTACCAGAATGACAGCGGAGAAAGACATCAGATCACAAACAACCAAATTCATTAACTTATATTCATCTTTCGATTATATAATATAATGGTGGGTTGATACAGCTAAACATTAAGTCATCTAAGCAAGCAGATATACTACTAAATATTTCTAAAATAAACTTACTTTGATCGATCCACTGGTAGCTCTAAAAGAATGAATTCGTCAACATCAATGATAATCTAATAAATCAATTTATGAATATGATATTAGGGTTCATTGGACGATATCTCAAACAATTTGATGAATCTGATATCGATATCTAAGGATTCGATTTAATGTTTTATGATTTAATGTTCTGGGCTTAATTTTTGGTAATGATGGATCATTATCGTTGATTGCAAATATTGATGAATTGTGTGTTTTCCTGGGGTGAGTTTAAGAGGGAGTGGGAGTTGGGGAAAAAATTAAGCCCAAAACGTAAGCCCACGCTGACGTGGATTAGGAGGATGATTAGTGACGTGGCAAATCCCTCCTCTTATATATAATGTAAAGATACTAGTTGCAAAACCCACCCGATGGGCGGGTATGACGTCTAATTGTCATTTACATTTTTTTGTTTAGCTAAATATTAGAATTTAAATATTCTATTTTTTCCTTAGTATCCTTAAAGCGCAATAGAAATGTTATTGTTTTCGTTTGTTATATTATTTATCTAAGTGGGTGGGCATGACTCGCAATTATGATTTACATTATTTCGTTTAGATAAATATTGATGTGCAAAAATTGTTATTAAAAAATTCATGTTAACTTTGACTTTGAAAGTTCACTACATTTGATATAAAAAGTTAAAAAGAATTGGTATGTATATTATTTCTTGTAGTGCTATATACATGTGTTTAAGTAATGGTTATTTTAGTAGGTTTTTTAAGTTTCATTCCACAAACCGAAGTTTTTTTATAGTTGGTCTACAGAATAAGCAAATTTCATTACGCATATCAAAATATAACATGTTAACTTTCAAATTATTATCAGTTTAAAAACTTGGAATATTGCTTTTAAAATTACTTTGAAGGTTCCAATTTGGAATAAAAAACATTAGGCTCTTAAAGTTACTTTTAAGAGCTTGAGGAGTGGTAAGCTAGTGAAGGGGTTGGTGATCTTTGGCGTTAGTTCGTCTACGGTACATCACTTTCGGTCTCGCGCCAAGGATACAATTCAGTTTGAGTCGGACATGAGAGTGCTATGAATCAACTCGAGTAACATGGACGTGATTGACGCATCTATTGTGAACGCTAAACAAAAATGTTATCGCGGTTCGTTATGCAACAAATAATTGGTTTTATGTCGTTTTTTATTTTAATGTATTTGTTTTATGTAACTTTTTTTTATTGTAATATTTATTTTATTTGTAATTATTTTTATGAAAGAAATGTTTTCTTATTTACTAAAGTTTGTTTATATAATAAAATAAAATTAATAAAAATTTTCTCATGGCATCATTTTTCTGATGTTAATCACTCCTCACCAAAATATAATGTCATAGTATTTTTGTTGTCATAACTTACATAACACTACTTTTTTCCCATGACACTAAAATAGTGTAAACCCACTTTTAATGCTCTAAGTCCAACAGTAACCTTAAGATAGCACAAATACAAACATAAACACAAATACTAAATTTAATATCAGATATTTAAAAAAAACTTAAATATTAAATTTATAAATAAAAGTATATAGCAATTCACATAAAATAGTACATGAGGCTTACACAACAAATAACATGAATCAATATTACCATGGTTATAAATAGCGTGAAGTGTGGCGTGGCGACATGTCCAAACTACACGCTTTAGTGACTCAAACGAAATTTTAGCGTTTTTAAAACATGGTTTATGGCGGCACAATATATAGAAATTTTTGTTTATTTTACCATATTTTAATATTATGTTTATATTGAGTTCACAATAAGTGTTGTACATAGTAATTAAAGTTAAAAAACTCTTCTTACATATAATAATATTCATTTTTTGAAGTTGAATTCAAAAAATCATCGCGCCTTATGTCGTAGCGCGCCTTATCCTTGCGTAATGTGGAGGTTGCGCCTCAAACTTTAGCACGCCTTAAGACGAGCCTTAGAGGGCTATTTAAAACCATGAATATTACCATGACACATTGCATGAAACACCGACACATTTTTCAAACGGAATTCCTTAAAAACTTACTTTCAAAATATTACAGTTTGGATATAAAAGTTTGAATTCTCTATCAATCTATTAATAAACAATGTTCAAGTTTATATAAAAACATTGAAATCAAGAGTTAGTAAATTATCCAGACAAATAAAAATGTAGTGCAGATAATGTAATACAATATATATGACAAATCACTTAAATTGAACATAAACCGAAATACATGTAAGTTTACATCCTCTTCAAAGCGATTTCATAAAAAAAGCTACAATTAGCACCATGTATAGAGAGGGGCCCTATAAGATTCCAAACATGGATAGATGTTCACCGATTACCCATGTAAACGGCCTTGGAGTTTCTATTATCGCACCTCTCAAACTCATACTACTCTTTTATTAACTCTCTCTAGCTCCTCACTCTCAAAAACAAAATGTTCTCCTAATCATAATGGGGTCATCTATCAAAAGTGAATGAACTAAATTAGCAATACAACAAAGGATATATATGTTTTGTCCCTGCTAAAAGGTGTTAAGTCTCCATAAATAGAATACCTTAGCTTATTCTGACACTTGTTTTCCGCAAAAAACAGCTTGAATCTATGATTGCCTGTTTGCATAAATATTCTTGAAACTATGTATTATCATGTTTTTATATTGTTGAAATGTAAACAGGTCATGATTTACTTGAGACGCTTTTTTTAATACTATTTTTTGTTAAATGTCAACAATAATCGGAGCATTGAAAATAGAGCATATCAATAAGTCGAGTAATTGGACACTCATAATTTGGATAAAAACATGATATGTAATATGATGAGTAGTAGTTATGCACAAACAAAGAAAAATTAAGTCATGCGAAACTCTGTAAAAAATAGCAGCTAATGGAAATGAATCACATAGTATTTGAATCATTTTTGCTACCTGTATAGAAAAGACAATGAGCTAAAACATCTTGTATACCTGATTGAGAAAAGCAGGCATATGAAGAAGAGGCACAATGACATTCTCCAAGCAGGCTTCTTTCTTCAAGGATAAAAATAATGATAATTGTATATGATAACAAAAAATGGGACGGCTCCATGATTAGTTACGAACTTTTTTTGTCCCCATAAGTTCCAGAAGCAATGTTCGTGAGTGCCCAAGCAACTTCAAACTGTCAATGTTAAAAGCTCAAAGATAAGCTCAAAAATAATCAAAAGATAAACTGGCAACATGGGCCATTGGAGCGAAAGGTAGTTTTGCGCTATTTGATATCATCAACCTTGCTCCTTTGTATGTGCAATTGATCGTCTTTGCTTCGTGCCGCTAATCGAAGATCTTTCGAGTCTGGGATGATAGCTGCAATTTTCTTTTTAAGCGTATGTTTACACTCATGTACCTGATCAATTTTGTTGTCCTCAACATGCACATCAGGAATTTCTTCTCAAGAAACTACCGAATCTAGGCAAGTCAAGATGTCTCGGATCTCATCCAAACCCTTCTTGTCAGTTTCTAGTGCTTGCAAGGAATCACCAGTGCAACGTGTAATTTCATCCCTCGAAAAAAAGAAACTTCATAATCCCGTTCTTGAAGCTGAGACTGATATTTCTCAACCTCAGACATAAGGGTTTCAGGAAAATGATGAAGTTCATCAAAATCACGGACGGTGATAGAAATCTTCTTTAGAGCTTTGCCACGAGCAGCTTCAGAACTCTATATATGATCACTAACAACATTATAATAAAAAATAAAAGAATGACCAATGCATAATAATAAAAAAATAAAAGAATAATAATAAAAACCATAAGCATCTGATGGTTACCTATTGTGAAGAGAACATGTAAGTCAAGACTCATGTGGTGCAATAAACTCTGTAGGCAAGTTTCCTGCTTCGTGGCTTTAAGATTCCTTACTCACAGTATAACGTACATTCTCAAAAAACAATAACACTCCTGTGAAGGATTTGATTTTTCACGGATTACACGTCATATGTGTTCTTAACACTCATCGGGGACAGTTTTTTCCATCTAAGTTGTTTTCCTATATCTTCAAGGAAATCCCATCTAGAGAATGGTGTATCCACATTTGATCGAGAGCGATCATTCCGTAAGCAAACACTGCTACTATGAATAAAAGCAAATCGTGACAAAAAAATCTAAGTCTTTCACAACAAAAGGCCAAGAACAAACACATGTCCTTTAAAGTGTGACCACTGACACCCGAGTTAGTTTTCCATACTGGAAAGCTACGAATCTTGTTATTAGCATTAACTCAGTCCTATAATGGGCGTCTACAGCAGGTGTGTATTAAAATCTTGAGAGCTACGGGTAGAGTGGATTCAATAGTTTAGTAAACTTACTTCTTTGCATGTGAAAACTGTAAAATGCTTAATATTCTGAATTGACACGAAGCACTACTGCGTATTCCTATTCTATTCCAGCAACTTGGTCAAACCCATGTCAGTTTCCATGAATTCCTAATCAGCAGTTAATACTTGGTTTTTAGGCCTCGTATAAAATATTGTTGTCCCAAAGTCTTTCGAATTGAAAACCGGTCTTAAGTGTGACTCAATCGTCTTTTGGTGAATCAAGAGAATGGTTTGGTTTGTTTGTTTTAAACTAATAGCAAATGATTAAAGTGGCGTTGAGTAAAATGGAAGAATAAAGATTAATATTAAAATGACGAGTAAACATAAATGCTAGCGAAACTTAAAGGTAACAATGGGAAAGTACTAGCACACTAAATAAAACTAACACTTGGAAAATTTTCTAAAATAAAAACTTAGTGGAAAAGTACTAAAAGAAAGTAAGATCGGAGTACACCAAAACAACTCAAAAAAAGCCCAGATCGGAATGTATTCCGATCTGGTGGTCGGAATATGGTAGGAATGCACACAATCAGAATACACCAAAACAGGATCAATCGGAATACCCACTAAAACTACCAATCGGAATATGGAGAAATAAGGTCTGATCGGAATGTTCACAAAAGGGAGCAATCGGAATGATCAATAAAGACCCAATCGGAATACTTGCAAAAACATATTAATCGGAATATTGGGAGGAATGCTATAATCGGAATACTAGACAACAAACCCCAATCGGAATGCGCAAAGGAGATCAGATCGGAAACTTAAAACCCTTTTCCGATTGGATCAATCGGAAAAAGGGGAAGGGCTGCTCGGAAAAGGTGCCAATCGGAAAGGGGTTTATACCGTTTCCGAAAATGGTGGAAAATGGTTTAAGCTAGGTAATAAGCTAACTTTAATAAGCTAATACCCGAACTAACCCGAATCAATGACAAAATCAAATCAAATAAGCACTCTAATCAACTTATCTAACTCGAAAATAAGCAACTTTTTGGATCAAGCAATAAAAACATAAACTTTTTAAGAAAACTTTTTATAAAGTAAATAAGCTAATCATCAAACTAAGCCTATAAGCACAAAAGTCTTAAAGCTTAATCAAATGAAAACTTATGAAATGATCAAAAGATTAACTTTTTAAGCCGAAATCATTAAGAACAACACGGATCTATGATAATCGCACCAAAATCAAAGAAAAGTAGAATGAGATTAAGGAATAAAAGCTTAAAATAGAACTTTGATTAATGAAATAAGCAATACAAAGGTGTTTAATCTTAAAAGATTAAAAGAAAAGATGAAGTTTAGTGAGAGAAATTTTAAGACTTTCTCTCTCTAAAACTAGAGAAAACTAAGAAAAATAAAATTAACTAAAACTATCTAACCCCCCTCCTAATGACTATTAGGAGGGTATTTATAGGGAAGGTGGAAGGAGTGCATGTGTTGCATCTTCTTTCTTGCTTTCGTCACGTTTTCTCGACTCGATTTTAATTCTTTGTCTTTGTCGTCTCGGGATTTGAACTTGTCTTTTTAATTTTCTTCTTCTACTAGACTTAAGTTCTTCGACTTCGTTAAACTTCCGTCTTTAGACTTTTTCTTCGATAAATCTTCAGAATAGGCCTTGGACTCCCGTTCTTTTTGCACTCTTGATCTTTTGACTTCGTCTTTTCCCGTTTTCTTCGATAAAAGCCCGTGAAAGCCCGTGTTTTCTTCCTTTTTCATATTTTGGTCCTAAAACACAATAAAAACACAAACCACGCATAATTCCGACTTTTACGACATCAATCACACGTTTTGGTCTTGTTATTACTGGAAATAAGTGGTAAAAGGATAAGTGTTTTCGCACTTATTAAATCCCCTACACTTGACCATTGCAATGCCTTCATGCAATGCATTGATTTTAAAGCACGGTTTACATTTTCCATCATAAATAACCCACCTTGGCCTTTATTAAATACTAAACATAAAAGATAGAAATAAGTAAAGAAATTAAAAACTTACATTGGGTTTTGGCGGCCATGAACGTTTATCATCCTCAAGTTTCACGTTCCCCATACCAAGCTTAAAAACGAGATCATTGTTATTATAAGTTAGCAAACTATCACGAACTCATGTGGGCCAATTACTCACTTAGACTCCCTTATTCCTAGGTGTATCTCTTATATTTTATTTTTGTCTTGAATGATCACGAGGATGCATTGTTTGACTTATTTCGATAGTTATTTAGGCCGAAAACAAAGTGAACGATTTAATCAATAGTTAGCTAAAGGACCAAATCTTTTAAAACTGCTTCTCGGGACCTCATAAAGTTCATATCTTGGTATAACTCGCTTCACGATTTGAGACCTTTCTCGGACCGATATTTGGCAGCGACTTCATACTTCGAATCTTGAGAGACGTTCTTGAAATAATGGTCTTCTCTTCATAATAGGAATTTCTTCACTTGAAGTTTTGAGAGATTCTTCATCTTTGGACCACGACTTCTTCATTTTTCTCTAATCTTTATTTTGGACTTTGATATATAACGATCCGCCTCCTTTTAGGACTTGGATCTATTTATCCTCATACCTTGTTAGGGTCTTTTCGGATAGACTTCTCCATGACTTTTGGGGAGTTCTTGCTTTTCTTCGTGTGTCTCGATCCTTCATATGGATTTTCGACAAATGATTCTTCACATCACTTTTGGATCTTTAGCAACAAAATGTAGCCCTCATGCCTTGTTAGGGCCTTTTCAGACTCGCCAATCTTCGCATCCCGCTTCAATAAGTTATGCCTTGGCTATGAACTCTAATCCGTACCGAGCAACTTTTAAACGATCTGGGGCTAGAAGCTAAGTAACCTTTTAAATCGTACAACCTTATTTATTGCAGATAAATTTATTAACAAGCGGAGGGAGAATAGGCTTATAATTAACTCACATAAATTCATGAAAGAATACCTAACTTATAATTGACTCTATCATCTCTCGTTCTCCACAGTTTAAAATCTCAAGTAATGAGACTCGTGGATGCTTAGCCTATTAAATCAAAGTTTTGGGTTTTCGAGTCATCTATAGGATCTTGCAAATTCTTAGACTTTTTCAAGTTTAGAAATCACATTTTAAAGTTCCCTTAATAAACGAATCTCTAGGGTCAATTATAGGAACTTGCGAAAAGTTCTTGTTCTTAACCCGTGAGAGTTAAGACTTTCACGTTTTATAGCTCCCTATATAAAAGCCTAGCAAAACTTGACTTAAACACGTTAAGGATACTAGCTAGAGTAAACTTAGGTAAGTAAACTCGGGTTGAGTCAAAATGTTCACGACTAAGAAAAATCTAAAACCACTTTTAAGCGAGAAAAGAAAATAACCATAATAAAGGAAAGTACAACTATACAACTAGGCCAAAATAGATTAAAAATTTTGAAAAATGTCGAAAAATTAAATTTTCCGGTTAAAATGAGGGTAAATTCATGGAAAAGACCACTTACTTCGATATAAGTCCCCCCTACACTTGAGATAAATATTGTCCTCAATGTTTAAGCATGTGGGAGTAAACTCCCCTACACTTAGGACATTGTGCACGTTGTTTAAATCTTGCTAAGGAAAGGTCAACTAAAGTGAATTCAATGTGAACATATAGAATATGAAAAATTGAATCACAAGAGTTTAGGATAGAACCGGGAAGATGGGAAACACGGTATCATGGTTCGTCAAAAGTCATCAAGATGCTCTCTGAAGCTTTAATCCCTGCACAGCACAGGAAACAAGACAACAAACAGATGCGAGGCTCCCTCTACACTTATTAGGAAAGCAGTAAAGGATAGAACACGGGTTGCCTCCCGAGAAGCGCTTGTTTTTGTTCACCGAGTCATGAGCCTGACTCGACCCAATTTTAGTTCATGGGGAACGTGGTGAGGGATGGAATCATCTCTTGAGAGATGTCCTCACCAAAGTACAGCTTCGGACGCTGGCCATTCACCTTGAAATTGGGCCCATTCGGATGAGAAAGCTCAATGGTCCCATAAGGAAAGACGTTGGTGACGGTGAATGGACCAGACCAGCGGCTCTTCAACTTGCCAGAGAAGATCTTCAACCGAGAGTTAAAGAGTAAGACTTGATCACCAACGTGGAACTCTCGGTTCTTGATTTTAGCGTCATGAATGATTTTCGTGTTCTCCTTGTAGATCAGCGAGTTCTCATAAGCTTCATTCCTCAGTTCATTTAGCTCGTTGAGTTGAACCTTGCGATGATCACCGGCTTTGTTGATGTCGAAGTTAGCCCACTTCAAGGCCCAGTGCGCCTTATGTTCCAGCTCAATAGGGAGGTGGCAGGCTTTCCCGTACACAAGACGATAAGGTGTACAACCGATCGGGGTCTTGTAAGCAGTACGGAAAGCCCACAGAGCATCATCTAACTTATCGGCCCACGCGGCGCGATGCTCTCCCACAGTACGCTCCAAAATTCTCTTCAAGCCACGGTTGGAAATTTCGGCTTGCCCATTGGTTTGGGGATGATAGGCGGTGGAAAGACGGTGATTGACACCATACTTAGCCATGACTCTTGCAAATTGATCGTTGCAATAATGAGTCCCGCGGTCACTGATTATAGCACGAGGAACGCCAAATCGAGCGAAAAGCTGCTTCAAAAAGTTCACAACCACCCTCGCATCATTCGTAGGAAGAGCCTTAGCTTCAACCCATTTAGAAACGTAGTCGACGGCGACGAGGATGTACTTGTTCCCTTTGGAGGATGGAAATGGCCCCATAAAGTCGATGCCCCATACATCAAAGATTTCACATTCCTGTATGAAATTTTGAGGCATCTCATCCTTATGTGTGATCTTTCCTTGGCGTTGGCAAGCATCACAATGCTTAACCATTTCGTGAGCATCACGATAAATGGTGGGCCAGTAGAATCCAGAATCAAACACTTTTTTAGCGGTATAGTTGGGACCAAAGTGACCACCGGTGGGTCCTTTGTGGCAAGCTTGGAGGATGTCAAAAGCTGCCGGTCCGTCAACACATCGACGAATAATCAGATCAGCAAACTGTTTGAATAGATAAGGGTCATCCCAAAAGTAAGTCTTAACATCATTCAAGAACTTTTTCTTTTGTTGGGATGTTAACCCTTTGATGAGAATACCACCCGCTAAGTAGTTTGCAATGTCCGCAAACCACGGGGTGCCATCAAGATTGAGGTTTATAGACATTAAGGTCTCAAGGGGGAAAGAGTCATTGATCTCTTTGTTCGGATGGTCCCCCTGATATGGATCCTCAAGTCTGCTCAGATGATCCGCGGCCAGGTTTTCTGCTCCCTTCTTGTCACGAATTTTAATGTTGAATTCTTGAAGGAGTAAAACCCAGCGAAGAAGTCTTGGCTTAGAGTCGTTCTTAGTCATCAAGTACTTCAACGCGGAATGGTCCGTGTATACGATGGTGGTGGATAAAACAAGATAGGGGCGAAATTTCTCAAAAGCATAGACAACAGCTAAAAGCTCTTTTTGGGTTGTCGTATAATGCAATTGAGCCCCCGTCATTGTTTTGCTAGCGTAGTGGATTGGTTGGAAGTGTTTATTCACTCGTTGACCCAAAACCGCACCAATAGCAAAGTCGCTAGCATCGCACATCAATTCGAAAGGCAGCTCCCAATTAGGGGTAACCAAGACCGGTGCCTTGGTGAGCTTATCCTTAAGAAGATTGAAGGCTTCGAGGCACTCTTTAGAAAAGATAAAAGGAGTATCTTTTTCCAAGAGGTGGGTCATCGGGCGAGCGATTTTAGAGAAATCTTGAATGAATCGACGATAGAAGCCCGCATGACCTAGAAAGCTTCTCACACCCTTCACGGTTGAAGGTGGAGGTAATTTGGCTATGACATCAACTTTAGCGCGGTCGACTTCAAGACCGGCTTTTGAAATTTTGTGTCCTAGCACAATGCCTTCTTTTACCATAAAATGGCATTTTTCCCAATTCAGAACAAGGCGAGTGTCTTCGCACCGCTTAAGCATACGTTCCAAATTGGCAAGGCAAGAAGAGAAGGAATCCCCGAAGACCGAAAAATCATACATGAAGACTTCCATGGTTTGCTCAACCATGTCATGGAAGATAGCCAACATGCACCTGTGGAAAGTCCCGGGGGCATTGCATAAGCCAAAAGGCATTCTTTTATAAGCAAAGGTGCCATAGGGACAAGTGAATGTTGTCTTCTCTTGATCTTGGGGATCGATGGGTATTTGAAAATAACCCGAGAAACCATCCAGAAAGCAGTAATATTCATTACCCGCTAAACGTTCGAGCATTTGGTCCATAAAAGGTAGAGGGAAATGATCCTTTCTCGTGGCATCATTGAGTTTGCGGTAGTCTATACAAACTCTCCACCCAGTAACGAGACGGGTAGGAATCAACTCGTTGTTTGCATTGGGCACAACAGTGATTCCGCCCTTCTTAGGCACACAATGGACTGGACTAACCCATGGTGAATCCGAAATAGGGTAAATCATACCCGCATCAAGAAGTTTGATAACCTCTTTTTTGATGACTTCATGGATTTTAGGATTCACCCTTCGTTGGCTTTGAATTGTGGGCTTAAAGTCGTCCTCCATGAGAATTTTATGTGTGCAGAAGTGAGGATCAATTCCACGGATGTCGGAGAGTTTCCAAGCGATAGCTCGTTTATGCTTCTTCAACACGGCGACAAGTCGGGCTTTTTCGTCATCTTTCAGATCCTTTGCGATGATGACCGGTAACTTCTCGTTGTCTTCCAAGAAAACGTACTCAAGATGAGGGGGTAGGTCCTTAAGCTCGAGAGTGGGAGGATCCACAATAGATGGTGAAACTAACGATGGATCATCATTAATCACCTCTTTAGGAGCAGGAGGAGAGAACGGGTCCTCATTGAGAAGTCTCTCAATAGTACTAATGTCTTCATCCCAATTGGTGGACAAATTATCATACTTAATATCGAGAGGACCCAAGCTAGCTTCGAAATCATCCAAGTCACTTTCTCCGAAAGGAGTCAATGCTGGAGCAATTGAGGCAACGGTCTCAACATTGGGTAGAGAAGAGGGAATACTTTTGCAAGCATCATAAAAATGTTCTTCACAAGCCTCATCGAGAACATCAATAGCATTAACACTCTCATATGAATAAGGTTGCTTAGAAATCTTACCCATGTTGAAGACAATTTTATCGTCACCAACTCTCATGATTATTTCGCCCGCGGCTACATCAATGAGAGTGCGACCGGTCCTCAGGAATGGACGTCCGACGATTAATGGAACACGGGGATCCATCTCAAATTCAACGACAACAAAATCCGCCGGGAAGGTGAATTTGTCGACGCCAACAAAGACATCTTCGGCTATCCCCACTGGATAAGCAACCGTACGGTTGGCTAATTCCAAAGTCATTTTGGTGGGGACTAGCTCGGGGAGAGATAATTGCTTCCAAACACTTAAAGGCATTAAGTTTATACTGGCACCTAGATCGGCTAAGGCCATGCAATTCTCTACTCCCGGGAAGTTGCAGGGAATCAAGAAGCGACCCGGATCACCAAGTTTGGTGGGCAATTGCCTTAAGAGAACTGCGGAGCAGTTCTCGTTAAGTTGGGCTGAGCGATGTCAAGAAGCTTTTCCTTATCACTTAGAAGATCTTTAAACATCTTAGCGTATTTGGGCATGTGAGCGAGAGCCTCGGCAAAGGAGATGTTAAAATTCAATTGTTTAAACATTTTTAGAAAGTTTGAAACCTGAATATCATCCTTGCTCTTTTGCTTCTCTTTCCTTAACCTTCAAGGATAAGGTATATTAAATGAAGAAGAAGGCTTTAAGGGAATAGGATCACTCACAACCACGGGTGGTGGGGAAATGGGGATAGAAGGTGAAAGAGGTGAGGAAAGTTGCTCTTTTTCCTTGTTCACAATCACGGGTGGAGGTGTAGGAAGCTCGGGTTCCATATAACCTTTTCCACTACGAGTGGTGATTGCTTTCATCTCCCCTCTTGGATTCGCAACGGTATTACTCGGAAGAGTACCCGAAGAAGAGGGTTGATTACCTTGGATTAGCGAACCAATCATATCACGAAGGTGAACAGCTTGATTATTAAAAGAGTTTTGCATGTTGGTATTAATGTCATTGCTGTGTTTGGCCATATCATTCCTTAGCTTAGCTCGAATATCGCTCCCTTGTTTCACCATGTCATTCTTCAAGTTGACAAATTGACTCTGAAGATTCGTCACCATCTCACGATTTGTCTTCATGAACGTCTCGACGTCTTGGTTCACTGGCATCGGTTGATTGAGAGGTGGAGCTTGGTAAGCTTGAGAATTTCCTTGAGTTGGGTATGGGTTTCGTTGGGATTGATATTGATTTTGAGCACGAGGTTGGGATTGGTTGTTTCGGTTATAGTTTTGTTGTAGGTTTTGGTTTGCAGGAGGGAAACCGGGAGGAGCAAGATAATTGTTGGAACGATAACTTAGCAAGCCACGGTCTCCTTGAGGGCGGGCTTGATAGCCTCCCGTGGGATAAGTGCCGTAAGCTGCGTTAACGTTTTCAGAATAATTGCTTTGGGTAGAAGGACAATCATTATAATAATGAGGACCACCACATGTGTCACAAGAAATAGCAACGGCTTTAGCTTGTTGAAAATTGTTTGTGGCGATGGACATGAAATCTTTGTGCATCATTGAGATTTGTCGGGTAAGTTCGGATATCTCAGGATTGGAAGTAGTAGAAGAAACATTGACTCTCTGATTAGATCTTGAGGATGCGGATGAATCCCAATTCTTGTGGTGAGTAGTCATGTTTTCAATCAACTCTCGACACTCTTCCGGTCTCCTTTTCATAAAAGTAACACCGGCGGCGGCATTGATCGTGTCACGATCACGAAAAGTGAGACCATTGTAAAAGGTGTCAATGAGAGTGACAGGGAGCATATTGTGATTAGGACAGCGGTCGATCAAATCATTGTAGCGTTCCCAAGCATCAAAGAGCGATTCATCATTCTCTTGCATAAATCCACTGATTTGGTTACGAAGGCTAGTGACCATGGATGGGGGAAAGTAGCGCGATAAAAAGCGTTGAGTCATGTCATTCCACGTATGAATAGAATTCTTAGGAAGACGGTCAAACCATTTTTCGGCATGGTGAGAAAGCGAGTGTGGAAAAAGTTGGAGGCGAAGGTCATCCATAGAAACACCGGAGCACTTCATGCTTTGGGTCATGGTAATGAATTTGTCGAGGTGTTTGTTGGCATCATCATCCGGAATTCCATGAAATGGGTTCGTTTGCACTTGCTGGATCATGTAATGCTTCAACGAAAACTCCTGAGCCGTGACGTGCATCGGCGCAATCGGGCCTCCGCGTCCGTTCATGGTGGGTTGACACAATTCCTCCATGGTTCGTAAATCAGGTAGGTGGACATTGTTGTTGTTGTTGTTATTCAAATTGGGTTGAGGTGGGTGATTATTGTTGTTATTAACACCAGCCATATCTAAATCTTCACGAGTCTCGGGCTCAGAATAGTTCGAAGATCTAGTACGCATACACCTGCAGAAGAAAAATATACACAAAGAGAATATCTATATAATTTTTTTGGTGCAAAACCTTTGGAAAAGAATTGCTTTTAATGATTTTTTAATGTTTTTGTATTTTTGAAGAGTTTTATATTTTTTATGGATTTTTGAAAATTTTTAAAGCAAGGAAAATAACGTTCAAAGAACGGATCCCAAAATTCAATGCGTCTCTCACTAGAAACCGTTTATCGTAACGAAAAGAGCCGGCAGCGGCGCCATTTAATACTTGGTTTTTAGGCCTCGTATAAAATATTGTTGTCCCAAAGTCTTTCGAATTGAAAACCGGTCTTAAGTGTGACTCAATCGTCTTTTAGTGAATCAAGAGAATGGTTTGCTTTGTTTGTTTTAAACTAATAGCAAATGATTAAAGTGTCGTTGAGTAAAATGGAAGAATAAAGATTAATATTAAAATGACGAGTAAACATAAATGCTAGCAAAACTTAAAGGTAACAATGGGAAAGTACTAGCACACTAAATAAAACTAACACTTGGAAAATTTTCTAAAATAAAAACTTAGTGGAAAAGTACTAAAAGAAAGTAAGATCGGAGTACACCAAAACAACTCAAAAGAAGCCCAGATCGGAATGTATTCCGATCTGGTGGTCGGAATATGGTAGGAATGCACACAATCGGAATACACCAAAACAGGATCAATCGGAATACCCACTAAAACTACCAATCGGAATATGGAGAAATAAGGTCTGATCGGAATGTTCACAAAAGGGAGCAATCGGAATGATCAATAAAGACCCAATCGGAATACTTGCAAAAACATATTAATCGGAATATTGGGAGGAATGCTATAATCGGAATACTAGACAACAAACCCCAATCGGAATGCGCAAAGGAGATCAGATCGGAAACTTAAAACCCTTTTCCGATTGGATCAATCGGAAAAAGGGGAAGGGCTGCTCGGAAAAGGTGCCAATCGGAAAGGGGTTTATACCCTTTCCGAAAATGGTGGAAAATGGTTTAAGCTAGGTAATAAGCTAACTTTAATAAGCTAATACCCGAACTAACCCGAATCAATGACAAAATCAAATCAAATAAGCACTCTAATCAACTTATCTAACTCGAAAATAAGCAACTTTTTGGATCAAGCAATAAAAACATAAACTTTTTAAGAAAACTTTTTATAAAGTAAATAAGCTAATCATCAAACTAAGCCTATAAGCACAAAAGTCTTAAAGCTTAATCGAATGAAAACTTATGAAATGATCAAAAGATTAACTTTTTAAGCACGAAATCATTAAGAACAACACGGATCTATGATAATCGCACCAAAATCAATCTAAAATCAAAGAAAAGTAGAATGAGATTAAGGAATAAAAGTTTAAAATAGAACTTTGATTAATGAAATAAGCAATACAAAGGTGTTTAATCTTAAAAGATTAAAAGAAAAGATGAAGTTTAGTGAGAGAAAGTTTAAGACTTTCTCTCTCTAAAACTAGAGAAAACTAAGAAAAATAAAATTAACTAAAACTATCTAACCCCCCTCCTAATGACTATTAGGAGGGTATTTATAGGGAAGGTGGAAGGAGTGCATGTGTTGCATCTTCTTTCTTGCTTTCTTCAAGTTTTCTCGACTCGACTTTAATTCTTTGTCTTTGTCGTCTCGGGATTTGAACTTGTCTTTTTAATTTTCTTCTTCTATTAGACTTAAGTTCTTCGACTTCGTTAAACTTCCGTCTTTAGACTTTTTCTTCGATAAATCTTCAGAATAGGCCTTGGACTCCCGTTCTTTTTGCACTCTTGATCTTTTGACTTCGTCTTTTCCCGTTTTCTTCGATAAAAGCCCGTGAAAGCCCGTGTTTTCTTCCTTTTTCATATTTTGGTCCTAAAACACAATAAAAACACAAACCACGCATAATTCCGACTTTTACGACATCAATCACACGTAATGTAGGTCATAAATTTGGAAATATATCGTAATGCAGATATTTGCTTTTATATAAAAAAATATGATATTGATATCGTAATGCAGGTGTTGAAAACAAACAAATCTGCTTATATATGTTTGCAAAAATAAAGGTAGATATATTGGATATGCGGAAAAGAAGACCAAAATTTCTGACCCCATATAATCGACAAACAAATTGGCTTGTAATGCAGGGCCGATAGTTGCATAAAACAACTTCACCTGAAACTTTATCTATCTAAAACTCCTTTGATATCTCTTGCAGATATATAGAGATGTAGGCACGTTTGTATTTTAGGCGTGTCTATTGTCATGGTTGCATGCAGTGAACTCCTACTATTCACATGCTTTATGCGCACTACAGTAAAAAGCTTCATTAACATGTTATTTGTGGTCGTAAACATCTAAAATTAAAACGTCATCCTTAAAACCATAATATATATGTTTTGAAACTTTTTTTCTGCATAGTTTTTTTTCCACGACCGAACCTATAGACACTCACCTGCTACATACCCTCTTTAGCTTGTTATCCAGCCCACCGGTCTTGGCATCTACAAAGACATCCACCTAGCAAACATGAATTTTGATTAACAGACCATATTTTTATGTTTACTCTTATGTAAAAATGTGATTCTGTATACAAAATTATGTAATCATATAACGTATAAGAAAATTTGATATATATATTTTTGCCTTTTATCTATACATTCTTCTTGTTTCGCTCTTAACAAACTATACTACAAAAAGAATGTATTACAACCTTTGTGTAAGAATACTTACAAATCTCTAGTTCAAGGGTTCACCCTGCTTGGTTCTTGGTGATCCAGATCTTAACAAGTTGGTTTTACTCTTTTAACCACCAAAGTTGGACTAAACTTCCAAACTAAGACCAGTTCATATCAGAGAAAACACATCCAAGATAACATAAATAATAATAGTAATATAATATACTTAGAAAGGAAGATTACGACCCATGTTGGGAGTAGCTATCACAAAAAGAGTTAAAGGTGTGTTTACAAAACACTCCTATTCCATGTATTTGCAAAGGTTGTTTGTTGAAACTGAAATCAATCCATGATCCTTCTGCGTATACTATTGCCATATCCGGGTTCTATATATAGTTAAAAGACTATTGACCTTACAGCTGTAAATTCCAAGTTTTGTATGACAATAGCATTGGGTTGCAATATTTTTGACACCAATAATTAGCTTACTTCCTACTTTCCCACCTATATAGATTTGGTGCGGCACATATGTATCCGGGTCAACGTAAAGAAGACTTCATCATGAAAGCTACCATTACTACCCTTATTTAATCAATAAGTTCCAATTATCAGAGACAGCAACTAAAAAATTAATTAAAGTGACTGACAGTTCTTCTGTACTGGCTTAACTCGAAAGTTGTGTAAGTGATGATGTATATTTTCCATTCATTTTTAAAACTGGCCAATCGCACACATCAACACCAAGTTTGTACATTTTCTGAAAACTAAATAATGAAATCGACTTTAGCTCTCTATCTATGCAGGTGGTTGAAACTATTTTCTAAAAGTGTAGACACATGTCGTAATTTGTTCCATTTATGTCTAAAGGGAATGGGATTAGTCATTGTATAAAAGCAACAAAACTCTACCTCATATTTTTAGATAACTTTTCGGTTGGCAAATCATTAACTATTATGCGGGTAAATCAAATACGATCTGCAAACCAGGAAAGTCGGTAGCCTGAGACCTCTGTATATAATCAAGAACAAAAGTAAACAAGTTGCTCTATTGATTGGTCATAGAATATGTCTTCATTTATACACCAAATTAAAAATATCCAAAACAAAATGATGGGTCGAATTCTGATCAGTAATTTAATTTGTTATCCCCAAAAGATTCATCTAATAATAAGTCACATGTTTGCAGTATAAACCTTAGTTACTACAAAGATGTTTAAAAGATGTTTATAATATTGGTTTGTATAGACTCTATTTCAGTGCATAAGATCAACCTTAGTAACCTACTGATTTAGGACCCGCTGAGTATATACATATCAAAAGTAAAAACTTACCTGTATAGCAACGCCTTGTTCAGTTGAGGTATTATCTAATTCTTCTGTTTTAATGTTCTTCAGGTGTTGTAGGGGCTTGAGGCAGTCACAAGAGTTGATGAACATGGACGAATGGCTGGGGATTTTTAATGTTAAACTAAGACATATGAGAGAGCACATTGAGTCAGTATGTATATCTTTAATTATTCTGTACTTATAACCATCTACAGACTCTACATAATGTTTTTAATATAATCACAGACAGAAACACGGAATAACCAGCTGGAAATGCAGTTGTAAATAATAAAGCTCTAAATGAGGAGCTGGATAAGCTTATTGAGAAACTACATGT